>OY829482.1:9307729-10684155 GCA_963691745.1 Ditula angustiorana | reverse complement strand
CGGAATTATCACGTTCTTCTACCTTATGTAGGTGTGTATAAAAATACAAATTACAGTTTATTGTCATTTATTTTTAAACCGGCCAAGCCTCTTTTTGACTATCATCATCGTGTTTACAAAGAAAATACTTCTGATAACGAATGCAATGATAACGCAAGAATAATTTACGTCGTTAATACACACAGATAGAAATCTGAATTGTTTGATAATCGCAAATTATAATGTATTATAATGTATTAATCAGTAATATAATAATAAAGGGGGATTACCTTTAGAATAAACATTTCTACATATTTAGGTCAGTGTAGTACTTACTATATTATCGCATATTCACACATGTGAATAATATACAATTATTTAATTCCAAAGAGGAATGTCAAGTGGGTCTAACGTATAGTTAACAGTATTAAGAAGGTATTAAAAGCAAGATAGACAAGTACTTCTGAGTAAGTATTGTTTTTAAGTAAATATTTTATCATGTTATGGAAAGTACTATTTTTATCCTCCGACGAAAAAAAGGGATGTAAAAGTTTGACGTATGTATCGGTCTGTCTGTTCGTCTATCTGCCTTTATATCTTTCTGTAGTATTATAACTTACAAGCCGCTGGTCGAATTTTTAACACAGTTTTTTAATAGTGGATGCAGACTAAGATGGTGTGATGACATGAACAGCGGTGTCTCACGTCAGTAGAGATGAAGTCACATTCGAGATATGTCAAAAAGAGTTGTCAGATATCTTTAATATCTGTCATTTTTGGCATATCTCGAATGTGAGATGAATCTCGATGAGCGCCAAAATTGCGGGTCTGGCTAGAAGGGGTATCAGGAAACAGTTTTGAACATGTCTGTTTGTAGTGATGAGTCTATCTATATGTACAATTTTTTTTTGAAAGGGAAGGAAAACGAGCGTGCTGGTTACCTGATGGAAAGTGATCATCGCCGCCCATAAGAACTAGGTATCCCAAGAAAATCACAGATCTGTTGCCATTCCAAGGGTCCCCTCCCCATGTCGGCCTTCAGATCTCCTCACTACAGACAGCAAGCTACTGTGTGGTACTATCCCGGTTGAGCCGGCCCACGCGTCCTGCACCAGTAACTGACTATAGCGTGGCTCTACCACCATGAAAAAATACTAAATTAGGCACCAATTTCTTGAAAAAAGGTTGGAAATTTTCCCGAATTTTTTCGCTCTGAAAGTTTTACAGTTTTTGGTAAGTTTTCGCCGGCATATTAGTTGATATGACCTTGGTTATCGATGCAAACAAATTTAATGGGCCCTAGCATAGAATAATCTTATGGAAATTGGGAAAGAACTATCTAGAGGGTCTATTATCAATGACCTTGGGCATGACTTGCTTAACAGAAATGCATGCGCAGCTTGTTTAAAAAGACAATTGCTTGATCTAAATATACAATTGCTACATAAAGTGACACCAACGAAGCTAAGAAACTAGGAAGAATAAAAAATTGGTCTCAGTTACAAACTCTTCAAACCAAGAATTTCTAAAAACTCTTTAGACCTAGTAAAGACGTCAACAATGCAACATAAGAATGATGAGAAAAACTACTTCATAAAAATAAGTCTCTCATCCACCCAAAGGTCATTACAGTATAAGTTCACGTTTTCAGATTACTGTTTCTCAATTGTGTTCACAGGAAAACGAGCACCCAGGTCACCTAATGGGGAGTGATCATCGGCGCCAATGGAAACCAGCTGTTGGTTCGACCTCAAAAGATCTGTGGCTAGCCCTACAGTCCCCCTACCTCTGCCCCTACAGCAAGCTGTTACTCTACCCCGGTGAGGCGGCCTATTCGTACTGCAACCATCTGCAACCAGCAACTGCCCACAGTGGCCCCAACATAGTTGACCAAGTTTAGTTTATCTGAGTTTATCTCAATGTGCGTCACTTTTTGATGACACTATTTTGATAGAGACGCAGAGAAGGATGTTAAACCTGGGCTAGTCATGGCCACGTCTAGTTGTTGGTACATCCTTGCCCAAGTCCGCAGTCAGCGTAGTTTTCTAACTGGCACGGTCGAGTACTCGACATACCAACGATAAGAGTTTAACCGAAACAACTTCAGTGGAACGCTTATTTCCGATAACAATTTGTAAGGAAATGTATTGGACTTTGTAAACACGATTTTGCCGACGTCTATTCTATATTAGATAAGCAATTGTGCAGTGACTTTATGTTAGAATGCCAGTCGAGTTGCGTATGAAACCAGACATAAAAGGTACTAGTATGTTTACTGCACGGACAATTCACCTATACATCATTCGATTGAAATTGTAACTAAACAAATTTAGACGGCTGCTATACCTAACGCTAAGCTGGTAACATCGTTTTCTATTTTACTCGATTAATTAAGTAGAGTAAAAGTCAACAATGAGTTCTTTTGCCACATCTCTCATCAGCCCCTCTAGCACACTAGCGTTTATTGCTGACATAAAGCATTCGTCGCTTTCGCACACGCATACTGGTTAGAACGGGATAAATGCTTTATGTCATCGATAAAAGCTAGCGTGTGCTAGGCCCCCTGGTATCTACTTTTATATTGGTAATACTACATTACAGTTTGACATGATGAGGGCTTCGATGATGACCACGATGTATCCGAGCGGGAAACTAATCTTTGTACATTTCCGAATAACATTTTTGAACTTCACTCAGTTTCAATTCAATAATCGAAAAAAAATTAGCAAAGCTATTTCAGCTTTTTTAACAGCCCTCACATAGATCCTCCTTGGGTAAACGTATCATATTTAGTCGAACCATACACTTAGTATAAAATAGTGTATAGACAAACAAAGATCTAGGCCCGTGTAACCATTTTTGATGTGTCAAAGTGTGTTATAAAAACAAAGATCATACCACTATAACGGGTTTACTTGGGCTCACTGATCATTCAAAATTGGTTACAAATAACGTTGCTTGCTTTTCTTTTCTGACTCGGACAACTGCCATAAATAAATTACGTTCTAGTTACTTAGGACATCTAGTATATTATAGGTTTTTAACATTAAACTACCGTGAGATTCAGACATATTGAAATAAACAGCGCACTCACGTAACGTCGAGCCACGGTCGCGGGGGAATTCTCGCGTCAGTAGAGATGAAGTCACACTCGAGATATTGTAAAAAGAGCTGTCAGATCCGTCCAAAATCTGTCATTTTTGATACATCTCGAATTTGAGATGAATCTCGATGAATTGGGGGCCTGGTCCGAAACATGTCGAGTGACAACTCTATACTTTAAATACGTGGGTGATCTGTTTATTTCAGTATATGTAAGTTGTATGATCAAAACTAATACTATTAACTTGTTATTAATTTCAACATGAGCCGCAAAATGAGGAAGTCCTACAGATAAGGTCCGGATAGGGATCGTCGGACACAAAAACGTCCCGATCGCTATCTTAGCCCTTACAGCGCTACAAGGCATGTTGTAATCGGAAATGCGCAAGACACACTAAGATAATTTTCCATGTTAATCGCTATATCAGCTTATTATCAACTTGATACGGAATAAGTACTTCATTTCCTTAGTGATTGGAGTATCAAATTATATGACTCTTCAGAATATGTTGGTTAATTAAACTGTTTTTTTAATCAGTAATGGTATTTTAATAGCCTGCTTTTGCGACACAAATAGTGTCATTGACATCCAATGACATCTGTTTTATATACCTTTGTCTTAGTAAAGCTGTGTAGCACCAACTGACTCGCTTTTGTTTTTCTTTTCACGACGTACTACACTTGGTTATTCTTGGACTTAACATGACAAGATTGAGCAACCATTAAGACGGCTCCATTGTACAAAAAAATATTGTAAAAAATAATCGCATGGACCTGCGACACCGACCTGTGCAAATCATCCTGCCTGCGTAACTAAGTTGAATGTACCCACTTCTATTTTTCTTATTTTTTTAATCAATATTTACTACTGTACGTTTATTTCTGTTCTGTAAATGTAGTGTTCTCATGTAAGTGAATTGTATATAATTCTTTATGAGAATAAAGTTCTTAAACCATAATAATCAATTAATTAATCAAATAATTTATTTGTCAAACATAGGTTATACAGGATGTTATTATATTTACTGGTGTTGCCCTGTCTCGCCCTGAGGCAACAAATATAATATAATATTTAACCATAAATTGCATATTATTTTAATAGTGCAATCCTGTGGCAATGAGTCATCGCTGTAATATTAAGGTTTCGTTGTGAAGTCATAATGGCATTTATTGTGAAAACATTCCACAGTGACTCGGAGATCAATTGGGTTGAGTGTGTCTATGCTAAACTGGGTTACAAATCCAATTTGAACTAAAGTACACGACTGACTGAGGTTAAAAAGAGTGAAGTTTCAAATAGCAGTTTTGATTAAGATTCATTAGTAAACTTGAAACAAGTACCTAGCTGTTCTATCGCGTAATTAGATACACATCAATAAGGATGTGGTCAAGATGAATAAAGTAATCATCAAATGAGTACCAATGTGCTCATTTATGGGTCCACGACAAACATTTTGACGAATCAAGGTGTCAAGTTGACAATTCTCAAAACAGCGATGGTATTTTTGGTATGCAGGTGACAATACCTAATTCAAGTTACTGACGACCTTCACATTGTTCTTTAAAGTTCAACTTCCTTAACAGTTGCATCATTTTCTTAGAAATATCATTCTTTGGAACATGAGTTGTGGTTCTAAGGCAGCCTTCTATCTTATTAGATATTTCACTTTATTTTGCAAAAGAAAATTGCTGTTAGTCTTAAATTCTTCTATCAATAATAAATCTATGCTAATACTCGTAAAGCAAATGCAAAAGATTCAGCCAGTACACGTTTTAAGCACCACAGCCTTACATATCCAAATAAATCTTACTTTCCAGACAGTCAAAGGTTACGAGTTTTATTTAAATTTCGTACTTATTTACTGTATAAATCCCCTGCTCTAGCTTTGTCAAGATTGATAGGACTTGTGTCCTTGAACTAGATACTTCAGAATGTAAAACTAAAGTTTCGTTTGCTTTTAGGATCGTACGCCAAAATGTATGTGGAATGAATCAAATATAAATATTATTGTTCACAAAATCAAAGTTCAGATAGTATTGTTAGCCATAAAAGATTTTTTTCCTGAAACCGTAAACTTTCAGAAATGTTATAAAACAAACGAATGTAACCTAACCTAATGGACTCCTTACGACAAAGACAAAACGATGACAAACTGGCCAGAGGTGCAAGTTTTGAATCTCACCAGGTGACTAAAGCTCACCAAAATGGCCGAATCTCTATGAAAAACGGTGAACTTTAGTCACCCGGTGAGATTCAAAAATCGCACTCCAATGCACCTAGCACGAATCTACACGCGTTAACTCGGTACGTAACTCAGTACGTCTCGTTCTAACCAGCCTAGTAGGAGAGAGACGCCTATCGAAAAGATTCGTAGGTGTGCAGGTGCAATACTCGTAATAACCGACAAAATTGCTTAGCATACACAAGCTGCCTACAGATTGATAAACACAATCTAATGACACCATTTTGTTAAGCTTAGCGATAACCGAAACATTAACTCAGATAGGCATAAGATTTGTCAGTTACCAATGGTAGCACATAAAATATATATCTACTAGTATACCTATAATGTTTCACGGAGCACCACTTAGGCGGCTCGACCGATTTGCTGATTTAATTTGTTGTGTTTGTAATTGTCAGGACAAAGTTTGTATGAAAGATGTTTTTTTAAACCAGCGGGAAAGTCCGTACTTGAACCCATGCGAATCTAAAGCGAGCCGCTAGTCGCTTAATATTAACTTAGAGTTATTAATACGAGTGCAATAACTACCAACGTGGTATAAAAAAATACAGCTAGGGCCCGAGCCTCTGTCAAAGTCGGTATTTGCTGCACAATACGTTTGATTTTGCTTTAGCTCAGGGGTCTTCCGCTTATTCCCTAACTGCAATATGTATGTAGAGCAAAGATATTTGCTTTATGAAATAGGAAGGCAAACAAGCAAGTTGGTCACCTGATGGTAAGTGATCACCACCGTCTATAGACACCCGCAACACCAAAGAGATTGCAGATGCGTTGCCAACCCAGAGGGCTAAGATGGAATACCACTTGTGCCAGTAATTACATCGGCTGTCTTGCTCTCCACGCCGGAACACAACAGGGCAAGCACTGCTGCTTAGCGGCAATATTAGCGAGCAAGATGGTGTTAGAGATCCGGACAGACCTTGCACAAGGTCCTACCACCCGCAAAATTCAATGATTAAATGCGCAAGGTCATCTGCAACAAATAAAATCTGTTTGTATGTTGAGTTACGTGTATCTAATATAGATTAATATAGTCTGCTAATAAGTTGCAAAGTTCATTTGTTAACAATAAAGCCGCTTTGTACTGTACCCTAAAAACCTGTCGAGTGATATATTACTTGTATAGCCTCTGCAACTATGATGTGACTGTCGTCGTCAAACAATCGAGAGTCAACACTCCAAGGAGCGATGACTCGGTGCGCCCGCGCAGCGGCTTAGGAATTCCGTAGTATTTAAGCAGACTTCAATTTCAGTACGAATGTACTAAATGGTAAGAAAGGGAAAAGGAGCACATAAAACGGGAATTTGTGCTTATCTTAGATTTACAGAAACCATGAAATCTGCAAACGCCCGTGTAAATAAGATAGACTGACTTGGCCATCGCATGAAAACACAATGTAATTCAAAAGCAATACATATTATATAAAAGTTAAAAAAACAATCTAAGTAAACAATCTTTTCTTTACTATAATCTGTATTGCTTGTGAGTTATATTGTGTTTTCATGCGATGGCCAAGTCAGTCTATCTTATTTAAACATAAAATCTTTTTAATATTAATGTGGTCACTATAAGATGTTAGATTAGCTAATTACGTAATAACTTAAGACAGAAGGTCCCTTACGTAGAGACTGAATAAACCAACCGACTTGGTATTACATGGATCTCACAACTTTTTACGGCAGAAGAACTGAGTTGCGAGACTTGGTTTTTTTTTTACAAGTTTTGTTTTTGATGGCATGGGTTTTGTCGCCAAATATCGGATAATTCATAAATATATTATACAATATCTCAAAGAAGAAGTAAGATAAGAAGTTAGTTAATGATGGTTAAAGACTAAAACCGAAGATCTTATAAGCATAACTATATTATAATTAAAGTTATTAATAAGTATAATTTGAAACAAAAATTGTTACTTTTGTTTTAGATTTATTTAATGCATTTGAATTACCGCCCCCGTAATATATGTTTTTTTGTCAATATTATTTTAAAATGACGATCCACAACTATTTTGCATTTTCATGCCATTTGGTTTAAGATGTCAAATGCTCAATTATGTAGTTGTATCACAACAGTCTCATTATCGAAAAAAACAAGAATGGAAAATTTGTGTTATTAGTCGGTCTCGTGAATTTAAAGAGTTTGTTTATACCAAAGCATTGGATTTCAGGGGATTGAACTCACGACTGCTAAGTTTGATAAATAAACGTGGTCTCCCAAAATGTAACTTTCGATTTGAGGATTAGAAGTAAGAAAATAAAGAACAATTCGAATCGATTTTTATTGCGTCAAAAAACACAATTTCTGTCACACCGACCTATTAAAAATAATAATCATAAAGTAAAATCTATATTATAATTAGATACAACAGATAAACATCGAGCATTCCACGCATACCGCGGTGCGTATATATTCATATTTCACGCTATAAACGTTGTATAAACAAATATTATGAATAGTTTTAAGCAAATTACGTATTTACGGAGGAGTTATGCTCCTCTGCTATGATAATGCCTTGTAATCAGTAGATTACCGTCGCCCGCCGGCTTCCCATAGAGTTCGACTTGCGCCCGAGTCGGTGTAGGCTACATTAACGTATGAAAGTTTATTTCGAGGCTGCAACTGTGGGAGTTACTTTGTGTTTCGTTCATTGTTTCTTCGTCGCTTAGATGAAAACCTATTGATATACAACACGAATCTTTGGTGAATATGGCAGTAAGAAAGTGAAGGCGCGGGATTTGCTTCGTATATGTAAATGAAAAAAAATTGCAAGTAGGTCGGGTAGGACCTGTTACAAGTTACACCTAGCACGAATCTTCTCGATACGCGTGAACTCACTACGTAACTCAGTGCGTCTCTTCTAACTAGCCCAATTCTCTTCTACGTTAACTCGCTACTTAACTGAATGCATCTCTCTCCTACTGGACCAGTTAGAAAGAGATGCAATGAGTTACGTAGCGAGTTAATGTTTATTGAGAAGATACGTGCTAGGTGCACTGAATCTGCTAACGCTTCGGAATATTTGAGACTCTACTGAAAGAAAGTGCCGTGATGACGTCGACAGCTTATTTCTTTCTCTTATTGTTTTAAACAAAATAACAGTAATCTCCGAGTTCTCTGAAACAAATAGAGGCGTACTTACAAGACTGAAGCTTTACTTTGTTGCTTATCTTTTCAGAGGATACACTGATTTTACGGTTTTTTTTATAACTAGTACTTTTTAAAACTGTGTTTAACTATTTGTTTCTGTAAGTGTAGTCTTATTCCTAAATGAATTTAAACAAAATTGAGTCTGGCAACAAAATCCGAAACGTAAACTTAATTAACATTGCCCAATTTCTAAACAAACTATTTATCTTTCAAACAATAAAGTTGCATGGCTCGTTTTATTGTAGATCCATGTCGCACGCAGCTTTAAATTGAATAAATTATTGTCAATGCGCGTTTATATTGTTTTATTGGTATGAAAGTTCGTGAGTTTTTGTTATTATCATAATATGTAAAGGCGTTCAGTTTCTATTCGATACCGTCCAGTGATATAGAAGCAGAGTGAAAACGAAACGCTATCTCTCACTCTTATGCTAATACGTAATGCGTAAGATTGGGATACATTATCTGGTTTGCGCTCTTCTTTTATATAGCATGAGCGTCGTTGAATAGATGCCTTGTATGATGAAACTTTATGTGTCTCGATAGATCTTGCAGTCGATCGATAATGTGAATTATGCGTCAACGCGCCACTCGGATTATCGGGACACAATAAATAAAACAATGGACAGAAACATGGTGTAACAGTTGGTAAATTATCTAATAAAGTAGGTTGATATGAACTATTGTTTATAATAAAGAATGTTCTCGATATCATGAAGCTATAGTAGGCGGTAAACTAGTTGCTGAACAGGTATGTTTGTAGTTTTAACAATAAAGGCATACATAACCAGTTAGTTACATTTATTTCAAATAACTATACTGTTTGGAGTAGTTTTCTCGCACGGGAGCCTCTCTGTTACAGCTTCTTAAGGTCCTTATACTTGTCAACGACCTTGGGCATACATATCTCCTGTCGCTTGCACTCGGATCTGTCTGCGTAGTTTAGTATTTTATATTATGCATTTTGTTAAGAGCTATTTTTATTTAAATAATAAAATATCAATATATGTCAATTTTTTTATGAAATTATCGGCAAATATATCTTGTTGTTTAGAAGCCTTAGGCAAGACAAGACAAGACAAATACTCTTTATTGAAAACCACACGGAAAATAGATAAGAAACATTAATTAGCCATTTTTAAATAAAAAAATGCTTGTTTTGTGACAATGTTTTTGTAAAGTTTTATGAGGATTGTGAACCCACCGTTAAATCATTTTTTTAATGAAATAGGAAGGCAAACAAGCAAGTGGGTCGCCTGATGGTAAGTGGTCACCACCGCCTATAGACACCCGCACCACCAAAGGGATTGCAGATGCGTTGCCAACCCCGAAGGCTAAGATGGAATACCTCTTGTGGCAGTAATTGTACCAGCTGTCTTGCTATCTTGCACAACAGAGCAAACACTGCTGCTCAGCGGCAGGATTAGCATGATGATCTATGAATAATATTAAAAAAATCAAAACATGCAAACCTAGTCATATTCACAATATACCTAAAAATCATTGCCATAGGTTAAGGTTTAGAATGTGGAAACCGTTATCGCCGTTTGTATGGGGAACGCTTTTCGGGCTGGGTTCACACTTTTCTCAAAGTGTACGAAAATTGCAAAAGCTCGAATGTTCTTTTAAATATTTTCGTCAGTAGGAGTTGTTAACCCCAAAACTTTTTTAGTTGAAGACAATGGGCTCGTCCAATCAATCGAACTAAGTATGACTAATTTTTTTGAAAATATTGGATACTGAAATTATAATAAGAAAGGACATATCCGTAATATTAATAAATGTTAAAGTTACGGCGTGTATTGTATTCAAGCATCTGAAGTTACATTCTACACAATAAATAGTTTCCCAATACTTTCCGACCTACCGACGTGGTTTTATTGAGATTTTACTGATCTTTAATATCACTATAAATGTTTAATTTATTACACACTCACTAATACGCCATTTCATTGACTTTATAGCATTTGTCACAAAATTTATTTCCATAGATCCATCTAATAGTAATTCGAATTAGTTGTATATGAATTTGGAACTTTACTGCCTACGTCTCTGATATAAAATTTCATATTCAATTTAACAACAATAAAATCGTTTCGATGGTGAATGACGTTACCTGCTCGCGATGGGTTCCGTAAACCACACGAATTATTCTTCACACTACCACAACGCATGCTGTAGCATCAAAATGCCGCCGATCCTGTAAAAATGAAATAAAAACATTAAACGTGTTATTTTTATGGAAAATAGAGGAAACAAGCATGCGGGCTGCCTGATGAGAAGTAATCACCGACGCCCCTGAAAACCAGCGAAACTAAACGCAGTAGTAAGCTAACTCACGCAGGTATTCTGTGAGAAAGGAGTGCATACTACCCCGGACTAGCCCATTCGCACTCAACGAGTAACGGGCTACATTAATGCTCTACCACTATTAAAATTTTTAGTTTCAAGGGACTTTCACCGTAATGTGTTTAATAATTGACTCGAAAACTATATCAGCCTTGCACACCGGCACCGGTAGAGTAGCGTCAATATACTAGATACCTACATATAGTAAAGTATACTAGCGACCCATCTCGGCTTCGCCTGGTACAATCGGGTTGTAATGTAAATTCTCTGTCAGTGAAAACCGCATCAAAATCCATTGCGTGGTATAGGAGGAACATACACTTAGAACAGTTCGGACAGACAGGCACGGATGGCGACTTTACTTGACTATGAAAAGAAGATATAATATAACTGCGTGGCTCTACCATGACTGCCCACATTTAATTTATCCCTCTGCGCATCCCTTTCTTAAAGCACTAGCTAGACAGAGCTCTAGATCCGGGCGCCCATTGCTTAGCATTATAGTGAAAACTAAAATATTATGAAAACTAAATATACCTGTACAAAACGCATTTCAGAAGTATAAGATAGCAATAAGTGTGCGTCGTACCGATTTCAGTATATTTTATTGGTCTCTAAAACAAGAACTGTTTTGTTCCTATTTGTCTGACTAGACGGCCACTGTTTAGCATAATGTTGGTTGTCGGCATTTATTATTTAATCAAATTTTATTACATTGACAAAACAAAACAAGTGTTATCTCCTACTGCATGCACTATTATTGTTTTAAGTAAGTAAGTAAGTAAGTAAACACTTTATTGTACATAAAACACGGTACATAATATTACAATTAAAATAAAATAGTACAAAGGCGAGCATATCCCTGTAAGGGATCTCTTTCAGCTAACCTAGGAAAGTTGTACATAAAAATAACAAGGAGAGACAAACAACAAGCGTCCACCTACAGCTAAATTAACAAACAATGTTATGTTTATTTGTGCTTTAAATCTATACTTATTTAAGAGTTCCGTCACTGAATGACAGACTACGCACGGCGTTAACCACGGATGTCGCAATCAAGTTTTGAAGTCAACATAACAAAATAACAACAAATTGGTAAACAAGATCTGCAGCCATGGTACGCCATTCGTTTAAGTAGCGAACGGTCGAACTATTTAAGATCCCATCGATGCCTTGTTTAAGAGCAAAACTCGCGTAGATTGAAAGAAAGAAAGAAAAACAGTTTATTCGGTGCTAAGAAGCACATAAGATGGACTTACAACTAAAACACCGAAAAGGTACCCGCTCAGCATATGTCGAGGTACGGCTAAGTACCACGACGCTGGTCTTCCGTGGGCACCTTTACCTAGCACAACAACAAAAAACACAAACATACTTTATCTAAACATAATCTTCACTATAGGATCACTAATTAATTAGTCGTTAGATCGTGTAGTTTAAGTGTGGTGGTGGTTTAAAATTGAGTCCGTGTGATGTTTGTTGTTTCATGTGGAAGCGTAGGAGAGTGAGATTTGCATAAAAAATATAGCTGTTTTGCACGCGCAAAGCACTGCTTTCGCGGAGTAGCAAGGTATTTGTTCCAGATTTTAGAATTCTAACTGTGTATTGTTGTCAAACGTTTGGTCGTGTCTCTCACAGTCTGGTTTAATGAAGTTTTATCTACAAGCGTTACTACATAGTAACGACCGATAAAACATTCGTATAATATGGTCATTTTAAGATTCCACGTTTATGTCTATTTCACGTTTTGTCGTAAAGTGTAGGCAGCATAATCTTCGCCATATTACGTTTAGGATGAAAAACTAGTTATCGGCAGGTACTGCTTTTACCTAGTTATGCTAACTTGATTCAGTCTTCATTTACCTACATTATGCTTTGAGTGAGCAAGCCGGCGCTCCTGTGTACCAGATACCAGAGGGTTCGCTTTGGAATTTGGATGGTTGATTTTATAATTAAATGTTGTAACCGAAATTTCTTTCGATTTTTATCCTGCCATTGCCCAAATTTTTCTTTGTGTTATCATTGCAATTTTAACTTAATGATTTTATAATGTTTAACAAGTGTACAAGTTGTAAAGTAAATATCACATTTCAAAGATTCACAAGATTCACTCCCCAATAAAATTTATAAAGTAAAAATATCTCGAGAATCCGCACCCTCCTTTTGTACCAAACATGGCTTAGGATAATTTTTCTTAATTCAAGTTGCAAAGAAAATACTGCATTGAAATTGATTCACGGATATCCATCGAGACAGGTCGAGACTTAAAATGTATTTAACACTGGTCTTTGCGTTACGCCGAGGGTCAAATGAATGCAACAATGTAGCAATTCGTTCCGAAATCTCAAATTTTCGGAAAAAATATTACACATGGAAAACTAACTTCGACCCAAATTTCCATTCAATATTCTCCAAGCACTTGATAAATATTTTGGCCATAGTATTGGTCTATTTTTGGTTGCTACGCTAAATATACCTCAATGTTTTTTCGTTTCCTGTTTGCGTAACAAATACAATATTACCAATCTTATTATTATATCAAATTAACTACTCCCCGCATACGAAGCGTTTGTATACGAAATTAACTTAAAAATTGTTAACAAAGCAAACAAACACATTTCAACTAATAAAAATAACCGCGACATGCGTTCAGGAAGTCGCAGCGATATTCAAATCATGGCCCCTGCCCCCAGTCAATCTCTATAATAATTAAAATGTTAACAAAAGCATACAAAAGGCAGAAAAGCTTTACTACTCTATTGGGACATAACCGGTTTGGCACATGCTTGGTGCGTGAAACACTATTCAATTAAATTGTAGGATAGATTGTTTGTACACTTATGTTTTAGGGGCCCGCGTCTGATTAGTGCAAAAGAAAACGTCACTAGAACCTCTATAATCTATTTTTTTAACCTTTGCTAGGCTCAAAAATTTCTGACAAGGTAGGATGACTTGTCGTAAGTATGGCCAAGGAATCAATTTTTAAAATTTTCAACCAACCAAATTTCAGTCACATGTTCTTTATATTGAACTTTAAATAACTTTAATTGAACTGGTTTATTTCAGATGAATAAAGTTATGCGGAACCATGTAATGGATTTTAAACTCGCATTTGATTTATTTAGGATCATGAGTTGGAATCTCGATTTGGCAAAAACATTGTTTGATGACAAAATTGACGCACAAATAATTTTACTTTGCATATTTTATTTTAGTTTGCTTTTCGTATAAAAAACTTCGCAGTAGTTTTGTTGCGAATCGCTGATTGGAATGTTGATTGAATGACGTTTGTTTACAATGCTAATCATTTTAGTGTTCCGTAGCTGAACTAGGAACGGCACTGGCCAATAAAAAACTAAATCAATTTGATTAGGCAATGACGAGATCTAACGTTGGAGTAGAAGAACCTAAACCAAGTCGCAGTAGTCCACCAATCACCTGGAAGATAGATTAGGAAGGGACATGAAGACGATGGGACTAAACGTGGACATGATACAAATACGCTAATATTATAATAGAATGTTCAGCATTAATGGTCGAGTCACACCTGATTCGTATGCAGCTCTACGAAGCTTACTGGGCCTGTGTTGTATACGTGACATGTACGCAACTGGTGTAGCCTGGCATAAAGATAAAGTGGCGACCCCAATATACATAGAAAAAGAACTACAGAAGATGAAAACAATACAAAGAGTTCAACACTTTCATGTTTCTATCCTTATATATTCCAGTGCGATCGATAGTCCGTAATCGGTTCAACAAGACATGGACACTACCGGAACCGTGATAAGCGACCGGATGCCGGATGTCTGGTTCAATGGCTAGCAGGTCTTCCGGATAGTCCTACTTATAAATGGCCCATATAGGTCGTAAAGGTAAACTATTAGCGAAGATTTCAGAGCTCTATTTACCTACACTTAGTGTTGAGCAACTTTCAGTGAAATGTAAGTCTTTTTTATTTGTTGGACAGTTGTTTTTGGCTAACGTAGAAAGGGATGTTATAATTTTGAAACCTTTGACTTTGTACCTGTCTTTCAATGGTATCGTCGGGCCCAAATGTGAGACTGTTTATTTTACATGTTTATCCATTAAGATCTACATCGTTTCGACACCTATTTAATATTGAAGAGTAATTTATGTCTACGTTGATGAGAGAGAAAAGAAGAATAACGATTACCAAAAACAAAATGTATCCGAGCTTTTCGTTTTTGTTTCGGATCACGTTGATTTGATGCTTTGTTTTCCCCAAAGCTACTATTGCGAAAGATAATCAATAATAATAAACACCATCCTGTCAATACTAACAAATAATATCGAAACCCAACAAAAAACTACTAGACGCTCGCCGATCAAACTGTTTTCATACAAATTGATAACTTCAAAAGCACACAACGGAGTGACATCAATCAAAATATGTTTGAAAGGGGACCGCGGCGTGGTGACAATGGCGAATCGATACACTGTAATAGTGGGGAGGAAATAAAACCAGTATCGCTTCCGCTGCCACCCTTGGCTTCCGAACCGCAACTGCTTTTTGGACACATTTCGTGGGGTCGTTTTGCTGACGGTTGGTGTGGAACTTAGTATTATAGTAGGCTATTTGCACGAGAATAGCACAAGGGGATAGGACTTGATAATTGATAAGCGTTCTCTTCTTAAGCAATTACTGAAAAAAATATAGACTTGAAAAAGCTGTAGTAGTTGTAAGTGTTCTAATGATAATTAAAAATTTTCAATTCTTTTAAATTACCCTTCCCAGAAATAAATTCTTAAAGAACATACATAGGTATGACATTTAACTCAAAGTTCTCTTAATAAAGAATGGTTAAATTATATGAAAACACGGAAAACTACTATATTGTGTGTCTACAATTGGTTGACTGTCTGAATTACCAGTAAGCGTAAGGGATAATTAATAACAAAAGTTTAATTCCACTTTAAGTAAATATAGAAAATGTTTATATGATGTATGTGTAAGTATCCGTTAGGAAATTCTAGTAGTTTTTAATTTTAATTTGAGGTAGAGATAGCAATGGAAAGATTTTTTTTCCTGTTTTTGCTTTATTTTACTTTAAAAGTAGATTGAGCTGTATTTTTGTCGCTATGCCTTATGATAGTTTAAGAGGTTGTCAACTAAATATTTATTATCTCTTCTGTGGACACTATTTGTCAATGTTTTAAATGTATATATCTATGAATTCTGTACTATATATGAGACTGTTTGTGTTCTTTTCAATAAAAAAAAATATATAAATTCATAATGTATTTACAACTCACAGTGAAAAAACCCCGCGATCGTCTGAGCGCTACGTTTTTTTTTTCTAAAACCCTTCATTCAAATTTCTAAATGACAATAATCACACGCGCTTAGAAATCGATTTGTTTTGCATTCCCGGATGATGGATGCAGCACGGGCCCCTTTCATTATCACCCGGGGCGTGAGGGTGAATGAATATTAATACAGCCCCATGCGTAAGCGCAGCTGTTGGCGTGTTTGCGTGGAGTTACTTTTGATTTGCAAATTTTCAACCAATATTTTGATCAAACGTTTGTTAGTTTTAGGAGTTTCAAGCTTCTCTTGTTACAATGATTTCTGGCGCAAGAGTACAGCAACGCTTTGATCGGTCTTAACCAGGTTTCAAAAAGGATGCATCCAAATCATGTATCCAAACTAATGCATAACATAACTTCTTCTTTCTTAACTGGAGGAGATTCCTTAAAGGGTTAAGTTCGCTTTTGTACATCACAGTATCTTTTTTTGTCATTTATGTTTTTTGTACAATAGAGAATTTACATACATATAGCATCAGTGAGTTATATGTTCCAAAAATTGTAAAGTTTATTTCTGATCAGAAATTACAATACCTATTTTATTTATCTTGTTCGTTTAGCTGTTCTTTTTGTTCGTATGTAAAAAAAAGCTTTTGACCGAAATGTTGCCTCATTTTCAGAGGTGATTTGGCTTAAAATTAGGTACGTGTGTGAAGATTCGACGGCTGCAATAATGAAGTAACATCAATAAAAAAGCTGGTTTAGAAATATTTTTTCTAAGCTAACCACCCAGCGACCTATTAGCATTGTCATAAACATTTACATTGCAAATTGCCCCCAATGTTTGCTCCAACGTTTGCGACAATGTCTTTATTAGTTCTGAAATAATTGCTTTATTTATTCTTCCCTGTTTTTGGTTTAGCAAAAAAAGCGCAATAAACTACAATAAAGATGTACTTATTAATATGGAGTGTAGCGGGGAAGCTGTGTCATGACTCATTTGAATAATTAGAATCATTCATGAGAATTATTTCTTTATTCCTGGATATTATTGGAGTGACACACATTTAAAAGATCAACAAATAAATTAATAGGTACCACTTAATATGGCTGTATTTGTGGTCGGCTAATTTCAGCAGATGAATCAACAGTAAAAATTGTACTTTGTATAATTAGGGCTTTAACTAACAGTACATTTGAGACAATTTGTTAATTAAAAGGCATTTGCTCTGACCACAGTTATAGCTAGATGCCATAATGGTTTTGATCTTAAAGTAATACCGTTTATAGACTAAACTAAACCGAAATACTAGTTTTAATGCTCAAAACATGTAATTCATTAAAAAAAAAACATCAATACCCCTTTAGCAGTAAAATAGCATTTTTTAGTAATGTTGACTAATTACTGTAAACCAATAACCTGCCTGTCTCGCTAATTGCTTAAAGCAATCCATTCACAGCGAGCTAAAGTGAAAACCGATTCGGCGCGGGCGCCGCACAGATTGTAAATAATATAATATAGCGGACGATCTCTTATCAGCAATCTTGTACTTAAATGGCAGCGGTATCGGCTTTCAGTTTATTGCGGCTGACGGGAGCGAAATGGATAAAACGATACAATAGGCCCAAAATATTTTCATCATAAGTTTTATTCTATGTGCAAAATTACTACTCAAGTTGGCTTCAATACCAGGTTGTATTTCAATATCGGCCGCAAAACAGCGAGAAGTTTTCCTGATATTTAGCAATGACCTTGCCTATTGATAATTAACACACCAGAAGTATAACTTGCGCGTTGCCGACCCTGCAGGAGCTGTGCAAGCGGCAAACCAGAGCCCTTTTTACCCGACTACGGCAAAGCCAAAAGGAAGGGTTATGTTTTTAGCAGCCTATGTATGTATGTTTGTATTTACGAGTAGGGATACAGAGCTAGTTGATTGTTTAAATACGTAAAGATAATGAGGTAGAATTGACACTAACCATGATAAAAGACACATTTATATTGAAACGATAGCATCAGCTCATCTTGAAATAGCGTACGCCATACTGTGACGTCACTCACTATCAACTGTGTCATTACATTGTTGTTATTTTAAAATAGATGTATTTTCTGGCCGGTGGTAAGGCCAATATTCATTGATTACGCGAGTGTGTTTTAATCGGAAAATTCGTGCGTTTTGGAACCGATAGATGAGTAGTTTAAAAAATAGTTGATAGTCTTTAAGGATTAATAAGCCTCGTCAACACTTTCCATCAGGTGTGACTGTGGTCAAGCGAGAACCCATCATCAACAAAAAAAAAGTAAAAGATAATGAAAATTTTAGAAAATAATCACTACTATCTGAGCATTTTACAAACAGAGTCAAATCGGTAGCCTATTTTTTAATTCAGAGAAGAGTTGGCCTGCTGTAGTGTTGTCTCTCCACGGTAGTCGTATAGAAGCTGGCCCTGCGAGTAAGATGTCCGCGAGATCATTTGATTGACGATAATGCCGACTGTTTACAACTAGTAGCCATTAATACAACTTGTTGCGGCTTTATGCCAGCTGCAATAAAAAATACATTAATTAGTAGAAATGCTATGCGCCTTATGCTGGTTCGCATAACTACTGTTGAACTGTGTCAGTTTGTTGGTACATGAATGTAATAAAATAAATGGACGTACTTGATACTGTAAGTACATAGTACTGTTTTTGATGTTTGATGTTATTGTGAAAATAAAAATGAAAATTTAATTTCACAAGAAAGCCAAATAGGCTTTAAAACAGTGCATTAGTTGTAAAACATTGTTTGGGAAATTCTACTGAGAATTGCGCCGTACTAAACTTTAGAGTTTATGCTTTTTGAAAAGATATCTATCAAATGGAAAATCGCACATTACAGTTTAAAGTAAGTATTTTACTCTATAAAATTATAAAAACCAATAAAAAGTAAAGCATACTTTACTGTCACAAGTTCAGGGGTTCAAAATAAATGATAGTCTGTAATCTGTAAGGGTACGTTTGCTACTGTTTATATCCTCCAAGCTTTTTCCCCGTCTCTTATACGGGATTTCCGACTATGATCTCAAAGTTGACAGGTCCGGCTGATAACATTAGAGCGACTGTTATCTGACCTCCGAAAAACTTTAATTAATTTATATACACGTATATCTGTGCAGGTTTTCTTACGATGTTTTCCTCACTTTCGGTAATGTGTATAAGTCAAAAAACTTATTGAACATGGCGCTCGCTAGAGATTGAAATCGTTACCTTGTGGTCAAGAAATATGGTGCAGCAGGTTTTGAAAACTAGTATTACTATGTATATATCTGTCTTTTACTGTTACAAGTACAACAATAGGTGTTTAGTTTAATATGGAAATAACCCAGAAGTCGTAAAAACGCTATCAACTAAGATGTAAGAGAGTTGACGCTTCTTCAATTCGTATTGGAAACTGTCTGTTGGATATTTTAATATTATCAAATTATACGTTTTAAAACGGTTGTAAACTTGCATAGTATGCTATTGATCATTTGCTGAGGTTATTTTACGTAATAACCCTGTACGCGTAAAGTTGAGGTATACCATTTATTGTCTTGAGAGAATATTCTACCGTGGCAATGAATTCAGTTAGGTACCTTATGTTCTGTTGTGTGCAGATGCAGATATTATGTTATTAAAATAAACAGGCGTATGTTATTTTTACATAGTATAAAGTAAAGTCACTATCTGTTTCTGTCTGTCCTAAATTATTATTAAACAATAAACAGTATTATGGTGGCAGAAACTGAAATTTTGGGTTAGAGTGTTGTTTACTGATTAAGACGTGAAGAAGAATAAGCTTTACAAGTATGACAATGGTTTTGCCTAAAAAACGATCACATGACATTTAGTTATATAGATCTCATGCATACAAGATGAATAAATGTAGGTCTGCATTAGGTCTGTAAGAAACAGTGTGATAGAGTAGCGAGATTAAAATGAGACAATTTGAATGCTTGACTCGTGAAGAAAGAATGAGATGTGAGTTTAAGCCTAGATGAACACGTGTAAATTAATAAATGGTCTTAGCTTTTTGCAAAATATATTTAAAAACTAGTTTTTCAGTGGCTTTTCCTTAAAATTTCATCCCACATAAATAGCAGAGAGTTGATACAAAGTAGGGACACGGCGATCTGTTCCAGCGAAGTTGGTGCCGCAGCGCTAGTTCCCGGCAGCATCCTGCTCCTGGCGCTTCCTGTTGGGTTTACTCCTCCTCGCACCTACATTAATATGAATAAAATATAAAATAAAACACAGTATTCAAACAATAAACAGCTACGTGCATGATACAGTGCGGATTGCAAATCATTTGCCATCCCATAAGCAGTCGTTTATAAAGCGGCACACATTCAAGAAAAAAAAATCTCCCCTTGATCTGGATTAATTCATTATGTTTATCTTAACAGACAGGAACAAGTAACAACTTTTTTATACTATCTTTATATTTACATAGTACAAAACCAAGTCGTTATCCTCATATCTTTGGCTGCTTACTTCTTATTAATAACGCAAGAGATTTTGATACGGTTTTCACTGTCATTTAGATATTTTTACAGAAGAATTTTATGTACATTACATCCTAATTGTACCCACGCGAAGCCGGAGCGGGTAGCTATAGTCTATTATGAAAATAAAGCAAAGGGCACAATTAGCTACACAAATAACGAAATAATGCACGGACTTCCGAGTACAAATGTGTTCAATGAATAACTCTGTTCTAAGAGGAGCAAACTCCTGCGCATCGTCCGATGAAATACAGTCCTTGTGTAGCATAACTGGGTTACCAGTGACATCTCGCCGATAAACAGCTGATGTTTACTGGAACCATTGGTTATGTTTAATTTCATGATGCATTGAGGATGTTTGTTTACATGCTATTAATAACTGAAATGGACGGGACTTCGTTTCCATCTTTAAACACAAAATGTACAAAGTAAAAAAAATGTACTTGATAAATTATTTATTCAGCTAGCTACTTGCAGTTACTGATCAATAACTTAATACTTGAGTGATTGATTGAACTTCACTTCAGTTTTTCCGTAAAAATTGTGGCCAAAATTAACTTACCATAGGTACAGGGCCTATTTTACTAAATATCAGTTAGTAATTTAGACGGAAAACCGAATTAGGTTTTTTTTTTTTTTTTTTTTTAAGACTTTTATTTTTGCTGGTCGTAGTCCTCGCGAAGGGTACGGGCGGCTACGATCGCTTAACAAATGACAATTTATTTCAACACAGATAGGTAATTAGGTAAGTAAATTTAATTTTCCAAAAAATATGTATTAACTTACTAGAATATTCTGTTTTCACGCTATTTATTTTTAAGGAAAAATAATTATTGCGGTTAAGATATGTAAGTCAGTTTAACACAAACCGTTTTTAGTAGGTATGATATTTTACCTTAATCCACTTTTGTACACAATTTTTGGAAAATACATAACGATCATTCCTTTTCCGTGTAAACACTAAATCAAATTTATGGTAATATATCGTAAATGCAAGCATTGTTGATTGCTTCGTGGCTAGGGGGACCCGAGTTCGCATGGTACCGAATTCGATTCCTAGTAGTTAATACTGCTCTACATGTGGACAGTTATACCAGTGGACACTCTAAATCGTAGAGCTCCACTCTTTTATCGTAGGAGCAATCGATATGCTTATATATTCCCTGCCTTTTCTTTGATCTTCTAAAGGCAGGGAATAGAGAAACAGGGGGTTGTTCGGACGATGAGAGAGTATACTCGTAGCTCTAAAATTTAGTGTCCACGGGTACAGCTTTCCATACGTAGAGCAGTTGCCTCTACCGACGAGTTTATCTACTCTATGCACATCGTTGCTCTTACGGTAAGGGAAAAATCCTGCACATTTAACTGAATTGGTTACACCATGATCTAATTGGTCTGGTTTCCCTGTCCCGACTTGCCTAACATGGGATAATAGTCAAAAGCTGACCCCTAATGAAGAAACAAGAAAGGCGCCAGGAGGATAAACAACGGGAGAAAACATACAAATTTAAATATTAATTTTGACAAAAAATAAAACTGAGGTGGGAAGGCAATGAATGAAATCTAACCCCATCTATAAGAACGCGGTCGTGCAAAGTTTTTGGTGCGAACAATAGTACCTTCATTCATTTATTCATTCATTTACCGACTAGTCGTCCAACGCGTCGACCGGGGATATACAAAGACATAACAAGACGATTTGATCCGAGAATAATTGTAGAATTAACTGGAAAAAATTGTAACCGAGAAAAATTAGTCACGTTTCTAAATATTGGGAATAAAATGTGTTCCTGGATGCGTCACTGGTCGTTAGAGTAGTCGGGCGACTGGTCGGGGCGAAAGTCGGCGGTCACACAGCGCGACCGGCGCGGCTCCACGCCACAGTCTCATCTAAGCCACAGCTATGCGCACATCTTACCCATCATAGCCGAAAATTCCATATTCGAATTCCAGAGTCACGCGAACCGGGCGACGCGACGCGAAAGTTGCAATACTTGCTGTCGAATTTCGAATTCGCAAACTTTAAAAAATCGAATAATTATCGAACTTTTTTCTCTTGACTGTTGTACAGGAGTTGGCGGCAAACGGTAAAGTTTTTAGTTGGTGTATGTAAAAGTGCATTTCGCATACTTTGGGAGCATTAAACATTTTTAATGTATGTGCTGTATTAACGTGTGCCGAAAGATTCTGTTGATGTGAAGTGGTTTATTTTTTTAGTGCACTTTTGAATTTGGATTTTATTTGCTCCGGAATTTGGGTTGGTTAATTTTTATTTTCTTTCTTTTATTGTTATTTATGTTTTAAGCCTGTTTAGATTTTGTGCATTAGCTTAGGTGTCTGTTTGGGGTACGCTCTTAATTTTAAGAGTAAATTTAATGTGAATATTATTTTCGGTAATTTTACTTTTAGATTAAAAATCTACAAAAATTATATCAAAATAATTCACACCGCCAATATTACGGCGCTTAATCTTTACGGTCGGGTCTGGCCCCTTCAAGTGGCGATTAACTTCAGAATATTCAGTACTACGCTTTCAAGTCTACGCGCCGTTAGCGCGTTGGACACTGCAACTGATGCACTTGTTAGGTGCAAGTTTACTTGTTAAGTCTAGCTGTGGTTCCTTTGTATAGTCGGAAAAAAGTGTTATATTTCAAGTTGAGGACGTAGGAAAAGCATACAAAAAAGTTTTGAGACATAATTTTATTATTGTATTAAAAGAAAAAACTCGTAAACGGTTTCTTTTACATACAATTCTGTCGTGAAACAAAGCAATAAAAACAATTTCTTACCGCTAATTTATCTGAAGCTCAGTGTACAAATACCTTTTGGATAAAATATTTCATATCTTTAGCTGAAATTTACTGCGGGTTTAGTAAGTTTGTTTTGGTTAATAGAAACAATGTATTAAAAAGTAAGTGATTATCAGCAATGTACGTGATGGGTGGACAAGATGGTTTTCGTGATTGATTCCTTTCCAAAAGTTCGTAAGTGTTGTACGATTAGTGAATAAAAAAACACTCGTATTTTTCTAGAATTTTGCTTTGTTCACCATATTTATCAGGATTTGCAAAAATTTCGATTTTTAATTCTTATATTGTTATTTTTGGGAAAAACTAGTGATATGTAAATAATTTAAGTAAATGTTCAAACAAGTTACATTAGTCACCCAAGTTCCTTTGGATATTACTTTTTGAGTTTTAAAAAAGTATACAAGACAACTTTAAACACTTAATGTACGGTTGACTTCGTACCCGGAGCACTTGAACCGAATAAGCTTCTCATTTTGAGGTCAAAAATACACAACATCAAAAAATTTTCAATAATAAATAAATTATTAAACACTGTCACGCAAAAAGTTATGGCTAATGTTTGGGATTCCAAACGAATCGAGATATCGAAGAGAATTGGGATATCGAAAATATGACATTTATGGCCAGAAAATAAAATTTGTAGGCAAAATAAATACTTTTTTTGCGGAGAATCTTATTTATTAACAAATTTAAAAAAATAGTTCAATCTCTTTAACTCTTCCGACTTTAAAAAAAATAATTCTAGTTTTTGTACTGATGTAAATTATAAACAAAGGTTTATTTTTATTTTTTGAGTTAAATAAAATGGTAATAATCATTTTTAACATTTTTGGATTGTACTTAAAGTATGACAACAGAAAATGGCATTAAAATGCCCCCCAAAATAGATAAACGCAAAGTACAAAAAAATTGTTTGTTAAAACCAGATTAAACCCTATTCGACTAGGGATGACAAACAAAGTCCGTCTGAATCCTAAAATGAAGAGTGCATCGTAACCACCTTAATTTATAAAACAGTTTCGCATCCACTGCATCTATCTCTTCGCTGACATCAAAATAAATAGCTTCCTTAACGACAAAATTTCGTGAAAAATGTCGAAGTTAAGTTAACTTTAGAACTGAAATTGCAATTGAAGATTCATGGCAATGGTGTTATTGACTCGGAACCGAACAACATATTTTTCACCGTCGCTGCAGTTGCAAGTCTTCATCAAGTACACGGGAACTTTCAAATGCAGTTTTCGCTTTAGCTATATTTTGCTTTCGCGCAGTTGAAGATAACATGTTACGT
Organism: Ditula angustiorana; assembly: GCA_963691745.1. Lineage (NCBI taxonomy): Eukaryota > Metazoa > Arthropoda > Insecta > Lepidoptera > Tortricidae > Ditula > Ditula angustiorana. Next base: position 10,659,435 of record OY829482.1, on the reverse strand, counting down.
AACTTTGATCCAGGTGTTACCATTATAATGATACGGTATCATTACGTACCCTCGTATTCATAAACGCTTATTAAATCACAAAAGCAACCATTTGCTTAAAGCGATTTTCATTGAGGGTTGCATATGGAGTTTTTTTTAATATAAAATAGGAAGGCAAACAAGCAAGTGGGTCACATGATGGTAAGTGATCACCACCGCCTATAGACACCCGCAACTCCAAGGAGATTGAGGAAGCGTTGCCAACCTAGAGGGCTAAGATGGAATACCTCTTGTGCCAGTAATCGCAGTAATTGTAGTGTGATAATATAGATACTTCTTAATTACTAAGCCAATTTTGATAAATTTGGACATGTATTTAGTTAATAAATTAACGTTGAAACCAGTGTCTCTGTTTGGGCAATCGCTACGACAATTTCACTCGTGCTACGATAATTTGAAATGTTTGTTGATAACTTCCACAGTATGTTTGTCTCATAATTACTATCCATCATCATTGATTGGCCGGCGCGTGCACGTTTCCTTACAATGTTTTCCTTTGTCTACCGAAATGCTCATAGTACAAATTTCGAGCTCAGGTTCGAACCCAAGTCTGAGAGGTGGTAGGTCAAACCCTTAGGCTAGCACAGCTTTTAACGGTCTCTCTTACATCTAATTAACTTAAAGGATGTAAAATCAATAGACTAAACTCTTCCATAGCTACGTAGTCAGGTATAACCAGACTATTATGTCGGTAAACACATTCCAAACAGCTTAGTACAGCTAGATATTCCTAGAGGTACGAAAATAGCTTTATGACAGTTTTCAATAGTTTCAATTAGAGTTCTGAAGCGTGAAAGCCATGAAAGAAAGGAACGGACGTTATGTTCGGAACGGGCTGTGAGAAACTTTATGCGAACGTAAAGATAGACACGTATAGCTTCATACCTACGTATTATTTAGATCAATTGATACATTCCGGTAATGCATATCTAAAATTAAGTGTATTAATGTGAGCCAGTTAAGTATAAACAACGCCATGAGTAGCTAATTAATTTGTAATTGCCGTTAAAAATAAATTCGATGTACCTACCTACAAGAAGTATAACAGAAAAAATGGTTTTTGTCTTTTGATTATTGACGTTAAAAAAATAGCACGTAGGAAACATAATTTGGACCAGGCTGTTGTCAGCCCTTCAAACTGTTTTGCTTCTGTAAGAAAGCAAGAAAATCGAACTGACAACGGATGACAATTTGATGGATACCAGAGTAGACGATCACATAAAATTTAAATAATTTTATTTACAACATGTAATAAAAACAGTTTTAGCTAAACTCAATTGTATGAATAGCCATGCAAGGCAGAGGCAGGCGCGTAACACAATTTTAACAGATACTCGTCCAGGAATTCCCCAAAAAGTTTTCCATTCACGTTTTAAAGAATTTGTAGGTAGCCATCTATTTGCGATATGCTACGTCCGTTAGTTTAATTGTCCGAGAGAAGAAAACTCTTTCCCGTGTTTTCGTGTTCGTATCGGAAACATCAAAATGCTAGCGAACGTAGCATAATACAAACATATATTTGCGGTTTAACGCACCGCTCCTACCCATAACTTACTACGCAGCGATGCTAGTTCAATAGTTTACCACCAGCACAAATAACTTTGTGGCGCCACCAACACGCAGTCAACTTCCAAAGTTGTTCATAGTTTTGAAATAAAATGTAAGAACGCGTGATTTACGTATTTTGATATTTTTAGCTTTTGTACGTATTTGATGTTTTTACTTAACATAGTATGGCAGGGTATTGGTGTATCCCTATCGGTTAATGAGATCTCTAGGGGTGAAAACGGAAGCCTTATGTCGTAGCGGTTGTCTTTTTAAAATGGCTGTCTATACATCTGTCGCCCACACACAACAGCATATTGTAAGAGTTGTATCTATTCTTTTTAAATCAATTATGAAGCATTTTCAATTACTTAGTAATGTGAGCACTATACAAATGCGTATTTGCGTTGAAAGATTGCTATTATCAAAAGAGTTGACATGTGCAAGAGTGCGATTTTTCAAACTCTCCGGGTGACTAAAGCTCACAAAAAATCCGGTTTTCATACAGATTCGGCCATTTTGGTGAGCTTTAGTCACCTGGTTAGATTCAAAAATTGCACCCCTGATCTTATTAATCTTATAATTTTAAAAATATTGTAACATATAAAAGCATACCTTCCTAATGTTCATCTCAAAGTTGATCTAAAATTAAAACGAAACTTAATTGATTTTTGATAACCTTAAGAAGTCATTCAAAGTCAAAGTCTTTACTTTCAATAGGGACAAACGTGAATTCACAAAGCAATTTCATTCACCAAAATCACAATGCACTCTAAGCTTTATCTTAGTTTTGCAGAGCCTTTTAAGAGCATTATAAGAATGGTGCAATGAATAAGGGGATGTGTCGGCTTCTTAAGACGATGATTGCAGACAGCTTATTATTACAAACGTCCCCCTCATGCCCTAATATGACCGCCCAAGTTTAATTTATCCCTCGCCGTAGCTCTATCTAATTACTCTCATAAAAAAAACGCACAGAAAGATACACATACTTGGACGGTTATAATACGTATTAGGGTAGGTAGGGTAGTTATAATAAGCTTGATTTTAGAGGAAGCGTTGGGTATCTGGTGGCTGGGGCGGGAGGGGGGGTCTCGTGATCGTAATGTACCAAGTTCCATCTCCAGCGGTCGCCATGTACTAATGAGTTTTTCCAACTTATGTACATTACATTACCTAAGTACTGTAGCAACCAAAGTTCGTAAAGTGAGGGAAAACATAGTTCAGAACACACAGTGAGGAAACCTGCACATTCCTGTAGTAAACGTGTGTTACCATGATCCTATCAGGCTGGTTTCCCGGCCACAGGGCTTATAGAAGTCAGATACTAGCAATTAGGCGGGATTCGAACCTGCAACCGTATCCCTTTCATCAATCGCGCAGTAATCTTAAATGTATACCTAATATAATTGTAATTGACCGTTGTCTATAAAATAAATAGAAGCCATTACAATTATATCTAGAATTGATATCGTCTGTCTGTATGTTTGTAAAAACTTTTACACGAAATTGGATGCGATTTTCACAATCACAGCTCTAACCTAAAATTTGATGCACGTTTTGCTTAGAAACCAAAATTCCTACTTCTAAATTCAATGCATACGAAGTCGCGGTCAAGAGCTATTTACACTATTTACAATGTATAACTATAACACTATTTTCGGCTTACAATGTACTTAAACCAAGTTAATTAAGTCTAAGCAGAGTCAATAGAGAAAATTATCCTCGTTTTCATTAATTTTTTACTGCACTAGAATTTTGACACCCGGATTTGTAGAAATACAAAAAAAGACAAAATATTTTATTTGCAAACACTACTTAAAAGGTGAATTATTTTAACTTAGCGTGACCAAGAGGTTGTTCAAGTGGTTTGTACTTGAATCAGGCTGTGTTTCATTTAAAGCGGTGAGCGATATTTGTTACGGAAGGTTTTATTATTTTCATTGTTGATTCGTTTACGAACATTAAAATTTACAGAAAAGTGCCTAGACCTATTTTCTAGTAGTTCTATGGCCTCATGATTTTTATGCATTATCATCGCTTGAAAGTATTATTATTAGCTTAGAAGATTAATTTAAAACATAAATCTAAGCTAGTAATTCGAACGACAATAATAGAGACACAGGAAGCACAAATATAACATTGTTACTTTATTATACCTGTGATGAGAAAATAAATAATTAGTATTTATAGATGTTAAATTTTGTTTAATAAATAATTAATAGATTCTAGCAGTAACCAACGCTCTTACGGTGAGGCATGAGGGAAAATATCGTGAGGAATCTTGAGCTGCACATTTATGTAAATTGATGTGTAAACCATGATCCTGTCGGTCAGGTTTTCCTGTAACACGGGTAAGGGGGTTTAGATGGCAAACGCTCCAATGTAATAACTTGACCTGCCAAATCTGGGTTCAGAACCCAGTAACCAGAATTAAGAAATGAAACGTTAACGTTACCTATACTCTACGCGCTGACCTATTGACCATAGCCTGATGCTTTGTATTACGTGCGTTTACTAGTAAAGAACAAAAAAAGTTTATCTGAAAATAGCTCAAAAAGCACTTCATTGAATCTATATTTATTATGAAACGGACACGTTAAACACTATGCTAGTACTTTTTGCTGTCGTAGATTACTCATGTGGATTGCTCTTTACTTTTAAAGGATTCGTTAATTATATGACAAAACATTATGAAAAACATATAGTATTATATTTATTATCTTAAAATTTAGTGAACAATAATGATTTCAACATAATCAGGGCTAACTACCTTCGTTGGAAAGTAATACAAATGCCAAATAGATTGACAAAAAAAAAAACAAAAAAATCGCGTGTTTAGGAAAACATCATCATTGTATGCAATTTTGCCAATTATCTAAACTTAAAGAGATCAAAAAAAAAAATCTTCTTTGACTTGCAAGACTCACTCTCTACAATTATTCTCTTATTTTATTGACAAGGTTTACGGAGGTCAGCTGGCAGTTGCTCCAATGTAATAAGCTGACCTGGCAAATCGGAATCATCATCACCCCAGTGTACCCAACCCCTAAAGAAAAGAGGACAAAGGAAAACTACGGAATTTTACATTAACAGATTATACAAATTCGTAAAAAAGCTGTTGCAATATTTTCTTATTTTAATTTTCGAATAGGACGACGATTCTCTTTATTTTTTGGCTTAATTCTTATTTTAGCATGATGATTCGGAAGGAATCTATTCTTATGTTTTAAAGACTGGTGACCACACTGCAGCGTGTTGCTATTGTAGTACGAATGTAGTACCACACTCTCACAGAGTAGCGGCGTAAAGTATCTTGCTACTACGTTTCGTACAGCGAATGAGAGATCCTAAGAGTCAAAGGGTTAGAGGGGAGGGAACCGGTTCAGCGTTTCACTTAAGACCGCTGGTTCCCTGGGCAGCGGGATCACTTCTCAACAGGTGACCCACATGCTAGTTTACCTCACAATTTCATCAAGAAATATATTATAACAAAACATTGTGATATGACATAATTTTTTTAGATATTTATACCGCACTTTAGATTTAAAAAGAATGATGCGTTTTCTAAATATGAACGATTAAAGGCCGTTAAACCTTTCGTAAGGACTGTTACCAAATACCACACTATCTTTGCAGTTAATTTATCTTTATATAAAAGGAAGGAAGGACGTAGCTTATATAGCATGGAAACATTTCAAATGCCCTTGGAGGCACCTCGTCTAATTTTGGTCGGCCAATTTCGAGGTGGGTCCTTAAGTTAGGAAATACAGTTTAGTTGGCACTAATTTTGTTCTGTCGTAAAATTCAGGCTAACTAGGCAAGTTTTTATACGGTACTCATAACTGTAGGAAAGTTGGGTCGCTTTATTACGTACTCTGCAAAACTGGCAAGGTCAAGATTAAAGTAGATTTCTTATTAAACAAATCTTCTAAATGATGATGGGCTTTAGAATTATTATGTATTTTTTTACAATAATGTAACGTTTAAGAGCGCAGGTAAGAAGCCAAAATCTACTTTTGGCAATAAAACTAAATACATCCAGTATGTAACTATTGACTGCCGCAATGGATACTCAGTCTTTGAGCCGAACAAGTTGGAAACAGAAAACTGCCCGCAACTTAAGTTCAGCGGGGCAATTCTCGCGTCACTAGAGATAAAGCCATACTCGAGATAAGCCAAAAAGAGCTGTCAAATCCCTTCAAAATCTGTCATATTTTGACACATCTCGAACGTCAGATGAATCTCGACGAGCGTCAGTATTGGGGTCCAGAGCTCGGGTGCAGAGTGATGCGTGCATCTCAGTAATTGATAACATTTCGATGAGTAAAAGTAAATGCATTTTTAATTTTTTGTAACTTTAATCAAAGCAACTGTACCAAACCCTGACGCATAGGACATTGTTTTTAGCAGTAGCTGACACCATTATCACTCGTTTCTACTCGTACGTTTCCGGCTTCACGTCAACTATTGGGTCACTGTCAAGGACTGGGACGGTTACCTTATTATTAAAATTAAATTAAAATTAAAAAAAATAAAAAGAAACCACTTGTTTTCGGAAGAAAATTTGTCGCTGGTAATGATAATCACTCTTTTCGGTAACATTTCGCTGGCCAATAATGTATGGTTTTTTGAGTAATTCTACGCTAAATCTACAACCCATTTACTTTAATGTACGTGTACTTGTATACCTCGTTAAAGTTAGGTTATATATAACTGATTTTCAGTTTTAATTTCCGTTATTTGCTCGGGCATTTTGAAAATTCTTAGCAGACCACCCACCATTCAAATACCGCTGGCTTACTGAAATCTGTGGCCATTAAAAGCATACATTTTAATACGAACCTTTTTATACATTACCCAATACCTTAATGTCGAAGTAATAAAAGTGAACATAAAAAATACATACTTTTATAGGCCTTTGGAGGCAAAACTTCATAGGGAAGTATGGGCTAATTTACATTCTTACTAGTCTTAATTTTCCAAGTGGATTGCCTTGTTTCAATTCTTATTTACTTATATGTTATTAGGAGCTAATCAGGCAACTGATAGGCAAATAATATTTGATTATTTGTTAGTTTTGAGATACACAGATGTTGGAAACTTCATTTGTGTAACACGTAGAAAACGAGTAGCTTGATTTCCTAAATACTTAAAGTGTTAACTCTGTAATATCCAGTTTAAAGCAAACCACACCGAGTTTGTCGCAGTTTGAAAGCATCTATTTCTTAGTATACTTTATTGCTTTCCTCATTTCGTTTCAAATGTCAGCCATTGTAACTCTTAAGTAATTTAGCAGGTTTCTTAGCCACACTAGAAATACCTAAAAGTGTAAGTTTTAGCAAGAATCTAAAAATCGCTACTTGTGTTCTTTGGTCCCTGAAGAAAAACTAGATATTTTCAAACAAAGTCACGTTTTTTGGATGGAGATTCAGAGGCATTTTACAAAATTGAGCTTCAGTACTCTGTAGGTAACTGGTAATTTGTCAGCCACCACGCAACAGGCATAGGCAACTAGGAAAATATAAATGAGTGGAGAGTTTTTCATTGCACATGAATATGCAAGTCCGACCGCTGCGCAAGCGTCTAATCGCTCGGCAAACAGCCACGGCTGCATTCTACGTGTGGTCTTGTACCACAAGTGTGAATACTACAGGGAAGTAAAACACGTGGAAGTGTAACGTAATTCTATAGTACTCGTCGTCACACAATTTCGGGGTGTTCTAATTTTCCAGAGAAAAAACTTTAACTTTGTCAATCGATGCATCGATAAATACGGTATTAATTTTCATATTTCAGTTGTTTAGTACGTCGTTGGGACGCAGTAACAGCGTTTTACATTTGTTCGCACACTAGCGTTTATCGACGATATAACATCCGTCCTTTTCATACACGCCTACTCGCTAGAAAGGGATAAAATGGTTAGATATTGTTTACGATAAAAGCTAAGCGTGTTAGGGCTTAATCTATGTACACGTATTGTTTATTTGTTTCACTTGTACATAGTTTCATGTTCTTTATTCGAAAATATTAATAGTATTTTAATCATTCAATTCGAACATTCGTTATTTTTTTTGCTTTGCTTAGTTAATACGTGTATAAATATTTTTCGAAAATTGACACCTCTTTTTACCGACTACGGCAAAGCCAAAAGGAAGGGTTATGTTTTTGTGATTTATGTTGTGTGGCATAACTTTAAACGTCTTAGCTCAAATTATTTAAAAAATGGTTGTCAAGTCTGGCAATGTCTAGATTTTCTTATTCACTCATGTCAATAAAATGGACCATTTTGAAAAATTATAATTTCATACAATTACAGTACATGACTACAAAGCAAAAACAAAGTGCTTTTAACAATAACTGTTCTGAAACCAATTTGATATCTCGCATTATCTACCCTGATGCGAACTAATATTTCATTTGGACTGTTGGTTCCATTTAACACAAAATACAGAAATAACACCGTCGTCTGACATTTTTTTTAAACGTTCGCATGCGAAGAGACATTGGTCAGTAGAAAAATAATTGCCCGTCAAGGACGATCTAAGGTCCATTTTTTTTGAAAAATAATCTTTCAGTCTATTTATTCTATTCGCTTTAATAGTTTTACAGTACGTGATTACCAAAAAAACAACAATCCCAATTGGCATTTCTTGCTAAACGCTGATCGGAATAAGCTTATAGCTTATAGGGCGATCAATTGGTGTAATCATTTCACTGTAATGTAACGCCTGCGGGGCAACGGATACGTGCGGGGTGGGGGTATATCTGCCGTAAGCGGCTGATAGCTCTTTACATCAATGAGCCTTCTTCATCCTTCTAAAATATACTTAATTCTCTCTTAACTCGGTCTTTGAGGGCTTTTGCCAAGGAGGCCTAACACTATTTAAAACTGTCGTTCAGCCATACGGTTGCCATTTTCAAATGTTTAAATTGGATGATAAAAATGTGCGGCGTTGTTTAACATGCATGCAGTAGGTAATATTGAGTTGTCCACCGATAACTGTATGTTTTGGACCTTTAAGTGTTAACTATGAGCTAAGGCACAGTTTGGTTCAGTTTTCAATAACACACTTTTAAAATAGTGATAGAAGAGGGCGTGGTCGTTGGTTTAGTTTGGTTTCAGAGCTTTCTTGTAATACATTAAGAGAAATAATGAAGATTTATTGGCAAACATATTAAACTTACCGATTAACCAACTAATACCATTAACTTTGCTAGTTTCTCATCTAGTCTAATAATTGTGCTTTTAAATATCGTCTATCGGCGTTGTATTTAAGCTTCCCTACAAATATGTGTCATATCTATACGGATATTCTTTTAAAACACTTTTAATTTTGATGAATGTTACACCTCTATCCACTGCACTTTCCACACGCTTGCCAGATCCACACACTGCCGCAGCCACTTCCAGTCGCCCGACGTCATTGTAGTCAACTTTAAACCAAAAGTACCTGGGATCCGCACTCAGGACCTTCACCTTTATTTATGCACACTCAAACAGAAATCACCCTTTGCGACGACCGACGCATGGGAAGCAAGAAAGCGTTCAAAATGATTTATTGTAAATGGTTTCTACTTTGTTGGCTAAAATAATAAGAGCCGCGTCTGCATTGCTGTTCTAAATTTGATATTTTATTGTTATTTTTTACCTTTGCTTGAAGCCGATATGGTCAGGTTAAGATTTAATTTGCAACCCCATTATGAAGTCGGTGGTTACGGGTTTTGTTATGAGTCAGCGATATTGCAGACAACTTTACAAGGATAGCTCCAAGTTAAGCCCAGTTTAACTACAACATGCTTACCTCGGGAACCTATTGCTTTGTGTGAACGTTAGGCTCCGGAATAAACTTATTGATTAAATGAGTGTCTGCAATTAATTAAGTAAAATAAAAGATAAGTAATAAAAAAGATGAAATTAGTGATGCGTATGCTTCCATAAATGCCGAAGCTGGCAATCGTTTTACTGAATGAGATATCTACAACGCAAATAAAAACGGTGAAAGCACAGTAGGACTTGCGGGTGGCTTTGTCCCGCGCACAATGGACGGGCTCCGATGCGATTGACGGTTCGACTCCGAAGGTGTTACCAGAATTATTGGCCTATTATTACTTTACAAAGCCCATAGTAAAGCAGAAAGCAGATAACAATAATTAGCTTGAAATCAGCAAAAAGTGACATAAATCCCGCATAATAAGTCCTCCGCTGCGAAAAAAAGCACCGTCCGAGTCTACCTGGACTCCAGCATTTTTTGCATGACGCGGAATGAACGTGGGCCGATATAATAAACACCTCAATTCCTGGCAGAGGCATTGTTTAATGACTTCTCTGTTGTGATCTTGCACAATTCTCGACCGACTTTGTTTTTTTGATTCGAGCTTGCGAGAGAAATAAAAACTTTTTTGTATGTCTTAGTAGCGTATAAACAAAAGGGACACAGGTTTCTGTAGAGGTGTGATTTATTTACGACTGCGTTTAGAGCCTCGGCTTGACCGAGTTTGGGTGGCTTCTCGCCGCGCAAACCCTCAGAACGCGGTATAAAATGTAAAATTTTCTTGCGTAATCATTGTTTCTTTTGTTTCAGGAACAATATGGGCGTCGTCTACTTAGCAGACTCTCAATCAAATGCCCTAAATTAGACTCTTTATTAATAACCCCGAGATTTTTTCAACCGTCAGAAATACAAAGATGCTGGGGTGTGCTCTAAGAAGAGTTACCTCAGTGTCTGCCGCCTCCCCAAAGAACATCAGCTTCAGCTCGGCTGACGACAGCCGGTGCTTAGACAAGTAGATGACTGAACGGATAAACTTTAACAAGCAACAATTTTGGCCTTAACGAATTAAATTTGAAAGTTGATAACAATCCGAAACCGAACTAGTCAAACCAACAAAATACCGATCAGTAGCAATATTAAGTTACCATAGTTAGAAGGCGATATAAAGGTGGATCTAGCGCGGCGTGTGCTGGAGTGGCCACTGCGGTGGTATGCTTTATATTGCATCTTGTGTCGACTGTGCGCTCACTGGTCGCTACGTCACGTGGCTTCCCAGCGCGCGACTTCAGTGCTGGATGCTTCTAACTGTATACACGTGAGTACACATTATTTATTTATTTAATGTTTATTATGCGTGGCGGATGATACTTAACTTGGCGACCCAAATAAAGTTTAAGCTATTGTAATGATGAATTTGCTCCTATTTTTACGTCAATTGACGACACCAAATAATAAAGTCATATTTTCAAAAAACTGCTAAGATACATTGATTTATTCCTATTAGATCAGAAATGTAACAATTGTCGTAATGTTAATTTAACTCTGTTTACTGGAACCGTTGAAATGCGAGATAGTTCTATACACTGCGTGTTTTAAAAACATTTTACTTTATCTACTTACTATCATATTGTCAATTGTCATGCCACAGGAAATCGTTGAATTAAACGCATGTTCACTAGATTCGTCTTTACCAATCGAACGCAGCTTCTATTCTAGTTACAAGCTGCACATTGTCATCTTTTTGGTAACATTTTGCTGCGAGGACGTTACCTTCCACTATTTCAATATGTTTCTACTTTTTAAAATTGTGTCGGGACGAGCTAAGCGTGGAGTCCTTCTGCCGGTTGCTCTTACATAGTTACCGCCATTATCGTAAAGTTAGGCCGTTTAGCGGGCTGTCAGTAGTGTCAGTTAGGTAATACATATGAGCCCTACGACCTTTGCGTCTTCACGCTCATCTAGTCGCCACATAAAACCGGCCAATGTTCCGGTGGTACATAGTAATTGCGATTCACAATGAGCTATAAGAAGTTTCTACAGGGTGAAACCTAAATTGTGCGTCGAAGTATTTATTCTAAGTTTATAATTACACTGCAAAATATCACTTGGATGGATAGTTAAATATGGTTATTTCTTAAATAACCAAAAGAAACATTGTTCTTTAAACTTATATCGAATACCTAAATTTTTTTTGCCGAAATTAGTCAGGACTTTTGTAAGATTATCGTATAGAACCCGTTAGATTACCTATAAATAAGGTTGATAATGATAATGGATGTATTCTTTAAGAGGTGAAGAGGTGAGCAAAATAGGAATTTTGGAAGTTCGACTATTATAGAGTTAAAAGAGAGGTAGAAGCTAGTGTGTAATCCTAAATCTACGCGGTTGAACTGGCTAAATATAAGCTACTGCCTGCATATTAAATTCCTTGTCAAACAATTGTGTTGGCACAGATGCTTCTAAGCGTAATCTAAGATACCCGACTCTATTTAATTAGACACATGGGGAAGTTAAAACTAATATATATGCAAATAAATCAGTTTAACATAATAAAGGCACATGTGACGGTTCCGGTGTTTGGAATTTACTAAGCATATGTTGAAAATAATACGAATGTTGGTTGTCTCGTTCACAAAACCGTTTTCCCGCATAGATTTTTCTGACAGATGGAACTAATCGGTCAGTAACTTTTACAGATTGAGTTGCTATGTTTGAGAGCACTACTTATGATGTCATCAAAATAAAATAATAGGGTAATTCGATATTTCCAATTCACGATTGTTAAGACAAAATAAATAATAAAATATGATGAACATGGTAACTTTAGCGCAAATAACAGTACCTATATAGATTTCATTTAATAGCCACAAAACATTTATTTTATCTGTAAAGCGTTTAGTATGCCCATTCTAGCCTGTTTGGCACATTACCGCGACTTTTGACCAGCTGTGTGCAAATATTTCGTGTTATTACCAAACAGTCACTCAAAAGAGACTTAAATATCAACATATTACGATATCTGTGCTTATTTAGGTCGAGAATTGAGTAAAAACAAAGTTCGCGAAAATTCTATATTAACGAAATTATTTTAGTTTTTTTTTTAATTTACCTAATCGTGCTCTTTGTCCCGCGTAGAAAACCAAATCTCTATTTCACAAAAGTAACACTAATCGACTACTTATTTAAACCCAGCAATATGAAAACTCATGAAGTCTGCCATGAATGCTGAATTGTCTAGGGGTCTCTTCCAGTATACCTTGTTATTGGATGAGAGGAGTATTGTTAGTCTTTCCGGTTCATAACGTTTAGGTCCATTTTAGCCCATTTCCAGTGGTTGGATTGATTTGAAATTTGATAACCGTATGTAGAACTGATGAAAATGCAACAAAAAGGTATTGTAAGCATAAAGTGAAAATAATTCTTTTAGCAAAAACTTTTTCTTTTTAAATGCCAATGACCTACGCGACTATGCTTATTCAATAGTCATTAGGTTTTGTGTTACGAAATCGTCTAGGTCACGCAGGAGACAATAATAGTCGAGTGGGAGGAAGCACATTGTTTGGGCACGCGAGGACAGTTCGTATTACTTTACTATGGTTACAACAGCGACGTCTAGACACCTCGATAAGCAGTTTTTTAGGGACCCGTGGCTGATTGAACCTTGCCAATACCTGAACATATGTATATTCTACTAAGTTGTCATGTTTTTAGCCATTCAAAAAAGGATCAGATGAAAATACTTCAGGAACGAAGCGTGATACCAATTTTATAGAAGGAAGATATTTTTTATGAAATGCTTATCTCATTAGCGTTATTTTCGTGAAATTCCCAGTAGTATCTTTGAATGAGTAAATAGCTGGACGGAGAAAAAGACAAGTGAGAAAGTTTTGGGTATGGTAAGAAAGGATGGGACATTGCTACAAATAATGGAGAATACACGACGGAAATGTGTTTTAAGACTACAATAGAAGAAAACACTACAGGAAAAAAAAGGGAGAAAGAAAGAGAGAAAGACTAAGTAGAACTTATTTAGATCAAGTTAAGGAAATAGCGAAAATAAAGAACAAAATGGAGAATAGGGGATGATGAAAATTAGACCTACACGAGCAACTCTCAATTGCATGATAGTAATGAGGTAAAACGGAATCCTTCCATCCACTTCGAATTCTTGCACTTGACTAACTTTTACCAAATACGCTTACCACCGAATTGATCAAGTTCGAATTCAGATTCGAATAAAACGACACACTTCATTACTGGTTTGGAAATCGGCTCGGGTATTGTCTTCTCATTTCTCGGTAGCGATCGACTTTGATACCGAATGTTATATGGTCGTAATACTTGAGATATGTGGAGGGGTATTTGTGCTTGAGTAACAATATTTGATGGGACAATAAAGGTGTTGTGGTGTCATTCGGATTTGATGGTTTGTCAGAATCTGTTTATGATACTACATTACTGTATGAAACCAGGTTTTTTTATAAATCAGTGTGTGCCAGAAGAAACGGGATATATTATGTATATGTATATATCTCGGTTGTAATACTTGATCGATTGTTTTGTATTTCGAAAGAAAATCAATAAAGGTGAAGCACAGGTGAATTAAGAGCAACGTTTCCGGAAACGTGGTTTGAGACTCAGGATTTCATTTGCAAAATAGGTACACGAAACAAGCTTGTAACGTCACGGTTCATGCCTGTGGAATACAGAGAGATTTTGGGCAAGGAAAGCTTGTTAAGACAAAGCTCCCACATTACAATCTTGTCCCAATATCCAAAATGTAACTTTAATCCATTAGCAGAGAAGTCAATCTGCCAATTTAAATATATTTATCACTCACCTCAAGCAGCCGTTTAGTTTGTTCTCAGACTGTTCTCATAAATCAAGTTATGATAAATAAACAATAATTTTAATAAGTAACTCGTGTATGAATAGCTTAATAATTTAAACCCATCTATTCGCTAGCAGACTGTGAACACACGTCAGCAAAATCGCTAATCGCAGTAACGCTACAAACTAATAAAGACCAATGGTAAAAAAATACTTTAAGGGTGCGACGCACTAACTTTGATGTACAAATCAACGGTTAACATAAGTATGTTTTCCACAGCTTTTATCTAAGTAGGCTTTAATCGAATAAATCTAATAATAGTTTAATGCCATTGACACCCAGACAATGTAATTCATGTGTCAGTCATAGCACCCGTGTGTCCAAATATAGCAGTTAATGAATTATTAAACCAGTGCTGTGACACATAGTAATAAGTCTGTTTAGTCGCACGTGCAATCCAGTGTTAAAAGTGAAAGCGACGCAATCGGAAGTCTGCTGTATTAATTAAAAACAATTAATATTGACTGTCCTAAAATCAGTGACAACTACCTTTTATCTTTTAATTAGAATTAGTTACTAAGAATGAGCCAATAATATCGCGATAGATCAAATTAGAAATTTCAGTGGCAGTTTGTGTTTGTATTTACTTTTTTATAAAGCTCTTTGTGTAAAATAGGACTTTAGGTTTTTCTACATCTTACATGTTCATTCTGTTTAATTATGTGCCTGATGTAATGAACATTTCATTTAATTACATATTTTGACAAACTGCATCGCATTCCACGACGGAAATTGGGTACCTACTTACTCGTTAGTTATAGGAGTAGGGCACAGAAGAAGCTTTTATACTTACCTTTTTGTTGTCACAGCAGGTACTTGCATATTGCGTTTGGAAAGCAACTTTTACTCGGCTAGTGCGTAGGCGTCTTTATTTGGAATGCAAAGGATTGTTCGAAATTCGAACTCGGTTTGTCCCCAATGATGCATTGCTGTAACTTTTTAATTTTGGACGTGTATTTTTCTATTACAAAAGTGTTAAATGATAAATGTCGTGGCAGTTTGTGTGGCCCTTCTAGTAACTTGAAAAATTTGGAAGATGAAGAATAAAACATACTAAAAAAGTAAAAAAAATCTGAAAGCAACATAGTGGTAGTTATGACTTATGAGTATTGAATTAATAATAAAATAAAATTAAATTTGAAAGCTTGAGTAAGGCCAAGAAAGTGGTGTAGGTATCAGTTTTGGTAACATGTTCTTTCTAAAGAAGATTTCAAGACGGCTGATTTTACATATTAACTTTTTGCGAAAATAGACTTTGACGTTCTTAAAACTTATAATAAAGAAATAAATTTTTAAGTATCATAAACTTCATATGTTATGAAGCACATCCGTCAGCTCCGAAGAACCGATAATAACACAGAAAGGCTCGTACGTGACAATAAATTAATTAGCATAGCCCTGCGACCCGGATTTGTCCGGGTCGACAGCTTCCTCGGGTCAGGTGGTACTTTCAACTCAAGAGGGAAGTATTTCGAGGGTTCAAAAAACGTATTATGAATCCTTATTGTCTGTCGCGATTCATTGAACTTCGGATTTGAAGCGGGATAAATGGAACACATTAAAGAAAGAGACTGGTTCAATGCACGCCTTGCATTTGTTCTTGTCTTTGTATCACCGAGTTTAGTAGTAGGTACTTGAGAATTATACTTACTGCAGGTTAACTTCTAAGGCTGCTTCCACTTTTAGAAAATAATAAATAAACAACGAAACTAATTTATTTTCCGGCAGCAAAAAATACCTTACAAATTATATATGGACCATAGATTTTAAAATTATCGTATCCTCACATTTTAAGAGAGCGCTTATGATCTTTTTCACTTTGTCGTATTTAACTTAGTATTAGGAAAATAAATATGTTCACGATTTCGAAGTTACCCCGTGTACCCGGTTTGGCAGGTCGTTGCCTTCTAATACGCAGTTCCACCCTGAACCGTAATTGCTATGAGCAGTTCAGATAAAGTACTGTAGGTTTAGGATTTAATTTTCTTTGCGTTCCTTTTTGTTCAGCTAATTGCGTTTGAATGGCAATGGCGTAAAATAAATGGAGCCGTTCTATTTTGGCGGCCATTGGATGGTCTTTAAAGGTAAATAAACCAGAATGGGGTTTTTGCTGTGGTTAAGTAAGCAATATTAAGTTGATGCCGGTCAGCGTCTTTAGCTACCTTAGATCCGAATAGAGAATTGTGTATGAATAGGGGAATATTTTTCGACAGCTATCATATTCACGTACTATTGATGAATTAACGAATTTGTATATTTTTTTGTTTATTTGTAGAATAGATTCAATCATCTTATTTCAGGCTGCGTAAGCCCATAGATAAATACTTTAAATACAAACATAAATATTGATTAGACTTATTTACAACTTAATTACAAGCACGTGAAGTCTGTAAGGTGAGTATTTTCGCAGTGTCAATTTATGCAGTTGTAGTCCTACAACTCTGTAGGACTCTGTTTTTCTCTACAGGTCTGTCTAGACTTGTAACACACTAAAACATATGATTTATCGATTGAAATGTCTATAAAACCGTTAAGTATGACAAACATAGTTATATGGATTCGTTAATACTAGTGTATTATTTAGACTACTACGCTAAACACAAGGTTGACCATGCGTAGTTTTGAGGGACATATTTCTGCCAAGGGTGCCAAAGAGTGGTTCATCTATAGAGAATTTCTACTTTCGTGTTCATATCTCACGCTACAGTTTCTACCGCGTGAAATTAATAGCAAAACAAAATTGTTTTTAATTTGGTGTACGCGTCAGAAGCGCCTGCGCCGGGGCCTTTGATCCGCTCGTCCAATATGCGTAATTGTGGGTTTAGTATTACGGAGTATGGCTCAAGTTACGGGAGAACACAACAGCCGACGTCTTAGTACTTCGCTTCTGTGGCCCTAATACGACTGGCCAAGTTTAGTTTATCTCTATCCGCGTCCCTTTCTTATGACATTAGTTAAACAGAGACACAGGGAGGGGTTAAACTAAACCTGGACTGTCATGTTAGGGCCGCTGGAGGTAAAAAGACAAACACGGAGGTATGTGGTCTTTGTAAAAAGGGTACATGCTCTTACGCACCGACACCGTCTGTGGATATATTTGGTGCTGGCAGTTAAGATCGCCAATAATATTTTTTTTTCGAAGGAAAATTAAAGGTGATATCATTTAAATTTTAGTGAAAATGGTGTCACTGCACCTGCAAACGATAGTTGTATGTTCACTGCTCATAAACCTATGTCAAATATAGTTATCTATACGAATGCAAGATTCTCCTCACGCAAATTTCATTCAAGTTTCGCTTTACCAGATGCGTCCCAACCAATATAACATTGCTTAGCAACATTGGCAAAGAAATCTTATCATTATTTGTGAACAGAAAATCATGATGGGGTCGAGGGATTGCAGTCCCGCATGGCTGAAAAGATGCTGCCGTTGACTTAGAAAATTTCTGAACGCTATTCAGTTGCTTACTTTATTTGAAGAGTTCCGTTTTGTGTCATGGATCCTATCATCAGATCATGACTTTTATTAACATGGGAGTATCTCTAAGTAATCGGTGAACATACAAATAAAAAATAAAAAACAAACGTGAGCATCGAATTGAGAATATCTTTCTTCGGTTTTTTTTAAGTCGGTTAGAAATAATATAGCAGCAGTGCTTGCACTGTTGTGTTCCGGCGTGGAGAGCAAGACAGCCGGTGTAATTACTGGCACAAGAGGTATTCCGTCTTAGCATTCTTAGCCCTCTGGGTTGGCAACGCATCTGCAATCTTCTTGGTGTTGCGGGTGTCTATAGGCGGTGGTAATCACTTAATCAGGTGATCCACTTGCTTGTTTGCCTTCCTATTCCATAAAAAAAAAATCTTTTCTCTTTTTAATGCTTTGAGTATCACGGCCGTTTCGCGTTTACTTCTTACTGCCGCTGCTTGTCAATTTCACCACACGGTCTTAAAGTTTTTTTACTCAGTACAAGTGTTTTTAATGAATAGGTATTACAACAACTCGGGGGCTGGAGTTTATAACATAAACCGTTGATGTCTTATTACAAGTGACCATCAACGTATCTCGATTATTCATAAAATGTATTCAGTGTTAAAGTTTTTAATTACCTCCCTTTTTAACCTTTTTACAATAAACGAGGGTTTATAAGCCTGTCTACAAGATAGCTGGCCTGTCGATTAAAACGTTAATTATCATCTATTTAATTTTTGCTTTATTTTTTGAAACAAGTAATAGATTTTAAGCGCTTTTTATAATGTTGTTCAATTTAGGTCGATATTTTGTGCTTTTATCCATGGGAAATATTGTATTGCTTAAGACCAACCAGTTATGTGACTTACAGTTTTGGAATCGCAACTTGGTACAATTTTATTAAGTTTGTTAAATACATTCCTATGTTTTAATTATTACTCGATTTAATTTCTTGGGAGGAAACGAAAACAAATATCTCTTTCACAAATTATGCAATTAAGGAAGTCAGTTATTAAAACTTTCATTTGATGGCGAATTAATGAATGAAAATTATTTATATGGTACGAGTCAAAATGTTATTTAGTTTTTTATAACGTTTACGATTGCTTATGAGTATTCTATGAACATAAGCAAAGCTGGTAACATCAAGATGTAATCCAATGCAATATTACGGCATGGCTCGTAAATGTTACCAATTTAGTTTAGATAAACACCGCATCTAATTACCTCTTTATTACTCTTAAACCAACATTATACATTTTAATAAGTAATCCAAACCATCCTATATTTAAGTTTTGACTGAACAGTTTTATGGAGATTGGCAAAGTAATTTATAATATTTACAAACATATTACTTTTGGTGGCCATTTGGTAACTCTAATAATGTACTTCAAGAAAGTGCCAACTGTTTGGCGCTAAAGCTTTTTAAAGTGCTCCTGTTCAAATCCCATGGACGCTTCTGATTATTTATCTTCAGATTTGTAGCAATAAATTTATTCCATCGTAATTATTACGGTGCTGTTAATTGTGCTTTATCAATTAGGTGTATTTTATGTTCGTCGCTGTAAGTGTTCAATGGCATACAGAATGTTGAGTAGATGAAAAAACATTTTACGGTTATTAAACCCCGCGATTGACAACCGGGAAGGCATTCTTGTCGTTCCCATATTTTTATTGCGTGTAAACCCGTCGGCGGGTTTTTATATCATCTCTTTAAGTGACATAAATTCTAATACAAAGTCCATTTGTGTATCTCGGACGTCTTAAAAGGTATGGGGATAATCGTTTTTCTGCTTTTTACAAGGAACTCATTTCAATTATCGACCGATTTGATGGGTATAAAACTCTATGGTATGTGTCGTGGAGAGGCGCCCAGCCGCGGCCGGTAGGACGCCGCGCTCTTTTACGTTTTTAATTTTCGAACACGCTAATTTAATTATGGAACCTATTGCTTTTTCCATGTCCCGCGCAGCTGTATCCTGCCCGTGATCATAAGTTCCATACGTAACGGTAACTCTGTATTACACTGTTTGCATTAATTAAGTAAGCACTACGTGTAACCTTTTTTGTCATCGCAAGATAATCACGATAAACTAATCGAAGACGTTTTTGCATTGTCCAATCCCGTTTGATTCGACCTGAATATAATCTTCTTAAAAATTTGATGTTAATTTGTAACCAGATAACTTTATCTAATAGATTGATAGTAAGTAACAGTTATTATCGCGATATTTAATCTATGAATGGAGTTTAAATACGTGTATTATTTTAATCCGTGTAGGTGTACCTATCGGAGTTGATGTGATACGGGACTGCGAGATTAATATTAAATGAGTGGGAAAAGGACTTTGATGTCACACGACAAATGGACTGGCCTGAGTGACTGCTGCAGGCAGACTACCAAAACTATAGAGAAGACATCAATTGAGAAAAAAAAACTTTTAGCCAACATTTTGGCCATTGATATTGTACATGTCGGTGGGGACTCGTCTTTGTCGATTTATTTTCCATCTTATTTGTGGTTGGGAATAAACGCTTTTTAGAGCAATATAACTTTAATTTGCGTTGTCTGTGTGCATGTTACAATGTAGCTGGTGTAACATACTAAGAGACAATTTGGGTTTAGAATTCCAAAATAAAATTTGAGCTTCCCAAGTTCTTGGCTTGGATACCTTCTACCGAAAAAATCAAAAACCTAAAATAAATATATGAAGTTTTAAATGTAAGACTGAAATCTGTAGCTTACTTATGTAATACGTAACCGTAAAAATTCAGTGTTAAGATTTCAAAAAATATAATGGTTTAGTGTAAGAATTAAACAAATTATCCATTATTTTATACTCAATTTTACTTCGGCTCTATGGCTCGCGCTGTCCGTAGGCTCGAAGGCTCAAAGAAGAATAATGTCAACCGTCCAGTGTCACTGATACACTCTCAAATGTCTATACTCTTTTATTTCCTTCCCAAACACTAGGTATTGTGCTCGATACGTATTAGTTATAACGAGGTGGTACCGTTAGGTGTCTGTGTGTCCACAGATGATTTATACTAACGATTTATTAGGTATATTGTCCGAGTTGTAAGTAATTTATGGTTGAAGCTAGTCAGGTTGCTGAATTTACTTTAAAATAAATGTCTGTAAAATTTTAATTGTATTAGGCGGGGAAGAATCGTTTTGGAATATCGTACGTAGAAAGACCAATTTATAGGTCTTTAATATAATATGAATGGGATCTATACATTGCACTTTAAAAGCGATTAAGTATTTTAATTCCAGTGTGTCATACTGAAAGTTAAAGTGTGTATCTTTATTTTTCGGTAATCAGTTTATATTTGATATGTTTTTGTTGACACTATACATCTCTAAGTTAATTTGATTAATTGTCTTATTATTAGTTCGGGACCATATATGTATGTAAATCCCTGTCAAATTCCTTTGACACAGGGGCTTTATAAATCTCTTGATCAATCTTAACTAGTGCCAGTTAGTTTAAAATGCTTAAAGTTTGCTATGCTATTCATTGTTATATATTTTATTTTATTTTTATTCTTTACATTAAGTGCTGACTTAAGATATGCATGCATATTACTTTCTGTAACTTTGTTTTGAAAACCTTTCAACTCTAAAAATGGCAGTTATACTCGCAGTAATTATAAAATGTATACGAAGTATGAACGAACAACATTTTGCTAATATTTCGTACCATATAATATTTTGACAAATAGTAAGGCTTTATTTTCGCTAATATTTCTATGTTTGAAATTTCGTTGCCTCTTAATACTCGTAGTCAGAAATTTACGAGGGAAAAAAAACTTTGTATGACCCAAATGCATAACTTTGACTTGTCTATAAAAGTTATCAAGTGATATGTCATCAACGCCACCTATCGACAAGTGAATAAAGCAAAAAATGTGTTCCGACAAGCATCAAATATTTAGAAAAGGTGTCAATAAAAAATAAATCACGCCCAATATATCACACATCGACTAATTTGAAGATGGTTTTCTATTCACGGGACTGTCATCAAATGACAGATGGTGTTAGTAATTTTATAACAAGGTAACTGAGGCGATTCATCAACGTGTGTCAATTATTATTCTGGTAGCAAAGCTTGGCGATGTTCGATTTAATTAAAATTTATTTGACAAAGCCCGCTGGCTTCTAACTTCTATTAGAAACCACGAGAGAACTGGAGTAAAAGCGGCTGTTCGTTTGAATTGAAAGCTACACCTGCGAGTGACAAATCAACCTGTGGAAAGAAATTTTTGCAAATAAAATTTAAAGTTTACTTAATTAAAAATAACTCAGTAAATCATTTATTTCATTTTTTGTGCAATTATATACGAGAATATAATTAAATCTGTAATTGTCTGGTATATTAAAATAGAATAATTAAAGTCCTTTAAAATACAAAGTATATACATTTATAGTTTGCAAATTCTACGTAAAACGGCGTTAGCTTATTAAATAAAATAATGTTTGTCGAGCTATAAAATTGTTCCTATCAATCATAAATCATGAGTATCATAACGCTAAAAAACGTTACGTTTACGTTTAAAATAATTTCGTTATAGCAACGGTTAAAATACGGAGGCTCCTACACGATTTCTCGTACGTAAACCTACCAGAAGCATATAACGAAAAACCAGAATCATATCTCAGCGCAATAAAATATTTGACGACCAATCATAGTGAAAACACAAACATTCTGCTACTTAAGTATTGCAAATAGTAATCAGTAATCACCTCGTAAAATGGGATAGCCTTCGCGCATCTGTATAGAATACCTTTATATGTATAAACCACAAACATCGTAAACTTCGATTAGTTAAACACACCGTATTTTTAATAACGTCTCACGAGTTTGAAATTGCAACATAATAATTTAACTAAGTATTAAAATATTTTCAAAAGAATAACCTACATTTGGCATGATTTAAAGTTGGAGTCACACTATTTAAAAACATTGATGAGATCCAAATGCTAACCATCTTCGAAATTATGGTGTTGGCTGATTTTACCTACGTTAATAAACCACAATCAGAAATTCTTCAGGTATTTTGTTATGTTTGAAGCACGTTCTTATTAATAACCAAGTAATTATAATGCTAGCAGTTAAAAATGATTTACTTGTAGAACTGTATGGTTTAAATGTTATTTTTTTGTAGTTCAGTTCAACCGAACCACGACTTTTAAATACTTCTGATGCGGAAGATGTCACGAAGTCCTGACATCCAATTTATTGGTTTTAATAACATTTAAACGTACTAATTGAAAAGTTGAATAAATTAAATTATCAACTACTCTGTCAACGTCGAAATACAAATATTCGAATGTTGAATATTGCGCGATTTAAATTCTTGCCAAGGGTATTAAAACAAGAGTTCAGTTTTGCGATTTAATTTAGGAATTTTAATTTCTTCTCCAAACATATTTTTCTACAGTTCCACTAATTAACATTCTCCAACACGGGAGAACCTCTCTAATTTATATTTAAATTATTTTATTTCACTTGCTTTAGCGTAATTAACATTTCCACGAGCGTTAACGGCCCTGACCCGCTCAGCTCAAGTTTCCATTTTATCTAGATTTTTGATCTAAGCTATCGCGACCATCGCCTAGGCTTTACGTAACTACTCAAGTTCAGGCTGATCTTTATCGTAGAAAACCGTAAGATCTTATCGCAATGTTATAGGTCTTTCTGAATTTAATTCGGTTGTTATTGAAGTAGTTGAGAACAAAAAAATGTCGTGCTGACTTCACTTTTTAATTTCCAGGAGCAACTCTTGGTTTAAATACCAGCTCATTTCAGAAAATGTAACTTTACATTTTCGATTGTTTTAAATTCATTTTACTCTATTCGTAGGAATATAATGAAATTGTTTTTTTCCACAATTGCCGTCACATCCTGGCAATCACGGCACAGTTATAAACACATTTTCATCTGCAAATAAACGGTGCACTGAGTCGAGGATAGTTAAAGTTTGAACAAGTATTATTACACCTTGCTTTCAAGTATAGGCCGCCTCTTGCAGGCTTCCATACATCCAGTGAAAAGAGGCAAAGCTAAGCAAATTAGACAAAAATAAAAACCGACTACTTGACGAACAATTACCAGTTCTTCCTAATGAATATGCACCAGTAATTTAAAAGCAAGCAGTGGTGCAAATTTTGCTCACACGACTAAATGCTCTCTCTTAAGCAATCAGAACTCGGCATTTTCTAGTGTATTTAAATAATTATCAGTGAACATGTTAACATTAAGTATGGTTAAGTGTTACAAAACGAGCAATGGAAAAATGGTTTGTATCTCAATCGGAGGACTAGTAACCAATTAGCGAGTGCAATTTGAATGAGAAGTAAAACGGCGCCGGCGCAGGTATCTAGAGGAGAAGTCTGATTGAAAACTGCAACGAGCAGTTGATAGAATACCTACAATAAAAAAATGTGACAGTATGATTCAAATTCTTTTAGTAAAGATCAGTGCTAGTAAACAGAAACCAAAGAAATTGCTTCTTTTTACTGACAAAGAAGCAATTTCTTTGGTTTGCCATTGGTTTGATAATGCCAGTTAAAAAGTAGGCCCAATTGCTTCTGAAGGTTATTTTACTTTTAATTTGAAAGAAATAAATGCAAAAATAGTTCATTCTTTTGGAGCGTTATTGTGATTTGAAAAATGACTCGAATTTTGTGTAAAATCAATGTAGAATTCTTGATAATAGAATAAGGCGTTAAGAAATGCTGTAAAGTCTTAAACATCTCTATTCTACCCTAGCTCGTGGTAGTGACAAGCAATCGACATAATCTTCGATAAGCAAAAGTGTCGCTTGCAATGATAATAAACCTTCATATTTATGCAGTAGTCGAACTATTAAAATATGCAGTAGTGCGCTTGTATCCAAGTTACAACAGGAAAGAATGCCGATATTATCTTATCAGGTTCCTTATCTGATCGCGAAAATTACAAAGAGGTTGTAGTATTTTTATCGTGTAATTTTTAATTGCCCAAACAAATTAGCATTGCATTTTATAGGGCTGTAAAAGCGTTGCATTTTTATCGGTATTTAATTGGAGTAGACATTCAGTAAGATCAATAAAATAGGGTATTTTGATATTAGCTTGAAACAACCAGTCTCAGGTAATAAGGATGAATATTCCAGTAAGTACAAAAGATCTGGCGAAGGATGCCTTGTAATTTCTATATGTCCCCGCTGGGTGGGCCCCCTTCGAAATCCTTAAAAAAACGTTGGTTCTAATATATTGTTTGTCTTAAACCATCATTTGTCCGAATGATCTTTTGCGGAAACCGTAATATTTGTAGGATTTTTAAAAGATTATCATACATAGCTCATTAGGTTAGGTCAAATGTACCTTAATTGTAAAATGAAACTTATTACCAGTTTTCATCTTATTTAAAATGTTATTTTTACCTATGCACCTCTTTTACTGAATTTGTCTACTTGTAAAATTATTGTTATTCTAATAAAAAACTGAACTGAATTGAACTAATAAGACTTATTTTAGAGAAGTTCTTATAAGTTTTGGTTTCAGCATAAAATTGTTTAGTACAAACGATAATTAGAGCAAACTATTCATTAGGACAATTGTTTATTAGGGATTCCGATGTAGTCCCGTCTACGTCGCATTCACCGCTACACCCGCCGCGGAACATTCAATTAAGGGGATAGTTGCAAGCATAGCCCGATTCAAATCAATGTTAAAGAGTCGGTGGCAAATTGGTACGCCCAGTCTCTCGGTTACCGCTTTCTGATTTACACGCGTTTCGTAATACACTTTCAGTTTCATGTTTATTAACTACAACCTATTATTTTTCCATTTAAAAGGTGATGATTTGTGCCTCTATTATGACAGTTATTGCGGTAATATTTAAAAGATTATTAGTCGGGCTCTAGGTTGTCGGCTTAACACTGTAATTAACACTAAATTGATTTTGTATAGACTGGTTATTATATTTTTGATCTTTGAGCCGCTACACGTTGACCAATTGTTTTGAAAATAGCACGAGTTTGTTCATTTTTGGGGTCTTTTTCTAGGGAAAGGGGAGGAAAACGAGCACTCCGATCAGCTGATGGGAGGCAATCACCACCGCTCGTGGGTACTAGCGACCCCAACAGAATCTTTGATCCGTTGTCGGCTCTATGTCCCCCCTCCCGTGGGTATCTGGATCTTTCACTCACTTTACGTAACACAATAGCAAACTACTATGAGAGTGTATACTGTGAGAATGACATTACATGTACGCACTACGATACGTCTGCGAGTACGAAACCATTAACGACATTATTTCAAAACGTATAATCTTTGTTCCTACAAATTATGCAGATGGCATTACAGCCATCGATCACCCGAATAAAGAGTTGCATTTCATATCACCAGCAAACATTATTAAAAACCGTGTTACCATTAAAACCGTATTAGCAGCGCCCTGGGAGGCTGACGGCGCAACAAATGGTCGTATTAATGAAGAAACATGAACCGCGATTGTAGCGGCATTAATAAAATAATTTATTATTTTAATCACCACTATCACTGCGCCCGTTTGTCAGTAGGACTATTCATTTGCTATGATATTAATACAAGTGTAGAGAAAATGATAAGTGTTTAAGAGATGAAACCAAAGATTCAATACAAAATAGCTATCCGAAATTAATGTAGCACAAAAGCGATTGTAGCAGCGTTAAATATAATTGTTTAAAACGTCAAAACAAACGAAGATCGAACTTGAATAGAATAATGCGGAAGTGAGCAATCTATATCAAAATCGATCTATAGTAATGATCGTGCGTCAAACAAATGATTATGAAACCGATATTAAGCTTCCCGTTGTAAAAACGAAACATCGATCGAACACAGACAGACAGTCACGTTTTGACAGACAACACTCATTAGCATTGTTTAGTTTAATTTTAATGAACTTTTTTTACGGTGCAGATGCCAAACGGAATGTTGCACAATCTCCAATAGCTATTTGTTTTCGTTTTCTGATCTACAGCTGAAGTAAACGGGTAGCTACGGTCAGCAATAGCAATTGTTATCAGACTGATTCAACTGATAAATAATATTTATGAATTAGTGATTTTTAAGTGAAATCCTGTTCCATTGATATTAAAACATATGATATTGTGACATATGGTTTGTTAAAGCGACGAAAAAAGGATAACACGATTTAACTAAATAAGATGTCGCTTGTTGTGATGACTTTTACAATAAATCTCTTTTATTCTCTTCGCAAAATGACAGCGTTTACGGCTTCGGAAGCCATTTAAAGAAATCGTTTGGAACATAATGAACATATCTCTGGGCTTACAATAAAACATTTTGAAAGGTTTCGAATATTGTACTTACGGGCGGTGTTATATTTCAACTATATGTATTGCATAACGCCACTTCTTAATAATGCGTCAGAAGTTATGGGTGGTCAGGTGGTTTCATAAAAAGGACTGGAAAAAGTGAGGCGAAATTTACGTGACTTTTCCGTGGGAATAGGTGATTATAGCGTCAGCGGATGCTTCAACAAAGTAAAACAATGTGACGCGAAGGACAGTCGAACAATGAATGTTATTGAAATAGCTAAAGGCTCTTTCACGGCGCTTTCTTTAGCCCTGTGACATTTACGTGACAATCGGTGAGTCGGTTCGTCCGCCTATATTAGCGAACTGTCCGTGGCACAAATAGCAGCCGTCCCGACAATGAGGATTTGTCTTCCACCGAGGCTCAGACGCTCTCAGTTAAGACGGCCCTGTTAATGGAGCAGGGAATTAGCACCGGTGTAGCGAACCACTATTATCCTTTATGTCTTCATTTCACCCGTTTGAAGACTTTTGACGGCCTCCTCAATTCCATTCAATACTTTATGGGTTCATCCCACCCCGCCGTTTAATAACCGCTTGCGTTTAATTTACGTACGGGCGCACAGTTGTCTTACATTGTTTATCTAGTACGTTCCAGGCTCTGTCATTTGATGTTTTATGATGAAGAGAAATTTAGTTTCCCTATTCATGTCTAAACTTGTGCCGGACAAGTTTCTTTTGTCGAAGCGAAGTGTATATTCAAAAGTATTGTGGTGGGCGTGTGCGCCATCATAACCCCGTGGTCGTAAATCCACGGCGTCGAGGAGCCGGTGGCGGCGCCGCCGCCGCTCACTGGTAGCATTAAATCTTCATTCGAAGCCGTTCTTATCGTTTGTAAAAACTTTACTGCCACTTTGACTTTTCTGAATTGCGACTTTTGTGCCAATAGAAAGGAGTCATCTAAAAAATAATGATGTCTTGCTCAGTGATTTTCTTGCAGAACGTTCTAAGCACCGCGGGAACATTGCATTACACTCCTTTTAGATCGTATTATTGCGATAAAGGTACTTCAATGAATCCCGGTGGGTCTGTTCATTGCGACCATAACTCATGGGGCTTGTCCCATACTAGTATGACGTCGTCATGTTGTCTAATGATACAGTCCACAAATGTAGCATCCCTTATCAGAATTGAATCTTAATTGACGCGGCCTTTAATTCATAAAACAATTTTAATTGTTCATATTTTGCATAAAACGCATTGAAAATAAATTGTTGTTGAGAGTGGACAGTGGAATGACGTGGGTGGGGAGGCTCCGGCGCGGGCGCCTGCTTGATGCGCCGGCGCGCAACAAAATGTCACTTGGCAACTTGTTGAACAATATTTATTCAATAGCACACCGACTTGAAAAGACGGACACTCGAAACTCTTGTGCAGGAAATTGTTAATGACATTCAGTTCTTAGATACACAATGAACTGCGCAAGTGTACTATCGACTAGTATGTTAATATTTCCTCAATGGTCGCCCTCGCTGCGACCCGCTAGCTGCAGTGATTAATTAAGTAAAATAAAAACTTTGACAAATTATGACAGTGCCAACGGCGGCAAAGTAAAAAGTGATGGAACAAGAGGCAGAGAAAAAAGTTGATACAGTTAAAGTGTGATTGATGGACTTGGCCTGTTCGCACACTTAACGAGGACCGGTGTGGTAATTGAATAATGATAACGAAATAATTTTGTATCAGGTGGTTGATGAGCGTTTCTTTTTTGAAGGTTGTACTTAGTTCAAATTCGGAACGCGAAATGTGGGTTTTCGTTGATACATGTATGATACAGGTATGTAGGACCTAGCTTGTTAGTTATATAATGTTGTAGTCTGAAGTTGTGGATTTGTGGTGAATCCAGTTAAACATTAATTTGCTGTACATCGGCAAAGCGGAGCGGGTGCGCGATATGCAAAACAATTGAGATTAGCAAAGAGCTCGCTCAGATCCCTGGCTTCAGCGCGCGGCACACAGGGACCGAGGACAAGCCAAGTGGTAGCTAAAGTTGATTAAAGTTTTCATAATTTTCTTCTTCTTCAAAATACTCTTGGTCTTCTTGGTGTGGTGCATTCTAAGCGTTTATGCCGCCGAAAAAACTGATCTGTTCGATTTTTACTTGACGTAAAGGCGCCTACGTAAACCCTGCTTGCCACAGATACCACAGCTAACGTGATGTAAATTTTACTTGTTTGGCAATTACACAGTCGTGTTGTCCGTGCGTCTGTTTGTGTACATGCCGCTACATGCTAATTATGAGCAAAGTCTGCGACATTAGTGTTTGATGAATACCACATAATTGCGTAGAAATTTTGTTGAACACAAACTGCTATACAAAATTTGAAACGTCACTGTTTTGGATTTTGTCGATAACTTCTGAGTTAAGAGATTGAATGATTTTGAGAGTAGTTTGAGTACATGTTGTTTTAGGTGAGCACTTGATTGTACTTATAATATGGAAAGAGATTATTAATGACAATTGGAAACTAGATTCAAAAAAGCGAAACATCGTTTCCTACTTAAAGCTCTTCTTTACACATTTTCAGGAAATAATTTCTAATTTACATTTTTGAAATCATCCACGAATTAAGTCAATATTTACCAAGATGCCAATGATTTGCATTCAGTATACCACAGCCTTAAACACAGTCCGCGGCGGCGTTCAAAGGCAACGTATCTGAACGCCGGTGGCGCCACTGGAAGCTATTAACCTCCCGTTATTCGAAACATTCGATTCACTAGGTATAATAAAACAGGTAGATATTTTAAATTGACAAAATATCAGTAAGAGACCTATGTTGAGTCCAAACATACTATCCATAGTTCTATAGTTCTTAAATACAGTAACTATTGCTAGATTGTATAAAAAATCTCCGCTTGGAATTTTTAAAATATTCTGACTTGAGACCTTCATGTCTCTACCCGCGTATGTCTCTATCTCCATGTCTATCCTGAAACGTTTTACGAATAATGACGACAAAAAACTATTTAACGGACGTAGATATAAATCTACGAAAATGCTCCGGCAGGTCACGTCTACCAGTTAAAGGTTCAAAATTAATTTTACTGAATTCAACCAACTTTGCATTCTAAACACACTTGTACGTCTCGCATTTGCTTAATCTGTCAGACCGCGGCGCGGGTGTCATTTTAATATTCCTAAAGCGTGGTTAACTACAAATTGATATCTGTACCAAATCGTCAAAATGATGTTATAGGCATACCAAGTCAACGCCAGGGGTGCTCTACTGTGCATACCAAGCAGAGGTATTTGGGAATGATTGAGGCTCAAATTTGTACCTGTCTTTATAAGTATTAAAGTATATTGACACTATCAAGCTGCTCACCAATTTGTTTGGAAAACGGATAACTAGCGCGAAAATCACCTTACTTGAAAATATATTAATCACTTAAGTTGCTTATCATTCAAGGGTACGTACGATCGCATATAAGTAGATAAAACCTTAATGGAGGCAGTACCAAGCCTGAGGATACATTGCAAAGCATACACGAAAAATGTTAGTGTTATAATTCCAAAGACATAAAAAAATAATTGGCGCTTTTGTTATTTTTATGTGTATTTTGAGCTACAAGGCGCTAAGGCTGTTACTATGTCCACGGAAGCCAGCCATACCTACAGCACAGCTCGCGTCACGTTATTATAAAGGAGCAATCAAATAAAATATCCAAATTGATCTGAACGACTCACAATATTGATTTCAAATATGCCAATTTACATGTAATTTTACGATATTTAGACACGATTTTTATTGTCTGTAGTTTTTTTGTCTGCCACACATTTTATATACCTACGGCTTCGTATTAGCATAAACGTCATTGGAGACGTCAGGCATTCTTCGTGGTAGGTATTATCGGGGCCGAAAAAATTAAGTGCCTTCTTCACGTTCTTTATGTCATGCAATGGAGTGGCCGCGTTTTGCCACTAGAGTCTAGACACAGTTCTTGCAACTTCAATCGTTCAATTATCCAATTAGCGCCAGTTTTCTATATTGTATATGATAAGATGTTTGTTTTAATAATATTTGTATTAACAGACAAGCCTCTTAATTACGTAATATAAATTCCGCCATTGCTTTTTAGCACTTCAATGTGAATGTTGACGTTAACACAAATGGCACATAACATCAAACGAGCGAAATCTTAGACCTACTCGAAAAAGTTAAAATTAAAACAGCCAATTTTTTTTAACTGGCTTTATTAACAAACAGATTCCAAGTTCGTTATCGGTCATAATTTTTATTAATTACTCAATATTTCAAAGTCAAGGATATCATTTCGTTGACATATCGGAATAAAACAATAAAAAACCTAATGAAAATTCCATAAAACCAGCTTATGTCGCCTACTAGTCTTAGCATTAGCATTAAAATACAGTAAATTATTATTTCGACAAATAGTTATTGGCTATATAGAAAAAGAAGATACGAATCTGCGGAATTTGCAATAATACGTCAAAATTATTAATTGTCCTACACCTTTTGTTACTCTTGTAGCCCATTAGCAACGTCATCGAAGATGTGAATATTTTTATTTGGAAGAAGATAGAGATCTTTAATAGTGGTAATGATTTGAGAAATGATGTTGAAACGGTCGTGACAAATTGAGGTTGATGTGGAAACTTTTTGAATAACTTGCAATTTAATAATTCACACTGTATGCAAAGCATCCTCAACATGGAAGCACCTATTATTTAGCAACGTCTGGTCACAGGTATGTTTGAATTATTTATGGTTCTGAGTATACTCGTATCTCTAATTCTGACCACAATCAAACTTTCTCCGTCAATTAAAACAATAGCGCGGAACCGTTAACGGTTTCCACAGTGTTAAAGATATTTCTTTAGCGTAAATTTGACACTTGAAATTTATCTTAAGACCTTAAACTAGTCCGTTGACACATATTCTCGTGGTTGTGGGTTGAGGCCGAAGAAAGCGAAACGAAGGCCCTTTGATGAGAATTTTATTTATTATCGTCATAGTTTCGAAAATCTTTTGCATTGACGTACGATATTACATTCCCATGATTTCTATCACCGATAAGTCTGACTTGATCGCCAATTATCGACTAAAATTTATTATATTTTTGGAATTCATTTCTTTTCCCAGTAATTATGAATACGTATCTCACAGCAGGAAGTTGGCTTCTCTTCAGATTTGTCATAATTATTTATTTTATCACACTTTCACGCCTTTGTTGTACCTACTTCTACAAAGTCTTGAATTATTTTGAATTTAAATATTTTCTCCTCTCTAGAAAACTCGAAGGTTAAAGATACCATTTAATACTTTTATTATTTAAATGAACCGATTTTCTTTTCATTGTTGTTTGTAACATTTTTAGTTTTCTATACACATTGTTTCGAATATTTAAAAAGTAGTTTAGTTTACTTGGACAAAAAAAAATCTTATTTGCAAAGTATTGAAGAAATTTACATACACATGGTATAGCCATGTCACACGGCGCGACTCGTTCGCATCACTGACGAATCTATTGGTCATGGTACCCTATGAATATGCAAAAGAACGGCTCTTAAAATATTCTCCTAATCAAAACTGCACAATTCTTGATTATGTTGACCATAAACTGGTAGAATAATCAAGTTAATAACAACCGTCAGCTTATTATACTAATCAGGTAAAGTTTAAAGTTTACTGTGAATTTAGTGGGTTTCGAAACATATAAGACATCTTTGGTCGTTGACCTAATGGCTTCACAATAATTAAGTTGTCTCTAACTTGTACAGAATAAATATTTTAGCATACAGATTTCTTGTAAGCTTCAGGTTACAGTATGTGTGAGGATATTTCCCATCGCAGATATTTACTCTAACTTTAACAGAATAACAAATTGAGGGCCAGTACCTTACCACATTTTACGATTTAGCAATAAAATAGAAATCAATGTACTTCACCGTCTACAAAAAACCGGTGCAAGTAAGGAATCTCTCAACCAGCTCAGTATGGTAATCGATTGGTGAAATCAAATATTAGTATTTTATTTATCAATCCATTCCAATTATGTTCACTGGGTCTATTAAAATTTATGACATCCTTATATCATCTGTGATGTAGATGAGACAATTCCAATATGTTTTATTGTCAGGTCGTTTAATTTATACTTTGCTGTCTGCTTAATAGTTTGGCTCGTGTGTGATATTAAATTTGAAATATTAATAAACAACTCGTTAAGCATTATTAGTTATAAGGTGCTTAAGAAACAAATTTGCTCTTGATGCTACTTTGATGTCGCTTGCTTCCATACGAAATATATAGACTTTGATATCGAATTCAATACATATCCTTTTTTCGATGAGGACAGAAACACAAGCACTATGCATGCAAGGGCTAATTATTCGGAATATACAGTTAGCAGTGAGGGTAATAAATCGCGGTACCTACGTAAGTTCGCGTGACGCCGAATGTAGGTGAGCACGCCTAATCGGGGTTGCGGCCGCTGGATCAATCCAATTTATTACGAAGCCACTGTAATGTTCATTTATTAGCAGTCACTGAAGGCAACATTCATGGTAACACTAGTCTATCTGCTATAGGTATATATCACAGAAAGGGTATCTCAATGGACAGGTTTTATCTATAACAAAGCAAAAAAGAAGTGGACATGGAACATATGAGAATGACATGATAAACTATAAGAAATAGGCCTGTGTGGAAATGGCTTGTTCAGATTTTACACTATCTATTTTAAATAAAACAGGTCTTGAGCTGGAGTCAAAATTACATTTAACTAGAATTTTAGAAGAAGATACTTTCGGGTCAACAATTATGTCAATAGTTTTTATTTTGTTTAATTGTTGGGTGAAGAACGTCTAAAACTGTGTCAAGAAAAGGGAGGGAAGCCTTTGCCCAGCAGTCCGACAGCACTGGCTAAGTAGTAGTGTTATAAACACTTCCGAACACATTTTATAGCTCCTTCCTCAAAGGGTACTTCCGCATTACTTAGGCTTTTAAATCCACGGTCAAACTTTTCGAAACAATGTTAAAAGAACGGAAGATGACGTTATTGCTATTACGCCGCACCGACATACGAGTAGTCATTATCGCCCGATATAATAACAGTCCAACTCAGTACATACTTTTCCGCGAATCCTCTTTATCGTGGCAACACCAGCTCTAATGAAACCAACGGGGTGTTGTAATCTTGTTGTAATCTACCGATAGCACGTGTAATTAGTTGACATAAAATTAAATATGAGTTAGAAAGGATAATGGAAATCGAGCCATCAAATTCTCTTTAGCCTTCCAACAGATGGCGATCAGTGAAAATGTGCCAAACGTTGCTTCAAGGACTTTTTTACTATGAGTATTTCCACAGTCAAATTAGAAAAGAAAATATAGGTACTTTTGAATCCACGTACACCCCGTCTGAATTCAAAGCGTAGACATCAGGATACAAAAACATGATAAATGCAATCATTACGTTGACGCGTGCCGTTGGTGCGGCCATAACTTCAAATTGACGACATGCCGAAGTCATCTTGCCAGCATCTTTGGAAAATCTTTTCAAATTCAAATTCTTACTATCCAATCTGATTAGATTCTAACTGTATCGGTACTAATGAGCAGAAAAACACACAAGTATATTCAGATGTTATTCGTGCATTACTACTAAACGCTGGTCTTGGTGTAATTGAGATAAACATTTGAGATACTCGGACCTTAGCGCCCACGCATGCGTGTTTGCGTTTTATAATCGTAAAGGAGATAGTTGCATGTCTGTTTGGCTCTTTAAACATACGCATTGGCTGCTTACTCGAAGGAAAGCTGTAGGATAAATCTGTATTGATTTCGTGCAGTTTCGTATGTGGCGTTTGCTTTATTGAGTCCTTTTGAAAAAAAAAGCTTGTGTATTTTCAACAAAATATAAAATAAATGTGTGTTCTTCTAATGTTGATTGCTCATGAACAAAATAACATAGCTAAATAGACTTTAGTATTGCCATATTTATTTTGTTTTGTCCTACTACAGATATACAAAAAACTGTTAAGTCCTACAGCATATAGTAACATACTATTTTATCAATGAATAATATACAAAGTGACAAAATGGTCATTAGAAACGTAGTGCACAGTAGTATTTATCACGTGTAGTGTGGTGCATTACCACATAAGTAGTTGTAATAAAAACTTGAACTGAGTAAATATAGCATTCTATTTTATTTTGTAATATTAACTAAGCAAAGCAACATATAAACATAAATACATAGAACTTATATTTCATCTTAATTGAACATATTTATTTGGTTTATGCAAGTGAAATATCCGAGGAATACAGTGACAGTAAAAGCCTCAAGCTAAAATTTGTGCACAATGATGGTAAATATTTGAACGACGTCATCCAAGGAATGTTGTTGCCCATGCGCATATTCATTCAGCAAAGATGACGCCGAAGTGTTAGTGGATTTGAAATTTTCCATAAATTTGTTCGTTTTTATTAAGGCGTGGGCGGACAGTCCTCCGCTGAAGGCTAACGGCGACTATTGCGTACTAGTTGTAGTACTTTGAAAAAAAGGGTTCGGAAAAATACGGCCCACTTGAAAGTTCTTAGGAATGCTGAGGTCAGAATTTATTACGCAGTTCAACTTTACATACCTTAAGTAACGCGTCAATTTCTGTGTATACGTAAATGAAACATCAACAACATTATATGCATTATAATATTAATATGTGTTTAAATTTTCTACATTTTATTTCTTTAGGTACTGTCAACCAATTTGGATTTTGGGTCACTGTAGAACCTTGTCGATGTGTCTCATTGTTGTACATTAAGATATTGTGTACGTAGTCATTGTGGCCTTGCTAGACATTATTGTGGTTGCAGCGGTCTATCTTATATATATATCTATATAAATAAAAATGAATTGTTGTTCGTTAGTCTGATTAAAACTCGAGAACGGCTGGGCCGATTGAGCTGATTTTGGTTTTAAAATGTTTGTCGTAGTCCAGGGTAGGTCTTAACGGTGAGCAAATATGCCTCCAATAATTAGGCGGTACGAAGTTCGCCGGGTCAGCTAGTTAAAAATAATAGTAACTGAACGTACTTATTATATTGTATTCCGGGGATTCACAAAATAAATATTTATTTATTCAGAGTGATTACTCCTTATTTAAATAATGTACTATACACCTTAAATCAAATAACTTCGATCAAGAATATTCAAAATTATCAATCCTTTCATGTCCGCTAGCTATTATAAAAGAATGAAACGAAGTTGGTTTAACTAAATTTATTAATTTATCTAATTCTTATTTGTGTTAATAAATAACATTGTAAAGATATTTTAAAGGAATAAGCTCGCGTAGCCCTTTCCTGATCTATATTCGGACGAGTTCGATTAATTTAAATTATAACAAGATAAGAGTTTTATTTATTATTATTATGTTCACGATTTTCCTTATACTATCAACAAAAGGAACTCTGACCCATCATAGAACCGTGTCAAATTTACATAATAAGTTTTTAGTAAGAGACTTTTTAGGGTGTGATTTATAACGTCACTTTGACATAGTTCCTTGGCGTGGGCTACATTTTGTTGATTATACTGCTGATGGGAATCAGGATCGCATTAATTTCTACAATGCCAGTCCCTGAGTCGTGTGCGCCAAGCCTCGATGCGTGCATCCTCGCGGTTTCATCAACGATCGCAGTGTAATCGCCCCGGCGTGCGGTCGCGCGGTACCATCCTAATACATAACAATATTCTGCGCCTTGCGTTTTGCCTGTCAACTTGATGGCATTTGCACAGCTCAACCTTAGAAGTTAGCTATACAATCGAAAATGTAACATATTATAGCAAGTGTATGATCCAACTTTTCGTTATTCAATTAAAATTTTATTTTTTAAACCAGATGCAGAAGGAGCTAGGTTGAATGCCTTTTTGCGTTATAACACATAAAATATAATTATATACCTATTTTCATATAAAAGAAATGCGCATTTTTTATTTACCCATAATATTTGCATAATAATTAAGAAATTCGTCATGGCGCATATGAAAATGTAGAGGTTCTAAGTGGCCAAACGGTTTGGCCGTGCGCTTGCATTAATTATGTTACTACAACGAAATACGAAATGTTTGTAAATGACCGAGAAAAATCCAGATGGCATATGTGTTGGCCGACCGCTTGGTATGTGCCGGGCTTAAGCTATGCACCGGCACATACTT
This sequence comes from Ditula angustiorana, assembly GCA_963691745.1. Classification (NCBI taxonomy): domain Eukaryota; kingdom Metazoa; phylum Arthropoda; class Insecta; order Lepidoptera; family Tortricidae; genus Ditula; species Ditula angustiorana. The sequence goes on along the minus strand of OY829482.1, from coordinate 10,622,159 downwards.
TGATCGGTGAACTCTACATAGGTACTCACAAAACGTGTCACAGCTCTGACAGTACTACAGATCATACATATATTTAATTATTCATTAGTATGTATAAACATATTACAACGAATCTATTTTCTATAACATCTCTTAATATTAGTAGGTGTTATTGATTTATAGCACGAATAGAGTGAAATTTAGTAAACTCCGAGATCTCAACAATATCGTGTATGCAAATAAATATTTTTGTGGTCACTCGGACCACAGACTCGGACTATTTACATGCCATTGCACACATAGAATGTTGGCGTGGGCTAATATTATCATTGCATTAATTAGATAGTTTTATTTCACTTTTAATGATACCTACTGTATCTTTATGGTTTTGCTAGTCATCGTGAATATTGCGGTTATGTGTTACAGACAAGAATGTTTGTATTCTTATTCATAAGATGATCCCATACCTTACAAACTTCTTCCCCCGTGATTCAGTAACATGTTTGCTTAAAAAATATTTTAGAGTTTACGTAAAATTAAATCTCGGCCCTTCTAAGGCAACGAACTTCGGGTCATTTTATGTTGGTCTTTTATTCGTATGTCGCAGCATGAGGTTTAAGGATAAACATAGATTAGTTGTTGAAAAGATAAAAGTGAGTAGGTGCTAATGCAGTTTATGAATTTGAAATGTCCGACGGCTTCTTACGAGTAATTGTTAAGTTAACGTTAACCCGCGCCTTGACCGAGCGCCGTGAGTGAGTCGAGCCTGGCATAGTTAATGGCAGAAATGATTATGTAAAGAGAATAATACTAGTTTTTTTATATATTTTTTATTTTTTTTAGATATCTGGTAAAATAAAGAATATACTTGTTTTGTTTTATTTTATCAGTTTTTTCCAAGTTCTGACACAGAAGTACTCTAACCAACTCTTATAGAAATTACTGATCACATACGGTTCCACTTATGATAGTAAGATTAGCACTGAAATGTGATTTAATTTGATAGTGATAAATAAATTTATGAACTGGACTATACGTACAGGTTTATGCAAACCCCGTCCTTTAGCATTTAACCTAGTCGTCGCTAACCTTGTGTATGCAAACGAATACAGTGCACAGTATGATCTCAGAACAATAACTACAATATTCTCTAGAATCAGCAAATCAACCGTTAAGAAGAACCTTGGTACGCGTTAAATTCATAAACTTAATATGTACCTGGGTAACTCTCATATCACTTCCATGGATGTCACTTTGCACCTTAGTAAGAATACAAACTATCTCAGGGTTAACCGTTTTTAGTCAACAAGCTCGCAACCCTTAATATTGGGAAACAAAGAGGCTAAAAAATAACATCCATGGAAGTCACATGAGAATTACCCACCTACGCATGCTATATTAACGACCTAAAGTTGCGACTGCAGTTTCAAATTATCTGCTAAATCAGTAGCAACCGAACTCACAGTTTTTGTTGGAAAACTTTCTGAAAAATAAAAGCGGACTTCATTGAGAAAATATGTGTTTTATTTTATCTGCTGAACGGACAAATTGCAACAGCTATTTCGCAAAACGATTAAGAGATAAAGTCTCGTTTAATAAGTAATACATCGTCTTAATATAATGAAAATAAATTGAAGGAAATTTCACCAACACTATGGTATAAATTTGGGCTTTTGTTTACCACGGACGATTTGTTTCACCGCTAATTTTGTAGGCACTAAACATTTTCAATAGGTTCATTTCTCAGTTACTTAATACGTACATTTGTCTATTTTAAACTGACTTCTATAGAGCAATATATAACCTACCAGGAAAATGAATCTTTACTACCCACTAGCAAGTTCAGCCTCTCATCATAACCTAGATGGAGCTTCAGAGAACCGTTCATCGCAATTCTAAGCTTTTCCTCATGTCTACGAAGAAGGCCGCCTGCACTTGTCTCTGTTATGACGCTGTTTGCACATGCGCGTGCGACGGTCGTTCCAATCAAACAATTGACAGACGGAGTACCACGGTACAAGGGATTTGACTTAGCACGGTGCTTTGCTACCTACATTTAATGCGGCAAATCTGAGGACTTCAAAAGGATGTATTTTTTTAGAAGAAGTTTAAATTTAGAACTTTTTGAGGCTAAAAGTTATATCAGTGGAGATAACCTTTTTGCAATGACCTTTTTCTATTATGATTTCATATTTTTTGCAAATTTATGAAATATTATTTTATTTCAGACTTTTGTTTTTTTTATTAGTCTTTTAAACCCTGAGTTAGAATATTCATGAAATAACGTATAGTGAGTATGGTCCGATGCCCGGTTTTTAAGTATGTCGTACCTAAGTCGTTGCTGTTTCGTAGAAGTCAATATTAACGACACGACTAATTCAGGAAATGACGATTTGGACTATTAAATCTCAAGAAGATTATTGCATCGATATGCATTTTGTGAAGGAAAACACGCGTTGTAACAATAAAATTTATCGCAACGTTAGATTACTTCGGAATTTTTTACATGTGATGTGGATGTCCGCACATAATTGTGATGTTTTTCAGCCATTTGTGGCTGTAAGTTTTAGATACTTTACTATATTTTATCTATGTCATAAATAGTCTAGTAAGCCTTACATGTCAATTTAAAATGCTTAAAAGAAATTACATTGTGGTGTATTTATGTATGCACCTGCGCCTTTGTTATATGGAACACTACATGAGCTAAGTATTCCTTAATAAACGTACAGTCTACATGGAAATCTGGACTTGTCATTTGATCTAGACTCGCCACATCACAACATAATATAAATTCAAAAGATTCAATTAATAAATTAATAATTATAATGGCAAAATTAACAAAAGGAATAACAATTAAATTTCTTAGACATAATCACAATTTTTAAATTGTATTAATGTTTAGCCTTAGTATAAAATAAATTAAGGAGGATAGATATACAATTGCTACAAGAAATTTCCAAAAACTAGCGTCTTGAGCAGATGCTTTTACAGGGCTGCAATACTGTTAATGTGTATTATTGAATATGTAAATATCTAGAGACCATTTACACCAATTGACTACATAATTAAGCAACTAAAGCTGCTTGTGCTATATACATACTTAAATAAACAATCACAGTCTTAAGTATTAACACACCTTTAGTACAAACATTCATATTCACTGCATCATACTTGTACAAATCTGTGCCCCTATCTAGATTCGAACTCGTAACCTCTACATAACTTTGTAGTCAAGGTAACTAATCACTAGACTATACTGTCATTAAAAACTTTGAATTTTATGTGAATAAACTCAATATTCGTATTTGCTGCAACAGACTAAACCGAAATTAGGTCGTGTTTTGTTCAGTCGGTACATAAACTCAGCCCAAGTACCCAAGTCAGTACTTTTTATTACTTTGCGATGAATACTTGGGCGCAGGAGCGAGGCTTTACAAGAAAAATATTAATCGACCATAAAATCCAATTCCACCTTAAAAATTCCAAGCGCGACCAAACAGGTACCTTCGTATTAAAACAAACGGTTTAAAACGACACCAATATGAACAATGAGACCGAAATGAGTCACAATAACAGTAAATTGTAGTTGTTAATGATTTTGCCAAATACTTTATTGTTTGTATACTAAATAGTCTTCGCTCTTGACCCCTTAACAAGCTGCGAAACACTTCATCAGTTTAAATCATTAACCCGCTTACTAATGGGATTAACAGTTTTAAGGTTCTTCTAGCTCATAGAAGAATTATGGCGAACCCTTTATTTTTTTCGCTCTGACATATGATTTTCCAAGAAAACTTATGGGCATTTTCATTAACAATTCCAAATATTTAAGAAACTCTTAAGTTTTCTTAGGGTTGTGACTGTCAATTAAAATTGGTATGGTGTATTGCCTATAGATACTGTAGGAAGCATTGATGAAAATGATCATATATTATGTACTAGTTATACTGTATTCTAACAACATCTACTACTTACCTATTTACACATTGCGTCAATTGTTTTCTGCTCTAAACATATGTATAAAACGGCAGTAACCCTGACTGCGATAAATGATTGTAGTTACAAGTAAAAGTTAACTAACTTTAAAAGTTTAAAACACTACGCAACACCTTCTAACTAAAATCCTTTCCAGTCCATCTCCGAGCGAAGGGGAAATCTGCTCACATAAAATAGGATGCCTCGCAATAAAGATTTTCAGGTCAGGACACTCTGCAACTGCAGCTTTCTTTCCATCCCTACCTATAATGTAGGGTCGTATATTCAGGCGCATTCATATAATCTGGTACAACCCGAACGAGCATACGCGCACGTTAATCCAGCTTTTTCGCATGTAGCCTTTTTGCGACTATATCAGACGTCAAAATAAGTCTAAATGTGAAACCGCCATAACTGGTTTCAAAACAAATTCTGTGCTTGCGAACCACGCATAATTTGGTGGCCACAGAATATCTTTCAACGGAACTCTTTAGTATGTTAGTCATCTCGTGCTTTGCCGATTTTCAAATAGCAATGAGCCATTACCATGACTAACCGCGGAACGCTAAACGTCGATAACGATAACGATTCTGCATTCATTCCGAGCCAATTATGGTGCACTTTGTTATGGTTTTTTCTTTACACACCTACAGTTGGCTGAAAATTAATGTCCTTATTTACTTCTTATAGAATTAATTTAAAATCAATAGCGATACTAAATTGAGTCTTAGTACTTACATGCATCCATTTTGAATCAATAGAAAAAAGAAATATTATTTGAGTATTGTTACAAGTTTCTTCGTAATTGTTATCCCTCATATGCCTGTGTAAATCTACATCTACACGAATCTACATCTACACTATCTACATCGACACTAAAATAATAAAGAGTTAAACTTTTTTTAGTTTGTTGAACTTTAGTTAGTTGTTAGTTTGTTTGTATGTAGGGGGTAATCTCTGGAACTACTGAACCGATTTCAAAAATTCTTTCATAGATAGAAAGCTACACTATTCCTGACGGACATAGGCTACTAATTTTACGTGAACGAAGTCGCTCCCGTCCGCTAGTATAAAATAACCGTTAAAATGTTTCATCCGATTAATGATCATAAAATATAAGCTACAGAAAAGTTTCGTTAGCAGCAGTACCGCAAACATATTGTGAATTACAGTGTAAAATATGGAGGCTTGTTAAATGGATTCTATGCTATTTATGATTAGGTAATGCTTAATCATTTGTTTGCAGTTTGGTGCAGTGTTTTTGAGCATTGTTTGTTACATGAGCAACCTTAGGTAATCGCACTATGTTGCTGGGATATTTCAAATCGGGCGGATATTGGCCAGGTTATATAATGTTATGCTAAAATACTACATTTTAAACTGCAGTGGCAGAGCTGCTGGTTAAGAGTTACCATCTTTCCACAAAACATGGAATAGAAGTAGCAATATCTCTGATTAATCTTTCTTCTTTATTCTCGAAAGCCGGCAACACTGCTTGTTGTTTCTAGGCTATGGTGGGCGTCGATGGGCAGCGAGCAGTTTCCCTACTTCACGTAGGGGAGGTAACCTAAAAAAAATATTTTTCAAAATTTACTTCACCTGTTTGTCGGCGTGATTTATATCTACGAGTATATCCATGTCAAATTACAGCTTTCTAATTCTAAGAGTCTATAAGCTAGGCTGCGGACAAACAGACGGACAGACGGACGGACGGACGGACAGACGGACGGACGGACGGACGGACGAACGGACGGACATGGGGAAACTATAAGGGTTCCTTGTTGATTACAGAACCCTTAGAACGAACCGATAATTATCTTAAAACCGCCTTATTTTAAGATTTACAAAACGTAACGTTTTTTTACATTGGGTTCGAGTACCCGCGCCCGCTCGTCTACGTTTTAAGACAGCTTCTTCGTTTCAAGCAAACAAATACGTCTGGTTCCAATTGACTGAGCCAATGTCGCTTGGATCAGCGGCTAGACAAATAAATATGAGACCAATGTCGGCGGCAAAATAATGCTGCCGTAATTCGTCTGCCTGATTTCAGCATTTGAGCCTGCCAGCGAATCGGGAGAGGGTCATCGACACTTCGACAGACCACGCGACGAAGTGACAGTCACCGTCAATGTCGTCACTACTCTGGACTTCGTACATCCAAACATTTTAAAAGCCACAGAGTAAAAAAGTTGACACTCTTTATTGTACAAATTGAATAGTATCTTAATACGAGCTACAATAATACTTTATAGACGCGCGCTGTTTATTTTCATTGCCGATGTGTGAGCGTTCATAGGTTGTTAGATTATGCAAGAGTCGCTATCTGGCTGTTATTTAATTGATGCTTTAATATAAAGTGAACTTGGAGTGGTTTGTTGTTGACAGCTCCATGGGAGCCAGTGGCATTCTATTTTTATTAGTAAATTCCCTTAGTATTTATCACCAAGTGCATGCAGTACGTAAATTGATGCCTTATAGTGTACAGATAACAAGTGTTGGCGCCGTATATGAAAGAACGTTTTGATAAAGTCACAACAATGCGACATAAATAATAGATAATGATAATTCTCAAGTTTTAGACGGGTAATCATTTCAATTTGTCGCGATGATAAGTTTCTTTAACATACAGACGCTTTTATTAAAGTACAATTGTTTTCTCGAGAGTCGAGATAGTAAATGCATCGTTGCCGTGTTGTTTACTTTTCTATTTTGGACTGTTTTGTTCACAAAATTAGTGATATGACAAAACTGTCGATCTACATTTTTACTTTGACCCTATTTAATTATCTCCAATTTTTTCAACTTAACAATATTTATGAGTCAGCAGTAGTTATTTATCCTAGTAGATTTTTCATAATTATAGAAAGCTTTCCACTAATTGTGTCTACAATTTATAAATCTACTATTACTGGTTTACTTTACAACATTAATTTGCCGAGGGATGAAAGCGGAATTTTATGTGGAGGGGATTGATTATTCGGTGTAAGTATTACACCTAAAAATAAAACGTATGCAACAATCCGTGCGACAACGGGACAGATCATGAGCAGGAGCAGGAAAGTTAGCCATAAATAAAGAATACATGTATTTTATACTTTTAGCCATAAACCTTTAGGTATTTTTAATTTATAAGGCGCTAGCTCCACCCGCGCCGGCTAGTTTGCCGCACGTATTGTTTGGCGACTGGCGCCTCGCGTATGTAATTGTTCAGACAAACAAACACGGAGACGCCTGATTTACTAATGTATCTAGTTTTAGCACTTACACAAAACGTGTGGAGGATAATCCGCGCTTGGACGTCTGGCGAAAAACATGTCTCGCTTATGTTGATATTGTTTGGCCTGTGGGTTTGCCTGTACGGTGGAGAAGATTTTTTCTCACGCCAACTTTGTTTTACCAGAGCGTGACTAGACAGGGTAAAATTCTGCTAGCGTCAATGCTAGTGGAAACCACGGCATCTATAGATTTGACGTAAGGTAGCGAAAGCTAACGTCAAAATTGACGTATTGACGATAACAGAACGCCACCTTGCACAGACATCCAGGTTAAAAATTGGCAGTTGTCATGAAATCTTTTTGACAAAACTTGGCCAGGTACTGTATGCGGATGTAGAAGTGTCCAAGATATATTTGACTAATGGACTTACTTATGAATATTTATAAAAAGATTTGAGGTGGCTATAGTTTTTTTCTTCCAATAAATCTCAAATGCTATCTACATACGCTTTGTAGGTTAAAAACAGTACATAAATACTTGAATATACACGAATGGCTCACAAGTGTACTGAGTAACTAGGAATTAACAGGTACTTGGAAATTTTACATCATTTTGATGTCATCTATCCAAAAATTTGCACAATCTCAAAGCATGACATATAAATCACTATCGGATGTGAGTATTTTATGAGGCATGCAGTTATCACGGATTAAATCGGTTTGCAATAATTATAATGTACAGGTATCAAGACAAGACTGATACGTAAAGTACCTCCTTCCTGTCTTACAAAACACGAAACAAATAAATTATTAAAAATAAAAAAATAAAAAATGTGATAAAAAGTATAAATTTACTATAAATATTTATTGATTTTAGTAGTGATCTATATTTTACGAAATGTTTAATTTCTTGTGGCGTATAAAAATTTGATTGTGTGAATATTCTTGCTCAAAGTAACGTTTGACCGAACGTTTCATTTGACCTAATGAATTAGTTTGATTAAACCCCTGGGCTAAAATCATCACTTATGAACCAAACCGTAAGATGTGTGATGTTTATATATCAATTTTTCTTGTTATCGTGATCTAAAAACTCATCAAATGTTTGGCCGCTTACTCTTTGTAAATTACGCACCGGATTTTAATACTGTTTTCATTGTCAATTAGAGATTTTACACAGAAGATTGTTTATACACTATCCATACTAATTAAATATTTTAATAACCCATGCGAAACCGGAGCGCGTGGCTTGTTTGAACTATAAGCGTTTACAAACTTAAACGAGTAGTTACTATGTAGAAGTACATATAAGAGAAAAGTAGCAGTACGTTTGAGTACTAGTACGTGCAGTGTGCGCACCACACTAATACTCGCGGTGAGTTTTCCTTCTTTCTAATTGGCGGGCTTGCGGGGGCTGCGGAATCTAAATTTGGTGCGGGGCGGTGAGTGGACGTTCTATACGAAATACTATTACATACCTTGTGGCCACAGTGTAAGCGAGTTACTGTTTGCAATACGCCTGAGTCTCTTTGAGTCGCTGATTCTCATGGGTGGCGACGATCACTTCTCGTCTCACAGGCTCGATCGTTTGCATTCCATTTCCATAAAAAAACCACACATGCAAATGTAATTTTGGACATGTGACAGGTAACCGTGCCTAAGCATAAGTAAGCCTGAAGATTTTTTAACGATTGAGTATCATCTTATTTAATGATCCCTACGCATTTTCTAAATAACAAGTGTTTATGTTTATACATTCATAAAAACACTGCTTATTTTTTGTATCGTCGAAGCTCATTCTATCTGCCTGGAGATAAGGTTGAAAATCCTTGGTAAAAACTGACTAGTACGATCTTGAACCAAGACTTAGGAAAGGCGTGACCAAATCAATCACAAGTTGCATCATTTAAGTGACATCGTTAGTACAAAACACAAGAATTTCCGCATACTTTTTTACATTGAATGTTGATACTTTGAATGCCATTCTGAATTTCAAATGCAGTAACAAGTATAATGAGACGTCTCATTATACTTGTTACTGCATTTGAAATTCGCTATTTATATTATATTAGAAGGCTGTAGATAGTGAGCATCGTCTGATAGAAACTTAAATAACACAGACATGGCCACCTCCGCCACCGCTACAGCTTCTGTTTGCGACCATACAATTAGACGAATTTTTGTGAACATTTTGATAATTGACGGCGATCATTTTCTTATACATTGGTTTTTTGTCGCAATCTTTATTGTTAAATTTTTTTGTTAAAAGTATAAGTATCATGTTAAAATGATCAAAATCAAGATCTACGTCCTTATATTTCTCGACCAATGCTAATGAAGCTCATGTACGAATAATAAATTATGTCACACATTTTATGTTTCATAAATGTTAAAAATTCTACGAATAAAAAAATTAAACTATTTTGACTGCAACCCAAAAATGTCACCTCCATTCGTTACGAATAAAAACTACCGCCTCCACTAATGCACAGAGGTATATTCGACATTGAAGTTTTATGAAAATTTACGTCACACTTCCCAAAACTGCGTGTCTTGACGTCGCATAAATTTTCAGAATCGTCGCTCGCAGCCCAAGTCTTCGTGTAGGCTGTAAAATTGGAATGAGACATCAGGCAACTTTGTGAGGCTGCTCGTTTTGCCGATCCGTTGGCAGATGCGATAGAACCTATTAGTTACATATCATGTACTAGCGAGTTGCCTTGGCGTCACGCTGATAATAATTAGAATGCAATATACCTAAAAATCTTCCTTAAATATTAAATCTCTAAATGACAGGCAAAACTGTATCAAAATCTATTGCGTGATCTATGTATGTTTATCCGTTGTCTAGTACACATAGTAGCTTTGCTTAGTTTGGGACTAGGTCAATTGGTGTAAATTGTCCCGAGATATTTATTTATTTATTTTATTTATTTAGAAGAAGTAGGCGGCCGAAGATTTGAGGACAAACAGGAACTGATAGCGACTTTGTTTTATACTGTGGAAAAAAAAGAAGATGACGAGAAGTTATAGTTGCCTTAAGACTTTTTGGTATACATTAATTCAGGAATTTAGTACAAGAAAAAAATGCCAAGTTTGTTTTAGGTACTTATTGCAAAGTGAATAATGATTCTATAGATTCCTTAAATGTAAATTCAGTGCGAGCAATATAGCAATTAGACAAGGTGCCGAATAAATGACATAAGGAATCTACTCGTATATTTTCATGGGCGCTAGAGATAAATATTTTCAGAGTACTTTGTAAGCATCGACTGGCCCAGCGACATTAGGCTTCGACTAATTTTTAAGCCTTACTTTCGTTACTTTGGCGACTTTGGTCATGTCACTTATAACATACGCACTCGTAAATCACACAATAATCATTGCTGTAATGCATAAAACACTTCATTTTCATTTGTACCGCCGCACGGTTATCATTCGCTTTGTCGGAGAAGAAAAGAGATCCACTGAGCGACAAGCGAGAAGTTTGCTAGAAGTCTTGACTTTGAAAAGTTTGATCACGGAACCCGATCGTGCGAGCAGAGTCGCAATTTTTCCAACAACTTCTTGCTAAGTAAAGGTCGCTCGGTCAAGTACTCAGTAAGTGTCTCCTCAAGGGTAGTTTATTTACTCTGGCTCGCTCATTATAGCTTGTAATGCTACATTATAGCGTTATAGATATATTGAGACGGTAAGGTAAATAAACAGAAGACAGACTGAGAATAAAGGCGCTATGGAGGGTCAGGCGTTAATAAGAGTATTGGGAATTGCAGCAATGATAAATTAATTGAACGCTGTATTCAGAGACTCATGGAAAATTAAGGTTTTTAACAAGCGAGAACTCTGTGTAATAATCAAAGTATAACGACATGAGTTTGAGGAGTGGGATCAATATGCCGAAAGCAACGATAGGCTGCGGTATGGAGAGGAATGGGGTCCTTGCTCATCAGTCCCTTATAGCGGCGAGGCGATAAATAAGCCGTGGTGGCTGTTTTGGTAAAGATTTCGCTTGTAAAGGTTTTACAGCGAATGTCTCCCTTTAAGACTACACTGTATAATGAGTGCCGCGTGTTATTGATACCGCCTCTCTTAATCGTACACGAAATTGCACTTCACAGAGTTTTTCGCGGTCACCGAATGACGTTTCAAGACCAAATATATCCTACACACTTTATTGACTAAGGATTACTTAGCGCGTCCGTATTTGTATGTTAATTTGAATTTTATTACTTTTAATGCATGTCGGGTGCATAAGTTTTGTTATGAATCAATAATGACTGTGCTAGGATTTATATGTAAGTATATCCATTAATAATATATAATGGAATTTTGTTCAAGATATCATCATAAATATTTATGTTATTTTTAACTCTCAAACCACATAATTAGGTACATATTCATTAGTATTATTACAAAGAACAACTCAACTATATTCAAAATGAAACTAAACTAAAAATACAAGTATCCTAAAAAAAAAAAACAAAAATTGGATCCCTTAGGCATCGAAGACGCTAGCAGCATTCTATCAGCATCAGCTCTGTGTATTACTATACTTATTCTGATTAAGATTCAATAATTTGATTAACACAAAAAATGTGGTGACAATCAAATACTTTTATATTTTTACTTGCAGTTAGTTATGTTGAGGACCACTTCATCAATAATTGACCACATGCTGGTAACTCACAGTGCGAAATATACACACTAACAATGAAAAATGAGAACATAACACGACAATAAAACTTATTAAACAAACAAACGCGCTGTATAGAGTTGAAATAAGCTAATTCAACATAACGCTGCGGCAAAACATGAAGCAAGTTTTAGGGGATTCCTTAACCTTTAAAATAATATGTATAAGCCGCATGTGTGAAATAATATCGTCTCTGTTTGTATATATTGTGATAAACTAATATAAAAATAGGTATACACATAGTTATACACATTTTAACTGTTTTCAGTTTGAACACTCCGATCACGATTCAATTAGAGGTACATTTCCCGCCACTTCCTATATAAAATTTTCCGATTCAAAATACGCATTTACGCAGCAGAAGGAAATAAAATGACTTTTCAAAGGTCGTGAGTTGGACACGTCTTGGCGGTCAAGGCGAAGCTGTCAAAACAGTCCTCTTTACACAGTAACCTTGTTGGGGGGTCCTCAGACTAAACAAGGAAGCGCCGGTCAAATGTTGTCGCAGCCAATGTGGTCAACGACTCCGGAATCAGGAAATTTCCCATTGCTAGTTGATTACTTGGAATTACTATCGATTGGAAATCGAATGAATTATCTGTAATTTGTAATCTGTTTAATACTGGAATCAATGAATAACGCGACAAGTGAATCATATAAATTATGTTTTTTATTGTAGACCAAGGTTGCTGCAGTAATTTTCAGCTTTAGTGCGGTGAGTTGAGGCCGCTCGGAATAATTATACCTCTAGCGCCCCGCCTGACCCGGGCGGCATTAGTTCTAGCAAGTTCTAGGTAGGCTTGGCTACGTGACACTCTTGACACAATTATTTTGATGCGATATAGGTTATAGTTACGCATATAAAGTTTATTCATTTTGAACATGGGATAACTGGTGATACTAAGAATCGAGCCTGTTATATTACAATTGATAAAAATATATTTCCCTGTCCTCAAAAATTACACAATTATGTAAAAAACTGAACAAAAATATATACTTATTCTGGCTTTGCATAGATTGTACGACTACTGTACTATGCGAAGTCAGGGCGGGTAGCTAGTGGTTTAATAAAACTCATACAAAATATAAGTAGACGAAATTCGAGATGAAGAAGCATTAAAATAGCATGCCCATAGAAAACCAGATGGTAAAAAAACAACGATGGCGTAGAAAAATATGTGGAAAAATTATATAGGTACACGAGTTCGTCGCGTTATTTCATGAAAAAATATTATTACGACGAATTGTCACAGAGGTCTTAAACTGCTATTATAGAGATGGTAATAAATAAATAAAAAATGTTGCTGCTTGTTTCAGGGAACTTTGTCGACAGTCCGTTGTTTTCAATGGCCATCTAGGGAGGAAAAAATATCAAGTGCTCACAAAGTTCTCATATAAATAGCTTGCGTTACGAGGGTTCCGTTTTCTTGTATAAATCCGTATATCTGTTTAGCTATTGCCCATGGGTGGACGGGCAGTTTTCTTTAGCTCCTTAAATATCTCTGTGCAAACAGTCATGTCTTTCCATTGCTGCCGATGAGTATAGCCTTTAATGATTCCATTATCTGTATATACTTAGTACTCACAAACAAATTGTGCTAACATCGACAATGTTGTTGCAACAGAAACCTTGTACCAAAACGCGCATTTCATCCATTAGAAACAACTTTATTCCGTGCCTGTACCTATTTGCCAACGAACGTGTGTTTGCGTTGCCTTAAAGCTGGAAACATGTCATTGTCGTCCTTCTTTCATTGCATAGGTATGTTAATCGTTAATAACAACTATCATTATTAATAGGGATGTCTCCTGGGTTAAAACAACAAGATTCTAATTAGTCCGTCAGTTAGATTATAGAAAAATACTCGATACCTATTTTTTTATTTGTCCATACGAATAATATTGACAAAGATACAGCACATTCAAATTCAGGAGTAGGGGCTCGTGACGTCACTCGATTCGTAAAAATTTTACGATATAATGACGTAGCGCGAACTTTCGCCGCTCTGTAACTTTGTTATTTTAAGTTTTAGAAGCAAAAGAAAAAATACGTATCTACTATTTTCTGGCGTTCTAAAAGATGGACTAATTATTATTTTTTTGTCAACATCCCAATTTCAACGAAGAAACAGATTTAGTTGATTTTCTGCACAAAGATAAGTTAAAGAGCTGGAGTGTGAAATAAGCGCAATAAATAATTAATCTTCATTAAAAATTAACTTCTGTACTGGACCTGCGTGAGGAATGGTCTACTTCTTTTATCATAGAAGGATACCTTGGGCAAACAGTAAAATGAATATAAACTTCCATCTTTCCATCTTTGACAACTGACAGGTCTAATAGCAAAGACATTTTAGCATAAATGTAAGGTCATTATCAAACTTAAAAACTCTCAACTCTCTGGCGGCAAGACTTGACCTAACTTCTACCTTGTATTTTTTCTACGTAACGCAATTCCACAAGATCCTATTCTGGTTCTATTATATTGCAAATTGAAAAAGGGGTCCTAAATATGTATATATTCCAATTTTCAATACTATACATGCGATTTTACGACCAAGTCCTATTTTGAACTAAAATTGTTACGCTTTATAGCGACATCGCAATGCTATTTCAACAAAACATTTCGTTTTATTTTTCTTAAGTTTTTTTCTATTGACTAGTGCACATTACTCAAAGGTACAACCACAGCACACATCAATAAGGTATCCATTTTCTGTGTGGTGTGCAATAAAGTCTACATATGGAGCATCGTATTGTATGGCAGTGAAACGTGTCGTGTACACAAACCCAAAGAGATAGAGAGAGCCTGGAAGCGTTTAAGACGTGCTATAGGATGATGGAGAGAATTAGCTGGTCAGAGTATAATAAGGGTGTGCTGAGAATTGTAAAGTAAAAAATGACTATTAAAAACCATTGACAGCAGAAGAGGGAAAATGATAGAGGCACTTGACAAATACAAGACGACAAACGTTATCGAAGGCGAGGTTTTACAGGAATTTAGAAACTTCGCAATGTAAAGGAGAAAGTAAAACACAGTTCGTATCATGAAGTGAAATCCTTGGCAACGGAAAGACGCAACAACGACAAGAGCTTAGTTCTTAAATTAAGTGATACGATGATGATGCGCAAAAAAAAGATTATAGTTGTATTTTGTCTAAGGTTCAAATAGTTTTCCACCATAATTTGTACCACATTTGTACCAAAACCGCTGTCGCTGTCATTGCTCAGCGCATTCGATTAAGAGCCGGTGACAATGTCAGCGGTAGCGGGACAATATGGCGCTTTGCTCCCGCCTTGATCATATAACCATTCCAACCTTATTTGTATGTTCTCTAGTTACAACATATCACTTGTTAATTGTAATAAAAACACAAACTTTGCTTTTAAAAAAATAGTAAATATTTGCATAGGTGTTACATTTGTTTTAAATTCAAAGTTAAGGTTACTGGCCACGCAAGTCGTGTACGACCCAGATACACCAACTGTTAACATTTAATTGATTACACTTGGTTTAGTAATATTATGCAGGATCTGCGGCTGAGTAAATATAAGGATGTAATGGTTGTCAATAAAATAATCGAAGTAGTGCAATCAAGGTGGGTGCCTTAGAATAATTATTACCCATTCTGTTAAATTCTTTAGTATGATGATTCAGTAGAATAGAAAATGTAACTCAAATGCTCTGAAAACGTTTTTCTTTCGCATGTTTTTTTATTGATAGGATCAACAACATATGTAGTAAAGGGCCGGCCATTTTGAAGTGTTTTTCAAAACTCGAACCGTCCTCTTTGGTGACACTTGGTGACATGTGGAGTTGTGGACGGACCCTCTCCTCCTTAAATTAGATTAAATTAAATTAGGTTCATTATTCTGTGTTTTATCGTACAATTTATTTACGATTTCTCTAATTTCCAAGGTCGACGTGAGATATTACTTTGCGGGACGACCCTAAGTAACTAAATCATGCGTTGGATTATTATCAAGTTTTCTTCCGCCTACATAGACCAATTTCAATGAAGTTTTCTCGCGAATTAACAAGATGATGACTTATCCTTTGCTTCATTTTGGGACATAAACTATATACCAAAATCTTTAATCCGTTTAACATTCCTCGACCGTAAAAGGAAATTAAAGAAGATTAAACTGGAGAACATATTGCATCTTATGGCAGGTATTCGTAAGATAATAGGAATAAAGGTCATGCACGTTTGAAGAAAACTTTGACCTTTGAATACACTCGTTAAACACATTTCAAACCCAGAATAGAATGCAAAAGAATGTTATGTAAATGACTTGGTAGGTACAAGAGAAGAATTTAAGTGCAGTTGTTGGGAGTAAGGCACAGCTACATTGACCTATTTTGATAACTTGTCCACAGATTACGCGCTTGCCTTGCAGCACAGGTGTAGTAGTTAATATTAGTTTTCCGGGGTCTCGTGATTTTTTCTTTAAATAAGGTATCTAGAAAGAAAATGTAAAGTCCCCGTTTGTATCTCTGCTTAACTTGGTGCTTGAAATTCAGACCGAGGTCGCGAAGTGTACCAGAATCCATCGTAATGTTATTAACTGTCAACAAAAACAAACAGCATTTTTCGAAGTAGGCCTAGTGAAAACTTTGACTGACCACCGATAAAAGCCTATCGTGCACACCGACGCACGCACGCACACGAACAAAAAAGTTTGGCTTATAAGTTTATAATCAAGCGAGGTTTTTATCTCGTAGTCGATGGCTGGCCGCCGCACTGCGCGCATGTCGCCGTGAGCGCTGAAGCCTCATAAAAACCGCGCGTGAAAAAAAAAACACCCACCCGCTTATGAAAATAAAAAAACACTGCAAAGAACCCGTCAAAGGAATGTTTCATAATCAAAGTGTTCTATTTTTGAATTCGCGCGGGGTTTCGTCGGCTTTATTCGGAAAATTTACAAGTATGAAAGTGTAGTGAAACCTTAGTGTTTCCGCTCAGAAAACGTTCTGAATTTTCCCAGTTATTTTCAATTGCTTATGAGTACAAAAGCTATTGTTGCGTCGTACTTAGGTACAAAAAGTAAACGATTTCGAGTGTTTAGTTCATTTGAATGCGAAGTGTGTTGAAAAATTGTTATATAAAAGTGGATTGTTCAGTTTTTCTAAAGGATCAGTGGCAGAGCAATTCATTTAGATGTGTGTTCTACATAATATACAACGAGACACAACATGACGGCAAAGTTCGGCTATGTAAGTCAAAGTTGTTATTTATTTATTTATTCACTTAGTGAGTAATATATTGCGAGGTTTTTCAGTTTCCGTCGTATCTATCGCGGGTAGTTGTTTCACGCGGCGTCTAGACGTTTGTTTTCCTGGATCTTTTGGATTGTATTTTTTTTGTTGTTAATCGATTGATAGATTGTGGACGATAAACACTCAATATAGCTTTTATCGTGCACTTATATTTTCACGTGGTGCATGTCTGGATTGTTATGAATGGAATATTTATAAATTATCTAGGCATACGTATGTATTATTTAACGGTGCTTATATAGATTAAGTATGTGAAAATAAGTCAGTTGGAAGTGATAAATAATTATCTAATTCTACAGTTGCGTTCACGATGTCACGATTACTTAATGCTAAACGGTTTTAGGGTTACTTTGTTTGGTTTTCTATTGTTATACATTTTGAATACATTTCTTTTTATGACACCACGTTGTTTCATACGTAGGTAATTATCATTTTGTTTGTTGTATAAGTTTTGCGATAAGTAAACGGAGTGAGTGACAGATTATTTAAATATATTATTTATAATATAAACGGTGTTTTAATCTCTAATTTATCGGTTGAAAGAACGTGGTTAGTGAACGCTTTGATCCCTACATTTACACCACTAAATGTTTAGTAATGTAAATAGTTTTTGGTGAAATAAATACCTCTACATTGTGGGATTTTTTTTTCGAAAGACTGTAAATTATTGCAATAAGATCGTCTTTTGGATACCTATAGTTAAGATTTACCTGTAATTCAAAGATATTTTTAACGTGGTACCTATTCAATAACGCAAATTTGTATTGTATTGTATTGTTATTAGCAGACATCGTATACTTTTAAAAGGAGTGTGAACCCAGCGCTCTCCATACGGCGATAATGTTTTCCACCCTCTAAACCTTAACCTATAGCCATGTTATTTATGTTATGTTGTCAATATGCCTTAGAACTAGGTTTGTATGTTTTGACTTTTAAATATTCTTAATAGTTTCAAAAATTTGACGGTTTTTTGTTTTGTATGAAACTCCTAAAATGCCAATATTGTCAAATCTAGGGAGAATATTAAAAAAATCAATACGTCTAAACTTAGTTCTCAGGCATAATGGCAACATACCAAAAAATCATTGTCATAGGTTAAGGTTTAGAGGGTGGGAAACGTTATCACCGTTTGTATGGGGAGCGCTTTTTGGGGCTGGGTTTAATCCCACAGCAACAAATCTATCTCATTGCCTATATCATTTCAATGACTGAACATAAAAATAAAACGTTTAAAAAATATAACTAAAGATATTGGGACGATTTAAAAAAATACGCTAAAAGCTAAGCGTTTGCTATGGGTTCTAGAGAACGATTATACACTTACAAATTATAAATGTAAATACTTATAATAATAATAATAATATAATATAACACTTTATTTCAGACATTGTCCAATCCACATCTCAGTTACAAACGTCCCTATTCATCATACAAACATTTGCATCTTGCGGGATTCAAACTCACAGCCTTTCTGGCTTCATAGACAAGGTAACCACTTGGCTAACCGGTCTAAGTATTACTACAATTAATTGTAGTAACTTTTTGGAATTATTAGTTTCATTTCAACCATTAATTCAAGATCGCGTTTTATAACTAACAAATACCGGTGTTTTGATTCATTGCAGACTTTCATGACTTTATAATTTATGTAGAACATAAAAAACATCGCTGTTATTAATTAGCGAGACGTTATACTTACTTATATCCCTCAGATAACTCATAATCTCGTAGTCGTAAAGAATTAGCTTATCAAATCTACTGTTCGGTGGTTTTGTACGACTTAATTGTACGTACCAGTTGCCAGTCTGTTCCTATCATTGCCTTTTGATAACGACACTCGATAATTCGCGGGGTACATGAGAATTGGAACATATAGTAGTGTTATCCTTATGTGAAGGGGCCTCTTTTCTTTTTACCTGACTGCGCGACGCAAAGGACTGTAATGTGTTTATTGTATTACTGGCCACCGTGAACCTTGTCACAGCAGCCCAGCGGGGCTATTCTCGGCTTGTGCGAGATTCATCTCGCACAAAAACTACTGTCAAATCTCTTGGAAATCTGTCACTTTTTAACGTATTTCGCACGTAAGGCGCATCTTGCGTTAACCGAGAATTGGGGTCCTGCTCAAAGGAGAAAAGAAGAATCAGAGAGTGAGTCGTTCGCCGTTTGCTGAGGCTGCTGCTACGAGGGTACCTGTATATCTATCTTTATTTGTACTATCACAACTTTTACTTAATTAAATTATAGTTTCCATCTTTCTTTTAATACAAATAGTTCACTACTTTGTCACATCTTATGTTTGTAGAACTTGATAACACTTTAAATGTAATATCTGTAATGTAAAAGATATACTACTGCCTGTATAAGCTATAAGATTGGGATGTGAAAACATAGAAGTAAATGATTTGTAGTTTCTTATTATTTAATCCTATTATTGTGAAATGGGACTTGTCATGTGGTCTAAAGGACACTCGGTAAATGATACAGAATTAAATAATATCATTATGTTCTCAAGGCCATTTCTACTCAAAGTACTTGTGCGGTTAGACTTTTAATAACTAATCAATATTGACCCGTCATACTATATTAAATAAATTCAACACGCTTTAGTAAAAAATATATGCTATAATTGTTTGTATACGTGTAACAAGCTAAACCCAATTTTAACTTAGAGTAAGAACATAATTCCATGAAAACGCCTCTGCACTTAAGTACAGTAGGGGAAATACATTCACGTACCATATTAGAACCCTGTCGCAATGACTAGACGTGTTAAACACCACGCTATGTCATACAAATGTCACGCGTATATCTCTTCGACTAGGTTCTACGGTGGTACGTGTTCGGATTTCCTTGACTCTACGGTTAACCAATTTAAAATCTGGGCCTGCTTAGAACCCTGTTTAAATTAATCATTGCTATGACACTAGAGAATTTGTTTTTAAAAGTTACAAGGTCATTCATAAAATTGATGTTATCTGAATTAAACGACTTTTATTAATTTACTAGTTTTTCTCGCAACTTCGTACGCGTGGAATTTGGAAGTCGATATCAAGCTTGGCTTCAAGACGGCGTATCATTTAATTTGACCTCCAGTTATACAACTAAACCTTGTGTACATCACTGTATCTCTTTTTGCCATTTGTGCTTTTTGCACAATAAAGAATCTTCATACATACAACTGTGAAAACCGCAGTTCTGTTTCGTGCGGTAGGTTTTGCGTGATGAACGCACAAACTTACAGACAGTCAGACAAATATTCTAAAGATTTTTTTGCTTATTTTATTCAAAATCCTAATTTTATTTATTTTTAAATATACCCTATGTACAGACATTGACCAGTTACAATTTTATTTTATTCAGAAAAGTTCTACAGTGGCCCGAAAATCTTTTGTGTGGACTGTACATGAGTGTTATGTAATAGAAAAGTACAGTTGCAATAAATAAATAAGTGTAGTGGCATTTATTAAACAAATATAAACTATTCCAAATTTGTGTTTGAGAAAAAACACTTAATTTAATAGTCTTGCATCTGCGAAGTATGCTGGTTCTTGTATTATCTATTGAGTTCACTGCTCAGGGTTTCTGATAAAAAATGAATTTATGATCGAGTCGATATTACCGTATTCCTAAAATTGTAATCTTACGGTTACTACCTACGTGAAATTTGTTTATGTTAACCCTAACGAAGATCGCTTCGTTGGAGGCGATCTTCGTTAGGGTATTCGTATATCGTATCTTAAAATATTCTTTAAAAAAACAGCGATTTTGCAATAATAAATGACTTTTTCTTACACAAATTTGTTTTGGTTTTGGAAGTTTGAGACACTTATTTTAAATAATGATAATGATGCACTGTATGTTTCAATTGACCATTAATTGCTTACATGAATGTACAATTATTTAAAAAATGCAGCTTGAATTTCCGAAAAGAAAACACAATCCCTAGAGAAACAATGTGCAAAAAACTGCGAAGATGTTTACGTAGCTAACTATATGAGTGACTTAATTTCTTTAACTATTGTAACGATAAAATATAACAATGAATAAAATATGTCAGTTCAAAGAATGAAAATTTTTAAATGTTTTTTAACAACAAAAAAGAATTAATTTTTTTTATATAAGTTTTTGGTTAAATTACAATCGTACGCACAAAAATGTCACAATATTTAACTTGACGTGGCCTATCTCGATATTAACATTCTAGTTTATTACCAGTTAAGAGATATGACCGATTATGTAAAACATACTATAGATTTAAACAATAACATGACGCAAAGATAAATAGTAGCTTATCTTACTTGCTATACTTACTAAAAGAAAACCTCTTTTTTTAGAGATGCCGTTTAAAATTATTTCACATGCGAAAGGCTGACATAGCCCAATGATCAATGAGACTAGTCTCCTATACTATAAAAATTACAAGTGGTGCAGTTTGAAATAATTGTAAAGATTTTCATACAAAATATGACAAATATATATGTTAAATTGTAACATTTGTAAGTTTTGTAGTATAGTGTTAGCCCCTGCAAGGAGACTTGCAACTTTTACCACGCTCCTGTTACTTAAACTTGGATTCAGTTCCCTCAAATGGTTTGAAAGTTAATCTTCTTGGCGCTATTCCTGTTTTTTCATTTGGGGTACGTGTTGGACCATAATCCCATATATGACAGATCAGTTTACACATTGCAGAGGCGCCATCTGACCTTCGTAACCCTTGTGACAGGAAAGCCCTCATTAAAAAACTTATTGGTACATGGCGACCCTAGCCACGCTCTCATGTATTGTTTGTTTTCTTATTTTTTACAGTATGTTGATTCAAAATTGAATTCAAAAAAAATACTAATTTCCCTAAGATAAAAAAACGAATCAGTGAAATTTTCACGAAATTAGATTAAAAGATGATCGACAATTTTCCCTAAATTTTTAATCATCGTAGAATTAACATAGTAAAGTATTTCCAATGAACCTGAGATAAGATTACCAGACTATTAAGTAGATAACACTAAAAAATAACCAGTTATTTCGACATTAGGTATTCGTAGTTTATCTAACTTGCTTCCATATTGGTCTCGTCAATTAACTAGGCATGTTTTAGTACACCACAAACACACTCTGAAATGTTTGCGCTTTCCATTTTCAAGTAGACTCGTTATTGGTGTAGTCGGCGTCCTATAGGAAAATCGCTAGTGCTTTACGATTGTTTGACTTTTCTTGTTATAATAAATATTACTTCCGCTTTTCAAGGCGGTGGACTTCTTGAACTCGTCGAACGAACCCATTCGTTTTAACTTCAAGCTTATTATACGTTACTATGTGTTTGTTTTGATTGTAATATGCATCCGCTTTTCTCCTACAGTCGACAAAACATCTATTTGATCATTTATCCATACTAATAGCCTTCATGTTGAGGCTTACACTTCTTCTAAATATTATTTAGAAATAGAACAGGTCTGCTTGCTTATCCATTTCGTTTGTGTAAATAGGGTTCGAATAAAAAGTACCTATACCATCAACAAAATTGTGTTTCAATCCGTTTAGCCATTTAGTTTCTGCTTCATATAAGCATTACACTTGTATTATTTTATAATACTATTGCGATATATGATATAACCTAAAACTACGTCCGAATAAAAAAATCTGTCTACCGTGGACATTTTGATGAACAAAACAAAAGTAGAGGATGACTTGACAAACAAGCAGCACGTAAACCAACTTGCAACTGCTGATGTTGCTTTCTATACTTAATAGTGGAATTATTTTCTCGTTAGCCTATTGCCGATGCGAAGAGGATGAACACTATATTATTGAATTAACCGACTGGCTTGCGCGAGAGCATGTGAAACGTGGTACGTGGTCCTTATGAGCCCACATCGTTAGTAATGTGGAGATTTATTAGAGTAATTATTATAAAAATGTGCGTGTAATAGACTTGTGTGACGTCCACTTCTGTTATGTTTTTAAAAGGGGGCGTTTTGGATGACGCTAGCGCGCTGTCATTTTCAAGCCATGATCGGCCATAAACACATTCAGATAAAAAAAAAAGAAAGTCTCTCCTATGACCAACAGTTAAAGACCGACTTAGTTTTTTCAATATACTAAAATTTGGTTAGACACTGGCACTACTCATGCAGATGTAGACTTTACCAGATATTCTGTAACGCTCCGAAACCTTAACTGACGTCCAAAGAAAAGACATTTGTGAAACTGAAGCTGTTTATAATAACATTACTTATTTTTTGAAGAGCTAGCTAAAATCGTTTTGCATAGACTGGCGATCCTCAACTGATGTGTGTGTTTTTGTCTTTTCGCGAATTCTTTTTTCTTCTCTATAAGTGATGATATAAAATATAATGAAATATTTGTTTTGCTTACAGGTTACCACAGCTTGCCGTCTCTGCAAAGATATTGTGCCTCCTGATGGTAAGTTTACATTTCGATGATCCAAAAGAAATCTTTCTTGCTGGGGATATGTGCGTGCCCAAAAAAAAAACTCTCCAATGACAAACTTAATGGTATCGATAAATCTTATGTATGGATGTCAAAGAGCAATATGACGAGATGTTCCATTTTTTTAATGTGTTTAGTATGGCGTGCAAATGTCCTTATTATAATTGATCTCTGACAAACTCATCAAAAAGCTAAGCGATCGTTAAAATATAATATTATGATATAACAGTGATAATATGGCAGCCGGTTAAGAAGACAGATTACGTAAGTAAAAGGTCAGTTAACCGGCAAGGATTAGTAATTTCAATCGCAGACGCTATTCTATTCGCATTAGCCGTCGTAATGAGAAAACTTAAGCCTTCCGAGTGGCGCATGCGACTAGATACAGTGCAATTTTTAAATCAGGAACATAATGTCAATAATAAACTTCTTTATTTTTGCTATTACAAACTTGTATTTAGATTTGGTATGTAGGGGACAACAGTTTTCTAAAGGCAAAGTTTGTCTCTCAATTCAGTTTACCTTTTCGTTAGAGCAATGATCGGTACTTATTAAGTTTGTACAAACGGAACTTGGCAGGTTTCTTGGGTAGCAATAGTGTGTAAATTTAATAGCTAAGATTTGATTTTTATTTACTAGTGTTGGTCTATCAGATACAATTTTAACTACCAGACCTCATTAAAACTGCTATCATTGAGTTTTTAAGTTTCCGTGATTTGCTAAATGATTTCTTGAATGCAATATTTGGGGTCTCAAAACTTATTCTGGTGATCAAAATATTTGTTGCCGTTTTAAAACGGTATGTGAATCCCATGTCAGCACAATTATTAATAAAAAAGAAAACCGCTCCTTTTGCGTCAACGACATTGAAAACACTTATTGTTAAAACTCGTTTGCCTTTAAAAATATTTGAACAATTTTCGTACGAAAACCAGTCGGGCGGGAATTTTTTATTGTTTTAAAAATCCGTGAGCTTAAATCGTGACCCCCATTTAACTGTAGTAACTGACACCTCTAATCCTTATGAATGTTTACTTAAGTGTTTATTACTTGGACAAGATTTGAAAATGTTATCTTGCATTTGTATATTCGTGCGTTTAAAATTTCTTGTTTCGACCGCATTTTTGCTGTGGTCGTCCTTGACATATCAGTTGTTAAAATCTCAATTTCTCTCGTATTATTCAAACATTAGAGCTTCTAATGCCTTATTAAAATTATATTAATAGTCTCTGTTATAAAAAATTATGTTAAAATTTAAGACAATCTATCGTTTGTCTAAACGATTGTTCAAAAGTTGTTTGACTTTCATTATCATTAGCTTATATTACAATCATTTATTAATCCTTTAATAATTTTGTTTTTCAACTACCCCCGACGTTTGATTCAAAATGGCTGAACCGATTCTGGTCACGTTTTGCTAAAATCGGTCTTATATTTTTCTAAACTAAAAGCAGCCCACGTAAACAAAAGCGTGTTTTAAATTCATACAACTTAGGGACCTTCAAAAAACGATCTTATTCCTTTCTTAAACTTGCAATTCTTCTGATATTACAGGTGTGCAATGGCGGCTGTGATTGTTCACCATTACGCAACTCGCTTGCTAGTTTGCCGTTTTTTGAGCCACTGTATGCGTACTGCAACCAGTATCTGCCTACTGTGTAGAATTACTACAATAAATTCCGCCAAGAAATTAAAAATGTGCGTGTTCATATTCCACTCTCAGCAGTTTTGCGAACGAAGAATCCTTCGCTAGTAAATAAGTTTCGATATAATTTAATACATGGGCTATCAGAGCTTCCAGCTCGCTAGCTGTCGCGCCCCGTAATTACCTGCGCCAACACTTGCTTGATGAAGAAATTTACCTTCATTGAATCGCTGGCCAGTTTTCTATCAGAAGATTGGACGATGTAGGCTTACTGTAATCAGGTCTAATGAAGCAAAAGGTTTAACCAACTTCCAATAGTTCAGTGTAAGAAACAAGTATTAGGAGTAGCATTATTACTATTTACTCATTTACATTATATATATTGCACAATATATAAAATGAATATACAGATGGCGGACTTAATTCCTTTTCAACCAATCAACCATTAAGTTAAACAAATAATATAAGTTAGTGCAGGATCGTGATTAAAAAACAAGAATAACACAAATCAGTAGGACACATATATCTGTAATCTTACACACATACGTGCTACCTAACCTTTGCCATGGATGACTCATTTATTAATATACTTTGGATTGAACTCAAAATTTTATCAGTGCATAAAACGCATTGTGAAATATCCACTTACATTTTCGTCTACTATTCATGTAAAATCTACTCAAGAAATGTAAGTATTCAACCTTTGACTTACAAACTTTAAATAACATCATTGCATTAATCTTGCAACTTAACTCCCTTCGGCAGGATTTTGATGGCTTAATTTAACGTGTTTATGTCTATGAATTTGATAGTGGATTTAACACTTATATTTAAGGTTCAAATTTCCCTTGTACAGTTACTAAAAATCACGAGTATGAGTGCGTGTTTGCGCGCATACACGAACAAAGATGTATTCACTTTTGCACCTTGCAATAAAATAAGGTATACAAATGGATACATCTTTTTGTAGTCGCCTTTGCGTTCATGGTTACGACCTACCAACAACAACCAAAGGCCGCGAGCGCTGGTGAGATACAACAATTAAAAATATTAGTTACGTCCAAAGAAGCAGTTTTAAAAAATCCAATATTTTATAAGTTACAAAAATTACGAAGAATTCAAAAAGTTCTTTTTTTGTTTCGAAATATGCTGATTTGAATCCAGATACAAAATACAGAAAATTTTATTATAAGGCTAATTAGTTACAAGCTGCCAGTAGTTTTAAAATAAACGCGATTTAGTGTTGGTTCCACGAGTTTGACGTTATTCTCGCTGTATGCAGCGCGATAGAGCGTTTTCGCGACGCACGCCCGTTGTCATTTTATCACTCGTGATATAAAATAAACTAGCTTCTGCCCGCGGCTTCGCACGCGTGGCCTACAGAAAACAAATGACAATTCTTTTTTTTTTATCAAAAACTTATAAGTGCTCTCACTCCCTCTCATATTTTCACCGCGCATCCAAATCCAAACAGCCTTAAACAAACGAACATTTTTAAGTTCCTATTTTTGAACAAACCGATACCTCCCCTCCATACAAAGTTTCACCCCCGTTTTCCACCCCTAAAATACAATAGTCGTAAAACACTGAAACACATAATTATTTATTTATGATAAGTATCTAAAATCAAATTTTCAAGTTCCTATTAAAAACCCGATACTTCCATACAAACTTTTACTCCCCGTTTCCCCCCTACAAATTTGAAAATTCAAAACCCCGTGCCACGTCATTATTTATTTACAATAAGTAGCTGTATTTCAAAATTACAAGCTCCTATTAAAAAAAAACCAATACGTCCTTACAAACTTTCACCCCCCTTCTCCCACATTAAATGTAAAAATGCAAAAATCCTGAAACACGTTATAATACTTATAATCTATTTATGATCAGTAGTTCTAATTCAAATTTTCATGTTTATAACTTCAAACAACAAAGACTTTCATACAAAGTTCAACCCTCACTCCCCGTTTTCCCCCTGAAGGTAAAAATACCAAAAATGGTTTCTTCGCGGATGCCTACGTTATAAAATAACCTGTATTCCTAATTTCAGCTTTCTTGTTTCAATAGTTTCGGTTGGACGATGATCGCAAATCAGTCAGGAGACGTTTGCGCGTGGCAGACAGACAGACAGATGGATAGACGGGTGGCAATAGAGGCTTAGTAATAACACAGCGGGTGGTAGAACCTTGTGCAAGGTCCGTCCGGATCGCTACCACCATCTTGCTCACTAATCTTGCCGCTAAGCAGCAGTGGTTGCACTGCTGTGTTTCGGCGTGGAGAGCAAGACAGCCGGTGTAATTACTGGCACAAGAGGTATTCCATCTTAGCCCTCTGGGTTGGCAACGCATCTGAAATCTTTTGGGTGTTGCGGGTGTCTATAGGCGGTGGTGATCACTTACCATCACGTGACCCACTTGCTTGTTTGCCTTCCGATTTCATAAATAAAAACATTACCACGTACGTTATCTTTACTTCAATACAAAAAAGGTCTGAACGAACAACTCAAATACAAATTTTCATCCCCCTTTTCACCCCTTGAAGGTTGTACATAATTCCAATAAAACCCGATATACCCGTTGCGTTATAAGCCTAAATAAGAAATGTAGTGATTTTTGCTGTGAAAATGAAGGTCTTTCCATACACAACTTTATCCCCCTTTTCACCCCTGCAGGGGTGGAATTATCAAAAACACTGAGACCCGTATAAATTATTTTTTTTAGGTAATCCTAACAACAAAATTTCAAGACCCTAACTTCAAAACTGACGAACTTTCATACAAACTTTCATCCCCTAATTTACCCCCTTAGGGGTGAAGTTTCCAAAAATCCTTTCTTAGTGGATGCCTACACTATATAAGGTATCTATGTACAAAATTTCAAGTCTCTAGGTCCAGCGGTTTGGGCTGTGCGCTGATATATCAGTCAGTCAGTCAGTCAGTCAGTCAGTCAGTCAGTCAGGACTTTGAATTTTATATGTATAGATGATCGTAGTAGAAAACTAAAAACACAGTTTTTCTTCTTTTAACAAATTCTATCAATTTAGGAAATAAACACGTCATTAGAATTCCGTATTAAATAGTGAACTATTATTTGTAGGTATTATTATTTATCCACGTCTCGTTAGTCAATTTTAATGTAAACAGCCCTCCGTTTCATCCCTACTCAGTCAAGCGTGAGCGTCACAGCCACTCGCTGTTCGTTCAAACGGTATTTAATTAATGGATCCATTTTCAGATTGCGGAAACCAGTCTGAGTTGAGGTTTTTTAATTCAAACAGTTTAGCGCCGTATAAATATTTTTTAGATTTAATTGTATTAAAACGAGAAAACTGATTCTTTAAAATCTCAATGAATGATTTAAGTTGCGATTATATAATAACGCAACGAAAGTTTAGGTCACGCACACAGTTATATGTCACGTGTGAGTCGGAGAGTTTCGTTACGTATACCACCGAGGTCACATTTTCAGCGGCTATCATGCAAACGCGCTTTGAGTATTGTATTTTAACAATTGCGGACCATGTGTCATTAAATATTATTTATTAAAGTAAGTAATTTTGGCGCCCTGGCGCCGTCCCATTTACCCTCTTTGTCAATCAGGGCTGGCGGGCGGCATCTTAACCAGAGTCTGCCAAACGCCGCAAATACCCAGG
The DNA here is from genome assembly GCA_963691745.1 of Ditula angustiorana. Lineage (NCBI taxonomy): Eukaryota > Metazoa > Arthropoda > Insecta > Lepidoptera > Tortricidae > Ditula > Ditula angustiorana. The sequence continues at coordinate 10,593,267 of OY829482.1, read as the reverse complement.
GCTCACAGAAAACAACGTACCTATTTGAGGCTTTTGTATTTGAAACGTGGGGCCCGTGGAGCTCAGACGCACGTAAACTTTTTGGACAAATAAAAACAAAGTTAATTAAAATATCTCATGACCCTATGGCCCCTACAGCCCTATGGCTGTGGGCATTTCTTGGTTAAGGCATTGGCATTGCGATCCAACGTGGAAATGCAGCCAGCCATAAGGCTGGCCCGTAAGGGCACTTTACCGCAAGTTGCTGTATTTTTTATTAGGTTAAGTGCTTCATATTTTATTTGTTTTCGTATTGTTAAATAATAAACATTATTCAAATTAAAATAAACAGAGATAAAATGACTAGCCAAGGATTTTTTTTATCATAATACCTAGGATCACATTGCCTGCATTCTTATGAGTACTTATTCTGTCATGTTATCACGTATCAGATTCTTTAAGCGCTACATCTTTGAACATCGTATGCGTCATTATAAAACAAAGATCTCTTAATGACATCAAGTCTGCGAATTCAAACAAAAAACACGAAAACACTGCCTTGATTAAAACTAAGTTTGCTTTTTTTATCTACCGAAAACAATTATTACATAGTCGTTATCAGTCGCGTGTGTGGCCGGCTTTACCCGCCAAACGGGGCATAAACGGAGATAAGTGAGATAGCATCTTAACTGGGCAGGGTAAGTCTGTACTCCCTTTCTCTCTCTCCACAGGCACAGGGGGATATCTTAAAAGACGCTGAAGCACGTCCCTTTGTACGTCATGTCATGAACAGGCTACCACAGTCGGTTCAAATCTTAGTTATGGCAAGAACTGTCAGCATCAGAAGTAGCTGAACATTTTAGTACCTTGTCGCTGACAGTAATGTGACAAATTTGAGCAACTCTCATTTCATATGTTACTACGACAAGGGTCGTAAGTGTCTAACTACTTCTGAGGCTCACTGCCCATTTGTAATCTCCGACGAAAAATTAGGGGTGTTCTAAGTTTGACGTCTAAACGTATCTGTCTGATTGTCTGTATATCTGTCTGTAGCATCACAACTCACAAGCTGCTGGATGGATTTTGATATAGTTTCTTTTATTTGAAACCTGACTTAATGATAAATAAATCATAAATTGTTTTGTAAAACCAATTTAATTGAGATGGTTCTTAGTTATGATTGATAAAAATCTGTGCAGTCCATTGAGGATCATCAGCGCATTTCCTAGTTGATCCATTGAAACAGTTTGATATGAACCATTTATTGGTAAAATAACTTTTCTCCGGTTAATGTTTTCATGTACGTTTCTAATCAGCGTGAGATAATACCCGATAAGAAATGGAAAAACCGTTGTTTTTATTAAACTCTTAAAACTATTACCCCTTTATTCACAAAAAGTTAACAATCTTTTTAAGCTAACAAATGTTTTGTACCTTTCGAAAATGAAAATGAAAATGAAAAATTTATTTTGCAAGTAGGCCATATAGGCTCTTTTACATGTCTGAATCTACTAGCGCTTCGGAAAATGGAAGAATCTGCTGAGAAGAAACGCCGCAAGAAACTCAGCAGTTAATCTTTTTTTTTTCTTCTCTTTTGAAAACAAGATTACAGAGCAATATACACAATCATAACAATAGTTCACATAAAGTGTGAGAAAAAAAAAAAAGATAATAAATAGCACAGCAAGCTTTAAGCATATTGAACGAACTGGCACTAGTACAGATTGACCAAGAGAGGTATAGGGTCCCCAGGTCAAAGAAATTAGAATCGGGATGTATGTGGTCCCTGATCAAATACTTAGTCTAAATAACTTAGAGATGTATAGTCTCTAGAGATGTATAGTCTCTAAGCAAATACTTAGTCTAAATAACTTAGAGATGTATAGTTTCATTTGAGGGTAAACGTCACAACGACAGATAAAGACATAAAACATGTTAACTAACAAACGCTTACGACGCGTTTATGAAAGTCTAATTATTACTCGGGGCACGTTCTAGAGATTTCATATCGATAAATATGATGTCGATGTTTATATACATTATACCTACCCATTGAGAATCTTCTACTAGTACAAAGAGGCCCGATATAATAGTGGATACAATTTTCACCTAGACGGCAATCTTTATTACCGGCAGATATGGAAAAAATATTAATTGTACACTATGAAAACCATTTCCAAACAAATAAAAATAATAAATTTTTACATTTGTTTATTGTTTTTTTTTTAAATGTAGAGAGAACGAATGAAATTTGTTATTGTTGAATAACATATTGATCGTGATGGTAATATCGATTAAAAAGAACCCGCAAAATATTTTGCTACAGCTCTTTAGTATTTGTGCCCCGAGTTAGCACACGTTTGAAAATGAAATGAAAAATGAAATAAATAAAAATTGTTTATTTTTTTAAAACTTAAGTCGACATGACAATAATGATTGGAGCTTCCTAGTAGACCTGTATGTAAACCTGTGTCAGGAAACCACGTTTGATTATTACAAAGTACCTTTGTTTTACCGGTACTTAAAAAACATCTGATGATATAGATTTTTATATCCTTCCTGGGAGAATTGTCCGCTCGAAGAAATCAGAGAAAAAGCAAATATTATATTCAACCACTGCTTATTATTTATTCGTGTGACCACAGACATTAACTAACTTAAGAATGTTAGCGTGACTTGCCCCATGAAAATCACACAGATTAACAGCTTTATTAACATCAATGAGACATCATGCACTTTCCAGAGAAACCCACAAATATAACACTTGCTTAAATTGCTTATTAACATAATGAATATCATTTATAGTTGAAAAAGCGGTCGTTTCTTTAAAAATTTGGCTTGTTTGGACTTGTTATGATATGATTATGTGTAATGTATTGGTATTTATATTAGGAGGATGTCGAAATTTATCTTATACTTAAAACCGACTTTGTGTACATTATGCACTCATTTCGTATTAACGAGATTTAAATGCCGAAGTTCTCAGGGTTTTATTAACATTAGAAACTGACTAGTAAAGAGTGCTCCAAAACTGAAACCAGAAAAAATTTAAGATATTTTCATACGATTTCATCATTTTAATATGACAAACTTAAGATAATAAAATAGCTTTATCTGTTGTAGTACATGGGTAATAAGATGCCATTAATGTATGAGTATTACCGTGACATCTGTCTTATTACGTAAACTTAAATACAAAGAAAACAATAGTCACAATAAAGAAATAGCCAAAAGAAAGTCATTCGACGTTAAAAAGTATAGGTAATCCCGGTATTGTTTACACAAAGTTCTCGTGAAACGCAATATGGCTGAGCGGCGACCGCGGCGCGGTAGCCTATGCTTTCCCACCTGAATCTGACACCACTCCCGCACCAACAAAAGGTCCTAAATCATCGATGAACATTAAACTAAAATAAACTTTCACTTAACAGAATACGATTTAATATGCTCCACGCAGAACACTCCGAACCCTCAGTCTGACGGATTAGCCGAGCACGCCTGACCCATTAAAACGATCGATTGTTTCCTTATTGTGGTGCTTGAAGCCGTTGTTTCTAGTAATAATTATAAACCTAATGTGATTATAGATCGAGGGTTTGTCCAAAAGCCTTTACAAATAATGAAAATAAATGAATAAAAGCCAATAACCGTTATAGAGTAACAGACATTCCACATAGCGCAGACTTGGGATGACGTCTGACGTCTGAAGTACACGATTTTCAGTTTAGAAGAATTAGTAACACTATTCGTACTTTAAGTGACGCATGACCTAGAGTAGAAGCATAAATTGTTAGAGCAGGGCATTTGGACTGTTATGCACTTGTGATATTATGTATTGTATTTGTAAATAAATGAACGTCTGAAGAGGAAGTGTTAAAATTGACTGTATTGTGAAGTTCAGGAGTTCACCAGATGTTGATCAGTATTTGCATAATGAGGCGTCAGCTGGTAGCGCCATTAGAGTGTGGTGAAAGTTAAAGTTCAGGAAACTAATTCAAGCCATCTTTGACTGCGCTGATAGGACATCGGCCACACACAAACAGTTAAGTCACGATCTTAGCTTCTTCATTAGAACAAACTAAGGGGAAATTACTGTTAGAATTTTCATTTGCTCACTGTTGGTGTGTCAAACAATGCTTGCAGATTGCGGACCTTAAAGCTACTTACAAATGCTACATTACACACGTGCAATTATAAAGCCAAATGGTTACTTTTCCCTGTCTTGAATGCTTAATGGTTTCAGGTTACACGTATCAAATCTCTGACGCACTCTAAAGTATGATACGTAATTAAAGACTTTAAGCCTTGTGACTAAGGCTGGCGTAAGCGGGTCTGTAGATACGAGCCTTGTGACTAAAGTTCGCATGTGCTGTGTTTTATAGCTCGGAGTGTTATCGTTCGGTCGATTTACCATGACCATCCGCCACGCTACGACATACGCACAACTCGTATAGTATTCGAGATAAAAATCAAACACGTCACGTACAACGCTGGAATTTCACTTTTCAATTTCCGATTAAATACTTGAATGAAACAAACGTGCGCTTGAATATTTCAATTATTTCATTGACAAAATAACCGGCTTAAGGTTTTTTCCACTTCGCCTATAGATTTATTACTGAGCAAATATTGTATCATTAAACATCAACATAACTCAAATATTAAACTACATGAGCACGTGCTCTTTAAATGAAATAAAACAGTTTTGAACTCATTAAGCGTAAGACAGTGAAGGACATTGCCATTTGACACCATATGCCCGATATGTTCCAGGGTAGCATTGTAAATTAGGATTCATCATCATCATCTATTAATGATTTAAGAGCTTGGCTGCTATCAGTGAGGTTTTTTCAAACCTGTTGTTTAATGCTAGATTCTTTTACCGTTTGATGCGGTAAACAGTAGACTCAAAGCTTGATCTGCGCGTGACTATAACCGTTAAAATATCAAAACATTGAAGTAAAAGAGTTTCACATAATATTCCCGTTTTTTACTATAAGAAACGTGATCTCGTTTTGGCTTGCAGTGTGTCCTTACGTTAATTTCCTTCTACTCCTTTGAATTTTTAGTATTTATTATAGCTACCTATTTATACATTTTGTATTTTGTGTATAGATATTTTGTTTATTAGCATATATTTATAGTAATTTTCCAATATTCTTGCTCTACTGCTTTTTGTCTGTCCCTAATACGATACTCCTTTTATGCACCCAAAAGCTAACTGGAAGAAGCTCTTTAAAGATTGACCTTTGTACACCACTGTAACTCTATGTGTCAATATATTTTTTTATTGACATAGTAATAGTGTACAATGTACAATGATAAAAATCTAACATGATCTCATAAATACATAATGAAGCGAGTAAATTCTACGTCACATTACGTTAGTGGTGTCCCCTATTTTTCCCCACCCCCAATCATCCCCTTTACTCATGTAAAGGTCAAACAAAGGTCATGGCAAACAGAACTGTTATCAGGCCATCTGATCCTTATAACTAAACTCTTAGAATTGTAATGGCAAAAGACGGATTTCGGGATCAAAGACAATTTTCACATACAGCTATCTTTGGCGCGACATCGTACATAAACAAGTTAACAATATCTAACTTACTTGCTTTAGGTAAATAATACAAGTACAAATGAAGAGGTATAGTTTTGTACAATACCATTATATAGTTTCTACACTATATTTGGGGTCACTAGTACCTATGGACGATGGATATCACTTCTGGTGACTCTCTTGCTAGTTTTCTTTTCTGTTTCTTAAAAATAAAAAATAAAATCTGTGCTGAATATCAGGATAGGCTTGCGCTAACGACCTTTTATGATTTATTATTAAAATAAAATGACTAGTAGCGTAACTAAAGGTTCTAAACTGGCTTCCTTAAGACGTCCTTCCTCTTTACAGTGGTATATCGTAATAAAAACTTTATGATCATCACGGACTTAACCAGCGTTTTACAAGCCAAGTTTAGCCATCGAGTAATTTTATTTACTCACCGAACTTCCCGGAATACCATTAGTTTTTGTTACAAGTGACAAAGACATTTCGTACCTACGCTTACAAAATTATTATAATAATTTCATCTGTATCACAATTAATTACTGTGCTTACTGTGCGTACATCCCGGATAACCTAAGTAGCATGATCTTATTCCACTGGGTATAGTTTTTAGGGTTCTTTAGTCAAACGAGCAACTCTTATATTTCGGCTATGTCATTCTGTTTGTATGTCACAGTCACTTTTCCTTGAAAACTATTTGTTTACCAGAATGCAATTTTTTTTAAACCATTACTGTTTCAGAATGACTGTTTATAAAGTGAACCTAACCTAATCTAAGGTACCCGCTAGATATCTGTCATTTTCTAAAGTATTACCGGTTTATGAAAAACAAAATATAAAATTAAAATGATTTTGGTGTACCATGTTACGCTTATCCTACAACGAATAAAGAATAAATAATTATCTCTGTGTCCGGTCTATGAGACTACAATAAATTAAAGCATTTTTTTGCATGGCATACTCTTTAGGGTTTCCTTATCAAATAGCCCAAATGAATTTCTGTAACTTTGGTAACAATTGTAAAATGTCGTATAGGTTTGAAATTACGTGCATACACGGTACAATCTTTATAAGTTTGATATAGTCTAACGTGATTCTTTGCAGGTGGTGTTCTGCGGTGCGGTGCCATCGATGGTCCGGTCAGTGCGCCTCTACAGCCAGTGCTCACACCTGTACGTCAACGTCTTGCCAAACGGCACTGTCATGGCTCGCTCCGATGGAAACGACCAGCGTAAGTAGCTAAACCTATAGGTACTCTATTTTATCAAAAGCCTTTGCATTCCTTTCAAAATGATTTAAAGATCAATATAATGCCCGCCTTCCACTGCGAGCGGAACGGACTCCGTACGGAGTCCGTTTAACTCGCAATGGTGAACTGCAGAGTAAGCGCTTCCACTGAATTAGAGTTAACTTCTATGCAGTTCGCCTTTGCGAATTAACTCTCAAAAAGGCACTGTTAGAGCAATTGGCAGCACTTTTTTAGGTGACGAGGCAAAACGCGAGCGGCATTATAAAATCCGGTGTCTGAAGCCTAGAGTAAACACTGTACTTATTGTCGGTACTCTTCCAATTATGGGAAAGATCAATCTTATTTCAAGATAGTAATGGTGATATTTCTGCAAAAACTAGATGCCTGTCTGGTGCTTTGGGTGGCAATAAAAGGGGTAGGGTAGGAAGCCATAATTTGTTCTTTCTTATCTTCGGATAAGAAATTTTGATTTATTTAAATTATCGCTATCATATTTTGGAGCTGTTTTTCTTATCTATGAGTATAGTAGTAGGCCTATCTGTAAGTAATCTTCCTTCCTTCAATCTTCCATTTGTTCTGATCGGTCAACGAAAATAATCTTGACAGAAAGCTTCACATTGTTAAGTATTATAACTTGTAAGTGAAAACTTACGAGTTGGCCGTGTGTGCGACGGCTAGAAGTCATACGTGAGAACCTATAGGAATATGTCAATACTTGAAAGGTCAACGGCCAGTCGCTGGCAGCAGGTAACGCGCAGAGCTATAACGGGGTACACACGAGGTTAAAGTTTATAACAACCCCATTATGTTTCACGTATTGTAGGTATTTTATTGTTAATGTAATGTGGAAAATACCTGCTAAAGGTCTATATTTGTCTTAAGCGAATCGGCGATTATAGCACGGCTTCTTATGTTTGTGTTCGGATGCGTTGAAAGAGGCATATATTGTACCGGTCGATACGAGTTATTAATTTTGTAACAACCATTGCGTTTTTCTTTGACCGCCGCGACTACAGACACGGCACTTAAATCTGGCGTTCACCGAGATTCATTTCGCGTTCGAGATGTGTCAAACAATGATAGATTTGGAAGGGATTTGACAGCTGTTTTTGACATAACTCGAATGTGACTTCTTCTCTATTGACGCTAGAATCTCCCCGCAGTTGCCGCAACACGGGAGACTGGTCAGTGACCAGTGTCTCCTTATAGTGATAAGACTATAGCATTTGTTGCCCTATGGCTTAGATGACAATCGAATAACAAGAGACATAGGTTAAGTTGAAAGATATTTGTAACATAGGTAAATCAAGGAAATAATTTCAACATTAATCATCTCAATCAATGAAGATCCTAATTAAACGCTTCGATTACAATTTATAAGTATATTTCAAACTTCCTTATAGTTTTCGACGTATTTCCTTGTTGTATTAATTATCAGTAGGTTGCATTGAAACTTTAGTCGAGTATTACTCTATAAGTTGCAATGTGATTCTATGATAATTGATAGTTGAGGAAATGTTACGCAAGCAATTGCAGACTTTAAAATTAAGAAATATTAGGTAGTACGCGACGTTATAAAATGTAGTAAATATGTATAACCGGAGCTCAATTTCTTTTTATACTCGTAGTTTGTTTAAAACAGAGAAATTATGCCGAGTGCATGCGAATATGTACGAGTATTAGATAAGTGTCTATTATTCGCCGGGATTACTTAATGTTTGTCGTAAGAGTATGAAACTTTTAGCGGTCACCTGTGCAAATAAACTTTCCCCTTTCTTTATTTCGCTCACACTTTTAACAAGAGTTGTTGTTTGGTTTTTGCAAACTTCTGGGTTTGAATTACGGAATCAAAACCAGATTCAAGTTTACTTTATCTATACATGGGAGACAGTAATTATGTGATGCTTGGGTATTCGTGACACACGCGTTACTTAGGTTTAAGACAAGGCCAATTAGTGTGACTTGTTCTAAGATATTTATTTATTTTATTTGAATGTAAATGAATAGACTTTGTGTTAAGACTGAAACTTTGAATATTTTAAGAAAGTATATTTTAGCGGAGCTTGTCAAGGGTAGAAACTGTTATATTTTAGTTTCGAGTTGGCGAGGAAATTCGGATCATAAAAACGAGAGACAATGATGTCAATTACTAGGTATGAAAATGTCCTACGCCTGTCAAATACTATTCGGTTGGCCTTAGTACCTTGTCGCTGTCAGTAATGTGACAAATTTGAGCAACCTTCATTTTACATGTTACTACGACAAGGTTCTTGAGTGTTTAACTACTTCTGAGGCTGACTGTACAGTTATATAACGGGTCATATTGATAATACGAGTATATTCGATCACAGATTACGCTAATTTTATTAAAAAGTAACTTCCTATCCCTCTCAAGTACTAAAGTGTACCTTCAGATTTTTGTATGAACGCAGGCAATTTGAAATCCGCCGAACCGTATGTTTTTATCGAACCTTTGCAAAAGTAACGATTAGCTTTAAAATTTGTTAATTAATAGATTCAGGCGTTACTTTGCGGAGGTCCATATCAACAAACTGGAACAAATTACCTTGCTACTCCGCGAAACCAGTGCCGGGCTCGTGCAAAATAGCTGCGTCTGTGCGACACATATATGTTCATGCAAAAACCCACCCTCCTCCGCTTCCACACAAAACAACATATATCACACAGACTCAACTACACACCACCACCACTAAACACTAAAACTACACGATCGACGCGCGTTTCGCCTCTATACGAGGGATCATCAAGATCGACCCGTGCGACCGTTCGCTACTTGAACGAATGGCTTACACACCCGAGGGTGGGTTTTTGCATGAACATATATGTGTCGCACAGACGCAGCTATTTTGCACGAGCCCGGCACTGGTTTCGCGGAGTAGCAAGGTAATTTGTTCCAGTTTGTTAAAATTTGTTCAAACAAACTTTATTTCCATCAATATCACATAGAATGGTGTACGTGTAAAATGCGAATTAAGATTACAGAGTTCATATTTCAAGCGCACACTGACCTAGTAAAGACAATGATATGACTAGGTTATATACGTCAGCATTACGTTTTGTTTATTAGATAGCCAGTTAACATCGTTGTTCCAAACATAACATATGCGTAGACGCGTGTTACTAATAAGGTCACTATAAACGATGCGCAAATTGCACATAGGTAGGTACAATTTTGATTTATTAGGCAATTAAAATTAATCGGCATGTTTTTTTTAAAATATAAAATAGGAAGGAAAACAAGCAAGCAGGTCACCTGATGGTAAATAATCACAACCGCCTTTAGACCGCCGCAACACCAAGACGATTGCAGATGCGTTGCAAACCTAGAGGGCTAAGATAAAATACCCCTTGTGCCAGTAATTGCACCGGCTGTCTTGCTCTCCACGTCGGAACATAAGAGTGTAAGCACTGCTGCTTATCAGCAGGATTAACGAGAAAGATGGCGGTGGAAGGAGCTATCCGGATAGACCTTGCACAAGGTCTTACCATCCGTAAAAGTTAACCATCGATGTTTAGACAACCCGCGCTAAATGGTCAAGAGTCGAAACGGAAACGCCCAAGTCAACAGATTATCCCCTAGGCGGCACGATAGCACTCAAGTCTAAACGTTTCCTCCCGAATTGAAAAAAAAAACGACTAGTTGAGTTCAAATTCCAATTTACTATTAACACTTACTAACTAATTGATAAAAATATTAATAACTACTCAATCTATTCATTTCAGAATTAGGAATCCCTAATAACTCTAATGTCTCAATGAAAACATTCGCAAACGCAGATCACTATGGTAACTAGGATGTATAATAATTAATACAAGAATCATAAAAACATTGTTAACCATCAATTATATCAATAGAATTATGCTTTCTTTAAATAAATTAATGCTGGCCGGAAGACCATTAATCTAAAATGAACAATAATTGCGTGAGAATAAACATTTATTTGATGCTACAAAATTTTTTAATCACTTGACCCATGTTAGCATACGTGTTAGTTGTGAGGCAATAAAAGAAACTACGGGGCCAATATTAAATTTAACGATTTAATATTGCATCTCCAGCGTTCGTTGATCTGTTAATTGGATCTTTCACCTCTTAATCGCGGCTCATCATTATCTGGTGTGCTCACTTTTCAACGGAATCAATGCGCCGCCTACCGCCGAATACCGCGTGAAATATGTGACGCTTCTTAATTAAAATTAGATTTAAAGTACGGATAACAAAATTTAATTACTCGCATAGAGTTAGAAAAACGTACGTTCAAAAGTAACGGAAGTTGCGTGAGCCTCCCGGTTCCAGGAAAATAGCTTTAAATTGAAACCGTAATGGAATAATAAATTGTTTATGTAATTTGTATTGAATAACATGCTCTTAAGTCAATCATTTCGTTATCAATGACCGTATTAAATAAAATCAAAGTTCAATGTATACCGATAACTCGTCATCGCCATGTCACCTTCGGCATAATGCATCCGTTTAAAAAATCTCAAGAATTTCGTTCTCATTTTATACCTTTCTTATGTAGTTTATTTTTTGCGGCAATTTATCGAAAAGGTAGGCGGACCGAAAATTATATGAAATCAATCGATGTAGGCGGAGCGGCGCCTTCCCAAATTAAGTTGTTATTTTATAAAAGTTATTATAATAATAAAAAACCCATAAAGCCCTCCGTTTTGCAAAAAAAAATACCACACGCATGTACTCATTATTATTTTAATAGGATTGAAATAACATAATTTGGCGCGTTTGGAAAACGTTTCCGGGAAAGGTATTTTAAAAGACGTTTTTTGCGCTTCGGCCTTTGATAGTTCGTGTCAAGCAGATTGTTTGTTTTCTTTCGATTATAAAATTTTTGAGTGTATTCTAACAAGGCTTTTTTGTTCCGCCAGCTGCTAGTTTAGACGGCGACAAAAAGGTAACCTTTTCAACGGTCTGTGATTACCTCGTTAATGATTGTTACCGTGAGTAGCGTGACGTACTTTGTTTAATTAGGGAATAAGTGCCGTGACTTGCGATATTTCGTGTGGTAACTTAACTATATTGCTAAGCTTAAAATTTAAACCGACAATTAACTATTATTAAGCCGATCTAAAATAGTCAAAGTACTTAATTTCCTTTTACAACCTCTTCTATGATTTCGAAATCTCAATAAAAGCAAAGATTTTTCCATGTCTTCATTTGGCACCGACATCGATAGCTACGATTGAAAGCATTAAATTATTGACGGTTATTAACAATAGTTAAAATAACAAGTTTCATGCTCATCAAAATCAAGGCCTCAAACGAATAGATAGCTTATCGTTGTTTTATTGCATTTATTATAACATCTGGTCAGCAATTGCTAGTTGGGTGGTCCGCACATTGTTTTCAATGTTGATGTCGCAAATAAAAAGGAATGTGACGCTGTATGTTTTGTAAACAGAGAACGTTACAATGATGTGGGTGCAAATATTTAAATACTTAAAGAAATAAAGGTAACGGTGAAGCAACTAACGTGCAGTTGTCAAGTGCCAATTCTTAGTGCAGTCAAATCGGTACAATAGTGTCTCAAATAGGACACTTAGAATTGATGCCGCTAGTTATCTAACTGTGAAGCTAACTGAACACTTGCGAAGTGTACTGAATTACTACTTGGTAGTAAAGTGTGGACCGAAACTATTGACTTTCTGTTTAGCACTTGTTTATTGATAACTTTAAAGTAATTCAACGAAACAATAAGAGGTTATGTTATTTGTATAAATGGATTTGATGAAGCCCAGGGGATAATAGTTTGTAATTATTTAATTTCGGTAAATAAGTAATAAAATAAAATTGACGATTTATACGTCATTAATATTATCAGCTTATGAAATTCGATGGAGGAGTGTGTAGATTTTATCAAAAGTTCAGTTCAGTTTATCTGAACTTGTAGTTTTCCGACGATGGTTATCATTTTGCAAAGTACCAAATAATTAATGTCTGTAAAATGTATAAACATTGTTTAAATAATCGGGTGTCATCGGTTTATCATACGCGACTGACCCGATTCCAATCACCGTCGTTCTTCCTCATCATATCATTAGATAACACCAAATCATTGACCTCTTTAGTTAAGCCTTATTTTTATGACTGTAGAGACCATTTTCTGGTTGTTTTATGTATACAATTCTTCAGATTGACACAGTTTACATGATTTGTACCTACTGAGCCCTTTTTGTCAAGATTCACAAATATGATTCATTTTTTATCTTTTTTGTCGTTAATCTTTCCTCTTTAAATTCTGGGTCATTGCGTTGCATTGTTTCTAAGCTACGTTTTTTTTTCTTCAATTTATTAAATTTTATTCTTTTGTTCGTTTTTTATCAGTGATTGACTTTATTATGTCATTAATCTTTAATTAAAGGAGATATCTAGATTACATGTCAGTTGTCTACGTTATAGCTTGATAAGTACCGTAATGTACATGTACTTAATTCCGTTATTTTTTACGACTACTTAGTCCCATGTGTGATTCAAAAGACAAAAAATGAAAAAAAAAACTTAAATTAAATAAATTTAAGTTTTTTTTTTCATTTTTTGTCTTTTGAATCACACATGGGACTAAGTAGTCGTAAAAAATAACGGAATTAAGTACATGTGCTGCAGCTAGACAATTTAAATGAACATATCCTCCAATGCCATGACAACCCGATCGAGATTTGCATTTTGTGATAAATTTGACCTATTGTAAATGTATCACGTGCTGTCATCATAGTATTATTAGTGTCAATGCCAGTAATGCCACAGTGTTTGTGGTTGTATCTGGCTAGACGGCAATTTGATATGAGTAATCTAACGTATTGATGGTCTGAGATGTGATTAGACAGTTCGTAGAACACGATACGTTGCAATCTGCATAAGATATACAATAATCTAAGTTCACTATGCCATTATATTGACATTCCAGTGCTCGTGGTTATCGTGCATTTCAAATTAATTCAATCTCTTGTTTACACAATTCTAGTAAACGCTTTTTCATTCGTAACGTCTTGTGCTAGATACATTTGTATGATTTCTACCGTTGAATTTATTGATATGTCAGACTTTGTCGTTTTATGTGATTTGTTATTCTTCTACATCGAAAAATTAGATAGTTCTTGTTAATTGTTTATTTATTTCAATAAAACCCATTATGATATCATTTTATGTTCCATTATCACTGATTTATCAATTTATTCTGAAGGTTATCCATAATTCATTAGTGTGTACTTTGTGTTAAATAGTTTTGCATAATTTATACTTTTATCATTAATGTAAACTATCTACTGTTTATCATTGTAACAACTGCGTTACTTTATTTAAACGATAACTACTCTAGAAGTAGCTACTATGACTACACGATAATCTCCAGATTAGTTTCAACAACTGCAGTTAAAATAATTACTTGTTAATCTTTTATCTCGACGACAATCCTATTTGCTTGCAGATGATGTTATCCCAGATTAGCTCTAGGGATTATGTGCCAGTGACGCCTGGGGGAGTCGGTTTTTCTTATGATACATGAGTTGTGAGACCGTAGGTTTTTATCAGTGACTTCAGTAGTGTCCGTAAATTCGTGTTTACAGTTCTAAGCGCTGTTTTCCTGTCGCCGGGGAGGCGCTAGCTCCTGTCGTTGTGCCCGTTGTATCACGACACGACAAATCAGGAAACTTATTCAGAATAATTCGTAAAGTCAATCAATGCTTTGCCAGGCTTGACTATAATTCGTACGTAATGAAAATTTCGTGGACGCTGTAACATTCACTTCTATATAAGTGATCAGTTGCCAGGTCTATTTTATCTTGTCGCTTTTAGATGGGTAAATAAATGACATTAGTATTAAGAGTGGTAACAACTTCTTAGTAGATTTTACTTGTAATTTTTGCTGTGGGCGTACCAGTACCAGTCTTAGGTATCGGTGATAGATGAGGAGCCAAATAGAAATATTTGCTAGCATTCTGTGCTATTCAATTAGGTTCAAAAATGATTAGAATTTCATGATTTTAAAATTTCTATATATAGAAAATAAATAGAAAAAAAACTGTATGGTGACAATTTCGAAGTCCAATACAATAACGCAAAAATATAATCAAACCAAAAATAAATATAAATATAAATAAACAAATTATGCAACTACAGCTGCTTTTGTGTTTGTGTACACCTATGTGTTTATCCGTTACGTCTACTACCTGAACATACTTACACAGTGATAAATAATATCTTTACAAAATTTAATTCCAAATTTATTCCGAAAGTCCAAAAAGGGTCCTACTTAGCATACTATCACGGTTGACCGCGATGCTAATTAATTAACAGTGTTGTCCTTTTATAACCGACGAAATAAAAACGCTATAGAATCTCTAGTCGACCCGTAGGTATACAGATCAGGAACTACCTTTTAATACGATTTTTTATTTTTACGAGTATTATAATGGTTAAAAGTTGACGTATCGTGTCTAGCAATGTGCACCAACCAGCTACCAAGGAAGCGTTCCGGAATTTACCTCGAAATTCCCGTGATATGCCTACCTACCGCAGCGCTGCGGGATTTGCCCCGATTATCCCGGGATCCCGCGTCATCCCGGCATTACTCGTGTTTATAGAGCTGATTGTGGCTTATCTAGCTGTAGCCAATTAGTTGGGCACAAAAACTGTGAACCTATGTAGGAGGCACTCTAGGTGTACTTCTTTTTTTACTTGAACAACAATTTATTGTATCATATAGATATTTTTGTGATATTTTTCATATGGATAATGGCGAAATTTTTTAATTAAGTAGCGCTGTGAATGGAAATTGATCATCTTTTTACTGACAAGTATCGATGTGAGATTGTTAATGTAATCGTGCAGATAGAAATATGGAATTATAAGATTTATCTGATTTGGTAAAGGGAAGCTTTTGCTTGTGAATCATTGATTGGAAAATTTTATTCATTCTTGTAATAATTCCGAGCAATTATAAGTATAATAACATGCAATATCAGTACTTTTGTGATTCTCTAATTATAGCTCCGGAAAATTATTTAAACAACTAACATAGCACACTGTATCCTTTCGCGTAACCCATTGCTTTGTTGTTATATATTTTAGATAGAAAACTACCGTTTGAAATTTTCTTATCGCAAATTTAATTATAACATACCTTTTTTAAGTCACTGATAAGGCGACCTCTCAAAAGTAGGTTATTAATTTTTCTTATAAATTTTGCCTACGATTACGTAAACTGTTTCTAAACACCACCACAAAACAAGACTCTTAGTTAATAAATAAATGTAGACTAAAATCTTTTATCTACACATATATCATAAATGCTCTATAATGCGTTCAGAAACCGTAGGCAATGACCAGCATTATAACAACCAATATTATTATTAGAATTTTTCTAATTGGTTTCTATATTTGTCCAAATTCGTTTTTTATTACATTATTTTAATGTGTACAGTCTATAGATATTTAATAGGTACCTAGTACTAGTAGCTAGTAGCATAGCAGGTCATTGCCCTATGGCTTCTGAACCCATCATAGAGTACTTATGATATGTGTGTAGATAAAGTAATGTATGCAACTATACATAATTAGGTCTTAAAACACTCGTGTGATCCTATTATGAAACTCGCTGACGCTCGTTTCATAAAACCACACTCGTGTTTTAAGACCCCTCATTATGCAACAGTTGCATAAAATACTATTTCTAAAATCAA
This sequence comes from Ditula angustiorana, assembly GCA_963691745.1. Lineage (NCBI taxonomy): Eukaryota > Metazoa > Arthropoda > Insecta > Lepidoptera > Tortricidae > Ditula > Ditula angustiorana. The sequence goes on along the minus strand of OY829482.1, from coordinate 10,576,759 downwards.
ACTATATTAAATTGATATTTCTTTAAACATTTACGAGAATTATTTAAATTAAATTATGCAGAGTAGGTACCTACCGAAACAACAAAAAACGGACTCCTTCCTTTTATTTATTTAGACTAGTAGTTGTAATTCTATGAATTAAAAAAAATACCATTGTTATTGCCGCTGCAAAGTACCTTTCATGTACCTACACGAGCTGCAGTTCGTAAATTTTTAGTCCTGAAATGGACCTCTGATTAAATAGATGACCATAAATTCAAACAACTACCTATTCTAAAAGGTAACACATGTTTTCTTTATCATCATTATCAATCATTACTTAGTATAAAGTAAAGTCGCTGTCCATTTCTATCTGTCCTAAATTCTTACCCCATTATACATAAACGCTTCGTAAACGTTTGTTAGTTTGGAGGTTTTATGTCTGTAGCTGTCATTGTGACGTTTGCCCTGAAATGAAAGAGACAAAACATATGTCAGCATAAAAAGATTATTAACTTTTATGAATAAGGGGGTTATAGTGTAAATTCGGCTCTCTTCTCCTTCTAAACCATGCAACGGATTTGATATGGTTTTCACTGTCTATTAGAGATTTTTCTACGGAAGGTTTTGTGTTACATTACATCCCATCCGGTTGTACCCGTACAAAGTCGGGGTGGGTCTCTAGTTAAATTATAAAAACTTAAAAATAGGTATCCAATAGTAGTATCTTAAGGCTTGATCTTTGCTAGGCAACTCATTGCAACTACGTGAACTAACTACGTGAAGCGTTTTCTTTCGATTACTAAAACACTAACAAATCTTAACCATCTTCTTAGACTTCTTTCTTTTATATAAAGAAACGTTGAAGACAAAACGTGTTCGCATCATTTACAGCACATAGTTCTACTAGTTTTAAATCCAGCAGGGCTTTCGGAATATCTGTCTTTTACATTTTTTTAAACATAATCCAGGGCTTAGGAACAATACAATACAAATATTCTTTATTGTTACACCACACAAGAAACCCAACAAAGGAAATACAAGAGGAGAAAAGTAGCAAAGGTAAACAGCAGGCGGTCTCTTCCAGACAACCATAGAATAGATGAAATTGGAACCTACTTTCTTTTATATAAATAGTCCATCAGTTCGACTAAATGCAGGTGAGCGGGGAGCACCGAGATTAGTTACATCGATACGGCTACTATCAGTGCGATAGCAGGTCGTTGACCCCAGATTGGTCATTTACGGACATTGTATGCTTGCTCGGTGTTAACGACATGCAGTTAAATTTTCTTACAGTACAGTGTAAAAAGGTAGTTTAAGAAAAACAAAATACTTACCTAGTTACCTAAATACTAGATTCGATCGACGATAACTGAGAGTAAAGTTAGGTGTAGTTAAGGAACGAACTACGAAAGTCTCTTTTTAATAATGTACTTATGTCATTACGTGCACATTTCTTAAAAAACACAAATAACTAAATATAAAAAAAATTGTGATGCAATCTACCAGAGTAGATCTGAAATATTTTGACTTCTATTTTATTGGACGAATACTTTGTTAATCGATGCCCTTTACATCTTTTTCGTTGTGTGTCTGCCCCTAACGTTCGTGACGTCACGACAAGTTTAGTTTGAGGCTTCGATTTATGGTAAAGGTCACACTGAAAACCAGCGCTGCGGTTTTTCCACAGCACAATCTTAAATATGGCCCTTTCTGACGCCAATTTCATTGTTAGTCATTTCATGTATTTTTTCTGGTTGACTGTGTTCGTTTGTGTCGAGTTTGTGTAAATCAAACGGTTTTCTTTCAATCTTTCTTTCAAAGGGTCATCCACAAATGTGTCTAAGCTTACAATGTCAGTAACGTAATGTACTTGTACAGTAAAGAGAAAATTCACGCGTCGGCGAGCTCAAAGACGTGTTTGCTCGGCGGATCATGTTGTCTTTTCGAAATTAGCCTGCGTGGGGCAATGTTGACAAGCCCGCGACCGCGTGGAATCTAAGTAACAGCATCTTTTTAATTAGATACATGCTTTTTAATATACTTAAACCCCCTTATTCAAAACGCTTACATCGGATCCTGTGTAAACTATTACAGTCTGTGTCGGCTTTATCTGTCATTGTGACATTTCCTTCGGAATAAAAGGAATGAACCATGTTATAATTAGGTACTCGTAAAAGAGGTTGATAAAGTTTTATGAATTAGGGGGTTACATTTCATTTAGGTTGGATTTACCAGATTCCCCATAAGTCGTACCAAATTCGACACTTGTTTTCAGTTCTATCTGTTTTCAGGTTGGTTTGAGCCAAATGAACATGGTAGATACAATTTTAACCATAAATAGGTCGTAATCGCAGCTGAAATATATTTTGGCCATTTCATTCGAAGCCAAAAGTCATAATGATAAAGGAAATATCTTTAAACTAAAATGGATTTAGTGAGCGTTTATGAATACGAGTGAAAATCTTTAACCACATACTCACCTTGAATCGAAATAAAATTAATGTCGTCTCCAATGCCGTCCGACTATTTTTATTTCTCTGGATGTTAATTGAAATCACGTGGACGCAGCCGGGACACGGCTCTTATTTTTATTTTATTAATTTTTATTTGAGCCCCATCGCGCCGGTGTCGAATTCCGATGAACTTTCTTACATTACCCATTGATGAGCGTGGAAGGCTTACATGCGGCGGTGAAAGTTGAGTTAAATCTTTACAGTGATATCGATTTATCAGTTTAGTACGAACAAATTTTTTGTTATTAATTTTATAACTATACGGAATTAATGGCTAATGTGAGAATTCGAAACGTAATAGGTAGTTTGCTTTATGTAAATAATACAATCGCAAAGAATTGTGTGACACGATGCAAAATAATAGCAATCCATGAAACAGGTACACAGAGCTGTTAGCCCAATATTTAGTTAGTTTTATAAAGCTTTTCTTTTCTCACACGTCACGAGGGTTGACGTTACTTACGCGCTATAAAGCGAGGCGTCAAAATTTATACTTGTCATTTTTGTGTACACATAGATAACTAAAACTACCTATTTTTCTTCGTAACTGTAATAACTGTAAACTGTAACTGTTGTTTCTGTGTTTTTCTGTGTTGTGTTTTGCGTGTGTGTCCGCATTTTGTACATTTAGTATTTTTTATGCAATAAAGTTTTAATAAATAAATAAATAAAATATTACAAAAAAAGTACAAAACTTGTGTCATCATGTAAGCAAGCTCTTACACCTCAACTATTCAGTGTCCAGCGATAGATTAATATTTATTGACATTTTATTTTTGTACTTTATTAGCGTTCAGTGTCATTAGTTGTCGCACCTGACACTCTTACTCTTCCTGCTCATATTAGTAATTGAATTTACTATGTGACCGCCGCGCCGGAGAGGCACACGTAATTATTGTGAGCATTAGTCGATACATGTAAATGAGAATTCTTAGAATATTTACTTTCTACTTAATAAAACGAACATCGGGTTAATTAATGTATTGAAACGTGTGCGAGACGATGAAAGCTTGGTAGCCGTGATTGGATGATAGTAACGTGCAGCATAATTATAATTTTAATTAAGTCATTTCAAATCCTTTAATTTGAAGCCGAACCGTTTAATATTCGTGGGGAATAACTTGTCGATTATCTCTGGTTAGGAGGTGCGCTGTGTATATTGAAATACCTGAAATATGTCTATATTGTTACAGCGAATCTCACCATCAGTACACGCGGCTACAGTCTAGAACTGCTCATCCACTCGCCCGTGCAGGACATGTTCCTCTGCTTCAACCGGTCCAAGCTAGTAGGCAGGCGATTGGTAAGTACCATTACCTACAGTTACAGCACATCAATGAATTTACCAAAATAAGGCAGTTTGTTCAATTTTGTTTCCTTGCCCACAGACACGAGCCCAAGCGGAGAGACAACCCAACTGCCTATTCAAAGAGGAGTTTGTGGACGGCTACAACAGATACCACCTGGTGAAGAACGAAGACCGCTACATAGGGTTCAACCGGCGCGGGCTGCAGCTCCGGCGCGGCAAGAGCCGCCTACCCGAGCGGCTTCACAAGTGTTTCTCCTTCATGAAGGAGGCCCACGACTTCGATATCAACAGGCACAACGACGTGCTCGCGGGAGACCTGCCCAAGTGGCGCCCGCAGCGTAGGCTCAGGCCGCCGCCGCAGAACTCCATCAAGGGGCCCTGCCACGGCGTGCGGCACCACCACGGCAGGCATCAGCGGCGGAGGAACTGCGACAACACGTAGGCGCCCTCTCATGCTAGCAGCTCATTTACGCTTCAACGCTTCGCGCGTTCCGTTGCCAGCTGTCTATGGACCTTGTGAGTGGACAGAGTATTAGTCAACTATCGCAGTATTATTACAGTGACGAGGACTGGATAGCGTTAGGTTAGCGCTCGGTCGCGGTGGCCGCGGCGGCTCAAACGCCGCATGAATGGTAGCTGAAGCGAGAGAGCAAACATTTGAATGGGGAGAAAAAAGCCGAGCCGGGACGTCGTTCGGAGCTGTGAAATTCCTTAAGGTCGTGTAACATCGTAACGCTCGTTTGCTCTTGTGCCTGCGGTCGGACTCGTGCTCTAAAAGGAAAAAAGGTTTTCTGTGGAAAGAGTAAATAGTAGTCGCGCTAGTCACGAGTCTTCCGACAGACCACCGCTGATCGCCGGCGCGCGGCGGCCAAGCTGCGCGCGCGCCGCCGCGCGTCTGCCGCTTCGGGGAACCTTCGCGTCTCTCCAACCGCGATGCTCAGGCTGGCTCGCCATAAATGTAGCAAAACGCCTTCACATCAGTTCTCAGTGTGTTATTATTTAAATGCTTTACTGTTACTTAAGTACGGATTGTGTTATCTGCTTGTAAATATAATAAAAAGTAATTGTGTTTACATACTTATTTATCAAAAGACTTTAATCGGAATTTGTAAACGTAGATGTTAGTTGTAAAGTTGTATTAAAATGTTTTGTATTTAATTACGTGTGTTACAGCCGATCGCTCTCTCCTGCTCGCTAGCCACACCTCACATACTCTAGTTCTCTCGGATTACTGATACATTCCCGTTGTTCATTTGTTAACTTTATGTTCAACCTGATATTTGATTGTATGTTTTGAACGTTTGTACATATTATTTTAAGAGTTCGTTTGAGAGTGATAGGTTTCTAATTTGAATCTCTTTTATGTCCTGGTATTCACACAATTCTCGTCACTGATAAAATTCAAGTAAATTTACTAAACGAGATGACAGTACTTGTGTTTCTTTTACCATTTTACTTTTCATATCCATACTTAATAAAGGACATTATAATCTAATATTTTAATAAGATCTGTGCCATAGTGTGGTGGCAGTGTACGACTTTGTGTTCGCATTGTAACTAGTGTAGTAAGTGTATGTCTGTAAACTACAAGTAAACTAAAATGTTTAACATTAGGCGGAGAAAACTGTTCAGTGTATTCAAATAAAAAGTAATATCCCGATTGTTGTTTCTGGACCCGTTGTCCTCGTAAAGCGGCGTTCCCCGTACTCCATCAATAAATGTATGTTAACGGCCGCGCGGCGAAACACCTCTAACATTCCGAACAATAGGGTGTAAAATAAATTCCCAACTATGCGCTTAAACACAGCATATTGTCAAATGCGATGTGACACTGTCTATTGTATTACTGTGTCTAATTATAAGTACCTATCAGATGCTGAGATCGAAATCATATAATTGCTAAGAAAAATTACGAAATTAAATCATATTTAACTCGCAAGATCATGTGTCATTTTCTTTAAAAAAACCTTACATCCCTATCTACTCGTTTCTTTCGCCAGAAATTAGAATGATCCTTTTAGCGCATTTTGTAGTTTTTGCGTTCTGTGACTTATTAATTAAAACAATTGCCACTCCAGAAACTAATAGATAGGTGACATCAATTTTAATTCAATGATACATTAAACTCTTCCATATTCAAAAATCCGGCGTCAAAATGAAATTGAAATGCTCACAAGTGAGGTCAAAAGCGTATAAAAACTTAACGAACCTCCAAAAAGAACCCGCGAGATGTTGACTCAAAAGTAGCCGGTCAGGGGCGGTCAGAAAAAAGGACGAGATTTCCAATAAGTGCGCCGGAAGAGTTCGCGGGTGAAATGTACCCAGGCTTGCGCGTGCGCGACGCGATTAGCACCTCCCGCAGAGTAGCGCGCGCGCAGAGGAAGCCTGCGGGTTTTTACTTTTTAAATAAAGATAGCCCAAAAAACGTAGAACTGTGGCAATTTTTTATTGTAGTAGTACTTTTGTGGTAAACTAATGATAAAATTATTACTTTAGACTTGTAAGACGTAAGTCACTAAACTAGTCATAAAAGTTAGCTGTATGTGGAGCCAAGGAGACTTTGTAAATTCTCATGGTAGATATTGAATAGTCTATTTATAAAAGGTTAAAGCATGGAACAGAATAAACCTATGAAACAAACACAGACAAAGTTATTGTTTTTTTAAACATTCTAAAACTCATGTTCATGTTGATTTTTAATGAAATAGGTATCAAGCTCCATAACACACGAGCGCACAATCGACATACTGAAATGGGCAAGGTGTTCCAAATTATGCAAAAACAACATTGTCATGACGTTAGAGTGCATTTAGATATTTTCAAGTGTCTCGTTCACCACGATATCTTAGTTGGTGATTGTACACAATAGACCATCAATATATCTAACCAAACCATGCATGTTCCGAAAATCAACAAAAGTCTCTGGTCCCTTAACTTCTCTATGCACCAAGAAGCATACAAGTTGGAGGCAAGCGCATACCGACGTATCTACGAGTCGATTATGTTTGTGTATGCTAACATACGTACTGATGTAAGTGCTAAGTAGTTCATAGTGCGCCGGTATTCCGTACAGGTGTGCTCGACGCTTGTTTGGTTTGAATTTGGAAGTTAAACGGTTTTTTTTCGGTTAATTATGGATTTTTAAAACTCCTTGGAAATTCATAAATGGTTTGTTCTGCACCGCGCTCTTTGAAATCATGCTACTTGTGGTCACCATCACGCTTTATATAAGGATCTATGTATAGATAGGCTCAGAAGTACGTTATGATAATTACAGGCCAAAATATCAATGTAATGTTGTAATAGAGGTATTGGAACCCATTGTTTTACTTGTGTTGGTAACAGACATCTCGTGATCATTAATGACACATTTTCTTTGTTATTTTGACAGATGTTTCACAAATGAATAGCGCGCGAAGGTCACTGCCAATACGATTTACATAGACAACGCCCAACACCATCCAAACAACTGTTAAAATAACTTTTACGTCGTAACTCATAGATTATTGAATTGAATATCAAAGATTTACTTTCATATTGCATTTCATAGAACTAGAGATCTGAATACATTTACATACTTACCTAATCGTGGTATTGTTGATAATGAAAATATTTTTTACAATATGTCTGACACTACCACCAAATAAGGAACCTGTTTTTATTAGTTTTTGGTTGATTAAATAAACATAGTTTAATTATTATTAAAATTGTCTCTTTTGATACAGAACTTATGGTTACCACCGTTACTGCAAGGACTATTTAAACAATAATCAAATTACGTTTATTTGACACATAAAAATAACAAAAGCACATACTACACACAATAAAAATGATTAGAATTCTTCAGGCTGCTATAGAAATTTTGGAACTGGACCTATTCACGACTTATAAATATCATCAATTTGAGGTAGTTGGTAAACTGAAAGAAATAGCAGAGGAGGTAGCTTTCCAAAGACTGATTTTCTAGTATAAGTGAGGTACATAAGCATATGTACTAAATAAAACAAATTTGTTATTTTTCTGCTTTCTGCTAACTGGAAAACGTGAACAATTTCTTGATCACTGAACGTACCAATTTTTCTAGGGAGACTAGTTCTACGAATTATTCTTCTGAATTCCTTAATAACTGTGCTAAACAGCCATATAATTTCGTCAATCAATTACATAACTCAGTCTTCCATGCTGTCAGTCTGTCTCTATACAAATCTGGAAACTTAAGTGGCTCCGGCTTTACTTAGTTTCATGATTTGTAGTTTATCTTAAAAACGTTAGCTTTAGACTAACCAAAACGAACCTTTAATTACTGACGGTGAGGATAGCAATTAGAAACCTGTACAACACAACGATTACGACTGCTATTTGCCGACTCGTCTTCACGTGGGAGTGCATGTGTGTTACAAGGTGTTAACGTATGGTTCAGCACGTGATTCTACAAGCACGGCTCCGTAAAGTAACCAAAGGTCTTTACAACCAAATTGAACATTTACGATAGGTATTCTACATCAGGGAAACCAGTAATAAAATGTTCTTTTTGAAAAAGCGTCCCATTATCCAAAGTAATTTCAACTGGACCTGTTGGAGTTATAAAGAAAGTCAAAAATCTATAGTGTAAAGCCTGGTAACCACCGCGAGCATTCGCGTGTAATACAACAACTGATGCCAATTTGAGCTCTGTAGTGGTGAGTATGTCAAATCCTAAACGCCAGAACAAAAATGTTTACATGTACAGTAGGGGAAATATATTCACGTACAACCTTAGAACCCTATCGTAATGACGCGACGAGTTAAACGCCAGGCTATGTCATACAAATGTCATGCGTATGTCTCTTTGACTAGGTTCTAAGGTGGTACGTGTTTCAATTTCCTTGACTGTACATAGTGTACTCGTAACAATTTGTTATGCTACGCGTGAATGTTCGCGGCGGATACCTGATTTGAAGTTAGAATCTACCATAAATAGGTACCTTGACAAAGACGTAGGCGGCCTTCATTTTGTCCGCCTTTAGATATAGACCTCCTCTCCATTTTTCCTGAGGGGGAGGGAAAGCTTGACGACATAAAGACATTGTCTACCCTCAAGTCTGGGTCGGCTTAAGGGTTATGTGGGACTCCGCTCCCAGAATGAGGGGCCTACCCAAACAAAACCACTCCTCGGCGGTACCCGATTGCCGGCTTACTGGTTCCGGGTAATTCAAGGACCACCTCACTTCAACAATTTGACATTGCCAGCTAGCCGCTACAGTTTTATACGGGGCTCCGGGGGAGACCTAAAGCTTAGGCCTTTCCGGTTACTCCAAGGGCAATCCATTGTATCCATCTGTATCCATCCATGTCGTGCCAGCTTCACGTTAGTAAATATAGCTCACATTTGTTCGCTTTAAGGTTTGACTATGTTGAACTATTTGTACTGTAGGTATTTATTTGTCCTTATGAATTTTCTGCAGATTTTCCTTATAATACTTCAAAGACTTTATGGCTGCTGGAATGACTTCAGAGAAGTGATTTTATACGCCTGTCCTAATTCGATACAAAATGGTTTGTTTATGTATAGAATTATCCCTTTTTAGGTAGAAATGTTGTGAAGTGTTTATTTTTGGTCAGTTACCTGAATTTTGGAGCTTAAGACTGGGTTTTATAAGCGACGGTTTCAAACGTGAAATCAAAATTTTTGTAACGCGTTAAGTATCTATAGAAGTTTAGTCTGACATTTTAGATTTTTATGAAACTGGATTTTAAAGGACTTTTTTGGTAGAACTGTGCTAAGATATAGCAGAATATTTTTTTTCTTTCAAATAATAATATGTTTATACTTAAGTATTTGTTATATGACCATCTCAATATGTGTATTTGTTGTTTTTTTCTTTCAACTAAATAATAGATATTTTTTTTAATTATCATCCATTTATTTATTAAGTCATGCACTTACTTGATAATAGTGATTCCCCAAAATATCTTATTTGCCATACAAATGTAACGTTAATCGAGGATGATGCCCAACTAGTTAAGGACGGCGTTAACTGGTTGTTCAAACAATTGAACGGAGCAGGTTCTGGTTTCGACCAACGTCAATTTTATGAATCGAGCAAAGAGATCGTTTCATGGGTTTTTACTTAAAACAGTTAGTTGAAACTAACATGAATAGTGTATGTTTGAACGGGTTCAAAATAGACATGTTGTTATTGTTTTCACCAGTTAAGATCTCCTCCAGGGCGCCATTATGTCATTAAATATTGGTTCTGTTGGAAGACTCGGTATCATGCACGCTCTCTGGTAACCACGCCCACCTCCTTACCAGCATTACCAAATGAGTCAACTTAATGCTATGAGGAGCAGTAAACTCAGAGCTCTTTATGGCAACATGGTCTAGTTTTCTCTTAAAGAATCAATCACTTATTTCGCATTTCGCTATGCCTGATCGTATGTGGTCCTACCTAACGTGACATCCCAAGGTTTGTTCATCTCTATCTGCGTCCCTTTGTTATGCCACTAGTCTGACAGAGGCGTAGGAAAGGATTAAACTAAACCTGGGCTGGTCATGTTAGAACCACTGAACCTCATAATTCTCTGGCGCTTGCCAGTCTCCATGTGCCTTCCACGCTGGAGACCATATCACTGGGCTTGTCCGTGACGATAGGAAACCATTAATGGAATGACTGTGAAGATAGAGCACCTCGAAAAGTGTCTGGTGGGGTTATCCAAACTGTAGCTCAATTGGTAAGAGCAATGTACGGGACACAGAGGTTGTAATTTCGAGTCATGGCTAAGATTTGTCTTTCTATTGACATTGCTTTCATCGTTTAAAATATGTTCATAATATTTAGTACCTTATTTTTTAACATTTGGATATTTCGTAAAATCGTATTAAAACTCCAAGCGTTCCATCAAAAAAGAATACTAGTTATGTTAATCTCACGGGTATCTAAACCCTATACTTAAAATAGACATTAAAGAGTGTATGATAAGCATATCAAGTACGAAATTCTCAAATATTTAACTTAGCTTCATACAACTCTGATTCCCCTTAATAACCTCTCAGTAACAATGGCAGTGAAGGGGTCGGCAAACATTGCACGAACCGCCGACTTTTCTAGTGCATGGCTTCATACCAAAATTGAGATCTGTGTAACAAATGCTTTAAGATTTTTGTGGTATTTGCACTAGAGCTATTTTCTACTTATGCGATGTCTAATTCACTGCCAGCTATTCACGTTTCAGTATTCTCTTAATATTCCAGTAAACCAAAAATTATACACATTTTTCTTTTCCATGTAAACGATAGAGGTATAATGGCCGAAACACGAATGCGAAACAAAGCTAAATGCACAATAAATACGGAAACGAACATACATATGAACGGCTTCAAAAGCTAATAATTAAAATGAAAAAAAGCTTATTTCCTACCTTTAAACCTGTCAAACATTGGATCCATCAAAGCAGTTCAAATAACCCTCACTTGTCATCGCAACAATGGAGATCCTTTTTATTATATTGTTGCGGCACAATTTAAAGAATTCCATCATGAAAAGTTGTTTCGTCTCTCCAAACACCCTAGCCATTCAACCCTTCTACTCGGGCTTGACAAAAAATACTCCACTCGGTAAATATTGGACCCTGGTGTCTAGCCGTTTGGCGTAAGCCAAGGGAGATCAAACATGCTTATTTCCAGGAACATAAGAAAAATGTGATGATATAATCGAAATATTTGTACAGTTGTTATCGTTTGTACCTGCTGAAAGTTCTGCGACCTGCCATGACCAAGCCATTTGACGATGCGCAGAAAACCCATGACGAAAAACTAAATATTGTGCAACAAACGGTTAAAGTGTTCTAATTTTACATAGAAACTTGACAAACTCACACATGAAATTTATACGCGTAAATGTTTTTTAGTCAATATCATCTTCTTTAGAGTTAATAACAGTTCCTTACCTTAGACCACACGTTAAAAAGTATTGTGTTGTCTTGGGTCCTTTTAACGCCACTCGTATGTTTGAAGTCGTCGGGTATTACATGTCCATTAGGTTCCTTGCGGATATTTTCTGAGGCCATCTTCAGGAACACAAGTGGGGAAGAGTAGTTACATTTCCAAAAATCTTTAAAAACTTACGTACACGTTGAAATTGAAAGAGTCTGTGGTATTTTATATTACAAAATACGTAAAGCCAAAGGTCAATTACAATTACATTACAAACAAGATTGTTGTTTAAATGGCATTTCAGGGTTTTGAAATTTTTTCATTGTGCAACAGAATTCAGATGAATTTAATTCAAACCTTATGGTATATTCTGTAAATCCTTATGTTTTTTGGCATCATTCGTCTAAGCGGCTCTTTTCTTTTGGACGTCTAACGCCCCATTGAAGTCGCCTTTTTTTATTTATCTGTTCCCATTACATTTTCGGACAAAAGGCGTCTAGTGTTTGGTCGTCGTGGAGAGGCCAACAAAATGTCCGGGCAAATAGCCCCGGTTCCCACGCTCTTAACTGGTTGGTTTGTCTTTCTGGCGTGACCCAGAGTGACCCGTATGGGTTATCAGTAATTTGTAGTAATTCGGTAACTAATTTAGTGTAAATCATGGAAAAAAAACTAAGCCTCCGTAATTTGATGGAAAATTAACACAAAGATAGTAACTGAAATGGATGGAAAAAAGGAAATTTGTTAATAAGCAATTGCATGCAACTCCCAGTCTTATTAGTTACGAGCTTTTATCCACGGCTGCTCTTGCATAATTATTGGTGCATTTTACGGGATAAAAAGTATCCTAGGTATGTTTTAATCCAGGCTATGATCTATCTGTCTGCCACATCTAAATCCGTTCAACCGTTAAAGCTTGATTAAGGAACAAACATTCAAACAACCAAATATCCAAATATCTAAACATCATAACTCTCGCATTTATATAATATTACAAGTTACGAGGACAAATTAAATTATGTATGTATTTTCAGTACATATCCCTATTTTTAGGACTGGTGGTCTTAAAGATAAGTTTTAATAATTGTAATAATGTTAATATTACAATCAAAGTTTAACAGATTAATCCAGTAGTTTCCAATACAAACCACATCAAATATCCGAACCAAGATAAACGTTAAAAGTCAATCGTTCATCCGATAAATACTAATGAGAGCTCGTTGAAAACAAACTTATCTTGATGAGACAGTTGAGAGGAACACACTCCATTAATAACCCCATATAAATAATAACATCATTACTTTAAAGGTAGACCACCCAAAATCATCACCTCTAGTATATGTTTATTATACTCAGATCATAAACTATGAAGATAAGAAAGAAAATGAAGGGAAATGAGAGACGAAAAATTAAGAGAAACCGTCGTTCGGGCTTCGTAATTGTGGGTCCAGTTGACGACAATTTGCATATGATATGAGGCGCTAACGGTTGGAGATACAGCTTTTTCTGAATATTCTTTCGATGCGCATGCACAATCCCTATTAGCATAGATAGCATCCAGAGATGAGGATAAAGATGTTGCATTGTAGGTCGCGGTGGCTTACGCTTTACCTTGGATTACACTTAATGCAGCATACCATACCGTATATCATGCAAGTTGCGTGGATATTCCCAATTAGTGACGGAAGCCCCATTTCATTAATAATTATAGGTATGCTCGGATATCATCATTAAAGACTATCTTTACTTGTTGAAGTTGATGTTGCACTTAATCAAATTGACGAACTGAGTTTTCTTGTTAAGGTGCTAATTGTATTTTAAAATCGTTGACCTTAAATTTAATAACGAAATTCCTCACTTAATTGTGACACAAAATAAAAGTTGCTCCCATATTTCTTTGTACCGTTGTACTCGGAATGGCGTCTAAAATATGCATCGACAGTTTCGGAGGCGTTCCGACGTGTAATGAGGATATTTAATGTTCAATACTTAAAAATAATTTATGTCATGCGTTCTTAAGGCGAAGTTCTTTTATTATTTTCAAGTAAAAGATCGAAAGTTATTGTGATGTAGAACTAAAAATTTCATGACATTACTTAAAGTTTTGACTATTCAATTTTAAATCACAATAATGTCCTGTTCAAATTGTCTTTGATTGTATAAAATAACGTAATGATGGTATTGAGTATTTTTACGGCCTGTTCTTCTAAAAAATAAAATACTAAAAATAAATGTCTTGTTTTGATCTGTCTGTTAAGATGCTGTGTTGTGGCAGTCTCTGCCCTCGTCGTAGATCCAAACTCTTGTCTTTCTTTCTTTTTCAAATTCCACCTTCCCCTTAACGTGAATATTTAAAACGCGGTTATTGATTAAAGCCGTGTAAGTATCGTGTAATCGTTCAATTATTGCCGCTGCGCCCGCGCAGAGGAGCCGACCAAAATTACCCTGTATTAAATACTTCAGTTCAGCCTACTTAAAGGACTTTCTTTATTTTGCATCACTAAGTAGATCATTATCGTGGTTCTAAGTTATTTTTCAATGTTAAGTACCTTGCGACAGCGGCAGACTGGCCACCTACTAGCAGGATAAAAATTTAGCTGTAAAAAGTAAGAAACCAGTCCAGGTGAGTACGATATGTCTCATAGTGGGCACAGACCTCTTACTCTTACAGTTCTAAAGACTGAGATATAGTTACTACGACGGTTCAGTACCTACCTATGAATTAGGGTTTGGAACGCCTTTTAAATCTTGCCGCAGATTTAGGTACTCGTATGCAGGCTTCCTTGTACAAGATAAATTCTCGATATGCAAAATTTATCGTACAGTTCAATCTAAACATGGTTTAGTCTGACTAACATGCGTTGCAGCAAATTCAGTGCAACCATGTACAGTCGGCCTCAAAAGTAGCTAAACACTTAAGAACCGTGTCGTAGTAACGTATGAAATGAGAGTAGCTTGAATTTGTCACATTACTGACAACGACAAGGTACTAAAATGTTCAGTTACTTCTGAGGCTGACCGTACCTAGGTATGTATAGCTCTTTTTTCAGTACTAAGCTTGACGTTTTACTTGTTTACATGTTTTATGGAAAATCTATAAAAAATTAAGGTAGGTAAAGCACTTGGTTGCTTGAATATAGGGACGCAGCATATAAGGCGGGCTGTTATGTATTATAATTAAATGACTATTTAAAAACTGGCAAAGTAGCCCCATTTTTTCAAAAGTCTTATAGTACTCCATTGATTAACTGAGAGTTACGCTATGCATTTTTACGAACCGATACTAATCTAGACTAGAGCTAGAGGGGTTAATAGTCTAACTGAGTACAAGGTACTTTTTTATCAATACAGTATACTGCAGTATTCATGGAAAACAACGGAAATGCGTATTCGATTACAGCTGATATCGATTTAAAATAAACTTCTAATCGACTATCGTCATAGAATGTCTGCCTTGAAATTATCGCGGTCAGAAACAGCACCTTTATAGTTTTCGATAAAAATAGATGGCTCTAATTAGTTTTATCTGAAGTAGATCGAAATATAGAGTGAAAATATATTTTATTTTATTTAAATGAAATTCAATGACAACAAAAAATCTTTGGCGTATGACAGGATTTGAAACTGCAAACTCGGCATTTCGTGCCACGCTGCAACCAAATAAGCCCCAGACCCAATTGCCAGACATTGCGAATTTGTTTTTACGCTCATAGATGGAACATTTTTATTGTCATTGCATATCATTTAAATATAATAATTTGAATGTGCCGCATTCAAAATAAAAATCGAAAGTCGGTTACAAAAAAATAATATTTTGTTTTGTTTAAGTAAATCTATTGGGCTGAGCAAACGGCTTGTTAAAACTGATGGCGAACGGGCGTTCGGGCAGTGGTGAAGGATGTCAAGTTTAGGACACATTGTTTGCAGAAAAGATAGCCGGCGTACTGGAAGACGCAGCGTGGGGAGACCGCTAAAAGGTGACCCCACAATATAATATTTGCGGGTGGTAGGACCTTGTGCAAGGTCCGTCCGGATCGCTACCACCATCTTGCTCGCTAATCCTGCCGCTAAGCAGCAGTGCTTGCACTGTTGTGTTCCGGCGTGGAGAGCAAGACAGCCGGTGTAATTACTGGCACAAGAGGTATTGCATCTTAGCCCTCTGGATTGGCAACGCATCTGCACTCTCTTTGTTGTTGCAGGTGTCTATAGGCGGTGGTGATCACTTACAATCAGGAGACCCACTTACTTGTTTGCCTTCCTATGTTGTATAAAAAAATAATATATATATATAGACACAACTTGGTTCAGATCGTCGGGCTTCAGAGACCCTTTGCGTTGCATCCTTTGTAATTTTATGTATGTTAGTCTGTAAGGTATTTGTCTATGGGCCTTTGTAGCCTAAGAATAAATGATTTTATTATTATTACTATTATTTGTTGCAGTAGTGTTTGGAGGAGCCGTATGTCCAGCACTGGGTGTCCTCGGGACGCTGTGACTTTGGCCACATGCGCCATAAGTCATAAGTAGCAAACGAGAATGTGCAATGGCGTGTAAAAACACGTTTTTACACGGAATAGCTTAGTGTTTTTTTTTATGACTTTTAGTTTGGCTGGTCGTAGTCCTCGCGAAGGGTACGGGCGGCTACGATCGCTTAACAAATGACAATTTATTTCAACACAGTTGTGGGTCTGAGAGAACTTGACGCGTACGCAGGAGTGGTTCCGTAGACGCGTAAAGACCACCACCAAAAGCGGTTTGCCCTTTGACTATTGACGTCTTTATGTAAAAGATTGTGGGGGCTTAGTGGTTAGTCCAGACTACGAAACTGGGGGTTGGTGGTTCGATTGCTGCCAGGAGCAGTTATTTTATATAATGAATAACAATATGAATGTGTATACTCGAGTTGTGGGTTTTATTGTACGGAAAGGAGAATGGGCATTTTTGTATGGGCGCTGTCCCAACCCTTGTATACACTAGTGAGTAGTATGGACGTGTAGTACTCGGTGTAAGGATCATCATAGGCCATGTTTCGAAGACCAGGTGTCTGCAGGGGTGACGTGGGACGCAAAAATAAAAAAATATTTTTTCAATAAAGCTTAAGTGTAACACACCCTAATGTATGCGACGTTGCCATTCTGTTGACAGAAAAGTCATAACGAAATGTGTCACGTCAAACTGAAATAAGCCTTTGTCATTTAAGTCATCAACGTGATCAAAAATAAATAATTCACATTTTAATACGTAAATCTAAAAATATACATTCGGTTGTACTAGTTTGTAGCTATAATTTTTCTGCGGCCTTTCTAATTATTACGTAATAATAATTATAGGCATTCTAAACGCCTAGCATAAAAGCATGAAAGAGAGTAAGAAACGAGAAGAAATGGCGATCTTCACCAAAAACCAGTAAGACCGAGGGCAAAGTATTCGTAAAAATATGAAGAAACTCAAATCGTGATCATGTAAACGTCTCAAGAAGCAAGCCAACCAACCTAGCCAATATCATGAACTGTCTGCAACGAAGGCTGAATGAGAAGACAAAAATTGTGATTGTGTATTAAAACCACATTAAAGAAAAAGTACTAATAAAAAAGTGATTGTAACAATGTAAAATATTTAGTACTAGCGACTCGCCCCGGCTTCACACGCGCACAATCAGGATGTAATGTACATTAAACCTTGTGTAAAAAGATTAATAAACGACAGTGCAAACGGTTTCAAAATCCGAGAGTGGTTTAGAAGGAGAAAGTGGCCGAACATACACGATAGGGATTTAGGACAGACAGGAACGGATAGCGACTGTACTTTATTCTATGTAAAGATTTCAGATTAAATGGTACTTTAATAAAACTGTTATCTATCTTTTATATTTTATTTATTTGTCTTTTTTAAGTAAGTTAGGTTTTCGGCAGGTCATTTATGGGCAGTGTCAAATGGGCAGGTGCATTCTCAGACACATATATAATGCAGTGCGTGGTCAGGCAGGGAGGATTGAGCTCGCCCAAATTGTTCAGTCTTTATATGAACCGACTAGTCGAGGGGCTCAGCAGTTCTAATGTCGGGTGTCACATAGAGGACATCAGTGTCCACAATATAAGCTATGCTGACGACATGGTGCTGCTGAGTCCCTCGACGGGGGACCTAATAAAATTGTTACGCCTTTGCGAGGCGCCCATGGGCTCAGGTACAATGCGTCTAAAAGTGACCTAAAAGTTGCAGACCCTACACTCGAAGTTTTTTACCTATACCTGAACGGCTATCAGCAGTGATTAATTTAAATGGGCCCCATAGGAAGCCTTACAGTAGAGCTACCCAAATGTCGATGGAAAAAGCTATGGGTCCGAGTTTCTGTGTGTGATCAAATCGAGAATGACATCTACTGAAGAAATAAACTTGCTCTACAAATCGTAAATAATAGCAGTGGGAGCGGCACATTGCTCCCATTGCGTAGTACGAAAGGTTTTTCCAGCGTCATATAAGGTGGGGGTGTCTTTAAAAGGGGCATCAAAAGGTTCTTGTATATAGTCGGCAACGTGCGCCTTATGCCCCTAGAGTCCCAAGCGTCCATAGGCGGTAATGCTCATTATCAGGCGAGCCCATGGTTTTTCGCCGACTTGGTACATAAAAAAAGACTTACCAATGTCAGTTGGGGCTAAAAGGAGACCAATTATTGGTATCAAAAGACAGACCGACGGTCTGGTGAGGGTCGGGGAAACAATTGGGAGCAAGTGGCACACGACCCGATATGATGATGATCAATATAAAACGGGGTTACATATATCACTAGTTAAAAGACGTGATGTGTACCTGTGTATCGGTCTGTCTATTTATACTATCCATATACTAATATCATATAAAAACAAAAGTGAGTTTTTTGTTTTTTGCATAGGGATAGTTTAAAGGTTGGAGAAGGATATTATAGGCTACTGTTATCCCGACCGAACAAGTACTTGCCTAGGTCCCAGGGGATATTGTTTGATATTCAGATTCTTAATGAATAGTTATAATCCGTTACGTTACAACGTGTCTACTACTACACGCCTCAATCGATCAACTTATAGATTGCATACTTGCTTGCATGCCGTCTTGCATGCTTGCTTGCATGTCTGAATGCAAGCCATCTTATATGTCCGATTGCATGCCACCTTGGATGCCCAATTTAATGCTTACTAGTTTTTTTACCATCAAATGTAATTAGAAGTTGATGTATAACCGTGATTTTTAAACGGCGTCCACAGAAAATCACTTTTATAGGAATAGGTTGCTGCACATGGTAGTCTTACGCTAAATCGTTTTTTTTTTTATTAACTTAAAATAAATGCAATGATAGTTTCACTACAAAAACGCGGCTTGTTTTAACTAAACGTAGACTGTGAGTCGTTTTAGTGTTTTATGTGAACTGAATTTCTCGTAATTTAGGATGGGTATTTACAATAGATAAACTCTGTTTATTACCAAAAACCGGTTTACTCTACAATAATAATTACCGAGTTGCTATCCCATTGCGATTTTCATGTCTTCTAACCTCATGCAGCCGACAAGAAATGTTTTAATGGAAGGAGTATTTTATTTTTTTGTCACTAGATGGCGTTACCAGTCTCAAAACAGCTTAGTGTTCATTATTATTTCTTTAAACTGGACTCATAAAATGCTCCTTTATTATTGCAATGGAGATTATTCCGTAAGCAATGGTTGTTTCATATTGTTGCAAACTCTTAGCGACCGAATCTTTTAATTATTTTTGCAGTTATTGTTCTTATTTGTATATTTCTTTGAAATCTTAGGTTAAGTTGTTAGAATATTTTAATAAAAGTAATAAAACAATATCAATACAAAATATACAAACATTATAAAAACCTAAGTGCCGCCGGCAGCGGGGCAGGGCTCAAGCTACAGGTAGTTAGGGCCGCAGAGTCAGGAATCTCACTGACTATTCGTGCTGTGTCCAGGAGTACCGCCTTCTGAATCTGACCTTTGATCCAACTTCTAGCAAGTTATTGTTATTATTATTGGATGGAATAGATTGGCAAGGACTTTTTAAGTTTTGTCCAAGTGTAACTAAAGCGGAATGTAATTTGTCGACAAGTTAATGTGTTGGTTTTGTGACTGCGATGTCTAAAAGTAAGAAAGCTACGACTATGAACGCGCTTATCGTTAAAGGTGTTCATTTAAAAAATCCATGTCTTCTCTTCTGCTTTGCGAGCTGATTTTTACTACAATAGTTAGTCATTATTATAAGAAACGATCTTAGTGGTTCTGAGGAAAGGAGCACTCGATCAAACTTATAAATAAATAAATTAACATTTTGGGACAATTAACGTATGAATTATAAAGTACCTGCAATGTTTTATTTACAGTGAACTTGTGAATTTACTGTTCCCTTTATAAAGAACAGCGTATTGTTCCTTGTTCGTATGACTGGATCAAAATGGCTTAAAAAAATCATCCCCATTTTACATGCAGGAGAGGTACCCTAAAAATATCTTTTCAAGATATTATTTTACTATTTTCTCGGCGTAGCTAATATATGTTTATAATCATACCAAAATACAGCTCTCCAGTATACTTAGAGTTTCTGAGCTAAGCTGCGGACAGATGGATGGACAGACGGGCATGGCGAAACAATAAGAGTTTGTTGTTGTTGACTCGGGAACTTATAAAAAGTCGCTATCCGTTCCTGTCTATCCTCATCGTATTTTCAGTCGCTGACTACTTCTAAACCACGCAGCGGATTTTGATACGGTTTTCTTCTTTATTTAGAGGTTTTCAAAGGACGATTCTTTGTGTCCATTACCCGTACGAAGATGGGGTGGGTCGCTAGGAAACATTGTAAATAATAAGCCTACACCTACTTGTAAAGCGAATCCCTATAAATGACAGTCACACTCAACCTCCTCTTAATTAAACCAACCAGGCGGTATTACCTATATTTTTTTTGCTAAGACATTGGTGAATTATAACTTAAAATAACTTAGAATGATTTTTAGTATTTAATTACTAGTATCGAGCATAAATCCTTTTTCTTACGACACCCGTAATAAAAACGCATCTGTTTCAGTATTTAATTGTCTATGATTTAAGTACTTTTCTCGTTTACTATATATGTGTGCGAGTATAGTTTCATCTCTTTCCTAAGAAGATATTTCTTCTCTGTAATAACATTATCGATAGGAAAGGGACAACTAATCACAACATCAATGCGCGCCAAAACATTCCGACCTACGTGTCAAAAGTTAAAGTAATACGTTGCCAGCTCGTCCTAAAGCACTGTTCGACTGTGGTTTACCTTAAGAGTTGTAATTAATAATTGTTTTGTATGAAAAAATCGAAAAATAAAACAGCTAATTAGACCTATGCTCACATTACGTTTTTTACTCCTAGTGGTCTCAGGAATGCCTGGTTAAAATCTTTCGGCTATATCTCGAACATGATTTTACACATACTTTTCATACAACTGCTAGTACAAAGTGAGGTATAAAATGGGCTGTAACTTTTTCCCTGCAAACATTTCGGTTTTGCTGTCATATAAAAAAATTAAGCTCTTGTAGAGAGCTTTCAAATAAGATATAGCACAACTGTATACAGCACTTGGGACAATTTGCCCATTCTCCTTTAGAACATAATTACTTTTATTTTTAAAATAATCATTACAATGTAAAGACAATTAACACGTCAAGAGGTTACATACCATTGTTTATCTAAAATACCATAAAACACTCGATACATATAACAATCACTCAACATAATACATTCCATTATTAAAAATTAAGTTACGGTGTGTAGTATTATATTAACGATAGTGTTGTTGTTGTTGTTTTAGTGATCATAATAATTCTACCAACACAATAGAGTTAATTAATGTAATTGATTAAATCTATAAAGATTTAGATTTTTATGCTTATACCACATTTATGTAGTTTGTATGTTTGGATGTTTTTTACTCAATAAGGCAAAAACAACGCAATGGATTTGGATGAAATTTGGCACACATATAGTTTATAACCTCATAACCTTAATATTATAAATGTGAAAGTTTGTATGTTTAGATGTTTGTTACTCAATAACGCAAAAACAACTGAATGGTTTGGATGAAATTTGGCACACATATAGTTTATAACCTGGATTAACACATAGGATACTTTTTACCCCATAAAAATGCCTAGTTCCCACGGGATAGCGATAAGTGAGTTATACGCCGCCGTGACGTTATGAGCAGCAAAACAACTAATTCTCATTAATTTGTCCAGGAAATATTGCAGAGTGCATGTTGGGTGCACGTTTGCTTGATTCAATTAAACAAGTCTACGCGGACGAAGTCGCGGGCGAAAGCTAGTAAATAAATAAAATCAATAATACACCTCCAGTATGACGCACGTAGCATGAATAACCCCAGAAATAATAATCAAACGATTTCTAAATAAGTAGTGTGTCCAACTTTTTAAAACCAGACAAAATCACTTAAGAGAACCTCCTAGTTTTGGCTTTCGTAGTAATTATTAATAGTTACTGTGTATTTGTGAAATTGCCTCAATTGAAAACCCACAAAGTATTTAATTCAAAATAAACAAACACGCACAATGTCATTTTACTTGAACTAACTAAGACTATATTATTACGTCAAAAGTGGAATTTTTCAATAAAATGTCATTCAATACAAGGGCTCACAATAAATAAAAAACATTGTTTGCATAAGCTTTTATTTCCGAAAGCATTATAGTTTCTTTAACTCACGAGTACAGCACGGCTTACAAATACCTCAATATGGCTAATACAGAAAACATCCCACCGGCTATCAATCGAGCATTTCTAAAAGATATACAACAACATTAGTAGGAAAAACATAATTAAAAACACTTCTATTAAAGTACTTACATAGTTATATTTTATTCCTACAATCTCAATTGAAAACACCGAATTGACATAAAACCAAACAGTTCTGTGGATTTTTTTACAAGGCACCTAAAACTTGTATCATAATAATCAAATAAGTCGTAGAGACGTTTATAAACTTCATCAACAATGATACATCTACGGGGAACATGTCGTAGACGTGTATGCGCAGCGGCCACGCGTTGACCAGCTCCATGAACGCCTTCGCCTGCGCGCGCGCACGAACCGGGAGCTCGTAGTCCATCACGAGCGCGTTCACCAGCTGCTTAGTGTCGCTGCGCGTCCACAACAAGCTCTCGCTTATAAAAGACAAAGCAACTACATAAACCAACCTGCTACTGCACCAACTTGTGGCTGATATGATTCTAATAAAACTAAATGATCTTGTACGATGTAAATATAAAATTGAGCTTAAGGTGGTAAGTAAACCTATAAAATTAGATAACAATATAATAAATATTTGAAAATTGAAAAGGCTGTTGATAGAACTGCAGGTTTCTCCAACAATGACGTATGCCTGTGACAGGTCTTTCAGTTTTTTCGCAGAACTGAGCTCTGGTAGATTTATTCGAGTTTTTTTCTGAATTGATTTGTGCCAAAGAGTGTTGAAAGACGCTGTACCCTCATTAACTTCCATTTTAGTGAGCTTTTTGAGATTTTGATTGATGACAGCTAGTCGTTTTTTAAGCATGTGAACTAAAATACAAACAAGTAGTGTCTCAGTGTCTAGTAAAAAAGTTACAATATTAATCAGTAAAAAACACGTTAAGGTAATAACATTCTTTAAAAAAAACCATATGATAAATGATAAGTTAGTTAAGAAAACAAGCAGAAGAATGCACAATGTGCAAGATCCTAATTTTTTATAGAAGCTGTCTTGCACCCTGAAATAAAATTGCGAATCAAATTTTGTGAAAAGTGAAATGATCTGAACATTAACACAACTCTTTGTTACTGAATGTATTATCAACGTCACAATGTAATAAGCTGATAACTGCAACGAACTAACGGTATTAAAACCATTAAATACAGGATGTGTGTTAATACCAGCCCAATTCGCGAAAGCATAATATACAACACTTGCACCAGTATAGACTGCAACTAATGATATAACAACACATTTAATTTTCCCATCGGTCGGCAACAGTTCGTCGTTTTTGATACGAAATCGGAATAGTCCATAAAACTGTCCCACAAATATAATAGGTCGAAGAGCGTGTAGTACATTGCGTAAGGCAGTACTATCTTGTTTCCTTTCTCGATTTCTCTTAGAGTAACTGTTTGCGTTAATTTGATTTCTCATATTTGAAATTGATTATTGTCAGTATTTGAAGTCGGCACGTTAATATTAAAACTTGAAACAGTAAAACAATGTGTTCTCAAGAATGCTCTTCTTCTAAATGTCCAATTTATTCTTTACAAATGTAATTGTGTGTTCAATTATTGTCAAATTCATTTCCTGTACAGGCGTTATACTTAACTTAAAATGATTACAAAGAGTTAAAGTATATATACTTACATAATAAATAAAGATCGTAATTTAGTAAATGGTGCCTGCCTGAAAACCTTCACTAATATTTATTATTTGACGTGTTTACTCGAGAGGTCAAAAGCATGCTGCTATAGCACGCTCCACATACATATTTTGGGAGTGGCATGAGATACTTCAAAATTTTACGCTGCTAATTTTTAAACAATATTTTTCTCCTAAGGCAAGCTTATAGTCTAAATGAGTGTCCCACTGCTGGGCAAAGCCCTCTCCTCTTGAGTTCCACATATCCCTGTCCTGGGCTATATCCGGGACACTCATTTAGGCTAAGTAAAAAAAAGGCAAGGTTACACTGTGATTCTACTTTCGGTACATATGATAAATCCAGCGTATAGTCTAAATTAATGTGAACAAGGCCAGATATATACAAGATAATAATACTGCTCTCCTATCCTACGTCAGATTTTGGCAGACTTAGAAAATGTATCAAAGTTTAACCTCTTGTAGAGAAAACGGCTCCCATATTGGAACAAGCTTAAAATGCAATAAAAAAAGAATAAGGTTACGGTTCCAGTTATTGTCAGTGACCCAATAATTGACGAGAAGATACGGAAACATACTTGTAAAAACAATGACCTATTATTAAGTACTACGGGTACCTTATTTGTTGTATAATTTCTCAATGTCTGTCAAACCTTTTTTGCAATAGTTTAATCTAAAAAGGTATCATATTAATAACAGAAACGTGCTCTTCACAAAAAGGTGCTTCTTATTCTAAAATCAGACTGCAAAACATTTCGACGACCGGATAGCCTAGTGGCTAGTGGCCCTGACTACAAAGCTTGAGTGCCGGGTTCGATTCCCGGGAGGGGCAAATGTTTGTATGATGAATACGAATGTTTGTACCCGAGTCGTGCATGTTATATGTATTTAAGTATTTATTTATCTATATAAGTATTTATATCTGTTGTCTAGTATCCATAACACAAGCAGCTTTAGTTGCTTACTTTGGGACTAGGTCAATTGGTGTTAACTGTCCCAAGATATTTATTTATTTATTTATAACATACCGATATCAAATAGCGATAGTTCTACGGATGTTTCTTTACACAAC
The DNA here is from genome assembly GCA_963691745.1 of Ditula angustiorana. Taxonomy (NCBI): domain Eukaryota; kingdom Metazoa; phylum Arthropoda; class Insecta; order Lepidoptera; family Tortricidae; genus Ditula; species Ditula angustiorana. Next base: position 10,551,547 of record OY829482.1, on the reverse strand, counting down.
ATTAGAAGTTTGAATTACAATAATCAAATAAGTTGTAGAGACACTTATAAATTTTAAAAGCAATGATACATCTATGGGAAACATATCGTAGACGTGTATGCGCAGCGGCCACGCGTCGACCAGCTCCATGAACGCCTTCGCCTGCGCGCGCGCACGAGCCGGGAGCTCGTAGTCCATCACGAGCGCGTTAACCAGCTCCTTAGTGTCGCTGCGCGTCCACAACAAGCTCTCGCAGACAAAAGCGAATATACAAACATGAGCCAACTTAGTGCCGGTCCAACAAACCGTTGCAATTATTTCATTCATCGCAATTTCGGATTGAGACCAATGTAAAAGTAAGCTTTCGCTGATAAATACACATATAAAAGTTGACACCAACACCATAAAAAATTGGAAATTATAGAGGCTGTTGAGCAAACTGCACGTTTCCCCAATGATGACAAATGCACGTGACAAGTTTCGGAGGCTCGTCACAAAACTGTTGCAGAGCTCGATTGTGCTAGGTTGGCTTTTGATCCATGTACAATTGCCCCCAATAGTGTTGACGAACATTTTATTACGCATACTTCCTTCGTCTCTTGTGAGTTTTGCAAGACAGCTGTTGATGGCAGCAAGCCTGATTTTGACCATGTAAATCACAATACATAAAACTGAGGATTCGATGTCTTGTAAAAAATTAAAAATATCACTCCACATTGCAAATTTTAAGTCAGGAGGATTTGTGAAATAGTACCATATAGTAAATGAGGAATTGGTCAATAGCACAAACAAAATCATGTACAATGTGTAAGCTCTTGATTTTTTATAGAAGTTGCGTCTCAAACTTAAACGCAATTTCGAATCAAGTTTTGCTAAAGAGGAAATAATCTTAACATTTTCACGGGTCTTTGTTATTGATTGAATTAATAATGTCACGATGTAGTATATCATAATCGTCGTAGTGTTAATGGCATACAAAGTTGCCAGTAAAGGAAATAAATTATTAACAGGAATATGAGGGCAAAAATACACAAAAGATACACCAGCATATGTTCCAACAATAAACATTACAGCACATTTTAGTTTCCGATCAGTCGGCAACAGTTCATTGTTCTTGATGCGGAATCGGAACAAACCAAAAACCTGTCCTACAATAAGGATCGGTCTGAGAGTGTACACTACATTGCGTAAGTCGATATCGTCTTTCTCCAAATCTTGCTTTCTTCTGAACCCAGTTTTAGCCTTAATATCATGAAGCATTATTAAGAGACTTTTTTAATTTGCCAAGAACAGTATGTCCCCAGACACGTCAGTCCTTATACTAACTTATTTAGAACAAGGTACAATCAATTGCTGTCATAAAAATGGTATTAGATATTTTCTGAAGTTATTACATGTTTTAATGATATTGGTAACTCAATAAACATAAATATTTCTGAAGAAATGTGCTGTAAATTGTAATCATCTTAATGGTAGTGTCTACGCCAAGAACATATTTGTATTATTGTAGCATTTTTAGGTGTCTGTAATTCTATTACCCAAAAAAAGGAAAATATGTGTTATTTGTATTTTTTTTTTATAAAATAGGAAGGAAAACAAGTAAGGGGGTCACCTGATGGTAAGTGATCACCACCGCCTATAGACACCCGCAACGCCAAAGAGATAGCAGATGCGTAGCCAACCCAGAGGGCTAAGATGGAATACCTCTTGTGCCAGTAATTACACCGGCTGTCTTGCTCTCCACGCCGGAACACAACAGTGCAAGCACTGCTGCTTGGCGGCAGGATTAGCGAGCAAGATGGTGGTAGTAATCCGGACGGACCTTGCGCAAGGTCCTACTACCCGCCTTTATAATCATTGTACGGACGATCAGCTGAGAGAAAAGTAACCCCCTTTGTATGGATTCGTTCATAGAAGGGAATTTATCTCTGCAGATTAATAATAAAAATTATATTCAATTACGTTTACATATACACGTTTGATGCTTGTATGCTTTGTAAAAGTTTGAATATATTATTACAACACAAAAAGCACAAAAGTGCCTGTCTGTCATCCGACGTCTTACTTTAAATTTAGTACAAACGCATAATGAGTTTGGATTGGTACATAAAAAACTAAGGATATATGTAGGTATTTAAGGGTATTTTAAAATCAAGAAATATGTCCAACTTTTAAGAGAAAAAAAATACATTTAAATTTAAGTTAAATAAATAAATACTTGGTTACGGTTATCAAACAGGTAAGGTTGAGGCACAGCATGTGTATGTATGTGTCGTAGCTAACTTGAGGTACCATGATTAAAATATCACCCCCTTCATAAGGTCACAACTTTATTAAGTGTTGAGTAGCAGAATAAAAATATAGTTCATCACAATGTTCAATGGACACCGTAAGGAAAAAAAAAGTTTTTTTATAAATATAAATCTACACTAATCTACATCTTCACTAAACTAAACTATCTAGACTAATCTACACTAATATAATAAAGAGGAAAACTTTCAGAATCGCTGAATCGATTGCAAAAAATTTTTTACTAATAGAAAGCTAGTATGGCGGACATAGGTGACTACTGCCACGCGACCGAAGTCGCGGACGTCAACTAGTAGTTACTAAATTAAATGTACCTAAAACAGTTAACTGGGGCATTAAGGGCCTACTCGGTTATCGTATCTCTCAATCGGTGGTCCAGGTTATTGATGCATATTATTATTATTCCGCTTACGTCTCCTCACAAACGACGCCGCGCCGCCAAAAATGATCGAGAACGTTCTGTGAAATACATGGAGTGCTATTGATATTGTTTAGAATTATTTTAAAATTAAAATTAATCTAAAACTTGGACTATTTACCAATTCTAATCAATTATCCCAATATCGGTGTATGTTTATGGCAATATTGTTCAAATTAATTAAATTTTGTTCGGAGAGATATTATAATTACGGTGAATAGAGTTATCGAAAGGTTTATAAAAAAAACGATCCCAAAACTTTTCTGATACTAGTATTGTTTACCTCTATTATGTTATTACGTTAGTGAAGATAAAATTAAATGACAGCTAATTTTTTAAATTAAATAGGACTTGAAATAGGTCTAGGTATAAAAAAAATTCAAATGTGTTAATTGTTTCTGAGTTTAAAATAGTTTTATGGGTGTGGACAAAAAACAACACAAGGACAAAATGTTTAGCGATGTGTCATCAAAATGGAAAATAATAACCGCGTAATAATAAACTTCATATCAAAGGATTTTATTATTTCTATTATATTAGTAAAGTCGACTTCACGCATTCTTGTTCCGCCCCATCGCCACCAAATTGAGTTATCAACTGAAATTCATTGTTTTTAACCTTCTTTTAGTACTTTTTTTGCTGATACGTGTTTAATAGTCAATTAATGAATACCTGCGGCACCTTTGTACTAAATTAGTTACTAAGGGTTGGTCGAAATATGCCTTAGGCGGTTGTATGGAATTGATAGAGAGTATCGGCACATGAATCAGTAGCTTTAAAATATTGTTGATAGTTTTACGATTTTAATCCAGTTTGAAGTTTTGTTTGCGTGTCAATTTTATTATGAAGAAATTACGCAGGGTTTGAAAAGACTAAGAATATTTTAGATTCTCACATATTATACGAGTAGGTACCTAATGTAAAGTGAATGTGGCATTGTATCTTAGGAACATCAACCAAAAAAAAGTTGATCCGAATCTACATTACATTACCCATTTATTCAAAAGTTTCAATCTAACACAGAATTCATAGTGCTTCATGTCTACCAACATAACGAACGCAACCGAAATTGTAATTTCGGAGGCGCCTTCAAATTTAAGGGCGTGTCTATCGGAACCTATTATAGGCCAATTAGCCTTCACCCTGTGATCGCCCGATGAAAGTATATGGTTAACTTAATAGTTCTAAACACGAGGTTTTTTAAATCTACGTTTTCAACAGTTTCTTGATTCTGTAAATGCGTTTGACTCGCTTGAGAAACAACCCACAAACTCGCCTAAAATAATTCAGTTTATCTTTCAAACTTTAAATTAGATTAACAAGGCTTATTTATCACACACAGCAAATTGTAAATAATGAAAAGAAATTAAATTAGATAAAATATTATCAGAAAAATCTTAATTTAAAGCAACTTAACAAACACATGTCTATCACTGACTTTGAACCGGCTGGTCGTCGTTTTGTGAATGAAAAGGTCTAATCCAATAACCATAACCGTAGTCCGTTTCCAAATAAAAGGTAGCAATACTGGGTGGCGGTGTTTATGGCTCGACCTGTGTGTTCCCACAAGGGTCTTTTTGTAACCCTTAAGTTAAGTTATTACACGGGTCTGAATTCCAAAAGCACTGCAAAAATTTAAACTAAAAACCTAATTCCATTTCGCATATTAATAAAATTTAATCAACAAGTACTTTTTCCATTCAATGAATGTTGATTATTTTTAAATAAAAATTAAACAATTTGGTACTAAAAAGAAAGGAAAAAGAATGCCGAAACCAGGGATTGAACCAGGGACCTTTAGATCTTCAGTCTAACGCTCTCCCAACTGAGCTATTTCGGCCGGTGACGATTATCGCGAAATTGGTAATCAGTTACCTGACACACATTGAATATAAGTATTGTCATTATGTTAATCACAATATTGATAGCAATGGATGGGACTGTAAAATTGATTTTTGTTAGGACAAGGAGCCGTACTGCAAGGCCACGAAAAAGATAAAACCAAACAAAAAAAATTAACCAAAAATGCCTGCTTTTGATGAGCACAATTTGTCTTTACGCAACGCAGATATACGTCAGTATATTAAGTACAGTATTCAAAGAAATTGCCTACTAAAAATAAACTAATTCTGAACGAAAATAATAAAGCTATTTGTAATTATTTTTCTTTTGATACAAGTATGTTAAATGCAGTTTAATTAACGAACCAAATTAAAATACAGGAGGAGGATGGATTTTGCACGAAACAAAACATATCACACAAAGCAAGCCGTTTTGCACATGGTACTATTTTTGCGGAGTAGCAAGATAATGCGTTCCATTTTTTTTATATAGACCTCCGCAAAGACATGAGGATTTATCTCTGCGAGTCTTTGATACTGTCAAAGCTAAATTATGCGGATACGGTCATAGGTGGGTGTCTGCTTGCCCGGTCCAAGAGATTGATCCAGCGCGTTCAGAATGCCTGCGCTCGTTTTTGCTTCCACATACCGCCGAGAACTCATGTAACACATTACCTTAACAAAAGTAACCTAATGAACATGGAGACCCGTCGCTTGCTGCACTTTGCCTGTTTGTTGTTTGGTATCATTAAGACACGCACTCCGCTGTACTTGTACTGTAAGCTCAAATTCTCTCTACGACCGGTTAGAATGGGCACCCGCTTGATTTTCCCAAAGCATAGGACGGCAGCATTTCGTGGTAGTTTTAGATACTCTGCCACGAAATGCTGGAACAACATACCACCTCCATGTATCAACGCAGTATCGGCTAAATCTTTTAAAAAACGGTACAAAGAGCACTTATTGGAGTTACAGAGACTTACCCTTTGATTGTGGAATGCATACATTCTCAAAATTAATAGAATATGCCTCAATTTAATAATTGGGATGTCACGTCGGTACAAATGACTAACTAGTGATCTGATCATGAAGACTATGTATATATATATTATGTTTGTGTTTGTGTTTTTTGTTGTTGTGTGTTGTTGTTTTGGTGTTGTGTGTGCTAGGTAAAGGTGCCCACGGAAGACCAGCGTCGTGGTACGTAGCCGTGCCTCGACATATGCTGAGTGGGTACCCTTTCGGTGTTCTAGTTGTAAGTTCATCCTGTGTACATCTTAGCACCGAATAAACTGTTTTCTTTCTTTCTTTCTTTCTTTCAAAGTAACGCCTGAATCTGTTCATTATCCAAAGCTATTCAATTATTAAAAACCACTAAATTCATATAACAAACCGATTTATACCTAAACGGACTCCAAACAAAATGCGGTCTAAGTGAACATACTCTTAATCAGCCGGAGATATACGCTTCAAGTACAGCCAAGAATTTTAATGAACACCAATAAATCGGTAGTGATCTTTAGTGATGCACACCAAAACGCGCACTATTATTAAAGTAAACCGCCCTATCGATTACACCTCGCCCATTTATCCAATCCTCACTTACATGGAAATAAATTACAAAATAAAGCATTCTTAATAGCATGGCTATTCGCTGAATTAATATCGGGTAGTGATAGCAATAATCTGTTATTAACGCGGTAAGAAATAAGGGAATTACGGGAATTAAATAGGCACTGGTCTGTTCCTGAGGACTTGGCTTCAGTCGAAGAACCAGAGCTAGCTAGAATCTAGAAGGTTCCATTGAAGAAACTGGAAGACCTTAGAGGCTCCCATTGCTTTTGAAAGCAGGACAATTAAAACGTAACTGTTTCATATATTTCTATTGCGATTTTGCCAAATTATGAAATACTTGCGTTTTATGTAATTTATAGGCCGTTATTTTATTATTTTCAGAACACGATTTTTTAAAATAATAACAAGACTTAAGGGTAATAATAAATTAAAGGCTTTATTATTTCGTATTTTTAATTAGTCTATTTATTTAAGAAACCGTTGAAGTGCGTGTCGAATACGCTTACGTTCAGGGTTCCGTAGAATACAGATTTTTAACCTTATTCCACGTGTTTATTAAGCTCAATTTAAGAAGCGTAAAGCTTAGTTTGATGATGGCAAAAAAAATCCGAGAAGTTCAAATTGACTCCTACTAAAGCCCATCATCAAATATTGGTTTTTAATTAAAATATGATCACACCGAAATATACTCTATCGCTTAAAAAAAGATCTGTCCAAAACGGTGAAGCCATCCACTACCGAATAATTTGAGAATACGAAAAAATAAAATAAAAAATCTCCCTAGATTTTTGAAGCCGGTTAAAAGTAGCACCTGAGATCCTCCCTAGTAAGCTAACTTTTGTCGCGAACATAAAGCTATCCCTTTCTAGTAAATTAGCTTGTGCGAAAAGGACGGATGCATTATGGCCGCGACAAATGCTAATGTGCTACTAGTGCTGTATCTATTAAACAGCCTAGTTAGTTGTTTAGTTATGGATAAACTCAAATAAGCTTCAAACTACAGGTCACAGGCCAACAATTTGCTACTTAGCGTAAAAATCATAATTACGCTGATCATCCGCCATTACGCATCATAAATTACGTGCGTGTACGCAGTTCGCGTTAATTGGTGCGGCGCGGCCGCAGTGCCGCGTGATTGTCTGTAATCTGTAACCAGCACTTGTATTATATTTAAGAGGAGTGTGAACCCAACCCCAAAAAGCGCTCTCCTTACAAACGGCGATAACGTTTTCCACCCTCTAAACCTAAACCTATGGCAAAGATTTTTTGGTATGTTGTCATTATGCCTTAGAACTAGTTTTGTGTGTTTTGTTTTTTTTAATTATTTTTATGATTTTGTTATTCCTTGCTCAAAGGCGTAGGGAGGGGGGGGGGGGGGGGGGGGGGGTGTTGTGCTTGCAGCCTTAACATGACCGGCTAAGTTTAGTTTATCTGAGTTGATCTCAATGTGCTTCCCTTTCTTATGACAATAGTTCGACAAAGACGTAGGGAGGGATAAAGTAAACTTGGGACGGTTATATTATATCGAGCTCATTTCGCCTCAGTCTTAAGATAAAAACGTCAAAAGTTTTGCTATAGGTGACACAGACACGTCCAACAAAAAGTAGCCGGCAGTTAATAAAGGGTTAAATTAAAAAAGTTTTGTTAATACGCTAAACAATAGGCAAAGCCGCTCTAATAACACCCAGTTATCATTGTGGCCTCAAATCGTGCCCAGTCACGGTTTCTGCCACTAGAGAAATTAAATTACTTACTGGCTTTTCAGCCCGCTGCATCTGAAATTGGATTGTGTCACTCTGATTTAGTCTGGGAGCTGGGTTTGCATTTTGATTTGGTCCATTAAGGTGCGTTCATACGTGAATAGGCCTCCATACCTAATACGGTATTACGGTATTCCAATGGCAAACCGACTGGCATAACAGTGAAAAGTTGTCGTAGATAACCATTAAAACATCATTAAAAGTATATTTTTGTGCAAAGATGTAAAAGTTAGCGATAAAAAGTCACAAAAATGTCGGAAAACAGATATTTTCTGTTTGTTCGAATCCAGATGAAAATGTGGAAAATTCAAGTGTGAGACTAATTATTTTTTTATTAATTAATGTTACAAAATACGCTAATAATTATTAATTATTAATTACGCTTACAAAAGTAGTACCTATTGAAATAAACGTGATTTATTGTTGGCTCCATACATAACGTGCTAGTGACGTCACTGGCGCTATGTACCGCAATGGAACGCGACGCTTGTCCGTCATCGTTAACAGTTTACTACTCGTAATGTTTCTAAAAACATCATGTTTCTTCTTATAACAAATTCAATCAATTTTGGAAATAAAAAACATTAGAATTAATTTTTTTTGTCCAGAATTAGAATAGGTACCAAAGTATTAAGTATACCTCAATTAAAGGTGTCGATTACGAAAGTAGGTATATAGTTGATTCTAAAGAAAATGGAAAACACCCTTGAGTTTTTAAATGCATGCAGAAAAGATTTCTGAATCGCAAAAAGGCATAAAAGCAGTAAATACGATGGTATGGAATCGTTTGGATGGTATGAATTGTTTTGGTATTACTGGGCTTCTGGGCTACTACTATGCGTTATTTTTAATCAAAGGAGATTTTTATTGTATTGAAGATTAATGCAGGCAAATTTTGGCAGGATTTTGGGGGTGGTAGGTCCTTGTGCAAGGTCCATCCGGATCGTTACCACCATCTTGCTCGCTAATCCTGCCGCTAAGCAGCAGTTCTTGCGCTGTTGTGTTCCGGCGTGGAGAGCAAGACAGCCGGTGTAATTACTGGTACAAGAGGTATTTCATGTTAGCCCTCTGGGTTGGCAACGCATCTGCAATCTGTTTGGTCTATAGGCGGTGGTGATGACTTACCATCAGGTGACCCACACTTGCTTGTTTTCCTTCCTAATTCGTAAAAAAAGGCAACCTTATTACTTCTTTTAATATAATACATACTTATCGTCGAAACGTTCTGACTGTGTTCACGGCATTATTTTCATTCATATTTTCTTCGGCATTCACTTATTAATATTTAGAACGTAGCATGAAATCGCTTCGAGCGGGTATTAATTAGTAATAGTAACCAGATACGAACTACTCAGATCGAACCCAACGGTACCTGCCCCGGTACAATAAAGGGCTACGTTTGAGTTTGACAGATAAGAAACCGGTACGAAATAAAAGATTAGGTATTAATATGTAAGCCCATTATAACAGAACCAGTCGCGGCTTGCCGCTTATAAGACTACTTGTAAATTATTTTTCTAATAATTATTATTCGAATTGTGTGGAATTTGCATACAATATGAAGTGGGAGCAGTGGCGCCGCGCCGCCTACGCGGACATTTTGAAAACCAATAAAGTGTTGTCAAACTTTTTCACTTACAATGTGTTGGTGATTGAACATGGAATCAGACGAACGGAAGGTCCCTGCGCCAAAACAAAATCGAATATATTTTGCAGTAAATAGCAACATCGATGGGGGCTTTCTGCTCGTTCCCCACCTGTATATAACCTCAGTAATTATTAGGGGGTAGGCGGGTAGTTAGGGTGGAGTAATACCTCGTTCCCGAATTTATACTAAGGCCTCACCGAATGTGGCGTACCCATCAGCAACCACTTTACTGCCACTGCACATTAGGCCTTAAACATTAATTTGTCTTATTGCAGTGTGTCGCAGCGTGTAATCATTCGTCTTGTTCTCATTCCTTTGATTGGAAAGGGATGAAAGCTGTTAAACCATCGATGGTTAAACCCAATAAACATGAGCAGAGGCAAGTATTAGTAATCATGCAGTTTTTATCTACGACCGAACGGAGATTGTTTAACTATGCGTGTTGCCCAATGGGTGGTGTTAATAATAGTAATTTTTAACAGAGTTCAAACAAGGAGCAGGCTATATATTTGACGCTCAGATTCGACCTGTCCTTTTTTCTTGAAAAAATATACTCATAAAATGATTGATGATTAATATGATAAATTGATTCAACTAATGATTATTGTATCAACACCTATTAATCGGACGGTCAATGTACACAATTTACTTATTTTTAATAAGGGTTTATACAGCATATACACACTTATCTTCACTCTTGACTATAGGTCATGTCAATTAATTTGAATTCGAGGCCATTTTAGAACCCTGTCGCATTAAGCAATTGCTGTGACATGCCATTTGTTGCGAACAGTCATAACGACATGTATTGTTTAAGTTTCTGCTGTGGTCCAACAATATATTTCGATTATTGTACATAAAAAAGGTCATAAAAAAGATCTTGAGATATTTTTTGTACCAACTGATCTAATTCCAAAGAACTAAAGTTATTGGACTCCGTATTCCGGTACGGATGATTAACATGTAAGTATATACAAATATCCACAAAGGAGAATGGGCAAATTGTCCCAAGTGCTGTATACAGTTGTGCTATATCTTATTTGAAAGCTCTCTACAAGAGCTTAATTTTTTTATATGACAGCAAAACCGAAATGTTTGCAGGGAAAAAGTTACAGCCCATTTTATACCTCACTTTGTACTAGCAGTTGTATGAAAAGTATGTGTAAAATCATGTTCGAGATATAGCCGAAAGATTTTAACCAGGCATTCCTGAGACCACTAGGAGTAAAAAACGTAATGTGAGCATAGGTCTAATTAGCTGTTTTATTTTTCGATTTTTTCATACAAAACAATTATTAATTACAACTCTTAAGGTAAACCACAGTCGAACAGTGCTTTAGGACGAGCTGGCAACGTATTACTTTAACTTTTGACACGTAGGTCGGAATGTTTTGGCGCGCATTGATGTTGTGATTAGTTGTCCCTTTCCTATCGATAATGTTATTACAGAGAAGAAATATCTTCTTAGGAAAGAGATGAAACTATACTCGCACACATATATAGTAAACGAGAAAAGTACTTAAATCATAGACAATTAAATACTGAAACAGATGCGTTTTTATTACGGGTGTCGTAAGAAAAAGGATTTATGCTCGATACTAGTAATTAAATACTAAAAATCATTCTAAGTTATTTTAAGTTATAATTCACCAATGTCTTAGCAAAAAAAATATAGGTAATACCGCCTGGTTGGTTTAATTAAGAGGAGGTTGAGTGTGACTGTCATTTATAGGGATTCGCTTTACAAGTAGGTGTAGGCTTATTATTTACAATGTTTCCTAGCGACCCACCCCATCTTCGTACGGGTAATGGACACAAAGAATCGTCCTTTGAAAACCTCTAAATAAAGAAGAAAACCGTATCAAAATCCGCTGCGTGGTTTAGAAGTAGTCAGCGACTGAAAATACGATGAGGATAGACAGGAACGGATAGCGACTTTTTATAGGTTCCCGAGTCAACAACAACAAACTCTTATTGTTTCGCCATGCCCGTCTGTCCATCCATCTGTCCGCAGCTTAGCTCAGAAACTCTAAGTATACTGGAGAGCTGTATTTTGGTATGATTATAAACATATATTAGCTACGCCGAGAAAATAGTAAAATAATATCTTGAAAAGATATTTTTAGGGTACCTCTCCTGCATGTAAAATGGGGATGATTTTTTTAAGCCATTTTGATCCAGTCATACGAACAAGGAACAATACGCTGTTCTTTATAAAGGGAACAGTAAATTCACAAGTTCACTGTAAATAAAACATTGCAGGTACTTTATAATTCATACGTTAATTGTCCCAAAATGTTAATTTATTTATTTATAAGTTTGATCGAGTGCTCCTTTCCTCAGAACCACTAAGATCGTTTCTTATAATAATGACTAACTATTGTAGTAAAAATCAGCTCGCAAAGCAGAAGAGAAGACATGGATTTTTTAAATGAACACCTTTAACGATAAGCGCGTTCATAGTCGTAGCTTTCTTACTTTTAGACATCGCAGTCACAAAACCAACACATTAACTTGTCGACAAATTACATTCCGCTTTAGTTACACTTGGACAAAACTTAAAAAGTCCTTGCCAATCTATTCCATCCAATAATAATAACAATAACTTGCTAGAAGTTGGATCAAAGGTCAGATTCAGAAGGCGGTACTCCTGGACACAGCACGAATAGTCAGTGAGATTCCTGACTCTGCGGCCCTAACTACCTGTAGCTTGAGCCCTGCCCCGCTGCCGGCGGCACTTAGGTTTTTATAATGTTTGTATATTTTGTATTGATATTGTTTTATTACTTTTATTAAAATATTCTAACAACTTAACCTAAGATTTCAAAGAAATATACAAATAAGAACAATAACTGCAAAAATAATTAAAAGATTCGGTCGCTAAGAGTTTGCAACAATATGAAACAACCATTGCTTACGGAATAATCTCCATTGCAATAATAAAGGAGCATTTTATGAGTCCAGTTTAAAGAAATAATAATGAACACTAAGCTGTTTTGAGACTGGTAACGCCATCTAGTGACAAAAAAATAAAATACTCCTTCCATTAAAACATTTCTTGTCGGCTGCATGAGGTTAGAAGACATGAAAATCGCAATGGGATAGCAACTCGGTAATTATTATTGTAGAGTAAACCGGTTTTTGGTAATAAACAGAGTTTATCTATTGTAAATACCCATCCTAAATTACGAGAAATTCAGTTCACATAAAACACTAAAACGACTCACAGTCTACGTTTAGTTAAAACAAGCCGCGTTTTTGTAGTGAAACTATCATTGCATTTATTTTAAGTTAATAAAAAAAAAAACGATTTAGCGTAAGACTACCATGTGCAGCAACCTATTCCTATAAAAGTGATTTTCTGTGGACGCCGTTTAAAAATCACGGTTATACATCAACTTCTAATTACATTTGATGGTAAAAAAACTAGTAAGCATTAAATTGGGCATCCAAGGTGGCATGCAATCGGACATATAAGATGGCTTGCATTCAGACATGCAAGCAAGCATGCAAGACGGCATGCAAGCAAGTATGCAATCTATAAGTTGATCGATTGAGGCGTGTAGTAGTAGACACGTTGTAACGTAACGGATTATAACTATTCATTAAGAATCTGAATATCAAACAATATCCCCTGGGACCTAGGCAAGTACTTGTTCGGTCGGGATAACAGTAGCCTATAATATCCTTCTCCAACCTTTAAACTATCCCTATGCAAAAAACAAAAAACTCACTTTTGTTTTTATATGATATTAGTATATGGATAGTATAAATAGACAGACCGATACACAGGTACACATCACGTCTTTTAACTAGTGATATATGTAACCCCGTTTTATATTGATCATCATCATATCGGGTCGTGTGCCACTTGCTCCCAATTGTTTCCCCGACCCTCACCAGACCGTCGGTCTGTCTTTTGATACCAATAATTGGTCTCCTTTTAGCCCCAACTGACATTGGTAAGTCTTTTTTTATGTACCAAGTCGGCGAAAAACCATGGGCTCGCCTGATAATGAGCATTACCGCCTATGGACGCTTGGGACTCTAGGGGCATAAGGCGCACGTTGCCGACTATATACAAGAACCTTTTGATGCCCCTTTTAAAGACACCCCCACCTTATATGACGCTGGAAAAACCTTTCGTACTACGCAATGGGAGCAATGTGCCGCTCCCACTGCTATTATTTACGATTTGTAGAGCAAGTTTATTTCTTCAGTAGATGTCATTCTCGATTTGATCACACACAGAAACTCGGACCCATAGCTTTTTCCATCGACATTTGGGTAGCTCTACTGTAAGGCTTCCTATGGGGCCCATTTAAATTAATCACTGCTGATAGCCGTTCAGGTATAGGTAAAAAACTTCGAGTGTAGGGTCTGCAACTTTTAGGTCACTTTTAGACGCATTGTACCTGAGCCCATGGGCGCCTCGCAAAGGCGTAACAATTTTATTAGGTCCCCCGTCGAGGGACTCAGCAGCACCATGTCGTCAGCATAGCTTATATTGTGGACACTGATGTCCTCTATGTGACACCCGACATTAGAACTGCTGAGCCCCTCGACTAGTCGGTTCATATAAAGACTGAACAATTTGGGCGAGCTCAATCCTCCCTGCCTGACCACGCACTGCATTATATATGTGTCTGAGAATGCACCTGCCCATTTGACACTGCCCATAAATGACCTGCCGAAAACCTAACTTACTTAAAAAAGACAAATAAATAAAATATAAAAGATAGATAACAGTTTTATTAAAGTACCATTTAATCTGAAATCTTTACATAGAATAAAGTACAGTCGCTATCCGTTCCTGTCTGTCCTAAATCCCTATCGTGTATGTTCGGCCACTTTCTCCTTCTAAACCACTCTCGGATTTTGAAACCGTTTGCACTGTCGTTTATTAATCTTTTTACACAAGGTTTAATGTACATTACATCCTGATTGTGCGCGTGTGAAGCCGGGGCGAGTCGCTAGTACTAAATATTTTACATTGTTACAATCACTTTTTTATTAGTACTTTTTCTTTAATGTGGTTTTAATACACAATCACAATTTTTGTCTTCTCATTCAGCCTTCGTTGCAGACAGTTCATGATATTGGCTAGGTTGGTTGGCTTGCTTCTTGAGACGTTTACATGATCACGATTTGAGTTTCTTCATATTTTTACGAATACTTTGCCCTCGGTCTTACTGGTTTTTGGTGAAGATCGCCATTTCTTCTCGTTTCTTACTCTCTTTCATGCTTTTATGCTAGGCGTTTAGAATGCCTATAATTATTATTACGTAATAATTAGAAAGGCCGCAGAAAAATTATAGCTACAAACTAGTACAACCGAATGTATATTTTTAGATTTACGTATTAAAATGTGAATTATTTATTTTTGATCACGTTGATGACTTAAATGACAAAGGCTTATTTCAGTTTGACGTGACACATTTCGTTATGACTTTTCTGTCAACAGAATGGCAACGTCGCATACATTAGGGTGTGTTACACTTAAGCTTTATTGAAAAAATATTTTTTTATTTTTGCGTCCCACGTCACCCCTGCAGACACCTGGTCTTCGAAACATGGCCTATGATGATCCTTACACCGAGTACTACACGTCCATACTACTCACTAGTGTATACAAGGGTTGGGACAGCGCCCATACAAAAATGCCCATTCTCCTTTGACATGAATAGTTTATTTTTGAAACAGGCATATTATGCTGTAAACGCTAACAATATAGTTCAGACTTCGCACTTACGTCGTTTCGGGTTAGAATTTATATTTCTGTTATGAAATAATTCAAACGATTAATTTACGCAGCTAGGCGTCGTTAAGAAGATAAGAATCTTTTTTTTTACGTTTTACTTCTATCGAATAAAATGTGTAATCATTTTAAGTAAACGACCTATTTTTTTTAATTCATAATCGTTATTCTTTTACAATAAAAAATTAGTAGACGAAGGAACGTTCGCTGGAACACACTGATACAGAAATTAGTATGATTGATTTGAAAACTAATACCGACTCTAGAAGAAATCAAGAATTGAAGGAAGATTGCTTGAGTAATGTAATTTATATTCTAAGACCGATCTTTATTTTGGGACAGGCTTTTGGCCTAATCAGATTTCGCATAATAAACAATGAACTTTTACCAACTAATGTGAAAATAAAATGTGTTGTAATATGCATAGCTACACTCTACGCTGGTGCATTTATAAAGTATAATTTTTCCTACTTTCCTTATGATACCGCATACCCCATGCTAGACATTTTTGATTTCATACATTCAGTGATGATTTTGATATATTACGTTGTTACGCTGATCATACAGTCAATAACAAAAAGCTGTGTTAATGTTCGAATCATCACATCCTTTGCGAAGCTTGATTCGAAATTGCGTCTTAGTATGAGGGACAATTTTTACAAAAGATCAAGAGTGTACACGGTGTGTTTTATTATTTTCATTCTTTTCATAAATTCATTAATCATATTATTCTACCATTTGACTGATCTTATAAGCAATTACGATATTTTAACAATAGAAAGCATAAATCTTTTACAAGACCTCGAAACTGTAGTCTTATGTATTATGCTTTACATGCTTAAAATTAGACTAGCTGCCATCAACCATGATCTTGGAAAACTAACTAGTGAGGGCGAAAATAATCGAAAAGTGTTTGCTAACTTTATCCAACCAAAACTAATACGGATAGAAAATGAATCAAATCCAGTTGAACACGATTCTGCAACAAAACTGCAGGACCTTTCGCAGGCGTACATCATTATCGGAAAAACCTGCAGTTTAATTAACATCTTATTCAATTTTCAAATGTTTATGGTATTAGTATCGTCTTTTACGAGTACGCTTACCAACTTATCTTTGTTTTTATATTCATTTAGTGAAGAAATTACGCTTACTCAAATAATAGCATGCACTTGTTGGTGCAGCAACAAGGTGGCTAATGTCGTCGGGTTGGCTGTCACCTGCGAGAGCTTGTTGTGGACGCGCAGCGACACTAAGGAGCTGGTGAACGCGCTTGTGATGGACTACGGGCTCCCGGCTCGTGCGCGCGCGCAGGCGAAGGCGTTCATGGAGCTGGTCGACGCGTGGCCGCTGCGCATACACGTTTACGACACTTTTCCCGTGGATATTTCGATGTTGTTAAAGTTCATTAGTGTCTGTACGACTTATTTGATTATTGTGATGCAAATGTTTCATTGATTCTTGTATTTTAACACCATTAAAAGTTATGGTTAAAATAAATACTAGAGGTTTAGAATAAAAGCGACTTTAAAATAACTGAATGGCGTTTTTATTAATAATAATAAATAATTTAGTTAATAATATTAACAAATTATCAGCACCGTTTTAGTCTTTTGAACCATCGAATAATGAGCATTGAGAATATAGTAATATGCGCTCATACATAACCAATTTATACTGCTACTATTTCTGCTAATATTTAATAACGTAATCAAGTATTAATGTCCGTAAAATCGTGTTTCCAAAAAGATATTTAACTGTTGAAAAGGCTTAACTCAAGTAAGATTATTTATTATGTAAAATTCGTACATAAATGTACATTATATATGATACAGAGTAGTGGGCAAAACTAGTTATCGATTCAGTACACGGATAATTATTCTTAATTTTCATTTATTTTAGTGTTAGGTACTTTTTTTCTTTACTTTTCTTTGTTTTCTTGCTATATTGGCCCCAATGCAGCAACCATGCAAGCAAGGATGCATTTAATTTGGCATGCAAGCAAGCATATAATTTGGCAAGTAAAAAATATGGCATGCCATGCAGTCGAGCATGCAATTGAGCATGAAAGCAAGCATGCAATCGGGTATACAAGCAAGCATGCATTATGGCATGCAAGCAAGCATGCAATATGGCATGCAAGCAATGAGGTATGCAATCGGGTATGCAAGACCATTATTAGTTTAGTTTGAGTAGTTTAGGTATGGGCTTAAGTTTTTACATTGAGGAAGTATTTTGCACAAGTCCACTATGTTTGTCTCCATGACCATAAGCTATTCCGATACCAAATTTCATAAAAATCTATTCAACATTTTCCTATACCTATTTGCTGTTGGTAAACTGACCGCGACGTATTTCGTATGGGGGACAGCCATGGGACAACAAACAAAAAGTATTGTATGTGTTAATCGAGGTTATAAACTATATGTGTGCCAAATTTATTCCAAATCCGTTCAGTTGTTTTTGCATGATTGACTAACAAACATCCACACTTCCAAACCTACAAGCTTTCACATTTAGTAGAATACAAAGTCATTATCTTTATTATAGACTTAACAGAAGCCTTGAAACACATCAAATTAAAGCGGTACATAAACATTAGTTAGTATAAGATCCCATTTGCATGATTAGAATACATTTTGTTGAAGTATATTTATTCGACACATATTAATTAAGTATAGTCGTATTGTATTAACACAAATTAGTGCAAGGACTAACATTCTTCAGAACACACGATTTTATAAACTGACAGAAAATCTTTTGGTTAACATGATAAACGATATTGACACTAATTCTGTTTCCAGGAAACAAAAAGAATCGAAGAAATCAAATACCGAAATATACAATGTCATGTACGCTTTCAAACCGCTGATAATTATAGGAAAGGGTTTTGGCATTTTCCGATTCCGCGTCGAAAAAAATGAAATGTTGGCGACCGATGGGAAAACAAAATGTGTTGTAATATGCCTTGTTGCAGTGTATGGTGGTGCATGTGTTGTATATTTTCGGCTATACAATAATACTACATTTTCGTTGCTTGACATTTTAAACACCGCAACTTCAATGCTGGTTATGGTATATTACATTGTGACGTCATTAATTCTATCAATAATAAAAACCAGGGCTAATGTTCAGGTTATCTCTTATTTTGAAGAATTTGAAACTAAATTGAGTTTCTGTTTCAAGGATAATTTTTACAAAATAACAAGATGTTATACATTGTGCATTCCTCTGGTAATTTTTTTTTACCAGTTTGTCATTCGCTATATGGTACTAGTTGAATAATTATGCTGTAAGTTTGATAAATATTTTGTTCCTTGACACTGTAATTTTTTTACGAGATATCGAGACGACAATTGTATGTGTTATGGTTTACACAGTAAAAAATAGACTAGCTGCAATCAATAAAAAACTCAGGAAGCTTGTTTCAGACTGCAAGAAAACGCGTAAGGGACGCTTAAACACTATCCAACGCGATATACCAACCAATAGTCATCCAAAAAAAATCGCGGTCGGTTTGGCAAAAAATCTGCATGACTTGTCGCTGGCTTATGTCATTATCGGAAAAACCTGCAGTTTAATCAACGGTCTATACAATTTTCAAGTTTTTATGGTATTGTTGTCAACTTTGTTAAGTGTCCTTTCCTACTTATGCTTACTCTTACAACTGTTGCGGTCAGAAATATCACTCACTGATATAATATCAACGACATGTTGGTTATGCACTAAGTTAGGTCAGGTGATAATTTTGTCCTTTATATGCGAGAGCTTGTTGTAGATGCGCAGCGACACTAAGGAGCTGGTGAACGCGCTCGTGATGGACTACGGGCTCACGGCTCGTGCGCGCGCGCAGGCGAAGGCGTTCATGGAACTGGTCGACGCGTGGCCGCTGCGCTTACAAGTCTACGATATATGTCCCATAGATGTATCATTGCTTTTAAAGTTTATAAGTGTCTCTACAACTTATTTGATTAATATTATACAAGTTTCTGGTGCAATATGAAGAATTTGTGTCTATGTAAGTGTGGCTTTTATGTGACATAATATTAAGAAGTATAATTAGAATATAGGAATTTTTGTTTCAACTAAATAATTTAGAAAGCAGCAGGCCACGTTATTTATGTAAGCATAATTTTGTTTCGTTTGGTTAGCTACATACGAGACAGGCTAATCCTAGTGCAGAGGTATCATTGTTACTCGGTTTTAAAAGCGTAAAGATCTGTTATAATTCTGTCAAAGATTAACTAGTTTTGTTTAAAACTTTGTAACTAACAACCGCGTCCAATCAACAATGTTCCTAATGACGAGCAATAAATCTCTTACTTAACAGCTAATAGCGCTTGTGTCGGCGTTTAAAAGGGGTGGCTATAATTGGATAGTTTTAAGGGTGCATAGTCATTTTTACTTAAGGCGAAGTTTTTTAAGTACCTATGTTATATTTAAATTTAATCCGATTACAGTCAACGTGGCTAACTTTGAACACTCGAGTAGCATTAACAAGCCTAAAAATTAGATTTGCTAAATGTTTTACTGCCATACATTATTATATTCTTTAATATCATCTCCCCTTTGACTTATCCGCCAATTACAAGTATTTAAACGATTAATATTATTTTAAAGACCGTTTAATGTTTGTTACCTGAGTGTTCGAAGTTATATGCATTGACTGTAGTAACTTTAATTGAACTATGACATGTAGACGTTTATTAATTGTAAGTTAACTTGCTTACGTCTGCTAATAATAAGGCGCGTCTGCAAAAATAGGGTTCGTTGAAACCACTATGTTACCAATTGTAATCTATGTACTACCTGAATTCCATACACATTTAAAGAGTGTACAATTTAACAATAATTTAGCTGTTTTTTTCATTGGAATTATTTATCATCAATAATTAAATATCATTGAACCGTTTCTTTTCCTAAAATAGTCAGCTTTTCATATAGCTATTAAACATACGTCACATTACATACTTGGTTTTATACTATATCTTAAAAAACATTAAATGTCAAAATGAAACTTTTGGCAATAGATAAGTACATTTGCTAAATGTAGTTTGCTAAATCAGGTAAACCGTATGCTCATTTCCCTCTTTTTTCTATGATTTTTTCCTAATAAAACGTCTTCAAAACGACTCCTTTACTAAGGTAAGGTAAGGTAAGGCGAGGTAAACATTAAAAAGGTAATTTCGTTTTATTGAATCATCATCTTTTAAGACTTTCACGGGACTGCTTCCCCTTAAATACGATTTAATTGCGTGGTGGCAACGCAGCAGGTTTTAATCGTGATTTATCTGTAGCTCACCCTTAAATATCCGTCTTTTGTGCTACTGACCACTTATCTAACCGTTCTAAATGGACAGGGGTGAGTTTCGAGTTTCAAAGATAGGTAGGTACTCGTTAGAAAGTAAGAATCAAACTGTGAATGGGGTATCTAGACTTGTTACGGAACATAATTGTAAATTATCTAGTACGGTCAGAGAAAAGTAACCCCCTTTGTATGAATCCGTTAGCTAAAAAAACAACTAAGATTATAGACGCTCTACATCCCTCGCAACTAAAGTGGAAATGTCCAGGCCATGTGGTACGCGCACCACGAGTGCGATTTTTAAATCTCATCGGATGACTAAAGCTCGCCAAAATGGCTGTTTTTCATAGAGATTCGGCCAATTTGGTGTTTTTTAATATGTTGGGAATTGAAGACCTATTTTAATTCTAATTTTACAAATTGGTCGTCCGTTGCCGGCATATAGATAGTGGTATTACTTAATACTATTCAGTTTTAGTGAAGACTTCAGATTGAAGTAAAATCAAATACACTTATTTTAAACTTGAAACAGACACAAAAACCTAAAGCTACAAAAAGAACTGTATTTATTTTAGTACCTATACATTAAATACATACCTACTCAGGTACAGTGCATAGCTGTTTGCAATGAGACAAAGATCAAATACTTAAGCGATTCTTATAAGTTATAATAAATTATTTCCCAGTAATACTCGTACAATAACTATTTAAACTGTTATTAACACGGCCAAGCTAATTGTCTAATCGTGATTATCGCAGAATCCCAGTAAAGTATCACGTACATGCACGTATCAAGATATACGAGTATAGTATATTGCGTATAAACATTTTTAAATGTCATATCGTATTGTTTTTTAGGCTTCCGTACCTCAAAAGGAAAAACGGAACCCTTATCAACAGGAACAGGATCACTTCGTTGTCCGTCTGCCTGTCTGTCTATCAAGACCATTTTTCTCAAGCACGCGTGGAGGTATTGAGTTGAAATTAATATCAAATACTCAAGTCTTCAGTCCCTTAGAGCCGTGAGGAAATCAAAGTTCTAAGTCAACGGAATCAAAAGATACGGCCGTTTATGCCGCATGTTTCATACATTCGCAAGGCACTGAAAAACCTATGGGGTACTTCCCGTTGACATAGAACTATGAAATTTGGCAAGAAGCAATGTCTCACAGCACAAATAAAATAAATAAATCCGAACACCGTGAATTTGTTGTTAATACACACAAAAAAAATATTTGTCTTTTAAGCAAAAATGCGATACTAGATGATGTTAACGACGAAACCCTCGGTGCACGAGTCCGACTCGCACTTGGCCGGTTTTTTTATTGTGATAAACGGCCTTCGTGCCTTTGTCACATTAGCCCATAGGGCAAACAATTACTATAACAAAACATGAGATATAAAATTACAAAAAAACATGATGGACACATCGCACGTTTAGAATTAAAGCGACTCAATTCTGAATATGACATTTCCCAAAATTAAACCCTATGTCTTTTAGTTAAGGTGATATTTTGGGACGTGTATAATTCAGAAATGGGTCACTTTAATTCTAAACGTGCGACATATCGTATTGTTAATAATACAAAATAATAGCATTTTTTGAAATTAAAATACAGTTCCAATGCCCACCAACCGGTGAAAAACTAAAGGGTTTTCAATGCTGTCATATTTCAGTGCTTGCACTGTTGTGTTCCGGCGTGGAGAGCAAGACAGCCGGTGTAATTACTGGCACAAGAGGTATTCCATCTTAGCCCTCTGGGTTGGCAACGCATCTGCACTCTCTTTGTTGTCGCAGGTGTCTATAGGCGGTGGTGATCACTTACCATCAGGTGACCCACTTGCTTGTTTGCCGTCCTATGTTATATAAAAAAATAATATATCTACTGGTAATTTACGAGTATGTTAAGAAAAACAAAAAGATATATTATCAATTCGTATAAATATATCATTTCAATGCAATAAGGTGTAAAACTCGATACATCTTTGCCATCGAATCTTATATCGATGATCTTTGCGTTTTATCTTCTAATCGAATGTATGAAAATATACCAGCGTTTTTTAAAAAGCTGACTGGAAGATACTGGCAAGAAACTCAACGAGGTATCATTTCCATATTCGTGAGTTGTTACCAACCTTTTTTTAAAATATGTTTTGTTCCTCTTATTCGAAGGCAAACGTCACAGTGACAGATAGAGACGACACATTAACTAATGTAGGTTTAATAAGTGCTTAAGAATAAGAGGGTAATTTAAGTCCACCGCTCTACGTCGGTGGGCTTTGTTAAGCAAACAGACGCTAATTGTTTTCCGTATTATAGCGTAGCGTAGGTACACTTTAGCTCTATTTCTGAGCTTAACTATGAGGGGTAGGAATAGACGAAAAAAGAATACAGCATTTTTTTAAGACTATTTAACGCAATACACGCACATCACGGGTATAGAGTACAAATTAGTTTTGTGTATGTTTCCGTGCGAACATTTATTAACGAAAACTTTTATTGGTTAAGAGAGTTTTTTCTAAGCGTGCTAGCTATGTGCTAGCTTTCAGTCCCGTCATTCTCTTAACAAACTCAACGTCGAAGCATCTTGCTGTTCGACGTCGAACTCCTCGCTGTTGCGCTTAGAGAATCGCCCTCTGATCACTTAACACGTTTGCCATTTTCTCGAACGCTACTCAGTGCGTCTCTTTTTTCCATGGTAACCTGGAAAGGGACCCACATAGCGACAAAGCTAAGCAAAGCAGGCTTCCGCGGTATCCGTCCAGGCCGGCGCGTGAAGGAATTCCAAAACAATGCCCCATCAAAGTTACAAGGTTTTGTTGCTCCTGTCACAAGCCCAGTAGTGACCCGTAGTGGTTCGATTAACTGCTTTGTTTCTACTCTAGCTAGCATGCAGCTCAGTTCCATACTCAACCAAACTGAATTCTGAGCCACTGCACAATCTTCTGTAATCTTAATCTTTACTTAGTCTAAAAAAAGTAAATTTAAAAAATCAAAAACCCAACTGCGTAAAAAGTATATCAAAACTGAAAAGACTAAAATAAGTCCAGTATCTGAAGTTCTGTTAAGTAATGTTGAATACCTACACCATTGCAATAGTTTCATGAACTTCAACAGTCGGGACCCATTAGTGGGCAGATTTGAGCCGGTCTACATTTTTAATGGGTTGGTTTTTTAAATTTCTTTTTTTTTTACACTTTTTAGTTCGAATTAAGTGAGAATGGTTGCTAACCAACTTTAAATCGTTATAGATCCTAAAGGGTTATCCAAACTGAAAAATGATATAAGAAACCTAAAAATTATTTTTAAAAACCTATCCAATGATACCTCATTCAACATAATTCGTCGACTTTGATTTTTTTCTTTTTCACAATATGGCGTCTGGTTGTCACCATATTGAATTTTGATTATTGTCATGGCTTTAGGGACACTCGCGAGATTAAGACGAATCGATTGACGTAAGAATCATTAAAATCGGCCCATGCGTTTGGTCTCTAGATTGCCACAAAGGAACAAACATTCATACATACATATATATATAGGCTGATAAACACATTACCCTCCTTTGCGTCGCGCAGTCGGGTAAAAACAAAGTCGCTATTCCTGTCTATCCTCATAACTTCGGCTGCTTACTCTTTTTAAACCATCCAACGAATTTTGATACAGTTCTCACTGCGATTTACAGATTTATTTAGTCTTCTTATACTTATTTACAGTGACAATAAATTAAAATGATGTGATAAATCGTTTTGGCTGAGTAATTAGTACCGAAATTTTCATAAAAACAGCGAAAATCTTTTTACTTCCTTAAAATGGTACCAAACGAAAGAGCCAATGTCTCTAAAAGAATATTAACATTTCTGGCGCCAGTGTGACCTTCAAAAAGTTATCCTAATCGTTAAAGTTAGGTAGTAAATTATTGACCGATAACAATAAAGTTTTTCTTTTATTGCATCTTAGTAGGTATTGAGTTACCTACTAAGGTGGACTTGTGTAGGAGGATGTGATTTGTATGTTACGAATTAGAATTGGTTAACAACGGAAATACGTCTCGAGAACTTTAGTTCAGAGCTTATGAATTTTTAGAATAATTGCGAGAAAAAACTAATGAAATTGTGTTTTATGTCCTCTACTGTACTACTACTAATTTAACATGTCAATTACTGGAGTAGTATTGTAGTTACCATCTTACAAACTAGATGTCACTAAAGCTATTGTTGAAGTCTAAGTGATTCCATCTCAACAGGAATGCTTGAACTATTGTGATTGCATGCTGTAAACTACAACGACTCTGTTAAGTAGTTTACTACATACTCACTAGATGTCACTATATTCAACTTTGGTGCAGCGCCATCTATACAGTTGTGCTTGAACTATTGAGATAGCTGAGTTACGTAACTTAGTGTTCGTTTATTCTTGGTAAACAGGTAGGCCTAAAAAGTTACCATTAGGATATTTATGTTTCATAGATGGCGTTAAAGTCGCAATTTAATGCTGAACAATAATAACCAGGTATTTAAGAAATTTTTATTTTTTTTATGTTTTAGTATAATCCTCTCCTCCTAAACTGCTTTAAAATGTTTTCATTGTATTTCCAGTAAAAAAGAAGGCGTGGTGAACATTCGCTATATAAAAACAGGCTGATGAACGTTCAAACCACGCCCCTCTTTTGTCTTCTCAAAAGATGTGTAAAATATTATGGCCGTTGCAGTTGAGGCTTATATATAATTATTTTTATCTGGGTTTTATAATACGTATGTCTGCATGTACTATCCAAGAAAACCTACTCAATCAAAAATATAATTATCAAATTGTCTCTGTATTGATAAAGATCGACTTGGTTGATGCGCGACTGATTTTTTTTAATTTTTTCGAACACTCATCCATAGCAGACCAGCCAGCTTTTTTCATAACCATTAATTTTGTCGACAGAACAACCTGGACATAATGGAACAAAAACATATGCCCCGGGTGAGGATCGAACTCACGACCTTAAGATTATGAGACTTACGCGCTGCCTACTGCGCCACCGAGGCCGGTCCTGAACTACTGAAAATTAGGAATCATTTGACTGAATCTATTTTCGATTAAATAATAAATACAATACCTATTATTCGTTTATCATTTCTTTATCATCTTCTAATCTCTGCCGTGGATAAGAACTGTGAGCGAAATTATTTTAATCCAGTACCTACAGCTAGCACAATAATATGACTTCACGTGTTTCCCGCTCGAAGCGGTTTTTGTTTTGTTTGTCCGTAAGTCAGCAAGTTTTGCTAATCTGTAGTCAAGCTTAGTCTGTGTCAAAGTTTGACACTTTTATATGCAGTGTGACCAAATGTGGCAGGTTCTTGCCTTTTTGGCAGGTTTAGCCTTTCATTTTGACTTCTGGCAGGATCGGTTGAAGTTTTCAAAATCTGGCAGTATCTGGCAGGATTGCAATATAAGCTGGCACGTTTGGCAGTATAGCCTTAGACTGGGTTCACAGTAAGCATTTGCGAGCGATAAAAACGCAAAAACGTGGCCATTGCCCAACCAGAGACAGCCATTGCCGCGTTTTTCCGTTTTTATCGCTCATAAACTCTTGTTATAAACCCAGTCTTAAAGGAGCTTAGCCATAAGAGTTTGGCTTTGGCAGGATTTGTCAGTTTACTAGCCTAAGTAGGGCAGGATCTCTAATTTTAAGTTGGTCACACTGTTTATATCGTAACTGACGTGAGTCAAGTTTAGCTTGACTACAGATTAGCAAAACTTACTGACTTAAAAAAATTATAAAATACGTGTAAGTTTAACCTATAACGGCTATAACGTATTATATATATATATATATATATTTTTTTACCCGCGGTTTCGCCTTACATTGTTTTCGGGGGTTTATGTATTTTACGGGATAAAAAGGATCCTATGTTCTATATCATATTTCTGTTCGCCTTTAAAACCAACTAAAATTAATAAGCATGAATGTAATAAAGTCTAATTTAACTGTATTTTAATTTTCAAGCTAGACGATGAATGCCTTGCACTGTCTAGAAATTAAACTTGGCAACTAGTGGCCACCGCGCCAGACAGTTGGCAATCTAATGGAAATATTACAAGTTGCTGTCCACGTCCGTCCCCTGACTATTGGACGGACAGACCGACGGGAATGAGACCGTGCGTATTGCTACGTTTATTTTACACTGAGATACCTATATCACGGGTTTAAGCTTACAGAAATTGAGCTACTCGTTATTACGGCGTTTGCCTTGGAATTAAGGGAAAAACATACATTACTTAAAACTTTTGTAAACAAGGTGCTAGGTACTTTACTAAAGTTACAAGCCTGCTTAGTCTGCATACATTCATCGTAGCTTATCCAAGGGGGGTGTTCAGACAATTTAAATACGTTTTCTGAAAAATTTCAACCGCAAAAACTTTCAAAACCGCCACCTCGCCAATGACAAGTCTAAGCCCCTAAACTTTCAACTTTTCCTAATCGACACGTAAATATCATTATTTTCGAATAAATCTTCCCGGGAGTGATAAATTTTACCCCGTTTGAGTGGCAACCCTTCTGCTGAATATTTAAAAAGTCGTTGGCAACATTTTAATTGGGCAATCCTGTAAGGATTAAATTATCAAGACACCTAGTTACGGCACCTCTTTGAAGTTAATGAATTCAGTAAGAGTTAACCGCTGGTTTCGTCATCGTGTATTCAACGCTGTACAGATTAGGGTGATTAAAGCTCGCCAAAATGGCCGTTTTCCATAGAAATGTGGCAATTTTGGTGAGCTTTAGTCACCTGGTGAGATTCAAAAATTGCATTTAAATCTCACCGGGTAACTAAAGCTAACCAAAATAGCCGTTTTTCATATAGATTCGGCCATTTTGGTGAGCTCCAGTCACCTGGTGAGATTCAAAAATTGCACACTTGGGAAAACGTTACGCAAATGCATAAACGCAAATGCAAACGTCACCATGTTCCACACAACTGCAGTTCCGGCACCACACCTCACTAGTTATTTCTAGCTTTTACTTGCGTAATACGTATTAGTTAAAAAAAAATTAAATAATAAGTTCATTTAATGCCAACACTATAGTAACTCCTAGGGATGGACAAGCTGCAGAAAGTTCTGAAAAAATGTTCCGTTTTTGAAAATTTCTGATATTTTTTTTTTTTAATCTTTATTTATTTAGGGGCTTTGATCAGAATTGAACATGTCAGCCCCATTAGAAAACAATACAATTATATACAAAAACACATCAAAAATCCACAACACAAAAAAAAAACTATTTTATCAAACATTTGTACAAACACCTAGCTGCATCGCTAGTTGGATTTCTGATATGGAAGTATCGCAATTTAGGAAAGTTTCCGCCGGCATCAGTAGGAACGCCTCGCCACCAAATAAAGCAATCACATTTGTATAGAAATTTACAGAAGACACCTACTTTCCAAATTTCATCAGTATAGGTACGAGTATCTAGTCAAAATAATCTCCGAGCAAAAGTGTTTGTAAGTATATGGAAAGACAGATAGACGGACAGGACGAAATTATAAGGGAAGTTTTGCCATTTGGCTACGGAAACCTAAATGTACCATTCCAGTAAATACGACATTGATACAAAATATGTAGAAAATCAAAGATAACAAAATTAACTGAATTCTAAATTAGATGAGCCAAGTCAGTACGCTCACAATCGCCATTTTTTTTAATTCCGACCTGTTCTAAGCGAACGTAAAATGTTTATTCTTCCAAAAGAGGGGACATTCTAACTTTTTTTGGACTCTTTTGTGCCTTAATTTTTTACGGAAAATCTCCCGAGACCGATCCGGGATTTTGAAACACGACGGAGCTTAAAACTTTGAAAAGTTTGTTAAAAAGACACTTTACAATGGGTTACAAGTTGAAAAGCTTGCATAATTTTATAACTCCCCAGACCAAAAAAGATTACTTCAGTTTACCTTTAAACGGAAATGTTGTTTTTAAATAAATAGGTAGGCACTTCGGAATATACTATTATATAAACCTAGTATGGAAATTGTATGGCTATCGGGTAATATCTAAATAATTATATTACCTACAAACTGAAGTTTTAAGGTAACACTTTTATAACAGAAAATAAACATTTATACACCGGACATGACCTCAAATTCGACTTTTCAGAAACAGGCCCCTTGTACTTAACTAATAAGGTAGGTACTGAGTAATTTTGCTGCACTAGTGCAGCAAAGTTGTGAAATCAACTACCGTCACCGGTGTCTCCAAATAGTTTTGACACCGGCACCTTCTAAAAAAACTTCAACAAATCATTCTGAAAAAGCCATATTGTCATGGATGTAAAGAATACAGTTATTTTATCAATCTAAAATTAAAATGTAAACGTCTATAAACACACCCATCTGCCATTAAAGCCTGTCAAACTATAAAAAAGTGCTCCGGATCGTTTCCAAGCATCAAAGTACGCATTAACCAAACATCAGACGAACAAATGAATTCAGTGTTCAATAATTTACGTACCTTGCCAGGTACCTAGCTCGTAGCTTCCAAGTAGCAGTCTTACTACGCGACAATATTTCGTTTGAGACATTAAAATTTATCACTAGCGAGCGAGTTTACGCGGAGGCGGTGATAAAATAAAATGACAGTTGTTTAGTATGGACAGGGGAATATTGTAGGTGCAATATGTAGAAATTGAAAGGTATGGGGCGCGCGAGACCTCTTTTATTTATGGTGGTAAATGGGTTTTGGATTGCCGCGAGTTTATGTGGTAAGGCGGTAACAATAATACATTTTGAATACAGCGCAGCTCGACGGCAACCAACTTATCTGTTGTTATTAAGTAATCTGTTTGGTTTAGTAGGTAAATTAAGAACTCAGCTTGGCTTATTTTAACTGAACGCCAGTGATTGTAGCTTGACTCGAGTTTTGAATAGGTTCATTGCACCATAAACAAAATTAATAATAAAAAAATAGAGTATCTGGGGCACGTCTGGCGACACGGCAGATATCAGGTGCTTCAACTTATATTTATGGGCAAAATTGAGAGAAAGCGGCGTCCCGGAAGGCGGAAGAAATCCTGACTGCGTAATATTAGGGAGTAGACTGATATCACCAGTGCAGAGCTCAATTGGGCCAAGAGACTGCAGTTCTGGGTGGCCCAATACAGGGAAAAGTTTACAGAGCTAACGACCAACATCCAGTAACGGAAAGGCACTATGAGAAGAAGAAGAAGAATATTGGGGCCTGAAAAATGTTAAGGCCGAATCATAAATTTTTCAAGGAAATAGACATCTTAACCCTACCGTCGCTATATATTTTTAAAATAATCATGTACGTTAGGAAAAATATATGCAATTTCCCTACCAACGTCGATAAACCAAAGGCTACTAGAAATACAGGAAAGCTTAAAGTTCTAACTTACAGACTGGCTAAAACCAATAAATCGTTCATGGGAAATTGTGTAAGATTTTACAACAAAATTCCAAAAAACATAACTGAATTTAAATCTATTGTCAAGAAGACATTAATTTCTCGGGCGTATTATAAAATCAATGACTATATCTTGGACAAGGATGTTTGGAAATGATCCCGATCTGTATTGGCGATCCCTGGCTCCAAAGATTGTACACCTGCTGTGTTAAATTGTTAAATTGTAAAAAAATTAAATATTTGAGATGTAAAATAACATTGTAATTTTGATTTATTTAAAAAATTACACCTCGTTGAGTTTCTTGCCGGTATCTTCTCATCAGAGGTTTTTCCGAACCGGTGGTAAATTTTTTGACATTCATAAGTGCTACCTGTAAGCCTAATCTGAATAAAATATTTTGACTTTGACTTTGACTTACCGGTCGCGTACCTACACGTCGCGTAAGCTAGTTGGAGCCGTGTAGCATACGCGACGTGTAGGCAACTGGTATTATTTGGCCGTTAGTGCTGAATTACGCAATCGGAATTCCGCCGCATTTTTTTCCGCTGGTGTCAACAGCCTAAAAGCTATTTCAGTTTATCGCTCCATACATTTACATATCAAAGATAATGAGCCCAATCATGTCATAATGTCGAAACGTTATTAATAATTTGAGCCACACCTACGGCGTTCCTGTAAGTGGGAAAAGCACCTTATCTGGAAAGTGCGGCCCAACTTCAATGATATTTAAAACAAACTTGGTAACGTACCTCCTCATTTCACCGCCGCAATCACCAATTCCCTCCCACCCTCGAATTCGCCAATCACCTCGCCACGTCCGTCAATAAACCTTAACGTCCCGTTCACCGTCACGACGCAACTTCCACAATCACCGTCCGTTTGATGGCGCGTTAAAATCACTCTGCGAAGCATTAAACCAGATTGTCACTGGCAGGTAAGTACAGAAGCTCTGAAGTTATTGTAAAAAAACAAACAAAAAAACAGTCTAATTGAGAACGTTCTTTTTTTGAAGCCGGTTAAAAATAAGAAGCGATGCAAGTAGATGAACATAGGTAAAGAGCATAATAATATTGTGCATAACGTATTTGTTAATTGTTCGCGATTCAATTAAGTATTTGCTAGCAGGTAATTTTTAAACTTTTAATTGTTCTTAGATAATCATGGTGTTTTCATGGTCATTTCTGAGACCCATAATATTGTAATAACTACATTAATTTAATGTTTCTCTGATTGGTTTAGTCAGCGTCACCGTCAGCATCTTTTTACCAATTCATTGTAAAACATCGAGATTTCCTAAACTACTTATTTTTAAATTAACATTCGTTATACACAAACCTAAGCCTTTCGGACGGGTTTGCTTATTTTATCATCATCATATTAGACAGATATGCTTACTGTTGGAATAAATATAATTGGCTTTCCAATATGATGGTAAAAACCATATTTAATTTTATTGCGACTTCGCTTAATACTATTAAGAAACCTTTATAAATAAATAAATATCTTAGGACAGTTAACACCAATTGACTTAGTCCCAAAGTAAGCAACTAAAGCTGCTTGTGTTATGGGTACTAGACAACGGATTTACATACTTGTATAGATAAATATATACTTAAATACATATAACATCCACGACTCGGGCACAAACATTCGTATTCATCATACAAACATTTGCCCCTCCCGGGAATCGAACCCGGTACCTCAAGCTTCATAGTCAGGGTCACTAACCACTAGGCTATCCGGCCGTCATTTATCAAACTCTACTTCTTCCTTAACCACCTTTGCGTAAACAAACGAGTACATAGGTAAGAGTTTACAGTCCAACATAACATACCATAAAGGGGTAGAGTTTATGTAGCGGGAGTAGCCTGACCAGCGCGCCATAAACTGCCCGGGATTACTTTTATGTCTCGTAACAAATAATAGCACATAAAACTTGTGTGAAAAACACTAGTTACGGGCGAACGGACTCGCGGAGATGTAAGGGCAGCAAGGAAACCATATTCTTAGTCCGTGAGACCTTAAAGAGACGTTCGAGTTTTATCAGGAAATATTGCTGTTATAATGTATTTCCACTAAATGTTATCGACTTATAGAAGTGGGTGAAAACGAAACACAAAAGATTAGGAAGTCTCTAGGAAGGATCTTGTTAATTACGTTAAATGAGGATGAGATCACCATCATTATCAGCAGTTGGAAGGCAACCATTGTTGGTTATAAATAAGACTTGTTTAAAAAGCGCCACAACGGAAGGTCACAGGACTTTCACACCCAATACAATCATGATCAGCAACTTTGATTTGATCAATAGTCCATCTTCCAATGTTCCGCTTTTCGGTGCTCGTCTGCTACTTGAGAAGCTATCTTCCCCAACGTGCTTAGCTTCTTCTTGAAACGTCCTGTCTATCCTCTTTTCGGTGATGACATCCTTTGGGCTATTGATTTTGTTCTTCTGCGGATCTTCATATCTGGATCTTATCATACCGAGAAATCTTGAGCATAGCCCGCTCCATCGCAGGATGATTCTGAAGCTCCATTAAAACCGTGAGTATTTCTCATGAGTAATTTCAGTACCCATTGTAGCTAAATAAATGTAGTAAATTTGAGTAGTTCTGAAAAATGACACTCCTAGGTGAAACACTGACAATGAATACTAGGCCCCTATTTCACCAAGCCGACAGGTGGCATGTGGCAGCGACAATTCCGCATACATTGCTAATCCTAAGAGTGTTTGTATTGCGGGGATGAAATAGTGGATACTGTCGTTGTCACCTGACATATGCCAGTTCGGTAAAATAGAAGCCTGCTACCACTTCTCAGATATAGGAGTAGTATGCATGCGATTTTTATTAATGTATTGTAATAACAATGACTGCATGCTGCACGGTGCAACAATTCTCTTCAAGAGCTATAGGGTTGTTAGCCGAGTGTTAAAACCATTTTAACTGCACTGTTGTGCTCTAAGCGAGCGCACCATCGTCGAATTCGACGTCGAGGCGTCGCCCTGTCTCGCTCACTCGAGCTAGCGCGCTAGAGCAAAACAGGGTGCTACCCCAGCGTCGAGCTCGTCACTGTTGCACTTGTTAGAGAATCACTCTACGGGGTTCAATTGAGAATAGCGTCTCCAACCGGGATAACATTAAAATGGCGACATTCCGAGTACTATTGGGCTAAGTTAGTAAGAAAACCTAATGTTATCTATTTTATAAACTCCATTGGCAGATAATAAACAGGAAAACACTGTTTTCGCTCGCTGCCGACGGTACGTAATTGCTAATTCGGTCTAAGCAATAGGGGTGAAGGAGCTCTTATAAAAATGTCAGGGCAAGATTTAGATGGGTACCACCTCTGTGCATTGGGATACGTGGAAATACATATAATTCCTTTGTTTTACGATTTTTCTTTATAAATAAACACCCGCTTAGCAATTTATTTCCTAGTAGGTACCTACATATAATTTTACATTATTTTAACATTATAGGCGCTTTGGCTCTACTGTAAGCTTATCATTTAATTTTTGTGAATAAAAAATATGTTTTTTTTTTCTTTTGAGTACTTGTTACATTCGCACTTGGCTGTGTGGACGTGTTTGCATTGTATGTCAAAATAATTAATGCTAACCGTCAAGAGAGTTAAGGCTCGAGCCAGTCGTCTGATAAAGAACCTTCCATAAACACTGCTTTTGTATCATTCTGTTTTAACTGGTAAGTAAGGTAACAAATATTAATATTTGTCACTTTATAATCACTCTTTTGCTTCTTACACAGCAGCTCGGCTTGCAGAATCGGCCACGAGCTAGTGATTCTCTTGGTAATCTTAACGTCTTATAAGCCACGGTAAACGCTTACAGGCTGGCATAGTCACACAAGTGCACTAAAGCCTCAATAAAATTATAGAAAATAAAAATGCTTATAGGCAACATTACTAAACTTAGATAATATAGCATAACTCAAGTGCGAGGGAATTCAAATCGAGTTAAATAAATAAATATCTTGGGACAATTTACACCAATTGCCCTAATCCCATGCTAAGTGAAGCGTGTGTTATGGGTACTAGACAACGGATAAACATACTTATATATAGATAAATACATACTTAAATACAAATAACATCCATGACTCAGGTACAAACATTCGTGTTCGTCACACAAATATTTGCCTATACCAGGATTTGAACCCAGGACCTCTTGCACAGGAAGCAGACACATGTGCCACTGTGCCATACAGGTCGTCAAACTCAAGTTAACTCAAGCTTGAGTTAACTCAAGCTTGAGTTAACTCAAGCTTGAGTTAACTCAAACTAAGCGGAACTCAAATCAACTCGAGTTGGTAACCCGACTTGGTCCATGACTAGTTACAACGCTCTGTACCACTCTTCATCCTCTGTTGCTAAGTCATCAAAGATTAAAGCATTAATCGTCAAGCGACGGCCATACCGTTCATCATAAACCGGCGCAGTAAACTATGAAAATTAAATCAAGCTCGATTGTTCCGATGTTTCTCGTCAACTTTACAGAGCTCTTTTACGGGGTTTTTATGGACAAAGGTAGTCCTGCTTGTTCAATACTCTTTGTTGAAGATTTTAAACGTTCAAAATTGAACCTTTACCTTTATGATATAGGGCTCAATTTTGACTATCCTGACATTAAATTAGATAGAGCGAACGATATATTGCTCGAAACAAAAGTGATGAAAAGTGATGGATAGTAGAATTGAATTGAGCATTAAAACATGTATTAATAAGTGGGCACTTTCGTCCACGACCATGTTGATTTTAGATTATATACTAATTACCATCCTTCACTTGCACTGTTAGCCCTCTTACTATTAACAATATTTATTTCTAACTAAAAGCATTAATATGAATTTTTATACCCCTTACATGAGAATTGATGGGTTCCCCATACAGATTTTCATCCCATATTTCGCCCCCTTCCAGTTTTATTTTTACAACAAAGGGTAGCCTATGCCATTTTCTAAGGTTCAATCTATTTTTAAACCAAAATTCATCGAAATTCATCGAAAGTAGTTCATGCGTGGAAAAGTAACACAGAGACAGGCAGAGCTTGGATTACTTTATCGTATTTTATATTGAGTAGTTCCTACAGAGCCACTTGAAGGTGCCGCAGAACGACCAGTGACGATAAATAACTATTGACCTAAAGCAGCGATACTCAACCTTCGGCCCGCCAGACCTTTGTTATTGGCCCACCTGAAGTTACAAAATTGTAAACCGTTTTAATTTTCGCACCATTCTAAGTTTCGCGCTCCTAAATAATTTTTGTTTGCGGCCTTTAACCTGGATACCATGATTAAAACGTGTTTGTGGCCCTTATAAAAATACAAACATACATAGACTGCTAAAAAAGGTTGAATATCGCTGACCTTAAGTTACGCCTTTTGTCTAGTAGTGCGACTGAAACAGTATTTCTTATAGGCTAAACTTACTAACGCCTACGTGTTTAAAAAACAAAAAATGCGTAGAAGCGAAAAAAAAAACAATTAGTATTAACTCTCAAAAACAAGAAGTTGATCATGAAATGACATTCGAAAATTGAACCGATTACAAAATGAATTTCCTTTAGTCACTAGCTTTTTACTTTTAGCCTTGGAACAAATTATCTTGCTATTCCGGCAAGCAAGGGGTAGCAAGGTAACTTGTTCCAATAGATGACAAATGGAAGGTCCAAAGGACCTAACGCTAGATTGTTTTCTTGTAATTGTTTGATCCAGCTTGATTTGGTTAGACTACATTCGTAAGCTTCTTCCACACGCTTCCATTTACATCTCTCGCTTTCCAGAATACAACTTCGTTATCCTACTAATATTATAAACGCGAAAGCTTGTAATTATGGATGGATGTTTGTTACTCTTTCACGTAAAAACTACGGAATGGATTTGGATGAAATTTGGCACACACATAGTTCATAACCTGGATTAACACATAGAATACTTTTTATTCCTTAGAAATGCACAGTTCCCACGGGATAACGATAATTGAGTTATATGCCGCCGTGACTTCATAAGTAGCAAAGCAACTAATTCTCATTAATTTGTCCAGGAAATATTGCAGATTGCATGTTGGGTGTACGTTTCCTTGATTCAATTAAACCAGTCTACGCGGACGAAGTTGCAGGCAAAAGCTAGTAAAGTTATAATATTCAAAATCGTATCTTCGGTTCAAACGTGTTCGCGAGATATTTAGAATCGGTATCATCCTTCAAAACAGTGACCCCTTCAGGGTTGTCATCTGGAATATAATATATTGCGTTCGGACCCAGGGCTGTCCCCTAGGAGTGTCCGTTAATTACCGCATACAAGTCGCCCGCCGAGGGAAACCTTTTAATGTGCCGTTTATCTTATTCAATATTTAAAAATTAAGTATTATGTATATCTCTGTCTGGCGGTTATATTCAGAACTTGAAGTAACCATTTCAACGCCACATGTAATCCAAGGTGAACATTCCATATAGCTTTAGCTTCATAATTTGGGACTTCTCATATTAATATGGGACTCTAAGACACTGAAGAGCATAAGAGGGAACAACGTGATAATCTGCACTTCAGTCTACTCGTGACCACGGCCGTTGCAATATGCCTGAAACGTCGAGGTAAACAATGAATTTATTTAAACCGAAATTTCTTTAGACATTTATTTTTACCTGTTAGCCAAGATTTCTTTTGCGTAGTCATTGCATATCATTTAAATTTAAAATAAAATATGTTTTTCAAATATTTAAGCCCCGTTTTAGGCGTCTGTAATTTTCCTGGATTCCCTACCTCAGGGGTCGTGGAGACAACCTTTAACGGATTACCGTCTGACCGTATGCAATTCATTTAATCACTCAATTATAAAACCATAAGGTCCTTAAAAAAAAGTGATTATTAGTCAGTACGAGACACTTGGACCAATCTATTTTAAGGATATTCCGGTAAATTTCCGTTAAAAATTTTCAAGAAAAGTATACAACTACCTATCAAATTCTTAGAGACATTGCGGAGTAATATTTTTGTCACAATTTTTATTACATACTCATTTTCAAGTTACACTCCGCATTGATTTGCACGTTGGCATGTAAACTTACATTAATTCTTCCATAAATCAACAGAAAGTATACTAAATTGTTTTAAACTTTTGCGATTTTCACACATATTCATAACGTTATCGGGACTACTCGTGACTACGGCCGTTGAAACATGGCCAAAACGTCGAGGTAAATTAACAATATACTTTTATCGCGTTAAAGTCCCGATTACGTTATAAATATGTAGAAAGTATACTGTTCAAAATTCCTACTCTCTTATTAGACCGTGTAGACAAAAAAGTACCTACAACAAAGTCTTCGAAGGTATTCCCGCGGCGCCGACCGTTCGAAATTAAAGTACCTCGCGATTGCGTCGTGGTGTTCCAATTTTAATTTTTACTTCAACTTTTAACGGCGACTTTTGTAAGATGTTGTTTAACGACAATTGAACTTGGAACTCTGCCGCGGGGAATATTTCACGTCGTTCCGGTTCGAAAATTAAATTTAAATCCCCTCGCATTTTTCCAGCCCTCCAAATTATTGTCAGCCAGCGGATTTCCACTCTACTGTTTTTTGTCGCGGTCACTCTTGATTTAGTTCGGAATTCATTTTTTAATGGTAGTTTGGACTACTTGAAGTGCCTTATGCTTGCAGAGATCGTGAACATTTCGTCGCACACATTTTTATATTTATTGCCTAAAAAATATAATTTATTTATTAACAGAAAAAAAACTCTTCGTTGAAATATGTTTACGTAAAACTAAAACACTATTGATTTAATTAGAACTTGCTGTGATTACTTGATACTTTTGTATTTCTCCAAAAAACAGTAGGTAGGTATTCTTTGATTAAATAAAACCTAGATTCAGCGCTCGCGGCAGAAAGCAGTCGCAGGGGCAGCTCGCGGCGCTTGTCAAAGCTCGTAATATTTTATTAGATAACCAAATAAACCTCGCCCGTTTACATTTTTGCCCCGAGTTTCGAGTATCCTGTTAAAAATTTAGCATAATGTAGGGTCTCGGGGACTGTTTGCGCCTACTCTGAGAGAATGTTAGAGGATTTTGGGTCGGGACGAAAAAAACAGGTGTCGTAAGAAATAAGTCGAGAATATTAAATAGTCAACCGTTATAATGTACTTGTGTTTTACTTTATAGATAAGCTGAAAAAAGTTACTTTACCAACTTACGATATAACTGCAATGTAACTAAACTTAGAGCATATAGTAGGACTAGAATATACCACCTTCATAGATGTTGTTAGAGTGTCCCTTCCTCACACAATCACACAAATTCATTATGACTTGGGTATGAACTTGTGGCACATAAATAGCGCTTCCAGGACGCCCGACCAAAATCTGAGCCATAAAGACTGTACTAACTCAAACCATATAATATAATACATTTCGCGCACGCACGCTATTAATATTCATAATACAATTTAACGCAGCGAGGTTAATTTCACCTAAATATGTAAATTATCATGAGCCGACCACCGTTAATTCAGAGATGTCAGTATGCGAATATCTCTCACGCATTCGCTCTTATTCGTTTTTGTTTAGGATGAAGAGAGAGACTCAACATGTGTATTATGAATAAGGTGGTAGGGAAAATTTTAACGGCGCCTATGAGGGTTGTGAACGCTGAAATAACTTTCAAATATTGTCGCTAGGTGGACGGAAAGTTTAGTTCCTGGGGGAGGTTGTTTGGCGGGTCGCGCTCGTCTCTGTGTTTATAAATGAAACGCATATCATTTTAAAACACCCTACAGAATACAACGCCTCCTTAGCTGCGTGGCAGCCACAGACTAAAAAAATACTGCATACAAATTAAGATACTGCATTGCCTCGTTTTCTTTGTCATAGTATTTTTTCAATCTGTGGCACTTTACAAATCTTTCCTTTAGTAGTGTGAACGTTGGTTTTTACGCGTATG
Organism: Ditula angustiorana; assembly: GCA_963691745.1. Classification (NCBI taxonomy): domain Eukaryota; kingdom Metazoa; phylum Arthropoda; class Insecta; order Lepidoptera; family Tortricidae; genus Ditula; species Ditula angustiorana. Next base: position 10,512,582 of record OY829482.1, on the reverse strand, counting down.
TTACTTCGGACCGGGAAAGTTGGAGTTATTATTATAATGCTACATATTCGCTGAATGTCCGTGAGTTTGGACAAGTTGGGCCGTCCTTAATTAGAGACGCGAGCGCATTAGTGAGGCCGTCGTTCTGTTTGCTAATGGACTGGAGTTTTAGGAGGTTCGATATAGAATATATTGTACTTATGTTTGTAATTAAATATTTATTAACAATTTATTTTCTATCTAAAAAGAATATTTTTAAACTCTCTGCTATAGAGAATAACGTGATTAACAAACTCCGAAATCCAACCAACACCTAAAAACAGTTAATCCGGCAAATTGCGATTCGCGAGTCCATAAAACATAATTAAAACCCAATTCGAAAAAAGTGGGCGAAAAAACGAGGCGCGAGGAATCGCGTCATCAATCTGAGGAATTATTTCATTTGCGTATTAAAATCCTCGTTTTGTCGGTCCGTGAATTATTCCTCGGCGCTTTAATTACGCGGGTTGGCTACCCCTGCCGTTTAGACGATTCCGCGGAATACGGATGAGACAAATGACTGTTGTTCTTTTTTCAAATAATTTGAATTTGTACGCGTTTGTAGCCTGCCAGTTTTGTAAAAGTAATTGATAAGCGAATAAAAACGAATATAATGTATAGGTCATTTGCACATTGTATTTTAATACTCAAATCTGAACCGTCGGTGGTATTTTTATGTTGAAAAAACATCTAACAAATTGTCAGACCCATTCAATTAAGTATCACAAAATGTACAAAGTTGGAATTTTTGAAACATTCGGACATGCACTTACCTAGTACCTATACCTAATTTGAAAGTCACCAGTAACATCGCGTCGCGACGCCAAACGAATAATACCTATCACAATTTTAAGCGATAAGACAGACTCCGTTGATTTGATTCTTCTTCTTCTTTTTTTCTGTTTTTTTATGTTGTGCAAAATAAAGAATATTGTTGTAGTATTGATATCAGAGGCCCTAGCACGCTAACTTTTTTAACTTTTGTCCGTTAACCAGTTGGCGCTAGCGTGCTCCTATTCAGATCATAAAAACTATCACCACTTCAAGACGCAAAACACAAGCTTTATTTGAATTCTCCGGGTCTAAGTGCCAAAAGTTGCCTTCGGGTATATAAACTTGCGGATGTGCGAATGTGGCAATTACCGCGCGTGACGTCGCGCGATTAGCGATACGTGACGAACCCTGCTAGGACAGCCTTATGCTGCTAACTGTACAGTCAAGGAAATCCAAACACGTACGACCGTAGAACCTAGTTGAAGAGACATAGGCATGACATTTGTATTACATAGCGTGGCGTTTAACGCGTCGCGTCATTGCGACAGGGTTCTAAGGTGGTACGTGAATGTATTTCCCTTACTGTACACCTAGTACGAATATTCTCGACACTCTCTACGTAACTCAGTGTGTCTCGTTCTAACTAGCGCAGGAGGAGCGAAACGCACTTGTTACGTAGCGAGTTAAGAGGAGTGTGAACCCAGCCCCAAAAAGTGCTCCCCGTACAAACGGTGATAACGTCTTCCACGCTCTGAACCTTAATCTATGGAAATGATTTTAGGTATGTTGTCATGATGCCCTAGAACTAGGTTTGTGTGTTTTGATATTTTAAATATTCTTCATAGATTTGACAATATTTGCGTTTTAGGAGTTTCATACAAAATAAAAAAGCGTCAATATTTTTGAGCGTCAATATTATAACTATTAAGAATATTTAAAAAATCCAAACATACAAACCTAGTTCTAGGGCATAATGAGTAATAATAACAACATATAAAAAAATCAAATCATTAACATTTCGAGGGTGGAAAACGTTATCGCCGTTAAAGCGTATCAGGAAGATTCTAGGTGCACTGAGCACCTAGCAGGAATCTGTGTGACGCGACGATACGTAGCTTCATTGCATCTCTTTTACAACTAGCGCAGTAGGAGAAAGATTCACTGTGGCCATAACATGACGACTAAAGTTCAATTTAACCCCTCCCTGTGTCTCTGTTTAACTAGGGTTATAAGAAAAGGACGTACATAGAAATAAACTAAATCTGGCCGGTCATATTAGGGCTCAGTTACATAGCGAGTAACGACGCGTTGAAAAGCTTCGTAGGTGCACTGCATCGAGTCTTATGCAGAGTCTTTATAAAACTTTATGTTGCTAACTGTACTTTTTTGGTACTGAATTTACGCCATCGATATTTTTTCATATGCACGTGTTTTCTTTGAATATTTTGGATGGTTTTTGTTTAAAAAAAAAAAGGGGATTCCGTGCTAATAATACAATTATCTAACTAGACGCCTTCTATCACCTGCTTGTAAGCTTTCCATTAACTACCTTATACCCTATTCAGTGGCCGTCATACATGTCAGGACAAACTAACGCTACGTGGCGCTACAAACGCTAATATTACCGCTACCATGAGTTGCTATCGAAAACTCATACGCTACTACAGCTATACAGATGATAGCGACTAAACATGCTCTAATTTGCTAGTGAAAGAGTTACTATAGTCGATAATTTTATTTTATTTTATTTTCTTTATTGAGGACAACGCTCTTCAGTTCGCTTCAGATGACAATTTAATTTAATTTTCTTTATTGGAAAAAAAAAACAGACTCAGACATAAACAATAGGTAACACAAATTCAACAATAGTAAACTATAGTCTACATTTTAGAACAATTTCCACCAAGAGATAAAGTTGTGTGGCAAATGGACCGAAACAAACAATTATTCAACTTGACACCTAAGCCATAAAAAACTTTTAAACGTTTTAATTCTTCAATGACATTTATCAAATTTGTGGCTCATGGTACCAATGTTCTACAGCAACAGCTACAAAACGTTAGTCGCTAGCGATTACATTTCGATAGGTAATATACCGTTGGACTCGTATTAGCGATCTTTAGTTCTATAAACGACCGCTAGAGGCGCTGCACGCTGTATAATCACTACGTAATGTTTGCTTAGATCTTTAAAACTACTCCACGGATTTTGATGCGGTTTTTTTTAATAGATAGAGTCATTTAAGAGGAAGGTTTATATGTATAATAACATGCTTAACATATTAGAGAACCACTGATAATTTCAAGATTTCTAATGTGAAGTCGAAAATAAACACATTTTTTTGCGCTTACATTGCAAACGCTGGCTGAACTCTACGAGATAGATCAAAAAGTAAAATAAATAGGTAAAAATGTCAAAAAATAAATAACAAAAATGCAAAAAATAAATAAGTAAAAAAATACTAAAAACAAGAAAAAGAAAAGTAAGAACGTAGTAAATGAATTTAGATATTCCAAAGATAGCAAAAAATCTTCATAGTATAGGGAAAGGGGAATTGAATTACTACGAATTTAACGCGTGAAAAGCCGCGGGCAAAAGCTAGTTCTCTATAAACGTTTACGTCGCTAGCGAGTACTGTCACTGTCAACTCATGGTAAAGGCTCTGTACCCTTACCATGAGTACAGTGCACCTAGTCGTAACCATACTCGCTAGCGACAGCGTAAACGATTTGTATGGGTAATTGCACAGCGCCTCTAGCGCTCACTTAGATAACTAAAGATTGCTAGTATGAGTCCAACGGTAAATTACCTATCGAAATCTGAACGTCAGTGTCTAACGTTTTGTAGCTGTTGCCGTAGAAAATTGGTACCATGAGTCACAAATTTGACACATGTCATCGAAAAATACCTTATCGACTATGGTTAACTCTTTCACTGACAAATGAGAGCGTATTTAACCGCTATCGACTGTAGTAACGTAATACGAATTTTCGATAGAAACTCATGGTAATGGTACTGACGTAAATTACGCGCTAACGCGTGTCCAATTAAGCATGTCGCGCGTTACGCGTTTAGGACGTGACAGTACCACTATTTGCACCGAAAATATGGTGTTGATTGTACCTGGTTATTAAAAGCGGGTATGAGGCGCTAACACATATAAGATATAATTAGTAAGTACTTAGGAAGGTATCATAGCTGGATTTATAGATGGCATCTCTAGATGAAGAAGTATGCTTAGAGAAAACCAGATGATATTATGAAAAAAGCATGCTGAATTAGGTCCTTACATTAAAATGCTATGTAATGACAATACAAAGAAAAAATAGGGTAATGGCAGGACTCGAACCTGCAACATCATGCAGCATTCCGTGCCTTGCGTTTGCCAGTATCGCCACATTACCACATTTTAATTTAGTAATTTGAATGTAAAAAATACTACGATTTGCGACATATAGAACTAAAAAAAACCTTCACAACCAAGATTTTGAGAAAAAACTAAGGTATTCTAACATTACTATACTCGGCGCCATACTAATCCCGTATTGTCGGAAGGTTCGCGCGGAGGCAATTCCCCGCCGTCGTAACGTCTAATTTCCGTCGACTTACACACATCAGCGTTTTCGATACCGTGTTGTACCCCCTTTATGGGCAGAGTAGATCTATTTAACAGAGAGATTTTGATGTAAGAAAGTCTGAATGCATTTTTTTTTATGAAATAGGAAGGCAAACAAGCAAGTGGGTCACCTGATGGTAAGTAAAAAAAAAGTGATCACCACCGCCTATATACACTTGCAACACCAAGAAGATTGCAGATGCGTTGCCAACTCAGAGGACTAAGATGGAATACCTCTTGTGCCAGTAATTCCACCGGCTGTCTTATTGCTGCCTATTATTGGACATACGAATCAGAAAACAAACAAGCTTTAGTCAACATGTCTTTACGCTTTACATATTCTTTGTGACAGTGTTAAGCAAGATTTTATGAAAATAAATCTTTTAAACAATGACGATAGAATTTTTATTTTTTCTGTTAATTGCCTTGACGGATCTCTATAAAACTATACCCAATACTACCAATTAAACCAAATTCTCATTGCACAGAATCAATTTGCACAGAAAGAATTATTTTAAAGACATATAGACCTCTATATACCTACTACTACTGCTATAACAAAATGTTCATAGTTTTAAAAAGTTTTCTTTACTAAAAAAATTGTTCGTCAATCAGTTTGAAATCCTCCAAAAACGACAGAAAAATTAACCCACCTCTGTATCTCCATACTCTGCATTCCTTTTTCCATCTACACGGCACCGCACAAATATTGCAAACTAAACGGCACCAGCACTATTTACAATTTGCCCCCAACTCCCTCGACTGCGTCCGTCCTCGGCCTATCGTTAGGTGGCCGATGTTTATACTACTGGCGTTACTGCTTTTATTGGCCAAACGCACGGATATCTCGTGATGTTCTTATTTTGAATTTGATTTCGGTGTTCAAAAATGTTACTGGCCAGTGTGTTTAGTCCAATTCTTAACTGCCTCGTTGTTAGTATTCATAGGTACACTCTTAAAAAATCCTTTGAATTCAATGTTACCACATTGATTTGTCTCGTCTATACGAGAGAGATCAATGTTACCTGAACTCAAAGGGTTTTTAAAGATGCACCTGTTATCATTATGACACAAAACATTTACTCATATCGCATTAACGTAACTTTACGTTTCTAATTCCAAAAAGTTTAAGACCTTTTCTATATGATTTCTACAAAGCAGTACAGCATGATATTGTACTGAGAATGATCTGTCAGTAAATGAACTATCCTATTAAAAATCCACAGATTTCCGTTTTCAAAAATTGATTTATCAATAGAATACTGGGCCTTTGTAGAACTTTTTCACAATAAATGGCAGAGTTAGTTTTTATAGTAAACTTATGGGCGGTTACTCAGTGCGACACGGTTACATATTGCTATACAGCACAACCCTAAATTTATTTTACTTCCGAACTTTCCTATATCCAAGTGTATGCAAATCCGCAGTTACAGTCGCATGCAAGACATTTACAGACAGACAGACGGCGCCTGGAGAGTTCACGGTCCATTATCGGTTTGCGATAGGGCGAGTGTCGCCATTGTTGGCACTTACGACACAGACTATGCCAACGGCAGCAGGAATTGTTCACTAAACATATTTTGACATTTAGCTAGTTGTGGATCTTATGACGCTAATTCAAAGTCAAAGGGCTGAAGAAGTGATTGAAGACGTGTTACCATTTAAACAACCATTTTCACCGTCATTTACCACAACATTTAAGGATGTCATTCATTCATATGGTTAAAAGTCTAATTAGGTAGTGATACTTTTATCAAAGCAAAAGCCATTTCAAATAGTTCTGATAGTGTTAAAATCGTTCCAGGTTTTTTAGATTAGGTAACTAATAGCTTTGGCGGTTAAAATGGGGGGGGGGGGGGGGGGGCAGACACATAAACAAAGTTTAATGATTTTTTTTTAAACAGCTATCTAACGATACCGTATGCAGTCGATAAGTAAATCCCTTGCTACTTCAGTTATTATTAGGCATACATACAAACTAACAGATAGATAAAGCTTACAAACAGACATTGCCGTCGCTGACTAACTCATAGTTGTCAGCTGTTTTCTTTAACTAAACGGCAAGTAGCTTCTAATTAGTACTAAAACGCTGAATTTAAGTTTAGTTTTGCTGTAGTACTGTATTTAAACTGCCAGCCAGCTGCAATGCTGCAGTTTGGATACGGTTTTTATGCGGTTCGCAAAACTGCATCCGAACTATGCAGCCCACTTGCAGTCCGTGTGCAACCGGCTGTAGCTAAGAATTGCACGCCGACTGCAAGGGGACTGCACAGTTCGTTACAGTTTCGATGCAGTTATGCAGCCTGCTTGCAGTTTAAATGCAGTCTGTCTGTAAGGGCCTTAACAACTTGAATATGTGTCTGTGTGGTGTAAATGCAGTCGGTTTCGAGTAACCGGCAAAAGATGCTTATGTGGTCGGAATTGCAGATTCCATTGTTAGAAGGAAATTGGAAACTGAATTGTTAAAGTGTTTATTAGATTGCGATTTTGTTTCAAAGGTATTGGTGTTGTAGAATATTGTCTTGTATAGTCAACCAAGAAATTGCTTTACAAGTTTTTTATTATATTAGAGAATAAGGTTCAAAAATGTAAAGGAAATTAGGTAACTGGATTTGTTACAGCGACCTATTTCCGCAACTACTAATGCTATCGATTAGAAGTTTGGAATAGTTTTAAAGTTTTTTTTTTTAATAAACAGCAATCAGTTTCAGACTATGAGTAGACGTGCTGTGAGATTAACGTCAGGTAGAGTGTATTCTCCATCGAGAATATGTCCTCTTCGTTCGGTACTCATTTGTCATTAAATATATCCTTTCTTTTTTACAGAGTGCAGTCAGGTTTTCTTTTTATTGCCGCGTTATTTTCGAAATACATCGAATATGGCGAAAAAGTATTCTTTTTCTCTCACAGTTATCTTCAAAGTTTGTTAAGCGATAAATCTGAAAAACTCGTACCTATTAATAATTTTTTTTATAAAATATGTAAATGTTACATATAAAATATGACGATATTCCTATCTAACACAGTTTACAGATATCATTCAAAATCAATCATTTGTAAAGGATAAAGTTACTTTGAGTTTTTTTCCATAAACGGGTTATTTTAGTAAATATACCCATCTCTCTTGTACTTACCCTAACTGCCTGCCTGTTAGTTTAACAGGCCTTATTTACACTGAAACCTAAACAAGTACAGTATTTTTAAATGGCCGTAATGTCGTAGCTCTTATACCTTTGGGCCTTAAGAGCCAGCCTACACACGCAAGTTTTAGTGTACTATAATTTAGTACAGCCTATAAATTCCACAAGTTAATATGTTCGATATGTAATTAATTAATTTAGCCCGCGGCGCGCCCGTGGCACCTCCGTCGGCTGCCGATTTCCCATGAGCCCGCCTGCCGTGGCTCATAGATTACACACTGGAGAACACAATTAAAAAAAAAACCGATCCAAATTTGAATTTTGTCTTTCTTTTTGCCAGTGATATAATTACGATACACAAAATATTCGGAAACAATTAAAAAAAATTCCAGATAAAATGACTTTAGTGTAACGAAGACCTAATATAATATTATGGTTATCTTTTAGCTTAATAACTCTACCAGTTTAAATAGCTTAGTTCACTTAAAAAATTGACAAAATTGCCATTATGCTTGCTGACAATATTTGAGAAGCTTCGCTGATACCGCATGGACCTTTTTATCATAAAATCTCGATTTTAATTAAACAAAACCAACCCAAACCCTACCAGTTAAAAAATTCAAAATGGTCTAGCCATTTCCGAGTAAATGGTGAACATAATAAAAGACTAAAAGCATCGAAATGAGAACCTCCTCATTGGTTCTTGAATTCGGAAAAAGTAGCTTCAGATTTATACAAAAACATTATTGAAACTCCTTTGTCATTTCACTCAAAAATATTAGTATTTAGAATTTTCCCAACGAAAGAAAAAAACAGCAAATTAAATAAAATTCGACGCGAAGCTACTATTTTACTCTTTGGCCCGTCGCGCCCGCCATGTCATTCCACCTATTAAGGCACCTGTCATGCGAGTTTACAATAAGTAAATAAGGACGTGTTGCGGCGCGTTTACCCGGTTATTGCCTTACTATTGACGACAGTGTTTGCACGAAAAATAAACAAAGTCTATTGGGTGAGGTAAATCGTCCAATTATTGGTCTGTCAGGGGCGTTGGTTCGTTATTGGTAGTTTGGCACTGGCTAGTTAATCTGCGAATGTTGCTGTTTGCTTATGTTATTATTATTACTGTTATCAGTTATCATACTATTGAACTAGTAATCATAAAAAAGTCATTTAGTCCCAGGCCGATAGATAAACATATACAAAAGCCTAACCTACAGTAAGAAAAACATCTTATGACAGTATAGTCGACCAAGTAATTGTTTGACCACTTTTGAACCCTATCCCTTTGTAATACAGTCGAAAAGTGGTCAAGCAGTTTCTTGGTCAACTATACCTACTAGCGGCTTGTTTATAAATAATTAAAAATGTATCATCAGTGTCACTTTTTTTTCTTGAGCTGAATATATATTTTCTTTCTTTAAACAAAAAAGGTAACATTGATAACAGATAATAGTAAAAGAATAATTTGTTTTTAGGCTACATAAAGCTTACCACCTTACATAGGTAAATACTCGTACATAATAAAAACCGAATAAAGTAGTCTCATTACTGCGAATTTAATACGTTTGGTGTGTAAATACGCCATTTTAAGAGTTCCGTCGTTAAACTTGTAAAGCAAAGGTATTCTTTTAATTTATAATATAAAACATCTGTATGTTATTATTAATTTTAAGATTTGAGGTACTGCATAGGAAATATTCAGCTCTGAATGTGCCATTTTCAATAGAGTTACGTATCCCCTCCCCCTACAGCCAAATCTACAAATACAAAAAAAAAAATGTTATTTTTATGAACACACATTTAACGAATTTATTAAATAGGCTTTTTTAGTTCTTGACTAGAAGACGACTTAAATGTACAACAAAGATTGTACTAATAAGATTTGAATACTGAAGATCGTCAAGCTAGAAAAGGTAAAGTTCATGTTTCAAATAATTCTCAAACTAATACTAACATATTCGCTTGAAATGGCTTCGCAGCTAAGTTTAACTAAGTAAGTACATATCGGGACCCATGTCAAGATTCAACTTAATTAACTGGTAGAGGTTTCTGACTTGCGCCTGTCGGGGGACCAACCGCTTCCGATGCCATTTAACATGCGTTTAACTTCGGAAATTGTAATGGTTTTCCTTATAATCTTTATTATTGCATATTATAAAGTCATTATCCGATGCTGTCTGTCCTAAATTCTTATGGTGTATGTTCGGCCGCGTTTCCCTTTTAAACTACGCGACGGATTTTGATACGGTTTTCAATGTAATTCAAAGATTTTGAGATTTATTTAGAATAAGAATACGAATATATTTATTGACACAGTTAATTCACTTTATATACCTATACTATTTTTACATTTATTATTAACACTGTACCAGATTTTTTACATATATTAACCCATATCACCTACACTAGGCTAGGCCTGTCCCGGAGAGTGACACTACATTATTTGCCTAAATGAAGTATTACAAGCTTTAAAGAATTTTATAGTAACAAAAAAAGAAATATAAGTGAACGTTGATTATTTGTACATACCATCATAATTGTAGGCGTACAAACCCGGGGCGGGTTGCTTGTATTTTATAAATGAACAGGTATATATTACAGCCTTATATATGGAAACATTCTTCTTCTTCTTGGATGAAGAGGTTTTAATTAGAATGAAAGAGAAACGAACAATATTGAAAACAGTATCGGGCACCTTGCACGACACGATAATTTCATTGCGAATGTTATAGAAGAAAGGATGGAAGGAAAGAGAGGAAGAGGCAGACCTAGGAGAAGTCATGTTCATCAAGTGAAGTGACGAAGATTCGTGTAATGTCGTACAGGGAGGTCAAGGAGCTGGCAATTGATAGGGAGTTTTGGAAAGCACTACACAGACAAGAAAGACCAAAACTCTTAAAGAGGAAAAGGATGCAAAATTTACACCGAATTTTGTAGATAGAATTATGGTCTAGATTAACCTGTAAAACTAACCTGGTTGATCCCGGTGGATTTAGAAGTACTTCTAGCGACTTATGGTTAAACATCAAATCTGGTCAAGGTCTGGCCCGCGGTCTGGCCACTATGGGACCCAAAGTGATTCTACCCAATTTAAAATATTCTTGAATATTTTGTGTATGTTTAAGTGCATGGGATATTTTGACGGAAATTTGTTAGAAGTTAATCTTCCGCGTTTTTTATGCTCACTGCTTGATCCTCATTCTTAAAACATAATTCATGCTTGTAAATTATTAAATGTGAAAATAATACGAGCAAAATTGTTCATATTTTTTTAATTCAAAGTTTCATTGATTTGGTTGTTGTTGTTAACCCTAAATTTAAAATTTTTTAAGTAAATTTACAAAGGTACGAACGTCAATTAAAAAAAATCCATCATACCAACAAAGCCATGTCAAAATTCACATTTCCCTAAGTAGAAATCCATAAATCTTGATATTTGCGTACAATTTCAGCAATATCCGTTTACATTCCAAACGGAATAAAACAAAAACAATAATGCACCTCTCGCGCTCCCCGAGGGCACATTTTTGCCCCAATAATATTTTTTATCATATTTATCGACTGATAAATAGGAACGAAGTGTTGAGTGCATTTTTATGTTTGAATGGGTTATTTTTATTACGTGTTTATTCCCGTGTTTTCCATAAAGTTAATTTAAAGCCCGTGTTCAAGTTTGGAAATGTGTGAAATCTTGATTTGATTAGAATGAAAGAAACTAAGATCTATGAAAAAAATCCGTTGTCCTGCAAAGAACTCGAAAATAATAGTCTTAAAGTTAGTTTCACGCGTTTTATCTGTTCCAAATTATGTTCATTTCAATACTATATAGTATAGTATTATATAGTTTGAGATTTCAATGAGAAATCATCGCATTTTATTTTGCATATAATGTCTTACAGAAAAAATAAGGTATCAGTCAGTTGATACATCTGAAATACAGTTATAAGTTAGAACATAATTTTAAGTTACGAAACTTATAAATTTTCGCTTTTCATAATTTATTTTTGAACGCTATCAAGTTTATTTATTGCAGTTTTTTTACTTAATACTCGCGGCTCTAACATCAAGGACACGTATTTAAGTTATTTCTCAATGTATCCCTTTCTTTCGCTACTAATAAGATAATAAGGTAATCATATATTTTGTAGTATAACAGGACGTTATCCCATAAATTACACTTCTTATTATGTTGACAATAAATCGATAAAGTTTTGAACAAGTTATTTTAAGTTACTTTTGTGTACATCACATTAGGGCCGCAGAAGCACGTACTTACCATTCAGATTACCGTCGTTTATTTAGAAAAGAAACAAAGGTACAGAAAAAAACAAAAAAAACTCAACTGCGTAAAAAGTTCAAAACTGAAAAGACTACAACAAGTCCAGTGGTCTGAAATTCTCTTAAGTGCCTAATGTTGAATAACTACATCATTGCAATAGTTTCATGAACTTGGGCCCCATTATTGGGAAGATTTGAGCCGGTCTACATTACCTTCCTTTGCGTCGCGCAGTCAGGTAAAAATACATAAACTCAAACTTTAATATCAAAGCAAACACTACGTCACCACACTTCGCATATCAAATGCCACGTAACATTATCAATTCGACAGCGAGAATAGATTCTGTTTACAAAAACAGGTGCCTTTGAGATCTACTAGTATATCCCAAGTGGCATTAGCAGATAACGCATATGTGCGGGTATCGGGTGAGGAGGGAATACAGATTTCCACCCTGCGGCGCACGAGTGGAATTTCAAAGGGTTTTTTAGTGGTGAAATGGAAACTCGGTCGGCGTAAGGAACCGTGACGGCGAGTACATTGTAGCTGAAATATATATTGTGAAATACGTACTACATATTCCGTCAGATTTTACACGCACAAGCTCTTATTTAACTTTACATACCTACATGTATGTATGTTTAGTTCAAAATTTGTAAGTCCCATTTAAACCACTTTCCGTGATCGTATTGGTTTCCATTTTAGTAGCGTGTGTAGCTACGATGTCAATGCAATAATAAAGCACCATCCATAAAAAACATTAATTTAAATGTTATTAAATTAAAATTGTAATGACATGCCGCTGAGCGGCAGTGTGGTGAAACTGGAAAACGCAAGGCACGGAATGCTGATGTTGCAGGTTCAAGTCCTGCCATTGCCCTAATTTTTCTTTGTGTTGTCATTACAATTTTAATTTAATAATTTGAATGTTAAAAACATTTAAAATAAAAAATTGAAAGAAATTTCGGTTAACAAATTAAAATGTTACTGTTATCTTAAATTACAATAATTTCGTTATTAAGCAGATCAATAACGTTTTGGGATTCTCTATGGATTTTACACTTGTTTTCTTATGAATTGTGCTATTTTGCGACAATAACGTCCATACCTATGTTTAATCAAAAGACGCGTTATCTAACTAATTTGAATCGATAATAATAAAGAGTTGTGACCATTGGTTGTGACATTACCCAAAGACAAAATGACAATGGGGATGGCCTATGCATTATCTGTTGGATCTTAAAATACTTAAAATTTTCTGTCCGTCGGTAAGTTAAATGGAGCGAAATGATTATTCTTGAATATCAATTTTTTTAAGTTTTATAAGGAAATTTAAAGCTTAAAATTTATGAATGAGGGGGTCATTCATAAATTTTACCATTTTGACGATAGGATAGTCTAGTGATTAGTGACCGTGACTACTAAGCGTTTGTGGATAGGGTAGTAAAACTGTACTTTAAAGTGTGTGTTCGTTTTTGTTATTTATATATAGTTCTAGTTGGATTGAAGGTTGAAGTCATAAAAGATTTAAATATGGATTCACTATAGATAAAATTTTCTAAGTCAACTTAAAATTATTACAAGTTATGTACTCACTTAAACTTAAATACTTATTAACTTAAATACTTATTATTACCTGTCAACATCCACGTCTTATCTCTATATTTTAAATTCAATTAGAATTTGACACCGCGTCTGATATTTCTTTCAGTAATTGGATGGGATGTGCGACGGTAATAAAATTGTAATTAAAAATTAATTATTTTGATACTAGCCGAACCTCCCCGAGGGTGCATAGTAAGTAGGCAGCTACTCGCATTTGTTTACTACTAAACTGTTTGGATTAGTGATGGTGTTACAACCATTTTGTTTTTTAAGCTTTAGTAAACATAAGAGTGGTCGAAGCTTCAATTTGTTTTTTGTTTTGCAAATCCTTTTGTATTTAATGTGTACCTATGTATTTACAAACGGCATTTAAAATAAGATGAATCGGATTATTTTTGATTGATGACATTTTATTTGATTTGTCATTAAAATACGGATTTTATCCAAATTATATAAACCGATCAATTTTACAAGGTCGTTCCTTTTTTAATAATATTCTTGCCAGATACTACTATATTTTAGGACACTCATTTAACCACAATATAGCCAGGTTCTTTTGCTACGAAATGGAGACGTTTTGTCATGGTTTTTCCTTGGTGAGTGTCCAAAGTCCAAACCCTTCGATCGGGAAGGGTTAGCAGAACATTTAATCATGTAATTAAAACCGTCCCCCGAAAGACAAATGACTACAAACATTTTAATTTAGTAAATTTGCTAATGAAACCCACTTACCCCATTTCCATTAGTTGGCCGCGGGGACGTAGGCCCTGTGCACATTATAATAACTTATTACAACATAATTTATTATTCTGTCATTACCGTGACACGATCGCGTGTGTCCCTGTCATAAGTTAGAGTCATCCAAGCCACCGCGGTTAATTTCATTGGGCACAGTGACAAAAATTCTGTTTACTTTGGCCACGGTGTCAGGATCCCGTGTGGTAATGAGCGCCGGTAATGATAAGTATGTTAATGAAGTGGATTTAATTACGGAAATTGTGTTATGGGTTTTAGAACGGTTCCCGCTGGCTTTTTGTGTAGCTATAAGATAAGATAAAGTTGGATTATTATTGTTAATTATAGCGCCATAATTCGTGATAAATTAATTTTAAAGCAAGAATAATATTATGTCATAGTCTTGTACAAATATGTATAGCTGGCCAAGAAATTGCTTAACCATTTTTCGACCGTATTACAAAGAGGTTCAAAAGTGGCCTAGCAATTACTTGGGCAACGACTATATTGATAAATGGGTACCTACCGCTTATAAATTAATATAAAGAAATACGAAAAATAAGGTCTGAATACTTATCTAGAATACTTTATTTACCTCTGGTTAGGGTAACCGAGCAGTAACGTCAGAATAGGACACGTCCGTCGTAAAGCGAGTGAGAAACGAGTCGTCGGAACAAATCGGACAAGTCATCAATTGCCCCGTGTTATTGATATTCGAGCGGGGCTTTTCCGTGTGGTCACCCCTGTGTTCTTGGTAGGAAATTTTGGCAATGACTACATATTTTATTATTACAGTGACTATTTACATCATGACTGTATTGTTTTTCATGTTATGGCAATTTATGTACCCATCGAAAATTCACTTGAATAACCTTTCAAGTTTTGCATCCTAACTCATTGAAATTCACTGAAAAAGTAACAAAATAAACCAAGAAACAAACTCAGTAAAGCTCCGTCCCCACAAATACGAAATCCGCCGGAGAAACAACACCTGTATTACCATAACAAGATGTGAAATTTGAATGTCCACAAATCGAATAACACGCCACCGCCGGAGCCCCGGAATTAAGTTATCCACTTTTTGCAAGAAAAGACGGGCACGTTAACATATGAATATGACAAATTGTCCGGCGGCGGTCAGCCCGCGGACTATCCCGTGTCCGACGGAGTTTTACGGCACCCTAGGGACCGTAGGGGGACCAACTTGAAAATTTTTCATTCCACTCGACTAGTGGAGGAAGAAAAACGGTCAGGTCACTCGTCAAAAGTGTAACAATTTCTCAGAAACAATAATGGGATAAAAAACGTGCCCCGTGGCCAGTGAAAAGCTATTATGGCCACTGTCAATGTTATTTATTTGGCGCCGCATGTTGAGAATTTTTATTCTATCATGGGAGTTCAACTTTTATTGCTGATGGCATCCGACGTCGAATGGACACCTGTGTTCTATTGGTTTAAGGAAATCAAATTGAGACTTGAATGTGGAATTCATGGTTACATATATAGTGGAAAAATTTGACAATATCTTTAAGTACTTAGGCACTTAGTTCACAATAACTGGAGATGTACTGGTAGCATTATCTTCTTTCTTTACACATAAATATTATAAAACAAAGACCACATCCGGCTCTATTTTTCCTCGTCGTATCCTCGCTCCTCTTTGTAAGCCACCTTTTTATTGTGAGTTATAGAATTTTTAGAGAGGTTATTTCTGTAAAATGCATCTTAATTGCTGGGCCAGGTCGCTAGTTACAACTTCTTCATTACTTCGATTTGTTTCTTTCAAAATGAAATAATGATAACACCTCAAATCCATCTCAAGATACAGAATTCTAAGCCACGTCCCAGTTATAATGAAAGTAGTGATTTGTGTTCGCGGCGAAGTAATTCCCAAATGGAATCAGGAAGAGTGCAGCCGTGGGCCGAATTGCAAATACGCATATGTCGCGGACTTTATTCTGTCTTCGATTCAGAAACTAACATCCGTACCGCAGAAAATTCAGTCTGCCTAGCCTTGTGGGGTTTACAGGAGCGAATATTTTTGCTGCTGTTACAGATGAAATTGTGATCTTTTTTTATGCAACACATTTTTTTCATCATATTTGCTCTTTAACAGTAAAAAAATATTTATAGGCTCCTGACTGCATCACCGATGATGTTGTTACTTTTTCCAATTAAAAATTTTTCACCACCGTGAATTCAAAATCACAATCCGCTTGGCACCGTCCGATGCGTCCCAATATAAATGTAAATATGGAACGTGAAATATGACAGTTATAATTGGTTTATTGCACTTACGAGTCAGCGACTCGATTGTTGTGCGTATGCTAATTCCTGATGAGTTAGAATATTCGTTGAGATGTTCTAAATTCGAATGCACTATTGTCTTTTGTTTTAGCATTTCGTGCCCGAAGGGTGCCAACGGAACCCTAATACTAAGGCACCGCTGTCATGTGTCTGTCCTTCCGTCTATGGCAGGACTGTATCCTTTGGAGCATAATACGTAGGTAGGCACTTGAAATTATCATAGAGTGCGAGTGTAATATTGTAAGAAATAATAAAAAAAGGCAGAAATTGAAGGAAGACTTGATACAAGAAACGTGTTTTTTTCGACGTTTTTTGTTTTTACTCGCACTTGGCTGTTTTAATCTCGGCAATAGCTTTAAACTCGGCTTATGTAGTAAAGTACTAGTAAAGGTACCGTTATGTCACTAAAAACAAAAACCCAAAATTAACATGAATTAAACTAACTACTACATCAACCATTGTTTTTACCCAAGCAAACTCATAAATATTCACCAGTCACCGGAGACGGCTCATTTAGGACTTGGCCCTCTTTTTGCCTTATTGGCTTATCCACCAGAGGGTTGTTTGGATCGACTTGGCAGAAGATCGATGTTGTTAATGGACCAGTTTTTTTATTAATTACAGGGAAATTTGTAGGAAAAAGCCTTAAGAATGTTCGTTAGAAGGTTAATTAATTAGGTTTAATCTTGTTGATATTTTGTAGCCATTGATTTTGTTTCTCAAAAGGCTTATCCTGAAAAATATAAATGACCATAGACAGCGGAGCCGAGAAAGACAGTGTGTCACTTTTCTAAAGAGATGCATGTAATAAACACTATGAGGTTCACACATCCATGCATCGAGCATTGGAAATTCATCCCAGTTTCGTCTGTTAAGCGTCTAACCGAGCTTATGAATGTAAACCTAACAGAAATAACACCTCATCTAACTTACAACTTGTAATACAAGACCAGAATCAGGGAAGTAGACCACCAGGAAAAAGGCGTACCTCGTCGCTTAAAAATCTTAGAACCTGATTCAATTTGAGTACTAGATCTCTGTTCGGGGCAGCTGTGTCCAAGATTAGGACAGTCCCAATGATAACCGACCATCGGTAGAAAATGACACCTTCCGAAGAAGATACTCGTAACTCGGTTTTTTTACGTTGACGACGTGCAAAAGGGCCCTCAAAAGCCGCATAAACCCTAAAAATACATTTATCAAACTTTGCTGTAAAAAAGTGATAAAACAAATAATGAATAAATAAAACTAATCAATTGAGATAAAGGAAATCATTCAAACAAGTGATAACGTACACGTTTTTGTGTGCAGAAAAACATTAATAATCGATTACGTGTGTTATCTTTGTCATAAAATTGAATTTGTTACTAGCCAAACGTTATTTTGTATTAATTTGTATCAACAGACAGTGCTCGTCGATACCGTAATGGCAGAAGTCGAGGAAAAACTACGAGAATACGTACAGAAAATAGCGATAGAACAAGGCTATGGCAATGGGTTCATTGAAATTCAAGCGATCTCTTCGGGAGGCGCTAATTTCACGACTTCCCTGTACATTGCTAACATATCGGATACACCAAAAGAAGATCTCAAGCTTTTTATCAAAGTCGCCAATATAGGTGAAGATATGAGAGCAGCTACTAACATGTACGAAATACTCTACGAAACAGAGCGTTGTTTCTACGAAGAACTAGCTGTAGCTTATGTTAAGATGTACAACAAACACGCCGTCCCAGAGAAAGATAGACTTTATATTCCAAAATACTACGGGTACAAATCTGTTAAAATGGAGGAAACGATGGTGCTTGAAAATCTGGCTGCTAAAGGTTTTGGGAACTTCGACAGATTTAAAGTATTCAAATGGGACTATGCCTCGAAATCTGTAGAAATACTGGCAAAATTTCACGCACTAGGGTTGGCATTTAGAGATGAAAACCGGGAAGAATTTTACAAAATCACCAAA
Source organism: Ditula angustiorana (assembly GCA_963691745.1). Taxonomy (NCBI): domain Eukaryota; kingdom Metazoa; phylum Arthropoda; class Insecta; order Lepidoptera; family Tortricidae; genus Ditula; species Ditula angustiorana. The sequence continues at coordinate 10,494,145 of OY829482.1, read as the reverse complement.
AATATTCCAAACAAAAAAACTGATGAAAACACCAGGAAAGCATATATAGAGCAGGCCATCAGAACGGGAACACAGATGGTAAAAGAAGAATATAAGGAAAATGTGGTAAAGTTTTTTGAAACAAATCACCTTCTGGAACAGTTGGAAAAGATATCTAATCCACCTATTGATGGATTCCTTATTCACAGCGACTACAAACCTTCCAATTTGATGCAAAGGAGACGAGTGAGTTTTTTTGACGTAATTTTTGAAATAATTTTCTTAGTCTTCCGAGGACCATGACAAATTTTGACACTTCCAGTAGCATCAGAATTTATAAATTGCTAGCTGTTGTTTGTAAGTTCATCACTGTAGAACTTGGCTGTCGTTATACCTTCTGATATATGTATAGATGTCCCTTAAGTTTACACCAATTTTCAATTCTAGACTGTCAGCAGTTTTAGCTATGTCTGGAAGCATTTTATTTTAAGGCTCCTTTGTGTGTATGTTTGTAAAATTCTTTATTGCACATAATAATTGAAATAACAGTTCTCTATCTTGTTACGCAAAATTGTTACTGCCTTATATTATACCTTTTTCTATTTTCGTTTTTCAGAATGGGAAATTAGACATTGTTCTTCTGGATTTTCAAACCTTACGTCTCGGCGCTCTTACTACTGACTTGATGTACTTCATCTTCTCTGGTTCAGACGCGCAGTTCCGCAAGTACCACTACCAGCAGCTACTGGATCACTACTACCAGGAGCTAACCCTGGCTCTGAAGAACCTCCACGTCGACATCACCAAAGTGTATCCGAGGGTGGCTTTTGAAAAGGAACTGGAAGAGGTAATATGCAAAGTTAATAAGGATTGAAGTTACTCGCCTTCGTAGCTTTGTAAAGTTTATCCTCTTGGTAAATTCTTAAGTTCTAATGAGTGACAATCTTTTCTTGTAAAACAGATCAGTTTCAGTTAGCAACAAGTTGACAACTGCAAAGACAATGTCACACTGTCAGAGGACTTCAATTCGTGTACCATTTGCTATTGGAACTTGTTGTCTCTCCTAAATAAATAAGCGCAAATTTTGATCTCTGTACTTGTAGATTTTTTCCATACTTTGCAATACACCCAATTTGGGATGTAAATATTTTTTTATTCGCGTTTCAGACGAAATATATAGGGCTATTCGTAGGCCTGACCATATTGTCCATGGTGACTGCGGATGCAGAGAATACGAAGAAGATAGAAGGTGTTGATAGCTTGATGATGACACCGAATCAGCTTGCCGTGGACCGACTCAACGGTATCGTCGGAGACTATATCCGTTGGGGAATAATTTAGTGTTCTTCTAATCTTATATTCTATGTACTGTTTGTACAATTTACATTAAAACCTGCTGTGATTTATATAAGGTGAGATAGGAGAACAAAGTTCAGTCGATTTCTATAGTTATTTGACCGTAAAGCATTTTTTTGTTATAAATCCGGTTCCAGGAGAGTGGTAGAGAACTAAATTTAATGAAATTATTATGTTATTGGTTCCCTTGCTTAAGTATGAATCAGTCGCAAGAAAAAAATCAAGTTTTTGCCAGTTATTAGCCAGTAAGAAGGTCTTATATCTCGCAGAAGCGTCAGAACTCACAAAACAGATATTTAAAAACGTATACATTCTTTGCTTCAAAGATACAATAATAAAATGCAGTCAGACTTAAACCAACTTCACTATTGTATTGTGGAAATAAATAAGTAAATTAACACTTTTTTCTACCTTTTTTTCGGAAGATGTACCTTATCGGTAAAACACCTTCGTCCAATGGAAACCTTTCCACGTCCGATTGTAACCTAATACACAGGCAATTGGAAGTAGCGACGCATCGTCCAACAATCCGCCGGGATTCATTACCGGCTCCGGTCTGATTGCCGGAAAGCGATGCTTGTTAACTGTTGTACTGAACATATATGTATACTCCAATCACTTGTAAACATAAGGGTATGTCTTACTCATATTAGACCTTGTATATCTTGAACCATACAACTGCGCAATGCGCGGAAAAGTACCATAAAAATTAGACACGAAATGGAATGAATTCCGTCTAACATCTGACTTACTTAGTAGTACCTATGGGTTCTTTAATCGATCAACTTTTTGTGAAATCGTGTTAAGAACAACTTGTACTTATTTTTCTAGTAAATGTTAAACTTACAAGCATGACATTTGCCCATATTCTGCAACACTTGCACATGCAATTATCATAAAATATCCTAATGATAACGCGCATAAAACATAACATTATAATAACTAATATTAATCAGGCGCCATTGTTCGCGCGATGATTTCGCAGAGAAGGGGCGTGCAGTTATCATTTGCAGCGCAGCGGGTGAAGTGAGAATTGCACAAATTGTGTGACATGTGTGCATTTACTTGGTATCGATAGGTTGGGGATTGCTTAAGTAGTTTATTGTAGGAGTAGTTTCACAATAGAATACAGTAACTCTTTGCTGATCATTACGCAAAAATAACATGAAAAGGTACAATTTGGAGATAGTAAGTACTTATACACTAGAGCACACAAAAGGCGGTCGCTTTCTGTGATCACTTTTAGACAACGTTAAAAAGAAGATATTATAGATCTTGGTTGCTAAAGGGCGGCTTATAGCAAATAAAATCTTTCATCTAGAGTTTATTTGCTGCAAGTCACCCTACACATCTATTATACCAGTTTACTATATTAAAATCAACGCTACATTAAGGTTTATAAAAAGCTAGAAATCAGTGATAAAAGAAACTTAGCGAAAAAGCATAAACTTTGTCAATTTGATTAATTAAATATTAATATGTAAAAAACTTAGTTTTAATTCTATAATATCAGTGTTCGACATTTGAAAAACAACACAACCACAAAAGGGGTTACAAAATTAATAAAAAAATACTGATCAGTGAGTAGCGTGATCGCTTTCTATCACCTCTAGGTAACCTCAAAATTCAGGTAATGTGTTAGTACTTATCAGAATGTGATATGGTAATTGTAGAATGGAAAATTAAAAAATTACGCCATGTTATCTTTACGGCGTCATATTTATATGCAAAAAAAAACCATTTTTTTTTAAACTCTGAATAAAGATAAGATCTAAATGAGGAAAAATTATCAAAATAATTAAACAATTTATACAACATAAGAAGGCAAACAAGCAAGTGGGTCACCTGATGGTAAGTGATCACCACCGCCTATAGACACCTGCAACAACAAAGAGAGTGCAGATGCGTTGCCACCCAGAGGGCTAAGATGGAATATCTCTTGTGCCAGTAACTACACCGGCTGTCTTGCTCTCCACGCCGGAACACAACAGTGCAAGCACTGCTGCTTAGCGGCAGGACTAGCGAGCAAGATGGTGGTAGCGATCCGGACGGACCTTGCACAAGGTCCTACCACCCGCAACATCAACAACGAAATTTATAATAGGTACTGATATGATAACTGATTATCGCTCTCATTAATCTTACAAACGTCGTGGGTACTAATTTAAACTTATAACTATGGATTAAATAATGCGTGCGTCACATGTTTACGCGTTTTAGGTTCTGATGGCAGATGAAAAAAAATTGATAAGCTACAAAATTCGTAAATCGATTTCAAACGTAAGTAGGTACTTTAACAGTTTCATACATTTTACATTTCTATATACATGTACATATGTGAAATATAAACTATTATTCCGTTTACAATATCATTTTAATTATATTTTAACGAAATAAGTTCTGTAACAAAAAATAGACCTACAAAGCATATTCTTGACGGTACTTTATTACTGTATAGTCGATCAACTAATTGCGTGACCACTTTTGAACCCTATCCCTTTGTAATACGGTCGAAACGTGGTCAAGCAATTTATTGGTCGACTATACCTACTGTCACTGATGTTACAAATAAATAACTTTTACTCAATTCGATCGTTTGCAGTGTATTAAAATCGTTTTGACGGATTTGCCCGTCCTACTTACACACACAGCGGTAAAATTAAATTACAGCTGTAAAAGCAATAAATAGGCAAATTCGTTTAAAAGGACCAAGTACCTTCCCAATTGGGATGTTGACTAAAAAATAATAATTAGTCCATCTTTTAGAACGCCAGAAAATAGTAGATACGTATTTTTTCTTTTGCTTCTAAAATTTAAAATAACAAAGTTACAGAGCGGCGAAAGTTCGCGCTACGTCATTATTTCGTAAAATTTTTACGAAAGAGTGACGTCACGAGCCCCTACTCCTGAATTTGAATGTGCTGAATCTTTGTCAATATTATTCGTATGGACAAATAAAAAAATACGTATCGAGTATTTTTCTATAATCTAACTGACGGACTAATTAGAATCTTGTTGTTTTAACCCAGGAGACATCCCTATTAGGTATAATCAGATCTATTTATTTGCCTATTTTTGGTATCACAAGCCAGCACCTTATCCATTTGGCATCACATTAACTATTCCCACTCAACTCAAAAACAAACCAGCTACTTACACAGCATGCATCACTAACGACACATAATGGAATCTATCAGAAATCGAAGGGGTGTTGCATCATCCCCTAATTTGGTTTTATTTTATTTGGCCCCCGTCGGAATTAGTCTTACCATATGTGAACTTACTTGTGTTACACTCGAGCATCGATGTTCACATTTTTATTGTGAGCGTTGTGATAGCGGTCCATCACTTTAAAAAAAAGTGACTGTTAAAGTCACCAAAGTGACTTTGAAACCATTCGCTTTGAACCACTCGTAGCTCGTTAGCTCAGTTACATTCTATGCAGTAGGACTGTTGAATTAATAAAGCTGTAATTTCTTAAATTGTTTCAGCAGTTGTTATTTATGTAATGGGTATATCCGTTTGGGACCTACGATTTCGTAGACACAAAAATTAATATTAAACTTATGATACTTAAAAATTATAATAGTATATGATACTGATCTGGAATAGGCTTAGCCCTTTACACCCGAGAGAAACGAATGTTTAAAAGAATTGAATAACAGCGTATAAGTGTATTAATACTTCATAAAGAGTCTAGGAAAAATCATGAAAAAAATCCTGGCTTAGCTGATTTTCCACAATCAGACCCTCACGTTCGTGTGGCTCAGGAATAATATGTAACTCGCATGTTCGTAAATGTCATGAGTTTATTGCGCGGATATGTTAAAATTTAAATGTTATTTGCAGAAATCAATGAAACAAAACTAGATTTAAAAATAAAACAAAGTTTCTTTTGTTTATTCATAGTTTAGGCACTAAATCACAACGTTTCCTTAGACAACATTACAAATTAATCAACATAATTAGTTGTAACAACAAAAACGCTAATTGAGATCAAATAAAATGAGATTGTAATTCAGGTATACGTGTTTCCATATAATTATTGCTTATGAAACAATCTAAAGCAGTCTTTATATCTTGATATGCATAAATATACGTCGCTTTTTTCGCATTTAATCTTTGGACGGCCACTACACTTTTCCATAGATCTTCAATTTCGGAGAGATTTCCATTTGCAAGCAGATCTTCTATAAGTTTGTCGCTTAATGGAGCCCCTAAAAGAAGCATAACATCCCAGTAAGTAAGCTAGGCGTGTAAGGAAATAAGTTATACCTACTGAGCCAACGTCACAGGACACAACCTACACTGCACGATCGTGAGAGTTCAATATTACTCTACGCAACCGAAATCACACGACCGTGATAGTTAAAATTTGAAAGCAAATTGCATACAGTTATTTTACCCATATTAACACAGAATATTCAAAACGTGTGTCACACACAGTATTTTTTACAATTAGGTAGTGAATCACAAACATATTTCATTATATTTGTAAAAAAAAAACACTTACGTGAGCGAGCTCCACGCTCAAAGAACGCAGCCATCTACCCAAGCGATGTCCACTGGGCTGACATGTCCCGACGCGTACGCATGAACCTTGCCTATTTTTTCTCATATTCTAGGATAGCCGCACGATCTATCGGCATCGGTTGCGTTCGCGAAAGTAGTTTAACATACGCGGAACATTTTTTAAAAGTTAACAGTCACGATTGTTTCAAGCCGAGTGTAAAGGGTTAGGGCTTCGAAATTTGTCTATACCACAAAGGCAGTAAATTGGTTTCATTAGGTGCCACAAATACAAAGTAGTGAGATTACTATTGCTAGGCACCAGTAATTGATAACTATCAAAATTTTACGAAACAAATGGTATTTTTTTACCCATCTTACATGATGCATTCGTTGTACATTTGTGACCTCTATTGAATGACCCTATTGACCCAACTCTATAACTTTTTATTACTTTTCATCGTCAATACTAAGTTTATAAATCTAATACACTCGTTTCGAGGCATGTAAGAGTAATTATGATCCTCGACGCAACAGTAGTCCCACCAGCGTAACGCACACATTTATTAAGGGCGCTCTCGTCGTAATCCGACATGTGCGTGCGGCTTTAAATTCTGATCTAATACCGATTACCGGCACGCACTACGGGAGGAGCCTTAATTCTGTTAACCGGGGCGGAAAATGCATACCGCCCTTAAGTGAGATTTTGGTTTAAGCAAAAACAAGTGCAAAGTGACTTTTGACTAAAGTAAAAAACAATAGGAATTACCACTGTTTAGTAGCAAATACAGCATTTGTTTTGTGTTATCTGTCAAGTCCAAGTCAATTAATTGTTACTTCAAAACAGTGTAAGAAAATACGTATAATCCTAACTAATATTATAAATGTGAAAGTAACTCTGTCTGTATATCTGTCGCGCTTTCACACCAAAACTACTGCACCGATTGAAATGAAATTTGGTACACGAATAGTCTAGAGCCTAAGAAAGGACATAGGCTACTTTAGATGGCGAAAAAAGAGTTGTAAGAGGTTGAAAAGGGGAATAAAAAATTGTTTGGGTGTATCGTCATTTTTAGATCTAGAAACTTGAAGCATTATTAATGAAAAATGCTACCCAAAGACACTATTCCACGCGAATGAAGTCACGGGCACAGCTAGTACGAAATAAACGCTGTTTTTATTACGGTACTTGCGTCTTTGTACAAACAAAAAAAAAATTAGAATTTTAGGCCTTATTAAATCTGTATACATATTACGATGTATTTTCCTATATTTTCTCCCTAACAGCAACGTTTTTAAATCCGAATCGCAAGCTTATAGATACTACTTCAAATTTGTTGTATCCCTTTCGTGAGCTGTCATTGAATTAGGTACTTTGATTTGGTGACTTATCTATAACTGAATTTATGCTTCTATATAAAAACATATTTATGGTAACATCGAATTTCATGATAGGTATCCAATGATATTATAATGCATGGATGTACAATGTCATACTAAATGACAGCAGAAAAACTGTCCGACATGAGAATACAGGTTGACGCCAATGGCGATTATTAGTCTACCATTTATAGTCACTGGATTTACAATTTTACGTCTAACTGAATAAAAACACAATTTATTAAGTATCCGTTGCAAATAGGTTTTATTACAAAATAATAGTATTGACAGCGGCGCCGTCGGCCCAACAGACTGACAGCGCGAGCGATTGTCGATTTATTGTACTTTTAGTTCGACTTTTGATGCGGCCATTTTTTAAACGCTGACTAGAAGTCCATTATTTATAGGTCAGTATAGGTATCCATTAAAACTATGAACTAAGTATATTATTATTTATTATACTAACAACTATGTGAACAAAGAGGCCATTAACGTGTAAACATTTTGATCTATCAAAGTGTAATACTATAGTTCAAATTGAATGACAAAGTTTTTACTTCAGCGGGCTTATTTCGGGATAACCTGTCATGCATGCATAGCTTACAAATGCCGTCCTATTTGTTTTTTTTTTATTGCACAACTGCCATGATACATTAGATTATTTACTTGCGCGTTCAGGATGTCCTGTAGATTATACGTTTTAAGGAGCTTTATTGCGACTGTCACAATTTCAATCACAACAAAAAACTATATAACAAAGCCTGATTCGTGAATCTACCCTCATGTGATCGAGCGCCACCAAAAACGGCAGTTTGCATAAATAACGGCGTCTTATCAAGCCATTGCTTACCGTAACGTCATTGTAACTTTTAAACCTCCATATCTGATCATCGAACAAGGCATTACAGCAGACGTGTTTAATCTATAATGCTCCTTATCGCAATATTTTCCATTTCCGGGAAACTCAGCGTCGGCGGGGCATCGCCAGGGGAAATAAGCAAGCCTGAGTTTCACTTTGTTTTTTTCCCGGGGAAAATTTTTCGTACTTTCCTCTTCGTTTACACTTACAACAGTTACCGGTGTTACCCGATTGTTACCTGCATTCCGTTCCCCTGAATTAAATATGGAACCCGGGAAAGGGTGAAGCGTCTGGATTCGCGTTTGTGTGCAACAATGGAGGCTCCTGTTTAACCTGGTTGATCAAGGGAATTGCAGCGCCCACGCTGTGATTGTGTTTTTCTGATTTTGCCAAACTGGTCGTTGTGTATTTGTTTAGTTTCGGAGTTTCATGTGTTATTTGTATGCATATGAGCTTGTTGGTACATTGCCAGTTCAGTTTTTGCGTTAAATAGTGGAGAATGCTAAGGCTGACTTGCACCAAGAAGTTAAACATGCTTGAGATGCTATTACAGTTCTTGTATAAAATCTGACGTGTTTTGATTTGATAAGAAGCAGTCTTAGACCATCGCAGAAAGAAAAGGCATTTATATGTATCAGTTTGTATTCAAAACAAAACTAACACGTCGCTTAATCTCTGAAACTACGTTGAAAATTTTATTTTGTTTCTTGTGTAACTTTAACGAGTAAACTAAGAAGCATCAAACTGAAAATTCCGAATTTCCTCGAGCAAAATTCTCCAATACCGCAGGTATCGGTGTCGGTAATTAGTTAATATTCGCTCATCTCCGATAATTTATTGAGACGGAGCGCCTCCATAACAACCCCCACTTGGGCAGCAGGGGAATAGACGGCGAAAAAAACAACCAAAATATTAATGCATCAGCTCTATGGTAAGTATTGGCGCGAGTTTGTAGTGCGAGACAATGTTTTTGATACTTTTTTCAAGTGTTTATTGTTCCAGTCACTTTTCGTTATAAAATGGCGATGAATTGGGATTATGTTGGGTAAAGTAATATGCAGCCACACTGTTACATACTTTCAGTTAGCTACCAATGATGTCTGCATTTTTTACAGTTACATAAGACGCGTATTTAAATTAAATTGTATTTTTTATTTGTACTGACTGCATAAAAGCTGTTATTATAATTTATTCTTAATTATTAAAAAATGAAAGGTAGCACAGTGGTCTTAGTATGAACATACAAATATAGTGCGTCTCTTTCTAATGACACTAGTTTGATGAGTGACGCAGGGATGGATAAATAAAATTATGGCAGTCATGGTAGGGCTGCAGGTAATAACAGCCAAATCAAGCAGAACAGACCTTTTTACCCGACTACGGCAAGGCCAAAAGGAACCTTTTTTCACCAGATTAGAAAGTATTATAGTAAATTTCATGCCGTGTATCATAGCGAAAAAAAAAGTTCATTATAAAAATCAGTCTAAATGAAGTTTTTATTTTGGATAGAACTAGAAAGGACCAAAATTACACGTTCCTTCTCCGCCTTCAATACAGTCTCACCGCTCTGGATTAATCAGGGATTGTTTCATTCGCCGTGAAAAATGTCGCCGTCAGCGCCGCCGAGTAATAACCCGATGATGCATCGCCGCGCGGTTCACTTACGACGTTCTACAGGAGAGCGGATAAAAAGCATTTCTGTTTTGATTAGTTAAATGGGACTGCAGGAGGATTATGCTCAAGAGATGGAGTGAGAAGGTAGGCTGCGATTACAGAGTCAAAACAGAAATGTTAGTAAATTTAATCGGAAAATGTATCAGCTCTCAAAGATAAAAGAAAAATTTGAAGAAAAGAAGATAAAAAAATCCAGAACATAGGTTCAAGATATCAGTGATATCGTATCTTGCCAATTGGACTTAGTCTTAGTTACCAAAGTAACGTTATTTTACTATGTTTTTTACATAATCTAATCCAATTGAAATATCGGGTTTTTATCACACTTGCCTAACTTCGGTGCATGGAATCTGGAGTATTTTATCCGCTTAAACGGTATCGGTAGTGTGAATTAAATAGTTTTCGTCAGTTGTATAATAAAAGGACGACTAGTAACTTTTCATACACCAACTCGTCTAGTTCAGGGTTGGTTTCTTTGTTTATGAAAAATTGTTTTAGTTTTTTATTTCAATTGGAAGTTTTACACTAACTTTAAGTAATCCGAAGGAGGAGGTTTTTGGTTCGACAACTATATATTTTTATGTTTTATTATACGTATATGTATATTTATTTGGACACCGCAACCGATTTGGACAGTTATTTTTTAATGGATATTTAAAAATGGCTCCTTTTAAAATCAATTGTTTGATGGTTAACATGCTAGCGTATTGTTATGATAAATATTTGAGTTTTTAATATGTCGAGAAAAAGCTAATGTATTGCCATGTACATTGCCAATTCAATACATACTTTGAAAAATAAGTAATATTTAACTAATCAGTTGTTGTTTGATTCATCTGTTACGCGCGGAACAACATCCATCTCATATCATAAGCCGATCTATAAATAACGCAGTGCGTCTTATAAATTATGAGCGTGTTAGCTCTCGCTCATTTGCTCCGGTCCCGCGGGCTTCGGGCCAATCACGGCCAGCCAACTTTATTATGGGAAAAAGTTACACCGTATACGTCATTTGACGTATAAAGTATGTGTATTTGAGACGAGAGCCATAACAGATTATAACACTGAACGCAGTCTGTGTAATGCTGTTTACAAATACAAAGAAATGTAGGACACAAAACTTTAGACTTAATAAATGAATTTGAGAAATTATAGTGCTGCATAAATTCAAAACCTATAACAATATTATTATTTTGACACAGCAAACATGAAACATTGATTAATGTTTTAAAAAATACCATTAAAATTAAAAGTTTTATTTAGGTGGTTAATTTACTGAATTTGTTGTACTCATAGACATAAACTCTGAACATACCAAACCTATTAAACAAGTTCCTTTCCTTATCAAACTTTCGAATTATTTATTTGCAATCTCATTTACATTTACCATTGCTATATCTTATATCAATTTTCTATGTGTTACAATAGTCAACTAAAACAGGCATGAGTAGTAGCTTAACTTACTCAGCAAGAAACAAAAAACAAACTAGATTTTAAGTAAAACAATCCAGCGCAGCACAGCCTCCGCATCCGTACATCCATCCCTCAAGCAGCACTACGCTCCAGAAATAAATAAGTGCTCGCGTGAAGAAGATATATGGCACGGCGGGGGAATACAATTCAGGATAGCAAAGGTCTTTCCCGTTAGTACAAATGTAAGTAAATTTGAATAAAACATAGACGGGGTTAAAGTTCGGCCGGTTTTGTTGTTTTACGTGTAATGCGATGTTTTTGTTGAAATGTTCAGCATAAGCCTTCTTCTTTATTTTTAGCTGTATTATTGGTACAGTCAAGGAACTTAATTCCCTACCCATTTCGTTGAAATGTCGTCTGACATTCGCAATGCATTAAGGTCGATATGTCAAACTAACGTCTTGCTCTATAGCTCTTATGGTGACAGTTTGCTATATGCTATTGACCCTTAGGTGGGTTGGAAATTTAATTCCTTGACTGTATATGCTTGGTACATAGAATAAAGTAAATTCGCTATCCGTTCCTGTCTGTCCTAAATCCTTAGTGTATATTCGGCCGCCTTCTCCTTTTAACCCACGCAAGGGATTTTAATACGGTTTTCACTTTCATTTTGACGACCAGATAGCCTAGTGGTTAGTGACCCTGACCATGAAGCTTGAGGTACCGGGTTCGATTCCCGGGAGGGGCAAATGTTTGTATGATGAATACGAATGTTTGTGCCCGAGTCGTGGATGTTATATGTATTTAAGTATATATTTTTCTATATAAGTATGTATATCCGTTGTCTAGTACCCATAACACAAGCAGCTTTAGTTGCTTACTTTGGGACTAGGTCAATTGGTGTTAATTGTCCCAAGATATTTATTTATTTATTTATTTAGAGATTTTTTTATGGAAGGTTTTATGTACATTACATACCGATTGTCCCGTGCAAAGCCGGGGCGAGTTGCTAGTTATGAATAATTCTGTCATTTCATCGACAAAATACAAAGAGGTCCTTGAAAGTGAAATGAAAATGAAGTTTGGCAAACAGGCCACGTGAGCTTTATTATGTTTGATGAATTATTTGAAAAATTTAGTTAACGGTGTTTTATCACAGATGACATTTCAAGTTAAATATTGTTATATGATTGAAGTAATTCCATCATTTTGTTTAACAATATTTTTTGTTTTAATACCTTTTGTTGCAAATACAAAATTACAAACATACGATCACGTGTTATATTGGTTATAATCAGCATATATCGTTTCGGCGTCTCGAACATTATGCGACGGCATTATTTGCAAGAGAATGTGTACAGCGGCGCATGCACATGCCATACGCCATAAAAGACAGAAAGCAACAGACAATCTGTAATGAATACTGTAACCAGGTTGTAGTGCTGTAATAAGAACATGCGACATACGACAAAACTGTAAAAGGTACAAAAGGTACCAAAGTTGTAAGGATTTACCACTTTCGTACCTAACCTCTAGTAAAAGCATCGAAAAGGGGTAAGGTAACTTGGTCGATTATACTTAGAGCTCGTGACAAATAGCTATAAGTACCGAGTCAAATTAGATACAGGCCGTGATAAAGGGACCACGCATGGTTTTTCACGACGTAACGTCAGATATGAAATAAAAATATTCTGCGACTAAAACTAACAAATCAAAATCAAAATATAATGTTGGCAGTTAGAGTGCGATTTATAAAAGCTGGCACCGAATGTTTATGGAATTAATGTCAGTTTCATACATTTTCGGTGTCAGCTCTTGATGAAGAGACCTATAGCTGGTAAATAAACAAGTATGTAGTTAATGAATTTATAAATTTATGAATACAAAATAGCTATCGTTTAATTATAACTATTTTTTATATTTATTGTCAAGTTTGTCTACTTTATATAGCCATTCAACGTCACCGTTCAGGAGCGCGATTTTTGAATCTCACCGGATGACTAAAGCTCGCCAAAATGGCCGTTTTTCATAGAAATGCGGCCATTTTGGTGAGCTTTAGTCACCTGGCGAGATTAAAAAATTGCATTTGAATCTCACCGAGTAACTAGCTCACCAAAATGGCCGTTTTTTATGGAGATTCGGCCATTTTGGTGAGCTCTAGTCACTTGGTGAGACTCAAAAATTGCACCCCCGGTCGCTATTTGAGTCAATACCAGCATGCAGATTCTGTGTTTTTTTACAAGACTGTTCAATAACAGGAAATTAATATATTTACTACTTTCTTCATAAATAGGTCTGAATTTTTACCAAATAAATGGAATAGACATACATTATTATTAACTTATAATCATCATTCTGACTGTACCACCACGCCTCACGAATACATTAGGTTGACAGGGTCATATTTTCAAACAGAAGGGTTAACTGGATGCCATAATCTAAGAGACAACAATCTATTAGCTCTGCTTAATTAACTTTAATAACACCGCATTAATTTTGTAGTAATTATACAGCTTGTTAGGGTTCCATAGTCAAACTAGGAATTGTTATAATTTTGTAATTTCCGTCTGCTTAGGTATGTCTGACTGACTGTTTTATGTAACTTTCTCTCAAAAACCATCAAAGTTTTTGTAATCGTTTTTTTTTGCGGTAATGTGGCAAAACTTTCAAACGCAAGGCACGGAATGCCGATGTTGCAGGTTCGAGTCCTGCAATTACCCTATTTTTTCTTTGAGTTGTCATGCATTGTATAGCATTTTAAATTTAACCATCAAAGTTGCGAAGCTGAAATTTTGTACGCTTGATATCTGTTCCGCGAATCAGAACCAAGAAAAAAATTGTTGTTCTAAGAGGAGATCTTAAACGTGGCGTTTGAATGTGGTTTATGTGACTGTTGCATGATACTGATGATGTGGGTTTATAAAGGTCCATTCGATCAAATTTCACTTAATATTGCCAGAAACTGTACCGAGCTAGTAAAATCTACACTAATATAATAAAGAGGTAAAGTTTGTTTGTTTGTTTGTATGTAGGGGGTAATCTCTGAAACTACTGAACCGATTTCAAAAATTCTTTCACTGATAGAAAGCTACACTATTCCTGACGGACATGGGCTACTAATTTTACTTTAACGAAGTCGCGCGCGTCCGCTAGTTTGAAATAAAAGCGTGTTCAAGTAAACAAAAGTTAACTAAGCAATATTCACTACCAAGAAGATAATCACTGAAATCTTCTCATGTTCTCATTTGCTGCATTTCCCTTTAAGGGAAGACAATCCATCGTCACTTACAAGGGGTGTTAAAAAATGTCATATGCTTATGGGATTCCCGTGTTATGTTAATGCTATGTTCCGACGGTTTGCGGTTAAATGTGTTTTGTTTGCATGAATATTTCAGTCGTGGGGTGTTGTGGGGAATGGACAAATTATGAGCCGAGGAGGCCTTTGACGTTATTGTTAGGAGAATTGAATGTGTGTAAGTCAAGATTTGTTGCGTGCATATTATCCTAAATGATAACAATGATCATGCAAAATTGCTTTTGGTAATACTTTTTATTTAGGTATGTATTTATGTGCATGCTATGTCATTTTAATAAAACCTTAAATAGTAAGTTTTAATAAAAACATAATAAAAATGCTGAGAAAAATTGAAGTATCTCAGTCTTCAAATTGTATCTTTAAATAAATATTTTATAAGATAATTCTCAAAACTCTAAAACATTCTTAAGTATATAAATAAACATTTAATACTATGGATATCATTAGTAAATAATTGCACGTAAAACTTTACTTGGCAATGATAAAAAGTCAGGCTTAAAAAAATCTTTAACAGCGTGACATTTGCCGTCGCAAATCGTAAATCAATCGTAATAATCGACCACAATAGTGCGTAATAACCGAATTACTACCCCCACTGCCAAACCAAGCTAAACGCTAACCCGATCAGGCGTAATTTGTGACCAATTAGAATAATGGTCGCACTGTGATGTATGCACGACGTGGACGGGTTACAGGGAGCTGTAGAGCCGCTATTGCACTAGTTTCTTTAAATTTAATCGTATTAATATCAACACCATCTTTTGTTTTATACTTTACCAGTATACAAAGATAAAGTGTGTAAGCAGTTAGTATAAATTTATTAAACGCAATGCTATTAGAAGCTTGAATATAAAGTTTCTTGTTTCCAATTGAATCGCTATCATTTTTTAAATTGTTACTTTTGCTAGTTTTAATCAACTGTTAGCAGTTTTAATTATGCAAATGAAAAAAAACTAAAGTAAATTCTTAAACTGCCACATAGAACTAAGATACACAAGAAGAATTTATCGAACTATTACGTGAACTGACGGCGAGGGATGTGCTTGCGGGTTTAATGATATTATATTTATATCACGACGATGCTAACAATTTTTGTAAGATTTTTTTATGAGTTCATCGACTTATATGCTCGGAACATTGGAATCTTATAGTGCTAATACATATTTATAAAGTTACATTTCATTTTATTTATTTATACATTGATCATTGTGTTAATAGATTAACAATAATTATATTGTCGTTGTAACAATTAGATTATCGTCTTTAAAGACAAAATCCATCTTTAAAGACAAAACTTGCCTTCAAAAAATATAATTAAACTATGGCGACTGATTGTAGATTTAAATAATAATTAAAAAAAGGGTTCATCGACAGAAGTTAAAAATGTTTCTTGATAAACGTTATAATGTATCTTTTAATTAAAAAATTTCATCAGCATGTCTCCACACCTTTCCTGTTCCCTAATAAATGTTTGGGGAAGCATTTGTCCAGCGCAACGTCAATGTCACCGATTGTCGGGTATAGTTGTGTGAAGTGCACTAGTGTATGAATCTTCCTGTGTGCATCGCAATTAGGAATACATGGGCGTGGGCCGAAGCGAGAGGAAACTAAGGAATTATTCAGTGGTTACTAAAATATCTGGAGATAGAAATGCGTAACTAATCCAGACACTGGCTGGTGTCCGTTGACTCATACTATGAGCAGTGTTGCTTGTAAAATTATAATTGTTTGATGTATTCATGTGTAATTTTACAATTTTTTTTATTGATGACAAGGAGTAGATTTTCTAAGATATGATTTCATTCTTTAAGACTTTCAAATAATACCATTGAAATCTTTTGATGACAATTTTTCAATAAAAAAAACAGTTTATCTGTTTTAATTATTTATAAATTTTTAAAATTCTTCTTGAAAAAGGAAAGTGTCTCAGTTTTCAGTCTGCCTATGCTTATGCGTATGTTTGTTTAAAGCACGGTATTATGAAGACGGGCTTATCAATTAAAATGCACAACTTATCTGAACGTTGGCATTCCTGGCTACTTGTCTTATTTAATATTATGTAATGTCACTTCTCGTCAAATTTCTTTTAATGGCATTCCATTTATTTCATTTTTGGGCTTTTATTATCATTCGGATATCTGAGCAATTTATCACAACTATCATGTGGAACATTACATAACTATATGTGTGTTTGTAACACAAATGTCATGTCCGTTGAATCGTGTCCAGAGTGTCCCATTGGGACGTGGACTAACGTACATATTGTCATGAAATGTTAAGACGTATTGTGTAGCTGCGAGATCAGATACTCATCCATAGTTAGGCATTGTATCATATCATAACCTGAAAAAACGTATACGTGTCAAAATTGTACTGAACACAAATAGCCAACTGCTTCTTTATAAATTAAATCTCTCCCTCTTAAGAGCAGGTCACTTCATTCTTTGAAGGAAGTAAAAGTTTCAGGTGACAGTTCTGAAGCCACAGTTATTTAAAAAAAATACCAAAGAACTATAAGGCATTTGGCAGAACTTCGTGTAAGATATTTTATCAGGTACGATTTGACTGTTACGAACTCTTTGAATATTAGTTATAATTTTTGTTTCTTTAAATAAAATATTAGGCAAATATTCCAAATAAGCTCAATGCGACATATTGTCCTTAAGAAACTTCTTGCGATTTGTCTATAAACGTCAAAACGATCTGGTCCACCGCACACGAATGTGTTAAAAATAGCTTAGAGACGAACTCACAGACTTAATATCCGAATGCTGTATTCATGACATTTTGCCTCTTAAACTCCTAATCATTCAACTCATTAGGACAATGCCAGTGTACTAACTTTTACGATTAAAAACCATGATTTGTTTCATTATTGTTGACTTCGCCTACTTCTAAACTATAGTATCTTTTCTCCTCCCACGTCCTAGCCACGGATGCAGATACTCACCTATGTCCACGTGTCAGGGCTACCCTCGTCAATCTTCGGCTAATTTATGCCCGCATTTGTTTAACCAAAAACGTTTAAATTCGCCGATTCGCCAGCCCCGTCTCAACTTTTTTTATACAAATTACCCTTCTTGCTACGTTTTTCGGAAGGGTTTGCTGAACATATGGGGCAGGGGTATAATACGTCTTGTTCAGTTGTTACTTATTGTTGTTTTTGTTTTTTAGACATGTCATATAACTTTTGAGTTTTTTAAATTTCAATAGCGATTCATGGCATCGGGTCATATTTATCAATCAAATGGTAACATTTATCCATCTATGACAGGTACCGACAAAGGCTGTACTTAGAGAATTTAACTTATTTTGTTTATAATTGGTGCTAGAAATTGTGCGTAATGAAATATATTATAAACAAATTCTAGGTACTTAGGTGATTGAGTGCTTTGAAATGCTAAGAGAATGAAAGTACGTTTAAGAACATTGAATGGTACTTAAAAAGGTCGCTGAAGTCTTTAACAGATCATATAATAATATAAATGTAGCTGTATGTATTAGTCATAGATGAGATAATGTTGAAAGCTTAATTATAGTTTATAACAAGGCTGGGGAACGACTAATTTAGCTTAATAAGGCTCAACATTTTGATAGCATTGCAATGGTCGTGGTAACGGGAGGACTGGTCTAAAACAACGTTGGTTGACAGCAGTAATGTCTTCTAACAACGAACATTTTGAGTGTTACAGTGCTGAATAATCGTAAATCATCATAATAATATACATATATACCACGCAGTCCTTAGTGTTACCAATGGCGTTACCATAACATGGCACGGAAATGAACGCCACACAATACTACAGGCAATTAACATGATGCGTTTAATTACGAACGCATAAATTGTATGCAATATTAACTGTTTACGAGCATACGTCATGGATAACCGAAGGGAGAAAATGTGCTGAATAAATTATACAATCTCACAACGGCATTGAAAATTTGAAACAAAATATTACACATATTTCAGAAACCAAAAATGACTTCAAACTTGAATGAAAATTTGTATTTTTGTCGAACCTAACAATTTTTTCGACAAATAGCGTCATAGTAAAATATAAAAAAAACATACAAAGGACCGTTTCTCAAAGATATTGATCTGGTAATACCTACTACGTCCTACAACGAGCCTACAATGTCCTGTGTGTACAATAAATATAATAACCAGTAATACTAGATTACAATCGTTCAAAAAATGACAGGTACTAAAATTTGTTGAAAATATTGTATGACACAGATTTCTATTTAACATCTAATGCAATTAAAACAAAACAACTTGCTTGTATACTTTTGTCAAGCTAGTGTTTCAAAAGCATTTGAAAATAGCTCTATTTAAAAAAGTTAACAAAATACTACTAGATTCTTCAAATCGTTCGCTTCGTAACTGAAGGACGAGCGTCATAAATATCGCATCGCGACAACGGCACCCCATTTGTCCGAATCGCGGTAAATAATCAAGCGGTTACTTTATCGCGTTATTTATAGGCTCATTATCGACGAATAATGACTATTTAAAGCGAAATTATCATGTTAAATGCGAGCTCAATCTGTTAAACTCTCGGTTTTTACAAGCTTTTACTTAACTTCACCATTTATATTCTTTGTAATCGCTGTTACCTGCGGTTTCAACCGCCGGAATTTATTTTTTTACGTAAGGTGTAAGATTTTGACATGCATCTAAGCAAGCATACACGTTATTATGCAAGCAGGGTATGCATGCAACCGAGCAAGCGGGTATCGAAACAAACATGTAAACAAGCGTGCAAGCGAGCGTGAAAGACAGCACGAAAATTCAAAGATACCATGCAAGTGGGTGTGTATTCATGCAGGCATGAAGCATCTACCATGCACTGGTCACAGCTCCCTGCCCCGGAATCTATAGGTCACCGCCTACAAGCCCATTTGCTGCTTGTCTTCGACTTTCGTACAATATGCGCAGATTGTGGTAAATCTAACCTAACGTTTTATCAGTGTATTAAGCACACGCTTTCTACTAAATATTAAATTTATTCCGGTAATCAATTCAAACATAACGTAAGTATGTAATGAACCGAAACTTTGCATCATTAGTGCGGAATATTACCAATAATATTCCCCGGAGTGGCACACTATTCGGGCATTATCAGGAATTTGGGCAATAATGCCCAAAATTGGCTAGCCTCGCTTCATTTGCGGATGAACGGGGCAAATTGAAATGTTTCACGGCTCGTTAAAAAGGTCCTTTCAGTTAGTTACCGTTAGTCGGCCACAAAATGTCGTTTAAAACAAGAATGCACTAACGGATATATTGTTGCTCTGCGATGAGAACGCGAATAATCAGCTCGAAATATAGCTGAACTCGACTTTATAGTCAAATGCGATCGGGCTTGTGTGTGCCATTTTTGCCCACCTTGATTCCTTCGTTTTATTTGAAGGTGACTGTACCGTCTGTACAATAATTAATTATGCTCGCATTACCAAGGTACTAAGACTATCGAGTAAATAAATGTAATCACTATATTTTTAAAGTTTTATAAACTTATAACAATTGTCTAATCAGTATTGAAGCACGAGTTTATTCTAATCGACACGGCTTATTGCTAAACGATGATGATTATATGGTATGGTAGGTCTATTCAGAACTGTCACAAAAATGTTTTTTAAGGACGAGTTGCATGTCAAAACTACTAGCTGGCACAGAGAACATCTTAGATGATTTGTTGATGATATTCTTTTAGACAATAATACTTTACTTAGTTGATAGAAAGAATTATCATTAGGTTTTTCTTATAACTTATATGTAAAGGTAGTTTACAAATGAACGGAAACCTCCTGGACCTAAGACTTATCAAACGTACAAGTAATAATAGCGACGTTGACGGGGGCCTTCCACGCGTTCTATAACCGTAGATATAACTTCAAGTAATATAGGTAAAACGAAACTTTGCTGGTTCCATATTTCATATTAATACTAACTTTCTATCCTAAAGTTAGAGCTTTAATAGAGTCCGTCTGCGTTTAAGCTCATTGCACTGCACACAAAATATTAGCTAACAGCAGAAGGATAGACATTTATTTTGATCAATGTTTGTTTCAAAAATGAAAGCATCTTGTGAGAGACGTGATGAATGTACTTTTTGTTGATGATGAACTGTACAAATAACACAAATGTCAAAAAAAGAAAACAGAGAAAGTGATGTTAAGAATACTTATTTCAAAATAACTTTTATTTGTATAACACTCCTACACGAACACAGTAAAGAGTTTTATATTTTTCCTCAGCAATCATGAAAATTCGTTTATATAGTCGACCAAGAAACTGCTTGACCACTTTTCGACCGTATTACAAAGGGTTAAGGTTCAAAAGTGGTCAAGCAATTACTTGGTCGACTATACATTATTATTCTTTTTTTTGAGCCAAAACTTCTACACTCATATGCATAACTTATCTACAATATGTAACTAAAGCATATCAGTATGACATGAGTAAGTCACATTTCCTGCTTAATTTGGACAATAAAGCCTCTATGTACAAAGTTAATCTCGCGGAAAGCCCATGGATACTGACAGAGTTTTTTATAAATCTCAGGTATTTCTTTGCCGGGGATGTTGACCAAGTCCTTTCTCCCGCAGTAAACTGCCCACTTATGGATGATAAAACATCCTCTACTGTTGCCGTTCGGTATTAGGACTAAGATGGAGTGACCAGAGACAATTTGATATCTGAACGGACGGGCCTCGGGGACTTCGGGATTGCGGCGGTGCATCGCATTACAACTTCGCATTCCTACTCGAATAATCCTTTCGTACATATTTTATACTTATAATAAATAAAATGATAAAGAAAGGGAATGTTACAATTAGGATCACCTTCCTAGATTTCATTTAGAAAAAATATGGCGAATAGTAAAGTGTGTCTAAAATAAGATTTATAAATGACCACAATTTTTTTGTTAATAGGTAAACATTTTGGGTATAACCTTCTGTTTTTGTTTCTACTGTAAATATTAAAAAAATGTTTGTGATAAAAATGCAAATAAAAGTTATATTTAGAGAGAAATTTGACTAAAACAGTTAACCCATTTTAATTAAAATATACATATTTGGTTCCTTTCATTCTAAGGCAAACGTCACAATAATAATTAAGACGACGCATGTTTTAACTAATTTAGGTTTACTGAGAGTTTTCTTTGCAAAATGATGGTAGCTATGTTACATTTGGCAAGATTTTTTGATTAGAAATCGAATGGTGTATGAGGCATCATTTTGCAGGCTGTAGTTTCTTAGAATTTGAGTCCGAAAAATATACATAGCCATACAAATTACAAACTTGCCATACAACTTACTTTCGTATGAAAGTATAAACGAAATCTGGTTAAAAAGGTCCTAGATAAATAGAAATTCTTTATAAGTAGGACGAAACATGATACCTGACACTATTATCATTATACCTTTACTGTGTACAAACCCGACTTCAACTGATTTTATTTAGAACTTTTTTCACAGTCTTCTATTTGGTTTCAAAATTATATAAGAAGGCACAAGTACAAGGTAACGGGCAATTGAAAGGTTTGTAACAGAAATAAAATAAAAATCATTTATTTTAGACTTAATAAGGGTCCATAGCTTGGTTAGTAACATCGAGGTCCGTAGATTCTATATTACTTAAAAAGTATGGGTAAATATTAAGACTGAGCTGCAAACATTGAACGGTTATGATAATAATAATAATAAAGATAATAATAATCATCATCAAAAACAAAAATATATACCTACATTACATATCAATCACAAAAAATATTTTCAATATGAAATAATAAATAATTAACGCAATCTCGTGCTGACAAGCACGCCTATAAGATGACGGGTGATGCGCGAATCATACCTCATGGCTATAGTTCTTAGGATGAAGTTGAAACTGGCGCGCATTTTGCTCAGCGAGGATGTAATAGTCGTCTGTGCTGGCCAGTGCAAACATACCAGATGCGCTGCAATAGCGCGGCAGCCCCATCAACATCCTGAAGCCGTTATTGTATTGGACACGGAAAGCACTGATGGCCTTTTCTGTATATTTCGCCCAAAGGCAGCTCGTGTAGTATACCTGACGGTAAGCTTTAAACAAAAATGTTTTAGCTTGTGCATTGCAGCGCGCAAACCGCCCCACCAGCATATTTCATCTTATCGCCAACACTCTCCGTTCCTGTTCTATGTCCAACTCCATATAATCCATCCTCACATAGTGACCGAGATATTTAAAATGGTATACCCATCTTAGAGCTTCACCATTCAATTTTATGAAAGGCACAAACTCAGGACTCTTTCCGCTGACAGTCTTAAAGATTATGTATTCTTTTTTTTTTATGTACGCGTAGCGCGTACCTCTTACACTTAGAGTTATTCTGTGTGATTGAATTAGAAACGTGAAAATCCGCACAAGAAACAAAAAACCGTAAAAGTTGTGAGATTTAAGTGGCACTGAACGTGGCATAATGCTAGCAGATCTTGATGATGGTTGCGGGAACACGCTGGATATGAGTAGAGCAAGACTGGTAGTTGTGGCGGTCTTTGGAGGAGGCCTATGACCAGCAGTGGACATATTTTGGCTGCTAGGATAATGATGATGTCCTGCGGAGTCTGTCGCCAGTAGGACTGGTAAGTTCTGTTTAACTGATATCAGTTAATTTATTGCAAGTAACAGGTAGATAAGCGAGGCTTCGAAGTTCCAGTCACAGACGTGATGCATGTGATACGTAATGTTGTAACCTCTGCTTGAGCGACGATTCATTTTTAAACCGGCTTCAACAACCAATTAGAGGCTCCTTTAAAATCGGTCCAAAAGCAGAAAAAATCACTTGAGATGGTTCGGACATGTAATGAAAAGCGACGAGAAGGTGGTAAGACGGTGTTGAAAAATAAATTGGTTATCCTTGAAAAGAAGAAGGGCAGAAGACGACCGCCTGCAACGCGGTGGACGAGAGGTATGGAACGCTGAACACGCAGAAATGCTAGGACAGAACATCCCGGCGCAAACACACAATGAAGAACGACCTTTAGTAAAAGGAAAAGGCACGAATATATTTATACCGATGATTATAATGTTAATCTGTGTAATTTATTACGATTTTGACCTAAATTGTAAGTAGTATGGCACTTTTGTAAGTTTTATGGATAAAAAAGCCGTACAAATTACGCCATACAACTTACCGCAAACAGGTTTTTCAGCGTTTATTCATAAACTGTTAACGCAATAAACATAAAAAATAAAATACGTAATTAAGCCACTTTTAGCCTCCTAATGTCATTAGAGATATATCTATTTCACTTGTTTATCCAGAGATAATCGACCATACAAATTACAAATTTTTCGTGACAAAATACACCGTGTTCAAGATTTACCTCTTTAGATCGCTAAAAGTTACAAGTATCTTGTCTATTTCTGTCGATAGCCGAAGCTAGATAGACGTATTATTCATAGGTATAATGAACGAGGCGGTTGGGCTTTCGACCAATCAGATATTAGGAGGTATATTAGCGGCTTTCAACAAAGGTTGCGCGCGGGACAAGTACAAAGAGACTGCCCTGCTTTTAAATACCGAAGGATTAGTTTCTATTGACATTTAGAGCAATGCGGTAGTTAATGCTCTTTAAAATGGTATATTTTGATTACGAATACGTTATGTTTGTGTAAAGATATGCGAGATTGTTTGAGCGAATCGGCAAGTGGGACATGTCTCACAGCGGTCGTTCGCGCAGTGTTTTGGAGTTTGAGGACGCTTTTTTTTAGTTTTGGTGTCTAACCAGGGAATTTTAATATTATGCCTCTGTTACATTTGGTGTACAAATTGAGAAAAAAAATATTGAGGTAAGTTCTGTACAACGGTTTTTGATTTAAGGCCATGTGACACCTAAAAAAGTCCAAATGAAAATCCACCCATTACCACTTTGAATGGAACATTTAAAGAAGGATTGAAGTTATCATGAATAAAACTTTTTAAATATTCATATTTTTTACTAATTCTGTCTTTCTAAAATTAAGCAATCAAGCAGCGTGAGGTTTTAATGGAATACGAAGCTACAACAAAACTGATAGACAAAATTACGACGCAACTTTTTTAAACAGCCCACCCAAGATTCAAAATGTAATGGTGTAAAAATGCCAAAATGTATTACACTGGAATTTTTTGTTCAAAAATGTATCACAGGAACATCTAACTCTGCTCTCAAAAACTATCCATCTTGAACTTTTAACTTTGTTCATACAATCTCAGAAAGTTCAAATTAGTGAATCATAACGAGAAGGGTAGAGGAACCGGAAAGGGCGTCGGCAGAAAATGGGTTCTACTCGTATGTGGGGACTCTGCCTAAACTGAAGAGACTTGCGTGAGGTTACACGCACATTCACACAAACTATCAGAACTAAAACTTTTTGTCCCTTATTAGTGAAGCCAACAAGTATAACTAATCAAATTCGCTGTTAGATCATATCCTGAGGGAGACGGGATAGGGATCAAAGTTGTCACTAACACAATTAGGGAGGCGGATTAGTTTTGGTCAGAAGTGGCCCGGCTCCCCCGTTCTTGCTGGTTACCTGTTCGAATTATAAGGTTATCTTATTGCTTTTAATTGCCACCCATTAACGACATTGCAAGTTACGTTTCTACTATTGGAAAGCGGCAATGTTTGTAATTTTCTACACGTCACGGGTACAATCGGGATGTTATGTACAGTCAAGGAATTTAATTTCCAACCCGCCTAAGGTTCAATAGCATATAGCAAACTGTCACCATAAGAGCTATAGAGCAAGACGTTAGTTTGACATATCGACCTTAATGCATTGCGAATGTCAGACGACATTTCAACGAAATGGGCAGGGAATTAAATTCCTTGACTGTACAGTAGGGGAACTATATTCACGTACCACCTTAGAACCCTATTGCAATAACGCGACGCATTAAACGCCAGGCTATGTCATACAAATTTCATGCGTATGTCACTTCGACTTTGTTCTACGGTGGTACGTGTTTCAATTTCCTTGACTGTACATAAAAACCTTCTGTGAAAATTTTTCTAAATGACAGTGAAAAACGTATTAAAATCCATTGCGTGGTTTTGAAGGAGAAGGCCGCCGAACATACACTATAAGGATTTATTTAGGACGGACAGGAACGGACAGCAAATTTACTTTTTACTATGTAAAGACTAAGACTAGCGACCTGCCTAAATCATAAAAACATTCTGTAAAAAAAATCTCTAAATTACAGTAAAACCCTTATCAAAATCCGTTGCCTGGAAGGAGTCAGTAGCCGAAGATGACAGCGATGATGATGATGATAAGGACAGATAGAGCCGGATAGCGTCTTAGTTTTATACTAAGTAAGGAAGATGTCCAATGGAGCTTTAAGCCATTTTTTTATCATTATAATGTTATTTTTCCTCTTCTTGTTGTTTCAACTTCTATTGGAGGTTTACAATCGTAGCAGCATTGCTAAAATAGCGATCTTCCCTCTCAAAGCTTAATAAAACCTTAAAAATGGAATAAACGAAACCCAAATAAGTTACAAATAGGAAAATTTGCTTAAGTCCCCTTTCCAATTCTTACTGAAACGACACGACCGACCTCCTGCAATATTAAACGTAGGTTTTCGAGCGGTCCCCACATAATTATTCGTATCTGTGGACTATCCAGCAGATAACATCGTTCCTTAAGGCTTTAAATTGCAAGCCCGGTATGCCATACAAAAAAAATATGATGATGTTATTTAAAATAGTAATACTAACTCACTATTTATTAAGGATCAAATCAAATTTATTAATATAATGCTACTTATAGAGAATTCTTTGTAGGAATAACTTAAGTATTATTTATTATATGTCTACTAATAAATAACTGGTAACAAGGTATGCTGACAAAGCATTGGCGGATATTCTCGTGCAGGTCATTGCTTAGTTGTGTTGTATTGCAAATTATTTAAATGTGTTGTTTGTACTATCAGCGTCATAGATATCTGAACAATGTAGCTTGCGATGAAATCATAAATGTTAAGACGACGAGATATAAAGCTTTCGGCATATTTATGACGATGACAAATTTCCAATTTATAAAAAATTACGTCATTATCACATTTGTATGGCAACCGATATTGCAGGGTTGTCTAAAACATTAAAGAAGCAACCTTCTTCTTCGGACGTTTGCATAGATGGGACTTGAAATTGGATATTCCACCATATTTGTTTAAAAATGAATCTTCATTGCTCTTCCCATCGTTTTGATAACCTATACAGAGATATTTTATGAATTCGTATCCATTTTGTTTTACGGCTAACAGGACTAACTGCAGTTGAGTATTTTGTGTATTTCTTAGAAGGCTAGACAGCATTGTGCCTTAGGCATGTACATTTCAATGATTTTTCTGTTTAAGGACATTTAAATTTGTTTGTTCTTTACCGAATTTCTTGTGAGATATAACGACTGTTTAGATTTTGAACCAAATGTTTAGGCGTTTTTCCCTTTGAGGCGGATACAGATTTCTAGAATTGACTTCGGGTATCGTCGGAACTAAAATTAGGCAAAGTACATTGCTGCCTTTAAAAAGAAGGCCAAGAGTCTAAAAAGGCAAAGTAAATCAAGAACAATTCTTGACGACTTAAGCTAACAAACAAATTGTAAGTAATCGTGGTGTAATTTTCTTTCCTTTTTCAATTCAAACATTCAGTAACTTTTGATTAAAAGACTTAACTTTCTTTCTTATATGTATAAACAACTTTATTTATTACAAAAAAGCCTCTGCGTAGTGGCGTTACTTAGATATAGAGGATGGTCATAAAATTTTCATCAAATTCGTGTTCTATTAAGTTTGTTAATATTTGACTATGTGAATTTTTACCTTAAGTTTGAAACTTTCATAACTAAACACTAAGTTTCGCTCTCAGGAGACGAGCCGTCATCTCGGAGCTGGGCGTAACGTGCTTGTTAACTCGTCTCATATATTATGAACGCGAGTCAAACGTATCTCACCCGATGTGTACAGAATGATGTTAAACAGGATGCTCATTACTTAGGGACCTAGAAATAACTAAGAATCTTTAAAAATATTATAAATAGTAATGAAATGTAAGCGAGTGGATTAACATGCTAATGCATACGCCAATACATTATCACAATCAAGTTTAGTGTAAAGTTCAACAATAAAAATTTTGGAAATTGGCCTGTTTGTGTGTTTTTTATACATATATTTACTTGTGTGAATCGATAGAGAGTATTTGTTGTTTTTGTTGGTTGTATGGGGAATATTAAATTCAGGTTTGTACAAAAGTCATATTATACTTCATCTTTTTAATTATCTATATAGGATGACTAGTTGAAAGATTAACTGATAAAGCATGCCTTAAGGCATTAAATCCGCCTTTTGTAGGTACAAAAGGCGGATTTAATGCCTTAAGGCATGCAGATATTGAAACAATTTTATATGCAAAATTCAATTTATTTACAACCACAATTTAGATATATACCCTTGGTCTGTGGGGTCCTAGCGCATTAGGCCTCTTCAAAGAGATCTCGAAGAGGCTGGTCGACGTCACAGGTGACCGAAGAGCTGGCAGCTACCTCGCACAACGTATAAGCTTAACCATACAGAGAGGTAATGCTGCCAGTATCTTCGGTACTATGCCACGGGGCCCTTCTTTTTTTGATATATTTTAGTTATAATTTTAGTGTCAATGTTTAGTTTTTATGTAGTTTGATTGTTTTATTATATATGCAAATAAATAAATGAGTAAAAGTATGTATTCATTACGTAATTTAACGTAGGCTTTGCTTAGTTTGGGATTGCGTCAAGAAGTCTATTGTATCCAAAGATTAAATATTAAAAAAAAAAATATTTATAATAATGAGCACCCTGTGAATGGTATGAGTAAATAGGAGGTAAAATAAAGGCTGGCCGAATGTCGTCTGTCGCGACCTTTGGGACGTTGTCGGCTAACTTATTTAACTTTGAGTTGAACCATCCCGGTCCAATATTTACATATGTGCTCGATGCGAGTGAACGGCGTTGTCATGATTGTGCACTGTTTTGTGAATTGGACACTGCAAACAAAACAATAGTACTGTACTATTTGTACCGTTATGGGTAGGTTATGGTTGTAAAGGCCCAAGCTAAAGCTAAAGCTAAGCTGTATAGTTGTTGTATAAAAGCGGTCGCCTTCATACAGCTACTATATACAGCTTATAGTGCTTAGTGTGCTACGTGAGGGTGTACTAGGAATTATACTGAATACAGGAGTGTGCTTAGAAAAAAAGCGTTTACCTAAGCTATTTTATTTATTCAAAATTGTATGAATGTATAATTTTTTATTGTGTTGTCATAATCAAGTCACCATCACATATGTAATTAAACGATACTTTTTATGTACCTACCTACACTGTCTAGAAAATGAGGTTCTTTCTAGGGAAAATCTATTGTGATCAGATACTTGTAAATGCTTTGAATTATTGCGAAGCTGGTGTGCCCGGAAATATGAATATTTTATTTAAATTAAACCTATTTGCTTAGTGCAAATACACGTTTTAACCTAATATACCAAACCCCCCTTACCTTTATTTGGCGGGAAGATGATTTGTCAAAATAAATTAAGCATAAGACAGTCCGCGGCGCGTGTTGTCAAATATTAACGGAGGCTGCGGCCTGCTGAATAAAAATACAGCCTCTGGTTACTCGGTTCACGTATTGAGGAATATCGGTCCTAATTTAGAGATTGAAGAAGAAAGAATGAGATATTGTTGGTGGAATATTCTTTACTATAAAAAGAAAGGGGTTTTTGAATACTGTCAAGAGAATATTGAGCAAAATGCTAAGTCTAGTGGACTGACTAAACGAGCGATATCGCAAATTCGTAAGACAGTGCATGAGGCACTATTATAACATGGAATCCGAGTCGTATCAAAAGCGGCTACCGCGCAAGGTGCCTAGCACATTAAGTGCAGAGTGTTTTGTGGGACCGAGAACCTTGTGCATGGTCCATCCGCATCGCTACCATCATTTTGCTCGCTTAAAAAACAACACAGTGGGGAGCGCTTTTTGGGACTGGGTTCACACTTCTCTTAACGGTATCAAGTAGGTTTGTGCATTAACCAGCTATTCGTGTACCTCCTTACACGGGCATTCCAAATCTCATGTGACTCTGTGCCCACAATCCATCATCGTCCGCGACCCTAATAATGCACTCGCGTACGAGCAGCCAGGAAGAATCGTTGCGGCGCCTTTGTAACGGACTCAATTGAATTTCACGCACGCTGGAGGTAGCTTGTGTTTACTTTAGTCTATGGTATAGATATGATAATAATGTAGACTTATATTAAAATAATATGTACGACTATAATAGGGGTTTACGCCTTGCTTTGCATGAAGAGAGTAGCCTCCTTTCACAGCCAAAAGCAGGCTTTCGAAGAGATTCCATTGGAGTTCAATGTTTGTCATGGTGAATGAATCTATTCTAGACCCTAATGAAAACGCTTCTACCTTCTATAGACTCTGGAAGGAATGCTTCTCTTAAAATTTCTCTGTGGCTTTTCAGAGCAAACAGTTTTATAACCCTGAAGTGGATGTCTTGTGACGAACTTCCTTCGAACTGTTATAATTCTGATATTTGAGTACTGGTTTTAATTTCTTATTTTTATGTATTTATTAATACATCCTAGCCTATAAAGCTCTATTTCTTATACTGAGCTATGTATTTAGGTTTCATAAAACTGGAAACCATAGAAAATTTGATAAGAAAATAACCTATAGAACATTTCTATCAATTATTATAGCTAGCACATTCTTTAAAATATCACCATGCCTTAAAACATGACATAATGTATTTCACTCCATATTAAAATTTATTCAGTTCAGGTCTCCTGTAACATTTATTTTTATGCATAACCTAAAATTCAGTCTCAATTTATTTAAATTCCAAGGCAACTCCCCGAGGAGGCGTGTATATTGTTTCACACTCCGCTAGATGGCGTCGCCAACACAAATGGGTGCGTATACACTTAATATTCATTAATTCTAAATTCAAAATGAGCGCGCGCACTCTTCCGCTTCGCTGCGTAGGCGCTAGATTTGAGTGGGCTTTTGTTTTTTTCTACGATTAGCGTGGAAGGAAAAATGAAAAAGGGTGGGTGTGCGTAGTAGAAAAGTCCACGTTAGGTTTTGGGTTAAGTACCTTATGATACCATGATGATGATTTTTGCTAAATAACAGACAGGTTAAAGTTTAGGCTACGTAAAAAAGATGAACAGATGAATTATGGGTCTGTTAATTTAAAAAAAACTTAAAAATCGCAACATAGCGTAATAGAACATACTGTTCTCAAATAAACTTTGATATCAACATCCTATTTCAATCTTTACGGAAGCGTACTGTCAAGTCATTTAAATTGCATGTACTAACCTCCCAGTCTGTTAAACGTATGTATTATCAAACCGCGATTAGAATATGGTTGAAGAGTAACGTCAGCACACTGTCATTTGATAGACTTGCGTCAAGCTTCAGTCCTCTATGTATGAAATGACAGCAGGCTGACGTTACTCTCCAATCATATTCTAATCGCGGTTTGATAATACATGTAGTGCCTATAGTTTTTTTTAATGTACATACAAAGATTGTAAGTCATCGTAATCAACTAAATCAGAACTCGGTACCCCTGTCCCTCGTCTCAGTGCAGTGTTGCCAACTTTGTTTTGTGGAAGTCGCTAGCACTGTTGACAAAGTCACCAGTTGATGTAATTCTGAACGTCGCTAAATGTATGGAGCACTGGCTATAAGAAGTCCCTAAAATGTATGAAACACTTGCAAAAATTGTCGCTATATTGGCAACACTGGCTCAGTGCCACTTTGAGTGAAACTTAACGCAAATAAAAACGTGTTCAAGACAGCTTCTAATGACCGTTGATAACCCTTCAGAAGCAAGACGATAAAGCAGCGCGTCCAGGCAAGAAATTAAGAGTTCTGTCGCATTCGCGCCTCCTGGGAAATTCGGCCAATCACGGCGGGCGAAATTGCTCATCGGCCGCCCGTGACCACACTGCGACACTGGTGTTATCTCATGGCTTAGCTCAGAAAATACAAAAAAAAAAACCCGGCTAAGTGCAAGTCGGACTCGCGCATCGAGGGTTTCGTACGATAGCTTAAGAAGCACCGAGCATTGGTTTAACGAAATGATGAACTGGATTGGGGGACAAACTTAACTTTTCCATTGGAAAACTGTTATCCTTATACATCCACATACGTCGCGGTCAGTTATCAACTGCAAATAAGTTGACTGGGTTAAGGGGCTGAATGGAAAAGGCGTACCTGGTTTTGGTTCGAGTCCATGCGTGAGCGGCGAGGTGTTATGGCTGCCGGGCTTATGCACTCCATCCTCTTCAGCGATGATAGGAAAAGATGATGGTATTTACGAGTATCGTGAACGCGAAACCGATATTAAATTGGTGATTAGTTCTAAGCCTTTGGGCGAATGGCGGAATGGGAACGAGCACTCGATATCGACCGATTCGAACCCAGTCGTAAGCTGAACTGAACGATAATCAGTTGATGACATTTGAAGTCGTGTATCTACCCGCGGTTTCTGGGGATAGGAATGTAAAGGATCTGAGGGTAGGTGACTGAAGCTAATTGTTAAAGTTTATATTATAAAAAATATTGAACATAAGTTTATAATCGCATTTTTTTGTGTGTTAATAAATTTACAGTTTTCGAAATATTCTTTTACTTGTGATAGATTTAAGACAATGCCTCTCGCAAAATTTCATGATTCTAGGTCAATGATAGGTACCTACGCTATAGCATTTTAATTCCCTTGCGAGTGCCAAAATATGCGGTATCAACGACCGTACTTTTTAACCGAGTTAAAAAAAGGAGGATCTTAATTCGTCGGGATCTTTTCGACGACTGGGTTAACTTAGAAGTTTGATTTTTTTACAGGTTCAAGGGTCTGCAGATGTTTTGTTTTATCATTGCATGCCATTTAAATTTAGTTGTTCAGTCTCTAAAATAAATTCAAAATTGTTTTATATGTTGTCGTACCAATTTGGACACGTACATTAGCAACGAGATTTATCTCGCACGCTTTCCCCAATTTCGCTCAGAGGTTATGACGTGCGCTTATATTTACACGCTTATTTACTCAGCGTGCGTAACCCTTATAGCGACCAGTTAAAGTTCAAGTTACGCTCCAGAAAATGTAGAGATAACTTTGTAATCTCTTACGCTCAGTTTCCTATCTTGCAGTATCATGTAACAAGTTGCCATTTTTGAAATATTGTCTGCATTTCTTCGCCTAGCATTTCATTGGCTTCAAAAGTTAATTAGGTATTATTTAGCCATATTTGTTGATGATGTTCACAATAGATTTTTTTTCGGACTTCCATGAAGCTTATGCAAAAACCCACCATACATGATAGTTTATGAGTTATTTGTTTTGATGATGACACAGAAACAGACATAGATACATAGATCCTGACAGACAAATATGGACAGGAAAATAATTGACAAGGGTTCCATTTTATTTCCAAAATTTGGTACAGAACCCTTAAAAAAGGAATAACATCACTTTTAATATTTTCGGTGTTTGAAGTCAAATATTTTCCATCCATTATCATAATTAATCCGAGACGGATTGTCAAAACATCAATAATCAGAGAAAACATCCCTAAGGAACGGAGGCAAACGAGAAACAGCGAATGCTTTCAGAAATTACTGGCCATTCATACCGTTTCTTTGTCGCCTCCCTTCAACGGTAACCGCAAAGCGTTCGATTTTTAAAACGCCCGTCACGCCGAAAGCCATAAAGAAAAATAAAGATTCGAATCTTGTTCGAAATTGGAATCCCAGGCGATTTGCACGTGACAGCAAACGCGGCGCTGCCGTATTACTGATTGATTATGCATTCGCGTCATGGCTGGCTGGAAATGTTGACATGCGACAAGAGAAACAATATAATACCGGTTTTTTTTCATCCAAGTGTCGGTGTTGGTTTTGCTTAAAATGTGGTAAACTTTGTACGACTGCTTTTAAAGACGAAATATGTGACACGTTAATATGTGTCAATGATTCGTTTGCTTGCTTGCTTAATTTACTTGCTTGTTTGCTTGAACCGCTTAATAGCGGCTAGTATTATTTTTGTATTTAAGCCACATCCTTATGCAATTTATCCGTGCGGGAAAACCAAATTCCTTGTTATTTGATCAAACCAACTTACCTTCCAAAGCACGACAAACAATGACAGAAATTAAATATATCTTGGAATGTTTATATTATAATATTCCATACTCATTAACACGACCCTGCTCAAAAGCTTTTCATCTTGACACTGTCCGAAGATTTGACCAATTTACAACCCCAAGATGGCCGCTGCGATAACCGGCGCCCTGCAACCGGTCAGATAAAACGGTAAAAGCCATACCGGACCCTTCCGAAGTGCTTGGGGAGTGAATAACGGTATGGCCTCGTTAATTAACGCCATTAAAGTATTGTTTTTAATTTGAATAAGATTTAGAAGGTTTAATTAAATGTGTTATTGTGTATTAGGCGTATAAAGCACCGTAAGATTATTTTCAAAGTGCACCTCGTAATTACCTACTTATGTTATACATTAATTTTTTTAATAAATTAATGCAACTATGGGTTGAGAAGCATTAAAATAATGTAACAAATAAATTAATAGAATTAATTATTATGTTATTTAAGTAGCTCATGTCCTTTTCTGTGTTATTTCTATACCAAAATTCATCAATGTAGACTCAGTGGTTTAGGCGTGAAAACGGAACAAACAGATATTCAGAGCTATTTTTATTTTATCATAGATAGATGTCGCGTTCTTAAGAAAAGGGGTCTGAGACAAAAAGACATACAGACAGACAACGAAGTAATCCTGTAAGGGTTTCTGTTTTCCTTAAAGGTACGGAACTCTAAAAAACAATTAATTATGAATGTTTACCCAGCCCTGTGCCAAGTGGTCCTTCGAAAGTTCTAACCCCATAGCTTAGCATGTTTGCTGCCGCTATGCGACCAATTGAGAGCCACTTCACTTCGGATAATACACGCGTGCCCTTAATATAAGCTTTTTAACTGACCTTCAAATAAGAGCCTTAATTTAACCCTTATGTTGGGTTTTATAAAGATCTGTTAGAGCTAATTTAAGTTAGTAAAGACAAATAAGACTGTGAAAATGTTTAATATTTACTTTTACGGACATTTTTAGAGCATGAGTCTTGTGTTTTATACCCGTTTAATTGGTGTCGGTTCCTACTATATTAGTAAAGAGAAGAAAGGAATAAAAAGCATTAAACGAACATTTACAATCAAACAAAAAATCACTCGAACGATTATATGCTTAAAATCTTGATTTCTTAAATAATAAACATACCGCTCTTCTCAGTTATTTCTTTATCCTTTCTTTCTAACGGTTGCCTGAAAGAGATCGCTTAAAGTGATAACTCCGCCTACTGTGTGCCTCATGTATGTTCTTTGAATAAGTAAAGTAGTACTTTTTAATGTTGTTTTGTAGTGATCAATAAATAACTGTTATATTGTATTGTATAAATACAAATTATATACGTTACATATCGTTTGTTATTGCATTTTTCTTATCACGACTTACCGTTTTATGTTTTAAACAAATGTCACCTAACCACAATATAAAGCTATAAAGATCATTATCTGCATCCCGGTAGCCAATTAAAACCGCACCGACAACTGTTTGACTTGTCAGCAATATTTTTAATTGAGACAACCGCGTATGTCGTCAAATAGTAGTTTCAAACACCAGATATAGAAGATCTCTCCACCCTCCCTGTGGCTTTAAAGTGCTTTAAAGAGAAGCAGTTTTGAATGGGGTTTCGTGGGTCATGTGGTACTGGTTTTTGGGTGGGGTCATTGTTTACCCGAACGGGGCAAATAATTAAGAATGTTCATTGGTTTTGTCAACACAATCTATGGAACTGGCGGTGTGATTGGTAAGGGATTGCTTTGTTTGCTCTCTTTCTAATAATGTTTGTTGCTACGTCGAAAGTTATTAGTTTTTGTGTTCAGTTCATACTTCAATATTTTTGCTACTCCCTAGTTTCGAATTATTGATTAATGGTAATGTTTTATAAAATGGTTTCATACGAATTGGGTCTTATGTGCATTTTTACGGTTTTTTTAAAGTTCTTTACGATGGCATAACAACGCTGGCTTTACAATTTATGAAGTGGCAGTATAAAATTAAGTCAAAAGTTGTCTTACCAGTAAAACTACAAGACCGGGGGAGACATAAGTTACCTTGTTCTGAAAAGAGAAGAATAAAAGATAAACTGCTAAGTTTCTTGCGGCGTTTCTTCTCGGCAGAACCTTCCATTTTCCGAAGCGCTAGTAGTCTCAGTCGTGTAAAAGAGCCTATGTGGCCTTCTTGCATATTAATTTTTCATTTTCATACCTACCAAAGATCAAATTATAAAGTAATTTAATAACATTGCCCACTCAGTGTAGGTGGATGCAAAAGTTAACATATATTATTTCTATTAATCTATTTTATCCCAATGAATGCTTTCGAAAAGCACACGACAAAGGTGACTACACCTATTAATTCGAATCACCGTTGAATTCAGAAGTGCCATTTGTACTAAAGATAATCTTCCGATCAGATGTAAAGGAATGATTTGCAATTTTTAAGGCCAACCAGCGCTAGCCTTAAAAACATTTAGTTACAACTAAATATAGAACAAAAGAATGCCGCCTAACCTAAATCAATAACCTTTTCTTTAATTTCCTCAGAGCATACGATCTTTCGGGGTCTTGGAGGGTAGTTAGGCGTGTTTGTCCTGGGCGAGGTCATTACACAGCACACGTGATGCGTGAAATTATTTCGTACTTTACACAGCCCCGTGCGTGTGCGCCGGGGGAATAACGTGGATTCGGCTAGAGGATAATATAATTGTTTTAGTTTAAAAAAGTCCCGGCAGTCTGGTTTTGTTAAGTACAAATCGTCGTCGAGCTTAATCTAATAATATTATTTTCTATTCAAGTGACAAATAAATAACCTGCAATCCTATATATCTATTGGTCGTTGTAGCTTTTTTATAGATCTGACATGACTGATCCGAGGATAACTTTTAGTTCGATTTCTGAGATAAGCAAATGTTTGTATGATGGATATGAATGTACGTACCTGAGTTTAGCATGTTAAATATGTACATAGTACATAATATAATAATACAAGCTTTGATTAGTTTGGGACTAGGTAAATTGGTTTTAATAATAATAAATAATAAAATAGCTATGTATTTAGGCATAAAACCCATTACAAATTACAATTTACATTACATTAGTTTATAAAATAAGATTAGATTAGATTTACATTAGAATAAAATTAATATTAAATTAAATTAAATTATTATCATTACATTTTTACAATTTAATATTCATTTTATTTTATTTTAGTAGATTTTGAGATCATCAGGAAAAATGCATGCGGTAAGAGTGTTCTTTACTAGCACATTGTCTGACCTGCTGATTCTCTCAATAAAGGACCATCGTCGTTTTCGCATGAGCGCGAAGAAGTCGTCTACCATGTTCAGCGCAAACATGCCAGACGCGCTGCAACGCCATGGCAGTTTGAGCATGGCACGGAACGCGGTTTTATTTGTCCTTAGATATTTATAATTAGTATGTTAACTACTCTAAACTAGCGACCTGCTCAGGCTTTGCATGGGTATAATAAGGAATCCTAATTTAGGATGTAATACACCTACATAAAAACTTTTTGTGCAAAATCTCTAAATGACTGCGAAAACCGTATTAAAATACGTTACGTGGTTAAGAAAGAGTAAGCGGCCGAAGATACGATGAAGAGATAGGAAGGAATAGCGACTTTATTTTATACTATGCAAAGTTAGTTACAAAAATAATAAAGTTTGAACACCAATTTAACTCAAAGTAAACGGAAAGTCCTATCCACACAACACAAGCCCCCTCAAATAAAACAGTTGTAACGCAATACATCTGCTACAATGCGTTGTTTGACACCATGATGCATGGTCGCCCGGACTATACGATTTCAATTCAATGCAGTGTTTATGGTGGCCCTGTTTAGTTGCAACAAGGCAATGGGCCGCGTCGGATTGGCATTAGATGGAGTTTAATGGTAGTTATATTTACACAATTTAGAGTTTTTTTTCATTAACACGGCATTTTAAAGCTTTTACTTTATATCGAAATTTAAAAGAATTCGTTAAAAGCTGAAGAACTATGTTTTTCCGATAATCATCAGTATCACGAGTAGTCTAAGAGTATAAGTATAACGCGTAGAGTTTATAAAAAACTGTAGAGCAGATAGTATTTAATAGGAGTTACCACACTTTTTGTTCGTAATAATAGACTGTAGAATGCGGATGCCTTTATGTGGTTAAAGAATGCTGGATGTTTCACAAAATAAATAAAATAAATAAAAATCCGAATACATCTGGCTTACTAATGCAATTCATCAAACCAAGAAAATCCACCTAACGCTCACTCCGCGCGGTTTTTTGTGTACTGCTTATTCAAACGAGTACGTACGCATACAAAGAGAGGAAATCTAGTTAGATTAAAATCTAAGTTAATAAAAGGTAAACTGGGGGAGTAAATCGGATAAGCGTGTGTTTATGTGAAAGAATTTCAATTTGAACGCGAGGCACCTGTCGCGCCGCGTTACTCCACGCGGGATATTAATGATGCTTGCACGGGGGCCTACGCGGCTTTAGAACAGAGCACCTAGCACGAATCTTCTCGACACGCGTTTACTCGCTACGTAACTCAGTGCGTCTCTCTTCTACTGCGCTAGTCAAAAAGAGACGCACTGAGTTACGTAGCGAGTTAACGCGTATCGACAAGATTTGTGCTAGGTGCACAGGTAGGTGCACACGCACATTTCAGTTCTACAATTGTCAAACACACTCTCAAATTGTTATTCATCCCAATGAGCGTAGGACTCTACAGTCGTAAGTCATTCCTTTTCGTCTAGAACCTATCCTATACAAAGGTATAGGAAAGGTTATAGGATACAATAAATATTCTCCGCTATTTTGTAGCTTGTAGCCCATTATCAAATCGGTTTTGGCCTACATTCGAGTCTCCATTCAAGAAACTGTTTGCTCCATCTGTAGTCCTATCTATGCATTTATTAGACCTTGCGACTTCTACTTTCTGTTAGCAATTTTGGTCTACCTCGGCTCTACTATAGTAGCTGTCAGTGAAATATATTTTATTCTAAATTTTTCGTGCTTGTGATTTGATTTTGAAGTGAGAACGGTCTACGTTTCATATCATAGTTCTCAGGAATAACCACTTTGTAGAGCCTTTGTTCGATAAAAGTAATACTATTATTGTTTACCTTAGAATGATGATAACTAACTAGTAGAAACCATTTACCGGTTTGATTGTTATGGTTATCACTTATATCGTGAATTTTATTTCTTAACTGCCAACCTTGAATCTATACTAAAATGCACACATAATCTACTTATAATCTAATCAAAAAATGTTGTTTATTTAATCTATCTGGACCAATGTAAAGCATAAACCAAACTAGACTAACTTAACCCTAAATCTGCGACTGTCATTTCATCGTACATTGAACAGCAATAGAAACAAACGGCAAAAGTTCAAATTGAATTTATTGGTTGTCACAATGCTGCGCACTTGTTATGTGTGGCCAGTGATGGTAATTGTTGCAACACATGGTATTGTGGCGCTAAAGGGGTAAGGTGACAGATGAAATTATGTCCCCAAAAGAGTCACAATGGCAGGAACAGGGTTTTGAAGAGATATTAATGTCGATGAATGGCGGAATAATTCGATATTCTTTAGCGATTTTGTAGATTGTAGTATTACTTATGCAGTAGTGCCAGGCGAATGGCACCCTTAAAGTTTTTTGTGCAGAGAATCGCATATCTACCGGTTTTTTTTCTAATCATTCTTTAGAAAATTTAGGTTGGTAATTATAAATGTGAAAATAAATATAATTTTAATTTGTCTAAATACGTAAAAATATTGTTACAAGTTATTGTGTACCAACTAAAATTGCAGATCAGGCAAAAACGACTTCAGATAGCTTTTACATCAGAATAAGATATACTTAGGTTAAAAATAATTGATAGATACAGGCGTTACTTTGCGTTTTGTTGCACGGACGCAGCTGATTTGCACGTGAGTACACAACACTGCACTGGTTTCGCGGAGAAGGAATGCAAGGTAATTTGCTCCAATTTGTTAATAAAATATGCTTTAATTTATTAGCACGGCGCATGGCGTTTTTTGAACTTCACGTGAACGAAGTCACGGGTAAGTAAGTAAGTTATTAAATACACTAAACATATGTTGAGTTCACGTTTCATACTTTACTTTAAAAAGAAAGTAAAAGCGAGAGTAGAATTTAAATACCTACTTTTTCTCACCCTCTAAAATTCCCCACTAAAAACCATTCTCAACTAAAACTTCCCTGCACAACTACAGACAGTCGGTAGGTACCTACAAGGCGGACATACCACTAAAAAGCACTCACACGTCTACTTTAAACTGTGGAACCCATGTTACCCTTAAAAGTGCTAAGCCGTGTAGAGACCGCTCTATTCCCCGGACCAAGGATCCATCAATATCTTTGCATATACTTTGAAGCTATTTCTGTTACGGCGAGGTTGGGAGACTTGTTTTAAAGTTTATATTTCAAATGTTTTATCCATATGCTACTGTAACATAACTTCGGATGGTATATGAACAAAGACATGCTAATGTTAATTTCTTTTTGAATTGCAGTTCTTTTTCTTTTTTTGAAATTCATGTTCCAAGTTTTGCCGGAAAGTTTATTGTAACGGGTTTGCTTTACCATATTATTATGTTGCTAACGAACCCTTACCCGCGGATTCACCTGGGTGACATTATTTTATATGCATTTCACGGGAAAGAAAGGATTTCTATGTCTCAATCCAGGATATGATCTATCTGTCTACCAAATTCCATCAAAATCCGTGCAGCGGTTAAGGAGTGATTGAGAAACTGAGATCCAAATACCCAAACATCATTACTTTCGCATATTAGTGAGATTGGATGTCACATTTTTGATATTTTGCTAATCAGACTATAACTGTTTGACATGCAATTAGACACAGATATTATGTCCTATGTCGTGTCGTAATATTGAGGTACGACACTTTGCGTCGGACCTTCGACTGTGTCGGTTACTTTTTCTTACATTGTGTTCTAAATTACGAACTCATTATGTGTAATATTGGGTAATGAATACGCACAAATCAATCTAAGTGAATAACTTACAATAACTATGGCCATGGTACAGATGATACATCAAATCTTAAAAGTAATCTTTAAAAGTCTGCCATTCTGTTATCCGTTCGTTCGTTATTTACAGCGTAAATAAAATTTACATTTTACGATCTCCTATACAAAGGAGCGTTCTAAATTAAAAAGCACTTTCGATCATAAATTCTCAATTACGTCACCTACAAACGACATTCAAAATTACCTATTGCCAACATTTTTCCTTCCAACTCCCAGTAGGCATCAAAAACCGGGTGGGAGTGGTCCGACGGCACGGACACTCCTATTGGCGGTCTTGGACACACCTACATCGCCAAACAAAAAGGAAACACTTGAATGTAGCCCGCTTGTCCTAAAACACGGCGCGGGGTAGAGCCTTGAGAATTCACCTCTCTCTTTCTCGAATTACCTTGTTGTGTTTCAAGACGGTGCTCGCGGATTTGGGTTCGAATCGAAGTCAAGCGCCGCCGACGGCGCCATCTCTGTATTTGTGTCTGAACTACGTGCATAAGATTATTCAAAGATGGCGTCGCGGACGCCTGAAAACCTGAAATTTGGCTGGCTTTAACGAAGTTAGTTATTGAAGTTGAGAAGTTTTAAAGTGGTTACGAGCGGATGGGCATTGTTTCTAGAAGGAGATATAGCCCTGAAATTGACTTTTCAATTGTTTAGGAAGTGGTTTTAAAAACTAGACTAGCTAGAATTGTAGAAAAAAACTTGTAGTACCTACGTAAAAGATTTTAAATTTTACTGTTACGTACTATCATTACTCTAAGTACTTTTGACTTCCTTTAAAACTGTGTTTTTTTGTTTTGTGTTGACTTCAATATATTATTAAGTTTGACCCACTTCCATGAAAGGCTCGTGTACCTATTACATTTTTTTACTACAGAAATATATTGGCAAATGTGTAATTCTTAGTAAGTAGGTACGACTAACATTATTATCTATATTAGCAATTATATTAGTTCAATAACTGCACAGACTCTAAAATAAGCTAAAAAAAACTGCTTTAAATTATTATCGTTTACATCGGTCCTGTGTCATATAATAAAGATTATTAATCTTATACCCAACAATCAATACTTATGTTTAAGAAATTTAAAATAATCTGGCCTAATTTTTTCATAAAATGAGGCCTCCGTTCTGAGCGTTGTGTGCTAAAAATAAACCAAAGAGACCAATAATTCAGGATTGGTCGCTAAATTGTTGCCAGCAGAGGCGGTATGAAATGATAGGTACTGAGTGGAATCGATCAGCGTAAGCAGCTTACCAATTTATAAGGGCTTAGCTAGGTCGCTAGTCTTATCTGGAATTATTTACGTTTAGCTAAAAGCTCTAGTCAGAATGAACCAAAAAATGCCCATATGCAAGTTGGACTCTTGCATATAGAACTTAGTAATAATTTTTTTTTTTTTTTATAAATTAGAATGCTTGAGCTTTTCGTTTTTATTTGCGTCGCTTATAAAATTCTAC
Source organism: Ditula angustiorana (assembly GCA_963691745.1). NCBI lineage: Eukaryota > Metazoa > Arthropoda > Insecta > Lepidoptera > Tortricidae > Ditula > Ditula angustiorana. The sequence goes on along the minus strand of OY829482.1, from coordinate 10,451,871 downwards.
GTCTTCGGTAAAGGATTTCTGGAAAGTTTTAGTTTGATTCAATTGGACAATCTAACTAAACTATAGAGTTTTTTGCAAATCTAAAAACTTTTCTAACAATACAGCCGTGGCTTGGCCAAGTTTATAGATTCTTTTAGACTCTATACTGTACTCGTACAATGCGCTCTTAGCTAGCAGAACTCAAAACGCGGAAGCAGGTATTCATGGCGTAATATTTGCATAAAGTCGTACTATTGAAATATGCAATAAATTATACTAATTACATAAAAAAATCATTATATTGCTTGCAATCTAATGATTTTTTCTAGTTCAAATTATTACTCAAACTTAGGTGGTCATGTCATGACCTAAGTTTGAGTAATATTTGCACTAGCTTGCAATATATTTCGATTTGCACAAGTTTGTGGGTGGTAGGATCTTGTGCAAGGTCCGTCCGTGTTGCTACTACCATCTTGCTCGCTAATCCTGCCGCTAAGCAGCAGTGCTTGCAGTGTAATGTTCCGGCGAGGAGAGCAAGGCAGCGGTGCAATTACTGGCACAAAGAGGTATTCCATCTTAGCCCTCTGCAATCTCCTTGGTGTTGCGGGTGGTGTTCACTTACCATCAGGTGACCCACTTGCTAGTTTGCCTTCCTATTTCGTTAAAAAAAGTTGAAAAATCAATTTGTCAAAAAAGACATTGCACAGTAGACTCAATTGCATATTGAAGGAGGTTCATTATTGTTCTAATGGTAACTTATGACTTGGAAATATCATGATACGAAAATGAAGTTGGTAAAAAAATATTTTATAATTTCTTATATTTTCGCGAATGGTGGATAACTGGACTAGAGGACTAGACACGTCGGGAATTAGATTCATACGCGATATAAACCGTTGAGATTTTTTTTTAAACACCTTACGCAATACTATTACTACCAGCCAAAAAACCCGACTCCGCTCTACGCTTAAAAACATCCATTACGCACCGCATAAAATCGTTATACGCACTGATATATCGATATCGGTAATAGCTAATTAGCGGCAATCCCATAATCGGCCAGGTTAGAAAATGACCCACGGGGGCCCAGTTTGCGGCCACCGCGATTAGACCCATAAAACTCGATGCGATCTTGATAAGGTTTGCGCGGAAAGTGGTAGCGGACGTTCCTATAAATACTGGGCAGTCATTGCGTTTGTTTTGAATTTATAGCACTGTGGCAGGTATCTATTTTGCTTGTATTATCCTATTACAGGAAATTCAGACAAATCGACAGTGTTGGTGAGCATGAGTGTTAACATTGTATCGCTACGCAAAATTTGGTAAAATAAATCAGTATATTGTGAACTTATCCCTGGAAGGGGACTATTCCAGCCAGTTATCCCAAAAGACACTTATGGACATGAAAATGACAGCAATTGATATGAAACTACAGATAGGTAAGGTAAACTGTACCTATCTACCTGACATTGTTTTACATCATAATTGTGTCTGGTTTTTATTCGTACGTTTCCGTATGATCTCGTCAACTATTGGCTCACTGTTAAGGACTGGGTCAATTGGTCAATTGCCTTATGAGTTGAAAATGTATTATTCATCTTTAATAAAATGATGTGAAAATGGAAATAAAAATAATCGTAATATAATCCTAAGCATTATATTGGCAATTTACAGTGAATGTTCCAATTTGAAAGTATACTTCCTTTCTGATTTTGTTATTTTGGATCCGCCGTCTTACAGTTGGAGACGCGCAATCTTCTGACAAGTTTTGCATTGAATAAACTTCCTTTTTCACTTCTTCAGCACACATCACCGAAAGCATAGGACGCCATCACGTGCGTGGATACTCTTGCGCTGTCCATCTTTCTGGGACACAGAGTAGGGCTGGCGCTGCTGCTGCCTCTATAATGAACCTCCTTTTGGGGTTGACACGCTGGGACCGTGGTGTGGGAGCCCATAGAATCTTTAGAGCGTCCGCTACGTCGTGCGGGTGCACGCCTATCGAACAAATGCAATGGTATAACAGTAAATATGACTTAGCGTAGGCCCTTGAAGATCTATCAGGGCGCCTGGTCGAAGCGACACGTGACCAAAATGCTGGCTTTTATTTTGCACAAATTTATTTATTATTTATTTATTTAAAGAGTTGCCACAGCCGTCCAAAGTGACAATGCTGCCAGCATTTTGGTCACGTAGCACATAGGCAGTAGGTCTTTTAGATGGAGTTTATAAATGCATTGTATTTTAGTACACGCGAACATCACAGGTCCGTTTAACATGAATTCCAGACATCCATCCGAATTTAAAATGCTTCAACCGCCTCGCGATTTTTGAACTAACTTTTGTCGGCTAGTTACTCGTACGTCCCGTCGAGGCTTATTTCGGAAAATGTTACCAGCCTATGCATATTCAGACAGTTGGTTTTTGTTGCCAACAAGTTATATTTGGGTAACATAATCCGCCATTCGTGCGGCGGTGACTATTTTTAGATTGTTTAATTTTGAGGCAATAACTCGGAGATGTAGGGATTTAATTAATAGGTACGGTGTACCACTCACGACGCAATCCAAATGGCATTAAAGTGTAAAAAAAAATCTATGTTTTAGAAATTATACTGAAAGCTACAGAAATGATAAAGCGAAAAATATTTTATTTCATTTTGGGCACATTGCTTAAGGGTAGCGGCGTTTTATATTAAGTTTATAAATGTAACTGTATTTTAGTTTTTTATTTAGCAGTAGGTAGTTTGGTTTTTATCATTTTATTTTCGATTACAAGTGTTTATGTTTCCGCTAATATGTAGAGCTCATTGATTTATATGTATATGTATATTGTGTAGGTAGTTAAAAGAAATCTTTTTTGCTGTCGACACAATTAATGGTTTTTTTTTAGCAGGGTCAGTCGGCAACGCGGGCGTGATACTTCTGGCGTTGCAAGCGGCGGTACGTTTCGGTAATTGTTTATTATTTACCAGTAATGTTGTAAAAAAACATATTTTATGAAGAGTTTACTTCAATAAATCAATTTTCTAAATTTCTAGTAATAGAGTCAGCATCGAATATATGGGAGCGGGTAAGGTGTTCAACAATATCAAAACACACCCGAACGTATTTGACAATAGAGTCCAGTTCAAATATTTTAACCTTTGCCTTGCCTTGCATATCTTTGAGGCTAACTGTACAGGCAACATCATACAAATCTAAGCAATTCGCTTTAACATAATTAATGAGTTACTTTCTTCACTGAATTACTAAGTTCTAATCGTTGAGATACTTATGACGCTGACTGTACAATCAACAGTGCATCTAGCACAAATGTTCTCGATACACGTTAACTCGCTACGTTACTCAGTGCGTCTCTTTCTAACTAGACCAGTAGGGGAGAGACGCACTGAGGTCCGTAGCGATTTAACGCGTTTTGAGAAGATTCATGCTAAGTGTACAGTCAAGGTCATAAATAAATATACACTTTTTCACCTCACTCCATAGACTAGGGTGATAAACAGTATCTACAGATGTAGATATACGTCAACCTGTTTTCTGGTCTCAGTACTGTACATCATACCAACGTTTATCTGGGGGCACGGCAGTGCCCCCGCCAAGTCGAGCAAAAAAAAGCCGCACGGCCGTACTATCCTTTTCTCGAAGCAGTTCAGGCCATTTTCGACCCCCTATAACTTCGTTGTGGATTAAACTAGAAGCCTGTATTTTCAGTAACCAAGCAGGCATTGTATAAACACGGTATATTTCAAATTTCATTACCTTTTCTCCCGCATATTCATGTCCGTTGCCCCAGCAGAGCCATTCATCTAAGGCCACGCTCGAGTTCCATCAATCCAGCACGGCCACATAACGGGTGAACTATCAAAATAATCGACTCTATTCTACTCGATAACGTGCGTTTACTTTTATATGTTCGGCTGTATACATGCAAGCGCCCTTGCCTGTACGTTGTATGTCTGTTTGTATACCACGTCAGACTGTGAGACACGCTAAACAAAGTGCTACAATTAAGTCGCGAGCCGCTCGGGCAGAGTTCAACAGTTTTTCCCTCGTAATTCTATTACATTATTAACTTACACCGTGTAAAGGAAGTAGAGGTGGAGTGTATCGATACTTTTGAAATCGATAGTTTAGTAACGTTCTTTAGGCAGGCCAGCCTCTATAAATGTACTGTAATAGATTTTAGATAAGTTTATAAATAACAAATATGCCCTTTTCTTTGGCCACCATGGGCTAATACATTATTTAAATCACAATCATTTTTGTATAAGCTTAAACGTTGATTCCATTATGCTAATCTTCATAATATCATAAATCATAAACGAAATCCTCCGTATTATGAGATGTTGAATTCCTTAATGCTTTCATGAACTCTTGTTGCACCCGACTAATTTTCTTTCATGAAGTTTTTTTATGTCGAATACTAAAGTTTTAGACACAATACTGCTTAGTTTATTCTACGGTCTATGTTTGTATTAGGTACTAGATTTTTTTTAATGCGGTATTGAGTATTCAGTCAACTTTCTCAATCTTAAAAAAAATGTAAGCTCAACCTTATCGTTGCAATCATAGAGCTATGTGCAATACTTTTGGAAGGTTGAGTTAAGTTAGGCGGTCGTAACTCTAATGCAGCAATGGTAGAGCAATTTCTCGATCAGTATGTTACCACTTTCCCCTATACACTTTCTTATTTATATCGATAAAGTATCGACAGCGGGTCGCCCCTACGGCGCGGCGGGCGTCGTCGCCGGCTCACAAAGATCGCTAGCTGAAAACTTTTAATACTTTAACCCGACTCTCACTCAATTTCACCGCGCCTCGTTGACACGACTCGATGAGGCGATATCGCTTTATAACTCTACTATGTCGCTTCAACTTTGTTATAACACTTTTATAAAGCTGTTAGGCAATTTAGAGCTTCAAGTTCGCGGTTGCACTTTTAAATATTCATCGTATAGAAGCAACTTGGGAGTTAAGGCACTGAAAATGTGGATATTACGCCTTAACTTTCGGCTGTTAGGCAAGGAGATTTATTAGAATTGTATACATATATTATTTTTATCACAAATATGATACAGACACCTTATAATAAATATAGGCAGCATTGTGTTTACAGGACAGCGTTTGTTCTTTCTGATCCACTATTTATTTACGTCCACTTTAATCGAACATAGTCGCGTCCTTACGATGAGCAGCAATTTTTACGGCTATTTTCGTTGGGGAGCTAATAGTTTTCCACTCAAAACTGGATAGCCAAAAAAATTGCACATGTAGAAACAAAATAAACCCCCATCACGACGCGACAAATTGATGTCATCCATCCCTCTCTCGCTAACAGTCGCAACATATCACACGCGCACGTCCTCGGCATTTTTCCTCTATATATTATTAATACATAAGTACATTCCGACGCGCCGCTCGCACCTACGGACGTAGATAACGCCGTCCTTTTCCATATTGTTGGGTCTAGTTTTCCCAAGCGACCGAGCCCCGAGGGTAAAACTCCCAAGGGTCGGTATTGACTCTACTATAGAAGGAAAGTTATCTGTACGCCTATTGTCGGCCACCCCTTCCCCCCATTCGGCCCCTTCGAAGGACTTTCTTGCGCGTTTTACGTTCTGCGTTATGTTTGCAAAAGCTCACGGGTTTAAATTAGAGGTGTCTGATATCTGTTTTCGCGTAGAACACTTGTTGAGTTCAATTGAAATTGAAAATGTGTCTGATAAATTAAATGATGCAAAGATTTTACTACGTGTTGTATTTTTTAAAATCTTTTTTTAACGTTCCTTTTTTTTCGACGTTCTTTTATTCTCTCGGTTTGATTACCTAGCTCTCTTTTGTTTATCAACTTATCATGTTTAACCTACTGGCGAAAATAAAATAAACCATGCCAATAAAAAGGAACGTATTGTGAAGGAAATAAGTTAGTTCCAAACGAAACGTGACTTCGTTGGGAACTAACTTTTCTCAAAAATCAACCTTTGTGGATTTTTAAACCCATAGCTTTGTAATGGAATAGCATGTGAGCAGATCTTTTTTATGTAGATAATATTGTAACAAATTATAACATAGTAACTAGAACTTATTTTTGTTAGATTGACTTTACCAGTGTCATATTATAAAGCTTGTTGCACACCGGACGCTAATTTGGTAATGCGCGACATCGACACGCGACGCGCACGTGTCGTGGCCGCCACGCGACAGATTGACGCGACAAGGCGATTTGTTCACTTTAGTTGTTTATCATAAAGGACAGACAAATATGAGCGACGAAAAATGAGAATCGCGCCCTTTTGAAATTCGATATTTGGGCATGTTTTTGTTTGCTCAAGTTATTATTATTGCTATGAGCGGTTTATTTCGGAACGTAAGAAATATCTTCACAAGTAGCATTATCACTATAAAAAGAAAGTGGACAGGTGCGTTACAGAAAAGCAAAGTGGATAGTATTAGCTTCAGCGAAAAAGTTATGTTTTTAATTTTAAGTAATATTTTCTTACTATCAACCAATGACAATTTTTGGCCACTGCAGAAAGGGTTCATAATAAATGTCATAAAAATATAATAATGCGATTACTCATTGTGACAATATTCTACAGTAGCCAACAATTAGGATTGCTTGATTCCACGCACCCACTATTTTTTTTTCTTTCTCAATCGTTACCAATCCATACCTAACAATAGATATTATCGAAATGAAATAATGAAAACGGTTTATATCACATCTATTGTAACAAATCTAATTCCCGACGTTTGGAGTCTTGTTCAGGTCAGTGTCTGTCCGTAAACATGAGACCAGAAAAAGGCTCGAAACGTTGAAAATCACATTCTTTACAATACACGCGATATGATTTTTTTTTTTAATTTCAATGTTTTAATCGCAAAAACGTAAGAAATAATATTAAAAATAAATTTTCAAAGAAAATAAGCTTAATAAATTAAAATTACAATCAGATCACTCCTACCAAATACGTAACATCCGGCGCGGCGACCGCCGCGTGCGCACGCCGCACGTGCCACACACGACGGCAAACCGCCGCTACAAAATGCTCATTAAGATTATTGTGCCGTAATCTAGTTAGACTGATTAGCAGTTGGTGTGCATGCGGCCTTATCGAGTTTCAATTGAGTAGAAATGTTGTTGCAGTTGTGCTTACAAGTAAAAGGCCGAAAAAGTCGTAGTATTTTTCCACTTTGTTGACAATTTGGACAAAAGTTAAAGCGGTTTGTAATTTTTTTGTTGTATTTGTAATTTTTATATCATTTAAATTAAATTTAAATGCAATATAATGATAACACAAAGAAAATTTAGGGTATTGGCAGGACTCGAACTTGCAACCTTAGTATTCCGTGCCTTGCGTAGTTTGGCGAAACTGGCAAATGTTATTATAGCATTTAAATTTAGGTTTGTAAACAATTCAAGATTTTATTCTAGTTTTCTGTTAGCTGTTTCTGTGAGATTTAAGTATTTTTTTAATATATTGCTAATTAAACCGTTTTATAGTAATAAAACCCACATTTACAGTTTATTACAATCATGCTACGTTGTAGCGAAAAGCAGTTTGAACAAAATTGACATCGCTGCCAACATCATTATCACTTCGATAATTGACGGTATAGCCCTTTACCCAACACCGTATCATTTTCCTCCATTTACCTAACACACCCTTAATTCAGCGCTAAATTACCATAATTTTTATTTATTGACAAAGAGACGGAATCTATTTTAATGCTAATACACTGGTAATACGATCCCCATTCTTTTGGTAGCACAATTAGGAGTACAGATAAACCTATGCATTATCTAGTTAGTGACAATGGACCCTCGCAATGGAGAAAAATTGTAAGTATAATATTTCAAGGGGTCCCAACGTGCCATATGGGAGGCATGTTTTAAAAGGAAGCTCGACTGTGATGGATACGGTTGATGTGTTTAAAATGTATGGGTCATTAATATTTCAATGGTAAAATGATTTTTCATATAATACTCTTGACTTTGGATTAAGTAATATGTAATAACTATCATCCTTCTTTCAGCCCGTGCTTAGCTAGACTGTCAAGTATCACGTGATCATTAACAAAGCAAAGCAAAAGAAAGAGGTCAATCGTCGAATCCAACTCGGTTGGGCAGCGTTCGGTAAGCTTCGCAACATCTTTTCGTTCCAAATACCGCAGTGTCTCAAGACAAAAGTCTTCAACCAGTGTGTGTTGCCAGTGATGACATAAGGCGCTGAAACGTGGTCTCTTACAGTGGGCCTCATAAGAAGGCTCAAGGTCACCCAAAGGGCAATGGAAAGAGCTATGCTCGGAGTTTCAAGTTTCAGGTTCATCGAATCAGGAATGAGGAGATCCGCAGAACAACCAAAGTCCGACAGCTCTACGAATTGCAAACCTTAAGTAGTAGTGGACGGGGCACATTGCTCGTAGAACCGATGGCCGTTGGGACGGAAAGGTTCTCGAGTCGAGACCACGTACCGGGAGACGAGGGGTTGGTAGGCCTCCCACAAGGTGGTCAGACGATTTGGTGAAGATCGCTGGAAACCAGTGGATGCGAGCAGCACAAGACCGACCGTCATGGAGACCCTTGGGGAAGGCCTATGCCCAGCAGTGGGCGTCTTTCGGCTGATATTCTGATGATGACGATGATGTTTAACAAAAGCAATGTATACATATAACGACGTTCGTGAAGTTAAATTGTTGTAATTTTTTGAAACAATTGTACTTTTCCGCATCTACGGCTGAAAGAGGCGTTTAAGCCCTTGTGTTTTACAATAAAACTAAAGAATAAGTATAGATAACTTTAATTTTGTATTTTGTGATAATTTGTCTCATGAACGATTATAATGTACAAATCTTATATCATACAGTTGAATTAAACAATACACGTTACTACTTATTTTATATTCAGAAAGGAAATCCACAAGACACTCCTGAATGGATACAGGAGATTTCGGAAGATAATTTATATTTTTCGTATACATTGTCCTCAAGTTAGACGCATTTTTTCGTTGTATTTTTGCCGCCATGTTTCCATTTATGTCAGTACATTAGCAAACAGGATATGTTTTGTTTCAATTCATAGATATGATCGACATTCGAATGGTTTATTTTGCAGACAATACCTTTTCAATTTTTATGATACGATACAAATATGCAATACACAATATCATAAACACAAACAGTCAATATTTGAACTTGCTTTGTTTTTACAACATCGATACGCTGCAAAATAAATCCAACGATTTAAGATTTACGATTTACATTACACCCGAAGTCACATTCACAAAACCTAAAGCCGTGAATTTAAATTAGGTCTAAGAATAGGAAAATTTACACTTGAATTATAATAAAATTTACAACGATTCTTACAATAAATATATCACAGATTTTACAAAAAAAACTGACATAGGTTCATACATACAAACCGTGAAATGATGATGTGTATGCAATGCCTGAAATTGAGCGGCTTATTTTACTAATTTAACTTTGGGCGTCAGTGTTATTATATAAAATCTACATGAGTTTTTGATCTAGCAAAGAAACTATTAAACGACTTCTTATCATCGATCTATTATTTACATTAAAATTACAATATTATTTACAATCCCCAGCCACTTAATTTGATAAAATCGTAACTCAACAAAGGTACAATAAAAAATATAAACTTAAAATTCGTCAAAAGGACCTTCTTCTTTGCCACTGCCAACGTATTTTTAAGTTATTTTAAATAAATAATACCAACTAACTAAGTATTTTGTGCGTTTGATCATGTAAAGGAGAACGTTACAGCAACTGTTGCGACTAATGTTACTTGGATGCTAGCTGCGCTTGTTGCGCATACTGTTGCGCGCTACACGTTGGAAGAGAGAACGGGTTGACACTAAAAGGCGATGATACTAAACCTCCCATTCCTGTGAACAGAAAAACAATAGTTTAATTATAATTCCATTTTACAATAAACTAAACTGTATTCTTTATAAATATTTTACTTTTATAACTTTTCATCTGTGACTCGTCTTGACTAGCAAAAAAGACCTAATTGATTATAATTTCGAAATTTATTATTTTCTATATAAAACACTTACAATACGTACAAACTGTAAGCAGTCTTTAAGTTCTCATCGACATAAAGGAAATAAATGCAACACAAACTACTTGTAAAAAATGGTGCAAAACAAAAGCAAACAAAAAGCAAGCGACACAAAAGACAAAACAAATGCGAATAAAATAAAACAAAAACTACTAACACTGAACGGCGAGATGTTGCCAATTCTGATGTTGTTGGAAATTGGCAACACGCGGCGGACTCTGCCTGACGACCGCAAAGGCGCTCCTTAGCTTAGTCTCTTTACTTCCCTGCCCTTTCATATCGCTCACGGTGCATTTTGCATGAGTGTTTGCCGGACAGTCAGCCGAGCTTTTTGAATTCACGTTTCTTTCACTGTAATGCCCGGTATCTTTCGTGTTATATGCGTTATAGTGGTGATGGTCAGATGATAAATGTCCATTCAGGTTCGCCGGATGATACGGGCCCAGGGACACTGGACGGAATAAAAACAGGGGTTAACACAAAGCGACGTAAACAAACAGGCGTGCAGAAGCGTGGCAAATGCGAACTTAAAGCTTGTGTTGATTTAGTAAGCTCGGGATATCAGACACTTCGAGCGGAATTACTTTCGCCAGAAGAATCTTTTCAAATATACTGGAGGTATTAGATTTTAAAGTACTTAAGACTAATTAGTATACTGTAAATATTAAAATCACTATAATACATTTTATGGCGTACCATCTTAAAGGGGTAGTACCTATATTGGAACATAGAATGACAGATGTAGACTCTACACTTCCAGGAAGTGATGACCTTACAAAATCTGAATACGGTACATTACGGTGTCATCTGTTACTTACAAAGTGACGATATAGTCTACAATGAAGCATACTATCTTAGAAGATGCTTATACGGCTTGATAATACCCAGCTACAAGTAAACGAGAATTCTGAATTCTGAAAGTAGCAGCATCGACCTCTCTCTTAAATGAACTATGTGTCTTTGATTACTTACTCGATATAACAAGTAACGTGGTGACTCTTCAGAGTCTTCAATTTCACTGGTTTAGCGTAAGACTCATAAGATTAGACTTTTGTCGCACTTAGTCAAGTAGTCAGTTCGTTTATAGAATTAGATAGCGGAAATACATTCCTTTGGCATAATATAGACGGAAGAAGTGACAGATCATAATAAATTGTCTCAGAATCAGCCTATTAAAGTGACTTCGTCGTAATATTTGATTGGATCAGTCATTCCTCAAGTCAAATTCGGCACGTCCGACTAGCATTACGATTATGCAGTGTCTAACGCTGCCAAACCGCAACAAACGACAGTCGCGCTATCCGTGCTCCGCTCATTCATCATCATTCTCCAAATCGTACTCACTCGAGGTAGTGTTGAACAGTGAAGTGGGGGGTGCCGGGTAGTGCTGCGGGTGGGGGTAGGAGGCGGCGTGGGGGGTCGACGCCGCCGAGCAGTACCGCGGCGACACTGAACCGCCGCTCCGCGCGTACTCCTCTAAAAGAAAAAGCCTGGGGTCAACACGAAATTACCGTTAGGCCTCTGTTATAGGTACTGTACGAAGGCAAGTCTAAGGCGTACGCTAGAAGTTTAACATTTTTGGTAGGATTTTTTATCGCTTGCTACCCAATTTTATATGGAGGTATTATTAATACAATTAGACTACATGGCAACGGGGTTCGCGTTCCGTCAATTCACTATGTGCAAACACTTCAAGTGCTTCAAGGTGTGTCAAATTAATGTCCTAGATTAAACTTCACACCTAATTAATATCGCAATAAATATAAGCTACATAGACGTAGCTTACGTCGTACTTCAATGGGATGGGTAATTTAGACAGAATTAAGTGTATGCTTATTCTGTATTAAGTAGCAGAAATTACTAAATCCTATTACTAAAAAATGGCATCGTCCTAGCGCGGGCTAGTGTTCAATACCAGACGGTTCGCAAATTTTAATAATAGGTATGGTATTTAACCCTTAAACGGCCAGGAAAATCATTTCAAAGCTACTTATTTTTCACGTACCTAAATACAATCAATTTTGAAACTAAGAATTAAAATTATGTGAGTCGATATCGCGTTTGACCCAATTTAAAGTTAATTTTGCATCTTTTTTAATACAACTGGCTTTAAAAATTTAAGGTAGCTATAAGAATCTTTATATTCAAATAGTCTCTGAATCCCCAACAAATTTAAACCTTAGAATATTTCAGAGGGAGACACCTCTTATCTAGCCTCAATTATATGAATCATTCTGAAACAAGGCGAGAACAATACGCCCGGTCATTGACCCACAAAACCCTTAACGCTATCCGTACTACTAGAATAGTTTACATCAGAAACAATTAACGAAAATTTATAATTGACTTTAAGGAAAAATGCAAAGTACTTAAAGTTTTATGGATATGGAAGGTAAAACCATGAATAAATACAAAATATCTCACCTTCGGTCCACTGCGAAGCCGCCGTGTCCTGGACACTGACAGCTAGCTGTCCCGTGTAAGAGTTGAAAGGCATGCTAGCTGGCGGAGACCTGGGAGCACCCAAGCCTAGCTGGTTGTTCCGAGGCATAGAGTATAGGGCTTCGGCTAAGTCTGCTGCTCTTTTTAGAATTATTTCCTGTGGAGAGAAGACGTGAGTCAGTTTTACGGTGTTACTGGCGTGTTACTGGCGAGTGATGTCGTGATGACTTACAAATGTCATTTTTATTGGTTTCATCACGGAGCAAATAGAAGGGCACCGTGATTTGTACCGAAACCATTGTCGCTATAGCATATTGCTCGCATGCGACTAAACACCTCTGCGGTCCTAACATGACAGCCCAGGTTTAGTTTAACCCCTCCCTGTGTCTCTGTCTAACTAGTGTCGTAAGAAAGGGACGCAGATTGAGATAAACTAAACTTGGCCTGTCATGTTAGGGCCACTGGAAATGACAGCAGGATCATATAAAAATATAAGCAATTGTGCATCGGCTATGCACATTACAGCTAATGGCTACTAGATGAAATATGCTCCGTGGTTTTTTACTAAAATATTTTGTAACTTTACGCTAAAACTGATGTATTGAATCTGGGCAAAGTTTAAGCAACTCACCACGTTTTAATTTAATATAATTTAATTGTTCAAAACAGCATATCTTGTTGATTGCTTAATCCAAAACACACTCGAGATCAAATACATATACCGGAGCAATCACGGTGCTCCAAAATATGTTAACACGACTCTATTGTCTATGGTTTTATAGCGTATTCAGTATTTCTAACACCTTAGCTGCTCCGATGTGTCTAATGGCAACTGCATGCTATGACAGAGTGCCTGACTTTGTAAAATTCATAATCTGACGTTCAATTTGTTTTGAACCAGGTTCAAGTTCGAATACTGGCTGATAATAACATTCACTTTTGATAAGTGAAACATTTTGCTAGTTCTCACCTTTGGTAACTTCTCGGGGTCCCCAGGATGTCTTGGTATTAGCTTCTGGAGCCTCTGGAACCCGTAATCTATCGTCGGCTCGTTGAGAGCTGCTATGCGAAACAAGAAAAACAAAATCAATCATTAGTTTGCCCCACTAGCAAATGAAAGCCTAATTGATGGATCGTGCAAGATTGCGTATACGAGTTGCCGAATTACTGTTTTTTTCTGTGAAGGAAGATTTTTGTTTGGCGAAGATTGGGAAAGTAATTATTATAACTATTGATTTGCGGTGACGAGGACAGATTGGCAAGGACTTTCTTGTAATAATCTTTACCTACATATAAAAGAGTTTCGTGACTGACTGACTCACAGGCAACGCACAGCTTAAACCGCCGAAGAAAAAAATCATCAAATTTGAAATATGTTCGTGTATCTTAAAGGATGCGCTTAAAAGTATTTTTAGAAATTTGATCACTCAGAGAGATAAAAGGGGCATGAAAGTGTGTATGTAATCCAAAATCAAGAATAAGTCACAGGCAAAAGCTAGTGTTATATAAATAAATACTCAGTACTATTACCTACAACACATAGAAAACTTTAGTTTTCGAACAATAATTATTGCTGAGTTTTTTTTATGAAATAGGAAGGGAAAACAAGCAAGTTGGTCACCTGATGGTAAGTGATCACCACCGCCTATACCGCAACACCAAAGAGATTGCAGATGCGTTGCCAACCCAGAGGGCTAAGATGGAATACATCTTGTGCCAGTAATTACATCGTCTGTCTTGCTCTCCACGCCGGAACACGCAGAATTAGCGATCAAGATGGTGGTAGCGATCCGGACTGACCTTGCACAAGGTCTTACCACCCGCAAAACAAAACTGGTGTCTATAAAATACCCTCAGTTACTCACAAACATAGACGAATCTGCCGGGCGCGCCCTTGCAGAACTGCTTGCTCTTGTACGACAGCGTGACTTCCACCACGCCAGGGATGTGCCGCGGGGGCGTCTGCACCCGTATGGCGTGTGATGTTATTAACTGTTAAACCACATTTACTGTTAAAAAGTTGACTTATAATTCAACAGTTTCTTTGAGTACCTTTTTACACATTCCATAACCACCTAACTTAGTTTCTACAAACTTACGTAATATCGTCATGTGTCAAAAAAACACCTATTTAATGTTTCAGAAGTTTCCCATTTATTAGCGACGCGACGAAACTAAGCGGTCACAGCGACTAAATTTGTTACTAGCGTAGTAACACACGAATGTAACAGCTACATGCCGACCAAAATGGTGGTACGGGATATTTGATTGATTATTAATTGATTAACTTTGCTTTACTTAGGTACAGCTAAAGACTCCTCCGAGCGTTACAAAATGCAGCTGATCAGGCAAGTCAGTCTTGTCACATCGTTTAAGTTTGTCGTAATCGTCTATTTATTATTAACTAGTCTTTAACTAAAAAAAAAATATTTGAAGAGTATTCAGACCAACTAACCCAACCACCTGGTTTTTGTGATACTCTGTATAGAATAAAATCCAGTTAAAAAGTTTCTAAACCATACCTCACTCCAAACAAGCATGGTCCCGAAAACGACTTGCAATCCATCGAAGAAGTTATCACCCACAATGATGACGGTAGAGCCGCCCGACGTCCAACCTTCGCTGGGAGAGATCGCTTTAATGCACGGCGTCGCCACCGGCAGAGGGGGGTATAAACCCGCTGTTAGACAAGGACATTTTAAAAATAAATTGGCAGTTTAGTCTTGGTGCTCAAAAATGTGTAGGTGAGACGGGAAAGAAATGTAGCTATAGATAGGAACCATTTCAGAGTCATCAGTACGGCCGAACGATACGAACGTAGTTATGTTTTAATTTAGGCGATCTTACTGGGGACTCTTAAAGCCTAGATTAAATGAATATTTGAGATTTCGATTGTGAAGAGTAGACTAGTGGACTTCATAGTCAGAAGGTATAATACACATAGAAAGAGGGATAGGGTGTAATTACCGCAAAATGTTAAAAAAATGTATAATTTATTTGAATGTGAGTATGTATTTATCTATACAAGTCACTATAGGTATACTTGTTATCTAGTAGCCAGTAAACTTACCCGTAAGCTTTGCTTAGTATGGTTTCATTAGCGTAAAATAATAGAAAAAGAATATTTTATATAATTTTCCTTAAAAAATTCAACTCTGTATTCTTGATCTGATTTGAACTTTAAAACATTAGTAAAATGTCGATCCGTACGTCTCTTCTCGAACTAAGCAAAAGTAAAGGCCAAGTACGTCTTACAACTTAAAAGTTGAATAAACGCCAGACCACTAAAACTCATTCCGTCCTATTTGAACGTTTATCTTTGACTGTTTCAGAAAAAGGACAATTGCAGACCGTAAAAGTCTTAACTCGACGTAAGGAATCAGACGCCTACCAATGATAATTGAAAAGAAAACGTAATAGAGCGTGTTAAAGTTGAAGATGGGACCATGTTTAACGGTTGTTATGACGTTATTGAAGTTGTAGTTGCGATGCAAGAAGGTTGTTGCGAGGGGGACACGCGTCGTAAGACAACAGGGGGAGCAGAAATCTCGCGAACAAAACGGCGCGGTAATAAAGACGAGAAGAGAAAGTGAATTTAAGGGACGAAAGGAGATTACGTTCGAGGTTCTTTTTTAATTTGACTAATAATAAAATCTCGTTGTTCATCAGATTTATTTTGTACCTAATAATTTCGAACTTCGTCTTCTTATACGGACTTGTTTTATGAACATTCGAAGCCTCACTATGAAGAGTCGAACATCGGTAATTAAAGAAAATTTACAATAAAACGTTTTGAAGTTTAATTCGTTTGAACTATTTAGAGGTAGTTTTAAAACTTCCGAACCGTGAACCTTTCACAAATGGGACTTTAAACGAAATTTCAACAAAGATCAAATTAGACAGAAAACTGGCAAGTCTTTACTGGAAACATTAAAGGGGGAAACAAAGCGAGAAATTCCGAAGGTTCCGTAGTAAAGCTAACAGAAAGTACTTGTGCAAATTTTCTCGTTCGCACCGTGTAATCCCTTCGAGTCGGTTTCACGCCGTCTGGCCTCTTGTAAACTTTACACGCAAAGACAATGTGGAGAGAAACCCTTATTTAATTTAAATTTCATCCTGGCATATCACTTTTTAATTTTATTGGCGGCTTCAACTCCAGTTAAGTACATTTTGACGATACCTGGATATGTATCCATTCAATTCATTAAGACATTTATTTGAGACATTTTGAAAAATGTTATGTATTTTGGCGCTGATGGAAAAAAGAGTAAATAAAAATTACGCGTAATGTATTTTTATCATACCACGAATGGTGTTACTTCTTTTGAGCTTTGGCTTTTCTTACTCATACTTATATTTAATTCAAATTACACGAAAAATCGGTGCGTATAGTCGACTACTTTTTTTTCCACTTCATAACAATGTAATTGGTGAAAAAGTCAGCATTATTATAGTCGACGGTGAAGCGGCAAATCTTTTTACAGTCTTATTCTAACGATCGTCGGTGATGGTAGTGACGAACATACCTAGGCATAGCGACGGAGAAGCCAAATCCACTCGTGACCACTGTCGAAACGTAAGTAAAACTAGTTTTTTTGCAAATCTCGTATCTCTCGATCCGAGTCATTACGCCAAAATGCCTTAAAACATCTCTAACAACGATCTGGAAATATTCTTTTTCGAGGCATAATTCCTCACTAAATTATCCCTATCCGCTTCATGCTCGCTTCAACGCCCCACCCCCTACCACTCCGGCGAAGTTCTTTGCGAAATGTCTACTGTGATTCCTTGCATACAAATGACATTTTCTAACGTTGTATTATGATTTTTACGCCATTCCATTCGATTGACTGTGAATTTATTTAACAACCCCGTACTTATTTTTTCATTGATTTTTGTTTTAACATTGCCTTGTCTGAACAGCCAGGATTAGACGCGCGTGTATTAACTTGTCGTACATAACTAAACAGTGGTTGTAAAAAAAACAATTAATATTTTCTTGCCGTTATATTAAAACGCATCATCACTCGTAATACAACTTACGAGTGATGGTACGTTTTAATGTAATCGTAATATCGACATCTAAAAACCAACTTTCTTAATTTATGAATAGAGCTTAAATAATAATTTGTCATTTCAGATAGAGAATTGCTATGTAGCTTCGATTAAGTGCAATTGAGTCTGATTTCAATGTAAATAGTTGCACAAAGCTTTTACTGAAAATGCACCCATTATTCGCCTACATAAATACCCCAACTTGAGCAAAAACTCATTTCAGCGCACGCTACATACGCTCCAAAATATAACTGGTGTGGGTCAGTTTGTATGCAGCATGCGTAGCGTGCGTCGCGACCGAAAAAACTAAAATAAAACAAAATGTAAAAGAACAAAAACGTACAATGATTTTCTGTCGCCGCGTCAATACCTTCAGTAGGGTCGAGCCGCTTGGCGCGGCGGCCGTGCTTGCTGTTGTTATGAACGAACATGTTGTCGGAGATGGCAAGCAGCGGCCCGTCGACCATCACTTGCGTTGATATTACCACCTGGAACAACACGATGCTGTTGTATTAAAAAAACAGAGATTGAAGGCCTCCATAGATGAACCGCTTAAACCAGTCAGTGCCAACAGCTTCAAGCGGTCACTGTTGGGTGATCTGCAGTTTAAATACAAAATTTTCACTCTCAATACACGGACCGCTCAGGCTGTTCGTTTGCAGTCGCATAGTTTACTATGCAGTCGCAGCTTGAAGCAGTTCATCATGACTGCTTCAAGCTGTCCATGTATGGCCGGTATGAGTCTCACAGCTATACAGTGGGTGCCACAGAACGGTCACCGCCGAGAAGGCGATAGTACGTCCCGTTGTGTCAAATACAAGGTTCTTTTTTATTTCATGTAGAAGGAACTAACTTATAAGTAGGTTATGTGACGTCAGCTGATAGGTCCAGGTTTAAGGTGTAAGTTTAAAATTAAGCTTATTTCGTACTATGAGTCAGTCCTAATACAAGCTATATTACATATGTATTTGTATGTTTATAACCACCCACTAACTGGCACTGGTGCCCACTTGCAAAAGATAGATAAATACATATAGGTAACATCTATGAATTAGGTGCAAACATTCATATTCATTCATCATACAAATATTTGCTCATTGTGAGAATCGAACCCACATCCTCTAGCTTAGTAGACAGGGTCATTAACCACTAAGTTTTCAGTCCCTACCTGTAACTTAGAACTAACTTTTATTAGAAAAAACAAACCTAAAATATAGAAGTTTCTACTTCTCTAGTACTTCGGAGATACTATTAATTGACCTAGAAAAACGAGGTCTCAGTATCGACTGAAGGTCTTGAACGGCGTTTGTATGCGTACGAGTATCTGTGCAAAGTCAAAGCGTTCAATACGTATTTTGTACATGTTATAAAAATAAAGGATAAAATAACTATAAGACAACAACCAACCACTACAATTTGGTACACTTAGACAACAATTACCAACAATAACAACTTGAGTATTATTGATCAGATCTTCATGAAGGAAACAAATAGGTACTCTACTCTACTCTAAATACTTTATGCAAACTACTTACTTATAATAATAAGGAGTATACCGCCAAACCTCAAACCTAATAACAGTTCCTAAACCAGATACTTCAGTACTTAATATAAAATTAATTAAAGTTTAACATGATTACTACACTAAACTCTCATAAAAACTAAAATAAAATCCACAAACTGAATGCAATAGGTCACTGATTATGAGCAACACCAATTTTCATTCCGCACTCTACATAACATCTGTAAGAAACGTAACGTCATTTAATTCTAAAAACTTACACTTCATTCTTTCAAACTCCAATACTGAAGTTCAAGATCACAAAAACTACATTCAACCAAAAATAAAACCCTCGATTGACTGCGACCGACGACTATTTATCACACACCTACGGCACACACGGGCAAATCACGCACACGCGCGCAGACACCGAAAGGGAGAGTCCCATGGGAGGAGGAGCCAATGTCTCGGGGCTCAAATGGACGAAACTCTTCCAATAGATATGCACTTCCTTGCATCGTGTGCATGTGTGGGTGCCTGTTGCGATGGTCAATCGATATGTTTATGTAGTAGACTGTGTGTAGTAGGCTTTATAGGGTGTTTTTAGGAGAGTGTAGTTTTAAAGCTGCAGTGATCGATACAAAATATACTTGTCTAAATTTTAAATAAAAAAACAGTCAAGTGCGAGTCGGATCGCCCGCTGAGGGTTCAGATTTTTTTTCATAGCACATACGTTTAAGTAACAAAAAACGAGTTAAGTGTAATTTTTTCACTCTTTCGAGCATGTTTACGATCGCTTATTCAGATTTAAATTTTAACGATTTTTCAACTAACAAAAAATTCAGCATGTACATCTGATAGTTTATAAATACATGTCTAATATACGCAATTTTTTGTGAATGGGGGGAGAGAGGGTTGTTGTTTTTGGTAAAAAAATATAGTTTCAATTTTTTTTAATAATTAATCTTGGTCATCTGGCAGGACACGAACCTGCAATGCCGTTATACTGATATCTCAATATATTACCTTTGCGTCTAAATGCAAAAAACAAATCATATAAATGTTCTAAATCAAAAAGAAAATCTAAACTCACAGTTACAAAATTAAATTTACTATCAACATTTGCATATAAATTACATCGCATAGGTATAGCAGTCTTTTACATATATTCCTATTCTCCAACTACAAATGCATTTCGATTCCAACACTAAAACATACTCGGTACAATAATATACCCACATTCTTACCCTTGAAACGGCGGGGCACGACCACTGAATTATTCAATGACACACAGAAAGCCTATACACACCTACACATACCCACATGTCATGCACCATACAACTATCAGCTATATGTGCTAACACCAAGTTCTATATTTGGTTAAAGTTGCCGTGAGGGCACGTAAGACAAATATGTCTTAGCCAACTAAAGCAAATTTGTACTCATAAGTAACTGTGAATGCACCTTTACCACGCTAGGGTTGTCGCTAATTAGTTTCTGCAAGTTCGCCTAACTATGAAATATTATGATGTGTTCACGACGATCCATATAGCTTAATTAAAACTCACAAAGGACTGCACAACAAAGGGCAATAAATAAGCGCTCGCGCATAAAACAAATAACCAATTATAAAAAATAAGCAAGCACGGTTCGGTTGTAAGTAAATAAATAAACTCGTATAAATAAATTTAATTTCATCCCTCCCCTAAATTGGAGGCGCTTCAAATATTCAAGAGTCGTGAACGCAACCCTTCCTACAGTTAAGGGCGATACCACTGCGTGCGACAAGTGACGGGCGGGTGAGTCTAAGTGGTGGCAGTTTGGACCTTGGATGAAGGACTAAAGCATGGATATAGCCTCAGTACTTGTCAAGTGTACATAGCCAAAACTGTCAAAATGGTCACCTTTGTGTGCGTCAAGGTAGTAAAACCTGCAAATTAATAAGAAAAACGTAGAGTATTTTACCTTAATGTAAACATTACCATAGCCAAAGGTGACAATTTTGTCTATTGATCGTGTACAGGGTGACAATTGAAGAGGAGTTTAGAGTATGTAGTCATCTCTTTTTGACACATTGTATTGCCATTTAAAGTAAAGAGATCAGATAATAAAATATCGCTTTCAATTTTAACACTCCTTCTATGCTGTACTATTTCTATGTTTTGGACACTGAGGTACAAATAATAAAAAGTACGAGAGGTAGAACAATTATAATTATTGCTAAAAATTTCATTTTATGTGCAATCTTTTTTGACGATAATTTATTATTGCATTATCATTGGATTAATAATACAAAACAAATGCTGTTTTCATTGCTCTACATTGGCCAATATTATATTGATTTATACTTTAGACACGCAACCTCACTGTGCCCTATCCGTGCAATGACGATTCAAAAACCATAAAATACTGCCAAGAACGATACGATTTTAATATAATTTCGCACAGTTTCTATCATATCATTGAATATAAAAACCAACAATGAAATCAAACTTTTGATTCCAATAAGGAAATCCGCTGTTGCTCGCAACCTACGCGCCTCCTGCGAGCTCAGTCGTGTAGGAAACTCCGCAATTTTTCCTGACGTGGTAAACAAGCAACCATTTACCTGTCGACAGCACGAATAATTATTGTTCCGGACCTTGAGACGGCCTGCGTGACGCAACCTTGACAGCATTTTACCGCATATCGTCTAAATACGTGGACTAGGTAAGTTACGAGTGCTACTGACTGAGTTAAGAAGAGTTAAACTAGGTACCGTAAACTAATGCTAAAAGCAAGTTCAAGCCTACTTTTGAGCAAACTAACATGTTCGTACACAAGATTTTGGAGTATTACGGTATGGACAAAGAGTATTGCGAGCATAATTTTTAACAGCAATACACTACTAACTTTTTAAGTTCGTGATAATTGAAGAGTTCGATCACTTTCTTATGGATCTCATCACTAAATTTAAGTAGTAGGCTAAAATATTTACTTAAACCTTATTACGACCCCAATAGCTTTGTGGTTAATGACCTTGACTACCTACTAAGTCTGAGGTTCCGGGTTCGATTCCCGTGAGAGACAAATGTGTGTATGATGAATATAAATGTCTGTAAGTATCTGAGTCGTGGTCAGCCACATGTTTTCGGTACTGATAAAAGGATTCACTAAACCTATTCAGAAAATAAGAAAATACTAAGTGTGTCAAAGTGCCACTGTTTTCTAGAGTTTTTTATTTTTAAATCAATAAAATAGTGAGAAAAAACTATTTAAGCCTATCTTAAAATCGTAGCCCTTTTATTAAACTTATTCCGAACATTTTCTAAACAAGCTAAGTGCATCTTCATTCACAAATTCACGGATTATTTACTCAGTACTAAACAACCTGTATGAAATAATGTATAATTATGCTACAGCAATACATATAAAGATGGCAGACGCTATGCGTCTTGTTAAATGTCGGATTTTTATGTCTGAAACTTTACTGGTATGTATTTTTGAGGGACATTAAACTCAATACAGTAACATAAAGGTACATAGATTACATACGGTATGCTGAACTCTGGTATTGTCCTATTTCGTGTCTTGACAGAGCTACCATTGGACAATATGCATTGGTTACAAGTTGGTTACGATAACATTTGCCACAAAGGAAATTCAAGCATCCACTTATTAGGACGACATATTTATAATAACACATTATTTTTATGGAATTCTTCGAGGTTGACAGATGACCAAGGGAGCTATTTTTTTCAGCGTAAAACGTTGTCACTTTTTACGACTGTAAACCAATTTCTGTAGCATTTTAGTCGTATCTCCACTGTACCGGTTTAAGAATGAACTATAGATTTTATGTGTTTTGTGTTTAATTCTATATTAGATACCGTTAGTCTATAAAGTGGCAGATATAATTACAAAAAAATGCAGTACAATGAAGAATCTATTATAATTTCAATAAAAAACTGCTTTAAAAAATATCAGTAAGTACGATAGTTTCATTTCATCTAGCTGCCTTTAGTGACCAATAAAATACGTAAATTTACTCGTGAAAGGTAACACTGACGTTACCCAGTGATTTACGAGACATACGAATCTAAACCAAATGTGGCTTGGTTTGAAACGCCTCACTTTAACAATTACGTTAGTATAGAGTCATTGAAATGGTTTTGTACTTACTTGAAATCTTCTCATGTCTCGTGGGTTGCCGGCATTCTTGAGACAGTTCTGATTGCATTTCAAAAAGAATTTCAGGAAAAATCTGAAACAAAACAAATGCAGTTAACAAAAGAAACTCTAACTGGACATTTCTTATAACAGACAGCACATGACATGGCTTGTCTCTACTTCAGGGTTTGAAGTGCTGATTTAAGAACTTAAAATATAGTTTTTGTCTGTTTAATCTAAAAACCAATCATCAATGAACAAATTCTCAGAACACCGGAGGTTTAAGTGATAAAACTATGTCACCTAATAGTCACCCCAGCAGCTGTTTCCACTTCAAACCGTAAACCCATATTAGGCATTAATTTGTTTCTCGTGTTCACGAATTTGTTCACTGCCTCCTTCCGGCGACTTTTTGCATCTGCGTCGGCAATTAAAAGCAATCGGGTGTCAACTTTATCGCTTTAAACAAAGTCTGTTGCTTTTACTCTCGTTGGGAGAAAGAAAAAACACAAACCACATTACTCTCGTCAGTCAAAACTTTGAAACGAAATCAAACAATTTCGGTAGGAAAGTCGATTGGTCCAACTATCGGCGTATCGGATTACACACAATAGCGGAGCTTTACAAGTTTGTCGATACTGTTTTTGGTTTTCAAAGTGGTCCTTATTTGTGAGTGGGGAAGGTTGTTGGAAAGTGTGCAGTTAAGTTTGGCAGTGCGTAACGTTGAGCGTACGATCAGGCAGGCGATCGCGATGAATGCTTTACCAGAAATATTTTACACGGCCTCGGGCGCCGGTGCCGCCGCGCTGAATATTGTTGTGCCAACAGATATGGCTGGATATAGAGTGGCTGCAACACGTCGGGTCGAATGTTTTCATGCTAGGATTTCTTTACAAAACTTTTCTTACTCCCTAACATAACTGGCCTGGTTTAAATTATCCCTTACTGCATGTATTTCTAACTAGTTTCTTATATAAGGAACGCAGATAGAGATAAACTACTATTGACGGGTCATGTTAGGGCCACTGGTATGCATATGCACAAGTATCTCATATATTTAAAGATTAATAAACTAGTTTAAGAAATATTAATTTAAATATCGTTGAAGCTTTTTCTTGTTCAATTTATTTTGCCTTAGGCTGTTTTATCAACATTCGTTGGATATAATTTCGACAAGTGATACCAAGTTACTAAAATTTGCATTTCTATCAGGTTTTACGGACTTTGACGGAACCGACACGAGCTTTAGCATCCGGTAAAAGCGTTAACTTCCTTACCAGTAGTCCAAGTAACAATGGTTAGATCATCTCTCATTATTAGTTTTTGTAAATACGAGAAGTCCATATAATAATGGTTAAAACATCTCCTATTATTCTCAAAAAAAACGGGCCAGATATGAACCGTGTAGTATTTGCCGAGCCCGCGGCAGCACATCTGTCCCCACATTATTTATGTTAAACACCTTATGTCACAATATCGCGAGTTAGACTCTACGCTGTCAAACGACACCGGCGAATGAATGGAGATTTTATTTAGACGCTGAAATGTGCGGATGAGCGAGGATTTGAGTGTTTCGAGCTCCTTTTGATGACTGTAGCATTTTATTATGTTGAACGTGGATAAGCATAGGTAATGTGAAATGGTAGTTGAACTGAAAATTATATTTAGCTACTGATTTGATGACATTTTCTACTTTTTTAAACCAAAGGAAAACCAAATAAGATAACTTAGTTATTTTTGCCAGTTATTAACATCATTGTCTCTCATTTTTACTCATTCCCGTATCATCTCGTCAACTATTGGGTCGATGTCAAGGATTGGGAACTTTGCCCTAACTGGTACCGATGATTCTTTGTCCAACACTGACATTATTACAAATACTCATGTATTTAAATTTTATACAATTTTCAATAACTCTTTGGTGCCGCAAATATTACTTTATCAATACATCAGTTTAAAACTTGCATTACTTGTAATACTCTAAATATAGAAGTATCTGTACATTATCCCACTCTAGCCACCTGGCCCAAGAAAACGGTGCACCTTGCATTTTCCACACAAAGATAAAAACGGGAATACCCGGTTAAGTCCGCCATTAATATATCCGGAGGGTCAGGTGACAGAGGTTATCCCTCAGAATGGCAGTGACCACTAAGTCTAAGAGTTATGGAGCAGGGAACTAAGTGGAATCTATGGCGTGCCTTGATTTTAATAAGAAGGCTGTAAGTATGGAAAGGGGAAGGTGACATATTGGTTTCAAAGTTTTTAAGGGACAGTGTTGTGCGTTAACGTTTGGGTTTTTAGGCTTTTCACTTGTTAAGTGAATGTCTACTTATGAGTAGAGATTGATTATGATTATGAATAAAGAAGTTAATAAAACAATAAATCTAAATGTTTTGTTACTAACTCGCGGTTGAAAGCGTCCATGGCTTTATAATTATTGTACTTTTGGTCATTATCTCGACAGCACTACCTACAGAATTTACCCAGATTTTTTATGAAAAACAAGAAAAACGAGCATGCGGATCACCGGATGGGAAGTGATCGCCGCCACCCGCAGGACCCAGTTACTCGAATAATCACTGATCCGTTGCCGGCCTTAAGACCCCCCTCCCCCTTACGTACCTTAGTATTTCTCACTCACTCTATGAAACGCAGTAGTAAGTTACGCTTCACGCCAATATTCTATAATTGTGTGGTACTACCCCAGTCAAGCCAGCCTAAGGGGACTGCCATCAGCAACCAGCACCTCTACTATTGAATGTAGGGACTTAATTTTTATCATTTATTTCTTATTTATTGCCATATTCAATAAATTATAAGGAGTGACGACAGATTTGGAAGAAAATTAATTTTTTTACATATTTGTAGACTGAGGTTAACGTCTAACAATACACTTCTCTATATTAAAATCTTACTTTTCAGCGCCATTTATTCCACGGTTTATTTGTAAGTAGTAAAAATAATTCTTATTACAGTGAAATTCAAGTTTACTACGTCGTGCAGTGTGTTTTCAATCAACCACTTTTTATTGTGGTAACAAATGATTATGTGACGAGAACAAATCTCTCATACAAATGTAATTACGATTCAGCATCTGTTTTACACTGAGCAATAAACCAATTCATATGTTCTTATTTATCTATTGTAGAGGCACATTTACACGAGCGCAAGGCGACACGACAGGCGTTAATTTATTCGACTCGACTCGCAATTTACGATTGTCCATACACCCCCTAATGTGCTTACATGTGACGTCATAACGGTTAAAATTAGCAATTCTATTCTTGTACTCTATTTTCGTGGAGGGAAGTTAAAATTTCTTACTTTTCCGAACGTAAAAATTGTTGGAATTAAGTTCACGCGACTAAAAAAAGTTTTTCAATCAATAAAGAAACCCTTTAATTTTACAATATATTTTTTTAAATTTACATTTTAAGTGTATATTTTTGCGTATCGGCTTTTATAATAAAACCCTCTCGTTGAAATCAGGTCGTAGTTTTTCCACGCATGCTTTAAGCGGCACTACCAAAAAATTCACATATAACGTGGTTCTCATTCAATGTTACCATAAAAACTAAAGCCCACCCTACGGCCGTACTAGCACGGAACGACGGAATCAAACCATCCCCAATAAAAGTACGCGAATATTTACCTATCGCATCAAGAACAGAAAGGGAACTCTATTTTCGTCGTAAAAACTACCCCCCACTTTTCATCCCCCGCGCGTTTATGGGTGTGTATGAAACAAGTGCCATAGAAAGTGAGAAACAGTGTTGTTTAATGTTTGATATTATAATTTAACGTTGTAACTTTTGCTTGAAAAATGGTTTAGAACTTATAATTTTACAGTCAGCAGCGAAAATAGCTGAACAAACGAAGACAGAAGACCTTAGACGTCAAAAGACGTTGGACCTCAAAAGACCTTAGACGAACGTAGACACGAAGAACTTAGATCGAGTTGTGAGAAAGACTTTTTAGCCTGTTCAACTGTGTAGATAATAACACAATTCTGGCTGACTTTATGAAAGATCAGAAATGAGACATTTTCCGTTTTATTAGGAGATACCTACCTATTGCATTGCAATCGTCAGGAAACCACTGGTAAATAAAACCACCTACCTATTATTAACGAGACAAAATGTAGTTCCGCGAGTATATATAAAGACAATAATCCGTATTAATATTATGAACCCGAACATTATTACTCTATATGATTAAAGAAGTTACTAACATGTAGAATAACTTTCCAGCATTTACTAATCTAGATAATTTATGAATTCTGACCACTCAATTGAAATAAGCGATAAATTCATTTCAACCAGGCCACCTTTTTACGATAAAACATAACTAGAAGCGCCGCAGTTCAATTCTGCCGTTAATTATTGGTGACTAAGAATTTAGAGGCGACCTCCGATGCCTAATATGTATATATTTAATAGACTCACAGTTTCGACGTGTAGGCTATGCGGCAGGCTCGGGGCGCCCCTTGGAGAGCTGCAGACGACTTCTTTTCCTTAATTATTATTTTTATAGCAGCAAAATGTATTATATTTTACTTAATAGTTTTACGACAGATGTCAAAGACATATTTTTTCTTTTTCTTCTTTTTCATAAACGTAATAAATTTGGAAGGAGGCCGCTGATCAAAAGAGTATTAAAAATAAGGTTGCACTATTAATCAAAACTGCGGCGCTACCATTTCCTCCCGCCCTTAAAGGGTTACCTTTAAAGAATTAAAATGCTAAGGTATAGTTAGACTCAACAATAATGAGCCGATATACCAATCAAATTAAATATAAACCACCCAACAAAATTACCCTCAAAACAAAATTACCATTAAAAAAAAACTTAAGCCTTTCGGTACATTCACCCATTCTACCCAAGGAGAGTTGAGATTATTGGTTTGGCAAAGGGCACAATTTTACCACCGGACGTACAAACAATCCTCTGGCGGTGCGAACCGTTACAACGCGAATAACTCCGTCTCTTGCGGGATGAACCACGTCGACGATGCCCAAAGGCCATGTCAGAGGGGGTGCATTGTCAGTCATAATGACCACAACTGTGCCAATCTGAATGGGAGTCGATGGAATTTGCCATTTTTCCCTGGTTTGTAATGAATGCAGATACTCGACCCTCCATCTCTTCCAAAACGATTGCACCATTTTATCCATTAAGTCATGTCTGTGCAGCAAGTTTACATTACTCTCTAGTACTTCTGGCGCAGGCAACGAACTCAGCGGAGCAGTGTGCAAAAAGTGACTCGGAGTTAAAGCTGCGGGCTCTGAAGGGTGTGAACCAAGAGCAGTAAGCGGCCGAGAGTTCACTAGTGCCTCAATTTGAACAAGGACCGTACTCAACTCCTCGTACGTCAGAAGCTGCTGCCCTATAACTCTAAATAAATGGGTTTTGATCACCTTCACCATACTTTCCCAGCAACCTCCAAAATGTGGAGATGCTGGCGGGTTAAATTTCCAGCAAATACGGCTCTCCGATAAAAAATCCTGTAGCGGTTCTTTAAGCTTCTCATCAAAGAATTTATATAAGTCGCGCAAATAGGATCGCGCGCCAACAAAATTTGTCCCGTTGTCCGTATACATACACTGGACGGGACCGCGTCGAGATAAAAAACGCTTCAATGCAGCCAAAAAACATACGGTGCTCAATTCCGTGGCGATTTCAATATGGCATGCACGCGTTGTCAAACACGTAAAAATACATAAATACAATTTCAGACTTGTTATTCCGCGGCGCCGTATCGGAGTATATTTAATTGGGCCAGCATAATCGCAACCTGTGTGCGTAAATGCCTTAATAACAGGCCTGACCCGCATGTCCGGCAAATCCGCCATGATAGGAAATGAGGGCCGCGGTTTGAGCTTAAAACAAGTATTACACTTGAAGACTCTATACCTAACAATTGCTCTAGCCGCCAAAATCCAATAACGTTGTTTAAGCAATGACCCTAAAACTTCGGGCCCCGCGTGCATATATTTTTTATGATAATAATCAATGAGCAAGTCAGTGATATGATCATTGCGAGGTAGTATCACCGGGTGTTTTTGCTCAAAACACACCTCAGCGTTAGCCAGCCTCCCCCCCACGCGAACAAGACCATCACTTAAAAACGCCTTCAACTTCAACATCGCAGACGAGACTGGTAATCCTTTTTTTAAATTATTTATATCAACCGCAAAATACTTCCGTTGCACCACCTCAATTAACTTCTTTTCTGCGAACTCGAGCTCCTTTACCGTAACCCAGGCCTCTTTTCGCAGCGGTAATAATTTGGCGAAACGAAACACGTAAACTAGACAGCGAATCACCCTTGACCAAGACGATAGTCTGCTCGCTAATTCGTATATCACAGAGCTCTCTAAGTCGGTCAGGATCGGGTGCGCAAGAACCTTTTGTTCTGGGATATCCCCCTCGACTGTAGATAGATCCGTTCGGTTGATGGGCCACTGTGAGGCATCCAACGAAGCCCACGGCGGTCCGTGGAACCACAGTGAGTGATTCACTAATTTTTGAGGCGACACTCCCCGCGATAGACAATCCGCTGGATTGTCGACCCCTGCGACATGATAAAAGTGATCAGCCGAAATATTATCCGTCAGCTTAACTACACGGTTTGCAACAAAGGTTTGCCAGCGATGCGGTGAACTCTTAATCCAATAAAGTACGACCTTTGAGTCCGTAAATGCGAACAAATTCATTCTATACCTCGCATTATAATTGTCGTATACAATGCGAAGCAATTTGGACAGCAGAAGCGCTCCACATAGCTCCAATCGCGCAATTGACTGAGTTTTAAGTGGCGCCACTTTAGACTTCGCGCAAACCAACCTCATGGTATTCCTGCCAGCGCAAGTAACATGTAAATACACCACAGCTCCGTAAGCTAGCTCGCTAGCATCCGAAAACCCTAACAACGTAGCTACACAGTCCTGTTTGACTTCCATAAAACGTGGAATTCTTAAATCATTTAAGGCCGGTAGCTCCTTGCAGAATTCTTCCCAAACTTTTACCATGTGCGGCGGCGGCGTATCGTCCCAATCTAGTTTGAGCTGCCAAAGTTGCTTCAATAGCAGCTTGGCATACAGCACGGTTGGAGCTACAAAGCCCATTATGTCCCATAAACGAGCCGTAGTTGAAAGTATGAAACGTTTAGTACATTCACCCTTGGGAACTCCAATTTCAAAGCGAAACTCATCAGTAAAGTTTGACCATCGCAACCCTAAGATTTTATGCTGCATTTCCTTATCAAACTCCAACTCCGTTGTGAGTTTGTGCGACGTTGGGAGGCTATCCAATACTGCCTTGGAGTTACTGTTCCATTTGACCAAGTCCCAATGCGCACTTTTAAACAAACGAATTAGCTCATCTGTCATTGTAACTCCTTCCGTCTCCGTCATTACAGAGCATACTATGTCATCCATATAAATACATTGTGACACAACAGAGCTAGCTTCAGGGAACCGATTCTTATTGTCCTCCACCATTTGCTGAACTGATCGCAGCGCATGAAATGGGCTCGATTTTAACCCAAAGCATACTCGGTTAAACTGGTATAGTAACAACGGCTCCCGGGGATTGAAGCGATATAATACTCTCTGAAAGCGTTGATCTTCCTCTCGAACCAGCAATTGCAGATACATTTGTTTACAATCCGCTGCCAAAGCAACAGCAAATAAACGGAAATTCAAAAGTATTTGAAAAAGATCACCCTGTAGATTAGGCCCACAATGAAGAACATCATTTAAGGAATAACCCGTGCTGGTCTTACAGCTTGCGTCCAAGACGACGCGCAGCTTTGTTGTCGCTTTATCCTCCCGGATCACACCGTGGTGCGGGATCACATAAGACGGCAACAACGTCTGGTCAGCGTCATCCACAGGTGCGGGAACTAAATAATTATTTTTAAGATGATCGCGAATGACGTCATCGTAGGCTGCCCTCAATTTAGGCGAAGCCTCAAGCTTCCTTTCTAAGCACCAAAACCGACGCTGAGCCACTTTCTCGGAGTTACCAAGCAGGCACGCATCCTCACGAAAAGGTAGCGAAACCACATATCTACCACTGGTGGGATCGCGTACAGTAGTGGCGCGATAGAACTCTTCACACTCCAAGTCTTCACGACATTGAGCGGGCGGACAATGAATTTCCTCAACTTCCCAAAACTTTTTTACAAGCGTATCTATCGCGGGCTCCTGCTGCGTAAAAGCGCAACAAGACATCAGAACATGTTCTGGACCACTTACCGTAGGTACCGAACCCATAATTACATATCCCAACACGGTCTCAATAGCCGGCGGGACGTGCGGATCGCCGTGGACTACTCCAGACAATAACAGATGCGGGAATATAGATGCTCCAATCAGCATATCTATTTTATTTGGTGTTGCAAACTTATCATCTGCCATCGGTAAATTCTTTAAATGTGTTAGTGCTGCCAATTTAATAAAAGCACTCGGCAGATTATCTGTTATTTGGTCCACTACCAACGACGACACATTAAATTTTATTTCTGCGTTAAAGCGCGACGCAAACTCCAACTCCAC
The DNA here is from genome assembly GCA_963691745.1 of Ditula angustiorana. Lineage (NCBI taxonomy): Eukaryota > Metazoa > Arthropoda > Insecta > Lepidoptera > Tortricidae > Ditula > Ditula angustiorana. The sequence goes on along the minus strand of OY829482.1, from coordinate 10,420,089 downwards.
CGCTCCCTTCACCGGTTTGTCTATTCCACCAATTCCTCTTACACGCTTATGAGGAGTAGCTTGATAAAGTAGACCGATGCGTTCGGCACACTCGGCGGTAATAAAATTCGTTTGCGACGCAGAGTCCAACAAGCACCTCACTAAATGATTGTTCCCACGAAGGTCGCGAATTACCACCTGGGCGGTTGCGAGTAAAACCGCAGTAGATATATCTGGCTGCTCTTTGTTGACGCCTACACAAGTGGTGGGTGCTGGCATTGAACGCGTCTTGCTTACAGCTGGAGCGGACGAAGCAGGAACAGGCGCTACGGATTTCAACCCGGAAATAGACGACCCAGAATCTTGCTTATCATCCACAAACAATGCCGCTTGATTAGAATCGGGGCGATTAAAGTGTAACTGCGTATGATGCCTGAGCTTACAAAATCTACAGCACATCTCTGATTTACAAAGTGACACTTTATGTTTGGTGCTCAAACAATTGACACATGCATTCCGCTCTTTGACACATTTGAATCGATCACCAGGTGACAACTTCATAAATTGTGGACATTTAAATAATAAATCATGTACAATGTTATCACATAAACATTTCGGTATATTGACAGTGGTCACATATGCTTGGTAGTTAGGTGGGGGGTTCACGCGCGGTAGTTCGCTTGTTTTCTTCCCACCAGATCCTGATGATGATGTTGCAGACGTACTACGCGAAAGTATTTTCGACTGGTGTTTTATGAAGTCTACTAACTCACTGAACGCGGGAGTTTTCTCAGCCTTAACTGACATCTCAAAAGCCCGTACAGTATCAGGATTCAATTTTTTAAGCCCTAAATGTAGCATGATAAAATCGTCCAATTTTTGCATTTTCATGTTTTGAAGAGCTCCAACTGCTGCCACAAACGTCTCAGTAAACTTATCAAAGCTAGTTACCGAAGCAGCAGTCACTGGCTTAAAGTCTAAAATTTGATCTAAATAAGTAGACGCTAGAGTCCGTTTATCATCGTACTTATCAATGAGTGTCTTCATTAAAGACATATAGTTTTCAGCGCACGGCGTAATGCCGGCGCAGACGGTTTGCGCCTTGCCAGATAATTTTCCCAGCAGGTAATATAACTTTTCTGCGTCAGTCAGAGATGGGTTGTCGTGTATTATCGACTTAAAACTCGCATAAAACAAGGGCCAGGCGCGTATATCTCCGTTAAAAGGCATGAGCTCGATGGGCGGTAAACTTGGCCGGCCTTTGCGAATCGAGCCGTCACTATGAGAAGCATTCTGACTCTGGCCTTGCGTATTTAATCGATTGAAAACGCGTTTAATCCGCCCAAACAGCTCATCGAATGAAATCAAACTCTGAAAGTTTGGCGACGCCTCGGGGTTCATCATGAGCAAGCACTGATTATATTCGAGAGTTGTTTGCTGAAACTCTTCCCGCCATAAATCGATAGAAACGCACGCGTCCAAGAAACTCTCCCTAGCATCTTCATCGGTTACATCCATAGACAAATTAAAAGTCTTTTGCATGCGCTCAAATAAGACGTTCCTCTTTGCCTCCATTAACCTCAACTCTATAGAAACACTGCCCGTACCAGGGGTACCTGAACTCGACTGCGCTTCAATATTTTTCTTTGCCGGTTTAGAGACTATAGCATCGTCTGGAAAAATCGGCATCTTGACAAAAAACCTTTATACAACCCAAATCGTAACTTTCTCCTACTAAGCCGTAACGTATTTAGTAGGGGCAACTTTTTTATTTATTTATTCAGACTCGAAGGACCACTAATAGAAGCGCCGCAGTTCAATTCTGCCGTTAATTATTGGTGACTAAGAATTTAGAGGCGACCTCCGATGCCTAATATGTATATATTTAATAGACTCACAGTTTCGACGTGTAGGCTATGCGGCAGGCTCGGGGCGCCCCTTGGAGAGCTGCAGACGACTTCTTTTCCTTAATTATTATTTTTATAGCAGCAAAATGTATTATATTTTACTTAATAGTTTTACGACAGATGTCAAAGACATATTTTTTCTTTTTCTTCTTTTTCATAAACGTAATAAATTTGGAAGGAGGCCGCTGATCAAAAGAGTATTAAAAATAAGGTTGCACTATTAATCAAAACTGCGGCGCTACCAATAACCCTTCCTTTTGGCTTTGCCGTAGTCGGGTAAAAACAGCTGAACCGATCTTGTTGAAATCTGGCCAAGCGATATTCTGAATAATTGCTTAATACCGTAGGATAGCGATAAATGGTACCTCACCACGCAGTCGTTCATTGCATTAGAGTTTTATTTATTTAAAGTTTGAAAACTGTCAGGAAACATACGTGGCTTAGGTTTATTCAAACAATCTCGTAATAGACTCGTAAGTCTATAACGAAAAATGTTTTGAATCCCATCTAGCAATCTTAAAACGTCCAAAAACTGTTCAAGATAATGTTTTCCTTCGCATAAACATCTTGCCACGATCCGCACTATTCGATGAAAAAAATACACTAAGGCTGAATAGTAGCAGAATGGAGGGGGTAGGTTGCCCTCTTTCGAGACCAACACTTGAGCGGGAAGGGTGGGAACCTCCCCCCGGCGACATTCTATGTTTATTTGCATGATTTGCATCGGACATTCCTTGAGCGAATCTAAAAAGGTGACTTATGGTGTTTTGGTAAGTACGAGTACGGTACCCTTCATAGGGGTTTATTTTAAATAAAAAAAAACGCTTCATCTAATAGGTCAATATTAGATCTATCAAATTTTTCGTTCCCATGAGTAGTTATTACTAGCACCGCAAACACATGACATTCTTATTTTATTTAGTTTTTTGATTAATTATTTTAGCAATTTATAAACTCTCCGAATATGCGCTCTTAGAAGACCAGTTAAAACCTATCAGCCAAATAAAACATTTAAAAAAAATCAACTTTACCCGATTCTTTCGGAAAAACCGCATTCGTGGAGCATTCGCGCACTGACAACGGTCTCTTATAACTTTTCCCTTTTAACCTTTCCCCTCCACGGTCTCGGGGGAGGCGGTCCCCGGGGACCCTCCCCTGCCACCACTCAATACCGACACGGCATGCTCGCGCCAAAGACTAAACAGGTGGCTAGACGATCGCGATTTCTAGTGACAAGTAAATGGAACGGATAGCAGTTGGCATAAGGTGGTTGGCATACGTTTATGAATGTATTTCTCCATTGTTAATAAAAAAAAACGCTGAAACTAAACCCTGAAAATAAATGATTTTTGATTTTATTTTGATTGTTATTGGCAGAAACAGAACTTAGCAAAAATGAGTTTGCCTTACCAGTAACCTCGTTACCAGGACATTTGCAACACGATCGATACATTAAACCTTAAAAAGGTTATTTAGAGTATTTTTTTAGACAGTATTGTGTGTTCAAAGCCTCAGCCTTTCTGAACGATAATGCGGTCGAAAAAATATTTATTTACCACATGTTTGCATCATATTATTTTGGCCCGTACTATTTATTAGACTCTATTTTCCTAGGTCATATCTGTTAGAAGCGCAGTGCAATAACCGTTAAACACCGTTTCTCCATCGATGACTTTTGCTGAAAAGTCAATCCGCATCAGATGAAGACCGCTTGAAACCAGCTACTTGTCTGATAATATCATTCCTGTTCATGGCTTTGGGTAGGTAGGTTGATTTACTGTCCATCATACTAGCAACCACCTGCCCAAACAGGCAGTTAACTGGTATCTGGTAACTGGGAGACGCAATAGAGATCGTTCGAAAACAAGTGACAACGCTGTACGGAGCGAGAAACCGCAGCAGCCTATCTGGAGTCTGCCGCACGAAAAGTGTGCCCTATGTGTTTGTGTGAATGTGACGTGTAATGAATATTACCAATAAATTTATGATTATGATTATGCCCATATTAGTTGCGAAACGATACGATAAAGGGGATAAATAGGCATACCTTTTAGCACGGTTATTTTTTGTCAATCAATTAATCGTTACTTTTATCATACCCAATCATTCAACATCAGCTTATGAGTATTTGACCAGACCGCATGAAGAAGAAAAAGCACGTAACGTGTGCCAAGATGGAATTTTATGAACAACTATGTTATAGTTGGTAAAGGTTGTCTGGAAGAGATCGCTGCTTAGCGATAAGACCGCCTGTTGTATCTCATGTAAAATTTCCCTGTATGTGTTCCTTTTTGTTTACTTGTGTGAATCAATAAAGAGTATTTGTTGCTGTTGTTGTTATGGATATTTCAACATCGTTGCATTAGTTTATGTTGCTTTACAAAGATAAAACAAGTTCTATTTTTACAATTTCACTCGTTATGTACAAAAAAGGGTGTCAAGCAGGTCTGACTTAACTGTAGGCTTTACTGTCTGCAACTGAGGCTAATCTGTGTGCCTATGCGACGGGCCTATAACGGACCCGTTTTCGACTTTGTTTTTCCGCGAACGTCCATAGCCAAACGTTAATATTTCAGTATGTACCAAATTCAAGGGGTTAACTGGTAACATCTACTGACAGTGTAAATTGGCGACAATTCAAAAACTATTCTGGAATGTTGAATTGTTATGTAACATGCCGCAGTCTCCTGTAGGTCACAAGCTAGTGTGAGTCGCTTCGTCAAAGTTAAGTTTGCGGTTGTTAAGAATCGTGCAATGTTTAGAGGTAAAATATAGCCTACACCCTGTTTTTCCTCAAAGTTATTAAAATTGAGGATCCTTGTTCACAAATTAGACTAATAGATTCAAATACATTTTGACATCAATTAAAAATATCTGTTTATGTTCTGACTCCTTAAAGTTATGTTGGAATTTTTTGTAGGCAATATAAGACCATGAAATAAAATTAAATGACAATCACCATCATCATATTAGGCAGATAAGTTCTTTATTTCATTTTAGAATTCCGTGTTTAAATCACTTATCACTAGCTTATCACATCACCTTTAAATATTTGCAAAATGATCATAAAACATCGGACAAATCTGAAGAAGTAAATGTTACTCCACTTATTCTAATACAGTATACGCAGTAGTAAATATAGGGCACAATAGTGCGACGTGCCGAGAGGCTGGTATCGCGGGACGCAGCCAGCCGTCGCCATGGCAACGCGATAAAACCTCGCCTTTTCATAGCCCCTGCAGTACACGCTCAGATATCAAAGGTTTTATGTTTTTTTTTCAGGAACTAAGCTTGCAATCGGCTGCGATAGATACTAACTAATAAGGTATCTTATTAGTGTTTGCATACTAGTAAAAACTGCATATGAAAAAGTTACAACATAAAAACAAAAAATTTCGACTAACCTCCGGCTTTTCGACTGAAGTAATAGTTAAATCTCAGTAATTTTTCAGAAAAACAGTATAACACCATTGATTTTGTAGTTACTTTAGTTGAGATAACTACGAATCTTTAACCAGGGCGTATAGACTTTTTTAGACTTTAAAAAACGCAAGTGGGAGTTGAAAGCTAAACCCCAGGTATTATAACGATCGAGTGTATTTTTTAAGTCAAAACATACCCTAATTCTAAAGTGTACAAAAATAAATGCTTTTGCTTATTTTTACGGCAATTTACAAAAACAAATACTTTTTTCAAGCGATTCAGGTTATTGGATAGGTACACTATAGGAAAAATACAAGATTTACCCATTAAATTAAGTAATACTAATGAGTAATATACCTACTAAATCTCGTTATTAATCAGAACAATACTTTGTGCTATGTACTATGGCTGTCAAAAGTTTCATCTGGGTTTCTCATATATACACGAGAGATACTCTTTCAAATCTAAAAGCGCTTGCTCGAACGGGGAGTAGTTTCCAATTGACAATATACCTACCGACTTCGGGTGATCGCTCGCGTGCTGTAAGCGCCTTTCCCGGCCACGGAATTAAGATGAAATTCTAATGTCATGTACTTACTTTTAAATGTAATAAGTCGATTACATTTTTAAATGTCGTTGAGGTTGATTGTAGGCTTTTCTAATTTCCATTTTGTTATGAAGCAGTGTCGATACACAGTTTTATAAACGCTACTTAAAAAAATACTCGAAGATTTCATTAATTTAAATATTGCAAGCTAAAACAATATTTTAGTAACAAATCTCCCACGAAAGTTGGTAGTGGTTTTTATAAATTTTCCCACAGTACTTTCACTACCTACGAATTTGCCTGAATTTGAAATTAATAGAAACCGAATATTAACCGTAAAATATAATAAACAAAACAATTAAAAGCCTCTTATGGCATCTATTGTACGCAAAAGATAGTATACGTTCACCTCGTCATTAAAATACGACGTTACAAACGAAAAATATTTTTTTATAATTTTATCCATCTACCAAAATCTACTGTGAACTTTGTTGATGAATTGAATAAAACATTCCTAAACAAAGCAACGCGATTTGCTTTCCCGTGGCACGTAAAAAAGAAAGCGGCTATAACACACCCGCTAAACAAAATTTACACATTTGCATTTAAGACACCAGCCGAAGCTATCTAGTCGACCTCTTTCCTGCACAATCAACATACAAAGACAAGGGGCTACATAAGCTACATTACGCGGGCATCACTTCATTGTGGGCACCGTTCTAATTGTAACTACACTCCTGGGCGCCATCAGCCGCTCAGCGCTCCGGCGGGTAGGCGTGTGCCACTAATCTTCGACCCCTACATACCAATACCCAACCAAAAAACCCCACTCAAACTACCCCTCTAACCCTCGAACATACAGCTTAATTTTCAATGAAGCCCCTTGCTACTATTTGCAAACGTAGCGAGGGGTTAACACACACTATCAACTCATTAAATTGCATCGCCTTTTTAATGAGTCTGAAAGTGAACAAAGGATATTGTACGCGATTACATTAAGTACGTAGTTGTAGCTAGGTGAAGCTTGCTTCAGAGTGCTTGTGTTGGTGTGCTGATCCGCTTTCATTTGGTTTCAAGCAACAAATTGAACACTTTGAAGTGATAGTAATAGCCTAAACATAAATAGTCTGCCTTTTGTATATTTTAATGTTTTTTTTTTGCAAAAAGTTTTGTTAAATAAATTATATAAATATCATTTGACATGGTATTCATTTGCTCTAAAAGGTTTTTCCATCATATATTTTATTTCTAACTAGTAACCTGTCTCGGTTTCATCCGGGTATTTCCAACTTATTCTATGGATTTTCCGAAAAACATGTTTCAGACAAACCTTGTCCTGAGTTACGAATACAACTAACAAAAAAACAGCCTAATCGGTCAAGTCATTTTTATGTGCTGATCGGATGCTTTTATACTTGTGGAAATTGATTTTGATTCATATTATATTTCCAAATCAGCGGAAGAAAACTTAGGCCCCATAACTTTATGCGTATAAAAGAGTTTCGTTACTGACTGAAGGACTGACTACCCTACAGACAACGGACAACCTAATCCCCTGAAAATAAAACAAGTTTAGAACATGTGTTATAGAAGTGAAAATAGGGGTGGAAGTCGCAAGCAACAAACAAATATGATATATTTATAGTATTATATTTTTAAACATAATAAACATATTTCATACTTTATAGGGCAATGTATGGCCTGATTTAAATAAAGAAATATACTTATAACCTATGTATGCAGTATACGGTGCTAGGACACTATACATATAAGCCTTACCATCATCTAAGTAACTACTAACGTATTGCAGACTACCCTCATATTTACGCGCTGAATATGCTATAAAGTGATATCACGTGATCGTTTCCCGGGTAATAGTTATAAATTATCCGGGTAGTTTATAAAAGCCGGTTAACCCGAGGTAAGCGGACAAGGAGTATAATTTATTATTGGGAAATTCGCGGGTGTATGAAAATACGCAGTTTGGGATGCTAACTATACTACCTACCTATTTACAAACTTACTGTGCGTATAATGTCGTCTATATAACATGTTTGGATTCAATTATGTAGATGATGTCACTACACAGACTATCATTTTTAGAATAAAGTCTCTACAATTTTTTCGTGTTTAAGATACATATTTTCAACCCCCGAAAATAATAACTATGTTATTTGTATGCTACTGAAATAAAATTTGAACCACAAAACTAATTTTATTTGTAAAGGATTGCTGATTATTTCTAAAAAGCTGTGCTAGTTATAGAGATTAGAATTGCGCGAACCCGACTCACACTTAACCGGTTTATTTTCTCGTAAAAACGGATACCTATAGAAAACACAGATTTTCATAACATTAATTTTTTAAATAAAACCGAAAGTTGTATCTCCTGTGGTCATAAGTTAACGACTTAGGTGCATACAATTTATGTTTTCTTTGAATAGGCCAAAACCACCCCAGCCACCGTACATGCGGATGTAGACTTGATCAAAAAAATATGGACTGCCGTTCACAGAAAAAACATTTTGACCCAAATGAGCAATGTAACACGAGGATGCCTATAATCTAGAACCTAAAATCTTAAGGCAATAAGTCAAAACCCTAGGTCTAGCGATACTGGGAGCACATGAACCGTAGCAGTTAGCAGTGTAAGATAAAGTAATGGCCATTTTGTCATACATATTGGCGTTCCGAATAAGAAATATGCCGACTGCAGCACTGTATCATCTTTGCAGACCCTCTGCCGTAAATTATTATGCTATGGGTACAGTCTGCTAAGTAATTGTAAACGTATATAACTTAAAAAAAACCATTTTTTTTTAACAGAAGTATTCGGAAATATATCTGTATTATTATCAGTAAGGTAGTAAATTAATCTAAGATACAATAGTTTTGAATCAAACTTATTTTTTCAAAATAAATAAATAACATTTAAAGCTTGGATGGAAGGTGTTTCTAACCTAACGTCACGAGTGTCACAACTTGACGATGATTAACCCTCATTAACCCCCTTTTTTGACAAAAATGAAAGTAAAGAGATACAGTATTAAATCCAATGATTGGTTCACTTTTATATGATACATAAGTGCATCAATATTATGGAAACGGTTGTGAACGCGACGGTACGTTTTATATTCGCGAGCCCGGCAGTATATTTATCACGAAACTTTCAAGGTGACTGTGTAATGTTCCAACCGGATGCGATCCGGAAATTATTTGAGGAGTGAACTTTTCTTTGACCTATTTGCATTTTTATCTGACCAACTTACCAAGACATTCTGAAAAATGAACTTTCTGCAACCACGAATGTAGAAAAAAACATTGCCTCCTAACGTTGTGAGCCTTTTACGATCCGAACAATATCCATCCAACAAGGCTTGTTACACACACGCGGAATAAACAAACACAATAACTGGTAACAAAATGCTGGAACAAAAACCAACGTGAGCAACACGCCGAAACCAGAACATAAACGTTATATCGGCGATCCAGCCAAACTGCTCTATCAAAATATAACGACTACGATAAACCCGATGGAAAAGAAAGCAAACGTTTCCATCGAATTTCCAAAGATCGTACAATAACTGCATCCTCCTCTTACCATTATAAAATGCCTATTTCTATCTTTCTCTAGTGTTTTCTGTTTTATGGGCGAGTCGATAATATTCGGACCGCGCCGCGAGATATGAGCGCTAAATATTTTATGATGTCCAAAGTGTCGATGTAAGGCTTGCTGTTGACTAGGCTGCAGCATCAACAACTATAGTTTCTGGTTAATGAAAAACTTTAACAAGCTAGCCGGGTGAAACGATCACTGTTAAAGCTGTACGTTGTTTAACTGAATATTATCATAATGACTTCTCAATCAAGAATATTGCAGCTTTGAACTTTAACCTGTTTCAAATACAAGATTTTAGAGAAAAGAAGATGATTGATTCGTTTCTGTATTTACTTGTTCATGTTCTACTTTTCGAGTATTTTTTAGAGCTTAAGTGTCACGTATAAACAACAAAGAGAGCTTGTTTACTGTTACACATAAGTTTACAAGTTTGGCCCTTTTTTACTTAAAAAACAATAGAGACAAATGTAACAGTCCGCCATTAAAATCGATCAACTTAATTACAACTCACTTTTTTGTCACGTTTGTCTCTTACAAACTGTCTTGTCGTAATGCCATTAATCTTAGGAGGCTGGCAGCGCAGCAAACGACCTCCCGTTAAGACCCTCCATGGGCTGGGTGCCCTGTAATATGCTTGTATACACCGAGCGACGAATAACTAAACACCGCAAACGTACAAGCCAAACACGACCTTCCACTAATTGCTATTAGTATCATTAACGCGTAAACCTTGCCCTGTATTCCAACCTTTGGTCCCGGATACAAATAGAAAATAAGAAAATAAAGGAATCCCAGTGCGAGAAAAAAATACGTAAGATGTATTTTCTCGAAGAGAAGCGTGTCGGTGGCATTGTTAAATATATCGTCCAATCAGTATTTCTCGTAAGGACGAAGAATTAGCGTTTGAAAGTGAACGGTGGAGCGACGAATCCTGGTCCACCCTTTTATGCGGTGTAATAAAAAAGGTTATTTGAATTTGGAAGAAGAATTAAAAAAAGAAAATGAATTCCGCACTAATTTAAGCAGAGCGAGTTCCTGGGCGATTTTAGGGGGAATCGAGACGGTTTAATGAATCATGCATTTAAGTTGGAAGGCTGTCTCTACGCTTTTAGATTCTTATTGCCGTTAGTCAGAGCCCCTGTAAAAAGCTTAGTTCAAAAATTCGCGTTGGAGAGATCGTAATTAAGTAGCTTAAAGTTCCTTCCATTTAAAATATTTGAAATTATTTTTTACCGTTAGGTAATATTCAACGATGTAGTCATTGTATGTATGGACTACGAGGCGAATAGAAACACACTTAGTACAAAACAATTTGCAGCATTAAGTACCACAATGTAAAACCCAAAACATTCCTCCAACTGCCTCTCCGTAAACAGGTAATAAGGCGTTGTAAAGGTCCCTAAAAAACTAATCACAGATAAGCGACCTCTCGTCCCTCATTGATCCTCCATCGGAAAGGTTACTAAGGCACTTCGTCTTCATTCGGGAATCCCTTTAAGGAACGTATCAGTTGTAATGAAAGCTAATTCTTTCATTAGTTCGCCGTGACAACGGGAGAAATTGTAAGGCAAACGAGAACAAACGGAGATGGCTGTAGTTATGTATGGTGCTTTATAGGTTTTTAGTGCGGAAGAGAATTGTTTCTAGGCGATCTTCAGTTGTATTTATAGTAATTCTTAAACAAACCATGTGATGAGTATCTTTATCAATTTTTAAGTGAGTTAAGGTTACCTGAACCGGCTGTACCTTTGAGTGGTTTCTAAAACGCTTGTCGGTGAAGCAATTGCTACGGAGGAGGCCTATGTTCAACAGTGGACTTCTTGTGGCTGAGATGATGATGGCCTTAAAAGTTTTACCTTCTTTAAGCACTCGTACAACTCTATGAGACCTTTTCTACTTGTCTAGTTAGAATAGAATGCGCAATGCATCAAGATAGTATGTGCTAGCCGCAAAAAAAAGAAAAAGCTACGAAGAAAACGGGACAATTGAATCCGCGTCAAGAATGTAAGTGTTTACAGTTAGAAGTAAACAAAATACATTACACTTTAATAAAGATCCCACAATAACAATGAAGATAAAAAAACAGTCGACAGTTAACTTAGCTGCTAACTTAAAGTATTTCGCCTATACTTTTATTTTATAAATTTTCCATCGTCTACGCACCCAATGTATCCCATTTATCAGTAATATAAATCGAAATCCGATCTGACAAGGCGTTAATGGGTAGCTCAATGCAATTTAAGATACCCCAGTTGGTATTAACCGAATTTCTTTTGCAGTCCCGTATTGATATGGGAATAAATCGATAATTTTAGTGAAAGATGTTCGTTCTAGCTAGAGGGGAGTAAGTACTCTTATGCAATTTTGTCCGCGATTTCGCTAGCGTAGATTTTGAATAAGATACTAATTTTCACCCTACTTTTAAACATCCTAAAATTCTTTCTTAGGGCACCCCCTCCTCCCCCTTAAGGAACACATGCCCTAAATTTCATGTTTTCATCTTCAACCGCTTATGCTGTTTTTGTTGTTAATTATTCAGTCAATAACGCAACTATTCTATAATTATGTATAGCTTTTGTATTTTGCTTAATGCGTTGCATCCGTGATTTACCGTCCATGTCTTTCTAACGCTAAAAACACGCAAATAAGGCACGGCATGTAAGAAATGTCAAAAACCGGCCAAGTTCGAGTCAAACTTGCATGCTGAGAGTTCAAAACTATTACGCAGTAATAATTAAATATGTGCTTGTATTAATCAAAATCGAGCACACATCATATTAGTTGTAGTTAATGCATTCACTAATCACATGTAAATGAAAAAATATAGTTTGTTTTGATGTATCACTATCAATTATCATTTTCAGCATTTGGTGCTTAAGTAGGTACAGAATATGTTACCTAACATACACAGAAATTTCAAGTTTATAACAATTTTTGTTTTGAGATGGAGCCCAAAATAAGAATGGCTGAAATCTTGCAACTTTACTAAAGTAAACTTTTTTTACCCTACTCAATGGGTTTTAGACAGTGGCAGCAATGATACCCCATATACCAGGATAAGAAAAACTAATCTTTTTTCAAATGCCTCAATTGAATTTCTAATTCAGTCTTCAGCTTTGATTTAACATTATACTCGAAATATCTAAACTTCAGAAAGTTTTCTTTTCTAGACGTCATACGATATTCGCGTTTTCTGCACCCCATGTGATGCGAGCTGGCATTTTAAAGTGAAAATCGAATTTGCAAGTGACAATTGAGACGGTGCCGTCTAAAAGCCGGTCATTGCTAAATGTATTACATTTTGAACCATCGCACAACTAAACTAGTTGCTTTAATCCTGAAATACACTGTACCTTGCACACGATTATGCAAATAGAAAACAAACACAATGACATTGTAACCTGTTTCCAATGACAGGCCAGTCTTAGTAACCTATTAAATATCTATAGACTGTACACATTAAAATAATGTAATAAAAAATGTATTTGAACAAATATAGAAACAAAATAGAAAAATTCTCATAATAATATTGGTTGTTATAATGCTGGTTTCTGAATGCATTATAGAGCATTTATGATATATGTGTAGATAAAAATAATTACACTTCAATGAGCTCTTTCCCATCTATACTTTATATAATGTTTATGAAAAGTTTAAGCATAAAACGATTTCAATTTAAAGGCAACAACTTGATAACAATTTTCCAAATTCAAAATATGCCCAGTACCATAGTCAACACAAGTGGTATATAAATAAACGGAAACACAAGCGGACCGGGCTAATGCAATTTACAAAGCAGGCAATCACGAGAGCTAGCCACATTGTTGTACAGTCGCCGTCAAAGAGCAAAGGAAGGAGCTCTGTCCCTTAATAATTAATTGACGTTTAAACGTGCTGACGTCTTGAGCTTCAGAGCGTATGCAGTCTGTATGGTGAGTACGTGGGTTCCGGAACATCTGCTAAATCCTATTAAACTGCTGTTTGGACGGGGAACGCTTTGGCTTTGATAATGGTCCGGGCACATTTTGGTAAACTGCACAATACTGTACTAGACTCCAAAATCATTAAACTTTGGGAATGAAAATTGAAATTAATTAGACTTTGAGATTTAATCTCTAAACTCGTCTTTAGAATTTAGGTACTTCAGTTCTCAGACATATAGCTAATGGATAAAAAATTAAATTCAAATGCAAGTTCATTCGTGATTCGTGAACCGCAATTAGTGAACGTAAATTGAAGGAGATTGTAGACCATCAATCAAGTAAAAGGGCATGATTACATCAAAATCTAGATAACTAATTGAATGAGACACTCGTATAAATTAAATTTGAGCGTTGTTTTGCTTTTTTGCGGTAAGATAATAATCATAATTATGATTGTCATCAAACTAATGAATATGAAAATTTGGATCTATTAAACCACAATTTAAACGATTACTATTTAGCTCGGAATGAACACCGCAGCGGAATGTTAGAGTAATTGAAAATTTTCAACGGTAAAAATTAAACGAAACAGAAGATATCAGTATAACATTGATTGGTATTTAAGAACATAATAGGTGAAGTTGGACTAATTATACCTTCATAAAAAATACAAAGCAATCTATACCATTTTTTCAAAGGAGAGTAAAATTGTTGTAAGTTCGAGGCAACTCGGGGGTTTAATGCAAATCTCCCTCCATAGCTCCACAAATACGTAACCTACATAAGACAACTTATAAGTACATGACAACCAACGGGGATCAAACTTGCAACTTGTCACCAGTCCGATTTCGTAGCTAACTGTAATACAATGACTTTAACAAAAAACCATATCCCCTCAAGTTTAATTCCTAAACGGTGTCCGAGTCACAGCAACAATTTGTTTGCTATCCGACCCGGCTCACGCAAAGCCATCATAAAAGCAACAATTAACGTGAGTTTGTTTTACTACTAACTGCTAGGTGTGTTTGTCTTCAAAGATATCACGCATGAATTGCATTCAACTTTAATAACCACCCTAAACACCACTTGAATGGAAAATTTAAGAATCAGACACGAAATTCCATTCCGGAAAGGGAATTTCTATTATAAATTGGAGAGAATAGAAATTTTGTCATTACATCCAATTTAAGCTTCGCCAATATGGCGGTATTACAGTTGAAATTTTCAACGAACAGAAGCAAAGAGGGCGGATGATAAAACCCCGTCACTAATTAAATGGACCCGAGACGTCCTCCTCTTAATAGATAGGTATGTCGCTAATTTGGAGTCATTTTGTCGAGGTCTACGCAATATCAGAGTTCGAACTGGAATTTAATTATTTTTTGGGAATATTATTTCTAACTAAGCTGAACGTTTTGGGCGTAGGTAATTTCTAAATTACCGGCAACGAAATTAAATCGAAGAAATATTACCTACGGCTTCACAAAAAATGCGTCAAATCATGTCCTACTTCAAAATCGAAAGTCGATGGAACAATAAATCAAGTAGCTATAAAATACATTAGGTTGCGTGTTGTGAACTTAATGTTTGCATTATCTTAGACCAAAATGAAATGAAAAAGTATAAAACAGATAGGTAATGGAATAAAAATCTCTGAATGTGAGATCGCAATTCTTTCTAAACCCGCAATATAAGGGGCAGTGGAATCGCTCCATAGATTCGAATCAACATCAGGATCGGGCTAGTTGCAATTCATCATTATTATTCCAGACAATTTATCAAGCGGTTGGCTCGCCTCGCCCGACCGGATCGCACATTCTAACGAGATGGTGAATTTTCACCGAATAATTTGCGAACCGACGAATCACGTATTGGAATCGGGAATGAGGTCGGAATTGAGATAGAAGAGCTGAACATGGTAATGCTATAAAAGGAACATAGATGGAATGATCACTACGAGAACGATATACCGAAATACTCACGTATCAGACTGCTTCAAACAGATTTGTACTTTCTATGAGCATGATCAAGAGAAACATAATGTTTTCAATATTAAAGTTCGTAAAAAGTATCATTGATAAGTCACTCCTTCTAATGAAATACATTAGCGATATTAGCATGACATTTCGCTTCGTCAATGGAGCGTCTCGTGCAGCGAGGGTCGATACGATTACCGAGGCTTATTACTGCGACTTTATCATATTTCAATTTACGATCGTCACCCGGACTTATCGAGTAGAAAAATCAGAGGGCTGAGTACCTCCAACGATATAAATCAGAAATAAGACGTCTCATTACTGCGCTGCTTTGATTTATGACCTAAGGTTAGCTTCCGAGAGTACATTAAATATGCAACTTCTTTAAAAATAACATTCATAAACACTGAAAGTTAGCGAGATGTAAGAATTTTAAGTTGAGCATTAGATAAGTCGGCAGCAAGAAAATGCTTGGTTGGAGGGAATAAGAAAACGGTCATAGTTGTTAAGTCTTACACAGTTTCTGTCGCTATCTCGTGGATAAGAAGCCTAATCACCGCCGTCGTGTCTGTATCGGGCCGTCGAGCGCGCGGGCATTCCCCAGGGTAAGCTTTTGGGACCAGTATTCTTTTTTTGGTTTACATTACGTTGTAAGTGTGCCGAATTACTTTGCGACCCGTTTTTTATACAAAATTTCGTGATTTATCAGCAAAATTTGGAGAAAATGCATTTATTTTCGTACAGTTAAAAGGATCAATCAACTTTATTAACTACACTAATCTGTTCGCAACACTTTCAAAATAATTGCAGATTTTTATTAGTGTAAATATTTTTTGTCTAATTTAATTTATGTCGTACGTTTGTCCATGCTATCCTACATGAGTTAAATCTATTATACAGTAAAAATAACTTTTTGGAAACAGAATTTTGCCGTAACGCCGCACACGTCTAAAGTGTGGTATAAATATTTGATTGGCCCACGTTTACCGTTCGTCTTTTTTAAATAAAAAACTATGTTTTTCTAATCAGAACATCTTTTATATTTTTAACTTACGTTGGGATACACCAGGCTACCAATATTACATTTAAAAAGCCGCATGAAACCACAAAGCTATTAATAAAGTGACTATGAACTTATCGAAACTTCGCCGGTGTAACTGCGCCCGCAGAGGTCGCGCACCAACAAACTTGCTGCAAACTATTTGTAATACAAATTTATCGTTCTTGTTATGCGTTAACACTGAAAATTTATTACTGAATCTAAATCTAATTTAATTTCCTCGATTGTTAAAGTTTCATTATTTATACTTAAGGTACTATTATATTGTACAACTGTTGTAAAAAAATGGTATCTATGTTAAAAATAACCTAATGGAGAAATCGGCCCCTTAAAAAAGAATTTATTTGGCGAGGCGGCGCGGCGGCGGCGCGGCGTATCTAATGAGATAATATAATAGCCGTGATTTCCTCGTACCGCCGTTCGCGGAACCGAAAATTACCGGAAAACTGCAGGCAACGAAGCCCCGCTTTCACAAAATAGCAAGCCTTTTGTTTGAAATAAGAGTTTTAGTAACGTCTTCTCTTATTTTTGAAGCAATGCAAATTATTTTATCATTTTAAAAACGACACGAAGCTGATATCATTCAGTGATTTGGTACGTCATGTAGTAACAAAGTAGAGTTTGTCGCATTTTCTTGTAAACAATAAGTGATCATAATACATTAAGTACCTACGTACTTTATTCTTATATTTAATTAGAGTATTCAGTTCTAAAATCCAAGGAATCCGTAAATAATTCAAGTTTATTAAATCAGCCAAACCAATTACATTCGGTTCTTCGTAGATCAAAATGACTAATCAAATGGTCTACATTAACATTTTGACAAAATGTATCTAAAATGCATGAATCCAAGTCTATCAAATAACAAGCACAGGAGGGTCATATCGAATTGGAAATTGATTTTGTCGCACCCGAAATAGGGTGTAAAGATCCCATTGTAATATAGATGTCAGCCATATGTCGAGCCAAGCTTGCCCCTTTGCTGGATCCTCTGGAATATTTCAATATTTTTTTCTCTTAATGAGCCCACAATTCCACTATAATACCAGCATAGTTTTTGGTATTTTATCCAGTATAAGTATTAAATCCCTAAATCATATACCTTTATACTGTCAAATAAAGTCGTTCATGTTTTTTCTTCATGTTTTTGCAGTATGATATATATATCCTTTTAAACTGCAAGAGGAAAGCCATTTTCTTAGATTTTTGCTACTTTCTTGCTATTTGTGACTAAATTGTAAAACACATCCAAATCTATCGATTCTTCTTTAACCGTATTCATAGCAAATGCTTAGTGTAAAAAAACCGATAACCCTCCTCGATTGTGTCATTAAAAATATCAAATACTTTTAATCCTTTAATAGCTATTCTAGTCACAATATGTTAAACACAACAATTTGGTTTAGTGCTAGTCCCCTCAATCGTTTTACATTCGAACAGAGACATCTTAATCATTACGCTTCATAAAATTCTTAAGTGATTGCCTAGGGGGCGATTGCGTGGCAACGAATTGATTTCGAAAGTCCATCTTTTAATGTACCAAAACCCTTAAACACGCTACCCCTGTCAATTATAATGACGCATATTGGAATTAAGAAAAAAAGTTTTTAGTCTTTAACGCATTTTTTATTGAAAGTATCAGTGTCGATGTTGCTTAAGAGGAAACACCAAGGTCTAGAGAATTGAAAAATAGGTATTTGTAAAATCTATTGCTGCCTCCATCTATCAAGCCTCCCCCCGCAGAGTGCAATAGAGACAGCCGCAGCTTGGACTGAAAATACCTATTAAAAGTACACAAAATCAACGATTCGTAGACCCCTGATTCCTTCTCCAAAACTTATCCGATTTAACTACTTTTTTCATAAAAAATTAAAGAAAGGCTTTGGCAGTGTTCCTATGTTTTTCTTTTTTTATATAATCTAATAAAATTTGTTTTCTGAATGTATGAACGCAGCCGAAAGTCTGGCCAATTTTTTAGGTTTTTGAATGTTCATATCTCTTTTAATAATTAATTTATTAAAAAAAGGAAAACATAGGGACATGCATAATAGTGGCCATCGATTTTTTGGAAAAAAAATATTGCTCTACTGGCATTATCCAGAGAGGAAACAGGGGACGACGTTTGTATGGAAAAACGGCCCTTGTGTTTCCTCTTAAGGGGTAAGTAAGACTACAGACAAACACATTTAACTTTAGTTGCTTGAGAACATTGTTGTAACAATTAGTTAATATTTTTATGTATATGATTATTTTAAATTTACGGTGGTTTCTACCGTCATGAGAAACCTGTGCTTGGTTAGACATGCATGTCTATTTATATATTTTTAAATATTTTTATGATGCAACAAAAAGGTACAACTAAGTGTACAACATTTTATTTTAAAAATGTATGACAAACTTAGTTTTAAATTCAAACCTCTAGTCGAAATCTTTCAAAATCCGACGACCTTGCATAGATTGGAAAAAATTACACAGCGGTATACAGCATAGTATAAAGATCGCGTAAGTTAATAGTAGTCGGCCGCGGGCAGGCGGGCAGAGATAATGAAATTGTGTACAGAAGCGCAACGAGCCGCGCGTGTCTCGGACAAAAATCCACTTAACAAATTGCTGCTGATTCGGGTTCTGGGTTGTTGGCCGTTTTTACCGTTACGTCAATTATACCCGGTGTTATCGATACTCGAACGCTTCCGTTAAACTGTTTTGTTTCGTTCACGCGTCCGTGTATCAAATTTTGAATTCATGATGGACGCTCGTCCCGAAGGGATGCTCGGGTTTTTCGCGGAATTACTGGCGTATAAGATTGTTTGAGTAACAATCGATTTGTACGTTGATAATACGACTTTTAATAATAAGTGACGCGCGAGAGTAGTTAACATTACTGTAGTTCAATTAGGTACTTATACGATCGTAATTAACAAAACTACTTAGCCACATTTCCGCATAATTTATTGAAATAAAAATGCGTGCAGAATACTGCAGGACAATTTTTTTTTAATTCTTACAATATAATTTAAGATATTTAAATTTACTTGTAATAAACATGTTAACGACGTGATTCAATTAACTAAAACCATTAAGTTATGACGCATGCATAAAATAATTAAACCATCAAAAAAGTATCATGTCGCCAGCGGCAGCGTGTAAAAAAAAGAGGATGATAGCAGCAAATTGCGAAAAACACGACTGTAATGAATTCGGCCGCGCTTCGCACGCAATTGCACAATTTCAATTAGCACATTAGTTCGCGAGCGTACAGGGCGAGGCCTGATGGATTATTGCAGGGTACATTAGCGACTTGTGGCCGCGATAGTACCCGGCAATTGTCGTTCAATTAATGCAAACTAGCGAATTAAGGCCCAACTACTTCAATAGCAGGTGGGGCTGCAATAGTTGTATGAAAACATAGGTTTACCGGAGGAGTGAGGTCAAAAGACCATACAGTGAGAACCACCGCTGTTAGTTCAGCTAGATAGAAAATAATGAAGTTGCAATCTTTAAGGTCGAAATCAAGTGTAATGAAGAAGACTTATCTACATATAGTGTGAGATAAAAAAAATAAAGGATAAAAACATCGACGTCCCTTATAAAGGCTTTTTCTACATATTCAACGGTAAGAGATATCAGAAACCTCACACCTCGAACCGCAATTTAATTTCCATCAAACGCTGAAAAATCAAGTTTATTAGCGGTTAGGAAATTTCCACGATCAACTTCATGCCTCGCCGAAAAGCAAAGGAAAGTTCGCACACAAAGGCCGGCGTTAATTTTTTTTGTTTCCAAGGTAGGAAAAAATGAATCCAGCGAATCATAAAAAATCGACATTCGGATCGGCAGGGCTGATGCGGAAAACGATTATTTTATTGAATAAAGAAGACAGTTTGCGATTAATCGTATACATACAACATGTCCTAACTTACGTCATATTTATGTACCTCTAGAGTAAATAACACGCAAGTTTTTCAAGTCATTTTATACTTCGTAACTTTTTCATTCCCATTTATTCCCTTACATTTGCAACCCTGCGTTTCGAACATCGAACGACGTACAAACGGGAGACGCCTATCTCTATTGAATTCCCGAAAAAGGACCAAAAATAAAGGGACGTTCCAGCATCACCTACCAATAGTCCATTCCATTGAAATCTCAATATTTTGACTTTCGATTAGTTTACTCCTCCCGCGTTCTAATCGGAATATTCTTAATTCAAAATTGAATGACGCAGCGTGCGGTATTTAGCCTTTTGTTTTTTGGGAGCTAATTAAGAGGCGTTTTTTGTGGCCTTTGTCAATTGCTTTTGGTTCATAGATTATGGATGATGTAAATTAAACCTCCAAAAATCGGGGAGAGGAAATTAAACGTACATTTCCCCCTTTATACTTCGAACCGATTTATTAACTGAGAATTTTATTAAAATTTCGTTACAAAATTCACATTGTATCCTTTTCAATTTTATTTTATACTGAAGCTGCTTTGCAAAAGTCACAAACAACCATAATCAAAATATTCATTGTTCTAAAATTATGATCGAATGCTTTAATGAAGCCAAACTTTACTCCATACGGACTTCACACAAACAAAAATAGGCAAAGTGTAGAAACAACGGAACACAAAAGTTACTGAACCGTGAAAATGCATTTGCCTGGGTTTTGAGATTGCCGTCATTGATACATGAATCGCCAGTAGTCTGACTTCTTTTGTTATTTACTTTAGCTACTTTTTAATGGCATTATGAATGACCATTTGTATTGAGTGACAAACGCCAGTGAATAAAGCTTCCTCTTAGGGGCTGATTTTTGATACGTTAGTTAACTCAACCAATAGTTAAAAATCTGTCAAAAATAATATGGAAATGACACCGTTGCTTACGTGGATACTTACCAACTATAAGTTGAGTTTCCACGAGTCAAACCAAGACCCCTAAGCCAGAAAGGATGAGGATCAAGTCCTGCCAGATGCCCAAGGCTTTTCTTTGTGTTATCATTGCGTACTATTTATATGTAATAATTTGAATGTTTAACAATGAAAATTAAAAACGGAGGAAAATTTCGGTTACGAATTTAACGGGCCCCTATTTAAAGACGTTACATTTTATAGAATTTAAATGGAAAATATTGAAAAGATTCAGTTCAAACGTCAGCTTATTTTGAATGGTTATTGATTGGTTATCTAGACATATTTAAAGGATGTAGAGCTGTTTTTTGTGTTGTTTAAATTTTGGATGCTTAATAGGTAAGTTATTAATATTATATTACTTACCTATCTATTATAACAGGGTCTGAAGGGGTTTCATTTCTATTACCGCAGCTTTTCTTGTCGCAACACCGACTGGAACAAAAAACGAATTAAATTATCTACAAGAAACTGTAAATATACACAATATTGTTTCCAGTACCCTAAAACGACGAGCACGCATGAAGAACGTTATGAGATTAAGTGAAGCAAAGGTTGTATGTCAGGATCGTAACAAATGGAAATCCGTGGTCTCTGCCTACCCCTCCGGGAAACAGGCGTGACTTTATGTATGTATGTGTAAAACGTATGTACCTGTACTATTATTTATTCTGTGGTTAAGGTATGAAAAGGGTCCTACTGTATGCATCTCTATCTATCTTATAACTCGTATTCATTCGCACGCGCGGCAACTCAATTGCACCGGCCCCAGTGCAGTGGCGGGCCTATGTTATTGTACCTCCACGAAGTAAGCCGCACCTGCCACATGCAGTTTTTGTTTGGAGTGAGTCTTCTCAACTTGTACTATTATTTATTCTGTATCGCAACCTAAAGGCGCTTAACTCCAGGGGGTCTAGCACGCTAGCTTTTATCGATAACATAAAGCATTTATCCTGTTCTAACCAATATGCGTGTGCGAAAGGGACCAAAGCGTTAATGTGCGCGATAAACGCTAGCGTGCTACTATAGCTGGAGTATTACTCTCGCGTCGCTAATTCTGCAAGATGATCAAATTGTAAAAAATAACCTTGCAAAAATAATCCCCCTGTATAACTAAAATTCCACATGTACCTAATAGTCAACCTTACTTTAAAGGACATCATTGAAGGGAAAAAATCAATATTATTTGTGCTGAAGCGAAGGGTTCCGTATCAGTCATACCGCCGCCGATTTATAGTGCTCTTCGGCATAATGTGCCGGCGAGCAGAGAGGATACGTGCGCTTTAAATTTAATAAAAATCGCGCAGAAAATGTTATTTCGGATATATTTTAGCTGTACAGAGTGTTCGAGTTTGTTATTTTTGTATAAGTGAATGAAATAAGAATTTCATGCACTATTTTATGAATGAAGTAAGTGGTCATGGAAATTGTATTTTAATTAAGTATGTTAAGGCATTCACTGCAAACCCACATATTACGTTCAAATGTCTGTAAAATTGTGGCGTCAGCAATGGGTGGAAGTACCAAAAAAAGCATAGGTAAATTTATTCAATTAAAGATTTTATGCTGATTTCGTTTTTTTAGATAAATTTTAATGAATGTACAAACAATACAACTGAAAAAAAAATCTATTCCAGAAGCCTACTCCACACTAACTCCGCATTGTGTACGTTGCGCGCCCTATCGGGCCTCCTTGACGCGAAGGGCAAAGACATTGAAAGGACAGACTCCCCCGAGACTCCTCCCCTGAAGACGTGCGGACGGGACGCACGTATCGCGCGGAAAGAGCCCGCTATATTGCGTCTAAGGTGGAATAAAATTTTAATTGCTCACACAGATGCAACACTCTGTGAGTACACACGCACACTTGGGCGCGGTGGCGAGACGCAGTGTTGTTACGACCGGAAAACAACCGCAAACAAACGGTTAAGTTAATAAGGACATTCACTTTGCTTCTGAAGTTTAGGACATAGATCTTTGAATGGTATTGTTCAAACGAACGGTGTCGAGATTCATCTGTCTAACTTAGAAGTCTGCTTTTATTGAAGCTTTGCTGCATTTGAAAATTACGTCAAACGTGAATAAGGTGACAGCTATTGACTTGTGTGTCAGTGTGTAATCCCAGATGGTATATTATACCTTTAACATGACATTTTTAAACTTTTGAAGCAAGTGCACCGCACTGATTAAAAATCATAAATCTAAACAATTATATGAAAAAGTGCCTATTTACAATTATTCTCATATTGCTTACATTCCCTAGCTATGAATATTGTATTTTATTTTGTTGACATAGCCAGTTAAGAACTCAATGTGTGGCATCAATAGCGAGTTAGTCGGAACGATGACAAACAAAAATAGACTCAGTTTATGACAAATGGTTTTTATGACAGTTCTTAGAATTTCCGAGTTTTTAGAGCATTTTGAATTCTTTTTCCATATAAATACAATAATAATCATCAGAAGTTTTAAATGTACAATGCTTACCTGCACATGACTTCGTGTGTTAGTAAAACTCTGCACATTTCGGGATTTTTGTCTTGTCCTTCATACACTATCGGCTGTAACAAAAGAAAAATAATGAAGTGGAAGTCAAACTTTACAATTAATCTGAAATAACGTTGCTATTTCTGACACTTGCACGTTTTGTGACAGTTAAAACTGGTGTAAATCATAAAACCCAAGCTAACTATGCCTTATATGTATATTTTAATTTATTATTTATCTCAGTATTTCTTTTCTCATTATTACGAGACATATTTTACACCGTAAACATTAAGGACTTATAATTGTAAGTCATCACATCTGTTTCCATATTATTATTTACTCGTGTTTTGACAAATAAAGTATAATACCTCTTAAAATTATAAATAACCAAGCAAAACTTACACTGGGTGTCATGAAATCCGTGCACAATATTTTAGCATAATTTGTATTTACGTCTTTTCTTTGACATAAAAATACTGTTTTAAACGTGTAGTAGTTTTCTAACACCCTGTATTTAAGATAGTTAAGATACAAATACCACGTCAAATAAAGGATTAATATCGTTCGGTAGGTATTTTTTTATCGCGCGTATTTTACGCTTAAAATAAATTATCTAATTAAAAATCAGCGGATAGATAAGATTTTTCATCTTCATCAAGTTATTATTTTTGCTAATTTATGTACCCCTTCCGCGCATAATCGCGTTGTGTTATCTAGGGCGGAATTACATGCGCCCGCATTGACCTACCCCTTGCGTTTTTGTTCAACTAAACTGCTCGGTAACTCCGAAACGTAACGAAATAATTTTTATTAAAAATTATTTGATTTTATATAAATTAAAATAATCGTAAAACAAAGATGAAAATTTTATTTCAGATCTGGTTGAACCTGTGATACATTTAGTCAGCTAGACAGTCAGTTAATGTCTGTTTTAATAGCAATGACCACAGGGTCCAAGAAGCAAATCGTCCACAATTAAAAATGTACTTAAAGCAAATATTAATCAACGAAAAATGGGCAAACAACAACACGTCCCTATGCATAGTTAAATTTATTTAATTTTTTTTTATAAAATAGGAAGGAAAACAAGCATGTGGGTCACCTGATGGTAAGTGATTACCACCGCCCATAGACACCCGAGCACCAAGAAGATTGCAGATACGTTGCCAACCCAGAGGGCTAAGATAGAATACCTCTTATGCCAGTAATTTCACCGGCTGTCTTGCTCTTCACGCCGGAACACAACAGTGCAAGCACTGCTGCTTAGCGGCAGGATTAGCGAGCAAGATGGTTGTAGCGATCCGGACGGACCTTGCACAAGGTCCTACCACCCGCAAATTATTCAAATAAAAACATCAATCTGATCCAATAATATCGTAAGTAGTAGGGATTCGCCGGTTCTGGATCACTTTTTTGTCGCTCAAAATGGCGGTTTGGGGGGCAACGATTTCTAAAAAAAAAAAAAAAAAAAAAAAAAAAAAAAAAAAAAAAAAAAAAAAAGGTCAACACCCCATTTAAAGCGATTGGACGGGGTCTCATCACGCTCCGCCCACTCTTTCTGGTATATATGTACTTCCATTGCAACATAATAGCAACACCTAATCACATACTCATAAAAGGAGAGAGACCCTTTCCTTTGTTATGGACCCACCCTTTGTTGGGTTCAGCTTTTTACCTGCGCCCACTTGGGAGTTCGGTGCCGACCTTTTTTTTTTTTTTCCTGGCTACCTGATCGCCCGCCACGCTCCGTACAAATAATACCATGTGTTTTCGTAACTCCACTTTCTATTCATTATTCTATCAGCACATAAATATCCTATCGCATTATTCGCAGTACACTTTTATTCGTAACTCATAACTTTTAGGACTATCATAAATCTAACCTAACCTAACCTACATTTTGGAGAAATTCAAACCTAACCTCCTAACCTAACCTACGTTTTGGAGACATTCGTAAGCCCTAACTTTGAGGACTATCTTAAATCTAACCTAACCTACCGTTTTGGAGAATATTGTCACGCTATATGGTACTTGGTTTGTACTTTTGATTCGCAACTCGATGTTTCGTAGACATACCTTTTGACAAATTCTTATTTTGCAAACTACTTATTTTATTCTGAAGCCATAACTTTCAGGACTATCATAAATCTAACCTAACCTAACCTACGTTTTGGAGAATATTGTTACGCTAAATAGTAAATGATTTCAGTTAAAAACAAGAATTTTGTTGCTTTATTGCTTTTCACTTCTAATCTTATTAAGTACTCCTTAGAAATACTAGTTTTAACGTGTTTGTTACGCAATTCGATTATTTAAATACTAGTCAAAACTTGTAGGATTGCACTATGTACAAAGGATATTAAGAACGCAGCCTTGTGTTTCGCTTACACAGTAGGTACTATCCTACATTTTGTGAACATATTATATAGCTAAAGTTTATATTGTGAATATACATATAGATAGAGAGTTTACATAATACAGTAAACGGTTTCAGTAGCTTTATTGTTTTCTTTGTATCAAACGCACCACGATCTTTTATTCTTCAATTACTTAACATCAATACACTATGCAAAGAGAGCTTTTTGAAAAAACAGCTAGTTTGAACGTGTTCACTAGGCGAACCTTTTATTTACCTGGCTGTCGTCAATAAGAGGAGCGTTATGTTTTTTCGAGTGTATGGCTTTGAAGATACTGGTTTAAACTTGTTAAATTGCACTACGCATAAAGGACCTCAAGAACGCGGGCGGCATTGTATAATTGCTTTATTGTTGTCTTTGTATCAAAAGAACCGCCGCTGTCTTTTGTTATTCAACAACCCGCGTCTGGAGAATACGAGTTTATACCTGTTCACTAAGCGAAGCCCTTCTTTCAAAAAAATACGTGCCCCAACTGGTAGGGATCGTGCTGGGTATAAAAGCGCGCCATCACATCTCGACTTCATTGCGCCCCTAAAAATTCTCCGAGCAAGGTCTTCGAGTAAGAGAGTCGTGAGTTGTGAAGTGTAAAAAGTTTCGTGCAAGGTTGCTGAAAGCAGTGTTTCGTTGCTGAAATGGATGTAAGTATGTAGTCATAATTTTATGTGTGCCCACTTATTTCAGATTTTGATTGATTGTAACATAACCTTCATCTATTTTTGTGTTTACCATGTAAATCTACTTTGAAGGACCTTTTGAAGAATGTTTTTATATTGTTACAGGAAAACACATTTAAAAATTATTACTATCCCGACGACGAAGCAAGTGATGAAGAAGGAACGTTGGCCTATAAAGTCAAAAAAGCTATTGCTAACACTAACAAGAGGCCTAATAACAGCATAGATGGCTTCTTTGAAAAACGGAAGAAAAGGAAAGTTGCAGTAAAGTCGTCGAGCGTCAGCCAAGCCACTGCGGAAGGCGTGGCTTTTATAAAGTCCAATAAAGACGATGCATCATACGCCTCACATCTTATAAAAATTGAGGTGTATGATGCGCGGAAAATAAAAAATATTCCGCCAACGGAGCATTGGAAGCATGCGGAAGTGCGTGTTAAATACTACGCTCACTCCGAAGAGGACGCTCACGTCGAATCTACGAGGGATGTGATTTACCAAATCACCAAACAGTTAGCGGACAAAAGTGATTGTGTAAATTACGTTATAGACAATACAAAATAAGTGTAAAGTAGTTTTAAGATCTTAATTTGTTCCTTTTATCTTTTTTTACTCCATTGTGTGCGTTTTGTTTGTTTACTTTGTTTTATAACTCGTACTGAACATTTTTCTTTGTATAGCGAACACCTTTTGTATTCTAAGCTTCCTTTGTAGTTATTTTTTTCCGACAAAGAGTCATTGTCTTTCATATTAGATAAGTAACACAAGTTCCAAGCGCCGATGTTCATAGTATAAATAGACCATAGCCTTGACTTTGAATAAAGTTTTAATGAATATCATGTTTTCATTTTTATGTTTTATTCACAAATACACTTCCCTTGACGAAAATGTAGACTTAACTTAGAACAATAAAAGAGTTTGTTTTATATTGAATTGTTTATTTCAAAAAAATAGACTTAAACATATTTCTTACAATTAGATCGTTACATAGAGAACTCTCAGTAAACACATTTACCAAGTCACACATAGTTTTTCCTTTAATCTTAAAATACAGATAGACTAAACAATATTCCCCGCAGACCGAGGTAAAAGGATTTTGGAATGAGTTGTGGTTATAAACCCATCTCCTGGAATTTCTTTTCAAAAATAGCTTATGACTACCTGTAGGTTTTCGACCAAATGAGTCAAAATATTCACCAATGCCATTAATATCAATATGTATAGCTATCCAGTGAGACCCCGGTTTTGAGTCGGGATCTAAATTGCTTATAATAAAAGCAGGTAAATTTACCCAAATAGGCAATCGGTTTGCAGCAAAAACATTTGATTTAAAACTGGAACTTATTTTATTCATACAGAGCTGTATTTCATTTGTATCCATGATAAATATAAATTTAGCTGCTTATTAATGATTCTGTTAACAACGTTTAAGAACAAATGATGTATCCTTTTTAAAAACAAAGTATTTATTAACTGTTATAATCCACAGTTACGTCACGATTCTTGTTTATTTCAATTACATTATCAAATTCTGCGTATACAATACAGTTAACAGTTTGACTAAGAGACGAATCAAAGCGAACTTCTAACCGTACACTTCCATGTCTGACGAGATTCCAATGTGACGTTGAACTAGCAGATAAATCAGGAGTCAAATCAAAACATAGCAAACAATATCCGTCTCCGTAGTCTGTTCTACTAATTGCGTTACCTTCGTTGTGAAAATGAATACCAGTCCCAGAAAATAAAGTGTGATATGGTGATGCTATTAAACCAGAGCTAAATGATGGTTGTAATGTTCTAGAAGGTATTTCATGACCGTCTACATACAAACTGAATGAATTCATATTAAAATGTTGAAAATTGAAAGGATTCAATGCTAAATTACCGTTAAACGATGAATTTAAAACAAAACCGACAATACATCTTTTAGGAACTTGTCCAAGGAATATATTATCTAATGTTTTACCTTGCACACCCGCCGGTATTGTCAGGACCTTAACTTCCGCTCTTGTTATAGGATACTTTGCAGTTGTTGACGCTAGTACTTTTTGATGGGCTAACAAAACGCTAGGGTTGACTCTTGCTCTTCTTATAATAAGACTAGCATCCATTATTTGTACTTTAAATTTTTTATCTTGATGACAAATAAGATTAAATGTTTCTTTTGAGCGCACTAACTTAACACGCATTTCTACGCCATTTATTAAAAATTTCTCTTGGTTAAACATGTCACCATGCAAGTGACCAATCATTTCAACTTGTCTACTATCTTTGACAAATTCCATTCTTTTGTGAAACCCTTTGTTCGTTGCGTCAACGGCATCCATATGATGTGCAGTATCTTCGTACCACAACCCACAAGTTAGATGAGATTCTTTGGCTGCTGGACCATAGTTAAGAAGATTCTCCAAATAAGCACGATAGGCATATGTGTTGTTCGGAGGCGATATGAGTTTTTGATTTAAATATATGTCTAGTTGGTTGAAAAGGGAATGCAACCAATTGTTAACAGGCGAAACTTGGACATCTGCTTTTAAATTTGTGCCATCCTGATTCAATACTTTTGCATTGACATGCAGTAACGTATGTGACAAGTCAATATAGTCATCACCTGATCCGGGAACTTGAAATTCTATAGGGCCGTCGTCGTTTAAAGATGAGATTGGTTTGTAATGAACCCACTGTCCACTTTCAATACTGGTTTGAGTTGACGGCAGGGCAAATATATCTAACTCAGATTTTGCACATTCACATGAATGATTATGTAAGAATGACATTATTTAATATGAAAATATATCTTCGACGTTATACTTTTTAATTTTTTTACTTCCTCTTCGTCGTGATGCTTTTAACGGAATGAGTCGTTCTCGTCTTTTAGTTGACATTTTATACCCAGATCCTGACATTAGAGAATCAATTTTTTCATCAGCTTTTCTTTTTAAGTTAGCACTTGCATCTTTGAATCGAGACTTAATCGAACTCTCCATAGGACGTGAATTTACCATATCAGACAGCAGGCCGATCCCCGCATCTAATGTTTCTTTCCCTACAGCCCTAAAACCACTGGATAACAAAGGAATCACAGACCTAAATAGCCCACCCAAAAAGCTTCCAATCCCATGACCTCGTTGAAATGGAACACCTTTATAGACAATTCCTACACCAGAGCCAGCTTGATGTAAATAATAATGTTCATATGGACAAGAGGCAGACGATCGTTTGTGAGTCATTTTATTCGTTGAAAATGTAGCTTCACACAAGAAGATCCAAATTGAAATGGTACTCTGGCACCGGTAGTCGTTCTTATATCTATTTCAATCGTATCGAACTCTCTACGTAAAACAGGTACATAATGAGCAGGTGAGAAGACATGCATTTTGTAAGCTCCATAAACGAACTGAGTTGGATCCAATGGAATTATTCTCAACAATGATGTTATAACATCCCCCACTACTTGCGGTTCAATGATATCGGTATACACAAATATTTGTGATGGTAACCCTAAATACAAATTTACTGGATTTTTCCCAATTGAAATTTGTTTTAAATTAGATCGTGGTTTGAAACCTAACTGCAAACTCAGTATCGGTGATGTTATGATAGATGTTATATCTTCAGTTGCAGTTATAGCCACCATTTTTGATATTTTATCACACCTAAATTTCACCTTATTTTTTAATTGCGGGTTTTCATTGAACGCGTCAAGGAAAGTGTCAACGCTATCATATGTAGTAGCAGGTATGTGAGTTTTTATATCTATGATTTTGTCAAACTTGTCATTAGGTAATCGTACTTTCTTTTTTATATAGATGATATTTTCTTGATCTTGAACATTGTACATGGAACGTGGGTATTGAAATTCCACTAAACCAACAACCCATTCTCCTTCTAATTTAACGGTCTTAGGTAGTTTGGTCATAAAATGTGCTGTTGTATTATCAGTATAATAAGCCGTCGAGCTATTGCTTAACAAAGTTATATAAAAACTTCCTTCACTCATATTTTTTCTAAGTTTGATGCAAGAATCCAAGAATTAAATTTACTCGGATAACCTTGCCACTTCACTAACACTTCCTTTCTGCCACCAACACGACGAGAGCGTATTATTTTATCAATTTTATACTTCATGGAGGGGTGATAAGTTGTTTTTTGTAATTCTTTAGAATAAAATGTACCTACGATTGGTTCACCATCCAAGTCCTTTAAGGTATAAACAAGTCTCGGAGATCGTCTAATGATTGCATCAATTATAAAAATTTCATCACTCCAATTAGTTTCATAACCCTTTTGAAATATGTGTTTATATTTAGTTATTCGAACATGATCACCTACATTCAGTTGTGTGGTTTCTAATGAAATTTGTTTGTCTTTTTTTCTATCATATAAGTTACACCAAACAGTCATGATATTATTAAAATTAACATCAATTGGTCGCATTTTGATACTAGAATGATAACTATGGTTATAAGAGTGAAGAAGATCTTGTAATATATTAGTGTAGTTGTAAGTATTTCTATGAGTAAAATAACGCCACATTTTCATTTTAAGAGTTCTTTGAAACCTTTCAACTATACTTGCTTTAATGTCTGGATTATTAGTGGTGTAATAATTAATGTTTTTGCTTTTAAAGTAGTCTCTTACCACCTTTGAAACAAATTCTGTGCCTTTATCGGATTGGATGTGACGAGGGGTAGATTTGGCTTCTGCAAATATGCTTTCAAAACATTGTTTAACTGTTTCTGAATCCTTCTTTTTCATGGCTCTTGCAAAAGCATATTTACTAAAAACATCAATAACACAAAGAATATATTTATATCCATCATTATATTGACTATAAGTACGCATATCACTGAGATCAGCCTGCCAGAGTTCATTATAATTAGATAGGATGTATCGATTCCTAGTAAATCGTCGGTGGACAGGTTTATGTAAAGTATACGTTTCCTGAGACTGTAACCATTTTTTTACTTCCTCCTTGCTCATATTACCTTTCATTTCCTTCGCTAACTTATCTATACTACTGTAACCAGCTGGGTTGGACACATCGTAGTAAATCTTATTTATATCTAATAGGGAGTCCATTTTTCCCAATCTAATTTCTTTTTGGTCGACTCAATTGTTTTAGCAGAAATAGGTGTAGATGCGTTTTTTACTTTAAATGATGAATCCCTTGTATTTTTAGAAGATGATGATGATGCGCGAAACTCGTTGGTGTAATCTCTCTTCATATACTCCAAGTTAGTAGGATTACCAATACAAAATGTAGGAACTCTTATATCTTTTAAAACCAATGCAAATTCTTCCCAACCTATTGGTTTTGCGCGTTTTAGAGGTCTTGTTACATCGTTTATCAGATCGACAATATTGCTATTTGGGATCACTCGATTGTTTAACACAACTTCCCCTCCTGTCTTCCACCAAATTTTTTTTTTATGAAGGATAATAATGTCCATTAAAGTTTGGGTTTTCGATCGATAAGATTTCGGTATTCCTTGTACGATATGAGATGGAGTTAATTCCACAGGATAGTATTGATTCGTTTTATCAAGTGGTGGTGTAGCAGGAACATCATCTTCCAGCAAAGTTGGGCTTGCGACTGAGTCATTATTTGCATTTTCCTGCTTTTTTAACTTTGAATCTAAGTCACTGTTGAGGTTGTTTAAGTGATCAACTCCATCCATTACTATTGGTATTTTGAAAGGCTTTCGATCTGCTTCGGCAAAATGTAAAAATCGCTGCAGTGCTTGGGAATATAATGCCCATTTTTCACGATCATCCATTTTACTTTTCAATATTTTTTTCATCTCTCCATCCAGACGAGATGATGAGTTCTCTGATAGCTCATTATTTTTAAGTCTTTCAATAAAATCTTGTTCTACCAAAAGCATTTTTTTTGTGTTTTCCATTTTGGTTATAAAGAGTTTATTAAAGCACTTAAAACTGCACCTAAAATAACAGGTAGAAATGCACCACCCTTTTGAATGATGATAGTTTTTCTTAGTTTTTGTTTTCCCTTTGAAACTAGCTTGCGTAATATGTTCTTGTGTTTATTTAATTTAGATTTTTCTTTTTTTTCTAATGGAATTTTTCCTTTTAGCACGTTATAAATACACTCGCAAATAATATTGATTTCATCATCATCACAAGCTTTGAGTAAAGCCGTGCGATATTTTGGTTTAAGTACTTGCAACGCTTCAAGTAAGTGTTTATATGTGCTCACACTCGAGTGCATCATTTAGAACTGACTAAAACTTGTTGATTCCTGTTATATTTAAATCCTTTTTTAGGAATGTAAACTGTGCAATATTTATCGAACGGAAATATTTTAGTTTTGAAACGACATAAGTCATCTGTATTTTGTTTCAGATCAATCATGAGATATCCATGGGCATCCTTAGTAGCATCTTTATAGGCTTCATCCACGAATTTTGAATTTTCAGGATAAACTTGTCGCGACAAGTATCGTATTTGAGTTTTATCTCTAGGATTTTTAAAATATACAATGTAACTTGTGTTTAGCGAGATGTCACGTTGACCTCGTCCCTGGTGAAATATATTTTGTGTAATATAAAACACGCTTAAGTTTCTGTGATGACTACCCTTCGTGAAAATATCAACGATCCGTCCATCTGACTCCCTCATCAAATCATCGATAATAAGAAGTTTAGGTTGCTTCCCATCAAACATGTTAATATCAGGTACTCCTTGACTATAATTAACATTTTCCAGATTGTACAAAGGTTGCATTTCATCATAACACCAAATAACTTCCGAAAAATTTACATCGCATAGTACTTTGCAATCATTTAAAAAGTTTGTGACAAATTTTGATTTTCCACACCCACTGGGACCAGCAACAATGGCCGTAAAAGGGTGACAAAAGTGAATCATTATATAGATCTGTTATACGTGTTGAATCTAAAAGTACCAAAACACTAATGATTTTTTTAAAGTCCAAACAAGGTTATATAGTTTTGTCACACCTGAATAAATTTTTAAATAAAAACACATGAAATTTATCTAAACACTTTATTTAATAAAAAAAAAAGAGTTAACTACATCTTTCTGTAATCTTATAACTAGTCCATGCATAATACTACAAATAAAAAACTTAAATTTATAAAAAATGTCTAAAAACATTCTGAAATTTTATAATTATACATAAAGTTGTAACTTTCTATTATCTTATTACCAGTCCATACTCAATAATTACAAAAAAAATTTACAAATTTAGGAACAGTCGCAAGTACAGAAAAGTAATATTAACACTGAATGTCCTTTATTCTGTAGTGGCCCCAAGCAAGCGTGTCAGTGGAATTTTCTAGTAAATATCGTTTTGTATCACTGTGTGATAAAGATATTTTGTTTATTTTTTGTGTAAATATAACATGTTTTATAGACCTGAACCGCATCATTTCACACAACAAATTATCTTTTTTGAACAAACATGTTTTGTAATTGTCAATGTTAAATTTTTTAGTAATACATTTATTAACTCCTTTTGCTTTTGCTATAAATTCGTTTTGTACATCCATTGCATACATTTTTGATCGAAGGCCAATAAACTCTTTAAAAATTTTACCATTATTTTCATCTTTAAAAAAACCCAATTGCTTTTTATTTACTAATGGCAAACCGTATTGATTGTCAGGAGGATAATCAGAAGTATCAAAGTAAGATTCTAGATCTATTAGTATATCAGCGTAAAAGTTATTCGTAAATATTTGATATACCAAACTGTCCGTGTCCGTATAAAGCAATTTCAGTTTATCTGGATATTTGGTTTTCATGAAGTCATAGTGAAATTCATACATTAAAGTTTTTGACAAATCTAATATACAAAATCCTAAATAAATAGGTTTGTTGTACAAGACTTTTGTTTTTTTCAACTGTACTGCAACCAAATTCTCCGAAAATATAGAAAGGCTGTGAAATTCAGGTCTTGCTATTAAAGATTGAACTCCTTGAGTTTTTCCGTGGTTTTGCCAGTGGTTAAGTAATTTAACATTCACTCTTTTATTTATATTTTCCATAGTTTTACCGAAAACAGAATTGTTCATGAGTTTGAAGAAGTCTTTTTCAAATTCTGATCTGGCCAACGAACGCATGTGTGTATTTAAATCGATGTAAGTCTTTAACCATGCCTTTTGTTCAAACTTTAAAATTCTGTGAATTTTTAGCAAACGTAAACCAGATTTTAAACATTGTTTTAGATTTCGATAGTGAATCACATAGTTCGCTTTGTTATTTAAATTAGGTATCAGCTTTTTTTCTTTGGTATCACCTAAACAAACGTTTTCTGGACAGAATGGTAAATCAGAATGAAAATCGTGTAAGTTATTTGGGTATTCCAAATCAACTTCTAAAATGTATCCGTGTTCAGCATCATCAGAAACATTAAAATCAGTATTATTATCCACCCATTCAAACTTGCCAATGGGAAGGCATTGTGACATTGCCCAACCGTAAAGATTATTTGCATCTAGATACATCAAAAATGAAGATGGTAACGTAGGATCATATTCAGACATAAATATATTATTAGCTTTCCCATGTCTGTTACTACATTGAGAAATACCACCTCTTATGTTATTTGCGATAAAAGAAATTTTGTCAATGTCCGTTAGAAGTTCTAGATTAATTTTAGTAGACATTAACATAGCATCCCAACTTAATCCAGGTGCCGTGTAATATTGTGCAGGATCCAATCCATATGTTTCTTTACAAACATTTCTAAAATTTTCAAACACATCTGCTAACAACAAAACATCCGTTTTTAAGTAAAGATTTGAATAATCCCCCATGTTTTTACATTTAAAGTGATTCCATACGTCACGTGCATGTTTATAATCATTTTCTGAAATGTGGTTATCATTTAATGAGCTGTAAAAATCATCGTGATTGGGAAGACTAACCAATTCTAATGATTCAAAAGATGTCATATGTTCATATGGATATATTCCTTTTCGTATTAAGCGTTTAAAGTCTTCTTCAGATGGAAAATTTAACCGAAGTTCATGAAACTGATCGGGCAGTAAATTTTTTGCTAACTTATCAAGACTGCTACTCATAAATTTTAAGGAATCAAGAAATCTTAATTTCATTACATGGTTATTGATGTGAAATTGCTTGGAGAAAGAAATATATTTTTCTTTGTTTTGTGGGATAACTTCTATGTCCCCCTCTTCAAATCCAAGCCCGTGTACAATAAAATGAGCATCATAGCTACTCAAATTGTGTAAAAACACAGGTAAGAAATTAGGGGTTCGATATTTCTCAGAACAGGATGGATGAGCGACTCCTTCAAAAGCACCGGTATGTTGGTTATGAGACACAATGAATTGTTCATTTAATTTTTTTTCACAGATGAAACAGGTATCACTTTGTGCTATGGTTACTTTATCTTGTTCCGTTAAGGGTAAAGGACATTTTACAAAAGTGTTCTTTTTGCAAATGTTCTCTAAATCTTTTTTTAATAATTTCATAAATGATTCGGCACAATTTTGACCTGTGTATGTTCTATATACAGATAAACTGTCATCATATGAACATTTAATATAGTATCCAAAACTGTACATTACATGTTCCTGAACATTGGTTGTTGAGGATTTATTCGGATCGTTGATACAAGTTTCAATGGGTTTTAAAAATGCTTCGAAATCGGCATATATAACAAATGGTACCCTCAATTTACGATCGTAGTTATTGAATGATATTTGGTTAGAGGGAACTAATTCATTAAACCAGTTTCTTTTACTATCGTTTTCAGAGGGTAAGTTTGTACATACATGAAAACAGTCATGTTTTTGATGTTTCTGTAAATTTTCATGTGACGTGAAATAAATTAAACAACCATCACATAAGTGGATTGCATGCTCTGACGTCGTCATTTGTTTTGATACTAATCGCGATAGACTTTTTATGTAACAATAATGGCCCTTAGTACCGTGATTTAAATACAACAAGTTTAAATGGATAGTTTTCCTACTTTTCGTTAAGTGTAACGGACCAATAACTTTATTTTGCTTGCTTTTCGAATCGTACTCCAAGCCAAAAACATTAATGCTTAGATCATTCATTTTCTCGAATTTATGAATATCGTTTATTTTTATTGGGAAGGAAAGATTTTCAAATTTCAATTTATTTCTGTGCAATTTGTACGACGAGACCCTGTTAGAGTTGTTATTTGGCTCATATAAACCTGACAGTATAGCCCAACGGAAGCATTCATGGTCTTTGTTTTTAACGTTGATAACTGCTTTTTTGTTTTTTATATCCAATGGTAAGTTTATGTAAGATGAACCACGCAAAGGATTGAATTTATTGATATTCATGTCTAAATATTTTATTTTAACTAAACTCCATCCGCTGTCTTTTTTTTCAAAATTGGTTACTTTGTTAACAATTTCAGTTACAAGTGATGCATAAATACCATCTGTGGCGTCCCCCTTGCAAACGACGTAATTTAACGATTGAAAGTCAAAAATATTATTAAGTTGCTTAGTTTGTTGTGTAAAATCTGCATTAAGAATGAAATTTACTTTTACGACAGTTTGTTCTGCTATGGATCGTTCTAGTAATTTAAACACTTTTCCCTTGATATTATGCAAAAATAATTCTGGTGTTTCAAATGCATTGGTAGAAACGGAATCAGGTAAAATTCTGTAAGTAACTATTCTATTCCCGAACGCGCTTTCAATTAACTGAACGTTTGTAAATTCCTTGTCAGAACTTATCACGTTGTTTTTATGAGTATTACTTTTCAAGTGGTTGGAATAATATTTTCTAGATACTGACACGTGACACACAGGACATTCAATTTTGTGATTACTTTCTGTACTCACGTTTTGGTGTCCAACTGATACTGTTGATGTTGCCACAGCAGCGTAGCTAGTTGAATTGTTCATAGGTTTTTTTTTCTTTGTTGGTGGTTCGGCAGTCACAGTTGACATTGCTGTTCTTTTTTTATTTACACCTCCTCGGCCAACTTGTAAAGATCTGCAAAAATAAAACAATTATTAATATTACAAATTATTGACAATTATAAAATAAACGAAAACACCTAAAAGTTTAATACTAACTCATTTCTCGTCTACAATTTAAGCAATACGCTTGCATTGGCAGTACACCATCAATTTCATCGGATGTGTCTGATTTATGAGTGTGTATGATGTGTCCACTGCATGGCGTGAAATATGGCATAATCTCCGTATCCTCTAACCACGAAACTGGTAAAACCTTCCTTATGTACCACATCCTTATTTGATGATGGAATTTGGACAAGATCAAAGATTTGTCTAGGCTTGTAATTTCACTTTGAGATAGATCCAAATTGCAATACATCTTAAAAAGTACTACTCCTACGTCGAGAGAACAGTAACAAATGATTTGAAGCAACTGGCATTCGGTTTAAATACCTTAAAATCCACCCCTACCAGCTACAACTAGCAAAAAACGAGTTGAAACATGTTTCGGTAAGATGGGTACCCATTACAATGACACAATATAACAAAGGTATTAAAGGTAACCTATTAGCATCAAATGAGTTGAAGCATGATTCAGTAGGATGGATATCTATGACAATAGCACAATTATAACAAAAGAAAATTATAACAAAAGTAAGTAACCTACGTTTTAAAATATTCTTGTTCCACTTTTTCGCAGAGTTCGTATAGCCTTTGGTCTTCAGTAAGCTGGTCAAGTTGGTGGTCGAAGAAGTTGCAGCTCAGTCCGTCCATTATTATGTCTTCGTTAGAATGTGTTTTTTTAAAGCGGGCTATGGTCTATTTATACTATGAACATCGGCGCTTGGAACTTGTGTTACTTATCTAATATGAAAGACAATGACTCTTTGTCGGAAAAAAATAACTACAAAGGAAGCTTAGAATACAAAAGGTGTTCGCTATACAAAGAAAAATGTTCAGTACGAGTTATAAAACAAAGTAAACAAACAAAACGCACACAATGGAGTAAAAAAAGATAAAAGGAACAAATTAAGATCTTAAAACTACTTTACACTTATTTTGTATTGTCTATAACGTAATTTACACAATCACTTTTGTCCGCTAACTGTTTGGTGATTTGGTAAATCACATCCCTCGTAGATTCGACGTGAGCGTCCTCTTCGGAGTGAGCGTAGTATTTAACACGCACTTCCGCATGCTTCCAATGCTCCGTTGGCGGAATATTTTTTATTTTCCGCGCATCATACACCTCAATTTTTATAAGATGTGAGGCGTATGATGCATCGTCTTTATTGGACTTTATAAAAGCCACGCCTTCCGCAGTGGCTTGGCTGACGCTCGACGACTTTACTGCAACTTTCCTTTTCTTCCGTTTTTCAAAGAAGCCATCTATGCTGTTATTAGGCCTCTTGTTAGTGTTAGCAATAGCTTTTTTGACTTTATAGGCCAACGTTCCTTCTTCATCACTTGCTTCGTCGTCGGGATAGTAATAATTTTTAAATGTGTTTTCCTGTAACAATATAAAAACATTCTTCAAAAGGTCCTTCAAAGTAGATTTACATGGTAAACACAAAAATAGATGAAGGTTATGTTACAATCAATCAAAATCTGAAATAAGTGGGCACACATAAAATTATGACTACATACTTACATCCATTTCAGCAACGAAACACTGCTTTCAGCAACCTTGCACGAAACTTTTTACACTTCACAACTCACGACTCTCTTACTCGAAGACCTTGCTCGGAGAATTTTTAGGGGCGCAATGAAGTCGAGATGTGATGGCGCGCTTTTATACCCAGCACGATCCCTACCAGTTGGGGCACGTATTTTTTTGAAAGAAGGGCTTCGCTTAGTGAACAGGTATAAACTCGTATTCTCCAGACGCGGGTTGTTGAATAACAAAAGACAGCGGCGGTTCTTTTGATACAAAGACAACAATAAAGCAATTATACAATGCCGCCCGCGTTCTTGAGGTCCTTTATGCGTAGTGCAATTTAACAAGTTTAAACCAGTATCTTCAAAGCCATACACTCGAAAAAACATAACGCTCCTCTTATTGACGACAGCCAGGTAAATAAAAGGTTCGCCTAGTGAACACGTTCAAACTAGCTGTTTTTTCAAAAAGCTCTCTTTGCATAGTGTATTGATGTTAAGTAATTGAAGAATAAAAGATCGTGGTGCGTTTGATACAAAGAAAACAATAAAGCTACTGAAACCGTTTACTGTATTATGTAAACTCTCTATCTATATGTATATTCACAATATAAACTTTAGCTATATAATATGTTCACAAAATGTAGGATAGTACCTACTGTGTAAGCGAAACACAAGGCTGCGTTCTTAATATCCTTTGTACATAGTGCAATCCTACAAGTTTTGACTAGTATTTAAATAATCGAATTGCGTAACAAACACGTTAAAACTAGTATTTCTAAGGAGTACTTAATAAGATTAGAAGTGAAAAGCAATAAAGCAACAAAATTCTTGTTTTTAACTGAAATCATTTACTATTTAGCGTAACAATATTCTCCAAAACGTAGGTTAGGTTAGGTTAGATTTATGATAGTCCTGAAAGTTATGGCTTCAGAATAAAATAAGTAGTTTGCAAAATAAGAATTTGTCAAAAGGTATGTCTACGAAACATCGAGTTGCGAATCAAAAGTACAAACCAAGTACCATATAGCGTGACAATATTCTCCAAAACGGTAGGTTAGGTTAGATTTAAGATAGTCCTCAAAGTTAGGGCTTACGAATGTCTCCAAAACGTAGGTTAGGTTAGGAGGTTAGGTTTGAATTTCTCCAAAATGTAGGTTAGGTTAGGTTAGATTTATGATAGTCCTAAAAGTTATGAGTTACGAATAAAAGTGTACTGCGAATAATGCGATAGGATATTTATGTGCTGATAGAATAATGAATAGAAAGTGGAGTTACGAAAACACATGGTATTATTTGTACGGAGCGTGGCGGGCGATCAGGTAGCCAGGAAAAAAAAAAAAAAGGTCGGCACCGAACTCCCAAGTGGGCGCAGGTAAAAAGCTGAACCCAACAAAGGGTGGGTCCATAACAAAGGAAAGGGTCTCTCTCCTTTTATGAGTATGTGATTAGGTGTTGCTATTATGTTGCAATGGAAGTACATATATACCAGAAAGAGTGGGCGGAGCGTGATGAGACCCCGTCCAATCGCTTTAAATGGGGTGTTGACCTTTTTTTTTTTTTTTTTTTTTTTTTTTTTTTTTTTTTTTTTTTTTTTTAGAAATCGTTGCCCCCCAAACCGCCATTTTGAGCGACAAAAAAGTGATCCAGAACCGGCGAATCCCTACTACTATCGTATTTTGCTATAGTAATTTAAAGACAAAAGCTCGAAAAAGACTTAAGTATACATATAAAACAAAAGCAGAATGACATTAATAATGTCAATGATCGCAGCTGAACAACAGAAAGAACACTGGACTGGACGCCACTGATCAAGTTATCACAAAGGCACTAATCTACATCTACACTAATATAATAAAGAGAAAAACTTTGTTTGTTTGTTAGTTTGTTTTTTTGTTAGTTTGTTTGTATGTAGGGGGTAATCTCTGGAACTACTGAACCGATTTCAAAAATTCTTTCACAGATGGAAAGCTACACTATTCCTGACGGACATAGGCTACTAATTTTACGTGAACGAAGTCGCGCGCATCCGCTAGTTATAAATATGAATGAAAGAATAAGTTAGTACTAATTATTAAGTAATTGTATTATTAACGTTAGTAAGAATATGTGTTCTAGTGCTATTTTCGCGGCACACTGGTGTACCGTGGTAATATTAGTTGGTATGCCGCGAAATAATGGCAAGTTCAAGGTCATCTCAGATTCATTTTAATTTTAATACAATGAATAAACATTTATAGAGGCTGTGACCAAAAGGCTGGTCAACACTTT
This sequence comes from Ditula angustiorana, assembly GCA_963691745.1. NCBI lineage: Eukaryota > Metazoa > Arthropoda > Insecta > Lepidoptera > Tortricidae > Ditula > Ditula angustiorana. The sequence goes on along the minus strand of OY829482.1, from coordinate 10,378,293 downwards.
CCTCGACAAATCAGCTTTGCCATCCAAAGTGACGACGGCCTACAGGCCGTCACTCTTCTTATTGGCAATGATTAAGGACGAATTATTTTCCTTCAGGTATAAGTAGTTTCAAATAGGATTTTGTTGTCGTTTTTTAAATTAATATTCTGATTTAAATGTTTTTTTTTTCATGAAAAAATCATTGGTACTTTTATGATGTACGTCTAAAATTAACTGATTGTGAAGGTTTGCTTTGAACACAAAAACTTTGCGTAAAACTGTTTTACTGTGTACGAGTAGTGGATTAAAAAAAATAGCAACTGCCGATAAAAACTATCCCTTCTAACTCTTAAACTAGGTACTAGATTTCTTTAACTGGTAACACCAGTTGCACTTGAAATTTTACTCTTAATTAAGTTCAGTAGCGACCCACAGTTTAGCGCCCCTCAGTTGTGCTTATCCATTAATATATAATCACTGGTAAAGGGCCCCCTAATCCTGATGGTACCGGAATATACCAAATGTGCAATGTTATTTTAGGGTTAGGAATATTTTTATTAGTCTGCTTTTAAAAGTTACTTTGAGGGCCTTGTATAAATTAATTTGGAGACTAGTTGTTAGTAAACATAAGATCGGAATGTTGCAGCTGTAAAACCAAGGTAGTAAAATGGTCGACATTTTAGTTTGTAAACATTTTCAGGGTTGATTAAGGTTACTTTTATTTAATGTGCACATTTTTTAGACCAGAATTGAGATTAAAAGTATAATTTTCATAATAATAAATTTCACTAGTTTATTTGGCGGCACGGAAGTGTTCCAGCCAATGTGTTATTATCCTTTCTCGAAGCAATTCAGGGCACTTTAGACTAACCCACCTTTCCCCTTCCGAATTTCCCGTATAATCATTCTTCTTTTCGACACTAGATAGCATTAGGAGTTCCAATATTTTAACATTCATTATTGAACATCTATCCTAAATAAAAAACAGTAAAAGAACCCCACGTAAAACTAATACATACTTCTACTCGTAGAAACGTTATTGTATATCCTAAACATTACCATGATATAACACCCTAAATCCAAAACATAATTTTTTTGTCGAACAAAATATTTAATTGAATATGAAATGGCGGGGTATTATCGTCTTTTGTGCAAGGATTTTGTAGGATTTTGCGTTCGTAGGGTCCTGTAATAGGTGTTCAAGGGTCAGACAAAAGTAGTTAAGTAGAACTACCATTAGCTTGGGGTTGAATTCTAAGATAGGGGATTTCGGCATCAGGTGTGCGTCAGATGAGGCATTATTGGAATCATAATGCGTTTAGACTGCCATAATAGAAGTGTTATTTAATTTAAACGTGTTTCAATGTACCACTTGCACTGACAAATTGTAAAGGATACAGAGTAGGTATCTAATGTGCTTGAAATCGTTCGGCGGTTTACTAACGGCTGTCATATTACTTTAAGGTATTTAAGGAATTTGTAGATAACGCTATTTTTATTATCAAATCACTATAGTATTTGATGCAATATAAAACCACGTAACATCACCTTCTAACAGCAAGAAGGCACCATTCATTGAAGTACTATAAATAAATTCAAAAATCTTCAAGCCGCTTAACCTATTCGTAGTACTTTCTTAAAACCATCGTACCTTCACTAAAGCTTAACCTCTTACTACTTAAATGACGACAGTAGCATAGTTGTAACATTTTTCAAGTTCATTCCCTGAGCTCAGTCCTGGGGGAAGCCGCGGCCGGCCGCCGCGCTGGGCATTCCTGTCGCATGGGATTCAATCTCTTGGGAATTTGGAGGGATTTAAAAAAAAATTACGGACGCCCGTGTTTGACTACTGTTGTGGTAGATAGGTATGTTTACAGTGTTATTTTTTAGTATTTATCTTAATTTAGTTTTAGTATTTGATACTTTTAATTTTTTATCATGGCTCATTTTTTAAATAATAATTTAATTTTGACGAGCTTAATATAAAAACGTGTTGTTTGACATTATATGCAGTTTATAATGTAAATTTTAAATTACTTAATTAATAAACTAAACTAAACTAATAAGCCTTAACTTCAGCGATTTAGTGCGAATATTTCCACTTTTTAACAACTCAAAATAACACCCAATAATGTTCTTTAATATTTATCAGGAATTGATACTGAACCCCCTGCAAGAAATTATGTAGAAACAAAATTTATGACATTTCAGCTGCCCTAACATGACAGCCCAGGTTCAGTTTTACCCCTCCCTGTGTCTCTGTCTAACTAATGTCATAAGAAAGGGACGCAGATAGCTAGAGATAAACTAAACTTGTCCAGTCATGTTAGGGCCAGTGGACGCATTTTTAACTGATTGTAAGGAAACTTGATACAAAAATTTATTTAGTACGAAATCTTGAATGACTTTGTTAATGGACTGAATAAGGATTATTTGGCATTTGAAACTTGAAAAAAATAATATACAAAAAAATGGGCTGTTAATTGCAAAAAAAAGTACATTATAAAAAAGCTGATAAAATAATAGAACCGATATTTCTACAAGGGAGCTATTATATGTAGACAGACGAAGCCGGATAGCGATTTTGTTTCATTCTACGTAAAGAAAGACAAACATGAGTTGCGTGCGTGTAAACCTACTTAAACAAATAAGTAACGTGTACTCTTGCATAGCCCCATGGATACGAGAACGCCAGACAAAATTGGCGCGTACCGCTCTATATTTTGGAAATGTTCAAAAATAAACTTTTATTTGCAGGATGCAAGGAGCATTGTTCTAAATTGATGGGCAAACAAGAAATAAAAAACTGAAGCAAGCGCGAGAGAGGCAAGACGTAGTGTGCAGCAAACAACGCTGGAGCGTGATTTACATGAACGACAACGCACCGAGACTTTTAAATTGAACACGATATTATACAATCTCACAATTTTGCTCAACATGTTGTTTACATTTGCTTTGTTCTTATGTCACATATCGACCATTGACTTAACTCTTTATTGTATTCGTAACTTCGTAAGCATTGGTATAAGCTGCGCAATGGAAAATTTCAAGTTTGTTTTAGGCGATTTGATCCCACGAACAAGGATGATCTTTTGCGTATTTGGACTTTACTAGAGCAATGTGGTGTGGTGTGTTTACTAGTGATAATGTGACGAAACTGGCAAACTCAAGGCACGAAATGCTGAGTTTGCAGGTTCGAGTCCTGCCATTACCCTAATTTTTCTTTGGGTTGTCATTATTTAGCATTTAAATTTAATTTGAATGTTTACTAGAGCACTCGACAAAAATGTCATTTTCTAACAAGAAGCGTCGCAGAAAACTCAGTGAAAGTTTTCCGTATCAAAATAACACGAGTGAATTAACTACTTTCAAAGTGTTTCTTCAACTCTATTTCTGTATTCAGGCTTTTAAAAAAAACCAATTGAATTGATTTTGTGTTATGTTTGGCCAATTAACAGTTGTTATTTTGCCAAAGGTATTTTATTAAAAACTCGCAAAGCGGAAGAACATAGATCAACTGTCTTCCACTCGGAATATTTATTGATTTCAGGTAATTTCAACGCTCATTGCCAACAAATAATTGAAATCCATTCCCATTGGAATAGCCCGATACAATTGCTTCTAGTCTCTAGTTTTACAATAATTATATATCCTAATACCGCCCTCAGTATCCGAAAGTCATTTTCCCAACAAAAAGCTTCAAATTAATATGTTGTATGAACATTGTTAAGTAAACATAATCATCGGGCCACGTGCGGCGCGCGCGCCTTCTATTCAAACCAGCGCCGATCGTATAGGATTTGCTCGAATCTCATTCGAGGCTGCATGAGTCTGTATCTTAAGACTATGTTCAAACAGAGGGTGGGCAGATTGATGTTTTAGATATTGATATGATAGTGATTTAGTATGGGAACACAAATAATCCCGTTATTTAAGTTAGATTGGGGGTAAGGATCGAAAAACTTATTCGTAATGAAAAATGAAATTAGGAGATTACAAAAAAAATGGAAATGCCGTAAATGCAATGACGATGCAAAGAAAAACGTATAAAAATTGAGTCCACGATCTCTATTTCCAAAATTTTTAGCAATTAGCAATTTAAATCAACAATCTGATAAAGTTAATTTTAATTAGTATACTATACACAACACACTCGAAATAATTAAATACTGTGATTTATAAATGACAATAAAATGAGTCTTATATTTTTTAATGGAAAACGGATGAAACAAGCATACGGGTTACTTGATGGGAAGTGATCACCGCCGCCCATGGACACCAGCGACAGTGAAAGGATTGTTGATCCGTTGGCCGCCTTAAGGTCCTTTCTTTCGTACTACGAGTAACTACTACTATACTAGGTAAAGATAAAGAACATAAATATAAATAAGAAGAAAAGTGATAAAAAATAACTTTAAAAGAGAACTTGCTACTAGACATCGTAAACTATGATATATTTAAAATGGTTTAAATAAATGTATGCGTTCAAACATAATACAAGTTAATGACACGGCCACCCAAATATTTATTCACTAATTAACGTTATTTCCTCGTAAAACAAGTAGAATCAGACTTCTAAAAAAATTTCAGCCTACTTGCAAAATAAAATTTTCATTCTTTTTTCTTTTTTATTTTCAATCCGCTCCACATCGCCTCACGATCCTGCCCCAAAATATCACATTTTTTCCTAAACTAGAGTTGCGTGTTTACTTCGCATGCGCCTAACATTAGCTGATTGCCGTGTCCCTCAGCCTAACGTTTTAATACAATTAAATCGTCCACTATTATCTGGACGCCATCTTGCAATCGCCATTTTTGTTGAACGACTGTCTTGCGTGTTGAAGCAAAGCGGCGTGGTTATGTTTGGCTGTAATTGTTAATTGTAGTTTTTGTTAAGTTTTATTTTAATGTATGTTAAGTAACATTACTCAATATTTGTGAAAAACTTAACTTTATAAAAATACAATAATTAATTATTATGTACAAATCTGTCCCCTGTGGTAGAGTACCCATAAGACTGGCTGCATTTTCACGTTGGATCGCAAAGCCAATGCGTTGACCAAGAAATGAAGAAAATTAAATGAGTCAATAATAAATAACAACATTAGAAACTTGAACCTACTTAATTTTAGTGTTTTTAATTATACAAAATAACAAGTATAGTCGACCAAGAAATTGCTTGACCACTTTTCGACCGTAATACAAAGGGATAAGGTTCAAAAGTGGTCAAGTAATTACTTGATCGACTATACCTATTGAACAAATAAATTAATGAAACTGGACTCTTATTATTCTATGAGCCAACAAACAGCGTGCTGTTTTACTGTTATCATTATTATACATATAGGTGGAGCAAATAGCTGACAGAACCGGCAATAACATGGTCCTGAAATTTATTTTACTGCCATATCATTCATCCCTAGTAGTTTTTTACAGCGAGAAATAATAATACGAATTCGTATATAAACAAAAACTATACACGCTTTGCTTAAGTTTGAAAACTTTGTTAAAACTCAGGTTTGAGTTGTGAAATAATTTTATGATCACTTACAGCCGTGTTCAAAGGAATTAAGCCAAGGAGACAAAAATAATAGGTTTTGTCTTTTTTGCATAAACGTGCTACTAACGTAGCATCATCATTCTTAAATAATCAAAAACTTTTCTATATTGAAAACATTATTTTAAGCCTGAAAAAAATATAAGTATATGATCAATCATTTCATAAAAACGTTTCAGAAACTAACTCATTTCAGAAACTGATTATTCAGCAAAATGCATTTTGTTCTGAAACTATTAACTACACAACATTCATTTTAGAACCATCGTGTAGAACCCTATAGGTTAGCTTAGGTTTGTTTTATAGAAATCCAAAAATATGTATAGTTTCGGAAATAAAAGCATTTTACTAAATGCTCAAATTGAGAAATGAATCAATTTCTGAAAAGTTTTTTATGAAATGATGGTAAACTCAACTCAAACTCAAGTCATCTTTTTTTCCATTTCCCCAACATATACTTAGTATTTTGGGTAACTGTTAAGTAAACTGCACCATGCATTAGGTACAAAATGCGTCACATTATTCGTGTTTAAGAGAAAACAACGATAAACTCGCACCAAAACCAATCTTAAGAACGAAAACAGGGAACTTCGCACTGCATCCTATTACTGTGCCCGAACGCTGCACTAACTAGAAACGTACGTAATTCTTGTTTAACGTTCGTAAGTTAATTATGTTGGCAACATAAATCTTTAGTAATTGGCCTCTGGTTACGCAAGTGTGAGAGGACGGGACGTGTTGAAATTATATATGTGGACGCGTTGAAGTTTCATGATTTTCGCGGTAAAATTGCTAATAAATTTACGCGTGAACTATAATAATGTTTTGTAATGAAGTAAATGAAAAAGTGGCCATGTTTTTAAGACTAATGTGGGAGTAAGGATGGTACCAGTCATTGACAGTGACCTAATAATTGACGAGAAGATCCGGAATCATACGAGTAAAAACGGGAGATAATGATGTCAACAACTGTTAAAACAACAACAACAACTGTCTTACGTGTGGCAGGTACTGGTACGGTTACAAAATTATTTCTCCAAACGGCTACTATGTATAGCGACCGTAGTCCGAGTTTTACTAGTACACTTATTTTAGTAAGAACATGTCCAAAATAAATTCTTTTTAGAAAGTAGTAGGTATTGCTACTTTGCCTAGTATTGAGTTTAAATCTAATCTTTGACCAGATAGTTAAATTATGTGGACTAAGCTGAAGAACAGGAAGGAAGAAAGGAACAGTCTGTTATTGATAACTTGTATTAAGTTGAACCTTCTGTCTGCGATTAATATCACCTGACAGGCAAAATCAGCGAAACTTCATGGGTCGTGGGCCACTTGTAGAGAATTAAAAAAGCAACAGGCAGAGGATAAAAAATAGTGGATTAAAATTATTAAACCTTCGTGATATTAACTAATTGGATAATAATATAAAAATAGAGGGAAAAAATGGTACTTACATATATGCAACGAGTAGGACGAACATTGGACATTTATCTACATGATTATTAGAAGCCGTGCCAAAAATTAGTAATAGCCTTATTTGTCAATCTTCCTTTTCATATTTTTATACTAATATTGCCAGCAATAAATCGTACGTACAAAATTCGGCAGAATGTACAGTATAACAAAAGAATCATCACTATTATGTTTCTAAATTGCATCTAAACTCTAAACCCTTTTACAGCTGTCACTCAAAACTCAAAGTGTCACTTCGAGAACTCGACACTCTCTCACGCATCAAATTCGATCGAATCTAAAACTGTAATGCGAGATAACGGTAATGATTGCTGAACAGCGATTCTGTTGACCAGGGGCGTGCGGATTAGGTTCTAATCGGGCAACAATGACAATCTGCAGGCACGTGGCAGGCGCGTGGCGGGTGGGGCGAGTTTCGATCGACTTTGGAGCGAGATTGTCTATAATGCTTTTGTTGAAATAAAAAGTAATGACCGCAGTTAAGATTTAATGAATTGAAGCTACTAATTTACGCCAAAAAACAGATTAATATTGATTCATATACTTTGCCGTGCAGATCTTTTACGTTTTAATGACTTTTACGATACTCAATTACACATGTTTTTATCTCATTTTAGCTTATAAGTATAGGTAAGTATGAATTCCATTAGCTATAAAGTTTCTCGTGTGAAAACGAAAGTGAATCGATAATAAATCAAACTAAAAAAACTATTTGATATCCTGTAAATTATAGTACGGTAACTACTTACCTTATCTTTTCATTTGCATCCTACTTAACAATAAATTCCTAAAAAATGCCCCACATAAATAAAAAAACAGAAAATTAGGACTTACCTGTTTTGTTACAGAATCTATTAGTCGTACAAATATGTCTTGCTCTTGCCTGATACCTGTGAAAAAAAATCGGCATTTAAACAAAATTTGTGAAATTCAGTTTTTTAAGGAAAAGGGAGCCAAACAAGCATGGAGGTCACCTGATGGGAAGTGGTAATCGCCGCTCATGGGAACTAACGACCCTAATGGTGCAATATGTAGGAACTGTAGATGCCGCGACACTCACATTACTTTGACTTCTTTAACAATAAGTACAGTCTGCACCAAAAGTAGCTGAACACTCGAAGAGTTCAAAAATTTACACAAACTCTTACTGTCTTGTCAATAGAGTCGTGTTTACATCATTTGGAACCGTTTGACTGAGTAGATATATTTATGCCAATTGTAAATTTGTAATGCACGATTTTTACCTACAGGATAGTGGTTTATTAAAATAACGAAATATATTTAAAAAAATAAAAGGAAGTTATTGCCTTTCTTTCTATGGCGATTCTCACACTGGCTCCGCTGAGCGACAAACATTTCACCTACAAGAAGACTCGTCGTCAGTGTGTGGTGCCGTGCGTGTTGTCTATACAAAATGAGGTACTTGGATATAGCGTTAAATCTTTCGCCCGCGCACCGGCACGCGTATTGTCATTCTGAGAATCGCATAGCACTTGATTTTCGAATTAAACAAATACTATTTCATAAGACTCGTTCCGTGTTTCGTAATAGATTGTTAATTATTGGCAAAATAATTGATATTTTTTAGTAACTCTACTGTATAAGGCTCACTGCAATCCAAAGCTACACAACAAACGTAGCGTGCCGCGTAGCACGTAGCAAGCCTCATGCTACGCCGTAGCAGCGTAGACATTGCGCAATTTGTTAACCTCCTGAAATTGCTTGCAGTTGTTTCCTGCTTGCATTTTTCACGAGACAAGTATTAAAAGAAGCAAAGATTTTTTTTAAAAATGATAATAAGAAAGGACCAACACTTATCATAACTAGCTCAGGTTTTGTTGAAGGAGATTCAATTTAATTTGAAACCTCTAAAAATCTCGATCTTTTAGGCAAGCTATTGTCGGTCTCTATGAACAACAACCAGTCAAGAGCATGTCGGGCCATGCTCAATTAAAACCTTCGTACCCATTACTACAATCGACCAAAACTATTTTCTTAAACTTTTGCAAGACTTCACTAGAATTTGTGTCCAAAGTCATTTTGTACAATTAAGTTTATAGATATTTATAAAGCCTTATAGTGAAATATACGTAAACACTAACTTTATTGTCGGAGTCATAGAGGTGTGTTGATATTTTTGGTATCTAGAGAATGTATACATATTTTATATATAACCATGACTCTACTATGATTTTCAGTAGGTAGCAAAAATCTTCCATCTAAAGCTCAATAACTCCAAATCGGAACCCAAAATCTTAAAACGGATAATAGTTTTTAAAGAAATATATAAAGATACCTAACTCGATGTTCTAGGGTAACAAAAAGAAATACACTTGCTTTACTAACTAAACTGAGTTCCATTATATTCGTTATGGTGATTCATAATTAGTGATTTCATACGTTTATTGTTTGTCTTAACACATAGACCAATGCAGAGTGGAAGCCATGGATGGATAATGAACAGCCTAGTCAAAGAGCCTAAGACACAATCATCATTCATAGTCCAAGAGACCGTCTGTTCAGTGCCAATTTTCCATTATCTTGCCTCTAACGGCAAGACGGCAAATATTTACAATGCGACCAACGTCTCTATTGTCTCTATATCGACCACAACATTAGAATATAAACTTGTATAGAGCCTTGTACAAGCGGCATATGGTTTGAACTGGCTTGAACCAGTTTGTGAGGGGTTGTTCCGGTTTGTATGCGGACGGACTATGACGTATGAATAAGTGACGTGTAAGTTGTCTCATCGGATTTGGAGTTACGGCTGAGGAACTTCTTGCTGTAGAGGTATTTAATATGGCCAGACTAACCATTTTACGTGTAATTATTTTATGTATTAGCTTGTGTTTTAAGACGTAACCTAAGACAAATGTCAAAGTCACTTTGAACTTTGCCGTAGTGATTCAGTGACATAAAGTGTTGAATTCAAGATTTTTTAAGGTTTTGGTAACTTCATAGCGAATCTTAATTTCTACAATAATAAAGAACGAACTAAACGGCCATTTCATAACGTTTCAAAAATGTTTGATGTAACATTTTATATATTTTCATGGTTATCGACGACGGGGCAATCTGAGGTGGAGATGGTGGGATGATTTGGATGTATTCTCAAATGCCTGGCCAGGAATTGCTAAAGAGAGAGAGAGAATTGGAAATTCGAAGGAGAGATCAATGCTCAGCAGTGAGAGACGATTTCAGGCTTACAAAAACTGTTTTCAGGCAACCCGCTTCTCGAGTTATTTAGTGATATAGGTAGTTTATCATTTGATAGGTAGCAAAGTTCGCTAAAATACGAGGGACGTCTGAAAAGTTTTATACCTAAGTTATTTAAATAGACCTTTTGAACCCGTGTTACTTTTCACTTTAAAGGGTATCTTAAGTATCATGAAATGAAAAGAAATGTGAAAAATGTATGCGTATTTTATTGAGACTATATTTTCCTTCAAAAATATAAATCTTTTCATTTCTAATTATAATTTTCCACCTAAGGCTTAGAACTATTTAGCCTGTACGTGGTTAAATTTTGAAAGTAACTTACCGTTAGCATAAAGTAATTGTAGCCTATACTGGATGCCGTTGTTTGTTTTCTGACCCTCTGCTTCCTGCAACGAAAATTATTGTGAGCCATTTTTGGAATACAATTTTACAAATAGTAAACAGTAGTAGATAGACTTCAAAAATATGTATTCGTTTTTAAACCTTATTTCATAGCAATAAGCTGCAAAAGTGGGGTACATGTGTAGTAATATTATTTATTATTTTCTATTTTATCAGTATCTGTAACAACAATACCAATTCAAGGCACAGAACTATAGAAATCGGAGTGACGCACAGTCGAATGGCGTAGGTTAGTAACATAGAGTTCCCTTAGCAAAATTTTGATACTCTAAAAATACGCGCTTAGTGATAATGAATGACACAAATTTAAGTTATCCCACATTGCATCCTTTTCTTTTGACACTAGTTAAATAGAGACGCACTGAGAGGTATGATATCCTTGTATCAGTCATGCTTGTGCTTTGACATAGCTGGCATTTTATTGCTTGTTACCAAGTGTGTCTCTTTTCTATTGACCTAGTTGAAAAAGGATGCGCCGAGCGACAACATCTAAAGCCACTGTGATAGAAGTTATCGCAAGCATTTATTTATTGTGGTCCACTAAATGGAACAAAATGAAAATCCAATGGCATCCCACCAACGCAGTTCGTAATTATGTATTATCCTCACGCGCACAATGGGAGAATGTCACGCGCAGCATGATTGATGTGGCGGTGATTCACGATAAATATCTAACGAGATACAAAACGTATGAATTGCTGTTTAGGAGTTTAAACTGAGAGGATTTTAGAAGGCACCAGTAGAGAGAGCTGTAGAGTGTTGGTGACCTAGCGAGGTGGACTCGTGGTCGCAAGGTACCAAGTTCGATTCCCAGTGGTCATGTTCCAATAAGTTTATCTAACTTATGTAAATTACATAAGTATTGGTGGTAACCAACGCTAAGGGAAAAATGCCAAAGAAACCAGCGAAATGGTCAGCAAATAATTATTTGACCACAATCCTATCGGTCTGGTTTCCCTATCACACCCTATCACCTAGGACCGGGTAAATTAGTGGTTAGAATTAGTGAATCTGACTACGGAGCTTGAGGTTCTGGTTTCGAATACCGGTAGGGGCTGCCCCTTTGCATGATGAATACGAATATTTGTACCCGAGTCTTGAGTCGAGTATATTTAAGTATATATCTGTCTATATAAGTATGTATATCCGTTGTCAAGTAGCCATAACACAAGCAGCTTTAGTTGCTTAATTTGTGACAATTTGTGTTAATTATTTGTCTCAAAATATTTATCACAAGGGTTACGAAGGTCAAATAGCTTGACCTCCAAATCTTAGATCTTGGTCAAAGCATACCTTAAATGAAGACACGGGACAAACTCTACTTAGTAATGTGTCTAGTATTCTTTTTTATTACTAAATTCATTGAGCGTAATACCTGGTCTTTCTCAATGAACCCGATGAAGGCAGTGCGCTCGATCTCGACGGGCTGCCCGGCGCGGTCGTACAGCGCCACTACGAAGTGGAAGAAGTTGCTCTTGCGCAGGTTGCTGGGCGGCTGCTTCTCGAAGTGCGCGCGCCCGACGCCCACGCTACTGTAAAAATAAACGAAATTTATAGAAGGAAGACCAATGCACTTTATAATAGGGGTTTTATTTTAAACTTATTTGAAACTAGAACTCTCTGGTAACTGGACGGATAGCTAATTGTCACATCTAATGTTAATACAATAATACTGTAAACTTCACACGGGAAAGCATTACCGAGATATACAATAAATCAATAATTTTTTATTCAAAATACATTACAATACAATACCAGTAGTTAAAAAAAACGAAAAATATTAAGTCGAATTGAGAACCTCCTCCTCCTTTTTTGAAGTCAACTGCTACCTGCTACACTTCAAAAGCCTTCAAAATCACCGATCGGTGATTATGTGTTATGGAATAATAAACATTCAACTACATTACGAACCCCGATAAAAAGTATGAGGTTAATAATAAAACTTTTGATGAAAGTTGGAACAGGCAATTACGCAAATGTACTTCTGGATCATATTTTAAATAATTACATAATTATAGTGAAATCTTACGTAAACCTATCTAATTCTCTATATTTTTCGAAAGTCTGATAAAGCATTTTGCTGTTAAATTTTTAATAAAATAGGGAAGCAAAGAAGCCTAATTCACTACGTCAAATTTTAACTGAAATCTACAAAATTAAAACTGGGCAAAAGCATACTGAACCATGGTCAGAGCAGAGTTCCGTATGGTCACCTTCCGATAATATTAATTGCAAAAAAACATTTTAGTCGCCTTTATTGGTTACTAAGCAACCTCAGTAACCAATAAAGCCAACATAGTCGTGACACTAGATACAAAGGTTCCTAGCTTTACTACATAACTCCAATTAGACATAGAACTCCTCACTGAGCCCGTGATGTAAAGCACAAAAACGATTACTGTGAACCAAACCACAGAATAGGGGTTGAAAAAATACCGCCACACGTTTTCGGGTGTCCCAAAATATTATGGTCATAAATTTCACATTCTCTCAACGGTAGACCTTTCTATTTGTGAATAGACACTTGCATAGAAACCAGCAGGGTTGTTAAACGTTAAGAAAAACAAAAGAAGAGATTATAATCCCTTTAGAAATGATTTATGGTCTTTGCCGTTACTTGCAGATTTGTCGGTATTGTGTATAATTTTGGGTAACTGTTTGTTATGCTGCGACCATGCCTGCATCTAAAACTGCAATCGATGGCGAGTTAATGGGTTTGATATCTATTTATTGGGGCTATGCACAGGTGCCTGACAAGCATAATAATTTACGTAGTAATAATAATGTATTTAAATGGGATTTAATTCTAAGACTTGCTGATGTTTTATGATTTATAATTTATGAGTTACCTACACAAAAATCCATGTATAATTAAGTCCATTGTGCATCTTTAAGGCAGGTTATAGTAATCAAAAATGTTTAATATCATCTGATATTTTGACATAAAATCGATAACCTTTAGTTAGTTTTAAGTTTGAGTTTTGAGCGTGAGTATAAACGAATTCAAAAATCATGTCCGTTGTGAGTGATCAAATGTTTGCTGTTTGCCAATTAATTCCAATATAAACTACAAAATAAAATGGATCCTTGGTTTCAATTCATTCATAAGATTTATAAGCAATTCAACTAAAATATCGATAGCACAAAATGAAGTGATGACAAACAAAACGGCGCCGCACACCTCGATATCGACATGTGGTGAACTATTTTAATACAATTATATTTTCGTGCTACTTCACTTGACCTTATTACAAGGGGATAAGAGGTACTTTAGTGTGTGAGGGATTACAGTTGTGGGTGTGCAATAAATATATCGATAGGTGACATCTGAAACGTGCACAGTTCATCAAATCTTCGGTCGCATTTCTCATTGAGGCCAGTCGTGTGTGGCTGCTAGGGTTGTTCTACGTACATTAGAATTTGCAATATGTTTAAGCATTATTTTGTTTAATTGCAATTCAACACGACCTTGAGTTAAAATTTTGTAGTTGTTGCCTGAAAACTCACCATTAGAATGTAGCTGCATATTTACTATATGATAGAATAAGGCTGATTTAGACGACAACTATACTTCTTACCTACTTAGGTACATTCTAGACCTACCAGCTTATTTCATTGATTGCAATCAAAGTATGTTGTCTTTTTTTAAGGTTTCGGAGCTAAATCGTATATCTATTCAGAACCCGCGTAATGGTTTCGCCATGTCTGTCCATCTGTCTAACTGTATGTCCCAGGTATTTGCAGGCTATAAGATCTAGAAAACTAAATAACTTTGCTTTTCGTGTTTTTGAGAAATACTTTAAAATACAAACTAATTTTTGCTGCCAGTAAAATAAGAATATTATTTTTTCCTTAAAGCTGACTTGGTTTGGTAATGGCAACCCAGTACCGTGCATGGCCCTACATGATCTTTCCCGGACTTTTTAATGATAATGACATATTAATGACAGTTAATTCGGACAAAATGTATTTGGAAACAAAATGTATAACCAGTTTCACTTTATCATTTATTTGTCGCCTCTTACAAACATTACGAACTAGTTCTTCGATTAGTGTCAGGTGTGAACTTTACAGATTTCTTTTAGTTAACTAAAACTACAGTTTTATTATTTGTACAAGCATCCCATCGACTCAAAGCAGGTTCTGCCAGCACTATCGACGCAGCATTACCGAGGACCGTATTACGCTATGGTCGCCCATTCATCTCGCCCGCTGCAGAATTTGCGTAAACAAATTGGTTTCGCGATTGCCATTTTATACTCTCGCACGCGACACTCCATTGTTTTATTTATCGCAACCAGTTTCGGCACGATGTTACGCGATTAGGTAGCATCGGGCTTTTTTGTTTCGCTCACGGGCGCGAGTCTTTTGTCAATCTTTGGTGAGATTTGCCTTTCATTTTTTTTTGGGATTTGAATTTGGAAGTTTCTGGCCAGATGTAAATGTTGCTGGCGTGGTAATATTACTTGTTTGTGGGAAGAGTATAAGAGTGCATAGAGATACATCTCTCTTGGTAAGGGGTCTATAGCTTTTTGACTCTATTGCTTGTTTATTAAAACAACCAACTTATGTGAGTTTTCAAATGCGGAATATTATTTTATTTGACAACTGTACCGTCTTTTTGTGATTTCGAAAGGTATTTAATGTCTCAATTTAGAAAAAGAACATCTTCTGTACTTTATTTTGTCTGTATTCTTCCTCCATTTCCCTCACTCATTTCATATCAAAAGTTTATTTTATAAAAGTGCTTACATGGTTTGTCCTGAGATAACAAGCGAAAAACTATAGCAAATGTGTATGCATAGTATCAGTATCTTGTCTAGCTCCTCTAGCAAGTTGCTAACGTAATGATTAGATTAGATTAGATTAGATTAATTTATTACTTATTGGAAATTACATTAAATTTTAAATGTCAAACATAAAAAATTCACAATAAGATCGTCAAAAAGGTAAACAAAATAATAAAATAAAAATATCTAGAAATACGTCTAGAAAAATGTCAAAATGTCAAAAATAAAAAATTCAAATGTCATAGTAAAAATAAAAATATAAACTCACAAACGGCGAAAATGTCAATACAAGCAAAAATGAAATAAAATGAAAATGAAACAAACATAATCAGGTACAAAATAATAATCTAAAACAATAAATGAAAATAACGAAAAAAAAAATGTAATGATTTAAAATCCAGATACACTTTCTACATACAATACAAACAGCAACAAATTTAACTGACCTAACTTATTTCGGATAAATTAAAGATCTAATGCGTGTTAGTGTGACAACATTCTTACCAAAACTAAATGTAAATGTTAGCCATAATTAATTTGAAAATTGAGTGTTATTAAAGCGGGACCTGAGAGAAATTGTCTATGCTCGAAAGGGACAGATATATCAACTTCATAGTGCATATTATATGCCTCCCTTTCGGAAAATGACACTTTACCTTTTCTCAGCTCCGACTTTAATGGTTACTTATGTGTCTTTGAATGTAGTCGACCAAGAAATTGCTTGACCACTTATCGATGGTATTACAAAGGGATAATGTTCAAAAGTGGTCAAGCAATTACTTAGTCGACTATACCTAGAAAAAGGTGTGAAAACTTATAAATTTCATTAAATTTAATGTAATTTAATACAAGCTTTAAAAGCCAAGTTAATGATCCGAAGACGAGTGGTTAATGACGCTGTCATCGCCGCCCGCTGGCAGTCTATTAGTCATCCCGCCCTGATGATGAGGATAATCATTTTAATTGTCTATGCTATTCAATTTAATATGAAGGGACATATGGTACTGTTTTAAAGGTTCTGTAATCAATCTAGAACCCTTACAGTATAGCTATGCCTGTCTGTTTGGTAAGGAGCGAGTAATCTGTAACCTGGTGATATGATTATTTAGCACGTTCAATGGCTTTAATATGGCTAGATTTAATATAACCCTCCGTGAGTTTCTGTCAAACTTGTATTATAAGAAAGGGAAGCACATAGAGATAAACTTAGATAAATTAAACTTTGCCGGTCATGTTAGGGCCACAGAAAGGAAAACAGGTTTAGTAAAAGTGTTATTATCGTTTTTAGATATTTGCGCTTTTAGTTTTTGTTGTCTAGACTTAATTGACCTAAAAGTTTAAAAATCTCGAAAATAGTGCCACTAAGCAGCAGTGCTTGCACTGTTGTGTTCCTGCGTGCAGAGCAAGACACCCGGTGTAATTACTGGCACAAGAGGTATTCCATCTTAGCCCTCTGGGTTGGCAACGCATCTGTAATCTTGTTGGTGTTGCGGGTGTCTATAGACGGTGGTGATCACTTACCATCAGGTGACCCACTTGCTTGTTTGCCTTACTGTTTCATAAAGAAAAAGTGTCACTGACTAAACCTATGATGACATTTTCTGGACGGGCTAAGTGTCCGTCGTCACTAGTTTGCGGATTATTCGCAGATTACCAAAGACAAACACCTTATGTCAAAGTAAATTTTCCTCGAAAAGTAAGAAAGATACAAATAAGTATCGCGAGTATCTAACCCGTAACTTCTAGCTTCACATATAGTCTGGGTAACTAACTATTGGGCCAGCCGTCCGTCTATTACCTAAATATTAGATGACTGAGAGCATCTCGCAAACAATTTTCTGGTCACAAACTATACTTTATTTCTTGAGGTAATTAAAATAAGGTAAACAAACTTAGTCACGTGACTCGGCAAATCAACCAATCAAGTCAATCTTTTGGATCTGTGGAGACCCAAAAGAATCATTTGATTGGTTGATGTGCCGAGTCACGTGACTAGTTTATTTACCTTATTTTAAGTACCTAAAGAAATAAAGTATAGGCAGAGCGTGTATCATGAATACAAGAGACTGATAAATACGCTTAAATAAATGTAAAAACACCGAAACTAAATAAATACTTGAATTTTTTTCGTAGCCTAGTGTCTTGCTTCTAGGGAGAAGCCTCGCCTCCCATCTTTGACTCTTCCCTGCTGAGTACATAGTCCAGTCGAAAATAAGTTAAAAATAAAAAAATATTGTTTTGGGTGGGGACCAAACACTTGGATACCTACGCGACACAATTTTAATGCCAGTTCCGGCAATGTACATAAGTCATAGTTTTTACTTTTTGCAGATTTTTTGGTAAGTAACAGTAGGTACCAAGGATTAGAATACACAATTTGCTACGAAAATAACTTACACCATTATTTTCACATGGTTTTTAATTAATATCAGCTGAATGACGACGACGTTCACTGCGAAAGGTACTCTTTGCAAAACAATTGAATGTATTAAAAAAACAAAAATGTAGGCTTTTCCTGAGATAACGTCATTAATTCCAATTCAAAATAAAATATTCAAATTCCGAACGCTCGACCGATTAACGCAGGACATTGCAAGATACTAGAAAGCGCAAATAATAAACACTTGAACAACGCATACTCTGCAAAACGACGACAGATGGGGTGCTTCCTCTAAACACACAATGCACACTAATTCTGGACCGCATCAATACGTCATATTATACGCTAACTGTACCAAATGCTCACTCTTGTTGCACAAATACGTTATTTTTGTGTTTATCAAGGGGTGAGTTATTTTGTTTGAGAAAACAAATGTGTTCTTAGTTATGGACGCGGTTGTTAGGGACTCCTTGGTTTTTACAGAAGAGGAATATGTTTTTATTTTGAATTTTGTAGTTTTTGTTAAAGAAGTGTCAAATAAACGGACTTCAAGGAAAGTTGTTATTTTACCTTTACAAACATTTTCGGACCCAAAAAACCTCTAAAATCAACATCTGGCGACCGTGACATATCTATAATGGAAGTATTAAAGAAAAAACGAACAGTAAAAAGAAGATTTTATACCAAAGTAGAGAATGACTTTATTAACCTATTAACGGAAGCCGAAAAGGACACTCATAATGTAGAAGTGAGCAAAGTAAATACAATTTATAAGAGCTGCGAAACGATGGCGTTAGAATTGGCCGCGATCGAAAAAGAAGTCGAAAGTAAGTTGTACAGCGACGAGGAAGCAAATGTCGATGAATTATACGCTGACTTTGAAGCTGCACAAACATATAAGGATCGATGGGCAGAAATTAAACTCAGGTACGAGGCCTTTTGCTCAAAATTAGAAGACGAAGCAGGGAGTGACGGGGACTCGTACAGGAGCACAGTACTAAATAAAAGTAAGTCACAGCAAAGAAGATTCAAACTACCTAAGATAGAGCTAAGAAAGTTTGACGGAGATATAAAGAACTGGATTCCATTTTGGGGCCAATTCAGTAAGATCGATGAAGACGTAGAAATTGACAATAGCGACAAATTTCAATACTTAATTCAGGCCACGGAACCGGAATCAAAAGCTCGTCAATTGGTTGAAAGTTTCCCACCATCAGGTAATAATTATTGTAAGGCGATCGAACACCTGAAAGAGCGATTTGCAAGGGAGGATTTATTAATTGAACATTACATTAGAGGGCTGTTGAAACTTGTCTTGAATAACGAGAATATGTCACTAATGGCAAGATATGATCAGCTATCCACCCAGATTCAAGCGCTAGAAAGTTTAAATGTCACCTCAGATAAATACGCACCTATTTTATTACCAATGGTAGAGTCTGTCGTGCCAACCGATATATTAAGAGCATGGGAACGGACAAGGGATAGAAATGACAAGAATCCGCTAGTCAACCTGTTGAAATTTATTAAAAGGGAAGCAGACAGTGAAGAACACATTATAGCTACCAGACAAGATTTCGAATCCCCAAGTACCTCTTATAAAGAACCCACAGCGAACTGTATTGTGGCAAGTTCAAAACAAGTAGAGAAGCAAGTAGAAAAACAAAGAAATAAGTGCTTGTGGTGCGATAAAGAGAATCATCATACTCTGGAATGTAGTCAAGTATCAAAACTTACTATTGAAGAAAGAAAGAAGCTAATAGAAAAGAAAAGAGCATGTTTTACTGTCTAAAGATTGGTCACATGGCTAAACTCTGCAGAACCTTTGTGAAATGTCTTATTTGCGGAAGGCGGCACAACACTCTTATGTGTGCAGACTCGACAAAGCAAGGAACAAGTTCGAAACAAGAGCAACGTGTGGAGAAGACGAGCGGACCGAACATTGGTGTCTGTCAGAAGAATAAGACAACTTTATTACAGACTGTTTTGCTAAATATTGTTTATTTTGATAAAAAGATTGTAACTAGGGCACTTTTAGACAGCGGCGCTCAAAAGTCCTATATAAAACAAGATTTGGCGGGCAAAGTCGGCTTAGCGCCATCTAGTACAGAAATTGTCAGTCATTGCTTATTTGGCGGTGTAGAATTAAAAAAGGGTACGCATAACAACTATAAATTTAATATAGAAAGCTTAGACTCTCAATTTCAGTTACCAATTACGGCTTTAGGTCAAGGAAAAATATGTGGGGCTTTACCGAGATTACAAAGCTCAGAAATCAGCGATAAGCTTTTGCATTTAGGAGTTCAAATATTCGACAAAGGCGAAGAAGATTTAGAGATTGGGCTGTTATTAGGCGCGGATGTAATAGGTTACATTTTGACAGGTAATATTATCAAGCTTGAAGGCAGCTTGGTTGCGATTGAAACCAAGCTGGGCTGGTCTCTTCAGGGCACTTTAAACCATCCTAGTGCAAATCACACAACATATTTTAATAATTTTACGATTTCAGAGCTTTGGGATTTGGAAACGATCGGGATAAAAGATCCGTCTGAAGTAAAGAGTAAACAGAAGATAGAAAGCGAAACAATTGAGTTTTTTAGAAACACGGTAAGGAGAGATGTGGAAGGAAGATATGAGGTTCACCTACCATGGCGAGAAGGTTTTCCAGAACAGCTCAGCAGCAACAATAAGGAGTTGTCATTTAAAAGGCTACAGTCCACTACCAAGAAGTTGATGCAAACAGGTAGTTTAGAGAGATATAATAAAGTGTTTGACGACTGGTTAGAAGAAGATATAATAGAAGTCGTGCCAGGCAATGATGATGGACTGTACCTGCCTCACCATGCGGTGATAAAAGAGTCTAGTGCTACAACTCCAGTAAGGCCTGTATTTGATGCTTCTGCCAAGAATTACCATGGCTTTTCTCTGAATTCTAGTCTCGAAAAGGGTTGTAATTTATTGGAAGTAATCCCCAAGCTGTTAATAAATTTTCGAAAAGGTGGCTTTGGTATCACTTCTGATATTCGTAAAGCCTTTCTACAAATTTCGGTTGTAAATAAAGATCGAGATTATCTTCAGTTTCTTTGGTGGGAGAATTACAATAACCCTTGTAAATTAAAGATATACAGACATAAAAGGGTAGTTTTTGGAGTCAATTGTAGCCCTTTTCTCTTAGCTGCGACCATTAATCACCACTTAGACAGCGTGATTGACGTTGAACGACGTAGCATAGCACAAGAGTTGAAATCATCATTTTACGTGGACAATTGCGTAACGAGCACAGAGTCAAAGGAAGAGGTTGAAGAGTTTATAAACAGCGCAAGCCTACTTATGAAGGAGGGTATGTTTGACCTAAGAGGCTGGGTCACGGGCCCTAGCGACCACGGTGAACCCATTTCAGTCCTAGGATTAATGTGGGATAGTAAACAAGATTTTCTTTATGTCGACCCGCAGTTATCAGTCATTAACGAAGAAAACGTAACTAAAAGGGTTTTACTATCGTATTCACAGAAAATTTTTGACCCTATTGGCTATACAAGTCCGGTTGCACTTATACCTAAGATTATTTTGCAAAAAGTTTGGCAAATCAAAGTAGGTTGGGATGACACATTGCCAAAATCTATGACCAAGGAATTTATAACATGGAAAAACAAGCTTGACGTATTACGTCAAATAAAAATTCCACGACGGTTGACCATACACAAGATAAAAAATTGTGAATTATCGCTACACGTTTTTTGTGATAGTAGCAAATACGCCTATTCTTCATGCGTATTTTTAAAATCCGAGCAAGGCTCTAATGTACACGTACAGTTGGTTTTAGCGAAAGCTAGAGTAGCCCCGGCAAAAGAGGTAACTATTCCTAGACTAGAATTGATTTCGGCCGTGCTTGCAGTGCGACTTTACAGCCAAGTACTCGAAGCATTAAATATTAAATGTCGTGCCTTTTTTTGGACAGATTCTGCCGTAGCTTTGACGTGGATTAAGAAAGAAAATAACTGGTCCGTATTTGTCAACAATCGGGTAAGAGAGATTTTAAGTATCACAAAGAAAGAACAGTGGCAGCATATACCCGGTTCGTGTAACCCAGCAGACTTACCATCGCGCGGATGTCATGCGGACAAATTGGAAAAAACACGTTGGTGGGAAGGCCCTCATTGGTTACGACTGAGTCCAGACTGTTGGCCTAGAGAAGAAATTAATGAAGAGTATGAGCAAGCGAGTTGTGAAGCTGTCAACTTAATTACTGTCACTAAGGACACATCGTGGGGAAAAATCTTTCTATATTTCTCAAAATATACCAAGATCGTAAGATGTATGGCGTGGATAATAAGATTCACAAAGAACTGCCGGAAAAGTACAATCAGCAAGAAAGGTGAAATAAGTTACGATGAATTTGAAGAAGCGGAATTAAAAATTTTGAAGATGGTACAACAAGAAAAATACTCGGATGAATCCATTTATTCAAATAAACACTTAGAATGCTTTATCGACTTAAACGGTGTTATAAGGGTAAAAACAAGACTATTGTTGGGGAATGATGTAGAGTCATTTAAGTGCCCAATTTTGCTACCAGGTGAAGATATGATTGTGCAGCGATTGATTCATCATAAACATTGTACATTGCAACATGTCGGCACTACGACCGTTCTAAGTAATCTGCGAGAAAAATATTGGATAACAAGTGCAAGACGAAACATTCAACGAGTTATTTCAGGATGCCTCGTATGCAGAAAATTTAAGACAAAAGCAGCGTACGCACCAACAGCGCAGTTACCAGCGAACAGAATTACTGCGACGAGAGTTTTTGAGGTAGTAGGCGTTGATCTAGCCGGACCTTTGTTCATTAAGTCTGGGGAGAAGTGCTGGATAGTCATTTTCACTTGTGCCGTGTTCAGAGCCGTTCATTTCGAGTTAACGATGTCACTGTCAACTGAAAGTTTTTTAATGGCTTTAAGACGCTTTATTGCAAGAAGAGGAAGAGTACGCACTATTTACTCAGATAATGGAACTAATTTCTTGGGCGCGAATAATTTACTCAAGACTTTAGACTGGAAGTTTATACAAACTCAAGCAAACATCTTACAATTTGATTGGAAGTTTAATGTACCTGCGGGACCCTGGTGGGGAGGATTCTGGGAAAGACTTATAAGAATGCTAAAAGATCTTCTGCGGAGAATGCTGGGAAAATCGGTGCTTACATATGTAGAGCTGGAGACACTTTTGTGCGACTGTGAAGCAACGATGAACTCCCGACCTTTAACGTACGTCCCACAAGCTGAAGGTCTTGTACCGCTCACGCCAGCCTGTTTCCTTCAGGATATGACGTCAACAGATGTACGCGACTTGGACCTGATCGATTCTAAATCCCTCAATCAGCGACTGAAATTGTTGCATAAATTACGTGCTGATTTGCGACAGAGATTTAGAAATGAATACTTAGGCCTGCTCATACAACGGCGACAGTCTTCGAAGGGATCTAGCATACAGGTAGGTGACGTTGTATTAGTAGAGTCGGACAAAAAACGGCAATTTTGGCCATTAGGACTTATTGTAGAGTTAGTACCAGGTAGGGATGGAGTAGCGCGGGTTGCAAAAGTCAAAACAAAAGACACTGTTTTGACCAGACCGCTCCAGAGACTTTATCCTTTAGAAATGCGCCCGGGAGGATGTTAGGGACTCCTTGGTTTTTACAGAAGAGGAATATGTTTTTATTTTGAATTTTGTAGTTTTTGTTAAAGAAGTGTCAAATAAACGGACTTCAAGGAAAGTTGTTATTTTACCTTTACAAACATTTTCGGACCCAAAAAACCTCTAAAATCAACAGCGGTTTTAATACGATTTATAGTCATGGATATACAATTAAATACGAGAAGTATAGGTTGTTTGTAGGTATTTAATAAATTATAGTTGATTGTGGCCGCATTTTCATAAATGCCAAAAAACACACAGTTTTTGAACATGAAGTAATTTTTAATATTATTAAATTTGAGGAGAGTATGCCAGGAGGATTCTTTTTCAACTGAATGCTGCATTAGATTGTACGATAACATCGTGTACCCATCTTAGTATTCTGGCAAATAAATATTTCTATTCTATTAATTTATTTAATCAAAATAGTTGCTAAAAACGAACAAACTTTGTGTGTATGACTGTGAAATAGTAATATTATCAACTAGTTACAATTAATATTCATTTTTAAAACGAATATCGTTTTTTCTTTATTCCAAAACCAAAAATAATCATCCATACTTTTTGATATACTAACAGGCATTGTCCCAAAATTGGCAAAAAAACGGGGTACACTCTCCCCCGATATGATTTATGGCGCCCTCTATGAACACTTGTTAAGGTTCATTGCGAACACTCGCTCTGATTGGTTGCGATAATGAAGTCATTGTTGCATCGGCAGGTTGGTAGCAGGTTGAATAATGGGTTATAAGAGGGAAATAACGGCTGCTTTGTTGTGGTGTGGATAATTTGCATGTTTCTAAGCAGTTTGATGTAAAAAATAAGCTCTATTATAAATTTGAAGTTGCTTGCAAAGATCTACCAGGCATTGTGATGTGTGACAAAGGGCGCTAAAGTGACATTTTTGAAATTATTATACTTTATAAGTTTTTATGAAAATAAATATCAATAAAAATAGAATAAGGTATTTTTCTAACTATCAAAGTTTTGTTTTGTTTAATACATTACACCAATATTATGGTATGGTGGTCGTTCGACGGTCCAATAATTTAATTGCCAGTTTCACATAGGCAACTTAAAACTTCTAATGTTACACGTGAAATAAACATTTAAAAAGCCTGCTCAAATTTTTGAAAACTCCGCAGTGAGGAGACTGATTTTGCGATTTATATAGCAGCAGATAGCAATGCCAAATTAACACCAAAGACATCAATGCGTGTCTTAAAAACAAAATCAAATAATTTAAAGTTTAAATAAGTAAATACAGATATTGTGCACAAAAGTTTCTTCTTATTTACGTATTTTTTTCTGTATTTTACTAGTAATCTTAATTATTTCCGCTTAAATAATGCTAGTGCAGTAATAAAAGTAACCGTCATACTCGAAATGAGAATGAAATAAGTTCTGAAAAATCCGCAACATTTAAAAAAAATAATTATTCAACTAATTGTGATCCAATTTCAACAATACCTACATACACACACATACCACATAAAACTAGTTCTGCCCCTACAACAAAAACTTAAACATTTTCAGATGTTACCAGTGACAAGCAAGTGGGTCACCTGATGGTAAGTGATCACTACCGCCTACAGACGCCCGCAATATCAAAGAGATTGCAGATGCGTTGCCAACCCAGAGGGTTAAGATGGAACACTTCGTGTGCCAGTAATTACACCCGCTGTCTTGCTCTCTACGCCGGAACACAACAGTGCAAGCACTACTGCTTAGCGGCAGGAAGTTCACTTCTTTATTTGAATTAACTAAAAGAAGAACGTAAAGGTAAAAGGCCTTCATCGGGACACAAACTCAGCTTTGTTGGTGTTATCGACCCAAGAAAGGTTGGTTGATTTACAGGGAAACTATAATATAAATACCAAAAGATATGAAACTAAAAAGTTCAAATCAAAATGTATTTACATAGAACAGAGTTATGTTTAAAATTTACAAATATAATCATAACGTTTACAAGGTTTAAAATATATTCATTTGGTACACAGATGTGGTTGTTTTGTCTAGTTGTAAATGTTAATAATTTAGGTAAGTTAAGAATTGTAAATAGTTACAGATTTACACAATTAATATAATATGTATGCCAGCAATGGTAAACAAAAATCAGATCTATTATTTTTCTGTAACAAGTGTATATTCGTTTTTTTATATGCAAATAAATAAGTAAAATCAACTCAAATGCAGTGTAAAATCAAATTAATCCGTCAACTTTGGTACAATATCCCAGTATCTGGTAAATCCGACCTAACCTTTTTCCAATGGAGTGAGGCATGTATCATTATAAAATAAACGGTAACCTTCCAATACTCCTTATTTATAAACATGAACTTAAATAAGCATAGGAAGGGTCCCCATGTTAATCCCGCAGAGCCATTTAATGTCACACGCAGACATTTGGTGCAGTTTGCTCACTTTGCGGGCTCTAATACAATTTGCGAGTAACAAGTTTACTGCGATGCTCTTTTCGTCTACTAAAAGGTTTAATAAAACTGCAAATATACTTATTGGAATATCGAATATTATTCTTCGGTACTGTATAAAAAGAAATCAACCTTTATTATTCATAATCAGTAAATATTATTTAAGTGTAGGATCATACTGTATTTACATACCTGTGAATTTTTGACATAGTTTTGTACAAGTAATTAGATAATATAATAAACAAGTTCAGGAATGGTTGACTTGCAAAGAATGCTTCAGGGTGTTAGGTTGTTCTTTGGTATATAATTGTTAATTTTGTGTAATAAAAGTTTTAATTTATTATATAAGGTTTTAATAATACATTAACGGCAGTCTCAATTTTTTGATTCAACAAAAACCCCCTCTTATGATTTTTAGCAGCGCACTAAAATCCAATTTCAATTTTTTTGCTAATATTCGTATGGAAATAATCTTTTTTTGAGCTACATCAGGTTTTATTATTATTAGTGATCAAAAGTGGACGACTTTTGCACATACTACTCAGAATTTAGGATTATTGTACTAATACGGAGTAATCTTTACGTTTCAGCACTGTGTGAACTAAACACAATATACAGCAGAACCTTTTGTGATGAAAATTATAACTTGTGTTTGCATAATCTTGATAACTGTTGTGTTATAAGTCCTTCACTCGTGACCACAGTCATTGCAGTATGGTTAAAATGTCGAGTTAAATATTTCATCTATTTTGCGCTATAAAATCCCTTTATCATGCTACATGTGATAAGGAGACTTAAAGGCTAGTAACAAATCTGCGACTCTCTTGGGTACTCTGGTTATCATGGCCGGCGGCGATTGCTTTCCATCAATTGACCTACCAGCTCGTTTACCTTATAAAAACTGACCAAGAAAACAACTATCTAAGCAGAAACGTATTTTTCTATAGACATACCTACCTACACACTAATTCAATGTCATGCAATGAGTATGCCAGATTCTGGCTGATTGTAACAAACCTTAAAAATTTGCAAATGTTACCATTTACAATTACGCACTTTCTGACAATAAACGATTTGTATTTACCTAATATTAAACAGTGTTGTCATAAGTTCTACTTACTTGGTATTGTCAACTAGCGAGCTGGGCGTCATCCAAGCTCTGGTGAGAGGTTCCTCCTTGAGTGAGGTGACGGGACCCCGAGGCTGAGCGTGTAGGCCGCCTGCAGCCTCCTGATGATGGAGGCCGAACATCAGGCCGCCTGTGCCAGGAACAGCCATGTACATTTAAAAAAAAACAAATATTTCGCGGACGGTAGTTTTATTGTTGAGCACAAATTAATCAAGCTTAAGTTTGGTTTGGTTGTTCTTTTATTAATTACAAAGTTCGGATTGACTCCAAAATGTTGCAATGCCGTCAAATTTTAACTTGGAATTTTATATGATTGTTTATTGCAAACTTCAAGTCAATCTGCTCACAATAAATAGTTTTAAATTGAATTATACATTTTTTATAACAAAATAACTAACAGACACGTAAACAGACGAAATTAAATTAAATCTTGTAAAAGGAACAGAACAAAAATACCTGGTTAAAAGGGCATATTAACCGATTACACTAAAAACCCGAATAAGTGCGTAACGGTAATAAAAATTGGAAGAAGTATAGTTTTCAGTGAAAAACAAAACATTTTTGGGGAGGATTCTAAGAAGCGAAGGTTAATTTTTCAATTACTAACAAAAAAAGTAGCACCCAAAGCTATGATTTAAAATTTTAAAAGATTAAGGTGTTGATGGAAGTCGTGAAATAGGCATTACGAAGTTATAAGCATATTTTTCAAAGTGAAATTTCTTTTGATTTCATAACTTTGAACACTAGAATTAATACAGAGATATAATGCCAACGTTGTAATCTCAAGTAAAGATCGAGACATATAATTATTATTTAAAAATGGTTTTATCAAAATAAATTCCAATAAATTTAATTTTAATCAAAAAATAAAGAAACGCTTGAATGCTGCTTTGGTAAAATTTGATATAATAACATCGCGGCTTTATTTTAATTGTTACAAAGTAGAAAAGCATAACTTTGCACGTTTGATCACAAAGTATAAAAGTATAAATTACTTTAGGACGCTTGTTTGGCCAGTTAATGCAAATTAGCCTATTATCAATAATGAACTTCTAAAATGAAAGAAATATTTTTGAAGTAGATACTTATTTATAGACTTTTGCAAGAATATATTTTTTTAATAATTTTTATAGACAGAGAAAAAACTTTTTTTAATTCTAACTTTACCGACGTAATATTAATTCTAAATTTAGCTTTAACTTTTTTTATTTTGCCTTAAGCGACTAAAAATAAAATATTTGTCGTATAAAACGGATTATTACATTATTACATTTTATCGTCGTGATATTATGTCGAAATAAATAATAACGGCAATTGTAGACAAACTCTCAATGCAACAAATTAGGAAACAATAAAAAAACACGCTCTACTTGTTGAAATACATACCTTTTAAAAATTTTAACTTTGCCTCATTTAAAAAATAAACGGCTATACTTGTGAATATTTTCATAAGACAATTTTACTATTAAATTCTCAACCGTTACCAAGTCAAACTATTTGAAGAAAACTGCTTTAGACGAAAATAAAAGAAAATTAATCACATCAGCTTTAAAAAATTATGTGTAAATTTTTACTTCCCGAAGCGTTTTAAACCAATTTTCTACTTTACTGTAAGATTTTACAAATAACAATTTGCGATCACATGGATTTTAGCTAAACCAATGTTTATTTACCTTTTCTTTCAAAACAAACAACAAGAAAAACAAATATACCTATAAGTACCTACGAGTATCTAAAAATATTGAATAGTAAATAAAAAACCGAATATTCCATAGAAGAGTAATTAAAACAGTGTTACCTGAAGCTCTCGGCGCTCCCGGTGGGTACAGCTTCCGGCCCCATCCCACGGGGTCCAGCTCCAGCGGCGGCCACGGCGAGCCCGTGTACCCGCCCGCCGCCGCGTTCAGCTCGTCCGACCGAATCGCGAACCACGCGCCGCGCCCGAAAAGAACCGAACACTCGCGGAAATTCACGAACGCGCCGCGCGAAAATTTCAAACCGCCCGCTCTACGCGCTGTTACTCTGGAGTTTCGCGAAAAAAATCAAAATGTCCGTCGCATTCTTTTTTGAAACGAACTCAAAAATAATAAACTTCAACTTGGAAACACTTGAACAACGCACGCTCAATAAAGACTTTGCGAGTAAAGTTTGCTGGACGCTAATAGTATCCGACGCCGGCAGGTTGTCGTATGTGCGTTCGGGGATCAGGTCCCGGTTGTGCGGGCGATCCCGCTGTGGATTTGCGGAACACTAACAAGCGCCGCGGGAGAGCGCCGAGTGCCCGGCCGCGCGCCCCCGTCCGTCCCCAGTGGGAGGCGCCCTGGGGACACGCCCTCGCCTCCAGAGCGGGACGGCGCGACTGCCGTAGATGGCGCCACATTTTACTAAAATTCTAAAATCGAAATAGTTCTAAATTCAAAATTTTAACGCTTCAAAACGGCCAGTATTTCCCCCCTATTTTTGCTAAGATGGCGGAAGTTATGTACGTGCGGTGTTGAGGTCGTATTTTATGATAATGCGAGGCGGTCGCGAGGTTTCCCGCTGAGACCGCGAGACTCGCGCGCGGATAAGGGATGGCGCAGGGATGAGACGCACAGCATCTCTCTGGACCAGCCGGCCCCGTCCGGGGACGGCCCACAGGGCAAGGATTACTTATTAAACCAAGTTAGACTGACGATGATGAAATTTCACTGGGAATTGGCTTTAACTACTCGTGAGATGAGGTTTGGTTGCCTCATTTGTTATGATGTGGGTAACTCGTGTTGGTATTAATGCGTCGTAAGCAAATAATGGCTCAATTAGCTATGAAGTCAAAGCGAAGTCGTAATTTTAACTGTTTTATACTTTAGTTAAGTATTGGATTTTATATGTTTAAAAATATTAAATGAATCATTTAGTTTAATGAATTTCAAAACCAGACCACTTTTATTGTTCTTATTTGGCTGATTTAACTGTGAACGGAACTTAAAGCATTTGATAATTTATGCTTATGACTAGAACCTTAACCCGCTGGAAAATTTCGTAAAAAATGCTAATTATCTCGTCATATTTTATTTCAACTTTATATTTTTACCCGCGCACTCCGTGTAAATAATGACATCCTGGAATAATGACATCCTGGAATAATGAATACAAACAAGTTTATGAGCAGATGTAGTTATCAATAAACTAATTTAAACTTGACTCTACGTAGGTAAGTAAGTCTATTGTCTGTTAAATACCTTTACGAGTACGTTTATTATAATATATGTTTGTAAGCATCGTCACCAACTTACGAGTTTGAAGAGTTCAGATTTTGTAGCCTACTCAAAGAACTGTTTTATAATGACACCTACGAGCAAATACGTAAGTGGCTGATAGTACTTACTACCGCAATATTTCACACGAATTACAGTTGAAAACTTTACCGTTTCCTCATTTACCAGAGATAAAAACATAACCCTTCCTTTTGGCTTTGCCGTAGTCGGGTAAAAACGGAATAGAACAGTTGCCAACGTGCAAGAATAACTCAAAGTAGCATTTTATTTAAATTTACGATACCTATGCGCCATTTTTCTGTCCAATAACACAAACGTCAATTAATCCTAATAATTCCTACCTACTATAAGAAATATTATTCCTACTAATATCATTCCTACTATAATATTCCTACTAATATTATCAATACGAAAGTAATGACGTTCGGATCCTACCTACCATGTTTGTTCCTCAATCACGCATTAACGGCTGAACGGATTCAGATAAAATTTGGCAAACAGATAAATCATATTCTGGATTAAGACATAGTACACTTATTATTCCGTAAAATCCCGTAAATTGCATTGAAAATTATATCAAGGATAAAAGCTCGTACCAAATAAAGTACACCTGGCATCACCCTATATACTCGGAATACAAAAATATATCAAAAGCAATGAAATATTTAGATTTTCTGCGTTTGCTAGCTTGTTGTACTATCTTCTTTAGTCAAAAAGCACAGTTGTGTCAATAATAAATACTTAATTAGAATATCTAATTGCAGTTTACACGTCATTTTTCTTTAATACCTTTGTATACATAGACTTAAAGGCTACTTAAAACAATTTTAAATCATACAAAAGAAGTTCGTCATTCAAGTGGCTGTGGGCGGTGGTGATCACTTACCATCAGGTGACCCACTTGCTTGTTTGCATTCCTATTTCATAAAAAAAGTAGGTATTTTTTGCTAATCGAAGAAGTCTAGTGAAAACTTTGTCACATCATACCTTAATTGCTAATGTCCCTGCATGTTGAGTATTTCTAAAGCCGAACCTAAATATTATTCGTATGTCTTTATGTTAAAAAAGCCAGCTCTCATCACAAAATACGTTTTCCCACATGGAATTCCCAAATTTCCAAACATCAGTAGTAACAAAGTTGGGCCTCCTGAGTGCTGGGAGGCCTCTGAGGAACCGCCCCGGCACGCCCACCGCAGGCCACGCCCACCCGCTGTGCCTAGAGACCACAGCGGTATTATAAGACGTCCTGAGAATTCGATATTAGTGAATTTAAATTATTATAAGTATTAAGCAAATGCTACCATGAAAACATAATTATGGCACAGCGCGGCGTAGATAACTGCGTATATAGGAATTATTATAAAAACCAATGTAAATACCGAGAAATATTATGAGATGAATACCTAGATCACGATTGAAAACAATCTGTCTAATGGTGGCTACATACGATCACTCTTCTTAACAGACAGTTTTAACTGACAATCAAAACTTGTCTGTAAGATAAAATTATACTAATTTATCCTGATGTCGTACTACACTACACGCCTTAGCAACCTTATTTATTTATTTTTTATTATCGTATATACTCGTATAATTTAATTAGGATTTCCTGTATTTATAATCAAACACTTTCTTAAAACGGTGCCAGTAATGGGCACTTCGGGTCCAATGTCTATCACGATGTCGTTTGAGCGATTCGAACGCCACCCATTTTTTTTTATACAACATAGGAAGGCAAACAAGCAGGTGGGTCACCTGATGGTAAGTGATCACTACAGCCTATAGACACCTGCAACAACAAAGAGAGTGCAGATGCGTTGCCAACCCAGAGGGCTAAGATGGAATACCTCTTGTGCCAGTAATTACACCGGCTGTATTGCTCTCCACGCCGGAACACAACAGTGCAAGCACTGCTTAGCGGCAGGATTAGCGAGCAAGATGGTGGTAGCGATCCGGACGGACCTTGCACAAGGTCCTACCACCCGCAAAATTGAGATTTAGTTTTCAATTCAAAGTCAAAATATCTTTATATAGTTTAGACTTACATTCCTGTGAGTCTGTTTAGTTTAGAAATTTAGCCTCCGTTTTAGAAATATCTAACGAGAAGATACTAGCCAAAAAAATGACGAGGTGATTCTATACCAACACTGCGTTAAAGGGTGTTTCTTCTTTAAAAGATGAAGGAATTTTTATTTAAAAACAGAGTTACTATGTTTTTTAATTTTTCACATCTAAATACAAACACCACGCGGTTAAAGGGGGGAGATTGGCTAGGGGTGTCTATCTATAGGCTGGCAACGGACCAGCGATTCTCTTGAGGGTTGCTGATTCCTTTGAGCGGCGCAGATCACTTCACATAGATCTCATGGTCACTTGTATGTAGGTATGTTGCACGAGTGCTAGTTTACCCCCTCTTCTATTAAAAAACCTCACTTTAAACTTTAGCACTTTAGCCTATACAAGCTTGCTTCTTTGTCATCTTTGACTGCTTTACCATCAGGGCACAATTTCATAAACGCGACAGGCAACTGGTGACAGTGACAATTTGGTATACAGTGCTTGCCCAATATGATATTAAGTCTGTAGCGTAACTTGTCGACATAGTAATGTACAACAAATTGTCACTGTCACCTGTCGCATTTATGAAATTGGGTCCAGGTGTGTTTATGGTCAAAGACAACCCCATGACTTGTATAAAAATAGTATTTTGCTATATAATGAGACACTCGTGTGATCCTATTATGAAACTCGCTGACGCTCGTTTCATAAAACCACACTCGTATTTTAAGGTCTAATTATATACAGTTGCATACATTACTTTATCTACACACATATCATAACTGCAAAAAACCGTAACAGCAAAAAACCAAAAACGAATGACAACTAATGGCCGCCATGTATATTAAAAAGGTACTCTGTGATTCGATCTATCCGTCAAGACGAACGTTTTTTTTAAACCATAGACGAACGAATATAGTCCCTATTGTCATATCACTCGAGATCAACTGTCGTGCGTTTAAATTAAAAAAACATACTGAGTTGACGTTTCGTATCGATAACTGTTTTAATATCTGTGGATACTAGAATAGAGACCAACTTGAATTTTGACAGCTGTTCCAAATTTAAATTCATAACGTCACGAGCAGTCACGAGATATCGGTAATGTGATGACATGACTAATAAAGAACAGATTTACCTACTACCACAGACAAGAAAATTCTTATAATAACATTGGTTGTAATAATGCTGGTCATTTCCTAGGGTTTTTGAACCATTTAGCCTTTATGATATGTGTGTAGATAAACAAAAGTTACGACCAAGTTGTATTATGACCGTCTTTTCGCGTAACACTACTGATTGTCTGTACGTGACCCTGATGAATTTTACTCACAATTTCGAGTCATCTTCGATCCATTTCAATTAAAACTATGTTTACTTTAATTAATAGATTCAGGCGTTACTTCGCGGAGGTCCATTTCAACAAACTGCAACAAATTACCTTATTACTCCGCGAAACCAGTGCCGTGCTCGTGCAAGTGCTCGCGTCTGTGCGACATATATAAGTTCATGCAAAAACCCACCCTCCTCCGCTTTAACACGAAACGACATATATCACACAGACTTAACTACACACCACCGCCACTAAACACTAAACAACACGATCGACGCACGTTTCGCCTCTGTACGAGGCATCATCGGGATCTAACAGTACGACCGTTCGCTACTTGAACGAATGGCGTACGCCACGTTGTTTCGTGTGGTAGCGGAGGAGGGTGGGTTTTGCATGAACATATATATGTCGCTCACACGTAGCTAACTTGCACGAGCACGGCACTGGTTTCGCGGAGTAGCAAGGTAATTTGTTCCAGTTTGTTTACGTTTACTTTGACGACCAATAAGAGCCTAATCAGTAGCCTAAACAAACGACGGCTTGTATCCATTCTATGTTTGCAGTTATAAATCGTTCTCAAGTAAGTCTAGCAACGTACTCGTCACACACACAAGAGCGCTCTTTTTTTTTTTTATGAAATAGGAAGGCAAACAAGCAAGTGGGTCACCTGATGGTAAGTGATCACCACCGCCTATAGACACCCGCAACACCAAAGAGATTGCAGATACGTTGCCAACCCAGAGGGCTAAGATGGAATGCCTCTAGTGCCAGTAATTACACCGGCTGTCTTGCTCTCCACGCCGGAACACAACAGAGCAAGCACTGCTGCTTAGCGGCAGGATTAGCGAGCAAGATGGTGGTAGCGATCCGGACGGACCTTGCACAAGGTCCTACCACCCGCAGAACTCTTGTTACTTCGTTTTAATAGGAATCCAAGTCTTGGATGTTATATGTATTTATGTATATATTTATCTATATAGGTATGTATATCTGTCATCCCATAACACAAGCAGCTTTAGTTGCTTATTAGGGACTAGGCCAATTGGTGTGAATTGTCCCAAAATACTTAATTATTTATAGTTTTTTAATAGGAATGAAACTTCAAGCGATTTTCAGTACGCAATCGTACTTGAAAACGATAACTAAATAATCTAAGAAAACCTTACTAAAGTGGAACCTCTATTTTAGATCATTTATTCCTATAATTAAGCACGCTTTACAAGCTGCTGTGCATACAAATTCGGTTTCCTGAAGGCACCTTTGTTGGAACAATGGATCTAGATCCAGGCATAACAATTAGATCTAGCTATGCCTAAGCGGCGGTCTACAGGGAAATATACGATTGCGACGTATTTGTTGAATTATTCATATATTGAAACGTGTTTGTTGTTTATTATGCTTTCTTTAATTATAATGAATTCAAACTAACTTTTTTTATACATGTACCTACTCAGTAAGAGCTTGTTACTTAAGGCCTATACTTTTTCAGGAAGTAGGTCTGTAGTAATTAGACTAAGTGTTGTTGCTCATGTTTTCCGTTTTGTAAGATATAATTCTTTAAGAAAACGTACTAACAGCTATCAGCTGTTGTCTTTACGAAATTCAGGTCATTTTCGTTTTAACGTACAGCACGTTAATATAAACTAACTAAATTTTTAGCAACGTTTTCAAAACATACAAAACCCTAAAACAAGATGGAGAAGCCCTGACAAAACTTGAAAATAGTATTTTTTCTGAATTGAGTAATTTTATTATTTACGAGCTTTTACCCAAAGCTTCGCCGGCATGATTCTATTTATGCATTTTACGGGTTTTTGCGGTATTAAAAGCATCTTTTGTTTTAACCTGGACCATGGTCTATCTGTCCACCATTTATCTAAATCCGTCCAGCTGTTAATGCGTGATTGAGCAACGAACATCCAAATATCCACCATTATTCTTGCATTTATTATTAGTAAATAAAATGATTATTATGGTCTGTGTTTTTTTTGAAGCGAGATCTTCAAGGAAACAGTCAAATAAAGTTTATTTCTCCAAAACACTAGTACGTTACCTTGTACATTATTTAAACCGGTGAAAATTTGTGCAATAAATGTTATAATTACTATTATTACTATTACTTATTACAATGCATAACTAACATCTTTGGATTAATGGTCTGAAAACCAAAAATATAAATATTATTAGGTACAATAAGTCTTTGTTTACTCAGTCCCAAACTCAGTTATCGCCATCCAAACTTGTGAAGATATTGTAATGTAGTAGATAGCTTCAAACATGCTCAATACCATTAACGTCTTTCTGCCGGGACTCGTTCCGTCCCGTTTGACCCGGACCTCCTTCATTTTAATTCGAAACCTTAAGTCAGCTTTAAATTACGCTTTTTGCTTTCCTTATAACACCCTCGGCGGCTGTACGGAGTTAAGGGCTGGCGAGTACTTTTTCTGGCAGTGTCAAGAAACATCGTCCTGCCTTTAGCAGCACCCCAGGGGGCCTTTTCAGACCCTTAACGTTTACGAGTAGCCGATTGCTTTTCTATGAAGGGCCAGGAAATGCCCGCGACAAAAACAGACAGATGCGTCCGGAAGCTTGTTAATGCCGACATGATATTTCGCGGTTTTTTTCCATGAGTCTTGAATGTCAATTGGCCGTTTTTCAAGTAGACGCAACGCGTGATTTCAAGTGGTTTTGACAAGTTTGTGTGAATAAAAACAAACGATGGCGCTAATTCAACAAAACAGATGGGCGACTGAGTGCCACGCGAGAAAAAAGCGTAAAACCCCGTAGCTGTACACATATGATGCCGTACCGTCCAACTACGGTACTTATACGGTAGCCTAAATGGAATTTTTACGTCACTTGACGTACGTCATTTTTCGAATATGAAGCGTCAACTACATGCAAGAAGAACTTTACTAAGGCTTTTTACCTGTACCTATCTAAGCTTGTTTATGTCTACCGCATGTACCTATTCAATTTGAGCAATTGTCAATCAGTTAACACTGTCAGACGCCTCTACCAGATCCCATAACCCACAACAGTCTCTTTATTATGTTATTATGAAGAAAAAAAACTGCGACGACATTCAATTGGACAAAGAGAAAATAACGTGACAGTCACAAGCCACCAACCAAAAGAATAACATGTTCATTCGTAGTGAAAAGAAAATATCATGTCGAGTAGCCTTTATTATCGCCGATAATGTAAAGAGTTGACACGCTTGTCACAAATATAATAATTTGCATGTTAAGTCAGAAGCATTAAACCCAACATTAAGTTATTTTATTTAGCACTTTGATCTCGCAAGTTAAGATACACATTCGAATGTATTTCTATTTCGAGCACCGATTCCCGATAATTTCGTCGTTTGAGATTTGCGGTATATTTGGTTTTTGGTGTCACGCTGTTCGATTGTTTGCCGTTACGTGTTTTTTCTATGTCGAGCTTTTAGGGCAAAACTTTGTAATTTGCACGTAGGTACAGTCAAAGAATTTAATTCCCTACCCATTTCGTTGAAATGTCGTCTGACATTCTCAATGCATTAAGGTCGATATGTCAAACTAACGTCTTGCTCTAGTTAGCTCTTATGGTGACAGTTTGCTATACGATACAGGTATCGTATAGGTTAAGGTTCAGGAACCTTAACCTTAAGTGGGTTGGAAATTAAATTCCTTGACTGTACCTATCAGACTTTCATGAAAGGGTAAATGTTCTGATATTTCAAAAAAACTTTTATTTTAATATGTCTAAATCTTGCGGTAGTTTAAGGTTTTTTTTTTATTATCGCTGATTTAAGCGTGAAAGTGATTTAAAGACAGAAGGCGTAACTTTCAATAATTATTAATCTCTTTTTATCTCGTTGCGCTGGCATTACTTTTTATTCATTATTATTAATTTTCGATATTGCATGGTATTATTATTACTTTTGTTACATTATACTTTTTTTCTCGGTGCAAATTTTGAGTTAAGTTTTACATTCCAACACAATATAGGTACTCTAAATCAATAAACGAAATGAAATAATTTCAACTGTTTACGCTACACGCAAAAACTGCACCGTAATAGTCAGACTGACTGACAGGCCGCAAAAAACATACCAGACTGAAGGCTAGCACTATGAAATATGTCAGTTACACGTAAAGTGCTAAAAAACATCCGTTGCGGTGGGCTGAAAAATGAAAATTTCACATCAGTTTAATGGCGTGGGTGTATTTTCATGAGGTTTTCCCACACGCGGCGTGTCGGCGAGGTGGAATATTCCGTGTTATAAAACACCGGGTAACAAGTCATAATGCGTTTAGCAGTTGCCCTCCTGCCGGGTGGCCAAAGAATATGACGGCATAAGAATGGCTTAAGCGGTGAAATATTACAGACTTACTACATCACTGATTCAAGAGCTAAGTACCACAATATTAACTATCTGTACACCTAGCACGAATATTCTCGATACGCGTTAACTCGCTACGTAACTCAGTGCGTCTCTTTCTAACTAGCCCAGTAGGAGAGAGATGGACTGAGTTACGTAGCGAGTTAACGCGTATCGAGAAGGCTCGTGCTAGCTGCACTGGTCTGGCTTAAAGTTAACCAATCAATTTAGACTAGCCCTCGATTCTTCATTCAACTGCATCGCAGTCAAGAAGAGTGGTTTTTAATATCACTTATATCATTTGTTTGAAGACATACCAAGGTATAAACGGAACCCTTATGCATTTTCTATTCGTGGTCCACTTCGTTGTCCATCTGTCAAGACCCTTTAGTCCCTTGGAGCTGTAAAAAACAAGCTTCTACTTTGAATAAATGACTGTATTTTTTGACACTCACTTAGTTAAATTATGATTGTTGTTATGCAATATACGCGATAAAACCTGTTTAAATTGATTTATTTCAATGTTGATAACTTATTATATCTCCAATCCCCGTCGAAGGATTAATGTAAATAAAACAATGAACTCTTCCAAACAAAATACGAACCATAAAATCATTCACTACCAAATCTAAAAATCGAACGAGTCTTGTTAAAAGTAAATATTGTATTTATCTATAGGCTTCGTAAGCCTCCCGTTCTGCCTTTTTAACAAGTTCTCAATACAATGCCCCATCTCCCCATTTGGTTATTCTTGCATCATATTTTGCGAGCTTTATTATTACTTATTCAATATTTTAAAATTGGCCGCGCAGTAATGGAAGCAAAAAACGCGGAAACCCGGCCAAATGGATTTGCTTTTGCTTACTTATTCAGATTCTCAGGGCTCGACTTCCGAGCACAGCACTTAGTATGCCTTATTATGATATCATGACTCCGTTTGCAGTTATGTATTTGAAAATGCCGTGAATTGCGAACAAACTGAAATATACATTGTTACAGGCAGTATTTGAATGACTTGTATTTGAATTATTTGAACAGTTCTGGATACATCCAATGCGATTTTGGCACAAAACTATAAAATAAGCAAACCATTGTTCAGCTTTTTGGTCTTAGCACCTATAAGATGGACCGACGGCTTGGTAAAATTGGTGGACACCAGTGGAAGCAGTGCACGTCCGCGGGGATAAAAAGAAGAAAGCTCAGCATAACATTTAATGCAATAGGTACTCTACTTTATGAATCCGGTCCGAACATAAAATAAGTCTACTACACTGGACACTGCCTATAAAGTTGAAGGATCGAACATCATTAAGCGGGTGGTAGGACCTTGTGCAAGCTCAGTCCGGATCGCTACCACCATCTTGCTCGCTAATCCTGCCGCAAAGCAGCAGTTCTTGCACTGTTGTGTTCCGGCGTGGAGAGCAAGACAACCGGTGTAATTACTGGCACAAGAGGTATTCCATCTTAGCCCTCTGGGTTGGCAACGCATCTGCAATTTTCTTGGTGTTGCGGGTGTCAATAGGCGGTGGTGATCACTTACCATCAGGTGACCCACTTGCTTGTTTTCCTTCCTATTTTATAAAAAAAATCCGCGTATGCATACGGGAAAATAGACCTATCTTACCCAATTTGAATGCATATCTTTCCTCTAATGAGTTTCAAGAATATAATTTGCGTTACTCGGCTTCAACGTCAAAATACACTAATACTTACTCAGTTATTGAAGGAATGATAATGGCATCAATTCGTTTATCTTGAAACTATAGAAAGATATATACTTTACAAACGACGCAGCACCGTAACACCATCGACGTCCTCTCTCCCACGCTTTTGAAAACTTTCCATAGAATCAGTGATATTATTCGTCATAATGAAAGATTTAAAATATAGTCAGTAAAATAATGCCTTAAGGGTACATAAGGTAGAAAATTAGTCAAAAATCTGTGTTCACGTTACCCAGCCACTTAAAATCATAATTCAAAACACCAGCCCTTAAAATATTGGAATAAGCACAAGTGCACAAATTCGCCATATGACGCGCATGTCAGAGCCACCATTTATCACGCGGGATGTGACATCTGAATTTATTTATATAAAAAACAAACAATGCCCCTGGCTGAAGTAGTGCCCCTGGATAACAATCTTGCTCATCCTGTACTTACAGTTTGTACAGAGAGCTGTAGGTTGCAGAGAGAACACGGTACTTATTATGAGTGCTGACTTTCGAGTCCAGCGTTTACTTAAACGCAAAAATCGACCGCGAGCATTCGCACGTAATGTAATATTAACAAAATTTAACAAATATTACACTTGCGCTCGGGTTATTTAAAACTGACCGCTCGGCCGTATAAATCAAAGATCTGGCCTGTTATTACGCGCGAATCCTTGCGTTGCGTAGAATACCCAGCCAAGGACGTTAAGACTCGACTCGACAATAAAAAAAATACAATTTCTTCCCACTTTTAATTATCAGATTGACTCGAAACTTGATAGAATGTATGTCAAACCGATGACAATGCAATAATAGAGAAATTTCTATAAAACAGGTATGTTTACCGACAGACGTAAATGCAAAGTTGTGTCTTACATTTGCGCCGTTGTTGTATCTCTTTCTGCTATAATTCTGGTAATTCTGGTGGTTTATAGGTAGATTATTGTTTATCAGCTTTTTACTTTTCTTTTTGTGCACCCATGTTTGTTACTTTCTTATTTATAGTGTGGTTGACTGGTAGAGAATGCCTTCTGGCATTAAGTCCGCCAATTGTATTTGTTTTGTAAACTGTGCAATGAAGCTTAAATAAATAAATAAATTCTGCCTAATAGTATTCAAATCCCTCTGTATGCGCCTGCTCTGTACAAACTTGTTCAAAACGGGGACCGGGCAGGGGTGCGATACAATAGGAGATAGCAATTTGATATTCAGGCCACATTTTTAATAAGCACCGACACTGGGCCCCGCGTAATGGTCGTGGCCCACTGTTAAATAGCTTTTTGTTGTGCCATTAAGTGTAGCCATTTTTTGATGGTCAAGCGAAGTGTTTTAAGGTCAGTTAGGGTAAAAAAGAAAATCTGTTACAGGCAAATTTGTTTTTTTTTAGAATCTGGCTCTTTATTTTATTTATTTTTTAATGTTGAGTTTTATAGATGTAATAATGTGTTTTTTTAATGCCTTAATAAAAAAACTTATCCACGAGGTTGGATAACGGCAAAAAAACCGTTTTAAAGTTAACTTACAGATAATAGTCAATAAATTGCGTTTTTTAGTGCTATGGAATTGTTATATTTGTTAGTCCTTTCTTATTTTAAACTTAGCTTAAATTAATATACTAAATTTTTGGTTGACACATCCATTTATAGATAAATAACGGTTTTACTTCATTTTATCTCGGGTACAGTAAGAACAGAATCAACAAATACTTCTTTATAAGCCTATCGATTTTATAAAGAACTCAATAACAACAGTATGAATGTATCACACACTTGCTTTGTAACGAAGTAATGTAGCACATCTGTTGCGCACGAGTGGTTTTTTGTGTTTTTGACAATGATAGTTTGCCTTTTTTATCGCTATTACGAATAGTAGGTACAGCTATAACATGTGACATTTCGGTCGTGAATGTCGTGATTAAAATGGAAGTATTGCTTAAATTTATTTTTACATGATTATTAATAAACATTGAAACAAGCAAAGTAACAAGTTTGAAAGAAATCTTAACTAGGTATCTTATCCCAGTCATGCGTCAGCCTGTCTGGATAGCGATGCAAATCTTTCGTTGAATCATTAAATAACTTATTTTTGAATTGTTTTAATTTTTAAAAATTTTACCCATTTTTATAACGTCTATCGGAATTTTAACACGATACCAACATTATTTATTTATTAACAATGATTTATTTATTAGTTATATATTTTTTTTACTTCTTATCCAAACCTTTCTGACAAACAATTTATGACGAACTGTTCAGAGAAAAATCAATTTAATTGCCTGCGATTGGTACTGAAAGTTGTGCCTAAGTTAATTCCAACTGAACTTAGGCAATACAACTTAGCAGGTACAAACTTAGCGAGGTTCATGGAACATCGTATCACTTAATTAGTATTGCGGTACTAACTTGTTCAACTTAGTAGACCTAATTAGTAGTTCCTAGTAAGCTACGCCTAGGTCTCAAGCGTTTAAGTTTATCGTAGTGTTTGGATCTATTATTACCCAGGTAAATGATGATCTAGACTTATAAGTAGTAGTTATAATCCAACACAAGTTAACTAAAACAGAACTTAAACCCCACGAAAGTTAAAAGAAAAACTTTTCTTAATCAATAAAGCTCTAAGATTATGTAACGTATTTTTTTTTTAGATGATATGAATAGTATATTATTTCGGAGATTATTTAACAAACGTTAATCGCCCTAACGTTGCACCAACTCTGTCCTTTTAAAAAACGGTGTTAATGAATTGACTAATGCCATTCTGAAAAATCATAGGTTAAGTTATGGTTAAGTTTTATGCTCAAAATTTCCACACAGTAAGTACCTACATGTATTTTTAAATGCTGTCTTGACTGACTTCCTGATGTTTTTACCCCTTGGCCTAATAATGACTATTACCATATTTACCTAAGAAGTGTTTAACGGAAAGTTAATATGATGCGTGGGTAATATCCGGCCTTCCACTAGATGTATTTAATTAAATTCAACTCTCAAGACAATTCGCGTCGTGGAGATTTCACTATGAGGCTTGCACACATGGGGTGGTATTTTGGTAGGAAAACTAAAATAGTCAATAATTATTATGATCGATAAATTGCTTCTGAACAAAGTACAAAGCTGTTGTACAAAGTAGTGATTTAAGGTCATATTGATATTCACTTATGGTATGCGAGCCAGCGAGCAAACGATTTGGCACTTTTTTTACTTTTTTGTCGCTTTTCTAAATGCACCAAAAATAATCAGATCAGGGTTTAGTTTACGATTGATATTAGACAATACATTTTATCGGTTATAGTTAAGTTTATTCACGGATTGCACTGTAATGTGTGAATCTCTGTGCTCGGTTCACATTCACAGCTAAGCTTGAAAACAGAATCTGGTAAATGAATTCCCCTAAAAGGTCTTAAGCACTGTTCTCTTCTTTTCTTTTTCAGCTCGGTGGCACCCACTGCTGAGTTGACGTGCACCGATCATCCTTCTACATCCCGTTCTTTCCTGTGATTTTCAACACGTCGTGGGTCTATCGCATACGTTTTCTGCCCTAGTGTAAGAATGTTGGCTTCACAGCTAAAATCAGAAAAAAATCCTGGTGAAATTTGTTAACGGATTCCGAAGAAACCATCATACATATGTGGACGTAAGAAACTTTGATGCCGTAAACAAAATATACTAAAATCGGAGTTAATTGTATCTTATAATCAGGGCATTTACGGCGCCCATAACGTAGGAAATGAAACGTAGTTGTATGTTTAAGGGATTGTTATACAAAAAATAACAGAATACATGAAAAAAGTTTAGTGATGATGACGATGACATCATTGATAATTTTTGCGCAGAAAACTAAACAAATATAAACTTTCTTTTAAGACAGTTTGTAGTATTATTTTCACCTAATGTGTTCCTCTCATCCATCTCTCGGAAACTAACGGAAGTTATAATTTATGCAGCCAGTTCCGGCCTCTGCCTTCACGGCGAGCCGGGGTAGGCAGTAATCAAACACCTGATATTTAATGCACGGGCTACATCGTCTTAGCAGAAAGCAGTTCAGTTTGAGGAAATTGTAATGTAGACGTGTCTAAGCTGAGGGTAAGTTTGCCCAGTGAAAAGTCTGAGCAGGGAGAAATATAATGCGCTGGGCAATATTGAGTCAACAGCCCTAAAAGTGACACTTCATCCTCTCTATACATTTTTAGGGTTCCGTAGTCTCGACAAGGAATCCTTATAGTTTTGCCATGTGCGTCCGTCCGCAGTTTAGCTTAGAGACTCTTAGTAAGTACTAGAATGCTGTAATTAGGCAAATCATGCTGACAAAGTGGTAAAATAAAATCTTTAAGAATCCGCTTCTTTTCCTTGTCTACCCTTGGGGTGAGATTTCGTTGGATACTTTTAAAAATATTTGGAGTTTGTTAGAACCATTTTTCGACTAAGGGATTCGTTTGTGAACTGTAAGCTTTAAAATGCTAATTTTTGTTAGAGTC
Organism: Ditula angustiorana; assembly: GCA_963691745.1. NCBI lineage: Eukaryota > Metazoa > Arthropoda > Insecta > Lepidoptera > Tortricidae > Ditula > Ditula angustiorana. Next base: position 10,334,039 of record OY829482.1, on the reverse strand, counting down.
AAGTGGTTGTATATAGATACTCTATGTGAAAAAAATCACAGTAATTAATAATAATTATAACGATTTCAGAGGCAAATTGTCACTGGTAACTAGACTTTACAAGTTTACGAGTAATGAGGCAATGCAGAATCCTTCACTACACGAGTTCGACTCGCACTTGGCCGATTTTCTTCGATTGTGGAGGGGGATGTCATGAGGATTTAAACAATTAAACCATGGGACCTAGAAAACTCACGCATTCCTCTCACTCAGCCAATGCACACAACCAAAGACTCGAAGATATTTTACAAAAAAACCAGTTCGCCGCGGTGATATTACCAAAATAGAAAGCCAACGCCATCTAGCAAATATTGCGTTAGTTGCTTAGTTCGTTTTTCTTGAAACCGGCCTGCACGAAGTAACGCGTATTCATAGAGATTATGATTCTAAGTAAAAGCGGTAGGTGGCGTTTATTCATGCTTGATTCGTGCTAAACCAGAAATAAGTAAGAAAGTGTATTTTTCTTATTTTGTGGCTAAACTGACAAAGTCTGTGTGTGATTGACGGTAATTGTTTTTTTTTATTTTAATCGTGTTGAAAATAAAGCGATGAATAGCCGTATATATAATAAATACAAGACTCGTCAGATGCTCTATGTGTGAAATTGATTTTTAACAGTTTTTATGCTCTACCTTCACTATTTTTTTAAACATTCCAAATAGAACAACGACACAGCGCATTGAATCGATACCCAAGTAACATACAAGCGCTTTAAAAGCTATGTAGTAGCTGTATAGAGCAAATACCTCTAAACAGTTAATGCGCAGCTTATACAACGTGATCCTATCCTATGGTCAAAGAACGAACACAAGTAACTCTACTTCTCAAGAATGCTATGACCATGCTATGACACAGTTCATGTTTTTTTAATTAGATAAAAAATCAAACAAATGTATGCTGTCTAGTAATATTTTTTGTCTATAGGCTAAGGACACGTTTAGAGCTTAAAGTGGTACTTGGGTATGGAACTATAAATATGTATACATTCTTTAAATTTTGTGTCTCTTTTGTTGCTCAGTTTTTTTGGCAATATATTCTTAAATGCCAACTTAGATGATGATCTACAACAGTAAGAGTAGTACCAAATACCCACAACATAATGGCGTGAAGAAGAAAGCTTGGTACTATGAGTTGTGCAATTAGTAAAGAGATTTGGAGGTCTAGGACTAGGGGGAAGTAAGGGCCGCCAACAGGACAGCGACCCTCTTGGGGATGCTGGTTCCCATAGGCAGCGGTGATCACATCCCACTATATAACCCACATGCACGCTTGCCTCCTTTTAAGAAAAAAAAATCCAATATTCCTTTTGTACGGGTACATTAAAAAGTGTACCTAAAACGAGTATGATTGCTGCGGTAAGAAATAAACACCAAAATTTCCAAATTATACCACTATGCAGACAAACCTGGCTGCAGACTAAACAAAGTCTGCGCAAACGTTCAATGTTAAATGATTAACAGTCTAGTTATGCGGAGTAAACGTCCTGAAACCGTCGCTTTGCGTTCAAAATAGATCAAAAGCGGGTCGCGCGCACGTGGCTGCGGCGACGCAGCCGGTTCTGCTCCCATTCACTACTGTAAAATCATCACAAACAGAGAGCGTTTTCACAGATTTTCAGGGTGTAGTTTTAAATAAAGACAGCTTGGGACTTATGGAGTTACAAACTAGTGTTGTGTTGTGATTTTTTTGTGTTTTGTTTTGGAACATTTTGTTGGTGTCATGCATGCCTGCGGTATGCGTGCGCGGCTCGCGACACTGCCGCTGCTAGCGATTCTGTCGATGCTAACAACCAGTGAAGCATCGTCGAAACCATTAGTCAAAATAGGTCAGTTCTAGAATTTTCACTTTCTGAAATGGCTGTGGCGAATCTATAATTTCATCCATCCTTTTATTGGTTGCAACTGTAATGTTGCGACCTAATATCATCTTTTAGACTATAAGGCCGAACTTGAAACTGGGATGCGACGTCGCATCGTATAATCTCGTGGCGTAATTCGCGTCGCATGTTTCGTGCGAATTCATTCGTTATTGTAACGACTACCGAACAGTCCAGACTATGATAAAATTTGCAGGTTCGATTCCCTGCAATTAGCAAAAGTGTATTATAATGCTAGTATTTATGCGTGTAACCTTTAGTTTAGGACTAGGTCAATTGGTATGAATTTGTCAAGATGTATTTTTAATTTAGTTACAATCCAATCGTTACCCTAAACCATCAACGTCACATCACAAATATTTGCATCCCATCGGTTTGGAATTCAAGCCAATAATTCCTTTTCAAAAGTTTCTTGGGATTCAAATAGATTATGCATGAGTTCTGATATCAGTGGCCTTTGTATGACCGGTCCAGGCTAGGCCCAGGTATAACTGAATTATTCCTCACTGCGTCTCTACCAAGCTAGGATTATAAGAAAGTGACGCACATAGAGACAAACTCAGATAAACTAAACTTGGCCGGTCATGTTAGGGACACTGCTTACTCATATTATTATTTAAAATACAGAAAAGGATTAATATACCTATAAAGTAGTATACCCACTGTAGCGTATATGATTTTTGAGTTAGGTAAACAACCTTTAACATGAGGTATATGAGATAAATCCTAGATTCACAAAGCAAAATAACAATATTCTTTTTTTTACGCCAACAAACCCCAATGATGCTTATTTGTGTGGGGTTGAATGTATTGTCTCAGTGTTCTTTTTTCGCAACAAACACTTTTTTCCGAGCGCCATATTTTGATATTTTCATTTATAAATTTCAGGTGTCGTATCATCGCCAGCTCAGGCCCATAACCTGGCAGCGGCGGTGGAGGCGGCCCTAATTGCTGGTGACCTGAGACCTGACGTCAGGCTGGCATCAGTCGAGCCTAATGAGCCCCTAGACATGCCATCACAAGTTTGTGCAAAGGTACTATGCAACTTTGAGAATAAATGCAGACAATCAAAGTCAAACCCATTAAACCTGAGGGGTGGACATTGCTACTCGTGCAACATAAGGCCTTATTGTTCTCATAAAGTTCATTAAATGAGAAACAACTCGATACCTCTAAATATGGTCCTGTAAAACACATGTTACATATATGTATTATGCAACAAATATTTTCACGCCTCTACATAGTCGTAATTTATAATATTAAAACTGAACAAGCATTATCTGTTGCTCATTACAACATTACTACTGGCGACTACATCCTACAAGTTTGTCGGTCTTTACAATCATTGCAATCAAGTGCACTGCCTTAATATTCTCAATTCATCCACTTTTCCTATACAATTAGTGTAATGGCAAATGTATTAGGTAGGTAAGCATATAATACGGAATGACAAGTACGGCCTGCTTCAGCTTATAATCCAAGAGAAAATTTAGTTCCACAGAACACTTGGACGAATATGTACCTCTTGGCTTAAAAATCTTAGGGACTGGTTTGGGATGAACATGAGATCTCTCTTCCAAGCGGCAGCCTCTTAAGTAATAACAGCTCAAATAATCGTCGACCTCCGATAGGAGAGGGCACTGCAAGAAGTAGAAAGGGAATTGTATTATCAAATAATGGTGATATTACAGGCTGCCGAAGGTGTATCAGCAATTGTGGCGTACGGAGGGGCGGAGGATATTAATCTGGCAGCTGCGGCAGCGGCGCGGGCCGGGGTACCTCTGCTGCTGGTATCGCCAACACCAAAGGATACGAATCTCTCACACTGGGAAGCTATTCAAATGTATCCGCGAAATGAAGTCTTCATACAGGTGACTGTAATCTTAAAGGCAAAGTAGAGCAGAATTAACCGTATTCAGGGTTAGAAACTGCGCCTGCGATACAGCATTTCTCTGAGTATCAAAGAGTCAACAACCTGTACACTCTAAATCGAGATTTCAATATAACAGTATATACTGGCCTCACGGTTTTGTATTTTTTTCAATCATGTTTTGGCTGTGTCTTGTCTGTCAGTCACTAACGGCACCCTTTAATACATATGTTTAGAAATATATATATACTTCTTTTTTAGTAAACGTCCACTCTATTGCAGGCATGCGCAGCACTCTGCCACGAGAAAGGCTGGGAGTCAGCAGTTCTCCTGCATGAGGGTGCTGTTGGAGCTCGTTTGGTCCAAGGTACCGCTGAAGCCGGCGCCGAAACAGCAATCCTAGCGCGGAAACTACCACCTCCCACCGACGAGGAGGCTTTGCGAAACCTGCTCCTCATATTGAAGAAAGCTGAACACACACAGTTTATTGTGTGGTGTGCTGAGGACTGCATTGAGCGGGTGTTAACTGTTGCGCAGAGAGTTGGCCTGTTGTCTGAACGTCACGCTTACATTCTGCTCGCGCTGGATCTGCATACCTTGGATCTGGAACCTTACAGTCATGGTGGTGCCAATATAACAGGTAAGAATCTACAATGATCTCACAAAAACATAGGTAGGTGTTGCTGTGTTTTGTGCGATAAGCTATAATAATAGGGCTCCTATAGACCTATTGGGTATAAAACCCTAAAAAACAAGCAACCAAAAAGTCGTTTTAGCGTTGGAACTAACCAAAGCACCCTCAAATGGTTTTTTTTTTCAGTTCCATTTTTCCGGACTAATGTATTAAGGTTTTTTATTATCTATTTTTGTTCTAGGTCTGCGGCTTTTCGATCTTGAGAGAGAAGAAGAGATGCTAAATAATTGGCGCATCACTTACTTACGGCGCATGCGCGCTGCGATCGAAACTGCTGAAGACGAGGAATCTTCAGTGGACTTCAGGGATGCTGAAAACGAAGCTGATGCGGTATCCGGTTTATTTTACTTTTTAGGGTTCCGTTTCTACAATAAAATAAACCTTGACGGTCTGGTGGGCCGTGTGTCTGTCTATCACAGCGGCATATTACAGCAACACTTATGCTATATAGAGAAAGACCCCGACATTTATTTCTAATTAAATTAGAAAACTGGCACCGTTTTTTTTAAATTATCACGAGTCCGTCACAAATATGCATTGAAAGAAAAGTAGAATGCTGACGAAAGTCCAAACTTCTTAACTGAAGTCTACTGTAGCTCGCACAATCTGCACAGAAGTAACATTTTCGTTAAATAAATTTTTCTCACTTGAATAATCTAATTGCAAATGGTGCAATAAACGAATGTCAATGAAACGATGTCAATTTATATGAATGAATATTATGATCGTCAAAAAAAAAATTCAAATAATACAATAAAATTTAAAAAATATATCAGCATGCAATAATAACAATGTCATAATAACAAAAATAAAATAATTAAAATTAAACTTAATATGTTTGTTAATAAATTAAAATAATAAGACAAAAATACATAGTCAATATCAATTTAAATTAATACAAAAACTATCAAAACTTCTTATCAATAAATTCCATAACTGAGTAAAATGTAAAATCCAATAAAAGGTTTTTTAGCCGACGGCCAAATGTTTCGTCACTTTCTTCGGTTTTGATGTCGGTGGGTAGATGCTCGTAATCCGTAGGTCCAATAACCCGCGGGTTTTTTTGCGCGAGCGCTGTCCGGCGAGGTACAATCGACCCGTATTACGAGTAACTTTGCCCTCCACGCCCATCCGATGAAAACTTGTCAAATTAGACCGTGTGTACATAATTATTTGAAACAAATACTTATTTTAGGTTATTGTTTGTCGTGAAATAATTGTATTACAAATTATTTTTAGGTAATTGCAGCACCTCTAACTGCATTGATCTTAACATACGATGTAGTGCTAACTGCTAAAGAGATGTTGGGTCGTTTGGAAAGTGTCTCGCAGTCTGATCATGAAGACACCTCCTGTGACGACCTGCACTCTTACGAACATGCTGACACTCTGATCAATTATCTGCGTTCGGTAAGTATGATATATTTGCAGATGAATAGAAGACTGCAAAACGTTATGCACTAGCGTTACAGGCTAGAAAATTAACAATAAATATATGAATATGAATTTAACTCAAACATTAAACCCCCAAAAACTTTTAGTTTTATTTTTGCTCAAACAACGGTGTTGATGAGAGAGATGGCCGTTACACCACTGGCAAGAGCTAAGTTCTTAAATTAAATGATGATGAGGTGTTGACTCTTTCTTTCACAGCCGCAAACATCACAAGTATAGACAATGGAAAGACTAATTTAACAAAGCGTGAAATGCTCGATCGAAGCCTCTTAACTTATGCACTTCTAATCCTAATCTTTGGACTTCTATCTCCTGTCATAACAGCAGAGAACTGTAGAGGTCTATCTGTATTGATTATTTCTCTTACAAATATGTAACCAGCCCAAATTATTCCAGAAAGACAGTGTAGACTGGGAAGGTAACGCAGGCACTCGGCGCGCGGGCCGCTTCCGTATAGTGGAATTGGCACGACGCGGTGCGTTAATGCCAGTGGGGCTTTGGGACGCACGCTATGGAGTCTTGTGGGACCGGCCGCCAGTCGTGGTGCCCCCGCCGCCGCATGGAGACATGGCCAACCAGACCTTCACCGTGCTCATTATGCTCGTATGTGCCCCTCAATTTTTAATTACAAGCTTTGTGTTGCCGGTATTTTATTATTCCATGTATTGCTGCAAGCATGGCGACCGTCAGTGCTTACGCGCAGCGTCCGTTGAGCCTTGATCATAAGTGCTCAATATAATAATGACACCGAATTAGTTCGTACTTTTTTTGGTGCAAACCGAAATTTACAAAGGTTTTTGCATTTTCAGAATAAGCCGTATGTGATGATAAAGGCTGCGTCGGAAAGACTTTCAGGCAATGACCGGTACGAAGGTAAGTTTGGTTTAAGTGTGGATTTGCGCACCGAGGGTTCTGTACAAAATTAATTAGTACCGAAGACACATTGCTCTAACAAAAAATTAACTGGATTGAGGGACAAACTTAACTTTGCCCCTGGAAAACTGTTGTCTCTATATATTAGCGGGAGCTTTTTAGTCAATTTTATCCCACTTCCAGCAAACGGATGGACTTGAAATTTGATATATCAGACACAGTTTTACTACATATAAAAATCTCTGGACTATTCTATTATTTCCGTACGAGGTTCCATTTATTACGTTCCTTTTCGATTTATTTTTTCTTAAATAGCGCATTTAAAAATACAAGTGAGAAAGTTAAGTCATACTTTTCAACTGGTCCATTTGAGCTCTTTTCTATTCTCGCAGGGTTTTGTATTGAGCTGTTTGAGAAACTATCGCAGATACTTCACTTCAACTATACGCTGCTGGAAGTTCCAGGGAACGACAACGACTTGATGTTAGACCTCATAAACAAGACTGTGAGTATTATAAAGTACTGCTGACTCATTATGACTGGTTCAGGTTTAATTTATCCCTCCGTGTGTTTTTGTCAAACTAATGTCATAAGAAAGATAGAGATGTACTAAGATAAACTAAACTTGGCTGGTCATGTTAGAGCCACAGATGGTTGTTATTTTGCTTTATGAATCCAGACACATATTTCACATAGCTCAGATGACATAGAGATCATAATAATATACCTACAGTGCAGTAGGTATATTCATCATCATCATCATCTCAGCCACAAGAAGTCCACTGTTGAACATAGGCCTCCTCCATGGATTTCCAAAGTGACCGGTTGAAAGCAGCATGCAACCAGCGCCTTCCTGCCACCTGTATGAGGTCATCGGACCATCTTGTGGCTGGTCGTCCTACGCTGCGCTTGCCAATACGCGGCCGCCATTCGAGAACTTTTCGACCCCATCGGCCATCAGTTCTCCGTGCTATGTGCCCTGCCCACTGCCACTTCAACTTGCTAATCCGCTGGGCTACGTCGGTTACTTTCGTTCGTCTGCGGATCTCCTCATTTCTGATTCGATCACGCAGAGAAACTCCAAGCATAGCCCTCTCCATAGCTCGTTGCGTGACTTTGAGCTTTCTTATAAGACCCATAGTAAGCGGCCACGTTTCAGTGCCATAAGTCATCACTGGTAACACACATTGATCATACACTCTCGATTTCAGACACTGAGGTATATTGGACAAGAAGATATTTCGCAGTTTCCCGAACGCTGCCCAGCCGAGTTGGATTCGACGATTGACCTCTTTCTCAAAGTTGGACCTGCCTAGTCGGATTGTTTGTCCTAAGTAGACGTATTCGTCAACAACTTTGAGAGTTGAGTTTCCTACTGCTATTGGGGTGGGCACCACATGGACATTCGACATGACTTTCGTTTTGTCCATGTTCATCTTAAGGCCCACCCGTTGGGAAACCCGATTGAGGTCTTCGAGCATCGTGCTAAGGTCTTCCATCGATTCTGCCATGACTACTATATCGTCGGCAAATCGAAGGTGAGTGATGTACTCGCCGTTGATATTGATGCCGAATCCTTTCCACTCCAGAAGCTTAAAGGCATCTTCCATTGTGTTGGTGAACAGTTTCGGAGAGATAACATCTCCCTGTCTCACACCTCTTTGCAATGGAATTTCCTCCGTCCTCTGGTCTTGTATTCGGACCGACATGGTGGCGTTATTGTACAAACACTTCAACACTTCGATATACCGATAGTCAAAACGGCATCGCTGGAGAGACTTAAGCACCGCCCACGTCTCGATCGAATCAAAGGCCTTCTCATAGTCCACAAACGCTAAGCATAATGGCATGTTATACTCCTCGGTCTTCTGTATAACTTGCCGCAGCGTGTGGATGTGGTCTATGGTACTAAATCCTTTTCTTTGAAGGCTGGAAGTCATCAAACCTGCGTTCGAGACGATTCGTGATGACCCTGGAAAACAGCTTATAAACATGGCTCAGAAGCGAGATGGGTCTATTGTTCTTCAGAAAAGTGTTGTCCCCTTTCTTGAAAAACAGCGCCACCACGCCTCTGTTCCATGCTTCTGGCGTTATACCTCCGAGCACCACGGAATTAAAGAGCTTCTGAAGGACTTTAAGTACCGGTGTTCCACCCGCTTTCAGCAGCTCTGATGTGATTCCGTCTTCGCCCGGCGCCTTGTTGTTTTTAAGCTGTTTGAGGGCCATCCTAATCTCGTACAGGCTGATGTCCGGGATATCTTCGGTATAGTGTCGGGTCAGCTTGGCTCTTGGATCTTTGGCCAGGCTGCTAACAGGTTTTGAGACCGAGGTGTATAACTGTCCATAGAACCTCTCAACCTCCCTCAGCACCTCTGCTTTGGTCGACGCTATACTACCGTCCTCCCTCTTCAGCTTCGCCGGCTGGCTCTGCCCAATAGACAAGTCTTTTGCGAACACTTTGGAGCCTTTATTCCGCTCAATCGTCCCTTTAATACGATTTGTATTAAAGGTTCGGATGTCGTGCCGCATGGACTTTGATATGCGTCTATTGAGGTGCCTATATGACTTCGCGTCGTGAGAGGACTGCAGTTGCAACGAGCGTCGTTCAGCCATGAGGTCAAGAGTATCGTCTGAGAGTTTTTGTGGTCTATTGGTACGATTGGGCTTATAAAACTTAGCGCCAACCATACGGACAGTTTCCACTAACCTGATATTGATCTCGTCCACCGATGCACAGCTGTCTAGCGACTCAAAGCGATTTGCGAGTTCCAGTTGAAAGCTTTCGGGGTCTTGGATATGGGCGCGAGAAGGACGGAGCGTGGACTTCGTAAGACGAGACCTCTCAAGTGTAACATCGATATTCATTTTGCCTCTAACCATGCGGTGATCGCTTCCGGTTTTAACCATATTGATCACGGAGAGATCATTGAATATCTGTTTCTTGGTAGTCAATATGAAGTCGATCTCATTTCTCGTGGAACCATCAGAGCTTAACCAGGTCCATTTCCTGTGAGGTGGCTTCTGGGAGAAAGAGTTCATCATAAAGAGTCCCTCTTTCTCCAGAAAGTCAGCCAACCTCTGACCCCTTTGGTTGCGTTGTCCATAACCAAATAGCCGCACTTTCAGGTCACTATCGCTTTTTTCGCCCAGCTTTGCATTAAAGTCCCCCATAACAACATTGAAATAGGTCTTAGCGGTATGTATGGCCCTACTAATGTCCTCATACATTGCCTCTACCTCTTCATCGGAGTGTGACGTGGTCGGCGCGTATACCTGAATGACCTTCAGCGAATACCTTTTAGATATTCTGAGTATCAGGTACGCTACCCTACTCGACACACTATCGATGGTGAGAATGTTGTTAACAAGGGACTTGTGAACGAGAAACCCAACACCGCCTTAGGATTGTTTGTCACCCTCCCGTAGAAGAGCAGATTGCCGGATTTCAGAGTTATCGTGTCCTCACCCTCTCGACGGACTTCGGATAACCCCAAGATATCCCAGTGCAACCTACTCATCTCCTCTTCCAGCTCGATTAGCTTCTCGTCAGTCCTCAATGTCCGAATGTTGTGTGTTACGAGGGCCAGTTGTCTTTTAGGTTCTGAGTGGTAGCCGAGCGTCTGCCGGGGATTCTTAGCACCCCCTGCTCCGCCGTTACCGAGGCTGCTACCGTGGCCCGGAATAGCGGAGCCGCCTGGTCCTTTGTTGTGATCGCATTTTTTCACATTTGGAGGGGGTTTTGCCATACTCACCACGCTTGGCAAGCGGGTTGGCGAGCGCAGTATTTACGTGTCGAGCAGAAGGCGCTGCTGCCCACCTTCTGGAGAAGAGAACCCCTTAGCCGGTTTTTACGGCACCCATGGGAAGAGATGGGGAGGTACTATTCTAAGCCGGTACCCCACGGCAAAGGTATACTGTACTTGGATATAATACATACTGACTATTAAACAAACGTAGATAATGTCCCTTATCCGCTACTGACCCTCGATTGCGTTGTCGTATCTAAAGAGTAAAAACCGTCCCGATGAGATCTTAACATTGATAGCTACTCAAAATTGAAGATTAGAATAATTTACCTGGCTACCCTACAAAACAGTGTTACGTGTGATACAACGCAGATATTTGTCATTTAACTGTTATGGCAGAGTCGCAAAGTAATTTGTTCCAATTTGCTGTTAATGGACCTCCGCAAATTATTTCTGGATCTATTAGTTACTGATGGCTTGTTGCAGAAAAACGTACAGCTTTTTGCTGTCACTGATTTGACCATCACAGCGGAGCGGGAGCGAAAAGTGGACTTCACCACCCCTTTCATGAATCTTGGCATCAGCATACTGTACCGTAAGCCAACGGCACCAGAACCCAAGCTGTTTGCTTTCATGTTGCCTTTCTCCACAGGAGTAAGTATGTTCTATACTTGAGATCACAGGTGATTCATTATTTTTTCCAATATAAGCAAACAAGTGACGCTTAATCTATGTTTTAAATTTGCCAGTTGGGTCCAAATCACAGTAAATACAGAACTCTAAAAAAACAAAATCAGACTCTCCTGTAATGAAAACAGCTACTAACGTTCAAATTACGTTTCCTTGGATTATTGGCCAAAATTGCTGCAAGCAGGGCCCAATATAATGAATAGTGCGTTTTAGCCATTTAATATCTGCTTCTCCATCTGCTGAGGTGCTATTCAATCAAACTGCAGAGTATTTTCATAGATTTTTTTAATTATTTGTAAAAAATAAGCTTCAATTTCTTTTGTTCCACATATAAAATTACCAATAAGGAAAAAAAGTTGATTATAACTTTAATTCTTTTTTCAACTGATTCAAAGTCTCATAGCAACTCTTTGCATAAGGTAAAAGCACATTTTTCCATCATTTTTCATTAAAACAGTGTTTCACGAACAAGGACATCTAAATAAGAAAATTTAATAAGATTATTTGCATTGCGTAGGTTTGGGTTTGTCTAGGGATTGCGTACGTCGGAACTTCACTGGTGCTGTACGTGGTAGGACGACTGTGCCCCGAGGAGTGGCAGAACCCGTACCCTTGCATAGAAGAACCAGAAGCTCTGGAGAACCAGTTCACAATAGCCAATTCGCTTTGGTTCACCCTCGGTGCTATACTCTGCCAAGGATCTGAAATTGCTCCAGTGTGAGTACCTTTATCACGTGGCTATTGTAAGTTCCTTTTAAACTTTTACAACATTACGAAAATTTCTTGCTTGTTTCAGCAACTTTATCCCGTCTGGCACTAACTTAACAACTAGTAAATAGTCTAGCGTTACTAATTCATAGAAAATAAAAAAGAAACCTTACAGTATTACGTAATTTGGTTGCATTTTTACTTAATTTCAACTTCCACCTCTCCCAAACGCAATGGCGCCCAGTAGCCAGGCTCTCATAATGGTAGTTCAGACACGCGCCAAAACACGACATGAATCTCATTCGTTAGAAAATGACATTTCGCTGCCAGCTCTTGTTCTATTTTATTATACTCGTAGAGCATTTGTATATACTTTTAATTTAAATCTATTACAAACTAAACAATGAAGGACTGTTTTTGTATTTTTTTTTCTTTAATCGCTATTTTTCACTCAGCGCCTACGGTTCACGCGCAGCAGCAAGTGCATGGTGGATATTCGCTCTGGTCATCACCAGTTCCTATACCGCCAATCTCGCCACGCTACTTGCTAAGAAAAGCAACAACGAAGACTTCACCAATGTCGGTGAACTCGCTAACAACACAATCGGTATCACCTACGGCGCCAAGATGAACGGGTCCACTTACAGGTTCTTGAAGGTAATCTTTCGTACGCGTCTATAAAACATTTTCTCAACCCTATGAGGCCAAATATTAGGATTAAAGAATATTTTTACGAACGTACTAATTTAAAGATTTCAATGCATTTGCGTAAATGCATTAATAAAGGCATTTTTGTGATTTCAGCACTCGCAAGAGGGACTTTTTAAGCAAATGTTTGAGACCATGCAACAGTGGGAGATGCCTAATAATAATGCAGAAGCAATTAAAAGGTACGTATAGTTGTCAAAATGATTGTTATCACATCGGCGCAAGACGGCATGTAGCAGATTGCAAGCTGGCCTGCATATACATGCAAGACGACATGCGTACAAGCATGCAATTGGCTATACAATCAAGCGTGCAAGAGGTTATGCCAGTAAGGCAGCAAGAGGGCATTCAAGGAAGCACGAAATCGGGTATGCAAGATGACATGCAATCGGACATGCAACCAAACATGCAATCAGGCATGCAAGCAGGCAAGACGATATAAAAGCTAGCACGCAAAATTGTATGTTGATTGATAGAGGTGTTTAGCCATTAAAACGTAACACACGCTATTAATTAAGAACCTCAATATAGAACAAAATCCCACGGGATCTACTTCATTCGATCGGTATAAAAAGTAGCCTTCTCTAAGGGTCGTAATTTTAAACCGAACTCAAGCTCCAGTTTCATATAAGTTAGTATGAAACTCGAACTTGAGTTCGGCTTAAAAGTACGACCCTAAGGTCCATAACTTTATACCAAATAAAGTTACGAACCATCAGACAAGTTGCTTTCTCATTTATAATATTAGTTGGAATTTCTAACGTACATACACAGCATAAAGAAAATATACAAATTACTTAATGTAATCTTTTGTTTTCAGAGTAAATAATGCGGAAAATGAATATGAACCATTTGCATTTTTGATGGAGTCCACGTCTATAGAATATGAAGTGGAGCGGAACTGCAACCTTACACAGGTAATTTCTAATATTTCCAAAGCGTTTTAACAATTTGTGATAGTTTAGCACTGTATAAATTAAATTTCAGCACTTTTTATCTGTCTAAAAAACATATTAGTGCCGACGAATAAAGAAATAAGAAGTTGAGATTGGGTACAACTTTTTTTTTGCATAAATCGGGAAATCCCGTCGAATGAAATTATAATTGGTCCCTACTTTCACTCTTTCGACTAATATTGCATTAAGCATTAATTAAATTTACCCATCATGTAGTTCTGCAAAATTACTTTTAACGGCAGAAAGATTCACCGGGAAATAAATACCGGGAGGTGGCGGGATGGGATTAAAAAAAGACGGAAAGAAAAAAAACGCAATTTTTAACATTAACACGTTATATTTGAAGTGTAAGTCAGACGGTGAAGAAAGTTAATATTGTTTATTTGGGCAGGTTGGCGGCCTCCTAGACAGCAAGGGATACGGGATTGCAATGGCAAAGGGTAAGCTGGATTTATTATTTTCTCCAAATATTTCACTAAATTCGCTTCTTTGTTTTTATCATAGTCTGTCTAAAATGAAAGTGATACATCTGAGCATTTCACCAAATAATAAGATCACTTTTGCTAGCATCATCATTATCATATTTCAGTCCACTGTTGGGCAAAGGCGTCTGGGCATGCGCCACTGAGCCCAATCTTTGGCGTTTCGCAGTCTCTGCCAGTCACTCTATACAGGTCGTCACTCCAACTAGCAAGGAGGCGTCCTATACAGCACGGACCATGACGCAGTCTCGAGGTCTCCACTCGATAACTCGTCTACAACACCGCCTGTCGATTCTTCGACAAATGTTACCAGGCTACTTCCACTGCAACTGGCTTATCTTTTGAGCTATGTTGGTCACTTTGTTTCGTTCACATCACGGATGTTCGGATCACATGGCATCCTGACTCTTAACGAAACTCTGAGCATAACTCTACCCAGAGCCCGCTGCGCGACTTTTAACGGATCAACTAGTCTCATCGTCAGTGTCCACGTCTGCACTCCGTAGGTCATAACGGGTAGAATACACTGAAAAAAAAATCGTCTTCAAAGATTCTGGTATGAACGACGAGAAGACATGATACGTAACTGAGAGAAAATTATTGTCACTTTGCACTTGCATGCTGCACGAGTATGCTTTAGATGTGCACTGAGACGTCTAGCGTGGATTTATTCTAGCTTTTGCGATAATATTCGTCAAAATATTCGGCGTTCTGTTGGCTGTTCAGTTCGACCTGGCCTCGTCATGGCAGTAAAAGTTTCGTTTACTGCATTTATCTTTAATATTTATTTTTTTAAATTCCAGAATCGTCGTATCGGCAGGCGCTGAACTTGGCGCTGTTAAACCTCCAAGAAGCCGGCGAGCTGAGAGTCATGAAACATCGTTGGTGGAAGGAGATGAATGGAGGAGGCGGCTGCAACGTATGTTATCTCAGCTTTAAGGCTAAATGTATGGTCTTTTCTCTATACAAACACTATTACCTGTTTCCTCCATAAATTTAGCCTTTTTTTGTTTTAATAATCTGTATATTTTGATCATAGGATTTGGTTTTTTATTCAAAAGTTCTAAATATAGGGACGTGAAAGAGACACGCATATAACATAGACTATATAATAATATACTAGCAAAATCATACATGAAATAATTTATTCCAAGACCAAAATCCAGAGAGGAAATAGGGGAAAACGATTGCAAAAAGTGTATGGGGAAGAAGTCCATTCGTATTTCGTCTTAATACTCTACAGACAACGAAGGATAATATTGGTTACAATTAATTATTACAATTTCTTTGTATTCAGGTCGAGGAGCAGCCTGAGAACGAAGAGCTGACGATGAAAAACTTCCTAGGTTTATTCCTAGTGCTGTTCATTGGATGCGGTCTCGGCATAGTAATCTCCCTGGCGGACCTAATGGTGACTGCATGGCGAAGACCTCGGGACCCAACGGCCTCATACTTACGTCGACTCGGCGACGAGCTCCGTTTCGTCTTCCACTTTCAGCTATCAGAGAAGCCAGTCCACGGTCCTCTGCTTCCGCCCCCTTCACCTAAACCGGAGTCGATTACCTCTGAACCCTTGGAAGAAGAGGAGGAGCGGATAGACTCTCGTTTGCGGTCAGCATCGTTTCAGTCCAGCGGGATTCGGTCGCGGCGGCGGTCCTCGATGCACAACGCCAGCGTGCGACTGGCGCGACACGCGCGACAGCGAGACCGTTCCACACCGCCTCGAGTACGCGTCAACGAACCCGAGAATAACTCTGAACATGTTCAGACTTAAATCCAACTTTATGCCAAAAATAAATATATTTAAAAGAAATATTTCTTTCTCTAAGATTTTCTTTTTAGTGTTTTGTACGACCTGTACAGTAAAGTCTTCTGTAATAATCCGATTAAAATTTTGCTGTACAATTAAACGAAATTTTTCATAATTAATGACAAATTCGGCCATTCGTACTTATGGCCGTCCCCAAAGTTATGACCATGATAGATTTGACTACTAGCAGTACAATTTTCTACAGATTTTATATGGAAAACTATTTAACTGTTGCTAGGCAAATTAATCATGGTTTGAACGCAACGATATTATAATGCATGGATGTACAATGTCATACTAAATGTCAGCCGAAAAACGGCCCGACAAATAAGAATAGGTTGACGCCAATGTTCAATATGTACACTCTTAATTGACTTTTTATATTTTCTTTAATTTCAACCTTACTACGACGCCATACTGTATAAAATGGTTTACAATTATCATTTATAAAGTTTTGTCGCAAATAGGTTTTTTTATTATTGCATTTCTAAAAATATGTCTGGCAGCTTGAACTTATAAAAAAAACATTGGCATTGAAATGGCGGTTGTCTTGTCACAATGAACAGAGACTAATAGAGTCGCAGTTCTCCTAATTCAACAATTAAATATTATTATTTTAGATACTTGTAGAAACTATTATTAGTTTTTATTTTATTAATAAAATAATGACAATTGAATGTACTTTGAAGCATAAACCTAATTAAAAACCACCACAAATACCATTGAAATGAAAGAATGAATGTTTGTGTGTTTATTACACATAAATGACTACCCACCTACTGACTCGAAATTTGGTAGCTGGATAGCTTTTGTTTTGGATGACCAAACTTTTTTTTTACGGTTTACCACCATTTCAATTAACATTGTCAGTTATGGAGATAAAACATGGTTTTGCTAAGTTTCTTCATAGCATGGAGAGACTGCAGCACAAGTCTGAAAAATACGCTGAGGCTCATGAGCTCAGATACAACACGACCACGAGTGAAATGATGGTTTTTGAGGCTGGTAAGAGGACATTTTCCAAACTTCCGGCAATAACCCAGCCTGCATTTCGCTTAACTTTAAGTATCTACGCCACTTCGTCACTAAACATCTGATTGTATACTTTTTGTATTTAAAATTAAGTAATACCTGTTTCAGCAATTTTTTCAAATCGCTTTCAGAAAAGCAAAAAAGTGAAATTAGGGTTTAAAAATACTTAACTTCATAAAGCTTATAAATGCAATGAAGTCCATTCGTCTTTACTGAACACTTTAGTCCTATTTCTGTTAATGTTCCAAAATTTTATTTTCTAATTGATTTCAAATGTTACAAGTCCCAAAAACTTTATTAGGACTCTGTTATATTTTCCGAATATTTTTCAAAATGAAAGCAAAAAAAATTGGTTGAGCTAGGTAAAATTCTTGATTACTAATTTTAACATTCCTAATTTTCTACTAAACGTGATTTGGGGCATATGGAAAACAGCAAAATCAGGCATTTATTAAGAATTTGCATGAATATAAAATTAACATCCCAGCGGCTCTATAGCTTCTTTGTTCTGAATCTTTCAATCATTGATATGGTAATTTAATTCGAATATAAATGAAAGACTGAGCAATTAATTACTTCTAAATTATAACACAATAGATTAGTTACTGAAAATACGATATTCCATCCTTTCTTTTGGCTTTGCTACTGTAATTTTTACATGTTTTCACAGTGCAGTATGGCATTTTGACAGAAGCGCCGTCGCACGGAAACTGACAGCACAATTCGCACCTTTAGAATTAAAGCGACTCATTTCTGAATAATACACGTCCCTAAATGTCACCTTATTTAAAAGACATAGGGTTTAATTTTGGGAAATGTCATATTCAGAATTGAGTCGCTTTAATTCTAAAGGGGCGAATTACTCCTCTTTTTACTCCTCTTTCGATAAGGCCATTTTTTAAACACTGACTAGAAGTCCATTACTTATAGGTCAGTGTTTGAACGATGGCTTTAGATTGCGAGGTATGGTTAGAACTAAGTTGTAGTGACGAATAAAAAAGACTAGAGTGATATAGTGATATTATTGGCAAATAATTCTTCGCCAAACGCTTGTTGAGTGGATTGTACCTGCTTTGTGATATTGGTTCAAGTATAATAAAAATATAGTTTTGTATAAGAATATAAATATAGTTTACTTATGAAAAGAATTGTTTAAATCCCAGTTTTTTATACATTTTTGCAATAAACACCTTCGATCAACAATACATCTGCTGATCAAAGATATACGCTAAAAAAATCACTTCAGCCGTTATAAATATATATGCTAGATGTAAGATGGAGGCATTTTATTATGACTACCGCCAGAAGGGAGGGTTATAATTTGGCTATAACCTACTTAAACTCTTTACCAAAGAGAATATTATTACCATGCTTTGCTCCTTACAAAAACCGTCATAATAAATATCATTGATGACACAATTACAAAGAAATGTCATTTTAGTATAATACTTTGCTACAACTTTGCTATTAAATATTGCAAATTTTTTGTGGTTTGTGTTAACATATTTGAATATGCTTGATTAACGACATTGACGACCAATACTAAATTGGTTTACGTGTGGCATCTTATAAATTCTAGTTATGTGCAGTTTCTCGAAATACATTACAATAATGAGCATATTAAGTTTTTTTTGGTTGCCTGAGGTGTCTAATGAAACCGAATATTTAAATGATCCAGTATTTCGTGTGGTTGGTGGAACGCCTGCAAAACTCGGCGATTGTCCATACCAGGTAGGCAACAGAGCTGCCAAGTCAACCAGAAGTTCTGGCTCTCCGGGGTGGACTCTAAGCTTCGTAACAGCTATTATTCCATTCATTCGGATTTACCCCAAGACCCCAATATCTCCTCACTCTTCTTTCAAACTAACGTCGTCTAATTGTTAACTCTCCATATTACTGCTATCCCAGCCCTAACGACACAGCATAGGTTGACTACTGATATTCCCATTCAAATTTGTCAACCTAATGCAATGAACCTTTTAACTTTAACAATTGAGAAATAAATTACTGTGTGGTAAATAAATGACTTTTATGAAAACAACTGCAACTTGCCAGCAAAATTATGATTTTGTTCATGTAGGTGGCTATGAAAAAGGCTGTCTCGCGTCGCGGTGGCAAGTATGGAAAAAATCGTATGAAGTCTGCCATCTATCGTACATTTTGTGGAGGTGTTTTGATATCTTTGAACAAAATCGTTTCCGCCGCTCACTGCTTTGTCGATGATCCCAAAATCAATGAAAGATGTTGCGGTAGGTAAGTTTCCAATCACAATCACCATGTCATCCTTAAACTACAGCAGCATCACTTAACCTTTTTTTATTGAGGCACCGGCTTTTATTTAGGAAGGTACCTATAACCTCTAACGAAACAAAAACTTACAATGTCGAAACTATAACCGTTCAGGTTTTATTAAATTAATGGATAGGGTTATGATATTACATGGAGAAATATTGGTTTAAAGGTTTCTTTACTTTTCCCAAAAATTTAATGGAAGGATTTTTTATCGAAATGAGGACAAATAAGGTGAACTTTCTATGACTCTTTGTAACTAAAAAAAAAGTAAATTAATTTTAAATTTGTTTTTATATGCTCTGAGGTCTTTAGAAGAAGAAGGGATATTAAATTGACTGGTATATTCGCCGTGGCTGCAACTTTGTCAAACGAAGGGAGAAACGTAAAGGACAGACCGGGCGGCGAGCAATGGAGGCGGCTAAAATCCGTTCGTGTACCAGAAAATTATGACTTTCCAATCGGTGATTTCGCTGTAGTGGTAAGTAACAATTTGCTATTTTTTCATGTACGCGGTTGCAGACCCACGCCTGCATCCAGTATCCTTTTAAGGTTATTGAATGTAAAACTTTACAAATACAATACAAAACCATTTATTTGCTGGAACTCAAGTCCAAAATATGATGACTGATGGTACATTTATGAAAGAACATAAGAATTCTGCCGTTTGTCTGCGTGCAAATCCTAAATAAATTTTAATCAAATTTAAATGTGTGAGTATATAATTAGGTATGTCAATTTCATATAATTAATAAGTCAAACAAAAGTAAAAAATAATAATAGCTAAACATGGCTAAGAACCATCTCGCTTAATACAGCTTAAGAGAAACAAAAACTTCCAAAATTCATCCTTATATTCCCAATAGTAATAATAACTGCGATAACGTACCCCAGACATTAACTTAATTTTTATAAGATAACGAATATTTATAATATCTGATATATTTTACGGGTACTATTCAAATAGGTACAAAACAAAAAATAGCCAAACTAAAAAATCTAGTCCAAATCAAATACTTTATTATGTTAATTTAGTATTTTCGATGATCAAATCAGTATTTTACGCGCTGTAAATACTCATTTCCCTTATTTGACCAACTTCAATTAGACTGGAACCGATGGCCGTTGGAGCGGAAAGTTTCTTGAGTGGAGACCACGTACCAGAAGACGAAGTGTATTAGTACCCACAAGGTGGACCGACCATCTGCGATCCTGCAGCGATCCTCACCAGATGGTCGCATCTGGTGAGGATCGCTGTGAACCGGTGGAACCGAGCAGCACAAGACCGACCGTCGTGAAGATCCTTGGGGAAGGCCTATCTATGCCCAGCAGTGGGCGTCTTCCGGCTAATATGATGATGATGATGATGATGAAAATCGACTGACTAAGGAACAACAAAACAAAATCTTTAGGACTAGATAATTTTTCTTTCCTTTTTAGTTTACTACGAAACGGTTCAAAAAATCAATTAACGTAAGTCCTGTGAAATACGCTTCTGCGTACACCGATTACGGGAGGAGGTCTTGCAAAGTGTCGGGGTACGGAAGGATCTCCAAGAACGTAAGTTTTTGGAACAGTTTTTTCCATAATCCACAAAGCGTAAGTTCTTGAAACAGCATTTTCCATATACTATATAGCGTAAGTTCATGAAACAGCATTTTGTATAATCTATAAAGCGTTATTTCTTGAAACAGCATACCAATTTCATAATTCGTAAAGTGTTAGTTCTAGAAACAACATTTTCCATAATTCATATAGCGTAAGTTTCTTGAAACAGCATTTTCCATAATCTTTATAGCGTAAGTTTTTGAAACAGCATTTTCTATAGTCCATAAAACGTGATTTCGTAGTTGTAGAGCCACACTGTAGCTAATTGCTGGTTACAGTACGAACGGGCCGGCTTTACCGGAGTAGTATCACACCCACACAATACCGGTGTAAGTATAGTAGTGCCTTTCTACTGTGTTTTGATAGAATAATGAATCAGCGATTCTTTTGGAATCACTTTACATCAGGTGACCCGCATTCTCATTTTCCTCCCTAATCGATGAGAAAAAAAAGCTTAGACTTACTTGATATCCTAAGGTAAGAGAGAAAATATTATATTATAGCAGCTACAGAAGTAAGAGAGATAAAAAACACAACGCAATTTTTAACCTGTTTTTAATGACAGGTAAGCTTAAGTAATCCCGCTTTAGTAGATATTTTCGCATTATTTTCAACCTAGTGGTACTGCACACTTTGACAGATCAGCATCCTGTCTCGCTCACTATGGATAGAGCGCGCGAGCGAGACAGGACTCTACCTCGACGTCGAGCTTGTCGCTCTTTGACTAAGAGATCACCTCCCTGATGATGGCTACAGGAGCACTGTAAAAAAACAATGCAATATCATCAAGTTTGGGCTCCTTTAATTTGTCTTAATAATAGTATATGCGAAATGACATCACCAACAAAAAACTTGAATAAAAATTAAACTCTTACCAAAAACTTTTGTTACAGATGCAATCTAACTGGTTGTTAATGGCCAATCTTACAACTATTCCGAGCCGACAATGTAGCCAAATACATAGAAGAAGTATGGATCATTTCATCTGTACCAGATCAGATGTGACGGATGTGCTTCAGGTACCTAATAGAGGAAACTCAACGGAACTTAACGCGCCGGCGCGAGTCCGGTGTGATTTAGTTTTTACGTAGTTTGATTGTTTTACTATATTTAGTCATTTTAAATTATTTACGATTTATTTAAGATATACATTATTTACGAGAAGTCTATCTACTTTTTGTAAGTTTAAGAAAGAAAGAAAAAGAAAGGAAAACTTTTATTTAAGACTATTCAACGCAATACACACATCACTCAGAGTAAAGTTATAACAAATATATTTGACAGTTGTGTTGAATGGAATCAAAAAGTTTCCCACTCTGCATACTGCCTCGGTCAACCGTGTTACCCGGTCAGGTACAGAAGTTCGCCCTAGGGGATTTTCGAGTGAAACAAGAATAAAATTTTAACAATAGGTTTTTATTTAAATAAAAGCTCCCTAGGACGACTAGAGACTCTAGGTCGTAAGTTCGTAATTCTTGTGCCTAATTCCTAACTTGAGTCAATTAACGTGATCGCTCGCACTCCCCTGGCTGTGACCCGACGTGTAGTAGCGTAGGCTTGAGGTTCGGCAGGTCTCCGTAGGCTGCAAGGGCGTAGAAGGCTCGGCAAGGGTACGGTTGTCCAAGTAACCGGCTGGGTAGCAGCTCGGTCAGGGTACAGTGTCCAAGTAACCGGCAAGAGGTGCCCTGCAGGTGGCTCGAGGATATGCGAAGCTTGGGGAACGTGAGCCCGTAGGTAGTTAAGTAGTCCGTAGGAAGTTGTTAACCCGTAGGAAGTTGGGTAGCCCGTAGGAAGTTTGGTAACCCGTTGGTAGTTGGGTAGCCCGTAGGAAGTTTGGTAACCCGTTGGTAGTTGGGTAGCCCGTAGGAAATTGCCCTGTAAAGATTTAGTGCTTTACAGGCTGGCCACTAGCGGAAACTGATGCCATACTGAAGCTCGAGGAGACGAGAGTCCAACCAGGGAGCTAGAGCTCGCCAAGTTGTGGTGTGGCATCAGTTCAAAGGTTTACAGGTGGCAAGGAAGAAAAAGCTAAGTTACATTTAGAAAGAAATAGTGAAGTTAAAGCTCAGTGACGGTTACGGTTTGAAAATACAATGTGCGACCGTTGAGCAAGTAGATTTAAATTAATAATTATTACAAAGACTTAGAAATTTACAGAAAGAAGTTAAATAAACGGTCGCAGGATTTAAGTTAGAACAAATTAAGATAGAAATAAATTAAATACAATCTGAAAGAAACACATACACGAAAAATACAATTTTATAAGAACAATTTAGAACAGTTATTAGCAGAGAGAGAGCTTACCAGTTGGGCAGAGGTTTCACCTTTTAGAGGTGGTTGTAGTGATTTAGAAAATATGAGCTCTCTGAGAGCTGCAGGGGCTTTTATAGCCCAAAACCTAGGCAGCCCTTCCAAAGGAAAGGGGTTGTAACTAATTCAAACAAACCCCGCCCCTAACGATTCTAAATGTTGCCAGCGCTTATTTATACCGATTGGTAAAGTAAACGCTGGCTTTAGCAGCGCCCTCTAGTGTGGCTCGAAGTGATATAGCACAGCGTAACAACCGAGAAGCTGATTTTCAGTGGGACCCTTGAGATCCTTAATACTAAACTAACCTAAATCAAAGACGATACGAACGAAAGTGAAATTCCCAAAATAATGCAGCAGTTTATGTAAATCGCTAATCCTGCCGCCAAGCGGCAGTCGTTGCACTGTTCCGGCGTGGAGAACAAGACAGCCGGTGTAGTTACTGGCACAAGAGGTATTCCATCTTAGCGCTCTGGGTTGGCAACGCATCTGCAATCTCTTCGATGTTGCGGGTGTCTATAGGCGGTGGTGTACACTTACCATCAGGTGACCCACTTGCTTGTTTGCCTTCCTATTTCATAAAAAGAACAGTAAATTCATTTTGGTTACAGGGTGACTCAGGCGGCCCTTTGGTGTGCTTCAACCACGACAAGACAGGCCTCGACGCCCTTACGCTCGTCGGCGTTGTCAGCGGCTCCAGGCCCGGCGCCGGCACCTTCTTCACAAGGGTCTCCAGCTACCACGCCTTCATCCGAAAATCAAAGATCAACGCTGCCAGGCTAACTTGTATAGACACTTCTTACTTCTGTATCCTGATAGCAAATTATATCACAATTTTGCTGTTTTAATATCGTTTCATTTTTTTTCTGTCTGTCAGAGTTTATAACGATCCTTTCAGGGATTAAGAAATGTAGGAAAAATTAAGTAAATCGTATAGCGCTTTCTGAATTGACTGCATAGTAAACTACTAGAAGACTGTAGTTAGGCCAGCCATACGCGGACAGCTTGAAGCAAGATATCGGACGTCCATATTTAGTCGTCCTTGGTCTGCATCCACGCCTAGACTTCGTACAGAAAGAGAGCCGTACACACAAAGTACATAATGTATGGGCTTCCAATTCCAATGGACCTACTACCTTGAAAGACTGTGCGTTGCTAACAGAAAAAACGGTCAGAGCGAGAGGCACAAGCTACATTTTTGTGTCTCTTTCTACCTTACCACAACAAATCACATTAACAAATAACGTGCTTCCTCATAGCTTCCTCAGTTCCTTTAAAATATCTTTGGATTCACTGTCACAAATGACTTACGTCATGATTTGTCACTTTTTTTTATAATTTGTTTGTTGTGTTTACTAACTTACTTTTTGTTATTTTTGTACTATTTTACAATTTTTTAATAGGCTAAGCTGTACTAAATGGTGATTTTGTCTTGGTTGGGCGGTTTACTTGGCTTCGTTATCATAAATGTACGTTTATGTGTGCATGTCAATTATGCCATACCTCCAGAGTTATCCCGTCGTTTTTCCGGCAAGTCAACTCAATTCAAGGTCGCGCCATATATGGTATGCGACGTCATTATGTCTATTTCACATTTACAATCAACAGAAAACATATCTACATAGTTGAAGAGGAAAAAAGATTGAAATCTGTTTAACTTTAGTTGTCTTATAATGTAAACCAAATTCTAACCTAAATTGTTACTTTTTGTCATCGTTTATCGCCTAAAACCATAGAAATAGTATAGCATAGGAAGAGTATTAAATTGAAAGCGGTATTTTATTAGCTGATCTCTTTTCTTTAAATGGCAATAAAATGGCCGAAAAGAGATGACTACATGCTCTAAACTCCTCTTCAATTGACACCCTGTACATAATCAATAGACAAAATGGTCACCTTTGGTTATAGTAATGTTTACATTAAGGTAGAATAATCTACGTTTATCTTATTAATTTGCAGGATTTACTACCTTGGCGCACCCAAAGGTGACCATTTTGACAGTTTTGGCTATGTACACTTCACAAGTACTGAGGCTATATCCATGCTTTAGTCCTTCATCCAAGCCTAAAACAATAAAACAAGGCTGTAAATAGAACAGGTAATATATGATTTGTTGCTTTAGAGTTTTTCATTTTTAAACTTTGAGTATTTAACATTGAGATGCCAAGCCGTATTATCACCTAACAATTTTTTCTGCCAATTTTAGCGGGGGAGACGGGTCTAGTGTTGCCAGATGGCTGGGAAATTCGGGATTGTCCTGGAATTACGTGTCTTGTCCCGTGCCCAGGAATTACACTTTTTAGTCCCGGACTTCGAGTGTTATTATATTTTCAGAGTTCCTTACCTCAAAAGGAAAAATCCGAAAACTGTAAACAGTATCGGAAGTCTCCAGATGAGATATCCGAATAAAATCACAACATGCTGTCGGCAACACTGCCACGAATGCCATGATGTCAAATTTTGAAATGTTTACGTTATGTTTGTCAAAAAGCTTATTCATTTAAAATGTTTTTGGTGTTGTAAATAATAATTAAATGTAAAGAAAATTATTTACGTGTGATAAAAAAATCCGGCTATAGTGAAATTTGAAGTTTTTGATAGCCGTTTGAAGGTAAATACAGCACGATTAACCATTTTTGCAGAGATCGCTTTCGCGATACGGACTAAAGCAAAATGACACACGATATCGCGGCGAACTGGTTTTTATAAACCGTTATGATTTAACTCACGGTTTTAGGTCATATGCATTGGGAGAGGGGAATGCGTGCCTTGCGAGGTCCAGTGGCTAAATTGTCTAAGTTTTTAAAACACTTTTTTGACAGCAAAAACTGAAATGTTATTAGAATGTTGTTTACTATTTGAGACAAGTAAGAATGAATTTGGTTTGCACATGCCAATGACTCTATTGTCAAGAAGGTCTTCAAGACGTGTTTACTTAAGGTTTACCTAGCTATATGTATAGTTTTGCGCCTGACTGAACACCCAACATTATAAAAGCTTTTCGAGTCCATTCACGCGATAGTTGTACGGTATAGTTTGTATGTGAGTAATAGAAAATTACATAGACTCAGAGGACCCGAATTTGCGGTTTATCAAGAATATATAAAAAAATGAACACATTAAAACCTAAATAATGTTAATACATATTCATTTATTAGTACAACTCGCCTTTTTAGTTCCCTGGAATTCTGTCACCTGTCATTTTAAGACGTTTCAGGGACGGTAAACATTTTTTCTACTGTACAAATTATTGATAGAAAACAGAAACGTAACAAAAACCAAACCAATGGACTAGCAGCAATTAAATCAACGAAAACTGCAAAAATGTCACGGACAAAGAAGTGCAAGCTTTTTCTAGAATTAAAATAAGAAGCCGAATGACATAGCATGCAATAGTTTTGTATAGTTTGATGAGAAAATGACAGTTGATAGCTGACGTTTTGCGGTCTATTTTTGGAAGATTTTAAATAATGGAATAACAATTACGAAATAAATTGTGTGTTGATAAAATATTTAAATATAGTCTTAAACCGAAGGTTTGTAATATGTGCTATTGCTAGTATCAGAATGATACCCACAACAATTTATTTTTGCTACAGAATATAATTAAATATTTTATTATGTCGTGCGATTTAAAATTAAATCAAGTATGTTTTAATTAAGAACACGTTGAAGTGATTGTAAATTTATATATTTCAATTACAACATTTATGTCGTGCATTTATTTTTCTTTCCATTTCTCACCGCAGTTTCAAAACATATTTTTTTGCCTGGTAATACCAAGAAACGTCAGAATTCCACGGAATTATAAATTTGACCTTAGTAAAAATCTCTAAATCTGGCTATTGGTTATATAACACTTAAGAATATTGTCGTTGTGACGTATGAAATGAGAGTTGCTCGAATTTGTCATGAATTTGTCACATTACTGACAGCGACAAGGTACTAAAATGTTCAGCAACTTCTGAGGATGACCGTACTTTTGAATCGCTGTAGCTCCTCGTAGCTCCCATAATACGAGTGTATGTATTTTTACCCGTAACCCAAACTATTGTACAATAGTCAAGTACCCAATTCTCTTAATGTAATTTCGAATAAGAAATAAACGATGTATATAAAATATATATCTATCCTAAGACTGTTTTACCAGAAGCATGTTAAGCTCTTATTCCTTTTTCTTTAAGATAGCGATCATGGAAAAAGGTATGTCATTTCATACCAAAGCAAGATGCGGAGGCGCGCTAATTAGCGAAAATAAGATCTTCACTGCTGCTCGTTGTTTCCATCGGGGAAAAACCTTTTGCGAAAGATACTGCGGCAAACCTCGGTAATGATGTTTTCCATTCCATAATTCCATAACGCTAGCATAGTTCTTGTAATTTAAGAATACTGAATAGCAATATAAACAAGAGGAACAATTATGTTTATAAAACGTGATAAAATTCGATAGGTATCCTATAAACGATTGTAAATATAACCATCTGCTTTTTGAAGGGTCTTAGATCTTAATAGAATATCGAGGATGTGGGTTGTGGCTGGTTTGACATACAACACGGCGGAGTATAGGCACGATGACCCGCGGCCGCCGCCAACTTATGGAAGGCACGTGTGGAACTCATCCTGGCACGGAAAAATATCCATATATCTGTGGCGTCAGCAGTGGAGGCGAATCAATAAAACTATAATTCCTCTCGACTTTGAACCTCCACGAAAGGATATCGCAATTGTGGTAAGATTTTTTAAAGTTTATTTGTGGTAGAGCCATGCTGTAGCCTTAGCCCTTAACCAGGTCCCATCAAATTAGCAGTTTGATACATTGTTTGTTACTATTCGGACAACATTTCAGAAGCAAGTTGTTGTTCACTTTAGCACATTCGAATTCGGATCAGAAATTTTTGTTGTTAAAGTTGCATTTTTAATACATGTATGTGGGAAACATAATTCTCATAGCCTTGTATAGGGTTAAAGTTTGCTAATACTTGACTTACCATGCAAACAAATTCTAACCAAAATTTCACTTTTTATAACCTAAATGTCGTTGAGCACAGAAATAAAACAAATCGAGGCTGTAAATAGAAGAGGTGGTTCATAATTTATTTCTTCTAAATGTTTTATGGAAACAATAAACAATATTTCGATGGCAAAATTGTAAATTTTAGGTTAGAATGTTGTTTTTAATTTGTTGTGATTGTTTTTAGGAATTGATATAATATATACACTGACACTACAAAAAACTTTTAGCTTAGTGTGATATACATTACTGTCATGATTTTTTCGCTTATTCCATTTTCTGGTATTTTATAAGCTTCTATTTAATTTTCATGTATGTTTGCTTCAAAACTTCTTACTTCTGGTGGTCCGTCTGTCTTTAAATTAGGCGTTTGTATATAAATCCGATGAAAATATAAAAATATTTTTATAACAAAAGTTTTTTTTTTTCAGTACATAATCGGCCGATATCATATAGATGACTACGTGAAGCCTATCCCATACGCCACGTCTGACAGAGATTTTAATGGTGACTCTTGCTTTGTAGCAGGCTATGGAAGCACCGTTAGTATTCATAAACAAAAATAGTTATAAATAGGTTAGTTCAGTGAGAATAGAAAACGCGAGCTAAGGTGTCCATACAAACATCGTTTTTTTTTCGGATTCCGTACCTTTAACTTTTTCAACCTCACGTCAATACAAAACCCATCATTAACACGCCAAGTTCTTTTTGTAAGCATCAAAGTTGAACGTTATGCAAATGCACGTAGATCGGACATTGGCGTTGAAAAGTTTAGAAGAGGAAAAAGAAAAAAAACCCTGTTGTGGCATTGACTTTTATTTTAAAGACGATTTTTCAAATATCCGTAAATGCAGTATTTATTATTCTCTAAAATAAAAGTAAGTCTCCATTGCGTACAATTTGCTATTTCTAATAATTAAAGTACTTGCGGTGCATTTCACGTGATGGCTGAAAACAAAATTAAAAAGTAATTTTGTTCGTTTTCATGGCCTTCCATTATTTTGATTGTTTGTTATTTAGAGAGAAATGAACCTTATCAGTAACCCTTTCGATTTGCATCATAAAGTAAGGCATGTTCTTTTTTGTCGCATTTGACCGGTTCGAGTCCCGGCTAAGACAAGCGATTTTTCATAAATACATAAATGCAGAATTTATTGTTTTTAAAAATAAAGGAAAGTCTCCTTAACACAGAATGTACTATTTCCTGTATTTAAGGTAGTTGCCATCCATGTGGCATTCAAACTTTCATGTATTTATAAAAAATCGCTTGTCTTAGTCGGGACTCGAACTGGTCAAATGCGACAAAAAATAACGTGCTGTACTTTATGATGTAAATCGAAAGGGTTACTGATAAGGTTATTTTTTCTCTAAATAACCTTATCAGTAACCAAAAACCTCAAAAAACCCTGTATTTTGAGGTTTTTGGTTAACAACGGGATCCTATTACTTCGTCCGTTTCGTCCGTCCGTCTGTAGTATTTATACATAGTACCTTCACATTGTTCTCATTTTCACAGAAGGTTTATTACAATGGCCATTTTATCCACAAAAAAAGTAAAAAAATAAAGCTCATTTTAGTTGATTCATGAGAGCTGGCATCGAAATTTATAAAACTGTCATTAATTTCATAGACATTCGGTGCCAGTTCTTACGAATCGACTTGTACCTTACGTAGTCATATGTGTACTTAGATATAAACTTATATTTGGCAGAGCGAAAGAAATTATTTAACTTGGAGGTTTGTCACGCTGATAGCAAAGGCAACATGTAGTAAATGGCATAAAATCGACATGAAGGAGTTTATATGCATCAATGCTCATTACGATGAATTGACCGACGTGAGTAAACTGTTTGACATGTTAGTAGAACTTTGTGAACTGAAACGCTTGTTAGACCTAATTTCATAAACGCGACAGGCGACAGGTTACAATGACAATTAATTTACATTGCTTGCCCACCATGATGTTATATCTGTAAGTCTGTAGCGTTACTTGTCGACACAGTAATATATAGCGCATTGATTGTCACTGTCACCTGTCGCCTGGGGCGTTTATGAAATTGGACTCTGGTCGATTTTTGATTTTCGAGCGCTCAACATTCGACCCATCCTGTACATACGTGGGTACAGGTATAAACAAACTGGAACAAATTACCTTGCTGCTACGCGAAACCAGTGCTGTGTACAGTTAACCAATTTGATTCATAGGCCACTGTAGAACCGTATCACAATGAACGTAATAATGACTTCTGAATAAATGTCATACAATTGTATCATATGTATCAAATTGATTGATTGCACGTGCGCGGAGAAGGGTGAGTTTTTGCATTAAAAAAAATATATGTCGCACATACGCAGCTACGTGCACTATGGCACACAGCTATATGGTTTCGCGGAATAGCAGGCTAATTTGTTCCAGTGTGTTGATATGGACCTCCGCAAAGTAGCTACTTTTTATTATGTAGTTGTAGACTACGTTAAGGATACCACCCCAAACGTATTGACCCTAAAATTATACAATTTACGAGTTTTCTGCATTGTGTGTTGTTTAAAGTTCTTGAAATATGACAACGTCCATATATATAAACCCTGTCAGGACACAGCAATTAAATTATTGTATTAAACATATTTCAGATTGTAGTTAAAGAATTATAAAATTTGCATTTTAAACAAGGTTCAGTTGCCATTGTACATGGCCCTGCATAATTAACAATCTGAATAAATAGATCTGAATCTATCTATCTATTTATTTTATCAATCTGAACCAAAGCATATTGTTATTATAAAGAGTTTCGTCAAATTTCGTCATTTTTATTTACTACTACAGTTAAACAGCTTACAAAATTAATTACAAATATGGCAAGGGTTTTTATAACTTTACGTTATTTTAAACATCTATTACTCGTAGTTACTTTTTCTTTACCTGCTACTTTTTATAAGACAAATATTGCAAATCAATTTTGACTTAGGGGCCGAGTATTTAAATCCTATGCCAATGCAACAATAGTAAATTAAGGGGGTTCGATTCCCATAGAAAATGTCGGTGCACCTTTTGAAGCTTCTAGGACATTAATTTGAACGGATTTTTTTGGAAATAGTTAGTTATGGATTAATTACTTACGTAAAACCAAACAAAGAGTTGCTTTACCGATCCTGAACTGCAGTAGGATCCAGGAAATTATGATGCATTTTACCGTTGTGGGAGTACAACCGCAACCATGTGTGTGTGAAATCTTTAGATGGGTGCGTCAATTAGTGACAGTTAATATAGGTGAGTAAAAACCTATTGACAATTTCGACCAGTCACGTGACCACCTATTTAGTTCCGTGGTAACATTTACATGGGTAAAGATCGTGAAAGACCAAGTTCAAATCTCGTTGTATCTTTTTTTTTGTATTTTAAAATTTTCTTTTTTCAATGAGTTTTGCAAAGTAGGATATAGTCTTCCAAAGGAAATGATAAAACTATATTTTTTTTTTCTGATTTTGGATACAACGTAATATGACTCATTTTTATTACAATCTAAATGGAATAAACGTTCGTTTAACAAATAAAGAAACTGCCTTGAATAAAAGGATATGGACAAACTGCAGAAATATCTCAAAAAGGTAGAAATTTAAAGTTTACAACTATGTTAAATTTCATCCGGCTCACACGATTACTGTGGTACTTTTCCACAATAAATGACATGCTGATTCCTTCACAGGGATTGTCACATCTTTAAAATATTTACTGTGAAAAGGTTCCGTGCAGTGGTTCGCGGATCGAAACGGTGCAACTGTGCACTGTATCATACACGCAATGATACTATCCTTTATTTATTACAGAATAAAATTGCCCGCAGTATGGACTCTTATTTATTTCGTTTTACAATTATATTAGGTCGAGTGATAGGATTTTCTCCGACCTGAGAACTTTTTAATGAAACAAACCTTTTTATCAGATTCAGGCTGATATAAGGATAAAAATAAAAAATCTGTGGTCTATGACCTGCCAGAGGAAAAAAAATGTTCGATGACAAAGGGATTGTCTAAGCTATTGCGATGCTGTTACACTATTTACGTGAAAGAAAACCCAGAACAATTTGAACATTTTCCAGTTCTTGGTAAGTGATCTCAAAACCAGCAACCCTAAGATACATATTAATTTATTGCCAGTTTTTAGGTCCCGCCTCTCTCGCTTTCCAAATCAATCAATTAATCACTATTTAAAAAGTGGTAGCTCAAACTGCAACTAGCAAACTGAACTGGTTAGAATCTGACTCTATCACACTAAAACAAGACTTCCAAGATTTCACGGTGGACGCTGTGGTTGTCCCTCATTGCTGCGACTAGATCTCTTCGTCGTGCTCGAACTGACCTGCAACAGCTGGTCGCCTGGTACGCCTCGGGACGACGACAACAGGTCAAACGTTATGACGTTTATACTGTGGAAGATGCCGAACGGCCCTTTGCGGGAAGCCACCTGCGTCGAATATCTGCCATGATTTCGTCTTACCTAGAGCCCCTAAACGTATAACTATGCAGCAATAAGAAGAAGCTTTTATGTTGGGGGCTTGGCGCCTTGTCTATGATAAAAGCCATCGTGTACAAAATTACAGAAAAGACAGGTGACCAGAGGCGAAGTTCGTTGCCATCACTGATCATTAACAGTGATCATAATTCATAGGTCTGAGGGCCTGGCCACATACGACGGCGTGTTGTATTGTACAGGCGCGAAAAAAAAATGGGCGAACCCATTTCTTTCTATTATGGATCAGGATTGGAGTAATTTTAAGAGGAAATACGAGGTGTTGAAAATAAGTGAACACAAATTTTTCGAGTACTTTAGAATGTCTGTATCAAGATAAAATATATTGTAATCTCCTTGTATTCAAAAGCAACACGTATTTAGAGAACCTGTGGGACCTTTGAAAATGTTAGGATTAACTATAACTACTATAGCTGAGTTTCTTGCGGCATTTCTTCTCAGTAGTATCTTCGATTTTCTGAAGCGCTAGTAGATTCAGACATGTAAAAGAGCCTATATGGCCAACTTGCAAAATAAATTTTTCATTTTCATAAGGTACGCGGTATAGCTGTACGAAATGAAAACATGTTTTACTCGATTGCCGCCAGAAGGGAGGGTTATATGTTTTTCGAGTGTAAGTGAGTATGTATGTATGTAAGTATGTATGTATGTATGTATGTCTTTTCTGTGCCATGCGCTGCACCCTAAACGGTTTGATGGATTTTGATTTGTGAGGTGTCGTTGGATTCGTCTTGATTGGAGGGGTGACTAAGCTATGTCAATATTAACCGGCTCACCTGGCAATTTGTCATCTACTACTGCTTTTAAGCTACAATATGCATACAAGTGTAAAACTGGCAAATGGCTTCCCTGGTGGTAAGTAATTCTCCTAAATGCTTCACCTGGTAATCTGTAATCTACTGCTGCTTCTAAGCTACAATGAGCATACAAGTGTAAAACAGGCAAGCGGCTTTCCTGGTGGTCAGTGATTGTCCTAAATGCTTTACCTAGTAATTTGTCATATACTACTGCTCTTAAGCTACAATGCGCTTACAAATGTAAAACAGGCAAGTGGCTCCCATGGAGGTAAGTAGTTTTCGTAACCGCCTTACCTGCTAACTTGTTATCTACCACTGCTCCTAAGCTATAATGAGCTGCGGCACCTCGGCCGCTTGCTATAATTCGTCACATACAATTCTATACAATTAATCGGAGCGCGCAGAACGCAACGCCCCGGACGCACGCTTCGGGCGCCTGCTATGTTTTGTCCTCCTCGTATTTCCTCTTAAAATTACTCCCATCCTGATTCATAATAGAAAGTAATGGGTTTGACCAGAACATTCTTTTTATTTGTCTTTTCGCGCCTGAATAACACGGCGTCGTGGTACAACGCGGCGCCCCACCGTGCACCCGCTCAGTACGGCACCGCGCGGTGTATTTCCACAGCGCGGACCGTAAATATGCACGGTAAAACGGCGCCGCGCCGTTTCACGGTAACGACTCCGCGCCGTGGACATGTGGCCAGGCCAGATTTCAGGTTTTAGTTATAGTATTATTTAAGTTGTTAGTTTACTTTTATTTCAAGTTTTTAGTTATTTTTCTGTTACTTATTTTTTAAATTTGCTTTTGTATTTAATGTTTCAAGTGTCAGATAATCTAATAATATTAAACTGTCATTTTAGATTTATAGCTTCGTTAATTGAAGGGACAAAAGGAAGAGGAAGACCCAGACTGACATATTTTGAGCAAGTGGAAGAAAATTTTCGAACCGCGTCGTATTGGAACATCAAACGGCTGGCGGAGAAGAAAGAAGACTGGCGATTACTGACAGGACCTGATGATAAACGGTGAAGGGCGGGATGGTTTTTTTTTGCAAGTTTTATTTATCTGTTTTGTCACAAAATTTACCTCATATTGGTATGAAAATAGTATTAAAGTATACAAACAAATCACTTTTATATAAGACCCCACTAGACCATGTACCTACAAAGCTCTCAAATTATTAATGAAAAGAGTAATGTCGTATTTTTTAAACAGGTCACATGGAGTATCAAAAGAAATAAACACATTTGATTCAGGCTGATCCAAACAGTGTATTAAAAAGTATAAGCTTCTTCAGAAATTATTCGTTACGGACTTATCAAAAGAGCCTGTTGTATTTTGTATTGTACCTAGTACAAGGCACTTCCTAAAATGACCACTTCCAGTTGTGACCCCTTCCTAAATACTATTATTTCATAAAATGACTTCCTGATATAAACATTTCCTGATTTGATCACTTTCCAAAATGAGCATTTCTCGGTGTAACCACTCCCAGTATTTCATAGCGCGACGTGACTTGACTACAAATCTACTAGTGACCCGCTGTTGCTTTGTTCCAATTTCATAGGTTTTCTCAGACTACAAAAGTATTATGATATGGTGCCTGCCTTACAGGTTGAATTTTTAAAACTGTTATCATTTTTGGGTGGCATACCAAAAAGTAAAAAGGAAAGTTATTGGTGCGATTCGTTCCGTCCGTCTGTCCATCCGTCTATCTGTCCATCTACCTGTCATAGCGACATATTTTAGTACATTACTAATGCTATATATTTGAAATGTTGAACAGATTATAAAATTTCCTTACTCAACCGTATTGCTAGTCAAAAAATTAAGAAACATACTTTCGGTTCATCTGAAAATGTGAAATGTATGTCTCTCGATGCCTTATAACACTAGTCAGATGGAGCCGCATGCATTTCGGCTAGTACGGAGAGATAAAATAGATTATGTTCAAAGAGAAATACCGTTTTAATAGTAGTAGTAGCTTAATCAATTGAGTATCATTAGCTGAGAAATGGTTTTTGTTGATGTTAAATATAAAATTTGCAGGTACTTCAAGGTCATAAATAAAAAAAATAATATCATAAATCGGTCATATCGGGAAGTGACTACAAGTGTTCATATCGGGAAGTAGTCTCATAAGGAAGGGATCGCCTCAGAAAGTGGTCATATCTTGACCTGATCATATCGGAAAGCGGTCATATTAGGTGTGGTCTTCAAGCAAAATCATCTTGATTTGTCGTTTCAGAAAGTAATTAGTTTTAACAGAAAGGGTTAATTTTTTTTAAAAACTTTTTATAAATAACGCCCAATTCTGGTACCAATATCGGAATTCTAGAACAGAATGTCCAATGTCACTAACCACTGGACTTCTGAAAGGCGAGATTTTAGCCTGTGGCAAAAAAAAGACTTAAAACAAATTAGGATGGTCAGAATATTACCAATTAATAGGCTTACGTAGTCATCCATACTATATTATTAATGCGAAAGTCTGCCTGTCCGTCTGTCTATCTGTACGGCTTTCGCACTTAAACTACTGAGTCGATTTCGATAAATTTTTGTACAAAAATAGTTTCATACATAATAATACAGGGTACTTTTGACATGAAACGTCTTTAATTTGGACATGAGGGGCTCACAATGCAAAAACCATGTCTGAACGAAATATGTTATGATTAGATCGCTTATTACTTTAAAAATATTGCACATATATGTAGACAATATTTTATTTAATCACATTTTTTCTTCACTTTGTTTTCGAAAACTATAACGTTATGTATCGTCAGTGACATACATTTATTTAGCTCATAATATTTTACTATCATGATTTATTTTAGATTTATAGCTTCGTTAATTGAAGGGATAAACGAGAGAGGAAGACCCAGATTTACGTAATTTGAGCAAGTGGAAGAGAAGTTTCGAAGCACGTGGTATTGGTATATCATACAGCTGGCGGAGAACAAAGAAGAGAGGCAATTACTGAGAGGACCGATGATAAACGGTGAAGGGCGGAATGGTATTTTTTTTGGAATGTTTAGCTACCTATTGTGTCGCACACTAGACCACATATTTGTATGAAAAATTGTTTTTAAAAGTACAAACAATATCCTTTTAGATAAGACCCCACTCGAACGCATTAGTACTAGAGATTGCAAACTGGTCGGGCCCGGTGACCTTTTAGGCACCCACCGGGCCCGACCATTCTTACGGGGCCCGGTCACCGGACCTGGTAAGTAAACCGCGGCGCGCTGCGCGGGAGCGCCAACTCGTAGAATGTACGTTATTAGTTTTGTTTTTTTTTACTATGTGTTCAAATAGACACTATAAGGAGTAAAGAGAAAGCTTGCTTGTTTAAACTTATAAAAATGAATAAATTACTGATACGAATGTTACCTTTCCGCCCATAAGTAAAAGTAATCAATTCTGTAATAAGTGTGATTTTGAGACTTGAGTGAGACTGATTATTGTGATAATTGTTCATAAGCCAGTTTGAAATAAACATCAACCTTGAATCATTATTTTTCCATTCATATACAGGGTGTAATCGTTAAGTGTAGCCAGGCGATTATTCAGTAAATTTAACAGATATCAGAAAACTTTAAGCTGATGTCGAATTTACATTACCCAATGAGTAAAATTACATTAATAACTTTTTTTAATAAAACCAGAAATATCCCAAATATTAACTTCAAACCCTCCCATACATTTAGTACGCCGTTCGTTGAAAGACAATATAAGGCCTAGTCATTTCACCATTATAAAATGATTCATGAATTGTTTTAATACAGTTTATTTGCGTAAATAATGAATTTTAAGCACTTTTCTCTTACGACATTATTTGAGGCTGCGTGAGACTTACGGCCGCAAAGGAGAGTTTGAAGTAAATATTTGGGATATTTCTAGTTTTATTTAAAAAGTTATTAATGTAATTTTACTCATTGGGTAGCGTACTCTCGATATCAGATTAAAGTTTTCTGATATCTGTTACATTTACAGAATAATCGCCCGACTACACTTAACGATTACACCCTGTATAGAAAATTTTCATAAAATATTTGAAAGGTTTCATCACTAACACACAACCCGGCCGGGCCCGGCGGACCCGGCCGGGTTGGCGACGAATGCAACCGGGCCCGGCCGGGTTCAGAAACATACCGGATTGCATTCTCTAATTAGTACCTACTGTATGGTATTGTGGTTCGTATAAGGCACTTTCTTAAATGACTGCTGCCAGATGTGAACTCTTACCAAATGCAACAATTTTATAAAATTAAGTCCCGATATGAACATTTCTTGATTTGACCACTTTCCAAAATGAGCACTTCTTGATAAAATCACTCCCAGTATTTCATAGCGTGACGTGACTTGACTACAAATCTACTAGCGACCCGCTGTTGCTTTGTTCCAATTTCATAGGTTTTTTTCAGACTACAAAAGTATTATGATATGGCGGTGTGCCTACCTTACTAGTTGAATTTTTAAAACCGTTATCATTTTTGGGTGTCATACCGAAAAGCAAAAAGGAAGCTTATTGGTACGACTCGATTCGTCCGTCCGTCCATCTGTCCATCTATCTGTCATAGCGGCATATTTTAGCACAGTACTAATGGTTTCTATTTAAAATGTGGAGCAGAAATTAATTTTTTTTTGTTACTCAACCTGATTGCTAGTAAAAAAATTATTATCGGTCATATCGGGAAGTGACTACAAGTGGTCATATCGGGGAGTTATAAGGAAGGGGTCTCCTCAGAAATTGGTCATATCTTGACGAGATCATATCGGAATGCGGTCATATTAGGTGTGGTCTTCAAGCAAAATGGTATCATCTTAATTGGTCGTTTCAGAAAGTTATAGAAAAGCGTTCGGATTAGTGGTAGTTTTAAGAGGAAACGGTTTTATCTCGAATGGGTAATTTTAGAAAGTAATCAGTTTGAATCGAAAGGGTTAAATTACTTAGTTTTTTATAAAAAAGCCCAATTCTGGCTGGTAGCAGTTCCTAAGTTCTAGTTCTAGATGTCCAATCTCATTGGCCCCTGAACAGCTGAAAGCCTGGATTATGGGCATGTGACAAATATTCTTGAACTGCAGAGCGGTCATGATATGGTCACTTTTGTGGTTACTAAGCACGGCGCCTATTTTAATACATTAACTATAACCACAGCAATTCCATGGGGATGAACACCGGCAAAATGCTTGGATATTTTTTCGGTACCAAGTAATTAGCTGTTTGTTGTTGTTGTTGTTAGCTTCGTAAGTGAACCAAAACAATATCACATTTTTGGTTGCCTCATTTAATTTAAAAAAATAAAAACGTAAAATGTCATAAAATGTTTTTATTTTTTACAATTATATGGCGCAACTAAAAAGTCTAATGTTATTTGGGGCACTAATTACTTTGTAATGTAAAAATATCCAAGCACTTTGCTGCAATTCATCCAGAGGAAATTGTTGGACAGATTCAAAAGAAATTATATACGAAAGACAGAATATCAACAGTTAAAAATCTAACATAAACATAACTAATATTATAAATGCGAAATTCCGTCTGTCTGTCTATTTGTCTGACCAGCTCTCACGCGTTACTGGCTTAGTCTATTTATATATTGACACCTGCGAATGGATGCAGGGTGACTTTTTCTTTTTAAAATGTTAAATTTTTTTTAATTACCCAATTTTATTTGTAAACTCGTTAATTTATTTCATTATTTGATCGCGCGATCGTTCTAGAACCCAAGTAAATGTTGTTCTAAATAATAAAAATGTAACTTATCCATTTTATAAAAAATACGAGGACTACCCTAACACTCCACCGGTGCGTAGGTATGTCAATCTCAACAAATAGGCCTGGTTTCAGTACTGCTTTATTTATAAACTATGTCTATAGGCCTATTGAGCCTGAAATGAATTGATTCTATTCTATAATGGGGGTGGACATTGGGAAGTGGTCGTTTTGGGAAGTGGTGAATTTATTTTAAGAAGTGGTTATTAACTTTCATAATATAAAAAAATCAGTACCTACAGTTCTTTGCAACTTTAGCAACAAAGTGTCATGACTCCATTTTTGAAAACAGAATGTTGCATCTTTCACACTATAGTTGGTGTGTCACAAGACATAATAGCTAACTGCTACCTGACAAGTCAGGCAGCCAAGGCCTTCCAGAATGCCCGTGAGATTCCGCGTGACGTCGAAGGCGCATTCTATCTTATTCATGTATTCTGTGATATTATTCAACGATGGCTAGGCGTTTAGTTAGCTGTTGTCTTTGGGTTTCTATCAACGGTGCATCATACGTGTCTTAACTATTATTTTCCTTAGGATTATCATGTGTCTCAACAATAAAAATGCATTACATAATTACCACTTTTCTAGTTTTATTATCTCACAGACTCATAACAGCCCATCTTTTTCATTTCTCTCAAAAGCAGCGTGCCTAAACAAAGTGGCATTGTTGGCGTTGACGTTCTGGTAGAAATAACAACATTGTGCGGTTGACGCCAAAGACTGTTTACTGTTTTCCACCTTATTGCAATGGAATAAGTTATAAAGTGTTTGACGTCGACGGTGTAGTCAGCCAAATTGAACTCTGGGTCTCTAGAGAACTAGTAGCAAATGTAGCAATGAATGAAAGCAATATTATTAAGACATTTACTATGAAAAGTAATTTTGACATTTATTGGTAAAGGTTCTCAGAATTCACATTGATTGTCTGCACAGACTCGATGTAAGGGTGGCAAAAGCAAAATTCAAAAAATATTTTGATTAGACATACCTACATTCACGCTTCAACACCAATTGTATGTACCTTTCTTTGTTGAGGTTCAATCGGATTTATAAAATATCATATCATCCATCAGGGTCCATTTAACATACTCAAAAATATGAACGACCGCTCTTATAACAATGTATAATTAAAGCGTTGGTAAGTATATACTTTTACACATGACCGTATCAGAGATTCGCAAAATACTTAGTCCATATAAGACATTTTTCAACTACCGGCACTTTCACTCGCTCGCATTGAGTAGTGCGACACAGTAAGAGTATGAAAAAACTCATAATCATAGGTCATAGGTTAGGTTACAATAACCCCAAGCTATATCAAGGCTCATGAGCTTTGGGGGCCATGGTCAGATAACCCAGTGCCCAGTAGCGGAGTTCCGTCGACCCCACCCTGAGGAACAGAACATCCTTGTGCTCCTACCAGCAGTAGCACTAGAAAATGCTCAAGAGTGGTTATCATTCGATAAACGCAAAGTAGAAGATTAACGTAGGCAGCCGGTATAAATATTTGTGGGAGATTCTGATATTTTGTGAGTTTAGTATTTGGAGAGTCAGGTATTTTGCAATTCATGGACGTTTTCTGTGGGTAATCGTAACTCCACATGACTTTTTTTTATAAATAAATAAACTTCACTGTTTTGGTCGTACCCCGAATCTGGTATTTAGTGAAGCAAGTATTCTACTCAAGGGAGCTCCACCTCTGCCACGATGCTTCAGCTTATCAGCGAGTGGAGAAAGTTCGGCTTTTATGTAAGTATGGTAAGTCCTACCTACTACGGTCTGACGACGAGTGGAAGGCTCCTGTAAGTCTCTATTTTCCACTATACGTTTGGTTTTGCTTTCGTACAGGAACCTTCCGCTCAATAGTCGGGCTATTGCTAGCTCAGGAATCTATGCTAACTATATAAGTAAGGCTCTTCACAAAGACCAATTCTGTATCCAACGTCTTACCGCATCAGACCGTCGAAAATATTATCGGTCAAACCTATGGCAGTCAGCGAGATAAGCTTGGTGGTTATTTAGGTACAGGTACCTTCTATCAGGAACCATAATCCTTAGGATCAGTCCTTCGGTCGACTTATGGTAACCGACCCTGTAATGACATCAGTAGGTCACTAAAGCCAGCAATCATGAGGCACTGGTATTATACAACAAAAAAGTTGTAAAGATTTCGAGTAAGGAGTACCTAGGTGTGATGTGTATGATTGATATCACCTAAAAACGTTACAAAGACTTTATCTGAGTTTAGCACCAAAGTCTTTCATGGTCACCAGTTTTTACTACGATAATCACAATCACACTTGTGGGCCTTTATATCTTAGACTTGAAAGCCTGAAATCATAAGAGATGGCTTTTCTGGTCTACACAAGTAAAACTAATAAAAGTTATGTATTTTAGTCATTCGTGTATTCAGGTATACAGAAATTAATAACACGATACAAATATTTTATATCAGTTTTATTGCAGTCTGAAAACGTACGCCAACTAGCTAGCTAACTGCCGCGAAAGATTGTCGCTAGCTGGCGCTGTATAGTTGCATGTGTGTGTGTGACGATACTGTCTGTATACGCTCGTAAACAGATTCTGCATTTTTTCTCAGGACTGGCACAACAATACCTTCCAACTGTGAAGTCAAAAAATCAACCGTATTCAGATACCTACGGTAACAAAAAAATAATAAAAAAACAGCGATAGGTTACGAAAAATTACGAAAAAACCGTAATTTTTTTTACAGCGCCATCTAACGGGACTTTGTTTGAGAGCGACCCTAGTCGGTCCCCCTTAATATCAACAAACAAATCTTGCATTTTTTAACAAATACGTGTTCTTCACAGGGTGATACTGGAAGTCCATTGGTTTGCGACAATCAACTTGTGGGTCTCGCAAGTGGTAAGAAACGGAGAGCAGGGATATACTTCACTAGAGTATCGAGCTTTACGGAATTTATTGATACCGAAGACAGGGCTGAACCGGAAAACAGGAAACCGCCAATGTTCTTCATGTTCTTGATTATTTATTTAAGCGTTTAGTACAGTTTTGCTTTTACATATTTTGTTTTACTGTATCCAACCTTTAAACTTGCCACTGCAAACAGTTTTTATTCGTCGTTTGACTTACTTACAAAGTACACTGGCTTGCTTATAATTATTACTTAAATTTACACTTCTGCCACTTTCTCGTAAGGGTTTTAAAGTTTTCTGACTTTCCCTTACAGTTAGAGGGCACTCCAGGACGATATGGCGCCTTGTTTGTTTCTTCGCTCGTCTTAGATTATTTTCACTTGAAACCTATTTCTTCCGAAGATACGAAACTTGATCACCAATTTGAAAACAATTTGAATGGTTTATGTTGCGACGAATCTAATTAGAGTTTCGAACCCATTTCGAGGTCTCATGCTCACGGGCAGACCGCTGACGGCATCGGCAGTAGTGGGTACTTTCAGCAATAAACCAAACTGCCTTATATCCCACCTAGACCCAAGAGTGAAGCAATTTTTAAAAAACCACCCCATATTATGCTTCGTGGTTCTTATGCTCTATCTAACTAAGGCTTTAGATATCCATGTTTTTATTATGTTATTCAATCATCCGAAAAAAAAATTTCGGCCTCTGGTGCATAGCCAAACCTAGGCCAAACTAGAGCCAAACTCGTAGTAAGAGAATGATATATTATATGCCTATTATATGTGTTAACAAGTTTTACGCGAGTTTTGTAAAGTGTTTATTCAGAAATTATTGGTTTGGAGTTAGCATTCTGCTATATTTTCCTTATTCTGTGTCTATGGTTACCGTGTCCGTCTTGGATGAAGCACTAAAGCATGGATATAGCCTCAGTACTTGTCAAGTGCACAAAGCCAAAATGGTCACCATTGTGTGCGTCAAGGTAGTAAAACCTGCAAATTAATAAGAAAAACGTAGATTATACTACCTTAATGTAAACATAACCATAGCCAAAGAGTGACCATTTTATCTATTGGTTGTGTACAGGGTGTCAAGAGGGTGTGTGAAGAGGAGTTTAGAGTATGTAGTCATCTCTTTTTGACACATTGTATTGCCATTTAAAGTAAAGAGATCAGGTAATATAATATCGCTTTCAATTTTAATACTCCTTCCATGCTATACTATTTATATGGTGTCCGTCCTATGTCAGTCATAAAGACATTGGCATAGATAAGAGAGCATTATAGGCACTAGGCCATAAACCACAAACCATAAACATAGTTCTCTTTCTACGCACTACGCATATTAATTGCCTATTAAAGGGAACATTGGTGTCAGATTGACAACATTTAGAAATAGTAATTCGAGCTTAAAATTGTAATGAATTTGTATTAAAAAATCCTTGGTAAAATGTATTCGTTTGTTAAAATTGTTCTTGTATTAAATGTATTACAAAACGATGGAGAATGTTTACCGGAAATGTATTTAAAACACCTGAATGAAATTGAGGTCGCTCCATATTTTAGAGTTTATGATGGAGTTCCGGCAAAAGAAAAAGAGTTTCCGTATCAGGTGAGATCAATATCCCGTCTGATTATCAGTCCTAAGAAGCACACGTGCCAGAATGGTCACTCTGCAGCAGAGCTATCTAATCTCGTTTTTGCCCAACTGCCGCCAGTAGGGTCTGGTACGAGTATGTTTTTCAATTGTATGTATTTTTTAAGATGAGAAATG
Source organism: Ditula angustiorana (assembly GCA_963691745.1). Classification (NCBI taxonomy): domain Eukaryota; kingdom Metazoa; phylum Arthropoda; class Insecta; order Lepidoptera; family Tortricidae; genus Ditula; species Ditula angustiorana. The sequence continues at coordinate 10,290,101 of OY829482.1, read as the reverse complement.
TAATCAAACTAATCGATGGCAAGTTTTTTTTGCTAAAGTGCTATTATAAAGTGTAAAGAGCTGCTAAGAAAGATATAAGTAAATCATGCTATTTCAGCATAATCTATTTGAAAAAGGCTATTTATGTATATATTTTATTGCAGCACTTTTTCAAAGACTTACCAAGATTGTTTACAATATTTCTCATCAAAAAAAATTGAGGTATAGTCCTCCGTGGAAGTTCCACCTTCCAACTGACTATTTATCCATTACACAGATTCAAATGCTAGTATTCTACTAATGTTGGACGTTGTCTAGCTGTTCCACGTCGTACAGTCAGCCTCAGAAATAACTAAACACTTAAAACTTAGTCGAAGTAACGTATGAGATGACAGTGTCTCGAATTTGTCACATTTCTGACAGCGACAAGGTACTAAAATGGTCAGCTACTTCTGAGAGTGACTCGTACCATTCACATCCCAGGTTCAATTTTCTTACATAGATCGTACTAAATTTTCCTGTAACCACAATATCTCCAACGGAGGTACCCTTTTCTGTTGTAAGTTTTTATCTTTTCGTCTTGAATTATTACTATTTCTTGTTTGTTTTTTTTCATACATTATATTTATGGGAGGTACGAGTATTCTAAACAAAATGAATAATCCCTCATAATTGCTGGCCCGCTGCCCCCGATCACATGGCCATTCTAACCCTGTTCATAGCTTCTGTGACATCAAGGGACTGGGATGACTTGCTCCGTGACTCGTCAAATGGCTAGCTTAATTGAATCAATACTAATTATCTTTTAGTACTAATACTAATTATGTTTTTTTTTCTATTTTCTTGCATGCTTATGGAACTTGTTCCGGAATCAATTATTGTCACTTATTTATTCCCTGGTCTGTGTAGGTATCGATGAAGAAGCCGATAAAGACGGCGTACTACACCTTCTGCGGGGGAACGATTATAGCTCCAAGCAAAGTACTTTCTGCGGCCCACTGTTTCTACAATAAAAGAACCCATTCCAGCTGTGCTTCCGTGTAAATAAGTATCTTCCGCATTTTATTATACACTAGCTATTCATACTAAACTTCGTTCATTGCTATTCCATTTTTCTGCGCAATTTGATTATTTTTTCTCTCCATAAGAACCTTCAACAAAGTATTAGAAAACTTAAAAAAAATGAAATCGCTAAAGCTTTTCGCAAGTCAAGCCATGACGAAGGGAAACAGGGATTCATTTTTAACCGACTTAAAAAAAAGGAGGAGGTTCTCAATTCGACTGAATATTTTTTTAATTAATTAATTATATGTATAGACAGATGACAAATCGTTAACGCAGCTAGGACTTCATCCACTAAACATTAAACGTGTTTTAAGGCCTCTCATTATATAGCAGTTGCATAAACTACTATTTAAGGCTAAGCGTCCTTTAAAATGTTACCCGAATGTTCATTGCATAGTTACCCGAATTGACCTTTAAAAATAAACTAAAACTATATTTTTTTAAGAAAACAATCGGCAAAGTCCCTGACTAACTTGTTTGCTGTTGCGGGGACACTGTTCAATATGGAATACGCACAAAGAGGTGTCAACGCCCAATGGCGAAGGATCTGCCGAACCGTCGCGCCAGTAGCTTACGATTTTCCGAGAAGAGATATCGCAATAGTGGTGAGCTTTAGTTCATACGTATTTGTTACCAGAAAGGTTAGATACTTTTGCCACATTAAGGTAACAACTACTGTTAAATAATACAGTCATAAATGCCTGTACAGCATGCATCCCATCCCATGGTCGACGGTGATCACTTCCCATCAGCTTATATTCATGTTTGTTTGCCTCCCTATTAAAAATACATATAAAGTTGTTATCATGCTACACACCACGCCACGCCACACCACGTTACGCCACGTCGTAATAAGCTCTTCAGAAAAATCTGCGCGGAACTAGACCCCAGTTTTCTTATTTTGCCCTATTATTTTTAGTTTACGTCAAAACCTTTCACTTACAACGATCATGTTTCTGAAATACCTTATGCTAAAGAAGAAAAGAGCTACCAAGGATTAAAATGTGTTGCATCTGGCTATGGGCAAACTGAGAAAAACGTAAGTACTTATGGTTGAGAAATAACGGAAAGGTGTCTACGCCAAAGCAAAATCAAATGTATCGGTAGTCATTATTTATTATGTAGTTCAGCTAACAGCAACATCACTCGCGTACCTCGCACACATTCCTCACTCACATCCCTCACAGGCATGTCTGCCTTGTTTTGTATGTAAAAAACCTAGCTCTGCCAAGCCCATTCCCAACAGAGCAGAGCTATGCTGAGCGAGAATAAGAAAATGTAGTAATAAAATTTCAGTGATACGCATCTATTTATTTTGAATGGTGTCACTAAAATTACTGTTCATATCATCACATCCATCTTATGGCAGCGACGCAACCGAATGTGAATATTTAATGACATAATCATTGCTAAAATACGGTCTCACAGTGCTTGTTGACGCAGCGTCGAACGCAGCTAAAGCGAAATACCACCCAAAATACTTGACTTTGTAAATAGTTTTATTTACAGTAGGTATTTTTTGAGTGACCTATGTGTTTTCTTTATCAGCCTAGGTCACACCAACTGCTCTGGGCGCTACTCCAGATAATTCCGGAACGCACATGCAGTCGTATACATAGACTTAACACAAAACTTTTTGTATGTACTTCGAACTCTATCTCGGATATCGGAAAGGTACAGATAGGTTGTGTATCTACCAGAGCTGTGCGAGATAGCGGAGTAGTGCGAAGGTTTGAAGCAAAGCAGTGAAACTGTGTATGTATACGTTCCTCGCTTACATTTCTCGCACGCATGTCCCACTTGTTCCTCTCTCGCATGAACCGAGAATTGGGGTTTTTTAGGTTAACTAGTTAGTAGCTAAATGGAGCTGTGCAAGGTAGTGGAGCGGTGCGATGATGCGTAGCTAAGCTAAGCTGTGAGACGGTGTGCAAATAAACGTTGCAAAGATGCGTTGCGGACTAGTGACTTGTGGACTCTTTCAGATACTTTCCGTACACGTTCCTCGCTCACATCTCTCGCCCTCGCATGCATATCTCGCTTTTTTTGTACCTAAAAACCTCGCTTCGTTAATTTCCACCAGAGCTGTGCTGAGCGAGGATTTAAAAATGAAGTAATTCTATTGGTAGATCTTTTTCTCGCGCAACTCTTAGCTACCTCGCACAGCTTTGGCCTTAGCCCGAAGTTAAATGGTAAGAGTTCTTGCTTGCAAGTTTTCATTATACATTGCGGGGTTCATTCGATCGATCGATCACAAATTATTTCGGACTTTTACAGAAAGTAGTTGTTTATTTTGACGTATCGCATTTACTAGCCTACGTTCCAACAATAATTTAAAGTGTGCCTAAAGTGCCGAAGGGGTCCGTAAAGAAAAATTAAATATGTACTCATTTTTGTGGTCATAGTGTTTAGTTTTTAGTTAAGTTGATCTATTAATTATTTAAAAATTTAAAATAACAAACATGTAAACAGATTAGTGAACATATTTTATAACTAAAAAAAATTAAAATATAAACTTAATGCTCCCCAAAAACGAACCAAGTCTCTGTATGGTGTAGTGATCTAGTGATCATTATAGAGTTATTGCATTGTATTTTTCTAACCACAGGGAGATTCGGGAGGACCTCTTGTATGTCTGAAAACTGGGCATGCTAATGAAACCAACAAGGGAATTTTAATCGGCATCGCATGCGGCAAACGGGAAAATAAAACTGGAAGTCTAGTACCCGGTGCCTCTTTCTTCACTAGAGTTTCTAGCTATCAAAAATTCATTGAAAATAAGAAGACAATATTAGTGCCAGATTTGACACTGAGGATAAGTGCTTTTAATTTTGCTTTACAATTTTTTAATAACTGATTGAATTTATAGAATTTATTAAAATCTGTAAAAAACCTCGAGTATAAATAAAAAATTAAATTAAAAAAATAATAAAGGCTTATTTAAATAGTGTAATAAGTTTATTATTTTCAGGCGCTACTCACTCAAACTGTACTAATTTCTTCTATAGACATGTTGTTTCCTTTGCTAATTAAATATGGGACTCTTACTTAGGTACTTCCATATACCTACTCATACATTGTGTCTGGTGCTCAAATTCCTCAACTTTAAGTCAGTTTTTGATGGTATTTATTCATTTTCGCAATGTTGGTGAGTAAACATTGGAAGAAAAAATATAAGAGAATAGTAAGCTTCATTCATCTTTTTACACTTTTATAACGTAGTTTTGTAAGTTAGCAATAATTTTTCAATGAAAACTATGAACCTAATTTTGGTTTTGAATTAAATTGTGCTTAGTTGTAAAATACAAAATATGAGAAATTTTCCTTCTAACGTATTGACGTTCAGCCAGAGCCCAAGCTAAAGGCTTCGAGTAATACAGAAAAGCTAATTTATACCTTTGTTAAATCAATTCAGTCGTTTAAGGAAATTTTGCAAAGACTATTACGGAACAAACAGATCTACTATTGATTTAATCCTATTGTCATGAAGACATTAACTTCCCGGGCGTATGATTGGATATATCTTGCAATGCAAATGTTTGGAACTGACGCTGACCTAAATAGGCTACCACTGGCTTCACGCACACCAAATTTTGAACCCATCTGACTACCGGAAGTAAATTAAAACTGTCTTTCAAGATTTGTCTAATTTCCTTTAAGCCTTTAACCTAATCTGTGACTTGGCTTAAGGGACCTCAGGCTTCAAAGCTTAACATATTATTACTTATAGGTCGGTGCTTATGCTTATTATTTGAAAAACTTTGACTTTACCGTATCCTCATGGTATGCTTACTATATCCCATCTGTATCCGTCACTAAGACATTGGTGCGTCAGATTGTCAACATTAGGAAATTATGATATTATAATTCGGGCTCAAAATTTTAATGTAAGCAACCCGTAATTAAAAATTTGTTAGTAAATGTATATTTTTCTAAAAATCGTCTTTGTATTAAGTGTATTACAAAACGATGGGGAATGTTTACCGGAAATGTATTTAAAACACCTGAATGCAACTGAGGACGGTCCATATTTTAGAGTTTTTAATGGAATTCCGGCAAAAGAAAAGGAGTTTCCGTATCAGGTAAAATTCAATATCCTATTAGATTCTCAGTCCTACGAAGAACATGTGCCACATTAATTCAATAGAGACAAAGTAGTCAAGACAAAATTAGTTCTAAAAACCGTTTGGCCAAAAGTTTCAGCTCATTAATTGCTACAAATCACTTCTGGCTTTGCTACAATCTTTACTTTTCAAGATATTTTACAAGTATATCATAAGCAGGTCAGGTTAGTGTTTTAATAAATAATATCTTATATGTTTGACTGGCATTAGCGGAAAATAAGAAAACAAATAGAAACTTATACTTTTGTGGGCTACTTAGATGTAATTGGCACTTTTATGAGTCTTATGCAGAAATGACTTTAAAATAATGTATGACTTACGATCTGAGCGACCGAAAGACGTCTGCTCTATAAAAGCTCATCGTTATCTTCATATCAGCCGAAAGACGTCCACTGCAGAACATAGGTTTCCCCCAAAGATCGACATAACGCCCGTTTCTGCATTGCTCGCATCCAGCTGTTTCCCGCAACCATCAGGTCATCGGTCCACCTTGAACAGGTCTGCCCTCGTTGCGTCTTCCAGTACGCTGTCACTCGAGATCTCCCTGGCCCCGTCTGCTGTCACTTAAGTCTTTACACTCGTACGATATATGAAGAAAACGCCAAAGACATATGGTGCGGGCTGGGCTGGGACCGCTTTGATCGGACCGCAGAGTGCAGAACGAATTCACTGCGACAAAATCTGTACTGTTTGCGCTTTCCAAATTCATGTAGGCAGTAGTGACGTGTTTTCCTATGAAAGTAAGGACTACCGCCCTGGGTGGGCGCTCTATATCGTCTCTGGAGTATATTATTCATCTAGGGCACAAAATTTAAAAATTCATCCCTGCACTGCAGGTGGATTAACTAACATGGTTTGTGTAGGTATCGATGAAGATGCGTCTCAGGACTATGTATTATACATTTTGCGGGGGAACGATTATAGCTCCAAGCAAAATACTTTCCGCGGCCCACTGTTTCTACAACAACAGAAGCCCATGCAGCTGTACTTCAGTGTAAATAAGTATCTTCCGCAGCTTCTTAAAGAGTAACGGGATGAATGATGAACGATGTGATGCTTGTTATTCTGTAATCGTAGTTGACTCTATACACACACACACACACACACACACAGTCTTACAATCCTTTAGCGTCGATAGGACTGATTGGCACAATAATTGCATCTATGGAAAAAGTGACTTTTAAAATTTCTATTCTCGTTTAGTCTCAAAGCGACTTTTGATCCTTAATCTAAATATTACCGATTGACGTCAAAAAATCCCCAAAGGGGACATTTTTCAAAACAAACTTTTTTTTTACATCTGTTCATCTAAAAGTTGCTGAAGGTCTTCTAGGGTAATTTCGCGTGACAGCGGCAAGGCAACAGTAGCTTAGAGTAGCTACTGTATCAAGAGTAGTAACCTAGATGTACTTTTCATCTTGTATACCTATTGCTAGCAAGAAAAATATTTTATAAATTTAGTTTTATTTAAAAAAATTGCACCTTTTTTACTTTCTTGCTGGTATCTTTTCATCAAAAGGTTTTTCCGAACCGGTGGTAAATTTTGTGACATTCATAGGTGCTTCCTGTAAGCCTAATCTGATTAAAGTTATTTTGACTTTGTCTTTGACTTTGAAAGTAAAACGAGACTATTGTTCATTTTTAAGAAAGCAATCAGCTAAGTCGTTGGCTAAAATGTTTGCTGTTGCGGGGACCCTGCTTAATGTAGAATATAACTCAAAAGGTGGAAACTCTCAATGGAGAAGGATCAGACGAACTATCGCCCCAGATAATTATGAGTTTCCAAGAAGAGATATTGCAATAGTGGTAAGTAAAAATTATTTTCTAATTAGACACGTGTCTATTATTACCTATAAGTATAATTATTACCTCTGTGCAAAGCCTAAAAATCGTCTACTTATTTACGCTTTAAACGCCATATAAACTACTCAAAATAGGGCGCACTTGGCTTTTCTCTGTAAAATTAAAACGTGAAAATAAGTGTCAATGTAACAATGCACGTTTTGAAAGTATAGGTTTTTATTTCGTTAATTTGGTGTGTAAACTATTAATAAATCCCTACTGCATGAATATGCCTTGGCACATGTATATTTTTATATTCTTTTTTTACTGCGAAAAGTCGAGTGGGCCCCTTTTTATTTTGAGTAGTATGTTACATAGATGTAACCATTAGCACTCAATTATCGTTTAGGTGGTTCGAGACTTCGGTTTCCCAGAAACATTCTGTTGGATTTCTATTTTTCCACTTGTTGTTTTATTGAACTTCTTACTTACATTATATTTAAAAATAATAAACTACAATTGAGATTTGACTGTTTTTGCCAGTTGTTATGCATTATTTACAACGCCGATCACATGAGTCCACAATGGCGGCGCGGCGCGGGTGACTAGCGTTAAAATACGCGACATGATTCCTTAAAATATTATCTCTTATAGTTCCAGACTAAACTGACCTAATTGGATTAACTTTTTACCCGACGAAAAATGGTCACCGGAGATGTCTGTGTCGTCACCTTTAAAAAAACTCTATGACATACATAAGAAAAGCATTACACTGAAAATTCATATTTTATTGAATCCACCTTCTATTCAGGAACTGAATCACTCCTCTTTCATTTATTTTACACTGTTTCCTTCCCAGTTTACGTCTGCACCTTACACTTACAATGAATTTGTTTCCCAAATACCTTATGCTAAAGAAGAAAAGAACTATGTTGGACTAAAATGTGTTGCATCTGGCTATGGAAAAACTGAGAAAAAAGTAAGTACTCAAGTAAAAAGAAGCGAGAACGATAAATTTTCCATACGAACCTAGTCCACGTTTTTTCTCTGAATTTCGGTATCACCTAGTTGATGATGATGATCAGTTATTGCATATATTCAAAATGTCCATCGTAATCGTGCCTCAAGGTTTTTGCAGTTTATTGATGTTTTACATCATTTAAGTATGACCAAGAATCGTTAAAAATAATAGATTCTTGCAACATTAAGCGATTTATTATCTAATCGATTTTGCGATCCTGTCAGCTTGGACAGCACTTAAATATAACTTACGTTTTTCTTATCCCTATATATAACTTTAGGAGAAAATGACCATTAATGTAAGGTTAATTACTTGTAATTTACCTTGAAATAAAACTATTTGAGTCATTATACAGATTTAGGTTTACAAATATTTTTCCTATGAACGACAATAAAATTAAGGGTAGGTATTTAGTTAACATTTTGAGTTGAGTCTACATTCAAATTCCAAGGCCTGATCATTTTCTGGGCCATTTAAATAAAATAACAATTTTATCACGGACATAAAGCATCCATCCATTTCGAACGCGTTAACGAGTTAGAAATAAATAAAAAGTTGGAAGAAGAAATAGAGTTATGTGACGAGCAGATTGAGAAATGGCTCGTCAAGACGCGAAGACCTTTGCCATGCAACTGAAGCATATAACGTTTTGTAACATTTATTTATACTTTTTGTAGTACTTGTTGTATGAGCCTCATTGCCTAAAATAAATCTTTCACCGTAGTAAGTAAACCGCTGAGCCGATTTCGAAGAGTTATCAATCGATTCGTTATTGTAGTATTGGTGACACAGGGTACATTTTATGTTAATAAAATGAATATGACAATTGTTACATGTATACAAAAAGTACAGGGTCTAAAAGGTTTTTTTTGCTATCCTGTCGCCCACAAGTCACATTTGTCAAGCAAACGCATACCTGAACCTTACTAGCAAATAAGAGTTGTTATTGGCGTTTAAAAGGCAAAACCAACTATTATCTATTACCTCCAAGTAACGTATTTGTTTTTCACCAGTCTTTATCGGACAAACTGCTCTGGGCGATACTACAAATAGTTCCGGAAAGCACTTGTAGCCGTACACATAGAGTGAACATGAAGCGTTTTGTATGTACGTCGAGCTCCATCTCGGATGTCGGAGAGGTACAGTCAATGCAATTTGTCTCGTTTTGTCCCCAAAAATTCTCAACACACGGAATTACTATTTACCATACAAAATTAAAGATACCTATGCTGAATGTTGCCACTAGCAGTCTAATTTTAAAGGTATTCGTGACTGTAGCTGCTGGAACCCAGACTGCACGTGAAGCGGTATTCTAAACGTTGTTTCTTGAATAAAACACGATGTAGTTGGCTGTAGTTTATTTCTAAGGTAAACTGATTTACAATAATGGTATCCGATATCGCTTAATGAAGTGGCCGTTGATAACAATAGAGATAAATAAAACTTGTGCGATCACGTTAGGTCCACATGGCACATAAACCAAGCGGGCTAAATTAAATCTATGTTTAAATGACAAAACAAAGTAAAATCTTAGGTGTCTAGCAGGACAACCTGCAACATCGGCATTTCGTGCCGTATAAATAATAATTTGTTGTTCCACATTTAAAAAAATAATCTTGAAGGAAATTTATACAACAAACATTTAAATTTATATATTTTTTAACCACAGGGTGATTCAGGAGGCCCACTTGTTTGTCTGAAGACTGGGGATTCCAATGAAGGTGACAAGGGAATATTAGTTGGCATCACTAGCGGGAAACGGCTAGGCAAACGTGGAAGATCCGCAGGACCAGGGAGCACCTTCTTCACTAAAGTTTCCAGCTTCCGTAGATTTATTGAAAGAAATAAGGCCCCAATTACAGCGTCAGATTTTACACTGTGGATAAGTGCTTTAAGTTTAGTTTTATAACTGTTTACTGATTACCGTGTAAACTTATACGAAATACCTACTAAATTCTGTAAAAAAATCTTGTTTATTTTATAGTGAAATAAGTTCTGTATCCGACCCTTTGTATAAGTTTTCTGTCAAAAAAAAACGTCCCGAAAGCGTTAGCGTTAACTTCTACATTACTATGGAAACATTTTGTTGCACACACACACCACAAGAGGCGCTGTTTTTACTTCCATAATAAGAGAGAAGTTTAACGCTAACGCGTTCGTAACTGCTCTAAGAATGAAATATAATCTGAAGTTGTTTGTAGGTTTTTAGATGACAGATTGTAAGTGGTTCCATGTACTTGCGTACAAATCATAAGAGCTGACTCGATTCATAAGAGCGTGCACTAAATAAATTTCTCTGAACTTAATGACAGTTTACTAGTCTAGTACGATCGTGTTGAGCGTGTTATGGGAAGGAGAAGACCTCGGCGAACATACTCCGACCAAATCGGAAGCATTCTGGAGAAAGGCCAGGTCAGGAGTACCCTAAACCGACGAGCATGCATGAAGAATGTCATGAGAGTAAGTGAAGCGAAAGTTGTGTGCCAGGAATGTAGCAAATGGAAATCCGTGATCTCTGCCTACGTCTACCCCTCCGGGAAACAGGCGTGACTTTATGTATGTCTGTATGTACGATCGTGCTTGCTCGACGTCACGGGGCACTATCACGCCCGCAGATGGAGTCAGAGGCTAAGAGCGTGTCAAAATGTGGAGTAGGGTAAGGAAGTAAGTTTCATATCAATACACATATATTTAACATTCCTCGAAAAGTGTTGAAGTCATTCATGGACGTTGTTAACTAAAATGTTTATTATTAAGTAGACTGCGATGTGTCTTGCATTATCACCATCCGTCTGTATACTGTGCATAAACTAGTAGAATTATTCATTTGCTCTTTGGGAAATTAACTTCAGCGGCTTCAGTTTCTTCTATTGTCATATCTTTGTCTCCCCATCCCCATAAACCAGTGCCGTCTCCAGTCCTTTTGGCTCTGTTTTCAATTAGGTTTTCTGGTACTGTCTTTAAATCATACGCCCAACCGATCAAAGCGAAGAAGTCTATAAATAACGTAGTCCAATTCAAGGTATTGTTCCCTAATTCACCGGCTCGATAGTCCCACGGGAACACGTGATGATAGTTGTGGAAACCTTCGCCACATGTGAGGATTGACACCGGTATGTTCTGTGCTGGCAATATACTCTTGTCGTAAGGCTTGTTACCAAAAAGATGTGCCGCACTATTGATGAAGAAGGTAACATTTAGATTAGCGATATATCGCAGCATTGTGATGTGCCAAGCGTTGTTAAGCGTCTCTCCCCAGAAGTACATTGGTATTAATGTTGGTAGTCCAAAACAAATTGTACCTATAATTGGTATTGCGTACCTGAAACATTATTAAGTTTAGAAAGCAAGATTGCACAGAACCCTTTATAAATGAGTGAGCATCATAATTCCTACTAGCGCTTACTTTTTTTGAAACTGTAAGACTGGATTGCTGTAAATATCGGACATGTCGAGGGTCTTGCCCCTCTTGTTGACCTCTGGGTGCTTCCTAACGAGCAGCCAGCCAACATGTGAGTAGAAGAATCCCCTGGTCGCGTTGTGGGGGTCCGCGTCCGTGTCGCTATATTTATGGTGTAGTCTATGATCTCTGACCCAGTCTGTTGCAGAGTTTTGGAATGCTATAGAGTTGAACACCATCAGAAGAATCTGTAGAGGCATCGTCGCTTTGTAGGATTTGTGAGACCAGAGTCTATGAGCGCCTGCCGTTATCCCAATTTCAGCAATCACGTACAGAAATGATGCTAAAACCAAACAAAGTAGATTGATATTATTGCGGAAATAGTATAAGCTGCACCTAAGCCTAAGCCAAGAAACATAATAATAAACATTCTTTTAAAAAAATCGATAGAGAAATTGCTGGATACATTTAAAAGCATTTTTTAAATGTGTAAGTGAATTTACATCATAAAAACATGCGACTGGTGACCTAGTATGTCATAACAACTGGAAATTTTTTGCTGTTCGAATGATATTGAAATAACATGATGATGAGAGAGCTAAACATCATTACTGGAAAACCAGACCGATAGGATCATGCTTACACATTCATGTTACATGAATGTGCAGGTTCCCTTACAATGTTTTCCCTAAGGGACCGTCCATAAAGCCATTTGTGAGCCTGTTACCCAGTGTGACATCACATATTTTACAATTTTACATCTAGAAATAATTATTGAATTAAAACAGCAGCTCCGCGCGCGTAACACTAGTAGAGCGAGTTGTCCACAAAACCGTTTATACCTTATGGTGTCTACGGATAGAGTTGCAAATGTTTTTGAGTTTTTCGTTAATAGTTCAAAGTTCGTGTTTTACTTGACACTTAGATTAAAATAGATTTTGAAATGTGACGTCACGAAATTTAGGACCCCTTCCATCCTGTTGTCACACAATGTCACCCTTCGTCGACCCGCTCCCTTTCCCTTAACGTAACTTATGGATGACCCCTTACCGTAAAAGCGTTGGTTACTACAGTGCTCAGGTAATGTACACATTGTACATACTTATAAGTTATAAAAGTCATTGGTACAGTCAGCGTCAAATATACCAAAGCGGGCAAGGTGGTCAAAAATATCTGAACACGCCCGAGCGTATTTGACAATAGAGTCGAGTTCAGACATTTTTGACACCTTGCCCGCACTGGTATATTTGACGCTGACTGTACTTGGCGACTGCGGGATTGAACTCGGTACATCACGATCACAAGTCTAGCTCCTTAGCCTACTACCAGGCCACCAACGCTAATGATGTTGATGATGATGATGATGAGAGAGTTAAACAATTACCAAAAACAATAGTTTCCCATTTAACAGAAACAAAGCACAAGTAGAGGCCGTACAGCCCTGCGAGGTGCCCGTAGCCGAACGTCAGTAGGTTCCGGTACACTATATCATATTTTCTCGGTCCAGCTTGGGGCGCTACTAAATTTATCATTTCTTCATCACACTCTGGCATTCCTGTATACTGGTTTAATTCGCATTCTTTTATTTTGGGAGGCATTTTCTTTTGTCTTTAATAATACTGAAAAAAATATTTTGGTTATTTCTTACCTTTTTAAATTCATAACAAAACTACTTAATTAATAAAATACAAATTAGGTGGTGGATAAAAACATAATATCAACAATACCTTATACATGCCTATCTTTCTTATTAAATAAAAAATGGAAATAAAATTGTATATCATTAAAAAATAATTAAAACTAAGTAATACTCATTCAATCAAGTAAATAAATTTAGAAACTTAACAAAATAAACCAATAAAAATAAAATGTCACGTTTACAAATTCAAAATTACCTTCATTATTTTACGTTAAAATGGCACGCCTATTTCCCCTATGAATATAATTCAGTGTCCAACCACTGGACACTCAACCCTGTCTAGTATGGCCATAAAGTATATAATACTATACTGGTAATACCATGATGTTATTTTACATGGATTTGTTATATTGAGGTGGAGAGGCACTAGTAGCAAATACAATTTATAATTTTTTAATCGAAATTTACAAACACAACGAAACACAAAACAAAATACATAGGGTTGATCACAATCACTTGCTCTACCTCCCTGTATATGTTTTTTGAAGAGTTTTGGGCCGCCACTCTGTATATTAAAAAAGAAAAAAGCTCCTGACCAATTGGGAACCTCCTCTTTTTTAAGTCAGTTAATAAATAAAAAACACAACGCTACTCTAACCAGAACCACCACCATCACCAAACATACCACTCGACGTTTCACCTTTATGCGTAGCAAGAAACTGTTGACTTATCGACGCTCGAGGCTCCATCGAACAATAAGGTTCACAACGGTCGGCATTATATAGCTATTAGTCAGTAAAAAAAAAGAAAAATTAGCAGAGCTAAAAACATGGCATAGTGCTAGAACCTTTTCATTATGAAACGTCGATATCGATAGATCAGTATGTACAGCTGCGTTGATTTCTATTAGTTTTTATTTATACTGTGATACGTTAAATCAAACCCTCAGATATCGATTTTGAAAGCTAGCGGTCCCGTTACTAAAAAGTAAATAAATCGTAATACTATTATGAGGGACCCTTTTCTCGAACGATACAAGTCTAGTATTTCCAATGCATTTGAATGAGAAAACACTAGTAATACTAGATTAGCATCGTTTAAGAAACGGACCCCAGGTGACCCACCTGCTCGTTTGCCTTTCATTCTTATAAAAAAAAAAGGTATCGATATGTAGTTTGTTACCCTCCTGTTGTCCAACCCTATGAGTAGCGATTGAGTAGGCAAGTTACGTGTCCCGGTAGATGGCGTGAAAGTTAATTTATTTGCTATAAAGTCCACGTCTATGGGTGACATCTAGTGTCGGATAACCACATTTTTGCTTCGTAAAAGAAAAACCATTTTTAGGGTTTTTTTTATGTGTTGTAACTACAAATTTACGGTTGTCGGATTTATTCTTTTATTTGTGCTGTGAGACCTTGCTCCTTGCCAAATTTCTTGATTCTAGGACAAGGGGAAGTAGGTACAGTCAGCAACGAAAGTCGCCGAACACAATAACGTTACAAAAGTCACTAAACAGGTAATTTGTCCATAAGTCGTTGAACTGCGTTAAGAGCAAAATTACATTTACACCATGAAATACCAAAAGTCGCTGAACAGCTTTATTCCAAAAATTATAGAACAGCATAATTCCAAAAATTGCTGAACAGCCTAATTACAAAAGTCGCTGAATAGCGTAATTTCAAAAAATACGGGACAGCATAATTCCAAAAATTGCTGAACAGCTTAACTACAAAAGTCGCTGAAGACTACCATTGTTTAAATATTTGGAATAGTCGCTGAATAATATATGTATAATTACACACACACAAAGAAAAAATAGGGTAATGGCAGGACTCGAACCTGAAACCTAATCCTAACCTATTCCGTGTCTTGCGTTTGCCAGTTTCAACACATAACCACTACCACACCTTGCAAATTTTTCAATGTGCTTTGTCTTTACGGTCATTACATTATTGATTTTAAAGGTATTAAGGTAAACAGAACTGAGCTTTATTTTCAATGCCATAAGATTTAATTTAATTTTATCTCGGGTTCATGAATATGTTACTTACTACAGGTAAAGTGAGAAATTGACATAATAGAACCAGTGTGACATTGACGATACGCGTTAAGATTCAATTTAGCCTAACCTATTTTTTTGTTTACTGAGATATGCTCATCTCTTCGAATTTTGAATTTTGACAATCACTGAGAAGAGTACTCACTTGTCAGTGAGCGTTTCATTTCTTTTATTTGGAGTGTAACCTTAAACTATTTAATCAATCGGAAATGTTCAGCAACTTGTTCAGCAACAATTGATAATTTAGAGATCAGCTAATTCTGCAGTCAGACATGTTCAGCGACTATTGATATTGTACATATCAGCTAATTATGTAGTCAGATATGTTCAGCAACTATTGAAAAATCGATGTTTATTGACTTTTGTTATTCTCAAATGTCCACAGACATTTGTACATTAGCCTGTTCAGTAACATATGGAACTTTATAGTGTGCAGGTGTTTTGGAAATTAGGATGTGTTCATGGACTTTCGTTGCTGACTGTACCCCATAGGTTTTTTTGTCAACCACTGTCGGAAATTGTACTCGAAGGAACAAACCGCGAAGGACGTTGTTGCCGGTTTTGATGAAAATTAAACATATTTATCAAAAAAAAACTTATTGCTGGACAGCAAGCGCTCCATGAAGTGGCATTGCGCCTAGCCTATTAGGCTAGTTGACTCATATCAAATTTGGCGCAATAATTAAATATTTCCGGCAGTATTTGACTTACGAAACTGAAATATATCGATTTCAGATAATTTAAGTCCACGATGGTAAAATAATTTAAATTGAAATATTGAATTTTTAATTTTATTTTTTAAACGCATTAAACCCTTTTGGCCATGTTGTGATTTCATTAATCTTGTAAACAAACTAATGTCAATGACAGTGTTGCCATTGCTACGGCAATTGCCGTGTTCTACGGTAATTTGACATAATTAAAAGGAAATCTACGGCCTACGGCAGCAAATCTATTACCGTAGCAAAGTCTACGGCAATTTTGAAAAGTCGTATTTTGGTTAGGTTCCAACCCAGAAAACGAAAAAAAAAACAATGCGTATCTTTGACACGGAAATCCCCGTTTGTTGTTTCATAACTAGCCACAAATTTAGCTTTACAGTAGCGCGCTACTATCGCGCTTGTATCATGTTATTTGTAGGTACTGAAATTCTATAGTTCCTTTTTTCTCCGCTGCTATTCGTAAATAAGTAAAAGTAAATAATTAAAAATGATTCAATACAATTCTAAAATAAACATATTTTATTTAATTTATTTGCTACAGCAGCCGAAAATAGCTTTTCCTTTAAAACACGGCAATTTTCCTTATCGAACACGGCAGTAAAAAAATTGTCGCTGGCAACACTGGTCCATGATGTGTCAAACTAGTGGAAGCCATGGTTTTTAATAAAAAATTGCGATTTCTAAAACTGAGAATGTTGGATAAAATGTCAAATGATTGTTTACAAGACGTATGAAGTCACAGCACAGATAATATACAGACTAATATGGCGGACGCCGTTTTCTCCTGTTTATGAAAAGTTAACTTTTAAAATAAAGTTTTGCGGTTTTGTAGGTCCCAAAAAAATATGGTAGTATTTTTTTTGATCTAATAGAACAATGAACAATAGGGATGTCTCCTGGGTTAAAACAACAAGATTCTAATTAGTCCGTCAGTTAGATTATAGAAAAATACTCGATACGTATTTTTTTATTTGTCCATACGAATAATATTGACAAAGATACAGCACATTCAAATTCAGGAGTAGGGGTTCGTGACGTCACTCGTCCGTAAAAATTTTACGCAATAATGACGTAGCGCGAACTTTCGCCGCTCTGTAACTTTGTTATTTTAAGTTTTAGAAGCAAAAGAAAAAATACGTATCTACTATTTTCTGGCGTTCTAAAAGATGGACTAATTATTATTTTTTAGTCAACATCCCAATTATATTAGGGCTGCTTTGAAAATGAGTCAACTAGCCTATGGACAGAAATTAGCTTTTTTAAAAGTGATAGAAACTATGGAAAAATCTCATTCAGCCAAAGCCAGATACCGGGGGATTCAGTAATTTTGTTCGAAATTTAACATTTTTGATCATGTCTCAAACAGCTTTGGCGTATTAAAAACAAACAAGTATTTTTTTTTTAATATTAAAAAATAAGCGGGAACACGTAAATAAGTAGAGCCTGTCAACGCTAACTCTGCAATAGAGTTTTTGGGCATAGACATTTAGAATTTCATATGGCAATAGTTTCCAACTGTCTGCTGTCATGAAGTGCCATTGTTGTGGTTGTTGTTTATTTTATTTATTTATTTATTTAAACTTTATTGCACAAAAAATACAAAATGTACAAAAGGCGGACTTAATGCCTTAAGGCATTCTCTGCCAGTCAACCTTTGGGCATAAACAGAAAGGTTGTGGGCGGTGCGGATAGAGAACGAGTAATAGAAACACGATGACAAAATGCTACTACATACATACAAAGCCTATAATACAATACATACATATAAAGATATACACATATTAATATGTATACTATACATAAACTACATAAATAAATATACATACAATCTGTCCAGAAGAAAGCTAAAAGGAGTTCTGCTTAGTGAGATGCAGACGAACTAACTTTTTAAAAGAGAGTTTGTTAGGGGCTTGTTTAGTGCTAAGGGGAAGAGCATTCCAAAGACGAGTAACCTGAAGAACATAAGAGTTAGAGACGAAGCCAGTACGGTGAGGTAGGACAGTAAGTTTGAGATTGTCAGCAGAGCGAAGCTGACGAATGTGAGGGCCTTGAGAGCCGTGAAAGCGGAAGTGACATTTAAGGTAGTTAGGTGACCGTGGCTCGTTTAAAATAGAGTAAAGAGAGGAAAGCAGTCTAAGGTTACGTCGCTGACGAATAGGAAGCCACTTAAGCTCGGAGCGGAAAGATGAGACGTGATCAAATTTACGAAGACAGAAAATGAAACGGATACAATTATTGAGAAGACGATCTAATTTATTCAGGTGCTGTTCATTCAAGTCCGGATAACACACATCACCGTAGTCGATTATAGGTAGGATCAAGGTCTGTACCAGCGAGATCTTAGTCTTGGTTGGTAAAAAGTTTTTAAATTTATTCAAGGCATGTAATGAGCCCATGACCTTACGACTAATATTAGACACTTGAGTGTCCCAACGAAGAGTGTTGTCCAAGAACAGGCCGAGATCTTTGACGCTAGAGCTGTAAGGTATGGGAATATTGTTAAAACTGGCCGTAGGAAGGGCGTCGAAGTTGAGCTTCGCAATCTGCCGACTTCCACCAACCACAATAGCTTGACACTTGGACGGATTAACGAACAGGCCAAACTTCGCGGACCATCGTTGTATAAATCCAAGGTCGCTGTTAATCTTGTCAATAGTCGAGTCAATGTCAGTCACCTTGCATAGGTCGTAAAGTTGTAAGTCATCGGCGTACAGATGGTATTTGCAGCCAAGGCCGGGGGTAATAAAGTTTATAAAAATTGAAAAGAGAAGAGGAGAGAGTATACCCCCTTGGGGCACGCCAGTAGCTAAGTCACACCAATCAGACAAATTGCGATCAACGCGAACCGCTTGCCGGCGATCCCGAAGATAAGAAGAAAACCAACTGAGGGCAGAGGACGAGATATTAAGACGATCAAGGAGGGCAAGGAGAATATCATGGTCAACGGTATTAAAGGCGTTAGAGAAGTCGATAAGAATTAAGACCGTTACCAGTCCATCCTCCATACCCCACCTTATGTCTTCCGTGACTTTCAGGAGAGCAGTACAGGTACTGTGGCAAGGGCGGAAACCGGACTGAAAGGGGCTGAGAATACTCTGGGCAAAGACGAACTCAGAAAGTTGTTTGTGAGCGACTGCTTCGGCAACCTTTGACAGAAACGGGAGGATGGAAATCGGCCTAAAGTTATTAAGAGAACTGGGATTGTTCACTTTGGGCAGAGGAATGACAAAGGCTCGACGCCAGTCAGACGGGAATTCACCGGAAAGTAGGGAAGAGTTAATTATGTGTGTAATAATTGGAAGCACATTGTCAAGGATAGGCAGTATCATGGCACGACTAATATCGTCACTTCCAACGGCCTTAGATTTAATTGACAGAATGATTTTCTTCACATCACCAAGTGGGACAGATGAAAAAGAGAAAGAAGCTGCAAGAGTTGGTGTAAGTGAGGAAATTTCAGAAAGAGTGGCGGATTTGACCTGATCATTGACACAGAGTGCAGAGGAAAAATGACGATTCAAGTCATTCAGAGAAAAGGAAGTGCAGTCCAAATTTTTATCGGATTTTCCCAGACCCAGAGACTTAAGGAATTTCCAGGCATCAGCCATGGAAGAAGAAGACACATTTTCGTGTATAAAACGACGCTTAGCTGCACGCACCATCTGGTTGCAGCGATTCCGAGCCTTCTTGTACAATTGCCAGTTAGTGTCAGTACGGTCACGTAAAAACAGTCGAAATGCTCGATCTCTCTTCCTCATTGTTCTGTCAGATTATAAAAACGCCGTTGTTTACTTTAGTGTGGGGTGCGTGTCGGGTTTCCTCCTCGTGTGCCTAAGTGCTGCGGTTCCCTTATGGACTTTTCCGGGGGGAAGAGCAGTGCTTGGGCCGGTGCACCCTGGGCATCGGTCAATAATTTCCTTGCCTTTATGGTGGGATATCATTGGCCGATGGCTAATAACCCGACGGGGGGTGGGGGGGTCTTTTGACCCAAACCGTACAATTTTATTTTACACTGACATTGGCACAAGCCTCGTGGCCGCCATTAAAGAAAAAAAAAAAAAAAAAAAAAAAAAGATACTTTAGTGTATTTGAAGTTGAAACTATGGTTAAACCTTTAAAAGCTGAAGAGCGGCAATTACTAGTCCATATAATAAGTAATTTTCAACACGTGAAGGAGGGAGAAGATTCTGTTCTTACGCAATAACGAAAATTTTTGCAAGAGTTTAAAATGTCGACGGGTAGGTTGACGAAAACATTTTGATACTTGTCAATTGGAAGACGGAATATCTGTGAAGAGCTATAATAAAATTAAAAAACCAAGTTTGTGTATTTTATTTTCTAACCATGCAATTGCAATCAGCTTTACTAGCTGCTGGCTGAAAAAGTAATAAATTAGAACATAATTATGTACAGTAGGGAAAATATATTCACGTACCACCTTAGAACCCTATCGCAATGACGCGACGTGTTAAACACCAGGCTATGTCATACAAATGTCATGCTTATGTCTCTTCGACTAGGTTCTTCAAGAAGGAGTGAAAAAATAACTAATTAAATATTATAAAACTATTACATACTTATCTACATTTGAATCGAAACAACCCAAAAAAAAATATTTTTTTCCTATCACCGTCGCTGAACATAGTACTTAGTGACCAGAAGGCGCGCAGTATTGACTAATTGGAAATTGATATTTTATACGTGCTAAATAAGAATCTTTATATGTAATTCTTATTTTATTTCCTTTGAGAAAAGTACTATGTCTGCCTCGGCTGGAATGGCAATTGCTGGATTCGTACTTTAAAAAACCCTCGCCGTCGGCTCGGGTTTTTAAATGAACTCGGCCAGCAATTGCTTACTTCCCAAGCCTAGGCTTTAATCTACTATTAAGTGCCTCGCGTAATATAATATGCGACGTAAACGGCCGTATCTTTTGATTGCGTTGTTTTAAAAGTTTGAATTTTTTCAGGGCTTCAAGAGACTGCAGATTTGAGTGTTTGATATTAATTTCAAGTCGATAACTCTACGCGTTCTTGAGAAAAAGGGTCTTGACAGACAGACAGACAGACAGACGGACAATGAAGTAATTCTACAAGGGTGCCGTTTTTGCCGTTTACTACAGTGCTTAAGTAGGTAGTGTATAGTCGACCAAGTAATTGCTTGACCACTTTTGAATCTTATCCCTTTGTAGTACGGTCGAAAAGTGGTCAAGCAATTTCTTGGTCGACTATACGTAAGTATAATAAGTTAGAAAAATCATTGGCACATGGCGACCGCTGGGGATCGAACTCAGTAGGTACGTCACGATCACAAGTCTAGCCCCTTAGCCACTAGGCCACCAAAGCTAATTGATGATGATGAGAGAGTTAAACAATTACCAAATACAACAGTTTCCCATTTTTCAGAAACAAAGTACAAGTAGTGGCCGTACAGTCCTGCGAGGTGCCAGTAGCCGAACGTCAGTATGTTCCGGTCACTGACCTATAAGTATTGGATATATCCTTTTCTAATTAGTTAGCGTGTGCGAGAGAGACGGATGCGTTTATGTGTGCGGTTAACGCTAGCGTGCTACTGGAGCTGCATAACATAACTGCAGAACAGTGGCAAAAAAGTGTGATCACGTGATTCATGTGGAACAAAGATATTGAGAAGAAGATATGCAAGAATTTATGATTAACACAACAAATTCAAGCACATCAAATTTAGATGATGATAGTTCTTTGGATTATGGTTGAACTAGCTTTGGTACAATACAACCAGAGGATTGTACCAAAGCTAGTTCAACCATAATCGGCATTGAATATTTAGATTTAGAATTTGATTACAATTAATGAATGTTTATTTTTATATATTTTTATTTTTAGAGTATGACAAAGGTTTCAGCTTAACATCAACTTACAAAACAAATATACGTTTTATTTTTTTCTTCTTATTAAAGTATCATGATCTTTAGTGTCGAACTATAATTGATAAAATTGACGTGACAGTGTTGTCAACATAACAAAAACCGTAATTTAGCACTGCACGGTTCTCTTTCCGCACAGACTCTAACTTTGAACAATTTTTTTTTAACAGCTAGGTAGTCCTACCTACCTCCTCTTTATATGATTATTTTTATAAATTTGAATGCCCTGACAGATTTTACCGGTTATAGGTATGCCGCTAAACACAAACATTTCGATTAGATGCTAGTGAATATAATTTGTCAAACAGATTATGATTTTTGAATACCGGTAAATTTAAACAAGTCAAAGGCAATAACCAACAATACCTTATTGTAAACCAGTAGTAAGAATACCGGTAACGATCCCTGATCTACATCTTAAGCTGCAGCCATAATTTTTTAATGTGCGATTGTTAGCCTTACAACAACTAGGTTTGTATTTTTATATTTTTTTATATTATACTTTATAGATTTATAAATTCTGTCACTTTTTTGATGTCGAGAGAATGCAGTGGAAATAAGAGTCGAGCGTTGAGAATTATGTGTGGTGTAACTTTGAGAGATAGAGTGAGGAATGAGGTGATAAGAGAGAAATGCGGAGTGAAGGAAGATGAAGTAACAAAAATTGAGAAAAGGAAATATGTGGTCTCTGCCTACCCCTCCGGGACACAGGCGTGACTTTATGTATGTATGTATGCATGTGTCACTTTGTTTTGTATGAAACTCCTAATATTTTCAAACCTACCTAGGGGTACCTAGAGATATGGAGAATATTAAAAAATCAAAACATACATACCTAGTGCTATGGAATAAAAACAGCATACTAAAATTCATGACTATAGGTTAAAGGTTCAGAAGTTGGAAAACGCTATCAACGGTCGTATGGAGGACGCTTCTTGTGTGGTACCTGCGGAACACAATCCGCTTAAAAGTTCAAATACTTGTTTTTATCGTAAAATTTTAAGTAAGGATATATATAAAGAAACAATAAATATTTTGGACAATTTACACAAACTGATCTAGTCTCAAATTAAACAACACTACTAAAGAACGGATATACTTATTATTTACTATATGGATAAATTAAAACTTAAATACATATAACAACATTCAAGACTCGAGATGTGCATAGAGAACTTATTAATATAAATTAAACAAATGTTATCAAAGCATTTCATGAAACTAACAAACTTATAAGATCAATTACAATCATTTACAGGATGATTATTGTTCCTTTTAGAATATCGAGAATTTTCAGATACCTTTTTTTTTTTGACGATATGTAACAGGTACCACAAAGAAACGCTTTACTGGCGAAGTGATCGTTCTATTCAAAAAAAATATGCAAAAATAAATGAACTGCAAAACTAGGTATTCTATGATATTTTAAGTCATGTTAATTTTAACCCCATATGTCAAGAGATTCAAGAGGTGAGGGTCAATATTTTCGTCATACAACGAAAAAATTTAAGCAGAAAAGAAATAATTTCAATTTATTTAGGTATCTATTAAAAATATTTGGTTTTTACGCTATTGTCTAATGATTGTTTTAAAAGGATATATTGCCATATATGTTAAAATTGGTACAGGAAAATACAATGTACCACCAAAAAAATGTGTTTTTGCCAATAATAGCAAAACACATTAAGTTTATAAAATTTATTAGCAGTTGGTTAACTGGCCGCGACTTATGTCGATTTTTTCCAGTTGCAAACTTAAGTATGTCCCTCTATCCAGTTTTTTTTTCGTTAGAGCAATGTTCGGTGCTTATGAAGTTTGTACGGAACCATCGGAGCGCGAGTCCAATTCTCACTTAGCTGGTTTTTTCTTCAACCACCTTTCACGAACGATATTTCATGCGCTAAGGGGACATACATAATAAACATAACGCTCATAATTGGGCTTCGCCATTAGTGACAGCTCGTGTTAAAGAGTTGGGGAAAAGCATGACGAAGGAGGTGTAAAGTTTAAATTTAAAAAACCGGAAATAACACAAGTGTGCAATATGAACAATTTGGTGTTCGACCACCGCTCGCAGGAGTTTAGTTCGGCGAATGAAATCACGGAAGACTCCAACAACTCGACGAGGAATGCTGCTTTCTGCAATGGTGAAGGATACCTACATCGTCACACGGGATCTGGCGCTACCTAATGCTTTAGAGGCGCTCACAACGGCGTAAAGAGGCGTACACAAGTCTTATTGAGAAATTGGATGAAAATTTCGAGACGAAGAAATGTGTTTTTGTTGAGCGTATTTTATATTTATAAGGCTGAGCAGCGACACGGCGAAGAACTGAACGAGTGGGCAGCGCGAGTAGGCAGTGGAACTTCAAACGGCGCTTAAAGGTCGTTTGATGCTGAACCCTGAAAATTCAAACGAGAGAGAAAAACTTTTTCTGAAAATATTACGACATTACTTTTACTTGGCAGCTAGTTTTGATGGTTTGTCTCAACTGATTGATCGCGTTAATGCTGACCTTGTCTCCATTCACGATTGGGTAGGTTATTTCGGTCTTAAGATTAATGCTAAGAAGACGCAAGCGATTATTGTTGGGGGTCCATATTTCGTATCCCAGCTTTCTGACACGGTAGTCCCTAAATTGTATTTTGATGAGACAGTCATTCCTTTTTCTCCTACTGTTAAGAATCTGGGAATTATCATGGACCAGACTCTTTCCTGGTCAGCCCATGTGACTGAAGTCAGCCGAAAACTCTTTGCCTCACTGCACTCACTCAGGCGCTTGCAGAATTTCCTTCCCCTTCAAACAAAGGTCACCCTAGCCCAATTTCTCTTACTTCCACTTCTCGACTATAGTGATATCGCTTACCTGGATCTCACTGAGGGACTGCTTGACACGCTGGATCGCGTTCAGAATGTGTGCATTCGGTACATTTTCGGGCTCCGTAAGTATGACCATGTGTCTGGCTTCCGTGCGAAGCTCAAATGGTTACCTATCAGAGATCGTAGGAACATCCACATCCTGGCATTTCTCTTCAATATCCTTTTCAATCCTTTCGCTCCTCTATATCTTTCTGAACGTTTTAGCTACCTGGCTACCGGCAAACAGCACCGCTTGTGGTCGAGTGCCAATATCCTCTTAGCATGTCCTCCTAACTCTTCCAAATCTTACTCTAACTCTTTCTCAATGTACTCTGCAAGGCTGTGGAATCAGTTACCAACCTCTATCAGTGGCCCGTTTCACTAAGCTACAAGTTACAATTTTACAAGTCTAAACCGGCAACATTGGTCAATAATGACCAATGGCAATGGGCGTAATGACCAATGTTGCCGGTTTAGACTTGTAAAACTGTAACTTGTAGCTTCGTGAAACGGGCCACAGGTAGTCGCCATCCATGGTTTCTCTTAAGGAGAACTTGAAGAAGTTGTGGCTCACAACGTGTCCTTAAATTTATTCCCTCTGACTCCTTTGACTTTTAATTATTTATTTATAACTTACTAGTTATAAGCGATTTTTAACTAGTATACAGGGTGAAAGGACATGAGGGACCTTCCCGGAAATATTGCGTCAATTAATAGGTACACAGTCGGTTTGTGATGGTTAGAAGCATGAATTAAATAAAAAACAATAATACCGAATTCACTTATGTTTAACTAGCTTCTGCCTGCGGCTTCGCCCGCGTGGCCTACAGAAAACTATTGACTTTTTTTTAGAATCGAAAACTTATACGTGCTCTCACTTCCTCTCATATTTTCACCGCCCGTTTTACCCCCTTCCAATGTAAAAATCCAAATATCCTAAAATAAACAAACATTTTGAAGTTCCTATTTTTTAATAAACCGATACCTTCCCTCCATAGAAACTTTCACCCCTGTTTCCGTCTGTATACTGTGCATAAACTAGTAGAATTATTCATTTGCTCTTTGGGAATCGAATTTCAGCGGCTTCAGTTTCTTCTGTTGTCATATCTTTGTCTCCCCATCCCCATAAACCAGTGCCGTCTCCAGTCCTTTTGGCTCTGTTTTCAATTAGGTTTTCTGGTACTGTCTTTAAATCATACGCCCAACCGATCAAAGCGAAGAAGTCTATAAATAATGTAGTCAAATTCAAGGTATTGTTCCCTAATTCAGCGGTTCGATAGTCCCAAGGGAACACGTGATGATAGTTGTGGAAACCTTCGCCACATGCGAGGATTGACACTGGTATGTTCTGTGCTGGCAATATACTCTTGTCGTAAGGCTTGTTACCGTAAAGATGTGCCGCACTATTGACGAGGAAGGTAACATTTAGATTAGCGATATATCGCAGCATTGTGATGTGCCAAGCGTTGTTAAGCGTCTCTCCCCAGAAGTACATTGGTATTAATGTTGGTAGTCCAAAACAAACTGTACCTATAAATGGTACGGCATACCTGAAACATTGTTTAGTGTAGAAAGCAATATTATGCTAAAGTCATTATAGTATCATCATGCATCATAATTCAAACCAGCGCTTACTTTTTTTGAAACTGTAAGACTGGGTTGTTGTAGATATCGGACATGTCGAGGGTCTTGCCCCTCTTGTTGACCTCGGGGTGCTTCCTTACGAGCAGCCAGCCAACATGCGAGTAGAAGAACCCCCTGGTCGCGTTGTGGGGGTCCGCGTCCGTATCGCTATATTTATGGTGTAGTCTGTGGTCTCTGACCCAGTCTATTGCAGAGTTTTGGAATGCTATAGAATTGAACACCATCAGAAGAATCTGTAGAGGCATCGTCGCTTTGTAGGTTCTGTGAGCCCAGAGTCTATGAGCGCCTGCTGTTATCCCAATTTCAGCAATCACATACAGAAATAATGCTAAAACCAAACAAAGTAGATTGATATTATTGAGGAAATAGTATAACCTGCACCTAAGCCAAGAAACGTTACAACAATAGTATTTTATGCAACTGCTGTATAATGAGAGGCCTTAAAACACGAGTGTGGTTTTATGAAACGAGCGTCACCGAGTTTCATAATAGGATCACACGAGTGTCTTTAGGCCTCTCATTATACAGCAGTTGCATAAAATACAGTCATGGCGGCCATTCGATCTATCCACCAAGACGAACTTTTTTTTTTTAAACCATAGACAAACGAATGAAATCCCTATTGTCATGTCACTCGAGATCAAATGTCGTGCGTTTAAATTAAAAAAGCATACTGAGTTGACGTTTCGTATCTATAACTGTTTTAATATCTGTGGATACTAGAATAGAGACCAACTTGAATTTTGACACCTGTTCCAAATTTAAATTCATAACGTCACGAGATATCGGTAATGTGATCACCAATAAACACAGACTACTAAGAGATACTACCCAATAAAGAACAGATTTACCTACTACCACAGACAAGAAATTTTTTATAATAACATTGGTTGTAATAATGCTGGTCATTTTCTATGGTTTTTGAACGCGTTATTGAGCACTTATGATATGTGTGTAGAAAAACTATTTTATTGAAAAATCGATAGGTAATTCGCTAGATAATTAAAAGCATTTTGTAAGTGAATATACATCACAAAATTATGCGACTAGTGATCTAGTATGAAATAACAACTCGACTGTACTGTCATATGGAAATAAGATGATGATGAATGATTTAAACATCATTCTTTATTCTCCTAGCATTCTGGTCCCCGGTTCTAAGCTCGGGGTACGCGTTGACTGTGATCCAAGATTTTGACAGGTCAGGTTATTACATTGGAGCGACTGCCAATTGACCTTTGTAACTCCGTAACTGGGAAACCAGACCGATAGCATCATTGTTACACATATATGTTACATGAATGTGCAGGTTCCCTTACAATATTTTCCCTTACCTTAAGAGCGTTGGTTACTACAGTGCTTAGGTAAAGTACATACTCGGTACATCACGATCACAAGTCCAGCTCCTTAGCCTAGGCCACCAACGCTAATTAATGATGATGAGAGAGTTAAACAATTACCAAAAACAATAGTTTCCCATTTTGCAGAAACAAAGCATAAGTAGAGGCCGTACAGCCCTGCGAGGTGCCAGTAGCCGAACGTCAGTAGATTCCGGTATACTATCTCATATTTTCTCGGTCCAGCTTGGGGCGCTACAAGCTTCATCTCTCCTTCATCACACTCTGGCATTCCTGAATACTGCTTTAGTTCATTTTCTTTTATTTTGGGAGGCATTTTTTTTTGTCTTTAATGAATGATACTGAAAAAAAAATTGTTTATTTTATACTTTTTCGATGTCATCACAAAACAACCGAAAATACGTTGGGTGGTGGTAAAACACGTCTGTAATAATAAAATAACATTAAAAGTTTACTTTAATTACTGTATTAGACATAAATTTGGTAGTGACTAACTAACTAAAACTACATACGTACGGGTATGTACTAGATTGCTTAGATTATGGGGCTAGACAAGACAAGATAGAAATTTTCTACATTTAAAAACCACACGGATAATAGTAGCGAGATTTTCTATTTTTAATTAATTTTCTACGCGGTCGGTTATTTTACTAAGTTTTGTATCGATTCGATGACATTTTGAATATATATATATGTAACATACAGCACTACCTATTGCACTATTTGTCTTATTGTTTGCTGGTCGAAGACCTTATACAGCAAAATTATACACTAAATATGTTTTGTAACCATAGAATCTAAAAATCTTTGCATAAACAAAATTTTAAAACTGAAGAACCAAGAAGGTCGTAAGCCGGTGTATTTTTTTTTATATAAACATTACAGTCACGCTGGGTAAGTTTGAACATTTGATCATTAAAAGACCTTAAGATCGTACAAACAGAGATTTGGCAACGTCGCCTATAGCTGCCAAATATTTAGCTGTTTTCATTGATTTATCAAAATTAATGAGTTAAAATACGGAATATAGCAACGGTATGTACTAGAACTTGTGTTCTTATATTTGTTGGTAAGTAGTAAACCTCATATACTTATACCGAAATGTACACATTTACAAATGGAAAGTTTCCAAATGCTCTTTTTACACTTAATTATAACTATTTAGTATAACTGTATTAACTATTGCAATGCATTATCAATATTTTAGTACATACCGTTGCTATATTCCGTATTTTAATTCATTAATTTTGGTAAATCAATGAAAACATCTAAATATTTGGCAGCCATAGGCGACGTTGCCAAATCTCTGATTGCACGCTCTTAAAAATAATGTTTAAACATCAAATACGTACTTGTAATTGGAATTGACTTAAACGTTAAAGAGAAAATGGGATTAAAGAACTTATTAATACAAATATGTTGGTATCAGCCATATTCTAAAAGCAGTTTTTAAGAGTGTGAACCCAACGCTCTCCATACAAACGGCGATAACGTTTTCCAGCCCCTAAACCCTAACAGCCATGTTTTTTTTGTATATTGCCATTATGCCCTACAACTAGGTTTGAGTGTTTTGACTTTTTAAATATTTTTATTCTTAATGATTTCAATAATATTGCCGCTTTTTGTTTTTGTATGGAACTCCTAAAATGCATATATTGACAAATCTATGAAGAATATTCAAAATATCAAAACATACATACCTAGTTCTAAGGCATAATTACAATATACCCAAAAATCATTGCCATAGGTTAAGGTTTAGAGGGTGGAAAACGTTATCGCCGTTTGAATGGAGAGATCTTTTTGGGGCTGGGTTCACACTCCTCTTAAGGATGTTTGATAATAAAGTGTGCAAAGTTACCCGGCTCGATTGTATGCTAAAGCTATTGTTAGTTTACTTACCTCAAGTGCTTATAAATTAAAACCTTCAAAATAACCAGAAAAACTATATTAATGTTTCAAATGTGATAGTCAAAGAAACTCTTTACTGTCGAAGCGATCTTTCCATTCATGGACAAATTCGAAAAACAAATGATCTTCAACACCAAGTCACGTTTATTTTAAATTCCTCTAGATGACCGTTCGGACACCTGACGCGTTAAAGCAATTTTGGAAGTTTTTTCTACGAATCAGATAAAATAATCATCATTCATCAAACACAGTTTATATAAAATTGCGAATCGCATTATGCCTACTTACTAATGGATCAAATTCTACATTTGTTCCTCACAGATAACCAAGTTAGCTAACCAGCAGCCAAGAAGGAAGAAATTTTCTTTCCAGATAACTAGTTTTTTAACGGGAAGGATTTTTTCTTATAAGATAATCAGCTCAACAACCTCCCATTCTAGACCACTTTTTAAATATTTATAAAGACCCAATATACCTACTATTTACTACATAAAAATTATAATTGGCTGGTTTGAAATTATTTGTTTTTCTAGGTTTATTCGTGTAAAATATTGTTTATAGTGGTTCAAAGTGAGCAAGTATTTGTGGAAGAAGGAAATTACTTTCGTTTTCAAAGCGAAACGTATAAAACAGTTTATGGTGTTGTGAGTAACGTGAGTAATAGGTATTCGTATTTTTCATATTATTCCCTTGTTCTTTGTAAAGCCAGTCTATTTTATAGCAATATCTATAATTTCAACTCGACCAACGAGTCTGCGTTGAACAAAAAACAGCCATTTCTCGAAACTCATGCTATCTTAGTCATTTTATTTACTTCGTCACAGCATAGTAAACAGTCTCTAAACATTATTTTGCCATTACTTTTCTGTGTATTTATCATAAGTGTAGTTTAAAATCAGAATTTTCCTAACATGAAACTTCCGTGAGACTCAGACATATTAATGCAAACGGATCACTCAAATATTTGAAGTCGAGTAATTGCTCGACACCTGTCGGACTAGTCCGTGGTCCTTAAACATGAGCCCCGCGGGAGCTCATTATTAAGGACCACAGAATTTTCTTTTCTATATAATTCCTCAAACAGGATGACACTCATTATCAACTTCTTATTGCCATTAATAAGCGTCATTTGAGTGACCCATGATACTAACTTCAAAAATTGCATATACGGAGTTTAAAAAATTACTGAAGAGAGACTAAGGGAAGAATATGTACCAGTAGTACTTGGAATTACGTACTGAGACGGTTACTGATTTTTTAAAGTTATATGGAACTGACATAATGTATGGAGCTCCTGTGGCCCTAACATGACCGGGCAAGTTTAGTTTAACTGAATTTATCTCTATGTGCGTTCTTTTGGCACTACTTTGACAGAGACGCAGGGAGGTGTATATATAGTAAACCTAGGCTGGTCATGTTAGGACATACCCGTTTTGACAGCTCAGACTAAATGAACATCTAACAGTTATAATAATAAAGTTACTGTTAAACATTACTTACCAAGGGCGTAGTTAAAGGTAACTAATAAGTAATAGCTGCAGCGGTTCACTCGAATATATAAAGCAGAAATATTATTTTGCAATTTAATCAACGTATCTACACTTTTTTTTGTTGTTCAAACACATAATTATCGTTATACACTTAACAACGACAAATTAATTGTTGTTGAAGTCCTATGTGTTGCAGTTATTTTGTAATCACGTTCAGTCCAATAAAACTAAGCCCGACTTATCGCTGGCTGCCTTTTATATAGGATTGAATATATATTGAATTTGCTTTGAACCACTTCGCAGAGTACTTGGATTTCTGGTAGAGAATTTTCGAGAAATTTGCTGATTTACGCCATATTTTTTTTGGAATTGGAAATTAAATGAAATTCTTGCACATTTATATAGTTAGCTGGCCGTTCACGTAATTATCAAATAGCGCAGTTTTTACAATACGGTACGTTTACCTGTGCTATTTGCTTTTTGGTAGGCGCGTCTCATTTCAATTTTGTCCGTTAGACCCTTTCTTGTTTCGCTTAGTGTATCTCTTTCTTACTGATCCACATACTTACATAAAAGTAAAATTATGAATTCAAAGTCTAAGTCCGAGTCAAAATATTTTGATTCAGATGGGCTACATATACAAAATGAGGGTCAGAAAATATACCACTGCAGACTGGTCCGTAAAACCTCCGATAAGCTATGAAGAAATCGGCAGGAAACTCAAAAAAGTGAGTTCAGTATTATATAAGTTACCTACATCTATCTATATAAATAAAAATGAATTGTTGTTCGTTAGTCTGATTAAAACTCGAGAACGGCTGGGCCGATTGAGCTGATTTTGGTTTTAAAATGTTTGTCGTAGTCCAGGGTAGGTCTAAACGGTGAGCAAATATGCCTCCAATAATTAGGCGGTACGAAGTTCGCCGGGTCAGCTAGTTTTAAATAAAATTTTAACACAGCGAAATACAGTTATACATTATTTGGAGCCAGGGATCACCTGTTTAAACCTCTACGATACTTATATTTAGCTACCTATAATAATTTGTTTTATTTCAATGTGTAACAAGCTTCCCATGAAACTTATTGATTGATTTTAACTAGTCTGTTGTAACCATTTTGTCTTATCGATGTTGTTAGGCATTACATGCATACGTTTATTTTCACTTGTATAATAATTTTAAAAGTAAGTCGAGCGATATGTGGGTGCAGAAATAGATTAGATTAGATTAGATTAATTTATTACTTATTGGAAATTACATTAAATTTTGAATGTCAAACATAACAAATTCACAATAAGATCGTCAAAAAGGTAAACAAAATAGTAAAATAAAAATATCTAGAAATACGTCTAGAAAAATGTCAAAATCTCAAAAATAAAAAATTCAAATGTCACAATAAAAATAAAAATATAAACTCACAAACGGTGAAAATGTCAATACAAGCAAAAATGAAATAAAATAGCAATAACGGCGATTGGCGCTGCGGCTATATGTGCTAGCCGTACGGATAAGCCCAAGCCCCCAATTCAGGCGTTCATCGAAATGCATCTCAAATTCAATAAAAAATTACAGGCTTTGAAAGCTTTGAAGGGATTTGGCAGCTTTTTTGACATCACGAGTAGTATCATCTCTACTGACGCGAGAAATGCCCCGCAGGAGTCATTACGTGTCGAGTAGCAGGGCAACGTTACCAGGATGAAAATAAATATTTGTTTTTAATGTTTTTATCCAAAGCCCTTCAGTGGCCTAAACGCGATCGTCCCAGTTTAGTTTTCCCTATGAGCGTCCCTTTCTTATGACACTAGTTTAACAGAGACGCAGGGAGGGATAAATTAAAACCTGGGCCAGTCATAGTAGAGCCGTAAATAAAATACATCAAAATAGCTATCTATTACTTTCACGTTTATAATATTAGTGGGTATAGGTATGTAATAACTTGGAGGTAATAACTATATAAGGAATAACTTGGATGCCAAATGAAATAAAAGGCCGTTTCTTAGCGCTTAGCGCCTAACGACTTGCCTTAGCTACAAGTTGCGAGAAACTATCAACCGTCCGCACTGCGCGCTCGGTTTATCAACTCGCCAGGCGACGACGCGGTGCGAACGTGTCCATAGATTATTGAGCGTTTGCTTCTTATAAAGTGAAGCCAAGCGACTCACTAGGTGCTTAGCAGGCTATCTATTACCAGAGCGAACGTTAGTGGACTCTGTTGTGTTTTGGTGGCAACGCAAATCCGTTTTAATTGGAGCGTTTTGCAACTGAAGCGTTGCACGTTCCCCGCTCGCTGCGTGTGCGCCACTCGCCAGCGTCCGTCATGGAGTACGCGCGCCTTTCGTCGCTCCTCGTTGTAGCACGTGAGTAGTCTTCACAACTTTACACATTATAGTGCGTAAAAACTAAAACAAACTAGTCTATTGTTTTTGTATCAGACGATTATTCTACGGCCAATTTTAGGCTTTGGTAGAAAGTTTAAAACCTGAGTTTTACTGTTTTTAACTCCATTAGGTAGTACAAATTCAACAAAACTCATTATCTAGCCTCTACAGTTTGACTCATTAGGTAATACTGACCGGTTTACTTGTCCGTTACTACCTGACAAGTTATAAAAACGGTGCCAAAAGTAGCCCTAACTTTCCCAACGAGTACTTGTACTTTATTATTCTGTGCGTCGACGATTGTCAATTGTTTATGTTTGCGTGAACTTTTCTTAGTCTGTCTCAGTGTACAATAGCGTTGAAAGGTGTTATTCATAATTGGAATAGGCACTTTACTTAACAATGCATATTAGTGATAATATAATTAACTTCGATTTAATGTTAACATCAACATCTACTTGGTACTTAGTATATGAGATTCAATTAATACAATAACAAGGGCACAGGTGTTGGTATGACATATCCGCAGAATAGCTAGTATTTGCGTAACTAATTTTCCTTACAAGGTTAGAGTGGAAACCCCAAATTCTTTATAAATTAAGAACTAAGTACCATAACCTAATACATTTAGCGGTAATTAAGAGTGACTTTACCCATTACAATGTTCTTTACAACAACATTCGTTAAAACAAACATATGAGAGCAGCATAGAAAGGATTATGTATGTAAACGTTCCTTACATAATTACTCTTTAAGTACCTACCTAAATAAAATACTGATAGTGTGAAAAAATCTATAAAATCTATGCGAAGGCCGCTAGTTTTTATTTTATTTTATAGGATCTTAGGTACTTCATAAAAAAGTGACTAATTAAGTACTGCCTATACGTAGTGTACCTATTGACCGAAGTCACTGAGCTTTTCTTTCTTGCTATTCTACACGTCAACCATCAACTGTGAGTAGATCGTGCGAAGAATACTTAATAGCGATAATGTACCTTCGGCGTAAACGTCAACAGTCTGATTTCAATGCGTAGAAATTGCGACTCGCATCTTAAAGAGTCATTATGCCCTGGTCACAAGGAGCGAACAAAATGATGCGAACAGTTATACATCGATTTGTGCATCCATCATTGTCAAATTGGAAATCATAGTTTTACTGTTGTAACGTATTAACTATCTGTAAAAGCGGGTCTCTATCTCAACTCTAGCTTAACTAACGCTAGCAAAGACTATAGTAAAAAGTTTTAATATACCAAGAATTAACGATTGACAAATAAATAACTAAACAATTTATTTTAATTTAAAAATCTACAAAGATGTCATTTGTGCCACGCTGGTAAAGTCTGTAGTCTTATTGCGTCAATTGGAACAATTAAATTTTTAAGTTTCTTTTTTGCTAGTAGTTTG
Organism: Ditula angustiorana; assembly: GCA_963691745.1. Taxonomy (NCBI): domain Eukaryota; kingdom Metazoa; phylum Arthropoda; class Insecta; order Lepidoptera; family Tortricidae; genus Ditula; species Ditula angustiorana. The sequence goes on along the minus strand of OY829482.1, from coordinate 10,255,362 downwards.
TATATTTTCAATTATTTTTTCTGAGTCTGCCCGTGTACTTGAGACCTGAAAAGGGGCTCGAAACTAGATGCAACACACGCGATATAAACCGTTTTAATTGTTTTATTTCCATATCTACAAGTTGCGAAAACAGGAATTAACAAATTTCTAATATTTTACTACTCACGCATGCGTAATTTCGGGTATTCTCATAGTGGGATAGATTTTTTAGAGATTTTCTTGTACTGTATGAAGGTACAATGCATGGCGCAATATTTGTACAGTCAACCAATTTCATTTCAATGACTACTGCAGAACGTTGTCGCAATGTGTCATCGCCGGAATACCACGACATTTATTCTTAAGTCTTTATGACATTTATTAAGAAAAGATTTTAGTCGCTTTCATTCACTGTACCCAGCTACCACACACGGTAACCATGTGATTTAGATACAAAGAATTTACGACATACGTTTTAACGCGTCAAGTGTCGTGTGTTGATAACAGTAGCCGTAAAGTAACTCTATACTTAACACCAGTGACGTGTACGCGTATGACACGATTATAATCAGTGGCGTAGCTACCCAGGGTCTATAAGACTACCACCTAGCTAGACAATCACCAGTCCATTCCTACTATAAGCAAGTACTGCAGACTTGCTTGTAGTAGGAATCGACACCCTTGGCCCTAAAATGGCCAACCCAAGTTGACCTTATCCCTCCCTGCGTTTCTGTCAAACTAGTGTTATATGAAAGGGACGTCCGCAGAGGTGCCTAAACTCAGATAAACTAAACTTGGTCGGTCATGTTATATTCACATACCACGTGTTGTTCTTTGCATTTACTATCAAAAGAATGTGCATTTTTTTTTTTAACCAATCTAGTGAAAATGAATTGAATAACATTCCATTTCGAGGATTCTATTCCTAGCTACCATTGGCAATTGGTAAGGTTTCGGGTCAGCATGTGGGCATATACAATGCGTAACTTCCTCAGTATCAAAAACAGCTGCTTATTCTCTTAGTGCTGCGTATAGTTTTTGTAAAATAGTTAATAGAAGCATCTGACTTCAATAACCAGTTAAAGTTGAAGTGTCGATATTTACAAGCATACTAGAAAATTATCAATGATCCAATCAACTGAAAGACATCCTCTGCTGGGCTTAGTCTTTCTCCAAGGATCTCCACAATGGTTTATTTATTTATTTGACCTTTATGGCACTGGCATTCTCTGCCAGTCAATTAATGCAAGTATGGTTGGTAATATGTTACTCTTCGTGTCCAATAGTTCCCCGGGATCCATGCCAGATGTTTGGTTCACCTTCAATAAATGCTTATATTATAGTCTTGTTAAATGAAATAGATAATATATCACGTAATAGTGTTCTGCCTTACTGAGAAACATGGAATCGAAACACTTGATACGTGTTATTACATCTTCCGCATTGTTCTGGATGCAGAAACATACACAGGCACAGGAGCTACCATAATCATCGTAATGTTTTTGTTGGATAATCTATTACGAGTTTATTCAATAAAGGAGTATTTAGATATTTTTATTTATAAGTAATGTAATTTATTGAAATGTTGTTTCTTTCGTGTCTATAGTTGCTTTTTTTACGACGATCCCTATTGGAGACAAAATTTATTGACATTCCAAGTAATTGTAATGTTTTTAACTTATTGCTATATTTCTGGCCGACTTTAGTTACTACATTTAGGCTTACATTCCGAAAGGTTGACAACGGAACCCAATTTTAGTAACTATGTTTAGGCTTCCGTCAAGAAAAGATGACAACGGAACCTAATTTTAGTTACTATATTTAGACTTCTGACCCCAAAGGGTGACAAACGGGACCCAGTTACTACTTGTTCTACTTAAGCTCTACCTACGTACAAAACTTAGGCCTTTTGCATAGTTATAGGCAGACGGTTGGAATTCTCATAATCATAGAATACTAAGATGTTACGGAGAGATAATTATACTAATAACAAAATAAAGAAAAGGTAAACATTTATGGAATACATTTTTTACAGTATTTTTACATTAAGTTCTATTTTTCCCAGAGATAAAACAGAAACAAAACTTACAATAAATTATATTAGTTTTTTTTTCTTGTATATTGCTGATCGTAGTCTTCGCAAGGGGTACGGGCGGCTACGATCGCTGAACAAATAACTATTTATATAAACACTAAAATACGTGATTTACCAATATTCGAAGGGCAAATCTATCAACTTTGTGAATAATATTGTAGGATTTCTAATGCAGTCAGCGGCTAGCACGAGTGGCTATAACTCGCTTTGTCGAGCGGTGTGTCCTTCTTAAACAAAGTCAAAGTAGGAAAGGTCGAGAAGATAGCAACTCGTATTTGCCGTGACGATTTATGAAAGATGTGAAGGTTGAAATGATAATGAATGAGACTAAAATAATTTAACGGTGATAATACTATAAATATGGTGCCTATGTACCGTTAAACTTTTTAAGGTTGTTTATAATTGTGTTAGCGAATTTACTAAATGATTTAATCGACGATGATGATGATTCTTGAATTATACTAGTTATAAAAATACAGATTTTATTACCATTTTTTCCTTTCACTCACTAAGGACAACAATGAATACGCAGTCATTTATTATAACGACATAATTGTACCATTTGACATAAAACAAAGTATCAATGTGACAAGAAGGCGAGAAAAAGACGAGTTATTAAAAACTGTAGAAACAAGTAAAAGTAAACATGCAATTGCCTTATACATAATTCAAACATAGGCATATAACACATTATATAGTTATTCTTATAAAGGCATTTTTGATTGAAGATTGGAAGCATAAAACACAATCACTGTTATATTGCACAGGTTATGTGATAGGTAGTCGGAAATTCTATACAGAAAGGGGGGGGGGGGGGCGTATATAGAACAAGGGCCATCGAAGATTAGGGACTATAATACCGGGATAAATAGAATTCTATGTGTTGAGCCAAGGCAGCTGCCCGAATATGCCCGCCTTGAGTAGTTTGAATTGACCCAGAATTCTGCTCTGTCTAACTCATGTCATATAGAAAGGAGTTTACTGCGGCAACTGAGTCTGTCTACTAAATTTTATCCAAATCCAATAAGTCAATAAAAAATAAGTAATTCATACCTAATTTCATACTGAATTTCTGTTTACTTACATCTACATCTACACTAATATTATAAAGAGGAAAGATTTGTACCTATTTTTGTATGTTTGTAATGAATAGGCTCAAAAAGTACTGGGCCGATTTAAAAAACTCTTTCACCAATAGAATGCCACATTCTTTCAATTTGACATAGGCTACATTTCATTTTGAAAAAAATTAGGGATCCTTGGTCAAATTTGAACAATGTAACCGAAGGTGTAGAAAAATGAGTCTTAAAATTGATTGTACCCGTGCGAAGCCGGGGCGGGTCGCTAGTCGTATATTAAAGCGACAGAAGCAGAGCGCAAACCAGAATCTCACTCGTACGAACAGACATAATTCTGATGGTACCGGAGTACTTATCCGAAACCAAACGTGAAACAAAATTCTAGCTTGGTTGTAATTAATGGTTACACGAGGTGCAGTTATCATAGATCTCTTGACATGACAGTTATTAAAATAAAACAACTCCCTGTAGTAATAAATAAATTATTATTTGAAATGTTGGCATCAAAGTCAATCAACTTAACACGCACTGGCACTGGCACACACCACCAAGCGTAATAAAGCTTAGTGAAAGCCCATTTCCCACGACATGAATGAATCAAACTCTACAATAGGAAACATTGTATTAGTGTCACAGTTAACTGAGTCAATGAAATGGCAAAATGTTTTGTATCTGTCACTGCCTGAGGTCAAATACCTTGGGAGGGATCGCAAAAAACGGGCCTTGAGAACCAGTTTGATACGAGATGGCTTCTGGAATAAGAGTAGGTATATACTAGTATAGCTACCCACCTACATTGCAGCGCAATATGTTGACTTATTATGGAGTCACTTGCTCAGATTTTTTGCAAATCAGTCGACCAAGATTTTGCGTAGCCACTTTTCGACCGTGTTATAAGTCGATAAGGTTGAGAAGTGGTAAGGCAATTACTTGATCGACTTTACTTATTTACATGCACAAAGATACACACGTACATAAATAATATCACTTTGGAACTTAAGTACTTATTTTCGGTAAACCATTTTCTTACATTATTCTGAGACTACCTACCCCTTCTCTCTCTTCTATTTGAAACTGCTTCTCTAAGCAGTTGTTAATTTTGTAAATAATTTGACATGAGTATTTGGTAGGTACTCAGTTCTCGTAAGTATGTAACTTTTTGCCAATACAGCAATAAACTACCTAATGTAAACCGCTCTTAGACCGATTGTAGTTATAAGTTGCACTTTACATAACCAATTACCTAGTCGCTAAAGTATTCTTTTCTCTATTCCAGTATTACAACTGAGCCAAACGGAGATATCCAGCACTATAGCGGAATCATGGTACGCGGCTAACGTTATAAACGATGGAGTTTACTCGCCAAGACCCTTATCGGAGATATTCTCAACAGAGGCAACTTTCTCATCGACGAACCCTATCGTCGTGCTGTCTAGCTCACCAACCACACCAAACTCGGTTATTTCCACGTCCACTTTACCGAACATTCCTGTGTCTACGTCAACATTGACCACGACATTAGGGACGACGACGGAGAATCCAGCGACTGAAGTGTTTGTGGTGCCTCTATCGACCCAGCGACCCGTTACACCGCAGCCTTTGGTCGTAACGTCATCACAACCTTCACCAATCCCAACTATTTTTGTAGACACCACGCAAGTAACCCCAACACCGCAACCACCACAACCACCACAACCACCACAACCACCGCAACCACCTCAACCACCGCAACCACCTCAGTTTCCAGAACTGTCACAGTTTCAGCAGCCTCCCGCGGCTCCCTCACCTCCACCAATTATATCGACACCTCAGCAAATTCAAATACAAACTGCTCCACAGGTCTCACCTTTGCCACGGCAACAAGTTCAGAACCTACCGCCAAATTACTTCCTCTTGTACCAACAAGCTCCTCAAACCATACAGAACAATCCTCCTAGTGCACCCCAGCCACTTCCCTCTACTTCGCCTCCAACTATAACGACTAGCAATTTGCCTTCAAGTACAACAACCACGCCGTTGCCTTCGAGTAGCATATCAACTCAGGCGCCGTGTGCCACTAGCACGCCTGCTTTGGTACCACTGTCGAGTCAGTTTCCCACATTCAGAATCCGTATGGTAGCCCCAAGTGGATCTGTGACTAACGTCAGAATCAATGCAAACCCCACCGCTGCCACAACAACAACGAGAAGACCTACCACGACGAGGACTCGAAGACGGAACAGGAACAACTATGATGGTTGCGTCAACAGATGTGGAGGAACCAGGGTCCCGATATGCGCGAGCCCCTTGGGAGTGTCGCCGATTGATCCCGACACGCTCAAAGGATTCCCGTCAGAGTGCCACATGGCGTGCCATAACTCATTTAGGAAGCAATGTAAGTGTAAATGATCTCCATAATTTATAATTTAACAGCTGTAACAGGCATTTGTCTTGTACCTAAGATTATTTAAGGGTTCCAGAACTAATATCATAACCATAAAACGTCAATATTACGAGAAAATAAATATTCGAAAAACCTTTAACGACCATCAGAAATAAGTTGAAGTTGCAGCACTGAACTTAGTCCTAAGCTCTGCAAGAAACTCGCGCGTGCCCAGTACTATGAAATTAAACCTATCTACTCATCAATGCTTCTGGAAAAAAAAACATCCAACACTATATTGGTAAACCCACCGGCTAATCGCATTAATTATTATACGAAGGTTAGTGCTAATTTCTTCATAAAAATTATGAGTAGAGAACGAATAAACTTTCGGTTTCCTTAACCCGTGTTATAAGTTAAATAGTGCGTGTCAAGCTGATAAATAACCAAAACAATTGGGCAGACCGGTTATGCCCGCGCAAATATAACGTTAGTTACCTCATTCGAGAGCGGCGCGGTGTTGTAACAGGCCTATAGCTATCGTGTAGTTATTGACTGAATTAGGTATGATGTTCATCGTAGTTTTACTACGAAATTAGTCAATTTGCTATCATACTTTGGTATGTCACATATTAGTTTCGAATGCGATGCGTAGGTACCGTACCTACAGTCAATTATTTACTTTACACTCTTCACTTTATTGCAATAGGGTCAAGAAGTGTCTAGATACCAATCTTCCAACATCATATGTATTTGGCCTTGACTTGCACCTTTCCGTCCCATCTCGTTTTTTGCTCCATTTCAGAATCTAAGCAACTGAGTGGCTGCACATAATATCACGTTACTCGTTGTTTTCTTGTGGTTTTCTTAGACGCGGTCACAGACCAGTAGTTGTAGATATAACGTGGCACGCTACGAAACGGGTCCATACCTAGTGAATGCAAGTCACCAGTCCGATATTTTAGAATGGATTATATCGGTTTGCTATAAAAAAACTCCCATACAAACAGTTACCTGAATTCATGCTTTCAGCCAGCGGCCCTTATATAACTTATTCCCTAGATTACATCTAACGAATGAGTGTTATAAGATAGGATATAGGATGACAAAAAACTTGTATGTTAATGACATGATGTGATGAGTAGTGAGGTATCTATATACCTACGTATCGAAGAACACAGTTACTGAAAAATAAAAAATAATATCTTCCCATATAATTTAGCACATTGCCTATTCGATATGTAGGTACATATATTTCATTGACTTTACACTAAACAAGTGTCCCAGTGAACATTAAAACCTTGTCCATTCTACCCGACTGCTGTTGGAGCCCAGTGTAATGTAATGTTTTTAATGTTTTGAGTAGCGTCTTGAATTGTTTTCTCTTATGCAGTGTACGAGAAGGTGATGGACGGCAAATGCGGCAGGCTGCGCACACGCATCAGACCCATCAACGCGAACAAGCTAAAAAAAGACGACTTGAACAAAGCGACGTATACCATCGTGCAAGGTGGCCCGGCGGTCGTAGATTTCTTACCTCTAAATTCTTAATGTATCTTTAGACTAAGGCTAAAAAAAATTACACTGTCTTTAGTGCGAGAGCGAGCTCATACATGAATTCGCACTCACATCAATGAAAGTGTAAACAAGCCCTTAGGCCACACTGGAGATGACACGCTTAGCTCTCGTTTCGAAGAAGCGAAAACTTTAATGTGACATGTGTGTGAATGAGTGGAATTAGAACATTGTCGCCTACAGTAAATAGAGTTCACATTCGCCTTTGATAAACACGACGGCAGCACGAAAGTTTTCGCCTCGGCAAAACGCGTTCTTCAAGGCACGATTACACTCTCCTTTGACAATCAAAGTACAGAGTGTGCAAATTAAGTACGCCATGTGAATATGTGGCACTAAATGACCACCTACGTTTAATTTATCTCTCTTTGCACACATAATAAATAACAGTACAATGTACAGAAGACTCTCTCCGAACAAAAACTGCGTTTAGTTATAAGAAGCATCCTACTGTATGCCTCTAACTCATATTCGCTAGCACCCGTGGCAACTCAATTGCGGCGACCTCAGTGCTGGGGTGCGCCGACGTTCTTGTAGCTTCGCGAAGTAAGCCGCGCCTGCTTTGCATGTACAATCCTGTGTATGTACATCCCATTGACACTAGTAAGAGTGCCGCTGAGAGTGATAAATTAGACTTAGCCGCTGATGTGCCACATCACATCACATATTAGAGCTATCGAATCGCTTGTCGCTAAGCATGCCACTTTCGATGTGACTTTAACTTAAGAATTCAAAGCACTTAAGTGTGAAGTTAGTGTTTCTTAAATTATACCCATATAAACACTCTTAAAACTAAATACCATGTCTAAGCGATCAAACTACAGCCTCTGGGTCCCGCAAGCACTGCAATCCGGCTCGTTGTGGCCAATTCCTAGCAAACACCAATATAAGCTAGCTAGGTGGCCCTTGGGACTTAAGGAGCGAAGAAAAACTGGTCCATAAATTAAAAAGTTCTAAGACCCCTGGTTTAAGCCTTAGATAGTGGCGTAGGACTCTAAGGGGATGTGACTGATTATAATAATTAATAATTCAGATTATACCAAACTACTATCAACGCCCTAACATGAGTCCAAGTTAAAATCCCTCCCAGTGGCTCTAATATGACCGACTTAGAATTTATCCCTCTCTACATTACATCTCTGTCAAACTAGTGTCATACATAATGTCCGCCTTCCACCGCGAAAGGGAAATTAGCGGAACGGACTCCGTTCAACTCCCAACGCTAAATTTCATACAGGCGCTTCTACCGCGAACGCATAAACTTTTGTATAAAAATTTAGCGTTACGACTTGAACGGAGTCTGCTCCGCTCATTTTCCTTTCGCGGTAGAAGGCGGGCATAAGAAAGGAAAGCACATAGACATATAGGTACTTTGGATAAACTAAACTTGGCTGGTCATGTTAGGCCCAAAGCAGCTCTGTCTAACTAGTATCATAAAAAAAGAGGTGCACATAAAGTTAAATTTCATTTGGGCGATCAGTTACGGCCACAAGCTTCTTCCGTAGAGATAATCGTAGGCATTGTAGGCAACTAAAATGACGCGCCCGCTAATTAATACTTAATTACTTATTTTCGATGTATAGCGCTTAACATTAATTACGACATTACGTATACAGTCAGCGTCATAAATATCTGCACACTTTAATAGGTTTAATATCGCTCTAACTCCTCTAATATTTTGTATAGCGACAAAGTACTGAAGTGTGCAGATATTTATGACCCTGGCAGTACCGGTACTTGTGTATAAAATAACGGTAGCACTTTTTTTTAACCCTTAGCGGTTTGACATTATTATAAACACATACTAAGCGAAATTACTTATTTGACATACGATTGATTTTTGTTAATTTAACCATTTTTATACCGTCAACGGGTCAACCGTTTTTCGACAAACGATAAACTAGTTAAACGTCAACTACATTTTTTCATACGATCAAATGAAATGTCAAACGGATGCCATCTACGTTTAATTCAACGAAACGTTTTCGGAAACGATCAACGAACTAGTGGAACATCAACTGCCTTTCAACGATGATTTACGATAGGTAGGTACATAACATTAGTTAGGATTTTTAACTATTAGTTGAGTTAACTACGGAATATAAACCCGCTTCCGGTTTACGGTTAACGTAAACCGGAAACGGGTTTATTAAGCAAAAGGTACCGGTATAAAATAACGCTACTGTTATATTATTCAGTCAGTCACTGGGCTGTAGTGCCAACGTTCAATCGAACCATTAATTATAGGTTATAGTGCGTCCATTTTATTGCAGTAAGTAGCTTAGGGGCGCGTCATTTTTGTTTAGATGATCTCTACCATATTTCTGATCAGAATGGCTAGCACCACTTGCAGTTTTTCGCTATCTACGTACTTCCCTTTCTTACAAACTTAGTAGAATAGAGATGGCTTGTCCGACAAACTTGCGACAAGCGATCCAATGGCAAACGTGCTAGCCAATTAGAGATTCAAGAAAACTAAGCCTCATCTATTTTAACTAAAGACTGACTGCTATATATTCCTGTATCACCATGTCGGTGGAATTATTATTATTAATTTTAATGACAGATTCTGATGAACTCAGTGCACCTAGCACGAATCTTCTCGATACTCGTTAACTCGCTACACTCAGTGCGTCTCTCTCCTACTGGGCCAGTTAGAACAAGACTCACTGAGTTAGCATGTCTTCAAAGTTCGTGCTAGGTGGACTGGTATTGTTCCTACATTACGTTTTTCTTTGTTGAAACGTGCTAGCCCTCACTATTATAAAAAGTGGTCTGTGACCCTCCGACTGTTTTTAGCAAAAAATATTCCACCTTGAACGAATAGATACAACTTTCTTTTTAAAAAAATTACAGGAACTACAACATTTAAAATAATTAAGTAATCGATTAGTTTAACTAATTTAATGTACCTATGTAATTTGTAAGTGACTCGAAGTGTCAAATAGCCTATAACTGTATGTAAATGTTGAAATGAAATTGCAATCTGGCATAAAGACGAAATTTATTAATCCGTCCATTTATTATTAAGTTAATTTGGCCACATTATGCCATTTATAATTGTTAATAAAAATACTTATGCTTATACTAGTATTTTTGCCATTCTTTATATTATTAAAAATACAAGAAAACAATAATTTTACATCTATTTTATTAAAATAACTATTCATGCTTTAGGGTCAATTTCAAAGAAAGTGAACCACTCACCACGACCTCTCACTTTAAAAGAACCCTAAAAACGACAGCATTAGAAATGTTTTAATTAATGGCTGGTCATTAATACAAATTATTCGTATACTATGTCAATCCTTATATTTAACTTCATAAAAATATTTCACTTACAATAAAAAAAGCAAATAAGTTTTTTCGCCCATAGAAAAAGTGTCACACAAAGTCATTCAACATTTTAAAATACGTTTCAAAATGTTCTTGATGAGTGTTATTTCCTTGACTAACATGTGGATAATGCTGTAAAGGAGTAAACAAGTAAGTGGGCTATTTCCGTGTGTTTCTCAATAAAGAGTATTTGTCTGGTCTTGTCTTGTGGGTCAAAATCAAAAACATTTAACCTACTGTGGCCCGTTTCACGAAGCTACAAGTTACAATTTTACAAGTCTAAACTGGCAACATTGGTCCTTATGCCCATTACCATTGGTCATTATTGACCAATGTTGCCGGTTTAGACTTGTAAAATTGTAACTTGTAGCTTAGTGAAACGGGCCACTGTTAGTAAAACAATTAATATCAGTTTTGTAACGATTTTTAACAGTTTAGTAATGATATCGTTAGTAAACTGTTTATAAATATTTATTTAATGATTTTTTAACAATTTATATCAGTTTAGTAACGATTTTATGACCTACTATCTGATATTAATTGTTACGAAACTGATATTAATTATTTTAGTAACGGTTGGTACAATGTTTTTGATTTTAACCCATGTAAGTATGTACAAAAAGCAGACTTTAGGTCAAAATTTAATGGACAGATAAACCGAAAAGACAGTAAAGCGAAAAAAAAAACAACGGCCTTTGAAGAGCATATACCATTATGGTCATATTTTACAATATTTCTAAGGAAATAGTTTTATAAAATACTCTTAAACAAAATTTTTCATAATTTTCAATGAGTTGATTTGCATGATCAGTGCACTTTTTTTGAAATTGATTTCATAATTTAAAACGTCATTTACAATTTATTAAGTCAGTCTATATTTGAGATTTAAGCATGTTACGCTTTAATTTATTGCTTGTAACACGTTCAAACAGTCCTTACTTAGAACAATAGTAGTTTTACAAGTTATTTTATAATTATGGTACACAAAGCAATGTATGTGTTGTAACATCAGCTGATCGAAAAAAAAACGTATTTTAAGAGCTCTGCTAAATACCGAAAACTAATATTTCGAATGCATTAAAATGTTGAATGTTCATTTGAACGACAGGTTTTCTTTCTGAAACCGTACACTTTTCAGGATTTTTAAACGGCCGTCTATTATAAGGTTAGATTGGATTTATAACAACCCTGAAAGATTGTTCCAGGAAAAGCGCCTTTCGATTTGATAACCGTTCAACGTTTAATACTCGATGAGTTTATTTAGTTTCGATATCTAAATATTTTTCTTACTTCACAAGGACTGCGAACGAGTTAAAACAAATTACAACCAAATATCTCAAATTTCTTACTAATATACAATTATAACATACAGTTACAAGTTTTCGTGGTGTTTTGCTTTCATTTATTAAGATAATTGGTACTACATACATAAGTCACCAGCAAATGCCAAGATTTGATGCTAGCATTCTCAATCGTCCGTATAAGGAAGTTTCCAAGTCTTACCAATTGTAGGAAAAAGAGACTGCTGTTAAAGTGAGCAACAGGCCATCCTTGTTTTATTCAAGTACATGGTTACGTCCTACGTGCTGGTCAAAGCTTGGCAGAGTCTGCCAGGCAGACGCATCACACGTTTCATCAACAGGATAACATCCGCAGTTGAGCATAGCCCAAAAAACGCCACTATGAACGGTTACTGCGCGTCTACTACCACTCACTTCTGTCAATCAGTCCATATAAAGAGCTGCTTTTATAAATTGAATTTTCAAAGTATCACTGTAAGGCATATTGTTTACTATCTAAACATGTAACGTTTGAACCCAGTCGATTAAGGGGTTAAGGGAGTTTATGATGGTGAGCCAGGCACACTGAACCATTGTAAACTTCCGTTAAATTTTGTTGAGAGCACAAAGAATGAGGCAGATACAAACATACAAGGCAAACAAAACCCTCCTTATTGGCTGTGCCAGTTTTTCGCTTAAAAACAATCTTTCAATAAACTGAATGCATTGTATTCCTTTAAAAAGTCAGTCAAGAAATACCTACAATAGTGAGTAGATAAAAACAAACGACCGCTACATGTTTGTATGCAAAATTGTTAGTTCCATATATTTACCATGCTTATTTTTTATCTTCTCACTTACTGTAATTAACTAGGCTAATCGTCAAACATATATGGTCAACTTCAAAAGAGTATTATGTCAAACGAAACATAGCAACATATCATTAAATGTCTTTTAACCTATTGAACAGTCATCCAATCGTGACAGTCAATGAAAAGACACAGACGCCGATGACGTGAACAATTCATATGAAATGATACATCCTTGGCGTATAGTAGCAGGCAAACAACTTGAGCATAAATCGAGTGGAGGGGGTAAGTTTGCGCGTACACATTTGTACTCAAAACGGCTACTGCGCAGTCAAGGTCAATGCTCAAGTTGTTTGCCGGGACCTGTACAGAGCACGTCACTTCATTCGTAGTGTGACGGTCAAGGGGTTAAATAGAAATATTAACCAACGGTGTGAGTTGACCATACATATTATTTTCGATTTACAGCCATTCTCCGCAACACCATAGAGAACGGGGCCTAGTTTTAGAAATCTGATCTGTATACCGACTTGTCTTTACCGTTAAAGCCGTTATTATTCAGAGCGTTTAGATCACTTGGAAAAGTAATTTATAGATAGATAACCCCCATTTGATGTTATTGGAACAAAAGGAGTGATAAATTCACTTTTTATGAGTTCTTAATCGGGCACCTTTAGCAATTTGCTGCAACTTTGTAGCTGTCTTGCTCTCATTCTGAATACCGACTAACAACATCGTTTGCACTACTCTGGCTTGGTCAAATACCGGCCTCCGTCCAATAGAGTTCCGCTTTCACCGTAATAAATGCAGCTATACACGTGGTATTATCGTCTGTAGAAATCCAGTCAGGCTAAACTTAAGTCCATTTGAGTGAACACTGTTTAAATGTCGCAGTTTGTTACCAAACGAATGGCATTTGACAGTCGTCTATTTTGGAACTGCCACTAAACTGCTCAATTAGTTGAATTCTACTACATTTCTGCAGACGACAAAAGCCAACTGCAAATCTTTACGATAACGTTTCAGATCAAGCTGCGTGCCGTGTGTGGAAAAAAATGTGATTAAGGCAAACGTCAGGCAGTTCCTCACATACACGACTCGATATACCTATCGTTCAGTCGTGTCTGAATGATGCAGTTAAATTTAATTGTACCGTAAATACTCGCAGCGTTCATCTAAATAATTCTAAATACATCTTACACTCAAGGTATGTCAAAAAAGGCAGGGTTCAAAGGGCTATACGTATCTGACAGTAGTTTCAGACATCGACTCTGATGAGACTATCTCTAACTAGTGCGAGAATTACCCTCCCACCGGGGTTTTCTGGAATGTTCTAGAATCTTTGCTGGAAGTTGCCCTGTTGTTGGTTGCCGCCTCCCTGTTGGCCGCCGAACATCATTTGCTGTTGTTGATGGAACTCTTGTTGTCCGCCACCACCTGTGTTGTTGCCTTGATTTGGTCCTTAAGAAAAGAGAATAGTTTTAAAAACGTGGAAGTGACTGTTTGTCTGCAACGTTTTATTAATCAATAATTCAAGTGGTAAGAGTTAAAGTTAATGTCTGTGTGTAAAGGCTGAAATGAAGGGAACATGCATCGGGTTTTAGCCGGTAGCCGGCCAGCTTTTTTAACTAAATTATGTCAGTTACTTTTCAACGCCATGTCAAACACAAAAATCGCCATTCGTACGCCAAGCCTTTTTTGGCAAGTAATGAAGTTAAAGCTTATGAGAATTGCGAATGCACGTGTCTTTTATATTGTACGCTTTACCGGATACATCCGGATCCGCCATTGGCGTTGAACCTATACTATAAAAGTAGAATGGCCCTCATTGAGACAGTCTGATTAACATAAACCGAGTTTTCTAAGTCTAAAACTTAGACCTCTGTAATATCAATAACGGTATTATTTAGGTAAATACCTTCTGATATCTGGTCAGATTTTTTTTCCAAGAGCGCACGTTATAGTTATACATTTGACTACACGAAACAAACTAAACCCGTATTTCTTTTAGCCTCTAATAATCAATATTTGAGCCACAGTATTGACCAATATTCACAAAGTATTAAAAAACACATTTGCATACTTAAAAAAAACCACATCGTGTCTTACCTGGCATTCTCATTCTCTTAGCATTGCTGGCTCCATGATCATGGTTGTTGGCTTGCACTTGGTTTTGCTGTGTCTGAAACAGTACAATATACAATAAGTATTCAATCACACACATTCAACGAAGTAAGCTGTATTCCTTTATAATCCTTAGTTCACTGTTTCTATCACGTTTATAATCCATCTTCCTGTGGTCCTTACATGACTGGCCAAGGTTAGTTTATCTCTATCTGCGTCCGTTTTTTATGACACTAGTCAGACAGAGACGCAGGGAGGGGTTAAACTAAACCTGGGCTGTCATGTTAGGGCTGCTGACCGTACTCGGCCACGGTGACCACTTCAACTCCGTTGTTGTGAGTTCGTGAGCTCTCGCGTGGCTGACGTAGCCAATCTTATTTGTAAAGCCACTTGCGCACATTAATAGACACTATACACGAAGTTTCAATCAAGTCGTATATTAGAATTAGAGCCTGTTTCGACACTTTCTGATAAGTTCCTGGTAATATGGCCAAGAGATGTCTGTGATGCCGTTTCTGTTTATTCTACGGACACAAACAGAGACGGTATTACAGACATCTGTTAGATATATATCGGGAACTTATCAGAGTTGTGAAAGAGGGCCTAAGTCATTGGGTGGCAACGACTATGGAAAATAGCTGTAGTTACAACACAGGGCGCCCGCACCAAATTTAAAAAAAAAACCCTGACTTGTCCCCGACTTTCCCTGACCAACCATATCCATATTTAAGCACATACAATAGATACAGTACGCGAGATGACGAAAAACTTATTGATTTTTTATGAAAACGGATTGAACTTTAATGAACAAAGATTGGGAATGTGGGTAAAGCTAACAATAAGTTTCAAGTTTTTCCTGACTTTTCAGGTGATCCCCTTGATTTCACTTTTCCCTGACTCTCCCTGACTTTGAATGTGGACACCCTGCACTAAATAAGTTAACGTCAATGTCTGTGCGCCACACTAAGTTTTCAGTTGTTTTTTTTCGCCGTAGGGGGGCGGGAGCTGCAGTATATGAATTCGAAGCGGGGCAGTGCGTGGCCATTCTGTATGTTATACTATTACCGTAAACCGTTTCTACTTTGCTCCAATATTGACTCCAGTTTTAGAAATTGATTTTTTATTATTATTGTAACTGATGAAACTGGTTATAATTTTGTACAATAGAAAGAACCCATCTTAATCTATACAAGATGAATATAACTTTAGTTAAGTAGTAAATATGTGTAGTTGTTTTGTATAGATACTTTTAATTTGAAGCAAAATTATTAGTATGAAAAGGGAAACTTTCCGCCATAATTATGTTAGTTTCCTTTTTTTATTCCACTAATGAATTGGTGACCAGTTTTAAAACAATAGTTTTTAATAAAAATCTATATTAATGGTCTTTTTGCTAAAGAATTTATCATAAGTTCAATTTATAAGGAACAGACATTTGAAGTTTAGACAGGAAATCTCAAAAACTTTTAAGCTTTTTAACCGACTTCAAAAAAGGGAGGTCCTCAGTTTGTCACGATCCTTTTTTATATTCATTCACTTTGGTTTTGTCAAATAAATAATAATATTAACGTACTCAATCGAACGGAAAGAAAACGCGGTTTTTATGGAGCAATGTTACTAACATAGAAGCAAAGTAGGGACGGATTGCGGTATACATTCCGTGACTAAGTACATACTTGTTTTAAACCATAGTATACCTACCCGTATATTCTCGTACCACCGGAGGCGTGAGGAATTTAAAGTGTACCGCATATGGAGCACTGGACGGTAAGCGACTTACAGTATGGCCACGAATCTAAGGCTTACCGATGTACCTGCGCAGTAAACGAGTTTTAGAAGCGCGGGAATTACTATTACACTATCAGAACAGTAGACGCGGCGCGTTTTTGAAATGTTTTTGTGGGCATGATGACCAAAATTTAACTGTTATCATTGTTATCAAAATTGAAAGAACTCTTCAAAAAAAGAAAACCTATGTTTTTAGTTTTTGTCTGCAATCACTGTTTGTTGAAATATTGCGATAAGAAATCGATGCAACAAAAGCCCCGCGAGAACGCTCTATATAAAATGGCTACCTAGGAATGACGTCATACCTAGGTCGCCAATGTAATTTTGCTAGTAAATGTATGGAGTGTGCAACTAAATCACGTTTATTAGAATAATAAGAGCGTTTATTTATTTACCCCATAATAGAAATAGTTGTATTTTTTATCAGTGTTCTAATAAGTATATTTAAAAACGAAAAATTCTACTTTTTTTCTTTAATTTCGGACTTTTTTTGTGGATATTACTACTTAAAAGTGACGAATCTACAACAATTATACACTTTCACGCCATTTGGTTTTAGGAGTCATCTACCCAATTGGCTGCACGAAAAGACGCATTCGCGTTCATTAGTCAGCCTTCTTTATTGACTATAGCAGGAGTTAATTGTAAATTAAGCACCTTGCGTCTATTACAAATTCGATTTTAGTTCATCTGTGGATTCATTTTGACATATTGTTTAAGTATATTTGGTCGAAGATTCACATCAACGCTTTATTAACTTGATCGTATAGTTATTCCATCTCATGAAGTCCCCTAAGTTATATTAGTAGTAGTGGCCTGTACTGTGTTAATGTAGGACAAAGTGAGTGCTAACACTCCTAAGTAACTATCCAAAGTACTGAAATAAACTTTACAATCTATGTTTCAGCTTAATGTGTTGTATTTAATCCATAAACATGTTTTTTCCATTATATTATATCGCCGCGAAATATAATATAAATGAGACAAATCACATTTAGGTTCAATAGTTTATTTTGTAAATTAATACTCTTCTTTCGGGAAATGATAAACGCTAGGTATCATCCCTCGATCCTAAAACAAAACCAATTCAAATAAATATAACTGAGTAATGTGACATTTTTAAATAAATAAAAATGCTGATAAAAAAATAAGACAGCACGAATTACTGTACACTTTCGCGTTTAATTGTCATGCTGATCATACTTCAAGCAAAACCAGCACACAAAAACAATGTGTATTTAACACATAACTGACAATTAGAGTCCGACCGAACTGGTTTTCCGGCCGAAACCGAAACCGAATCTTCGGCCGTGGCTTCAGTTTCGGCCGAAACCGAAACTCACGTGGTCACGTATGAAATTCCTTAAAATACTGAAATTTGGTGCATTTTACCCATTATTCTACTACTCGTAAGTTGTGTTGCTACAGAGCTATCCGAACGGCGCACGACAATTCCTGAACAGGGCCGCCAGCTCCGCCAAAGCGTTGCCGCGAGTAACGAAGTTAGGCGAGCGTGCACGACAACTTCCGAAATCAGTTTCGGTTTCGGCAAAAGTTTCGGCCAAAATTGGCCGAAACTGCCGCCGAATGATTTTTGGCCGAAATTCGGCCGAAACCGAACTTTCGGTCGGACTCTACTGACAACATTCACAACCCAACGGATTTCATGATATGGAATAACTATACTCTGTGTCAGTATATTTGTCTGTGGCGAAGAGAAACTTACGTTATTTTGTTGCTGCTGTTGTTGATTTTGTCTAGCTTTTGAATCACTCTTGTCATCTTGGTCGTCGTCGGTTAAAAACTCTCTCTTCGGATAGGGGATGGGACATCCGGCGAATACATCCTTATAAATAGAAAAATAAATCTATGAATTTCAAATAATTACACAGAGGGCATAATTTATGAAAACAATGATACTTGGTCACCGTACCAAAATGGTGCAAACTAGGCCAACCAGGTTTACTATGATGTCTACAAGACATCTTCAACTGTTATGTCAGACATGTCTATGATGCCCGCAATGTCTGTGTTGTCCGCAATGTCTCTGTTGTCTGCAATATCTATGATGTCCGTATTCCCAATGGATGCACAGGTATCACAGACATTACAGATGCCGACATCTCCAACATTGCTAATACAATAAAGGAACATAACATAAATAAATACCTGAGTAGGTAAGGGGTCTTCAGAGAAGTATGGATCTTGCATAGCTTGCTCCGAGGTTATCCTTCTGTTTGGGTCCATTAGAAGCAGTCGTTGGAGTAGACTAAATGCCTTGCTATCAGGTTTGATTTTATGCCTGTCCATGTATTTGCCTAGGGAACAGTTTTGATAGCTGAAAAATTAAATGTATATTCTAAGAACAATGTTTATGGCCTTTTAAAAGCAAGTAAAAAAGAGAGACAGTATGATGCACAACATGTTTGTACCATGGTGCCATGAAAAGGTTGCAGTGTTTTTAGATTTTATTAATATGATTTGTTTCTCTCTTTTTCTCTTCTCTCGTCTCAAATATCAACTTCAAATTTTCAAATTCAAATAATTTATATGTCAAAACATAGGTCAAAATAGATGGTACAATGATTATATACTTGTATCACTATGCTGTGCCCAAGGGCATACAAATAATCTCGCTCTCGCGTGGTCTATTATTTGACCTCTCAAAGACTAGACTAGACTAGACTTCAAAAGTTGCTACGTAAACCACATAGGTATTTTAAAAAAAATTGGCGGACAAGTCGTCAAGTATTTTGCTACATTTCGAAATAAGAGTGTGAAAATTTTCATTTTTAAATTATCTTTTTTGCTGACGGTACTTTATCGTGGCATTGCAATCGGATATACATGCACATTAGATTCCAAGTCATTCCGACCACTGGAAGCTCCAGATTTAAACTGGTAAGACATGCTGCTGTAATAATGGGATGGTATAGCTAGTCGGTGACGGGGATCTTGATTATTACACGGTGGAGGTGCGGTGGTCTTGGAAGCGCTGAAGAAGTCTCCAATACCCCGCACCTCCACCATCAAATAATCAAGATCCCGTCACCGACAAGCTAGACCATCCCATTATTACACTACATTAGACACCATTACTTCAAATAAATAATATCGCACTGGCGTAGACGCGGGTAAAAAAATGAGGGATGTCGCTCACACACTCAAAGAGTCGAGACGGCGTCGAGGCGCTGGTGCACAAGCGACCTACTGCATGCATTGTCTTTGGCATTGCAGGGCGGCTCATCTAATGCAGTCAGGGCACAGTCGAGGTAGAGGCGCAGAGGAGACTAGGTTCAGGAGTGACGCGGGCGAGTGAGTTGCCCAACGCCGCCATTTTGTCATTCTGTCTCGGGTGTAGTCGCGTCATGAAACGAAGCATAGCTGACACTACACAAAGAACATGCCTCGACCGTGCCACGAGGCCGCTCCTTCGACTTAGCTGTGAGCGACTCCCCTAACTGATATAAAATGAGCATTACTTTGATCGCTTAAAATCTTTAACTAGAGTAGCATGCTCCGGCATTTTTCTTATGTCTTCCCAATCCTTCTCCTGTGGAAAGCCCATCACATTGAATATCCTATCCAGCTGGTCATGATGATATGGGTTGCTGGTCTTGATATCTTCTTGACGACAGTGGAATATTGGTTCGGATGTAAGTAGCTCTGCAAAAATACATCCTATCGCCCAAATATCTGGAAAAAAAATGTGGTATGGAATTTTGTTGATGGAAATGGATGGAAGTTACTCAAGTGCTCGAACGTGCGTAGCTCTTGACCGTATGAAGACGTTAAGCTGAAGAGAACCAGCAAAGCAAGCAGCCGCTCTAGTGAAAGTCTCTATTTGCTGCTGAATATGTTTCATTTTGCGGGCAATTTCTGGGGGCGTGCCTCTCATTCCCTAACTGCAACGAAGAGTGTGTCGTGTGGTAGGATGGCGCTTGCTTGCCACTGATTGTTCCACCGAAACGCGCACTAACTCAACAAGAATGGTTACAACTTAACCACAATCAAAGACCATGCGCTCTAGTCTTTATGTAACAACCGTCGTAACAATCGTTAGTCGCAAATAATCAACACTTCCACTATTGAAAAACAATCAATAACTAACTATTCATGAATACACATGATTTTTAATGGTTAAAAGTATTTATCAATAAGTTCAAATGATAACATATTTTTACCTATTGCTTTAGTGTAATGTCTCGCGCCCAGGAGCAACTCAGGAGCTCTGTACCAGAATGTCACCACCACAGGGTCCAGGTCTGCCAAGGGCTTCAATGGAGCATTGAAGAGACGGGCAAAACCCATGTCTGCAATCTTAACCCTACCTCGCTCGGGGCCTTCACCCATCACTAGGATGTTGGCTGGTTTCTGTAGCAACCATGAGATAGGTTAGATGAAATTCACATTTAAAGAGTGGGAAACATAATGATAGGATTATATTGAAAATCATAAGCATATAAAGCAGCTATTAAACTCCCTCTCAGGGATCACTCCAGATGTGAAATAAAAAAATTCCAAGAGTCATTTGTCAAAGTCAATCATCAGCAGAACACATTATACAGAAAATGAATCCATGCTGTTTTTATAAAATGAATGAGTTGCACAATTGCTTACAACTAAACAATACATCCATTAAATACTTATTAAGCAATTAACATTTTTGCACATTGAGATGTAGAAATAATAAGGATAAACATTAAAAATCAATTAAAGGTGAAGAAAATTAATAACCAAAGCAAACAAGTTTGAGTCTTACCAAGTCCCTGTGTAATACCCAATTGGAATGTAAATAATGTATCCCATCTAATATCTGGTAGAGCAGGCTCTTCACCATGCCTTTAGGCACCATGACTGATTTCTTGTTTGCTTTTGCTGCTCGGTGGAACTTGATGATGTGCCACAGATCATGTTCCGCATAGTCAAATAGCAGCCAAACTTTACGATCAGTATGTGAAAGGAACACTCGTATAAGATTTATCACATTTGAATGCTTCAGTTCTCGAAGCAGCTGAAATAGAAAAAGAGTTAATAACTGTAAATGTTTTTATGTAGATTGTGACCTTTTCCTTTAAATGTTTTTTCTACACTGTATCTCTTCCCATGTTTTGTACAATATAGAGTTTTTGCATTGGGTACATAAAAATCATAATTTATTTCTCACACTGGAGAGAAGGGGCCACAATCAAGTTTCTGTCTACATTTGAAAATATTGTAATTTGGGGCTGCGCGCCTACTAATAATGCAAACACCATGCCACAATCTAATAGTTGGCACTTCCATCAGCATCAGTGCAAGCATCTGAATTCAGTGTGAAGTGATGCATGGCCCTTCAGTATGAAATCGTATTATAAATTCTGTGATAAAGTACCAAAATGATAGCTATGTAAACATGTTCCTTTATAGACCCTAGGCACCTTTGTCAAACAGGCACTTTGGCACAGGCAAATTGATTTTGAGGCCACTATTCACAATAAAATGTCAACATTATTCACAACAAATGTCATGTCACAGCTACGACTAATTGCAACAGGGTTCTAAAATAACAGAATTGAAAATGGTTGACCATAAATAGCACAGATGCTATGAATAAGGTCAGAATGGCCCTCCACTGTGATTTGTACCAAAACTACTGTTGCACATGACAAGAAGCCATTGTCAATGCCAGTAGGAAAATAATAACACATGCTAAAGAATGCTGGTATGCTGCCTCTAATCTGCTATTCTAATGTTAACTTAATTAGATAGAATACACAAAAATAATACTAAGCAAATCTCTGGGTACTAGACAATGAATATTCAAACTCATATAAATAAACAAACATATAGTTAAATACATACAGCATCCACATTAGGTATTCATATTCATCATACAAAACATCTACCCTTCACAGAGATCATACCTGGAACCTGGTTCACTACCCACTAGGCTATCTGGTAGTAAGTTAACGTTGTAAATACTTACGGCGATCTCCCTGCAAGCAGACATCGACAGGCCAGTCCCTTCTATTTGCTTCAAAGCATAGTCCTTCGTATCCGAACCGTCTTTTCTCCTCGCTTTATACACGTGCCCGTAGGTGCCTCGGCCTACTTTACAGCCCTCGAAGTCGAAGAGATCCTCAACTTTCGAACGTTCGTTCTGCGTCTTTATTTTAAAATCATAGTCCATCATCACGGAAGCCATTGTCTTATTTTGAAAATTATCACCCATCGTCATGAACTTTTTAGGAACTTAGATTTAAAGTGCACTTACTCTTGTTTATTTACAACACTACTACAACAACTAGTTGTTATTATTTGCAGTAACGAAAATAGCTCAATTGATATGTAAAACAAAACCGTAGAAAGAGAAAGCTATAGAACAATGGACGTCTTCCTTTTCATTTGCACAAGAATAAGATATAAATACGAATTTGCTTGTGAAAAAAAGAGACAGAGCTTGATATGTTTTGTCCCTCATCGCATGTTTAATTTTTTCAAGGTGAAGTTTGCTAGGCATACTTCTATGCTAAACAGACTTTGACGTTTTGTGACAAGCTCAATCCATGTCACCGGAAAAATTACAAAAAATGTCCGATTTATTTAAAATTACGTAGACTATTGTTTATACAGGCGTTAAGAACAATATAACGAGTCTGCAGAATGGTGCGATGTTCTGTTTTAGGCTGCAAAAGTGACAGTGAATCGAAAATTGATGAACTATCTTTTCACTCTGAAGTTTTTAAAAATTTGATCTTATTTGACTTATTAGAACAGATGTTTCATATTGTGTGGTTTCTTCCCGCTTTACATACACATCCTAACGTGTTTCAAGATCAAATAAAAGCTGTTTTATGCATTTTTAGTTGGTGCTTTTTACATAACCTTAAAACTCAGTGTTGTCACTTTTTCCCACGAACATTACCCCACGTTAAGGGGTAAATAGTACGTTGATGAAATATTGGTATAGAAAAAACTTATACAGGACCCTATTTTGTAAAGCATGTTAGTCTAGTATTTTGATTCATTTAATCGTTTATTTTACGAGATAAAACACACAGATAAAATATGCACTCGTGTAACTCGGAGGTCGACTCAAATGCTGTATGAAATGAAGCCCCGTGGATAACAAAATAACAAATAACAAAATACTATTATTTATTTATTATATTAATAATACTTTGCATTTGATTTAAGAGTTAGGTTATGACATAGATAGAATAAACTGAATAAAGTTGTTTCTTGTTTTTCGAGTTGATTCACTAAGGGAAGGTGAAAGGATCTATGTCCATACAACCACTTCAGTTTTTCATTCTGTCTCTTCTTGTGGTCTTTTCAGTTTTTTTTAATGATTAATGTTTTTTATCTACACACATATCATAATTTCTCAATAACGCCTTCAAAAACCATAGAAAATTACCAGCATTATTACAACCAATGTTATTATAAGAATTTTCTTGCCTGTGGTAGTAGGTAAATCTGTTCTTTATTGGGTAGTAACCCTTAGTAGTCTGTGTTTATTGGTGATTACATTACCGATATCTCGTGACGTTATGAATTTAAATTTGGAACAGCTGTCAAAATTCAAGTTGGTCTCTATTCTAGTATCCACAGATATTAAAACAGTTATCGATACGAAACGTCAATTCAGTGTGATTTTTTAATTTAAACGCACGACATTTGATCTCGAGTGATATGACAATAAGGACTTCATTCTTTTGTCTATGATTTAAAAAAAACGTTCGTCTTGACGGATAGATCGAATTGCCGCCATACTTGTTTGTTGGTTTTTTGCTGTTACGGTTTTTTGCTGTTATGATATGTGTGTAGATAAAGTAATGTATGCAACTGTATATAATTAGGCCTTAAAACACTCGTGTGATCCTATTATGAAACTCGCTGACGCTCGTTTCATAAAACCACACTCGTGTTTTAAGGCCTCTCATTATATAGCAGTTGCATAAAATACTATTATGATGATGAATAATTACATTATTAAATGCTGAACCACCCCGGTCGTAATAAGCTACGTCGTGGACAATTTTTGCAAGTTCTTCATACATTATAGCGACATCTTATGGCCAGTGCTCCAAACATTAAGCAATATTTGAGACCTTAGTTTGAGACCAATTTTACAAGAATTAAATAATAGCTTTTTCATCATTTTTAGCGTTTTTAGCAACTTCATTTGCCTATCTAGACATATATTGTTACGTTGACTAGGGCCGCCGCACGCCGCCATAATCGAAAAGAAGAAGACTAACGTCATTCGGAACGCACACGGCCTAGTTTCTCTATTATTTTTGGAATATTTAATTTTTCCAATTTTTCTAGTTTTAGTTGGATACAACGTCTATTCTCCCTCTACGGATACAACCTTTATTAATTTTTCTCCATCTCCATGGTGATTAATTCTAGTGTCACGTCAGTCACAGAAGTGTCACAGAACGAAGGAACCCGGCTCCCGAGACATGGACATAACGTAATGACTAGTTTTAAAGAACCCGGGAGCCGGGTCCTCAGCAATCAGCCAATTCCTTTGAAATTGTAACTAAATCTTAGGTTTGAGTTTCTAATATCTTCAAGATGAGTGCCAAATTGCTATATCCGTATTATCCGTATGTCCGTTTGTCTGTAACGTCACTATTGACGTTTGACATTGACTTTGACATATTGATACGCACACTCACTTCATTCATTTCGTAGAAACTGTACATCAGCGCAGTTGTGTTGCGTGTGAATTCGTAATTATTTCGTCATAGACGAAGGAGAAAACTATTATCATGATAGTTTAAAAGAGTATTAGTGGCTTTTATCCAAAAATGCTTCGTAAATATTTTTCACGTGCGGTCAAATATGGAGTTGTTGGCGGTGTGGCTATCGGAGGTACTGCGTTCGCTGTAAAATACGACTACGATACCTCAACTGTAGTGAGGATTACGAGGACAGCAGTCACTGCTATAGATATTGGTAGGACCTACAAATCAATGTTGTACAGTAAAGAATGGGATACGAAATCGAGCGAGTACCTAGAAGTCAAGAGCGAAGCCCATAAGATTAGTGCAGAGAAATTGCTTGAACTGTGCAAAGCTAATAAAGGTGCGTACATTAAGGTCGGCCAACATGTTGGAGCGTTGGACTACTTACTACCTAATGAGTATGTAACCACAATGCGGGTTCTCCATAAAGATGCGCCGCAAAACTCTGTGGAAGAGTTGTATAAAGTTATCAAAGAAGACCTAAATGAAGACGTAAGTACTACCTGGATTCATTAATTTAACCGTTAATACTCAAACATACTAGCACCAAAAGTAAATTTAAGTTTTTTGATTCATTCAGTTAGCAGAAAATACATACTATGTATTTGATACATTCAAAAAGATATACTCACAACTCTTTTGTCAAAAGAGTAAGAGCTTATATAGATCTTTTTGACCTTTTTGAGTTTTCAGCTAATATGTTTTTTCATGTTAATGTTAAAACTGCTGAAGAAAGCAAAGCAGTTCGTCAAAATGTAACAACTACCATCAGTGAAAAATATTTATATTTAGGTAAAGCTATCGGTGGCCTTATTCACGAAGCTACAATGTAACAAATTACTTGTCCACAAGTAATAAGGGCATAAGGTTATAATTTACAAGTATAAATATGGCCCCTGTTGCATAATAGTTTGTAACTAGTAATACAAGTTATATGTAGGAGGCCTATGTATGGAGGAGGCCTATGTTCAACAGTGGACTTCTTGTGAATACAAGTGGAAATCTCTTTTTATAAAAAGGAGTTTAAAAAAATAGACTTCCGCTTGTACTACAAGTTCTAAGTCATTATGCAACAGGGGCATGGTGTACCATGGTAGATTAGTAAAATGGTATGCTGTTATTTGTCTATTGAGAATGGCCATAAGTGATTTGGTTTAAGATATTTTTTTAGTATAGATATAGGTACATATTAATAAAATATTTTTTTTTTCAGCCCAACAATTTATTTAGTGAATTTGATCCTGAACCCTTGGGTACAGCCTCACTAGCCCAAGTGCATAGAGCCAAACTGAAAGATGGAACAGAAGTTGCGGTGAAAGTTCAGCACCATTTTGTTCGTAAAAATATTCAAATAGACATAACATGGATGGAAATAGTCTTAAAGACAATGGCGAAATTGTTCCCTGAATTTCAAATGCAATGGCTCATAGATGAAACAAGGAAGAATATTATGAAAGAGCTGGACTTTCTGCAGGAAGGGAGAAATGCTGAGAAAGTAGCGGAAATGTTTAAAAGTTATACATGGCTAAAAGTACCTAAGATTTTCTGGGATTACAGCACAGAACGGGTGCTAGTAATGGAGTATGTTCATGGAGGCCAAGTAAATGATGTAAAATATATTGATGTAAGTACTGTCAATTCAATTCAATTTGTTTATTTCATTAAGAAGTTCATATAAGTAGATTTTGTTAGTAATACATAAAAGTTAGACATATTTATGTTAGTACTATATTTAAATTAAAGACAAACTGGAACTAAAAGAGTTAACTAATGTTTTACAAAAATAAATATTTACTTAGAGCTAGTAAATAATCATTCATTTAGTCTAAACTAGGGTACAAAGGCACTCTGTATTATAGACTTATATAATAGTAATATAATCTGTTAAACTGTCAAAAAAAATTTACATACTGTTCTGTTATGCATATTCTACGAATCTAACCTTTAGTCTCCATCAACGAGTTGCTAACCCATGCATAAACATCAGTACAATTAAAGATTAAAATATGTAGCCTTTGTGAATTCGGCCATTAACAATTTAATTTTAGAAGTGCTGAAATGAAGTTCGAACATTTATCTTTAAGAGTCCATCAATATTTTCTTATGAGGAAGTTAACTTAACCAACAATTTTGATGCTTTCAGAAACACAAAATTGACAAAGCAGATTTATGCCGGAAGCTGGGAGATTTGTATTCACACATGATTTTTATCAGCGGCTTTGTGCACAGCGACCCCCATCCCGGAAATATCCTTGTGAGGAAAGACCCTGAAGACAAGGACGTCACAGTCTATTTACTGGATCACGGTTTGTATGCTGTAAGTTTTAGCTTACTTGTCTACACTAGTCTACATCTACACTCTACACTAATATAATAAAGACGTAAACTTTAAATTAAATTGACGTAAACTTTGTTAATTTGTTAGTTTGTTTGTATGTAGGGGGTAATCTCTGGAACTACTGAACCGATTTCAAAAATTCTTTCACAGAGAGCTACACTTTTCCTGACAGACATAGGCTACTAATTTTACGTGAACAAAGTCGCGCGCGTCCGCTAGTATAGAATATAAATGTAATTTAGCATTACACTGTTGCTCTGTTGCTCGTTAGGGAGGAGGAGGAGAAGGAGGGGTAAAAAAAACGTTACGGCGCGTTACATAGGGAGGAGGGAGGGTCAAAAATCTTCAATAATTGCGTTACGTAATACTTAAACGCCCTTTACTATGCTTTTTCAGAACCTGACAGATAAATTCCGGTACCACTACTCCAAGCTATGGCTGTCGATCATATCGCGCGACCGCGAGGAGATGAGGGTACATTCAGAGGAACTTGGCATTCGCAAGGAGCTGTATGGCCTCTTTGCTTGCATGGTCACCGGGAGGCCTTGGGATTCAATCATGAAAGGCATTGGCAGGACCAAGCCGTCTTCTGAAGAGGTTGGTTATGTTCTTTAAACAATTGAATTGCTTTCGCATGAGTTGATGAGCTTTGAATAGAAAAAGTGCATGATATTCACATAGCCAGATGGTTGGAGGTTGCTATAAGTAGGTTTTAGTAGCCATTTGCTAGTTGCAGTAAGAATGGGCCGACGCGAACAGGGTGGTACTATACTTTCACAGTATACCGTGATACTGCTTGTGATGCGTTTCATATGTTGAGAAATGAGATGCGGAGACCAGTAACGGACCAGTGATTACTTGGGGTTGATGGATTTCATGGGCCGTGGCAATCACTGCCTATTGTTCTTGTGATACTAGTGTTTCTTATGATAGCCGTCATCATCATCATCATCATCTGCAGCCGTGATAAGTCCAGTATTGGACATAGGCCTCCCCTAATTCTCGCCATCTTGTTCTGCTGTTAGTCTCTCGACTCCACTGTTTGCCAGCGACTTTCTGGACATCGTCGGACCAGCGCGCTCTAGGTCGGCCGGGCTTTCTGCATCCACTGCCGATGATAGCCGTAGGGAGGGGTAAATTAGACATGAATGGTCATGTTACGAAGAATTATCGAACTCGATACCTCTCCAACACGAGTCCACCCCCTAGCCATTAGCCCAACAATGCTCTCAATTAGTTACAGTACTATGATTTCGTTAAAATAGTCACATTATACATCTATCATGCAAAGTGATAAAACCCCTTTCGGCCGCCATCGCAACTATTTCGCAACCATTTTCCTCTATCACAACTATAAGATCCTGATTATTCTCGACGTCTCTAAACTAACGGCGTATAATGTAAACATAGAATATGCTAATGCGTTGGTCAAGGAAAAAATCATCACCTTGTTTACCGTTCAATTTGCCTACTTTCCGCTATGCGTAGTTGACATTATGCTTGGAATTTATTTATTCCGGAAACTAAGAGAACCCGTAAAAATAAAAACAACTATTTTTAGGTTTTTTTCTAAGGTTATTATCAAAGTTTTACACATAATTATGTATGTACCTCAGCCCGTGACGTGCGTTAGGAGTCATCCTAATGTGTTTTGAGTAACCAACGACATTACATAAGTGTTTAAAAAAAATACATACTCACATAAAGCCAGGCCTGTTTCCCGGAGGGGTAGTCAGACATCACGGATTTCCATTTGCTACGATCCTGACATACAACCTTTGCTTCACTTACTCTCATAACATTCTTCATGCATACTGGTCGGTTTAGTGTACTCCTGACCTGGCCTTTCTCCAGAATGTAAATAATTCAACATCTGTTTGTTTCCAGAAAACAACGTTCCAAACGGAATTACCCAACTTCCTGCATTACGTGACGCAATGCTTGGAGCATGTGGACCGGCAAGCCCTGTTGGTGTTGAAGACCAACGACCTCATCCGCAGCATAGAGTATGCGCTGCATATGCAGGACAGGATGTGCGGGTTCCTTGTCATGAGCAGGTGTTGCATGGAGAGTGTGTATCGACAGGAGTATAAGGTAACGCTCATTATTTCACACCCCACCCCGCAGTCGCTGTCTACCGGAATAAAGGCCGGGCAACACCGGGTGCGTAAGCAGCACGAATCTAGCTCGCTTCGTAGAGCTGCGTTAATTGCACACAACGCAAACGATGTGGCATCTCAATATTTCATTCTGTACATTACAACCGGCCTGGGCACGCGCGTGTCTCCGGAGCAATGCTGCCTATGTATCCGGTGTGGCCCGGCCTTTTTATAGCCGGATCTTTGCATTTTTATGGGTTAAAAAAGTTTCCAACATGTTGATCCAGGATATGGTCACCAGACTGCCAGATTATCCGGCCATTATGTGTGACCGTCAGTTAAATAAGCAGACATAGTCAATTATGGTCTTTAAACGCTGTAGCGACTCCTAGCGCCATCTAGTTTCATATAGAAGAACTAACAGACATCCGTTACATCACGCTTTCGAAATTTCGTAACACGAAACTTAATGTTTCATTTTTAACACAATATGATAAGACATATTTAACTACTAATCGTTTTCCTAATCCAGTATACAACTTTGTTTCAGGACACCAATTCAGTGTTCAGAAGACAATACCTCAGCGTAAAATTTGCGTGGTCAGTGATGCTACTGTACTTGTACGCCGTGTATCTTAGTTTAATAGACAAAGTAAAGACGCCTTTTGGTAAAGAAGTAAAGATTAGCTTGGCTAGCCAAAACTTTAGCTAGTAGGTAAAGATCTGACATGTCTGAGATATTACCAAAACGCCCAAATTCAGTTGTTGTATAGTTTATTTTATCTTAGTAGATACATTATTTATTTCAAAACTTGACAAAGGTCCAAGTTTAGTTGCTTGTTGGTGTTATATATTACTGTCCTTTTTATTGTTTTGGACACTTTCAATTTATTTTGTTTTACGTCTCACCTTTGCCGAGCCGAGGTCTTATTTACCACCATTCAGAATACCTACTTGATATCTTTTATCTCCGATAGCTGTATGAAGATTTAGTGTAAGTTATTTATTGAATAAATTTATTAGAGTCTAGTATGCCGGCAGGTTAATTCCATTAAGCGTGTTCTGACTGACTATTCAGAGATTACGTGGTTTAACTGAGATATTGAACAGTTTGTAATGAAATGAAATATTTATATTGTTTGTATAGTCGACTAAGTAATTGCTTGACCACTTTTGAACCTTATCCCTTTGTAATACGGTCGAAAAGTGGTCAAGCAATTCTTGGTCGACTATACATACATCGCTGAGTAAAAGAAATATATTTTGTATGAATAATATTGTGTCTATCTATGGATGTTATACAAAACGGGCGTAAATAATTCCTAGTCACTGGTAGTCTTATAATACCTGTATACCTCATATCTTTATCTAAGCTAAACTGCATAATTAAGATAAAATACAGGCTTGTAATATAAGTTGTCCTCGTTTCGTCTTTTTCTGATATTATTGGCTTGTATTTTATTTTTCAACGAGCCTCGGATCATGTGTTAATACACTGTAAATAGTGTAATTAATTGTAAATAGGAAATCGATTGTGCTCAAATTTTATATGGCTATTCTTGTATACATTTTTAGTGAACAGTTCCACAAGTGACATAGGCAAATATTAAGTTATACAAATAAATTATTTTCCATAAACAGAACTTTTATTTGGCATAATTTATTAACACAATGTAGGTTTAAGTTGGTATTTTACTTTCCAAGTTGGACAATTTGTTGCTTAGCGTCGACAGATCGTTTTGGATTTTCAGTAAGATATTCGTGAAGTTGTCTCGGCTCTTTCGTCCTTGTAGTTTGAAAAATAAGGACGAACTAGAAATGCGGCAAGAAAGGTCCGGCTTCTTGTAATCTGATTGCATGAAAGTATTCTTTGTACCGTTACCCCGTAATTTATTCATATCAGTTGCCGCGGATGGTGTTCGAGCTGTGGACAGCAACGTTACTTAGTTTGAGGTTTGTAAACATACAGCTTGAAAGTTTTGAGTAAAAATGTCTACATGCTTACAAGTTTCTTTTTCCATGAAATCCTGATGAACTTTCTGCTCAGATATCCCTGGGGTTATATCGCAGGCGCGTTGTTCGTTCCCAATTGTGAGCATGTTATGGATCTTTGTAGATGCTGTACACCAAAAATAGATCATTATTAACTTACCTAAAGATATAGTTCTATTCATTTAGTTTCTCCAGCGCAGTTACCAACACTTATCCTCCCTCCTAGCGCTTTTTTCCGTTTCTTTATATTTGGAGCATTCGGGAACGTTTTGACTATTCCAGATTTGGCAAGTCTAGTTACTACATTGGAGCGACTGGCATCTGATTACCCGTAATCCAGAGAAGCCAGACCGATATGATCAGGGTTACACGTTCATTTAATTACATAAATGTGCAGGTTAGATTTGTTTTCCCTCCACGGTAGAGCGTTGGTTATTTCAGTAGGTAGTTAGTAATTACAAGAAAATAAGTTAGAGAATCATTAGTACCTGGCGATTATCGGGAATCGATCTCGGTACCTTGCTCTCACGGGTCCAACCCTCAGCCACTAGGTCACCAACGCTCTTCTGTTGTTTCCTACCATCGAACACACACCCAATAGACGAAATATCCCTTATATTTTGCTCGAAACTAATTCCAAAAATCACTGAATATTGCTGCGCTTTGGTTGACCTAACGTCAAGCAACCCAATAGTTGAGTTGAGCAAGTTTCTGTTAACTGGATTATTTACTGTTCCTTGTCGATGAAATGTGTTTCTGATTCAGTCTTTTGTTTTAAACTTTCGCGATTTTCACACAGTCTGTTTTATAATTCGACTTTTTTCCGTTTTACCCACACTAACAAATAGAACAGCTCACCAGTTTCATATCCAATGTATATCGCATATTATTATTTCAGAATTGACCAGTGGCGTAGTTTAGTGACCATAGGCAAAGGGGTAAAAAAAATTGTGGCTCTATAGTCAAATTATATAAATACATATGTAGTGGTCGGAGAATATTTGCGAGTAGGACAGCTGAGTATGAGCTTGAGGGCCCTGGGGTATCTATGGCACTGTTTAGCACCTGGGTAACTAGGCACGCCACTGGGATTTACGGAAGTTTACACAGCTCAGTTGTTGGCGCAGTATCTACGGTTTCAATGCTATTGACGGTTGATATTCATATGACAATTAAAACTAGTCAGTTTCAGAATTGGATGGGTCAGTACCGCTCTATTGGCAATGTGCTCGATGTTTCCTACAATACTTAGAACTTGTATATAAAGATATTCGCATAAGTATTTCCAGCGGCTTACACTGTGTGTTCGCTGGTAACCACACTTCCAAAATGAAAGGTTTCCGAGGACTATTCCCTTTCCGTAGTTCTGTGAGCGGTATCTCCACGTCGCCCGACTTGAGGACGATTATTTCTTCACAGAAGTCTGGCAGTTCGAGAATGTGCCAAACCTTTTGGCGCAGCACCGATATCGACGCAGACGGTTTGACTGCTATGTAGCGAAGATTGTCGTCTAGAACTACGAATGAAACTTTATTGCTTAATAATTATGTTTCATCATTTAGTCATGCGCACGCGCGGCAACTCAATTGCTACGGCCCCAGTTCAGAGGCGCGGCAAACGACTTAGTAGGTATAGCTTCGCGAATTGCGCTGCGCATGCTTGAGGCTCTGTCTAACTACCTAGTACATATCATAAGGGCTTCACAGACATAAATCCAACTAGGGCGGTCATGCTAGGGTCACAGTATCGAAGTAGTTGAAATTGTACCAACTTACCACCTAAGTCGTGTCGATGAATAACAACAAATGAAATAACATCCTTCTTGAATAATGTCGAAGGCATTCTCAGAAGTTTGTTCAACAACATGGCGCTCAGATTACGTATCTACATTACCTACATAGCAGCGTTCAATAAAAACGTTTAAAATTTTGCCTTTTGCTTCAACGTCCGCATGATCTATCTTGACATATGATAGTCTCTGTCAAGTTTATGTCGCATTTCTTCTTTGCAATAGACAAAATGCTAATTTTGAAGACACTTATACCCATGGACTCCATAAATACTACTGGCCTAATAAATACTACGTACTCCTATTAGGTCTATGTTTTAATAAATACAAATATACATAGTCTCCTAAAAACATAGCCTTTCCTTTTGGCTTAGCCGAAGACGACACACATGAATTCCGTCGCAATTCGTTACTTCGCCTCAATTTTGACACCTTTTCAACAATTCTTTCAGATTTTAAAGTAGGTACTTTGTATCTTGCTGATTAAAACACAAGCTTTACTTATATCTCAAGCCCCTCGTATCTGTCCTTAAAAATTCACACCTTTGTTATAACTTACATTGAAAATCATTTGTATAGTACATACTTAAATTATTATAGGAGCACACAATTACTACATAAATAACACATTTTTGAACTTTTAACATTTTATTTATGGACGAAACTGGGATATAAATAAATTTCAAGTTCACAGTAAGAAGACGTTATTAACGCCATTTCAAACTTAAAAGAATGAGCAACTTAACATAACATCCACAAAATGTATATCTTTCTTATTCTTACCGCGTTTACTAACTACATTGTACCTGGCTAAATGACTAGTTAAAAAAAATAACGTATCGTTTTTTAGTTACTTCGTTCTTCTTCTAATTTAATAGCTTGTATTGCGAAGAAGAAGGCAGTTGAGTTGATCCATTCCCACTTGTTCTGAAGGGGGTGATAAAATACCCCAAAGACTGATTCCACGTGGCAGCCATCTGTGGAAGAGTAAATAATAATATTAAAACATTTACTCCAGGCTGCATAGAATATTTATAAAACATTAAAATTAGCACGTTACTTCGACAATGTGTGTCCTAGTTAAAAAAAAACTCAATTAAGCTCTACTAGCTCAACTGCTACCCGCGATTTCGTCTCCGTTTAATCATTTTATCGCTATACCGCGAAAACTATTTTTTTGGATAAAGATTGGCCTAAGTTCATTCTCGATATGCGAACTATCCCATTGCCAAATTACATCGAGATCAGTTCAGCGGTTCTATTGTGAAGAAGTAACTAACAGAGATATTCTTTCACATTTATAATGCTGAAAAAACAAGCATATGAATACTTAACGGTTTTTTTTCATTGAACTATAGGTTAAACTAGAATAAGACATAAGGACAATGATCGTGGTCCTCACGCGTCCACCAAGGTGTGCAACAGGGCGCACTTCTAAAGCAAGAAAGAACTAGTGTTTTGTCGCAAGTCCGATGCGACCATGGACTTGCCCGCGACGTTTTGATTTTACGTATTTATGAAATGTTACCTTAAATTGAGTACTACCTATTTATTACTTACAAAAGAAGTGTTACGCAACTGATTAACCACGCACGGTTAATGGCGTATTTTAAATAGAAAGAGTGAAATGAGCCCCTGCATAGACCAAGTTAAAGTGCGGCAGTTGCAGCGCCGGCGCTGCAGTTGTGGGAAACATAGTGATGGATTGTTTGGAACACTTAATATAGAAAGTATAGATATCATCGGTTTTTTAATATTATATCGAATTAAAAATATTATATCGAAAAGTAAAAAAACAAAAAAAATACATACTTCTCTCCAATAAAAACGTCACTTCATTGGGCGTGGTGAATTTTTCATATTGATGTGTTCCGACTGGTATCAGTCTTAGGACATACTCTGCCATAAAAATTGATGAAAACTGTGATATTCTTGTCCTAGTAGGCGAAGTGAAGAAAATTCTACCGCCAGGTTTCAGGGCGTGGATGCAAGACTTTATGAATAACTCTTTTTTGTCATTGTCTATGTGCTCTATGATCTCTGAAGCTACTACGCCGTCGTAGAAGTTACCGTGGTTCGTTGCGTGGTCCTAAAAAAAATACAACATTTATTTAACTTAAATTAATTCTAAAATCTATAGGCACCTTCGGTGGACCTAGAAACATGAAAACTGGCAAGAAGAAAGGTGTCACATAACAAATAAAGGAAAAAACTCAAAAACCGAAAATTTTAAATTGTTTTAAAAAAAATTGTTTTGTTATTTAATACGAACTAATATTTGCACTTGCTGTGTGGTTACAACAGTCATGCAATGGCAAAGCTTGTCCCTTTGTATCACTATAATTCTAACAATGGTTTTATAACTTTGTATTGCTATAATTTCTAAAACATTGTTTTCATTTATTTAATTCTTTGGACAATTATATTTTAATGGTGATCTACAACAATTTAAGTAAGTCTTGTTTTGGCGCATACCTTTAATACTCTCTAATCATCTGTTACGTTAGTATTTATCTATGGGGTGTTACCTCAATAGATGTGCAAACAAAAGTAGGCTTGCTCCCAGTTGGAGGCGGATTTATTTCACTGTGCTCCTGAGCCATTTTAATGAGCTCTTTACTGGCGTCCACCCCAGTGACATCGGCACCCAGTCTAGCAAGGGGCTGTAAAAAGCAATTAAAAAGTTAGTGGCACAATTCAGGGAGGAAAAGGGGGTAATGTTGTAGGAAATGGGCATTATTTGGAAAAAATCCCATATCCTCCTTCAAACTCATAGTAAATTTTGTTAGTTAAAGCTTTGCAAGGTTTTAAATTTAGAACCTCACTAACCATAGATAGAATGCCTCCTCCACAGCCTATATCCAGAATTTTCTTACCCAATAGGGGCGTGCTGGACCTGGAATCTAGAGGGACCTGAACTAATCCATCCCTGACCAGTGGTACTCTGAAATGATACAATGAGAAGAGGTTTCAAGAGTGTGAACTTAAGATAATACTGGTGTATACGCTAGTGAGAATTAATTTTATTGTGGCTGTGTGACTTTTAATGGAATTTGAAAATAAAATCTTATTAACACAATGTCAAATACAAAAACCGTCTTTTATACACCAAGCATGGTTGGTAAGCAATGCGAATTTCATACTTATTACGTTTGTTAGGACTTTAACGCGATAATATACTGTTCATTTATTTAGCTCGGCATCACAGCCGCATTGTGTGAAAATCGCGATCCTTAAAGACTGCTGCTTAGTGCCTGGATTAGAAAGCGAGATGGTGGTAGCGATTCAGACAGACCTTGCACAAGGTCCTAGCACCCGTAAAAAAATTATAAATTCAAGCAAATACACTTACCTTAGCAAATTAAAGGCGTGCAAAGCTTTCATGGGACCCTTGGGATCCCACCATTGCTTGCTTATCTTCTCGTGGTGTTTCACATCTGCCATATCAACTGTAGTAGGAGTCTTTTCATCCTTAAGCAAAGCTGTTGAATATCGGAGAATGTTGGTCTTTGATTTACTTGCACTTCTGTAAGTAAAAAATTTATAGCTTTACGAATGTTATAGATTATACTTTAACACAGTTAACAATTTATTTTCTAATAATAATAACTTAAAAGAAAAGTTTCCTTGACCGTATGATAGTCAACACAAGGCGTGAACCCCCTAGACTAAGGCCTAGAGAATTGAAATTTGGAACATGTATTTTTTAGCAACTGTAGAGGTCCCGAGAAGATTATTGGAAATTGTACCATTTAATTTATAAAACTAGTTGGCGGGCGTCTTCTGATGCATATAATTATGATGATGATGAAATTGATGAATGATTAATAAATAATTAAACAACAATTTTATTAACTCACTATCACTTAGGATAACAAAAAAATCAACATATTTACTTTAACCAACTACCATAAGTGTCACAAGAATATAACAGAAGTAGTGCTGAAAATATGATGTAGAGTAACCCCTTCATTCTACAAGCAGAAAACTCAAAGGTTTACAGAAATATGGTCCAAATTAGGGTGTGTCTTTAAGTCAGAGAAGTGTGTATTAAAAAACATAATAAATACTCACAGTCCGCAAAAAACATTTCGGCTGATACGCAATGGAATCTGAGACACAATTGTAGCCATATTCACATTCAGATTGATGCTGTGTGGATAAAATGTGGTTGCCTGCTAGTGGCAAGGTATAAGCAATCAGATGGATCTGAAAAGAAAGACAACATGTTTTAAATAAGTAACTCCGCCTTGCATCGGTTTCCTCATCACTGAGGGTCGTGGTCATGGCTTGGGAATAATTTGTTTCGAAAGATTTTCCGCCATACATTTCTATCTGCAGCCGAATGTTGAGCATCGTACTGTGTACTGTGGTGTCGAGGGCCACGCGAATTTGGTCCGTCCAGCGAGTTAATTAAGTAACTAAGCGCTATGAAAATAAATTCAGTATATAGTGCAAGGCTGATGCATGGGAAGTACCTGACTACTACAAGCCTAATGTCATTAATGAGAGACAGCAGGCAAATGTTTACAGTGTTCTAACTATGCTAAACATGTTTTTTGGCCAGCAAGATTTAGTACTTTATTGCTGCCAGTAATGTGGCAAAGGTGTGTAGGTTAGATTTTGTAAGTCCTATTATATGGTCCCCCTCTGCGCTGCCTCGGTGCTATACTCTGACCCAACAAAACATATTATAGGTAGGTATTGTCAAGATTTGTCAAGCCGCAGGTGCACTGTATCGCCGATTAATTGACTCTAAACACAGTCAATGCGAATAACTAAACACTCGGGCAACACTGAACGGTCTTAAAATAAGGTATTGCTAAATTTTTTACTGCAATATATTTGTATTAATTGGTTCTTTAATATTATCTTCCCTTTGGCTTTATTCTTTTAAGGTCATCCTATGTTGCTCGAGGGTTTAAAGTTACTCAGACTAGCACTACCTCAGACGCGCAGGCAGGCAAGAAAACCTTTACTGTAGTTTAATCTTCATATTCCGCTTGCCCTTGTTGCGTATAATAATATTTACAACACAAATTCTCTTCATCCAAATACATACACACCGTACACACCAAACCACTTTTTGACCACAGATTAGAGAGATATTTTTTGACTTTTGATTGACATGTGCATGTGACAATGTGATTTGACAGTGACATTGACAGTTCAGATTACTTTTTAATAATTTTTATGACACGGATTCGAAGATCATAGGTACAGATGTTACTTTATTTGTTATGTTCTTACCTTAAAAGAAATGCAACAGTAAGTAAGAACTGTCTAAATACAATGTCATAATAATGACATATATGTAGACATAACTGGACATAGCTTGAGTAAATAATTTGGCAAAATAACAAATAGATCTTACGACTGTAATTCGCGAATAAGTTTTTCTCCATTAAAAAATTTAACGGATCCCATGTCACAGTTACATCGGAGTTCATTCACTTTAACGTTTGCAGTAGAAATACTTGGTATTGATGTTTTTCATGATTGCAATGAAGGCTGGCTGGACCTCGGACCATGTACACAGGGCATGAAGATTCAGT
Source organism: Ditula angustiorana (assembly GCA_963691745.1). NCBI lineage: Eukaryota > Metazoa > Arthropoda > Insecta > Lepidoptera > Tortricidae > Ditula > Ditula angustiorana. The sequence goes on along the minus strand of OY829482.1, from coordinate 10,216,421 downwards.
ATCAATTATATCCTGGCCAAAATTATGACATCGATATTCTTATATGGCCACACGTTGTTAAGGCAAGTAATATCAAGAATTAGTATTATAAAAATTGGTTATGGGTTACCTTTTAATTATAAACATGAAAAGTAAAGGTAACACACATATACAGGTCCTTAGAATAATTCTACCTGGTCAAGCGCGCGAGTGACACTTCTGTTGTTACAAGATTCTGTTAGCTGCGGTAGTTGCTTACTATTAGGCGAGCATGGGTTGTATAAAAATCTGTGTTTTTCTGAGAAAAGTCAAAACCTATGACCGTATCGGAGTTGGCTAGAAACAGATTAAACTTCTCCTCTTGACTGACAACAAGGCCTGAACCGTCGCTGTGCCACTATTACTATACGAGGCCTACTTAAAGGAATTGCATACTTACTCGGATCAATTTGTTCTGGGATTGCGAAGGTTTCAAATAATTTTAGGATGATGATGAGAATACACTACAAAGTTTTCAAGTTCTGCTTTAGGTATGGTGTGGAGGTAACAGCGGATGGGTACGAACATGGCAGTTCCTGGACCGGCGATGGTTCACGTTCGAGATAAGCCACTTGTTTCCAGTGCGGGTGGTCGAGCTACAGAACTACGTAGCTACAATTAACCCTACACTCGGCCTGGGCTCTCTTAGTGCGAAGTAATATTCTGCCCGTTTTCTTACATTATTCACAAAACGTGACAATCGATAGTATCATAGATCGATCAGTTGTTTAGTGTTATTGTTAAGGGTTGTGTAGCAAAAAGAGGCTAGAAAAATCGAGGCTATGCGGAGGTTTTTGTTTCTCAGTCTTTGTGCTGTCGAAACATCCCTAATACAACCGGCCAAATGCGAGTCTGACCCGCGCGTAGTATCTCTTAGTAGTTTGTGGCATCGAGATTTCGTAGGTATGTACAGTCAAGGAAATTGAAACACGTACCACCGTAGAACCTAGTCGAAGAGACATACGCATGACATTTGTATGACATAGCCTGGCGTTTAACGCGTCGCGTCATTGCGATAGGGTTCTAAGGTGGTACGTGAATATATTTCCCCTACTGTACCACCATAGATACATAACACAATATAATTATTGTCTTATTAAATGAATGATCTAAATTATGTATTTACATTTACCAAAATAAAACGTGAATAAACACATTACCCTCGCGCAGTCGGGTAAAAACAAACGATTGCGACTTCCCGTGTGTATTAATATTAATCGATATAAATATTTGATTGAATCGTTGATTGATTTGATCATACTAGTTCACTTACCCCTAGGGATAGCAAGCCCCTGGTTAAGAAGCAATCTTCTTTATTAGGTACATAGTATACTTAGAGCAAAGTCGCTATTCGTTCCTGTTTGCCTCATTTCTTCGGCCGCTTAGTCCTTCTGAACCACGCAACGCAAAATTCAAGCGACACACAAATGCCACCTTAATTAATATAAATAGTTATAGGTAAAAAGAACTTTAGTTAAGCCCCTGTAGCATGTAGTAGTAACGTGTCCGTATAGACAAGTTGACGCTCCTTAGTCGAAAAACGACGCAAGTTCCATATTAGTTTTGTACACTACTATTTGCAAAAGTGGCTTTACCTACTTAAGTTTATTTACCTATAACCTATAACCTATTTCATTAAGATGGAATATGACTGATGCTTGGGCTTTTGACCACTTTTTAGTCTACGCTACGTCCTACCAACAGAAATTTAACCAAAGAGCCGCTAAGCTTTCCTAGTGAGCCGTTTATGTTTGAAACTGAATTGTGAAATTCGAAATTTGCATGCATCGGTCGAGTTGTTCCGCGCTGTTCGATCGACCTGCTTAATTATTCTGTCACATCTAGATGTTGTCAGCTAGATTCATCTCACATGAACACACACGATGAATTGGTAGTGCTAGAGCCACATTGCTAGTTGCTGGTTGCAATACGAATTGGTCGGCCCACTGGCGGACCCACGTGGAAGGGGGGGGGGGGGGGGGTCATGGGGTCATGACCCCCTAGGCTGGGTCTAGGAGGACCAATGACACTTTTTCTAGTGCATTGATGAGTCAGGAGACTGCAATGGCCCTCGACTATGGGCCCCTTGACTCAAAGGCTCTATGTATAATAGTAATACTCCCTCTCACAGAATATCAGCCTGAAGCATTTTTCTATGAAGTAAAGCTTGCTTCTGTGTTTCGCAAGGTGAGTGAGAGATGCGAAGGACAACTAGGTGGACCTATTCACCGAGAATGGACTAGTGTTTCTTTTGAGGCCGCTGGTTTTCATGAGTAGCGGTGATCATTTTCTTTCAGGTGACACGCATACTCATTTTCCTCCCTTTATCACTAAAAAAACATCGATCTACTCCTAATTCACTAACCTCTATAAAAGGGGCTAAACTGAAAATCAGCGCGGGATACTTCCACCCATTGCAAAACAGCTGTATTGTTGGTTTTTCACCTTCTTTCATTTGTAATTGTTATTATTTGCTCCAACTGCCTAATGTCTATGTTGTGGCAATAAACGTTATTTATTTATTTATTATTTTAAACTAAAACTATGTCAAACGCTTTGGTTTCAGCGCGAAAAACGACAAGAATACTGAAGTGTACCTACCACCTTTGGCGTTTGGGGAGCGACGATACTTCGCCTCGATCAAAGATACAGAGCGGAGCCTGCAGGAATACGTGTACGATTTAATATGGAAAGGGGTTGAAAGTTACATACCCGCTTCTTATTTGGATAGATTGTTTGATGTACCACATCCTGTGACAGGTTTTAGTTCCAATATTAAAATTTTATTCTCTCGGTTTCGTTTTAAGATACCTACTCGGATTTTTGCAGTTGCAGTGGCTATGAATACAGTTAAGGTATGAGAGGGTGGAACGTGACTATTTGCTGCACAGTGCGATTGATTTTGCTCTGCGGCGAGGGTCTTCTGTTCATTCCCTAATGTATTATACTTACCTAGTATGGTTTCCTCATTTAGGGTTTTTTAACAGGTAGCACATGGAGTGGCCTTCGCATTGATTTCTATAACCGATACATCGAGCATCTACAAGTACATCTATAAAGCTTAACTTAAAATTGTTACGTACAAATCGTATCCTATTGTTATTTTTATAGACGACCTCCAATTTCCTGATGATGGCTGTTTTAAATAAATAAATATCTATCTTCTAGACAACGGATATACTTATATCGATAAATAAGTGCTAAAATACATTAAAACATATATTATTATGACTCAGGTCAGGTGACAAACATATCAAGGTCATCAACCGGGTTACTTGCATTTGGTCGTTTTCTTGCAGATGTGAGGCACCAAGACGCTATATTATATCAGGTGAAGGAATGCGTCCTTAGTCGAACCATATCAGATTTTTCTGTGGAAGAAGAAATTGAAATAGATGTCAAATCAGGAGGGCCCAATCGGCAGGCGCCCAAAGCAACCAAAGATAAAGAAGTAAAGAAGAAAGTGGAGGCACCTAAAATTAAATTTGAGATGAAATTGTCGGGGGATACGATTTTGGCAGGTATTTTTAATCTCACATTGATGTTACGATAAGGTATAAAACCCCTTTAATAGCGTGTTCGAATACATACAAAAGCCCAAAGTCTTTGGGCTTGCAAACTGCCATTCTTTGGGCCAACGAAAAGCAAATCTAGCCGTTCAAACTGGAGGTACACTTTTCATGCCTATCCTATCCTTTCACATTAAAGTTTAAAAGTATTAGTAAATTTTCGACACCGTGTGTACCAAGCTGATAATAACTGAAACTGAATTGAAAACGTACCCTTGGTCGAATAAAATTGGCAATCCCGATCGAGTATCTCAGATGCCGCATTTTAACTTCTGAAAAGTTGGCGACCTGGAAAGTTTTAAATAGATTGTTGAGAACCTTTAACTTTCCTAACATGATAAAAAACATCAAATCAATTGAAACCGTAGAAAAAGCAAAGGAGGAATTTAATAAAATTGATTTACTGAGTTTTGTTCCGTGAGTGGGAAATTCGGAGGCCCACCTAAGGATCAGCAGTTTTTCTTGGGATCGCTGATTCCAATAGGCGGCGGTAATAACCTCCCATCAGGTAACCCGCGTGCTTATTTGCTTCCATAATTATATTCTATGAAAAAAATAACTCAACGCACGTTGATTGAAATATACAGCTCTAGTAGCACGCTAGCGTTATTCGCACACATAAACGCATTCATCCCTCTCGCACACGCTTACTGGTTAGAAAGGGATATGCTTTACGTCAGCTATAAAAGCTAGCGTGCCCCCTGTTTTCTTTAAAAGGACATACAGTAAAGTGTTGTACAGAACACGATTCTGCGATTTTCGCGCGTTCCTGCAAGCGTTGCGAGTTGCACACCATTTACACATATTTGATTGTAAATTATATACATACACATGTACGCTCAAAAACATAACCCAGGAATGGATAAGAAATTACATTTCGGCAAGCAATAGATTCATAATCATAATTAATAGATTCAGCCGTTACATAGCGGAAGTCCATATCAACAAACTGAAACAAAGCGGAGTAGCAAGATAATTTGTTCCAGTTTGTCAATAGATTCATTTTCAGAAAAAACTATGCAATCATTAGATTTGTACCTGAGTCTGTATAATTATTTATTTAAACTACTCAAAACAAACTTTGCTGCTCTCTGTAAAATGAAAATAAGTATAATTATGTTTCTAACAATGCACGTTTTGAAGGCAGGGATTTATTGTATAAAGATGAGTAAACGATTAATAAGACCTTCCATATGCTTTGGCATATACATATTTTCTATTTATGTTTTAGTGAGAAAAGTTGAGTGGGCCCTTGTGAGTAGTATCCAAACATACAGTAACATTTTGACTATCTTCTCTTTAACAATGTGTGCATACGTGCCTGACACACATTCAAAGCCAAATAGACTTGGTGAGATGCAAGTCTTTTGTTCTATTTCCCAGGCACCGGTCGACAGGTGCCGTTCGAAACAATCGGGGATCGACCAGCCGATCTTGGAGAGATGATTGTTTTAGTTTCGAGCAACAACTTGCCGGCTTCTGATGACCTACCGATCATTTTCGTGAACATAGATACCCTTTTCGGTGTACCTGTTGATACGTTCAAGAAGTTGAAGCAAGTACTATAGTAGAATTTATTTATCTTCTTTAACAAAGGATTTATACCAATTTAACTGCAGTAATCCTATTAAGATGCTATTCTTACTTGAGATTTTGGTTTTCGGTTGAGTATGATAAAAAAGGATTGAGCAGGAATTATAAATGAATTCAAGTAAGAATCATAGTCTGAACTTAAATCTGTATTTTAATAAAACAAACGCTTGAAGCATTACAATAACAAAATAGCAAATAAAAACATGTTTAAAATCTTGAAATCTTTCGGACAATTTCTGAAACTTCAAGCCATGAACCCCCTGACTCAAACGTAAAGGGAATGTTAAATCCTCGAAACGTTTTTCCGCCTGTCTTTTATCGTATAGTTCCGGATGCGCTGAATTAAGCGTGATGGTTGTTTTGGCAATGTATGGTGGTAAACGGTTTAGTGGTTATGCGTCAGGGGCAGAAAACTGAAATTATGTCTTTAATATTTTAACATTTTTAATATCTTACGTCAAGCTTCATAAATTGCACAAAAAAAAGAAAATAAAGAATATTTTTTTACTTTGAACATATTTTTAGGATATCACAACTGTATACCAAATGGACTTTGGGAGATGAAGAGCATAGCTCGGAACCGCAGTTTCTGAAAACTAACAAGGAGTTTAGTTTCAACGACCACCACGCTCTACCTCTACCGCGCGAGATAGCTTTTACGACAATTTCCAATTTTCTGGACACTCGTTTTCAAATTGAGGTTTGTCAAGATTTTAACATAGCATTACTGTAACTCACTTAATAAGAGGCCCCCTCAAAAACAATGTGGTTACGCATCACAGAGCTAAAAGTTGCTGAAGCTGGATTTAACTAGACAGCTCTGGAAAGATCCCCATATAACCGGTTTTTAGACGGAAAATTTGCAAAAGTCCCGGCTTAGGGACGAGAAGAAGAAGGTAATAATAATACGCTACTACTATTGTAAAGAGATAATTGTTTAGTCTATTCAACATTCAAATTTCTAATGCTAGAGATGTTACATATGTAGACTTTTTGCGTAGAGTTCATTATACAGCTATGAGCTCCAATATTTTATACAGTCTATATTTAAAAAACTTCAAAAATATAAATATGCACAACCTTATCGTAATGTAAAGAGGCAGTGTACTGTGTGTATTTACATATTTTTGGAAGTTTGGCTGTGCAGATGTTGGCATTCATAACTGTACAAGTAGAATGTATTTGTAGCATTATTGTAATTGGTACAGTCACGGTCGCCAATATGTGCACAGCCAATATTTATCTATCTTACAAAATTATGTAAACTCGAGCTTTATATCAAAAATTAAGACCGTGTACTTAAATGCGAGTACATATTTTTGTAAAATTGGCTGTAAAGACGCTATAAGAGGCGTTTGAGACTGTACTTATTAATAATGAATAGGTTTATGAATCCTAACTGCTGCTTCTTTGCAGCTGCGCGGAATAAGACAGTGTCCACGATTAAATGATGGCCCTAAATTCTTCGGATATGATAAGGAAGACCGTGACTTTGGTACCGTTGCCCCTAGCAAACTCGCTAATAACGAGACTGATATTATTATAGCTACAACTAGAATTGATGCACGGTCTCTAGCAAAAGGCTTTAATCATCTCACGAGAGGAGAATTTGATCTGTATCCACCACGTTTATCAGTGGAACCTTTAGGACGTGAAGCAGTTTGCTCCAATGATATCAATGGAATCAGAGCTTCAGTGAAACCAGAGCTAGTTGTTCAGCCTTACATAATTTTGGAAGCTCAGATGACTTTGCAAGTGTGTATGGGATTCGTGGGATGTAGACCCCACCAGCCACAGAGAAGTTATTCTAGAATGTTCTGTCTCGTTAGAAAAACTGATGTGATTATGGCAATGCTGCGACAAGTTACGGAATTAAATGATGGAACAGCGCTAGCTATGCTTAATGACGAGTTACTAACAGGCTTTGCTTTAGATATCGGTGATACTGTGATATTCTTCGCCGAAGGTCTCAAGGATGGGGCAATTTTAAAAGTTTGGGAGAAAACTGAAGACTTTTATCCCGATGTCAAGCCTGTATTTTCAACATCGTCTAGATACTCCTCCAGGATTTATCCGAGTAAGTAAACTAAATTTAAGTTGGTTTCAACTGTAACTAATGTTACAGTTGAAACCAACTTAAATTGGGAGCCGTTGAGGCCGTTGGGAGCTTCGAAATATTGTCACATCCGTATTCTCGAGATATTGTCAGGAGTGTCATCGATGCTCCTGATTTCCTTTTCATGTATTTACTCACTATTTTGTTATTTAGCATTGCTGAATACTGCTATACCCTTCGCGGTATTGAAGATGTGTGTACCCCTATCAGCGCTGCTGGCTTGTCCTCCAGTGTACGCTCGCCCGGCCCTTCCGCTTTTAACGAGATCAGTAAGAACCTTATTAAAATACCTATGTTTTGTTCCTTTTATCGATGGCAAACGTCGCAATGACAGACAAAGATGGGATGCGTTTACTGAAATAGGTTTATTGAGCGTTTATGAATACGGGAGTTAATAGTTATAAAAGACGACGATATTATACGGTTTTTTAATATACGCTCTATTTTAAATAATATTTGCTTCGTTTACGACCAGTTTTAAGTATAACGCTATGCGGTGTTTTAATTAGGTGCTTTATTGCAAAAATATTTGAACTTGCACTATTTCATTATTGTTGTAAAGTCAAGCTTAAAATGTGTACTATTATTATCACTAAATAATGCCAGCAAATGCCTTTATTAATAGTCTTGGCCTGTCAGCGCACTAGAAACAAACTGCATACATCTTCATTAATTGAAAAATAAAAAACCAAATTGGTTACGGGAAAACCGATAAATAATAAACATAGATATTCAAAGATTGGCCATTAAGCATCACTCTACTGAATGCTTCCAACTTAAAACGATTTGCATATTAAATGCATGCAGCGTCTCTTATAATGTTCCGCCACCATTATTTTACGAACTACAAATTCCCACGTCCAACAATATTCTAACTTTGCGTGTCACTAAAACTTCCTCCTTAATTGTGCTTCATTACGCTTCCAGTATAAATGAAAGCTGCGTTTAATTTTAAATATTCCAATTTAGTCCGTGAAAGCAGTTTGGGGGACTATGTTATGAGACAAGTGTGGACAAAGCGAGGTGTACCGTTAACGACGATGTTAATATTATATAAAATTTCTAAGTCATAGAGGGAAGGGGTTTTTTATGTCCTCCATCGACACGAACGTCCCAAGGGGTTCAAAGTTATTACTTTTTACTTTGCTTATATAGTTTAGGTCGTGGTGACCAGTCTAATCAGTAACTACTATAGTATACTTATAATGGTCTAGAAATCACTGCTATTGTTACCTTTTTTAATATACGATTTGTGAATTTTGTGTATTTTTTGCTGCCATCCTTTCACCCCGTAATTTTATAGGTGTCGCAAATGCACAAAATGTGTGTTCTAATGGATGTAAAATGGTGATAAAGGCACTTGGTGCAAGTGTCGAAAACGTATAATTGTGATGCCGTCTGTGCAGGCGTTATAAGGGGCTTTTAAAATATAATATAGCTCGTTAACCGTAGTTATTAAGTTTTTTTTCATGTCTACTTAACGCTATGCCTGAACAATTAAGAAGCAACCTCCTCGATTTAGTTTGTTAAAGAATTTAGATTTTGTTTCTCCTTATCACTTCTTGTGCTACTACGTATCGTATGATATTTTAATTTTTCCAAATTTAGGCTGAGCTGCCACCAAAGCTGTGCTAGATAGCGGAGCGATGCAAGAGACAGCGAAAATGTGAATAGGTCTGTGTGTTTCCATCAGAGATGTGCGTGGAAGCTGAGCGGTGCGAAGATTCATTACGGACTCTTTACAGATACTTTCCTTACATTTTCCTCGCTCACATCCCTCCCATGCATGTCTCGCTTGTTTTGGTTGTAAAAACCTTACTCCGCTAATTCCATTTTCGCCAAAACTGTGCTGAGAGAGGATTGGAAAATATAGTAACATATGGATTTTTCCTCGCACACTGCTACCTCGCAGTTTTGGTGGATGCGCAGCCCTAAGATGACTTAGGACTTTGAGCTAAACTTCTATCTCGCTGTGCATCGGATTTGTGGAGTAGTTAACAACAGTTTTGTTATAGGCAGCGTTGAAGTTCGGGCGGCTAGTCGCTGGTAAGCTGAAGTCGGCGCCTGCTCGGTGCGATATGCCTACAGCTGAAGAACTGGTCAGCTTTAGGTTGGAGCTATGCGTGCCTCCGCGTCCCACCAACGTTATGCAGGCTGACAACACGATGCTGAAAACCAGTAAGCATAGTACACAGCTGACTATAAAAATCTTTCGCAACTGAATAATTAAGGGCCTAGTGCTAAATCTGTGATCCTAACTTGACGGACCCAGGTTTTCTCTATATCTTCCTGCGGTTCTCTCAAACCGAACGCACACAGAGATAAACTAAATATGGCCGGTTATGCTAGAGCCACTGTAGGTATTGGTACTTACACACTTTGCAATTAGTTTACTCTGGGCACTTTTCATTATTTTGGACAGAAAAGCCATAGCCCGCCTTGTGCAACGGTCAATGATCTACCTACCTACTCGGACCACAAAGTTCGCAGAATACGCAAAGTAACAAACACGTAAAATCTAACATTTGTATTCAAAATTCACAACTGTGTACGCGGTTGTTGATTATTGGCCTTTTCCGTTGTGCAAAATTTGATGCTGGTTTAGTGTGGCACGATAACACCCTATCCATAACGTTGTATAGTGCCCACTGGGGATAGACGAGGTACTAAATAATACGGTCGTGAGGCACCCGACGCGTCGCGTGCGGTTGTGTCAACATTTTAGTATTAATTAGTTCCAAATTCCGCTTCCGTATTTAGAGCGCAGTTGATTTTATTGTCACGATAAGTAAAACTGTAACTGTAAGTACTCGGTGCACACCCGAACATTGACACACTTATTTCGCAGAGTGTGTCATTTTATCGATTTTAATTTTATTGAAAGCTATGTGTTATTGTAAATCTGTACTTAGTATAAAACACAGTCGCTATTCGTTCTTGCTTGTCCTTATATCTTCGGCCGCTTAATCCTTCTAAACCACGCAACGGATTTTGTTACGATTTTCATTGTAATTTTGAGATTTTTTTACAGAAGATTGTTGTAGGTATATTAAATTCTAAGTACCCATACAAAGCTGGGACGGGTGGCTAGTTTTAAAGATTTACCCGCAGTGAGCGATACCTTTCAGCTGTCAGAAGATACCGCTAGGTGAAGGGTCTGCAATTCAGTTATTTCTTTAGTATGGTCAATTCCGGAATTCGGGAATAGGTATTCAGATACCGGAATTGCGCACCCTAGCTGGCTGCATCGGAAAAGGTTAGATGGCCATGGTTAGGGCCACTGCATACTTCCACGTAAATCTTCGGAAATACGTCGGTTAACTTGGCAGTCCTGGATAGCTAAAGCGACAAGTGAGAAAACGAGCACATATGTGCTAGCTGTACAGTTGCAGCTAACCTAATGTTCTGTTTCCAGTGACTTCTCATACTATTATGAAAACGTGCCACAGCGCCGGCAGAATCAATTGGAATAACTGATCTAGATTTTCAACAAACAAGATTTATTTAACATATTCTATTATGAAAATTATATTCGATTATTGGTGTATTTCATCACAAATAAATTAAAGTTATTTTATAGTGCTTGTGTTGTTAGTGACGAAAAGACATACCAAATTAGATTCGATGCTTCTTGGGATACGTGAATTTTGGCCAACTTTTTTAAAACTTGTTAAGCATACAAACATACTGGGTTATAACTGGGCGAGTCACGCAGTTTAGGTATCTTGGGCATATAGTTACTGAGGATTTCAAGGATAACTTGGATATAGAAAGAGAACGCAGGGCGCTGTCTGTGCGAGGGAACATGCTGGCTCGTAGATTTGCTGGATGTACAGCCGATGTCAAAGTCACACTTTTTAGGGCATACTGCCAAACTTTCTACACTAGCAGTCTATGGGCCGGTTACACCCAATCATCATACGGCGCTCTGCGAGTATTGTATAATAATGTATTCAGGACGTTGTTGGGGCTTCCATCTCGCTGCAGTGCTTCAGGCATGATTGCCGACGCGCACACAGACGACTTTTTTGCATTAATGCGCAAGAAAGTCGCTTCTCTCGTCCGCAGAGTGAGGGACAGTCCCAACAGCCTTCTGCAAGCCGTGGCGGGGAGGCTGGACAGCGCTCTCCTCGGGCGGTTCAACGAGCTGCATGTCAGGCGTGTGACTCGGTGACCCGACCGATTTCAAATATTAATATATATATGTAGTATACTAACATAGTTTTTTAAGTTTTTATTGTACACTAACAATCTATGGACTCAGTTGTCTGAAAATAAAGATATTTTATTTTATTTTATTTATTTATTTTTTATTACAAAAGTCAGTTTTAAGTGTGACCTTTATAAGGATTCGCTTGTTAAAACAAAAAGATGTCGTTAAATTGGATTGTACGGAAGTGGTACTGACAGCCTTTGTTATACAAAACCCAACCTGAGTGATTTACTGCATTGCATTATATCAATACTGAAATAGGAAGAACATAGCTGGGTATATACCACAAATTACCCTACCATACGAGTTGGTATTTAGTTTGAAATTAAGTGCTTCTATTACACGTTTTGTTTGACTGTTGAAAATTGGTTTTGGAGCATTAACAACTTTAGCCTTTTTAAGGCGGACTGGGGCCATGCTATTTAATGAAGCTACGGTGTGTTAACAGGGGGAGCCCTGAAGCACGTGTTATGCGGGGATGGTAGAACCTTTTTGGGTCAAAGCTTGCTCAACGAATAATTACTGACTTAATTGTGTTTGTTATACGACTCATAATTGTATGGAAGCAATTGTTAATTTGTACGCTTTTAGCAAAATATTACATAACAAGCGTGTTTAGAATCGCGGAGTGGTTTTCTTTTTCTCCTGTCAGCGTTTTGAGATCGTTTTAAAGGGATACGAAAGTGGAATAAGGCCAGTGTTACAAGATTGCCTGTGCCTGTCATAAAAGATTTAAGAAGTTAGGATCATTTCTTTTTTACGGTTCCGAATTTTAAGGTTCCTAAGTGAACAAGGAACTTTCACAGTACTCGAGCAAATGAATAACGTTGTGGTTATAAAAGAAACTAATATTAAGTACTGACTTATTATCAGAGTTATTATTATTCATGTATATGTATTTCAAATCTTAGGCTTTTACAGGTCAAATCTCAGGTTCTTACAATATTTTTATAAATAGTATTTAAAAAAATATCAATTCAAAATATAGAAACCCTATAAAAACGTAACCTAGAATGTAGCCGGCAGCGGGGCAGGGCTCAAGTTATTATGTATGTCTTTCCCATTCACGGGACAATAGTGCCCCGGACCTTTGGGAGGCGTGCGCGGAGCCGAAGCCAACACGTAGAGGCCCTTTAGACAATTTAATGAAATGTGATGAGTACATCGGGCGGATGCTGTCCCTGCCCGCATCATAGGGCACGAGCAGAGTCAGCCCCCGCCAGGCGTATAGACTATTGTGGAAAGATGGGACCTAAACCGTACAAGACTATAAGGGGAAAACGATGGACTAATGACTGGGCTATTGCGTGAGACATTCGGACGTCTGCCAAATAAAAATGTCTCAATAAAAGTGATCTTGGCAGACGGTGACTCGCCCTCCGCTAGATGGGCCTCCTTTAAAAGCGACATATAAAATGGCTCAGAGGCAACACCGGTGCGGAAGGCTAAGGGTAGAGAGGTGTCACTGGACTTTAAACTTATCGCCAACTCGCCACTTATGTTTCCACATCTACCCTCGAGCATACAGCTCTCGCGACTCCACTCTGACCGGCCGGCTAAGGCAAGCCAGAGGTGGGGACCTGTCCCTCATCAGGCTTCACTCCTCCCGGCCGCGGGGCAAGGGAGAGGTGAGGGACAGGGGGCTTCCCCGGGAGCACTCGGGTACGTGGGGTCGCTACTCCCCAACAGCTCGCCACAAGCTGCCCTGCGTTACTATTATTATTAATTGCCTTTGAGCCATTTTGTATGTCGCTTTTAAAGGGGGCCCATCTAGCGAAGAGCGAGTCGCCGTCTGCCAAGATCATCTTCAATTGAGATATTTGTATTTGGCAGAAGTCTCATTCAATAGTCGAGTAGTTAGTCAATTATTTTCCTGCCCATATTCTTATTCGCTTTAAGTCATATCTATTCACAATAGTCTTTACACCTGACGGGGGCTGCCTCTATTTGTGTCCCATATGGCACAGGCACTCTGCTTGTACCCATCACATTTAAATTGTCTAAATGGCATACGTGATAGTTTCGGCTCCGAGAAAGCCTCTCAAAGGTCCGGGACACTATTATCCGGTGAATGGCAAAGACATAAATAATAATAGTTTCATTCTCTTGTTGGTCGCGGTTGGTTGGTAAAAAAACTTACGTGATCTCATTACATTTGCAAAGTCACCAATTCAAGTATAACAAATTAGCATGTGTTATACTCGAACAATATGATTAACCACAAAATTCAACAGTTCACATTTAGAATTTCGCACCTATCCAAATGTCACAACAGAACCCCAATCCTTCGCTTATCCGGCTCGCGCTTGCCTGGTTTATTTCAATCACATTTCAATCAACAGATCAAGCAGTCTATTTGTAAACGAAACAGGCGCGGATAGAATGAAGAAAATAAACGTGAAACCGGGATTCGTTTGCTGTGAGGAACGACAAATCATTCGCCGCGGATGTGAAGCCAGCAGAGCCTGAAACCTGATTTTACGGTTTTTATTTTTCCTCCGATGCTTCTAAAGAATACCGGCGGGCGTAGGGTTAAGTCCGGAAATGGTTTGTACCAGATGATGATGTTGTTGTTATGTTGTGTTGTACTTGATAGGGACCTCTCCAAATATGTATATATGTATATAATTTCAAAAGCTTTGCTTTGTTTACAGGCTTCCCAGGTTAAATATATTTAATCTACACTCATATAATAAAGAGGTAAACTTTGTTTGTTGGTCAGTTTGTTTGTATGTAGGGGGTAATCTCTGGAACTACTGAACCGATTTCAAAAAATATTTCACAGATAGAAAGCTACACTATTCCTGACGGACATAGGTTACTAATATTACGTAAACGAAGTCGCGCGCGTCCGCTAGTTTAATCTATACTCGTACATATATAAGAAAAAAGTAAAAACGGATACGTATTTAAAAAGTGCCCAGAATCTCATTGAAATACTACCCAAAGTGAAATTCAGTGAAGTGTTAACTCAATTAAAACATTGTATGTAGTTATAAATAACTTGTCTAAGTGCCAAGAAAATTGCATGCATTTTCAAGTCTGACTGATCAGTTTCCAGATTCAGTAGGATGTTACATGACACATGACACTTTATGTAAGAAAAATGCTACGCTAAAGTTGAGTGTGTATGCAATAAAAATGAACTCTTATACATATTAAACAATCATCCATGGTTTTATGGGTACTTCTTACTTGGCACTGCGTGCCAAGTATCACGCGAGCGCTATATCAGCTGTATAGAGGCGATCACTTCTGTTCAACTTTTATGCAGCCTATATAGTGCTCAGTGTGCTACTTGGGTGGGTTTGCCTACTTTTAGTATTAATAAGTATTTGCCCTTTCATTTATGTTTTTGAGGGATAGTTATTTTTGATTCTTGAACCATGGAAATGCTCTTGGAATGACTCGGACCAGTGATGAGATCAGTGCGGATTCGATATTTTTATTTTAATTATAAGGAACTTAATAAAAAAAAAAGTATAACTTCTATGGATGCGTGTTTTTTAGGGTATGTAGTAAAAATTTTATGCTTCACCTAAAAATGAGATGTAAAACCGGGTGAATGAGCCGCTGAGATAATAATTTATGACGACAAGATTTAAATAGGAATTTTAATGGATTGACACCAAAATGCTATAAGAATTTTAACACGTTCACAATCTTCATACGAAATATGTACAGTACCAATACGTACACTGACAATCCTCAATACTCTCATGCTGTCTTGCTCTCCACGCCGGATCACAGCACTGCTGCTTAGCGGCAGAATTAGCGAGCAAGATGGTGGTAGCGATCCGGACGGACCTTGCACAAGGTCCTAACACCCGGATAACTTGCCTACGCGAGCTGATACTTTAGCCGGCATAGGCGCGCGGCCGGCGAGTGTCGAGCGCTTGAAAGGCAAAAATCGACCCACAGTTATAGACTACAAAATAACAGGAGCGTAGCCGCGGGCGAAAAATGAGTAAGTATGACGATTTTGTCAAATTTTAACTTTCCGTAACTTACTATTTACTTAGTCACCTTCTGTAAGCACATTCTCGGCAACTCCTCGAATGTGTTTTCAGAATTCAATGAACGAGATCTGATGAGATTTGGCTGCCTTCCTCCCCCGCATTTTGAGCTCACGTAATTAATGGACGCCTCTTGACGTAGTTTACGCCAAACTATTCAATTCGACTAATAGAATAATGTCATTCAATGTGGATAGCTTGGTTTGCAGCAGATTCTTTTATTTTATTTCAAGTACACCAAACAAACGCCCGCACTTGCCAATGTTGCATTCAATACCATGTAACTCGGTCGAGGGGGTGGCGACCGGCTGACGGTAACTTTACAGCTTTCTTCTGTACTTTTTTAACTCACTTTGTCTCTTTCAGGCGGGGTAAGTAGAAAAAGGACGATAAACAGAGTAGCGCGAATTCGAGTTACAGTTAAAATTGGATGTCGCAGCTTCTGTACGATCTCAACTTACACACTGAGATTTGGCACAAATAAATGTATTAGGGTCGAACATCCAATCTCGCTGTACTGTTACATACGAGGCGTAAAATCTTAGAGTCTTATTTCCCCTTATACTGGCGGATACCATTAAGAATCACTAATTTATTTTGATGCAAGATCGTTCGTATTTTAACGATATGTATTATCGATACAAACCCAACTTGACTGCGTACCTACTGTCCCAGTACTTCGACTAGGTTTATCTAAGCTTATTACAGGTAAGGTATGTAAACACTTTATGTATCATAAACTTGCAATAAACCTACTATAGACGTCTTGTGTGTGCAAGTGAGAAAGTAATTATATTATGGCAGTTGCACAAGTAAGAAAGAGAGGACAAAAAATTACATTGCATCCTGTTTTGGTTGACATGTCATTACTTGGAACCTGCTAAAGGTAAAAAACTTAAGAGGAGTGTGAACCCACCGCTCTCCATACACACGGCGATAACCTTTTCCATCCTCTAAACCTTAACCTATAGCCATGATTTTTTTGTATGTTGTCATTATGCCATAGAACTAGGTTTGTATGTTTTGTTTTTTAAATAATATTCTTAATAGTTTAAAAAATATTGACGCTTTTTTGTTTTATATGAAACTCTAAAAATGCAAATATTATCAAATCTATGAAGAATATAAAAAAAATCAAAACAAACAAACAATAATAAAAACATACTAAAAAATCATTGCCATAGATTAAGGTTTAGAGGGTGGAAAACGTTATCGCCGTTTGTATGGGGAACGCTTTTTGGGGCTGGGCTCACACTCCTCTTAAGTACAGCCCCTTTTGCATGTAGTAGTGTACAAAACTGATATGGAACTTACGTCATTTTCCGTATACCTATGGAGCGTCAATTTGCCTCGGACACGTGACAGCTAAATTACGTTACGTTACGTTACATGCTTTATCTACACATATATCATAAATGCTCTATAATGCGTTCAGATATCGTAGGCAATGACCAGCATTATAACAACCAATATTATTATGAGAATATTTCTAATTTGTTTCTATATTTGTTCTAATTCATTTTTATTACATTATTTTTAATGTGTACAGTCTATAGATATTTAATAGGCACCTAGCACTAGTAGCTAGTTGCAATTCAGGTCATTGCCCTATGGCTTCTGAACCCATCATAGAGGACTTATGATATGTGTGTAGATAAAGTAATGTATGCAACTGTACATAACTAGGTCTTAAAACACTCGTGTGATCCTGTTATGAAACTCGCTAACGCTCGTTTCATAAAACCACACTCGTGTTTTAAGACCCCTCATTATGCAACAGTTGCATAAAATACTATTACTTAAGATTTTTACTTTTACCACACTTTGACAGATCTAAAATGTTTACACAACATAATGTACTTTGTGACACAACTAAGAAATCTTGCTCGTCTATGTGCTGTTTCTACTAAGTTAATGGTTTTACGTTACACCGACCGGCTATCTGTGACAAATCTACTCGGTTCGAAATTCACACGTGCAGCTTCCCTTGCAAATCGGTATCGTTCCGTTCCGCAACGCCGTGCAGGTGTCAACTCGTCGGTAACAACGTTATTAACAACGGTGGCCTGGGCTATAAATTACACGGACAACAACCACGGTAGGATGTAGGTACACAATGTGTAACTATTTAATGTTATCGGTAACGTCTACATCAACGCTAAGCAACAGTGCTTGCACTGTTGTGTTCCGGCGTGGAGAGCAAGACAGCCGGTGTAATTACTGGCACAAGAGGTATTCCATCTTAGCCCTCTGGGTTGGCAACGCATCTGCACTCTCTTTGTTGTTGCAGGTGTCTATAGGCGGTGGTGATCACTTACCATCAGGTGACCCACTTGCTTGTTTGCCGTCCTATGTTTTATAAAAAAAATACGCGATGCTTGCTTGCATAAGTGATATTAAGTGATCAATGAGTGAAAACTTAAATATAAAATATCGTTAATGAATAGACCACATACTTAACTAATGCAGCTTTACCAGCGTTTCATAAAATAGCATCTATTAAACATAAATGCCACAAGAAACTCGGAGATTCCTTATTTTTTCAAAAATATACCTGCATATACGTATTTTTTTAAAGATTGCAGGAACCGTGTTTGAGAGCATTTTAACTGACCTATTAAGACAAGGAAATATTTATACCGGATATCAAAAACACTTCCACAATATTAAATTTTAGTAGGTGTTTGCGTAAGCCGTTCTGCATAACCGGCTCGAGTTTCTCTATAATGTAATAAAAAATTAGGATTTTGTGTTTCTTAAATCCCGACCGTTAAAGCAGTTCTCTCTTAGCCTTATTTCAATATAAGTTAAAACGCATTAAGTAACAGATAATTCTTATCAAACCAATTAAAATTATTAAATTTTAGTCCTGAAATGCGTCGAATAGTTTGACAACCAGGATGGAACAACATATTAAATAACTTAATAGAGGGGTTCACGTTCACACAGACTTACATAACTAACCACCCAATAAAATATGTAGTAAGAATTTTGACACCCGATATTGTAAAACGAGACTATTGCGTTACAAGAATTTTTAAATTGCCTCTTTTGGTCGTACGGCAAGGATCGTGGTCTCGACTCGAAACGTACACGGCTATTCCCTTGCGGCTCCTATTCAGAAAAAACGTCGACAAATGAAAGCTATGACAGATAAGAGTATTGCATACCCAGCGCTGTCCATACAAACGGCGATAACGTATTTCACCCTCTAATCCATAACTTATAGCCATGGTTTTCTTTGTATGTTGTCATTATGCCTTAGATTTGATTTTTTTTAATGTTCTTTAGTGTCAAAAATGTTCATCCTTTTTCTTCTGTATGAAACTCCTAAAACTGCAAATATGGGCATAATAACGACATATTAAAAAAAACATTGTTATAGGTTCAGGTTTAGAGGGTGGAAAACATTATCGCCGTATGCATGGAGAGCGCTTTCTGAGGCTGGCTACTCTCCTTAAACATAAACATGGAAATAAACTTAAATTGTCTTATAGCCATCGGAATATGTGAAAAGTGAAATTGTCGACTTGTTTACGTTTTGCTTTAAATCAAAGTGTGAGGGTAATACACGCTGCCGCCGCCGCTACAAAAGTCTACATTTCGACGTTTTATTGTCAAGCGAGACCACACTGAGGCGTTGCATGGGCAAACTCGGTAAAGCAGGAAAATACGAAACAGCGACAGGAAAAATGGCACAAATTCGAGAGGAAAAAGCGATTGGGTGCAAAATATCCTTCAGAGTTCATGTGTATATTCATTTCGTCAGCTTAACTTTCTCCCGACACTTACGGAAGGTTTGTGAACAAATACGCGGAAACGTGTTGTAAACCCAATAAAGAAATGATATTTGAAGTCCCTTTGGTCCGAAAGTTGTGTACCTTACTCAATTTGGCAGCTTTCTCCCCAAGGAAATTTGATTAGTCTAACCTCCGCTTATTCGCTTTCTTACGCCGGTGTAATTTTATTGTTCTGGGATACGCGCTTGATGCCAAACCTAATTTACGTGATAGTTCGATGAGTATCACGAACGTTGTCTTGGTAATGACTCCGGTTCTTTCTCAGCAAAATTGACCTTCTTTGATTATGGACGAAAATGTTCACATTTTACTCGGTAACTTTTATTCTGTAAGAACCGTAATAATAGTTCAACCTTTTGTCTTACTTTTCTGTCTTCACGGTCGTGTCTGCAAACTCAGGCTGATTTGGTTTGGCAACGGAAAATAGTTGTGAGGTAACCTGCACAGTGCACTTTACTCCATTTTAATCATGTCTTCATACCTGTCCTAACATGTAAATTAAATTCTAACCAAAAATGTCACTGTTCTTCGCTTAAAAATCGTTTATCCCCGAAATAAAAACGGATCGGGGCTGTAATTAAAAGAGGTGATTTATAACTTGTTCCTTAAGAATGTTACATTTAAACAATAAGCAACATAGATGATCAAAAATGTGAAATTTTAGTTTAGAATGTTATTACTACTTAAGACAAGTAAAGCTGAATTTGGTCCACGAGTGTAAGACCCATGAAAATGTTAAGTAATGTATATGTCTAAAGAACGTTAAACGTCAATGAAGTAGGTTCGGCATGTTTCTTATTTAGATAAACGTGAGTTATAATTGAATATCCTAAATATAAAAAAAAACTGCACGGAGTTTTTTTTTTCGGATGGCCGCTAGTAGTTATCGACTTAAAGGCAGCGGCTCTGCAATTTTTGGGGTTTCTGGTCTCTAGAGGCGGTATTTATTACTTTCTATCATCAGGTGACCCGCATCGTGAGGAGACCTTTTTCCAAAAAAAACATATTTTATTTGATGTTCACTTAAAATTGCTTCAAAGAAATGACGAATTGCCTAAAGCAATCATTAGGGATAGATGAAGTGCCTGCTTTTGTTCAAACTGGACGTTTATCGCCATTCCTCTGGTCAATATTTCGCGATTTATGACGATTCAATATGAAGGCGCCGGGAGTAGACGCTCCCGGAATGTCCCACTGCATTTACAAAGGCATATCGATAAGGCCATAAAAGGTTTTCATATCGGAGTTATATCATGCATTTCCTTTTTATTAACCTTAAAACTTGTGTACCCAGCGCTCACTATACAAACGGCGGTAACGTTTTCCACCCTCTTCATTTGACCTCTAGCTTTGGTTTTTTAGAGGGTGGACAACGTTATCGTTTGTACGGAAAGCGCTTTTTGAGACTTGGTATACAATAAAAACAATATCCGTAGAGATGGAGTTTGGATTTTGCTTGGTTACTCTCTGTAGCTGATATTTATTTCATCAAAGTACCTACTTACTTATGCAGTTATACTTATAAAAAAAAACATAATTTTAAGCACCTGCGATTTGAAGTCCATATTGAAAAAGGGGCCAGTAGTCTTTTTATTAAACTTTTAATCGCATGCATGGTCAAACTGAAAAAGAAAAAAAATCTAAGTGTTTTATCCATAGTTGCGCTATTTTGGAAAAATAAAGAAAAATCGTTTGAAAGTTACGAAGCCATAGACAGACAGGCGAACAAACAGAAGAATAAAACCTATTATACCCGTCTTTGCGATGCGCAGGAGGTTAAAAAGGGTTGAAATGGGATAATTGGCGTAAGCCGTGCATTCAGTATTACAGACATTAGAGGTACGCGCTCTTTGAGTGATGTATTGGATACAGCGATTGTATTGATCTTTGTACATAATCAATAGTGAAACGTTTCCTGTATTGCCTTTAACAGAAAGCCAGACACGTCTGATCAAAGGGAACATTTCACGTGTTTCCACAAAGCAATATTACTCATATTTATTGTAAAGGTTAACCCGTTTATAACCATGCGAGCATACTTACAAAGAAGTGGAAGAGTCACTCTGTAGCCAGTTTATTGCAGTGCTAATGGGCCGGCTCGAATCGGGTAGTACCATAATCCAACAGAATACCGACGTGAAGTAGTGCTTGATACTGCATTTCGTACGGTGAGTGACCCCCCCCTGCGGCCCTAACATGACAGCTCAGGTTTAGTTTAACCCCTCCCTGTGTCTCTGTCTAACTAGTGTCATAAGAAAGGGAGGCAGATAGAGATAAACTAAACTTGGCCAGTCATGTTAGGGCCAATGGGGTGGGTCTAGGTCGACCAATGATACTTTTTCTGCTCTCTCTCTTTTTATTTCTCTATTGATCCTCGACTATCTGACTCGAGGACTGGATCTGCCCTTGTATTGTTACGTCAGACTATAAAAAAATTATATAATGGATATGTTTTTTTGCTCCATGTACTGTATGGCACTCTATAATAACTTAATGTTCTACCGAGAAGCATTTAAGCTAAAGTGGCATGAAACCTATAATTTTTATCGAGTCGCGATCAATCACGTTTGATATAAATCAATTTTCTTTATAACAGACGAAGTCAAAGGCTGTCAGGGTAATTGATAGTCAGCGCATATTCAGCAATTAGGTACTGAAGGGCTTCGCCTATTATTAGTACCTTAATCCGTAGTACTTATCAAAAAACTTATTTTCAGGGGAGCACATTTAAAATCTCAAAGTTTATGCTTACTGAATAAATTTGTAAGTTAGTATTTAGCGTAAGTCGTATTTATCGTGTTTATGTTCAGTCTGGGGACATTCACTGTGGGATATAGAATAGAATAGAATAAAATCATTTATTTCAGGCTGCATAGGCCCATAGAAAAAACAAAACATTAAAATTAGTTCGTTACTTCGGCGACGTGTGACCTTGTTTCAGGGTGTCCAGCAACCGTCCGCGAAAACGACGGCAACCGATTCCCTTCGGCCAGAACTCCTGCTTCATGAAGATCGACAAATGATCCTACCACAAAGGTCGCCTCCCCTAAAGGCACAACGAACCCCATATGAAATTGTCGTATACACGCTTTCTACATCCAACGGTGACCAACGTTTACCAAGTTTTCGGTGTATCTTGTAACTAGGGGATTGACTTACGCCGCGTCTCCCGGCCCATGGTCTCCACTCGCGAACAGAGTCTCTAGCAAGCTTTTATCGCTGACATTAATGACATGTATTATATGCCCTAGACATTTAATATATGATCATGACATTAATGACATGTAATATATGCTTCTAACCAACTAGCTTGTGTGAGAGGGACAGATGCTCTATGTCCGGGATAAATGCTAGTGTGCTATAGCTGATCTCCCTACCGCCAATCTGTTTGCAGACTTGCAGATGCAGCATTATGTCAGTGTTTTGGTTATGCTAAGAATTGCCTCATTTCTTATTCTGTTACACAGATAACTGACTTAGCTTAAGTATTAGAGGTATTTTGCACAAAAAATACTTTGTATCAAAGGAATAATGGCGTTCGCTCTTTACTCAATAATACGCAATACCTACCATCCTTTGAGATATGAATCACTAAGTCCGCTGATGACAAGGGGTACAACAGTAATATTAATAAAGCATGTATGTATATCTAAAGGCTAACCCTCTATTCGGTACAATCATAAATCATCCTAAATATGAAGCATTGATTAGTAATAATGTTTTAGTTATGGATACGGCAATTGTTTCTACTACGAATTACTGTATAGCTGGCATAACTTTTGAAATAAGCAACGAAACGAATTGAAGAAGCTTATTAAAATTGAACACGCAATTCAGTATTCAATTAATAACTAGTACCCGTACAGCAATATCTTTTGCTTCTTCTTATTGTTTATGATAAATACGAAATAATACATAGGAACCTAAATTTTTTGGGATTAATTGTTATCACAAAAAGTTTATTTTGACGACTGGATCGCTAAGTGTTTGGTGACACGTAGCTAGAATTTCCGGGCTCGATTTCTGTGAGGGGCAAATATTTGCGTAATAATAATGAATTTTTGTACCTGAGTCTTCGATGTTATACATACTCGTATATATTAGCCAAAGGGTTTAAATTGTCCCAATATTAATTCGTTACTTATTTACTTTCCGTAAAATAGTGTCAACTGTGTAAATATTATTATTACAAACTCTGTTCAATACTTACTCTTTGTGTTTACAGTGAGTTCAAATTTAGGGAATACAAACCCGGTTATATTCTAAAAAAAAACCGGTTTAAACCGGTTATTCCTGCATTCCCTATTCAAATTATAACTGTTTGATAAAATAAAATACCATATCTACCATTATTTCTCGCGGTATCAATTTTCATCACTACCTTGTCACGATGATAAATGAAAACGTCTGCAGATATTAAATTCCCACGAATGTTCATAATAATATAATACAGGTATTTCACCTGTCAACATTGAAATTTACACCCTCATCTCAAAAGTTTTGTGAGTATATATGTATTATATGTACATACTTACCTACTTACGTTTAAATTTTGAAATCAGTCGGTCGGGTCTAATTTGAATGACGCTACAATGTCGTCGATAATTATGAAAATATGTAAAAAATCCGTAACTCTGGTTCATCACTCAATCAATTACACGACCAATCTGGCGTCAATCCGACCAGACAGATGGACTAAACTGATAGCAAACCGAGCATGTAATCTACGTCTTACAACTACGCCTGACGCATTTAGAAAATGGGATACCGGTGTTTTTTTGCTGTTGCATGTCCTTAACGTTGCATTTGGTTAGTGACACTACCAACTAAGCACGAGAAGGACGGTAATTCAAGCTGTAAATGGCACATAATATACTTTACAAATGTGCAAATCGGGGTTCCTTAACTTCCTCCTTTAAAACTTCACCAATTTTAATCATTCTTTTAATATCAGAAGTGCGATTTCTGAATCTCACCGGGTGAGTAAAGCTCACCAAAAGGCCCGTTTTTCATAGAGATTCGGCCATTTTTGTGAGCGTTAGTCACCTGGTGAGATTCAAAAATAGCACCTCAGAAGTACAAAAAAAAAACTGTTGGTTAAAAAAATATATGACTAAAATATAAATAAACCTCGAGAATTGGAAAGGATAGAGTGAAGATCACATTTAATCTGCGGTCCACGATTCATTGATCGCGACACGAATATAATACCACATGAAGATACAGGTGTGGGCGTGGCTTAAACAGTTTGTGCAAAAGAAAATATGCTGTACCATTATCCTTGCATAGTTAGAGTTCTATTTTTAGTAACAAAGCAACACAATTCCTCCTACAATCGCACCCTTAGCGCAGCAGTTTACTAACGGTTCCGTGGGCACATTCATTTTTAAGCTGCATTTATTGTTGATATCTCAAGCGAGGCTTCGTTATTTTTCCTTGTTTACAATAATACCCCCATAATGAGATTATTTAAATGGTTAGATAGATCAAAACACTTGGCTGATTTTATTTATCTAACCATTTGTTAGCTATGTCTATGATCCCTTAAACCTCTTATGTTGCCTTATATTATAATCATATTATAATGTAACTAACTTATTAAACGTTTTGATAGATGGGAATCCGCAATTAAAACCAAAACTACAGAGTGGGAACAAGAAAGAAATAGGTCAGGCTTTAAATTGCAAATTTTTGTTAGACTCAATTGCCTACCCTTGAGTCACTGTAGTAGGTAAGACAAAAAACTATCACAGCTAAGTAGGCGTTGCAAGTTAACGCCTACGCAACTGCGGAGCTCAGCCCGTGGCCCGAAACGCACTTGGCAGGATTTTATAGACAGAAATTACATCGAAATTTCAGCGCACTGTACAGCGCGGTTGGAGCCCGATTGTATAATTTTTGCATCAGAGTATTCTTTGCGTTTAACGGAGAAAATGACATACCATAACATCGCAGAAAATACTTAACTTGTGGCGCGTAATTTAAGCGAGTCGTTGCAAAGGAACACGCCGAACGTAAGAACTCGTAAATTCAGCTGCCAAAAATTAATTTCACAGATGTGGTGTCTAAAAGTCCTATTGTATTCTGTCTGGGAAATTGCTTCTGCACCATACGAAGACGGTCTGATGTACGTTAAGACGCGAGAGAAAGTAAAATTCGAAAGGTTGGGAGCTTTGGGTTCGGTTGCGAAATCGAAAATTGTAGGACCCGACACTCAATACAGCCGAGGCGAGTTTATAACGTTACTTTTAAACGAATAAATATGGCTAGCATTTGACACATAGCCTTCAATTTTCAATTGAAGTGTTTATTGAAATCACAAATAATTAAAATATGTTTTGACTTAAAACTAAATAAAATATGGCATACTTACTGGCTAACTAAAACATTTTCCCCCTGCTTTATTTGCAGTTTAATTTATATGTGATTATCTTTACATAGTATAAAATAAAGTCGCTATTTTCCCTGTCTGTCCAGAATTTTTATAGTGTATCTCCAGCTACTAAGCAACGGATTTTGATACAGTTTTCACTGTTATTTAAGATTTATAGGGAAGGTTTTATACACATTACATCCCGATTGTACCCGTACGAACCCAGAACAGGTCGCTAGTTTTAAAATAAGTGCATACATTTTATTTAATACGTAGAACATTTTTGATCAACATTTGTCATCTGGCATTATATAAGGCGCCTTAAAATACAGAAGCGAGCACTTAGCGCGTCACCAAGCTTAGTAAGGCGATACTCACTAACAACTACGAAGTTTCCTTTAAGCCTCGATTTAACTCTGCGTCGCATCCAATTAGCTCTTGTCCAAAGCGCTACAACTTGAATTAAGCTTTTATTTAACTTTATTGTTCTATCAGATTTAGACATTCAATAAAGACACACATCGACCTCTGAGCTTAATGCCACTGGAGAAATAACGGCTAGATGCTTGATTTAATTTGATGCTTGTTAAATATACCAGGCTGCTACACCACACGAAATACGTACGCGTAGTCAGGTACGTAATACGATACGGTAGAAAAGAAGGTTCAATATGCTTGAAGCGTACTGTGCTATTTACGTACCTATTTACTATAGACATTATGTATATTGCTCTGTAGTCTTGTTTGAAACGAGAAGAAAAACTGCTGAGTTTCTTGCGGTGCTTCTTCTCAGCAGAATCTTCCATTCCGAAGCGCTGGTAGTCTCCGACATATAAAAGAGCCTATGTGGTCTACTTGTAAAATAAATTTTTCAATTTCAAGGCAAACTCGGTAGATAAAGCCGTAAGGTAAGTCCACCTTTTGTATATATTTAAATGAATTTCATGCAATAAAGATTAAATAAATAGCAAGTATTGTTACATAAGCATGATGATATTGTTGTATGCGATTATGTGCGCGAGTCAATCCCACAATCTTTAAAGTCCGTTTTCCGTCAATCTATTAGGGGAGTGAGGCCAGCGGGGGCTGCGGTATCTGAATTTGGTGCGGGGCGGAGCGTGGCCGTTTTATAAGTACTTAAATGGTAGCACTATCATATACTAGTGACTCGTCTCACTTGCCCCGCCTAACGAACGTAATTAGAATGTATTGCATTTAGGTATCTGTTTTACGTTCAGCATGAATTAGTTTGCTTGGATAATAATTGGAAAACAAAGGCTTCGGAAATATTGTCAATAAATTGCTTTGCTGGCTAGCAATATCGCTTGAGCTGTGCGTGTATTACTGGAATTTGAGATACTGGCAACGGTAATCGCTTTGTCATGGCATTTAATCGAATGTCAAAAGGTTTCTAGAAAATAAATGTTTGGGTTTCTTTGTTATTATAATTCTTGTCCAATAAGGAAAATACGTTTTGGAAGCCATAAAACTTGGTAAATTGAGTAACTTCCTCGGATATCATTCGATTTTAATATTGATTTGAAATAAAGAGAAAAATAATTATTATACTTGCAAGAGAACCAACCGACCGCCTTACGAGTATTCAAGCGCCATACCGAACACCGAGCGCCGACCAAAATAAAGTTTCAATAAGAATACAACGTACGCAACTTTATCCTACATATTACAGGGCTAAAGAAGCAAATTCAAATTTTATAGATTCACCTAGCTTTAATGTTCATCGCATAATTGACATGGACTTAATACTTCCAATAGTTTTCTTTTAGACAGAGCTTTCTGCGAGAAGCATTTATTTTTTCAGGATAAAACTTTTTCTATTTATGCCATCCCTATTATGTATTCTATTGTACTCGTATATTGTGTTATATAGATCGTGTATAATGTATTGTATACCTATTTATCTGTTTTTCTAGTTCGCTTTGTTGCCATGTTATTGCACCACCTGCTCTTATCTGTTATGTTCTTAATCTTTTCTTTCTAAAGGTTATCTGGAAGAGATTGCTTATAGCGCCAAGACCAATAAAGTTGATCAATAAAGTTGTATCTTATTGTATTGTCTTGGCGAATTTTACCACGTTCAGCGGTTTTGTCATGAAGATTTAGAAGAAAGAAAGACAGAGTTAAACATTTAATTAAATTAGTGTTGATGTAAGATTATACCTACTTACGCTTTTAACACCAACAACTGTAACGACTAGTGAGTTACTAAGTAAAATTGTCTGTTGTTAGAAAACGTTGTTTTCGAACGGTGAACTATAAAACTGTTCCTCTTACAAACAAAGTATGTTTTAATGACATTGTTGCTGGCGTTGCCGAGACAGTTCTAAATGTTGCTGAAGCGGATAACATTAAAAACTTAGTCCAATCCACGTCTCAACATAAATAAGACATGAAGCTCTTAAATTTTAGTGACAATTGCAATTTGCTAATGTTGCTGCCACTTCACATATTTAAATAAAACTGTCTTAACTGTTTTATCTCGCATTGTGGCTCTAACATGACGGACCAAGTTTAGTTTGTCTGAGATTATGTCTATTTATTATTATTATTAAACTTTATTGCCGGTAACAAGATCTATACAATAATTAGACTAACGTACATTTAAAACAAAAATGGTAATAAAACTACAAACAATTCTGGCGACAAAACGACGTGACCCCGAACTGTCGTCACTTCCGAAGTCGTGTATGTCTGTTTATGTCCCTTTCTTATGACACTAGTTAGACAGAGACGCAAGGAGGGACAAAGCAAACCTAGATTATGTTAGGGCTACAGTCAGAAGTAGTAGCAAATACTTTGCAAACAAACAAACAAGCTCATAATCATAACTTTCTTGATAGTTTGTCGTTTCGAGCCCATTAAGTATTCTTTGTTTGAGCCGTGCAATCATCAGATACACCAAGATAATCGCTGATCCGTTGCTTGTCTTTAGGATGCCTCGCACTACTGTGATCCTCCAGATCTCTCATTCAACAAACAAAACACTGTAGTAAGCCACTACTTCATGCCGGTATTCAGTTGGAGTGTGGTACAGTCACGAGCACCAACATATATACAGCCAATCCTTCCCAACCTGTCAAAATTATGTAAACATCAACCTTATTGTTAGAGGCATTAGGTCTGTGTATACATATTTATGGAAGATTGACTGTATAGATGTTGGCGCTTGTGACTGTACCATTGCGGTCGAGCGAGCTCATTTTTAGCAGCTAACAATTGTGGCCTTAACATGACCGGTTTAAATTAATTCACCCGTCCCGTCTCTATCGAACTAGTGTCATTAGAAAGGGACGCACGTAGAGAGATAAACTCTGATAAACTATGTGGGTCGTTGGCGTTATAGTCACAACAGCTCACGATACCTTTAGGCGTCCGTGGCGTTAAAAAGGTTAAGTTATGGTGGTACAGCCACACTAAAGCCGTTGACCGTGGCATGACCGCAGATATAGTCCCAGTCATTGACAGTGACCCAATAATTGACGAGTAGAAATGGACACTTTACGTAAAAACGAGAGACAATGATGTCATTGATGTCTACTACTGGTAAAAACAATGTCCTACGCATCACAAGCACTGGTACCTATTAGCTTACACGGTACAGTATGCAATATCTGTTTTTTACCCGACTACGACAAAGCCAAAACAAAGGGTTATGTTTTTAGCAGTCTATGTATGTTTGTATTTAGGTATGTTCTACTGTAGTGCCTAAACGACTGAGCCAATTTTGATGAATGAGGTGTCAATTGGTTCGTTATTGTAGTCTGGGTGACATAGGCTACCTTTTTTTGTAACGCGGTACGAATTTTAAGCCCTAAATACGCTTAAAATTTATGTCACCAAAAATAACCTCAAACTCCGTATAATCACGAGTCTTCTAAGAGTTTGAATTGTAAATATCCCATGCGGCCTATCCCCAAACTAAGTTTATGATTTAATGTAGCGTACTATCGTGGAACCGCGCCTCGTCGAAGGAAGCTTTAACATTATGCTTGTGTACCAATTTAGGGGTAGGAAACGTATTGCCCAAATTAATTATTCCGAGGGTCAGTTGTTCCTGGTAATTTAGCTGCGACTGTTACTGACTCCTGTCTCGATATTAATAGCAGGCATTTACGCCGAGTGGTTATTAGGTGGGCAATTATTTTTAGTTTGCTTGCTTACTATAAACAAAACTATATGAAGAGGTAAACTTTGTTTGTATGTAGGGTGTAATCTCTGGAACTACCGAACCGATTTCAAAAATTGTATCACAGATAGTAAGCTACACTATTCCTGACGGACATAGGCTACTAATTACACGCGAACGAAGTCGCGGGCGTCCGCTAGTATATAATAAACAAATAGACATTTAGAGTCGTACTCCAGTTATTGGGCTTTCTCATTATGATGCATTAATTTTCTTTGTAATAACTTGCAATAATCCTCACCTTTATTACTTGAACAATAAGCTGGCTTACTCAGCTTTATGAATTAATTCCATTTATATCTTGTCTGTAAATAAAAGTCGTAGGTCAAGATTAAATCGTAACCTCACGTTTATAATTTTATGGGATTAAGGGTGGGTTGGTATAGTATTTAGTGCAGATCTTGCACTAATATTAGCAATATTACTATAATAATTCTCGGAAAATATGGAATAATTTATAAAACAACGCACTAAAATGAGCCATGTCCATTTTATGCCGCGTTCAACTATAAAAAGTCGTATTTTCTATTAAAAAAAACCCTTCACGCTCGAAACATCCCAAAAAACTGGCTAAGAATTTGCAAACGAACAAAATTACCGAAAGGGTTCCGATAAGCCCGTGCCTAATGGGCATGGAATAATAATGAGGGTAGGTAAACTTTAGCTAGCAGGAACACTCGGCTTCGGATATGTCGGACCAGCCAAAGCGTTCAACGATGTGTAGTCGGCCGAAAAAATGCTTTATCTTTTTTTTAAGCAGCCTATTATTGTTCGTCCCACCGCTGGGCAAAAGCTTCTTCGCTTGACCTCCACAATTCCCGGTGACTAGCAAGATTCAGTCATACCGGTATTTTCATCTTTGTTAGTCTCGTCGTCTCTGGCTGGTCTGCCGCACCCACCATTAGTTACATAGTAAACTTGCCCCTATTTTTTATTTTTTATTTTATAACGACAATATGTATAGGCGTACATCTTAGCGTGGGCCAAGGCACCTATATTGTTAAAGCATATACATAAAAAAACACCATACATAGAATAAAAAAAACTTAACAATAAAATTAAAAATATTTTTCAGCAACAAAATTGATTGATATTTTTAGAACTACCTACCGGCCCTAGCTTTGCACGGATTACAATTACGATATAATGTATGTAAAAAACTTCCGTAAAACATATTGAAATGACAGCGTCGTTGGATACATGAAGAGTTGTCGAATTTATTAAATTTGTTTGCTTTGTAAAAGACACAAAATATTTGGAAATATAGTCGACAAGTTGCCGTGAAGTTATTATTCGTTCGAGAACAAAGTGAAAATAAATGGTCGCTTAAAGTAATCGCGATAACAGAAACAAAACAGTTTCTTTAGGTATTTTTTTTATAATAAAATGAGTTTTTATGTTATTAAAATGACGGTAATTCTTACGACGGTCTCTTTGAAATGTCTATAAACATGAACTAAATAAGTATACGCAACTGGAGACATCATCAATATGTTTTTCAAAGAGAGACTCCAAGGGAATAAACTTGGAAACGGAAGCAAATTTAGTTTTTTTTACTTCGAGTTTCAGCCTAGTTCTACTCGTTAACAAAACTAGGATGAAAGTTTGCAAATTAACTTCGCAAAAGAGCTGTAGTAGTTAATCCGATGTCAGGTTGTTTCCGGCTCCGCCCTTCACCTTTACGTTCACATTCAATCGCGATTAGAGCAGATTTCGGTTACCGATTAGATCAGTCTTTTGATAACGAAGTAATGGGCAATTATTTATGGAATGACTTCCTTACTTTATTTGATCGGAAACATTGATTTGTGGAAATATTAATAGCCAATGATGCTATACTCATATAAGTTACTGCTAATAATTGGCTTTTGCTAGTAGGTATCTGCTTTGCTCGCGAAGAAATGTATAAGGGAAGTAATAAAGGCTTCGCCATTATTATACATATTTGTCAAGTAGAAATTTCTGCTAAACCATTTGGAGAGCATCATTTTATTTTGTCAGCAATTAATAAACAAACTAGGAGCAACATTTGTTGGAAACTAAACTTAATATTAATTAAATACTAGAAAATTAACGGATATCCATTTTATATTATAAATTATTACTTGGTCAGCAAAATTATCGCTTGACTAGCAAGATTACACAATTGGTTAACAAAAAGAATTACAAACATTGGAGCAATCCGTTTTTTCTTGGTCTTGTACCCATAGAACCTTACATTTTCGAGTGAGTACATGAGTACACGAGTTTTTGCAGGTGCTTACTTATTTTACTACTATTTTTGTATTTTTACAATTGTACAAGTGGACGGTGAAGAGCCAGATCGCTTGATGGGATCGCAAACAAACAAGTTGCGCTCATTTTATACCTCACAATACATATAGAATGTCATTTTCCAAACAGAAGAGCTTTTCCGCTCACAGTTTTTTTATTAAAAGGTGACTCTCATATTGAAGCAAATATTATATTTTATTGGCGCTAGGTACAATCATTTTTACAGCTGCCCAATTTGACAATGAATGTTAATGTAGCTTAATACGTAAGTTGCTTACTAACTTATGCTATACATTCTGATGGCATGAATTTTTCTGATGACTAAGCGTAAATATTTTGCCGAGCGTTTAAATAAGTTTAAAATTTCAAATAGGTGGCTTCCTTTTCCGGGTTTCAACCTACCCGTAAACAAACAGTTTCTCTCTGCGTATGCGCCATAAAATATATCAGATCAGCCATAAATAGTGAGAAATAAAAAACAGAAGGTTGAACATTTTGTTTCAAACGTGCAAAGAACAATAGATGAATTTAAATAATGCCCAAAAAAGCTAAAATCTATACTATCATTCTCAACGTATGCACACTTTTCCTCTGAACCTATTTTGAATAATTTTTATTATGTTTCATCACAAAAAAGGCGAAAAATAGAGTTTATGTTTTTGGTTCTCCTTACACTCTTGACGACTGAAAATTGACCTTGACATTTCTGAAGAATTAAGTGGGTAAACAGACTTTTATCGAATTTTAATAAAAAAGTGAATAAAAACAGCCTCAGGCAAGCCGGGTCGGAAAACCTGTAAAAATATAAACTGAAAGCGTAGTTATTAAAGCTCTATCCATCCATTTACACAATAATGCCTTTACAAAAGAGTGCAAAATACCTACTTAATCTTCAGTTTTATCATCGCCTTTGTCATGAACTATGAGTGCTGTGCTAATTCTTTTTCCAATTGTAGTTATTTATTATGTTTCCACTTTGTTTTTGTTTTTACAAACATGTTAGTGTAAAGTAGAAAAAAATACTACTATTTTCAATATACTTTAACAGGGCCATTATTGCCAAGGGTGTCTTGGCTGTTATTTGACCACCTCCAGCAATAGTTTTGCTGACTAGAGAAGTTCAATAATTGGTAGACCTCTATTTGAGTGTTCATCATTACAATCGCCCGTAACATTGTGTTCACATTGTTATAGTTGGACCAAATTCGAAATTAGCTCGACCAGGAATAAATTAGCAAATGTGCTATACCTATTAAAATACCGTCGCTCTTCCTTTATCACGACTAGCAAACTGCCAACTAAGCAGACTAGTACAAGACTACAAGCTCACTAATTAGACGTTTCTTAGTTACACAAGTTCCGTAATTACGTTTTCAAGCTTTTGGCGGGTCACGAAACGATCCCGTTTTACCTTTAAACCGATTTACTTCTGGTATTTTTCATGCCGTATCTTTTCCACCGCATTAACGCCAGATGAATATATGTATTCATATGATAATTTATGTAGCCCGAGAGTCTGCTAAACAGCCAATCTCAGTGATGATATTTATTTAGTTGTTACTCAGCTGAAAATGAAATAACTAGTTAAAAACTGTTTTGAAATGAATATATTTACTTTATGAGAGGTGCTGAACGTAAATTTGGTTTCGTGGGTACGTTACATTTAGATTAGATTAATTTATTAGTCAACTAGCGACCGACATCGCAGGGACGCAATTCATTAACGAAAACTTAATTGGAATATATTGTACAATCAAAACCTTTTGAAAAAACTTCTCTAAATTGAAGTGAAAAGGTTTAGAAAGTAAAGTTTTCTCCGATGGACGATTGGTTTGCCTTTCGATTACTGTCAAGTCATGAAATCACCTGTCTTGCTATATAAATAAACGCCACAACGTCAACTTTACGTCCTTTGTGGTGCGGGTACCGACTGATCATCTGTCGACCTTTATGAAGCAAGAATTCTGGCCGAAGGGAGTCGCTTTCCGTCGTTTTCGCCGACGGTTGCTGGGCACCCTGAAAGTAGGCCACACGTCGCCGAAGTAACGTGCTAATTTTAATGTTTTTTAATATGTATGTTAGTCTTTAAGGTATTTTTTCTTTGGGCCTATGCAGTCTGAAATTGTTACTTAGTAAGCGATCGTAGCCGCCTGTACACTGCGAGAAGACTACGATCAACAAAATTTACAGCACTTAAAAAAGACTTAGGTGCGTTACTATACTTAACGGGTGGTAGGACAATGTGCAAGGCTTGTCCAGATTGCTACCACCATTTTGCTCGCTAATCCCGCCGCTAAGCAGTAATTCAAATTCAAAATTCAAAATCATTTATTATCAGGCAACAAGGGCCCATAGATAAATACCTTACAAACTAACATACATAAAAAGATATAGAGTAATGCTTGCATTGTTGTGTTCCGGCATGGAGAGCACTTAATTAGCAATTACTGGCACAAGAGGTATTCTATCTTAGCCTTTTGGGTTGGCAATGCATCTGCAATCTCATATGGTGGTGCGGGTGTCTATATGCGGTGGTGATCATTTACCATCAGGTGACCCACTTGCTTGTTTTTCTTCCTATTTTATAGAAAAAAGACACCTGGCATTGTTTGCATTGCTTAATAAATCACACCGAAAGGCTATTCCATGCGTTCCGTGTATGCATTCAAGTACTGAACAATTATTCTTCTCTCATGTGAGGGACTGAGTAATAGCTCCCTCGCTAGTTTACCGCATATTTAGAGTTTTGAACACATCCTTGAATTGCATCATAGATGTGTGCATTTTACAGGAAATATTCCTGTCATTGAAAAACTGCTGGTGCATTTTAAATCAGATTCCCCGAAAGTTGGAAAGTTTATAACATGATATTAACTTTTCCATCTTTCTTGATAAAATTAATGAATTAAATACAGAGGGTAAAAAAACCGGCCAAGTGCGAGTCGGACTCGCGCACGATGGGTTCTTTACCATTATCTATAAAAACGGCAAAAAACCATGTCTGTTGTATGGGATGCCCCTTGAATATTTGCATATTTTATTCTGTTTTTTAGTATTTGTTTGTTATAGCAGCTACAGAAATACATCATCTGTGAAAATTTCAACTGTCTAACTATCACAGGTCATGAGATACACGCTGGTCACAGACGGACAGACGAAAAGCGGAGTCTTAGTAATATGGTTCCGTTTTACCCTTTGGGTACGGAACCCTAAAAAAGCTTAAAGGCTCACTTAATTATTTATCGGTTTAGTAGCAAGTCAGTTGCAACACTTGCAACGTTTGACCTCTACTGACTAAATTGATCACAGTTAGTTATGGCGACACTCAGTTGCTGAGCTTGGTTATCTTAACCAGCCTCAGTACGTCCATGCAAAACCCGGGCATGGTCGATTTATCTTCCGATCCGTGGCGGATTAACGAAGACGGCAGAAGCCGGGTAAGTAAGCCCCGGAATAACGCAAACGCTTGAATTGTTTACGCATTTGAGTTGCAGGCTTATCTTTTTTTTAAAGTGAGAATTCGTAAAGCTTCTTTTGCACTTCTGAATTTTAACGCAAGTCTTTTGTTTTGTACCCATAGATTAATTATGAATGCTTTAGCTGCTCATGTTCTAAGAGCAAGTAGAAAAGTGTACCTATAACACAACACAAAAATAATACCTATTACGAGACCTTCTAAATTTTTCACGTGATACATTTATAGGAATTGATTGTAACACTGATATGTATGCATATTGTATGTAGTTATAAGGCGATTGCATCGCCGGGTAAAACCAGTAACAAACTAGGACCCCAAATCTAATTTTAAAGATCTTCTGTTGAGCGCTCATCATTGTGTCATTAACTTCCCAAATAACTCTTGATTTGAGTATTGAAGTCCCATAAATCAAACCCCATTCATTGGTTTGTAATACCAGATAATGGAGGGTTAATAACGTAAAATATCACTAATTTATTTTGGAACGCCGTAGTTCTGTTTTATTTTATAGTAGGTCGCCATTTGGCGGCAATCCAGATTAATAAAGCGATTCAAACACTTGTCAGTGAAAGATTAACAAAGCCTTCCCAATAGATTTAATATCACTTAACCCCTCCGTCTGAACCTAAATGCAAAAGTGAGTTGTAGTGGTCAGAATCTTAGCACATCAGACTACGGAATAAAACTGAAAATTACCTAACGTAAAGTCACAGTTCAACGCAGCGATGAGCGATCGATGCTTTGTTGCTTGAATTCGTAAACACATGCCTACAACACAAAATCTATCCGTATAGGCCGACACGCACTTAATTAATTATTTCAGTCTCGATTCGTTTTAAACTTTATTCTTGTAAAGCAACCACAAAGTACCAAAAACCGAGAGTCAACGACAAACAAAGGTCGAGGATGTTAATACACGTATCAGACGTCTTAAGTGGAGGGCGAGCCACTTGATAAGAAGGGATGATGGTCGGTAGATAAGAGGGTAACGGAGTAGCTGAGAGAGGGTCGTAGCTGGGAGACCAGTGATGGTGGCATTTTTAGAAAGGCTTGCGCATGGAGGCTTCGACCCTTGTGCTTGGAGAGGCTGACCTATTACGAATGCTCTAAATAATACTTTCTCTACAGTAGTTTAAAAACCCTGTAAAAATAACTTTTTTATTTATAAAATAGGAAGGAAAACGAGTAAGTGGGACACCTATGGTAAGTAATCACCACCGCCGCCACCAGCAACACCAAGTAGATTGCATATGTATTGCCAACCCAGAGGGCTAAGATGGAATACCTCTTGTACCAGTAATTTTGCTTTCCACACCGGAAAACAACAGTGCAAGTACTGTTGCTTAGCGGCTGGATTAGCAAGCAAGATAGTGTTAGCGATTCAGACAGACCTTGCACATGGTTCTACCACCGGTAAAGCTCTTTATCATGTTATATTAGTACAAATTACCCGTGAGGGTAATCTTTGCTATTATTTATCCTTTGAGTATCTTTGTTTTCAGGTGGTGACACAAATACACGTCGAATTAACCCGTAGAGCGAACGAGTGATCGGACGCTATAGGCCAGAAAAAGTTATGATCACACCTGTGATCATAGGGCGTTCCACGGGTTAAAGTAACCGTAGAAATAGTACAGCATAGAAAGAGCATTAAAATATAAAGCGATATTTTAATACCTGATCACTTTACTTTAAATGGCAATACAATGTGCCAAAAAAAGACAACTACATACTCTAAACCTCATCTAAAATTGCCACTTTGTACATACGATGAAACGTCAAACTCGTTGCCTTTGGTATACATTAAGACAGTGCATTCTACGTTTTTCTTACAGGTTTTACGGTTTTAAAACCTTACCTACCTTTGGTGTGCGTCAAGGTATAACTCATACCAAAGGTAACCATTTTGACAGTTTTAGGTGTGTACGCTTGACATGTACTGACAATTATGTTCATGCTTTTAGTTCTTCATCCAAGAAAGTAATGCGAGAAAAAAAGATAGCAGCGGCGTCACTATCTATTTAAAACCGTCATGCTTGATTGAGTGAAAAATTGATAGTTTTTTTACACACTGTACAATAAACAAAATGGAACCCTGATCCATTGATCTACCACCATGGACCTATGTCATAGTGACGTTATAAATCAAATCAAAAGTCTGTTACTAACTATAAAGGTATCATGTGAATTTGACACGGATCATACCTACATATTACGTTTATCGGGACTTAAACGCGATAATAAACTGTTTATTTATTCACCCTATTTATTTGTTTTGTTTGTTTGTTTATTTATTTCGCGTTCAAGTCCCGTATACGTAATAATTATTTGTGGAAATCGCGAAAGTTTAAAACAGTTGACACGGTTCTATGGTGGGTTCCGTTTCGTTACAGTTTAGTGAAAATTCAACCCTTCTTTGTAGACAGCTGTTCCTTCGCAGTTCGGTTGAACAGAGCACATTAACATAGGACTTCGCTCATTTAACACAGAGTTTCTAGTCCGGGGAGCAGACGTCATATTTTCTAACTTTGCACTCATCTGAGTGGCAAATTGCCTGTAAATTTGAAATTATGCAGCAAGTTCAGTAGCACTTACAAACTGAATGTGTCAATGTGTCAGATAGCGACAGTTTCGAGCAGTGGGTTTCGTATTAAGATTAGTCATTTCACATTTTACGTTTATTTTTTATTGTTAGCGTTCCGTACCCAAGGGGATCCTATTACTAAGCCACCACTGTCCCGCTGTCCGTCTGCTGTATCTTTAAACCGTAACAGGTAGACACTAAAAAGTTTTAAAGAGTGTGTATTAATATGGGCCTCTAATAATTATAAATAATAAAAAATCTAAAATAAAATGGTATATTATAAGGTAGTACGGAACCCCTTGTGTGCGAGTCTGACTCGCACTTTGTCTGTCTTTTTACAAACATGACATATCATTCAATTTGTACTATAAAATAAACGGAATCACATTTCATCAGTAAGTAACAGTAACTAGCTAATCAAACCGTAGTAAACGCTACAGTGTTTATTTTTGGAAATTGGTATCAAATGAATTAAGGGTTCTAAATAAATTATTTTATTTAAAACAGTCAAACTACCATAAAAACTAAAAATAATCTAAACATTAGTATTAACTAAAACGATAACTAAAATGAATCAAAAAACAATGCCCCCTTGGCAAGGTACCGAAGATACTTGCAGCATTACCTCTCTGTATATGCAAAGAAATCCCCATCGAAAATGGTGTCTCGTTCAACCCGCGAAAGTAATAATCATGCTTGACGCGAGATATCCTCCTAGAAATAAATATTCAATATCTTGAGAAATTAAATTAAAGCTTATTGACATAGCGATAACCCTGCATAAAAAATTAGACCATCAAGGGGTGTAAAAATATCTAAATCACTTCGAAAAAAATGCGCCGGGGCGCCATACTTGTATAGCTAAACTTATACGCTGCGCGAGGTAGCTGCCAGTTCTTCGGTCGCCTGTGTCTTCGACCAACGAATTAAGTGAAATTTCATTTTATCTCTGAGCATGCGATTGAGTAGGTACATACTATGTATGTACTCAATGGCATGCAGCCATTAGTAAAGCCGAACCATCGATAGTCCTCTAAATCTAAGCACTCTAATGGATGCATTGTTAGCGGAGGTACAGTGTTGTACAATCATAAACAAAATACGAAACACACTTTGAATTATCACCTAGGATAAATTTGTATGAGTGCTTGGGTGATGCAGGTGACTGTGAAACCAAACAGGTAATAAAATATTATCGAAACCGTAGTATCGTAGCGTAGTATGTTCTAATGTATAGTTACAATCTGCCTTATCATTTACGGGTGGTAGGACCTTGAGCGAGGTCCGTCCGGATCGCTATCACCATCTTGCTCGCTAATCCCGCCGCTAAGGAGCAGTGCTTGCATTGTTGTGTTCCGGCATGGAGAGCACTTAATTAGCAATTACTGGCACAAGAGGTATTCCATCTTAGCCCTCTGAGTTGGCAACGCATCTGCAATCTTCTTGGTGTTGCGGGTGTCTAAGGCGGTGGTGATCACTTACCATTAGGTGACCGACTTGCTTGTTTGCCTTCCTATTTCTTAAAAAAAAATTAGCTATTGCCCGCGACTCCATCCGCATTGAATTCATTTTTCGCTATCCCGCGGGAACTACGCATTTTTATGGAATAAAAGTATCCTACGTGTTAATCCACGGCAAAAGCTATCTCCATTCCAAATTTTATCCAAATCTGATGAGCCGTTTTAGCGTGAAGAAGTAGCAAAAATCTATGTCACACGCAAACTTTCAGCTTTATAATATTAGAAGTATCTACATATGTGTAACAAAATGAACATTACAGTATAAGTTAAAAACAAAACGAAACTAATTGTAAATTAAAATCAGATTTTAAATAAAAAATCTTACCTAAATTGCTGTCACATCTCATGATGCCGAGGCTGGCAGCATTGCCTCGTTGGACTGTACTCAGTCGCTGCCCGAAATAGCTGCCAGCCTTTTGGTCACCCGAATCCTCGATTAGGCGTATCAACAACTCTTTGTAGAGCTCACGTGCTCCCGACCCCCACGGCCCCTGTCTCTATACCAAAAGGCTCAAAAAAGTAGCCCTAAACAGGTAATTATTGAGAGCGTTAAGAGATGTAATTGTCAATCAGTAGACATTTTTGTCTTCATTTTTCGATCGGCTGGTAAAAATTCTCCTCATGTATTCCGGATTTCATGAAACAAGTATAAAATAGCGCCCACAAAGCGAACTTAATAGCAACTTTAGCATTATCTGAGTACCTACACCTTATCTTTGGTACACCTTAAGTTTTCATGCTCTATTCACAAGTTTATGATTATGGGATAAAGCCTGTATGAACTTTATGATAGTTTTCGGTATTATTTCGGTCTTTGCGTGGGCGTAATAAGTTTAATCCGATGGGAGTTTACATGGTTCTTGCTCAGTCTTTGTTAGTGACAAGCTGCCATATTATTATTATGAAACCGCGATTTGCATAAGATTGGAGAGTAACGTCAGCACACTATTATTTCATAGACTTGCGTCAAACTTCATTCCTATATCTATGACATGACAGTGGGCTGACGGGACCCTTCAATTCTATTCTAATCGCGGTTTGGTAATATAAAATTATATATCCTAAATAACAATTATTAACTTTAATGAAAAGTAAATGAGAGCAATACTACTAATTTCCCCCCCCCCCCCCCTATCCCGTAAAGGGATAAGTTCTCCTTTGTACATCACTGTATTTCTTCTTGTCATTTATGTTATTTTGTACAATAAAGAATTTACATACATGCATAAATTCATTCAATATCGCCGTTTATATTCAAGCGTTGAGTGCCATGCATCATCTCACAGTTTTATAACCGCAGTGTCAACATGGCACAAATACTTCCATCTGATTGGTCTACTTACTGTCAAACTGATCGACGGAGGAAGACACAATCGTAATTATTGTCATGCAGGGTGATTATTTATTTATTTATTTTATTGACAAAATTTACAGTTATAAGCTTACAGCAGAACCAAAGCGCTTATAATGTTATCCAAACTGCTTTTTGTAAAGGAACCGTGCGAACTTTCGCTGGAGATGAGTGGACTGAAGGGTTTTGTTGCTTGCGGGAAGTGGATCACATTGAAATCAAATAACGGTCTTCTTTGTAGGCACTATATTGCTCAAACTGAGCACAAATAATGACGTGTGGCAAACAGAGAGCTCGGAAATCACGGGTTCGAATGAAAGTGAACTATTGAGTGTTATGATTGAATGAATGGAAATACGTTTACATTTTAATGTTGGAGGTGCCAACTATTCTTCCATAACTGTTTCAGCCTCATTGAAAAAATGGCAGCAATCCGCATGGTCAGAAGTTGGCCTAATCAAGTAGAAAGGGTTTCGACTTCGACCAACCAGAGGGATTTGTATTTATACTACGCGCTACCACAATTATCATTCTAATGGATAACGTTTATAAGAGTTATGTTTTAAGCCTGTCAATATCTAGTTTATTTAAGTAGTCATGACTAGTTGACATTCATCCACTATATTCTGTAAACGAGACAAATGAGTTTGTTTACTTTTTTAAAATTTAATTCAGATGAATAAATATTGAAGAACGTTGAGAATTTTTACCGTGTACGTAGTTGTAAAAGGTGGAATACCTTGCTAAATGTGACTGATGTTACTCAGCCAAATAAATAATCTTGAATCTTGAATCATGTTCTGACATTTTCCAGAATTAGAATAATTTCTGTCGCGACCATAATATTTGAATGACTTAATTCTCAGAAATCATTGCGCTGGGAAGTAAAGTTTCCTTTATTTTAGCCTAATAAGATGTCAGTCCTTCGTCAATTATAACTGGGACATACCTGTCCCAAAATCAGTTTGCGAAATACCCAATGTAATTTCGTGTCAGCAAGCTTTTGGTTCGAGTTTAAATGGTTATAGAATAAAGCAGCCTTTCAGTATAAAGCTTTTAGATTTATGAACTTTTTTTAAAATTATAGTCTAACATCTAAATAACTCAATTTGTTTGTTTCATGATTTTTTCGAGTGTTTTTATTATGGCTTATCGGTAATTATCCAACTGATATGATCGATTTTTATTGATATTTCCTATTTTAAAAAGATTTTTCTCTTTCATTATAACTTACTTAAAATTGTACCCTCAAATAAATGATTAACTTTTGTGTAGAAACTTACTCGGAACAATAATTTAGCAAACTTGTAGACGCATCAGGTCACACAAGCTTACACAGAAAATTCGCTGCCTAAAAGTTGTGACACGATTTTTCAATTTTCTACTAAATTAATTTCCGAGTCTGGTTTATTAATAGCCATATCGTCGGCAGCTTGGGAGCGTGGATTTAAAAGTATACAGTATACATATTTTATGAGAGGAGAGCTGAGCTGATGTGAAAATTGAGTCACGTCGAGAGGCAGCTCGTTAAAAGTCCAAACGTCAACATTCGACGGGATTTGTGAAAAGGTAAACCAGGATACGGATTAGGGAAATTGGACAAGGCGTAGCACGCGATACAAGTCAATGGTTCTTTCAGACAAACTTGTGATGAAGCAAAACGATACAGCAAAAAAACGCTCGCAAACATCAAATTTATAGTGGACTTTTACTGAAGATTGCAGTTGAATAACAACTCTGACCGCCAGTTGAAACTTAAACTTTGCCAATTTTCGGCGATTGTATCTTGTGTAAACACTCCTCCGCGTTACATACTTTCAAAACTCTTCCGAAGAACCCCAAAAACGATAGCAAGCATGAAAAGTTATGCGCAGGTACGGCCAGTTGAGTGGGAGCCCAATGTGAACCAATTTGCGACTTAATTCCAAGCAACTACTTAACGTGCCTATTTATTTGAATAAGGATTTCGTATATAATCAACTTGGATTCATTCTCTGACAGAAGTTTGGACCCTTTTATTCCTCGTTTTTTCTATTTAATATAAGGAAAATTATTTTGTAATTGCCCTTCAGACTGGCAACATTGAGCCAAAATTGCTTGCTTTTTACTATTTTACGAAACCTTAAATAAAGCGGGTTTTACGAGTTACTTTTTATGACATTAATGTTTATGTCCAGGAACGTTTATAAAATACAAGGTCAAAATGTCGTAAACATAGCCGTGGATTTTGAGATATGGTAATAGGGACAAAACAAAGCTATTAA
Organism: Ditula angustiorana; assembly: GCA_963691745.1. Taxonomy (NCBI): domain Eukaryota; kingdom Metazoa; phylum Arthropoda; class Insecta; order Lepidoptera; family Tortricidae; genus Ditula; species Ditula angustiorana. The sequence goes on along the minus strand of OY829482.1, from coordinate 10,173,045 downwards.
AATGAATAGCGGTCCTTTAAGTCTCTCCTTTACAGGCGTTACCTTATACTATTGGCTAACTCTCGGTTTACCGATTTTTTCTTACAAATAAAAATATCAGAAGTATCAGTAACGTGTCTTATATTACTATGATGTTGTTAAAGTTGATGACAGGGCAGCATATAGGTATAATTATGGCTTCATGTGTTTTAGCGAAGAATTTTATCATTGTTGGTCACGACGAGCTAAAATTCAAAATCGAAGTTAAAATATCTTTATTCAGATGACGAAAATCGTTATCAGGAGGCACTTTTGAATGTCCGATAAATTTACAACCGGATCGAAAAAACCTTGGTTGACAAGATACTGACAAGAAACTTAACGAGGTGTCATTTTCTAAATAAATAAAATTACAACGTCATTGTTATACCTTAAGTATTTAACTAGTATTAGTATTAATTAGTTGAAACACACATGTCTCCTCCGTCTAATAATTTTGCAGATAGAATCTACCGCTTGACGTACGAAGAGATTACCAAAACTGCTATCTGAGATTTCGTGTGCGTAGAAAAAGAAAATGAATATAAAAAGTCATAAATATCTGTAGCTATGTTTTCTTTGAAATCGTACCAGCTAGTTTGTTTTCGACGTCATGCGCTTCTTTTGTAAGAATTATAAGGGCGGATTAGAACTTTAACCATACCATAGGTGCATAAGTTTCGACGTAATTGAATAGGAATTCGCTGAGCCAACTCAACTCTTATGACATAATTCAATTAGGGTTTGCGTCCCTAGATTGTGTGATAAAATTATAATGAAACACGCGTTTTCAATGTGAAAGTTAATGTGTAAATTAACACAAAGCTGGTTAGGTACACCTTTGTTCCTAAGTTCTTTGTGACGTAGCAATAAAATATCTAGCAAGAGAAGTGATGATGCTTTTTGAATACTTAATAAATTTTAACAAGAGGGTTTTTAAACAGGTCTGACGACCTGTATGGAACAGTCCCGGGTTCAAATCCTGGTATGGGCAAATATTTGTGTGACGAACACGATTGTTTGTACCTGAGTCATGGATGTTATTTGTATTTAAGCATGTATTTATCTATATATAAGTATTGTTTATCCGTTGTCTAGTACTCATAACACAAGGTTTGCTTAGCTTGGGACTAGGGCAATTGGTGTAAATTCTCCCAAGATATTTATTTATTTTATTAAATAAATTAACTGACATTGTAAAGTGCCGAATTTCCGAGTTCACTTACGACAATCCTTTCGTTTCGCTTTATTTTGTATTGCAATCGGTTTCAAGGTAAATGCAATATCACTGTACTATTTTACAGGGTTCCATACCCAAGGGATGATAATGGAACCCTATTACTAAGCCTCCGCTGTCCGTCCGTCCGTCCGTCACAGGACTGTATCTTTTGAACCATAATACTTAGAGAGACATTTGAAAGGATTTAAAAAGTACCTATTTTAAGTAGTTTTATATTTGTACGATTTTAACTCATATTTAGTATTATGAGATTCGAGATAGTGTTTCGAGAATTTCTGTAAGTCCCTGTACAGTCAATCAATTTGATTCATATGCCACTGTAGAACGTCATCGCAATGTGCCATCGCCGGGATATTGTGACATTCTTTGAAGTCATTGTGAAAATCATTGTGAAAAGGTTCCATAGTGGCATGTGGTTCACATTGGCTGACTGTACATATCTATCTTGACACATCAACTCAGGATTTATGTAACGACGTTTCCCTTCTTGCTTTGAACTTTCGGAAATATTTAACGATAGCAAACACCAAATCGAGACATGAATAGGGAAAATAAAGATGTATGTTTAACTCCCAGCGTATTTAAACTTGAACCTTATGTTAGTAATGAAAAAGGCAGTAAACAATTTATTATGAATAAGACTTAAACATGGAAGCTTATTTTGGAACGCGACATAATTATTTAAAAATAAACAGTAATCATAAATTGAGAAATTGCGTCGAGTTGTTTTTCAATTCTTAGTTCAATCAAGAAAGTTTTTAAATTTAACATTATTTGTGTTTTTCATTATAAAACCGGGTAATTTTACATTCTATGCTTTATAATGTAAGTAATTTTATATTGACTGTATAAATAAACTAAACTTTGCACATTTTTGAACGAACTTAATGGCTCAAAAGTTCCAATATTCATATTACATGCCAACAGCAAAACGTGTCAACGAAATCTAATGGAAAATGTTGCATTTGTCGGTGTGTGTATTCCAAATTTTCGCATGTTAAATTCTAATCTGGTAAAAAAATGTATTTAGCTTATTTGAAACACCCAGGAAGACACCCTTGGAAGACCTCGGCACAATGCTCGATGGCCTCAGTAGAGCTTCTCAACAAGTGGGTCTTAAAATGAACATGGAAAAGACAAATATCATGTCAAATGTCCATGTTGTACCTACTCCCCTGAAAGTTGGAAGCTCTACACTCGAAGTTGTTGACGATTATGTATACCTTGGACAAACAATCCAGTTAGGTAAGTCCAACTTCGAGAAAGAGGCCAATCGTCGAATTCAACTCAGCTGGGCAGCGTTCGGTAAGCTTCGCAACATCTTTTCGTCCCAAATACCGCAGTGTCTCAAGACAAAAGTCGTCAACCAGTGTGTGTTGCCAGTGACGACATACGGCACTGAAACGTGGTCCTTTACTCATAAGAAGGCTCAAAGTCACCCAAAGGGCAATGGAAAGAGCTATGCTCGGAGTTTCTTTGCGAGATCGAATCAGGAATGAGGAGATCCGCAGAAGAACCAAAGTCACCGACATAGCTCTGCGAGTTGCAAACCTTAAGTGGCAGTGGGCGGGGCACATTGCTCGTATAACCGATGGCCGTTGGGGCGGAAAGGTTCTCGAGTGGAGACCACGTACCGGAAGACGAAGTATTGGCAGGCCTCCCACAAAGTGGACCGACGACCTGGTGAAGATCGCTGGAAGCCGGTGCATGCGAGCAGCACAAGACCGACCTTCGTGGAGATGCTTGGGGAAGGCCTATGCCCAGCAGTGGGCGTCTACCGGCTGATGTGATGATGATGATGAAACACCCAGATCATTTTAATTGTCGAGTCCATTATAACTCCACATTCATAATTTGATTCCAATAATTCATTATTCCTAAACGCAGCTTATCTTGACGGCCTCAATCATTTCATGCACGACAAAAAGTAATTTAATTTCATTGAATCAAAATGGCTCTGAAAGGCTCTAATACAGTCGGCGGATAAAACGCGCAGTTCAATCGCAAGTAACGTTTTAGTTCCCATATAACCCAAAATAAAGTTCTTCTGGTAATATATTTATTATATACTAGCGGACGCCCGCGACTTTGTATGCATATAATAAGTAGCCTATATCCGTCAGGGATAGTTTAGCTTTCTATTGTGGTTCAGTCGTTCCAGTGATTACACTATACATACAAACAAACAGACAAACAAACCAACAACTAAGTTAACCTGTTTATTATATTACTGTAGATAGTAAAGATGTTGAAAAGAAGTAATGATTTTATTTTTTCTTAAGAATGTCAAACAATATTTAGTTTAATATAAAACAAGAGTCGCAGCAGGTTACCTGCTTAATTTAATTGAACTCTAATATACACCAAACCTCGCCGGAAATTTAATGAATTCAGACTTTGATGTAAAATATTTTTTATTCCGAACCATTGAAACGAAAAGATTTCTTCATTTCATCTAAATAAAAATGACTTTTTTATTTATTTGCATTGTAATTAGGCGTAAACTAAAGTTCCGAATTCTATTCGCCGACTAAATCATAAAAGATTACTTGTCAACTTGGGGATTTTTCACTAACACTAACTTGGGAATTTTTGAGAATAGACGCCCTCAAAAGTAGGTTAATTTGACCTTTGGTAAATATGTTGATGTCAACGGGTCTAAGCTCCATTATTTGATCCGTACTTAACTCAACTAATAATTGGTAATCACGGTAACCACGTTATCAATGGTACCTATCATTTCCATATTGTTTTCTTGACAAATGACAGATTGTTTAACTATTAGTTGAGTTAACTACGGATTAAAAAACGAACTCTAGTACGCTAACACTTTTCATGTTTCTATTAAAATTTCTGAATGATAATGTGTTGTTTAGGAAAGCGTTGGAATGAAACATTGACGGATGAAGTATTTTTAGAAAATTTCTAGGAATGTTACTTCCACGACATCATCTATTCGTATATGGACTATCTTTTATGTTAAATAATAATTTATGAAGTGTGTCGTGTAATGAGTATTACTAATGAATTTATCCTATCTTAGTAGATAGTAATAACTATGTATTATTTAAATTAACGTTTCATTCCAACGCTTTCCTAAACAATACATTTTCATTCAGAAATTTTAATAGAAACGTGATAAAGAGGGATTTGATAAGCATGCCCGCTTTTGTGTAATATTGTCTTTATTACTAAACATTACTATACAAATACACTAAGTACTGGCTAAAAACAACTCCTGTAAGGAATTTTTTTTTAGTGTTGTCATTACAATTTTAACTTTAACTACTGTAAGGTCAGCCTCAGAGCAGCTGAACATTTTAGTACCTTCTCGCTGTCAGTAATGTGACAAATTAGAGCAATTCTCATTTCATACGTTACTACGACAAGGTTCTTAAGTGTTTAGCTACTTCTAAGGCTGGCTGTACAAAGGTTGTTGGAAGGAAATCCTTATTGATTGGACTATTACATGTTTACGTCAATATTCCCAGAAAGAAGTAATAACAGATATTTTGTTGTGGTCAATTGATTATTCCCTTAGTTTTTGTAGAGAAGGTATACTAAATATTGTTATTGCCATTCGCTTTCTAAACTTGCTCCTGTACAAATATATTTAAAAAATCAATTTAGATCACCGGTTTACCAAATACAAGTGAATTTTCACGTCGCAATCTAGTATGAATCCTTTTGCTCTATTAATCAGACTTTTCTTAAATCTGTATTTTTGCTAATCGTAGTCCTCCTAAAGGGTACGGGCAGCTACAATCGCTGAACAAATAACTATTTATTTAAACACTAAAATATGTGATTTACCAATAATCGAAGGGCAAATCTATCGTCGATCGGACAGAACTTAACGCATATTATGTACCTATTAATCAGACTAATTTCGTAAATTTGTAAATTATTTATGTCAATCCTTGAATAGCGTTGCTTTGTGGATTAAACTTACTTCTAAATAAACTCACCTATTATGGGTAGTTAATGTGGTATTCAATAAATCATATTGTATTGTAGAGAGGAATGTGTGTGGAGGAAACGAGGGAAGTATGCCAGGACCGGGGCAAATGGCGTTCTGTGGTGTCTGCATACCCCAAAGGGAAACAGGCGTGAGCTTACAATAATAATAATAATAAATATTTTATTTTCTTATGTTTTGCGACTTGTGTACATCGAAATAAAACAATTTAAACAGTTTGTATTCTAAGTTTTTGTCAGTCTGCCCGTAAACATGAGACCTGTAAAAGGCTCGAAACGTCGGGAATTAGATTCGTTACTACACGCGATATAAACCTTTTAAATTGTTTTATTTCAAAGCATATTGTGTTGTATTGTATGGAGTAAGCTATGTCAGTTAAGCTACTCGTAACTACTGTCAGTTCTTTGCGTATGTTTCAAAACAATGACGCTTCTTTCCTAACTTGAGCAAGCTGAAAAAGTCACGTATATTTTGGGCATTGGGACACATGACCACTAAAGAATTTCTCCGCCAGTTTACCTCACAACTTCCCTTTATTCGAATTCTTTAACATTTTAGGCAGCATATGCAGCATTTTGAAGCGGTTTTGACGCTTGCGCGCTGTAGCCTTTGACACGGGTTAGAATTCAGTGGTCCCTCAAACCTGCTTTGGCGCGCACTACTCGGTCGGTATTCTTTCCACAGTTGTACGAAACTCTGTACCATACGGAGGGTTTAAAAGTGAACTCATAAATCAAGTGACTCAGTGGATGCGTTTAACTTCAATTTTATTAGACGGTTAGCACTTTGGAGGGTTGAGTGGACTTTTCAAAAAGTTTTAACAATTAGTGTAGTGGTACTTAACAGTTGATCGTGTAATTTAAGTGTTCGCAAAGTTGTATAAGTTGTTGGTTTATTCAGAAAATTGAACATAGATTAATATTGTTCTTCGTGAAAAAGGTAAGATTTTTTGTTGTACGCTGTTTAACGCTGGAAACTTTATGGGGTGGTAAACTTCACGTAACTATAGCGTTTTAATCTTTATGTGTAGAAATTGAAAAGTCAAAATATTTTTGATTATTAATTTAGTTATAAGAGTTATTTATTATTTAAAGTTAAACTTGATCGACCATCAGTAATCAGTTTTACTTGAAATTTAGTGTGTGTTTGTAGAAAATAATGTATCGCCAATACATTAAAAAAATGTTCTCCAAAAAAAATATTTTGGTATAAATATATTTCTAGAGGAGACAATTATTCAAGGTCAAACTAAGATTCATTTCTCTTAAGACAGGATAATGTTGTCACTTTTGACTAATTCAGAGATTTCTAACTGATCGCATTCATTTAACATTAGGGTTTAAATTTTCATCTTCCAACACTGAGAAAAAATATAATATAAAAATCTTGAAACCAAATAAACTTAACAAGATCTTCACTACAGCAACTAAGATCGTAACTTCAATATTAAAGATTTACTGTAGTTAAGAAAGTTCAGAAGTTTGAAGTCCAGTTTGAAAAAGACCTAACCTAACCATCCATTTAAAAAGTTAAAGTTCTGGGCCTTAAGTGGCATGGACTAATTGATATATAAGCCGAGATGGAGCTTAAAATTGTATCTGGGTATCGCTAAACTCGGCTATATCACTTAAAGTGATATCGAATATAGGGCTTGGTAAGGTATAATATTCAAGTTAATGTACCTAAAAGGCTAACAAATTCAAAGCGGTGGTTTTCCACATAGCGCACGTTGTGGCAGCGGAGATCCAACTATGGCTTAACGCTCACCCAAGGACCAGCTTAATACGGACAGAGGGTAATGAAATTGTTCAGATTGTTAGCACATTTGCATGTCTAACACAACTCAGGTTACTAGGTTTTATGTAACTTAAGTGTACAGTGAGAAGGCCCTCAAGTTTCCGAATTATAATTAGGCGTTCTCCTTTCTATAGGTTAGAAACTGTTGAACGTGTATGCTTATAAATAGTTACATGGTTTTGAAAATTATGATTAGGTGTATTTATGATAATTAAATATAGAATTTCTGTCGATGCACTAACGTAAACTGTTATATTATAAGAAAAGTATGCCTCGGTACGTCTTGGCATTAGAGTAGTAAGGACTTTGTTAAGAGACCAGTAAAAAAAAGAAAACGGAATTTTAATTAGGTATTTTAAATACTTAGATGGTTTTATTCTACTGGGATTAACAAGCGAAAAAAGTCTTTCATTAAATTATTTACAACATCTTACTAAAAATATACACAAAGAAAGTTGTTCTTATGTAGAACTTTCTACCGAGGGTTTGTGTTCGTCTCTGTCGAATTAGTGTCAAATGTATTTTCTTTTTTCTTAACTACATGTTCAACATACTTTCGCGGGGTTGTATTGAGTTGGTTTCGTTTCTATTCAAAATGAATTATTTTGTTGCTGACGAGATCACAGAGTAGTGGCGGAAAGGTTTTAGAATGAAGACCACGTATTGTGAAAGACCAAGTGTGAGCCTTCCACAAAGTGGATCGACGATTGCTGAGGATTGCGAGATACCGTTGCATGCGAATCGCACAAGACCAGTAGTGGACGTTGATGTGATGATGTAATCACAATTTGTCTTAAGTAGTAAGAAATAAAAGTGGGATTAAAAATTTAAACACTCAACCATTCAAGTATTTCAATTATTATTCGGCTTTCATTAGGTAACATCACTACATATCACTACATAGTATAAAATAAAGTCGCTGTCTGTTCCTGTCTGTCCTCATCATATCTTTGGCTACCTACTCTTTCTAAACCAAGCAACGGATCAAAATCCGTTTCAAAATACAGTTTTCACTTTTTGTAAGTAATCGAAATTTTTACTTTTCAATTTTTTTCACATTGAAAAATTCGCAGGGTATGTTAGTCATGTGGCGAAACTGGCTAACGTAACGCACGGAATGCTGATGTTGCACGTTCGAATCCTGCCATTATCCTAATTTTTCTTTGTATAGCATTTACGGTTTTCACTGTTATGTAGATATTTTTTTAAGAAAGGTTTATTGGTACATTACAATCTAATTGTATTCATGCGAAGCGGGGCGGGTTAGTTTGATTTAAAGCCATTTTAGTTAACCATGAATTAATATTTAAATATTCCCAAATGTCTGTTTTAGATGTAATGAACTTGGGCATAGAAATACCCGTTTTAAATGATCCTACACTACAGCATTGCCCCTGAGGCGAATCTTCAGACGAGATCTTAATTAAAAATAACGATATTTATTACCTGCTTCGGAGTATTATTATGTTCCCGAAATTAACAGGAATTATGGAATTGAGATGAATATGAGTTTATGTTGCCAAGAGCATTAAGTATTTAATTAAGTATTTAACTTAACGGAGCTTTTACGTCCAAATAAACTTTAAAAGCTACACTTTTTATTGGAAAAAGAATATAAATCTAAAAGCTATTTGAGGTGTACGAGTATAAAGGAAAAATTTGAATAAATGTCGCAATTAAACAAAAACCAATTCTGTTAAATAAAATTCATAATTAGCTTAACATTATTCGATAAATGCACACTTAAATACATATACGTATGTTAAATGAAAGCAGAGACCACTTTTTCGGCATTAAGTCTGCCTTTTGCAAACTGTTCTGTTTACATTAGGAACACCTATTAGTCATCATACAAATCTCTGCCCGTCGCGGGAATCGAAACCGTAACCTCTATTAGTTTTGTAGTCAGGATGACTAACTACTGGGCTATTTGATTGTCTAATTGCGTGCTGTACAAGCTGTTTACCAGCATTAATACACGGATTGAATTGCTATACAATTATAAATGGGTTTAATGTTACATGTACTTCATATAGGTTGGTTTTCAGATGAAAGTTGACATGACATTTGATAGGTAAACCTTTGTGCAGTTTAATTTTAATAATCCCTTATAATTTTCTGATATAATTATCTTTATCTACACACATATCATAAGTGCTCAATAACGCGTTCAAAAACCATAGAAAATGACCAGCATTATTACAACCAATGTTATTATGAGAATTTTCTTGTCTGTGGTAGTAGGTAAATCTGTTCTTTATTGGGTAGTATCTCTTAGTAATCTGTGTTTATTGGTCATCACATTACCGATATCTCTGACGTTATGAATTTAAATTTGGAACAGCTGTTAAAATTCAAGTTGGTCTCTATTCTAGTATCCATTGATATTAAAACAGTTATCGATACGAAACGTCAACTCAGTATGATATTTTAATTTAAACGCACGACATTTGATCTCGAGTGACATGACAATAGGGACTTCATTCGTTTGTCTATGATTTAAAAAAAAACGTTCGTCTTGGCGGATAGATCGAATGGCCGCCATTACTAGTTGTCAGTCGTTTGTTGGTTTTTTGCTGTTACGGTTTTTTGCAGTTATGATATGTGTGTAGATAAAGTAATGTATGCACCTGTATCTTTTTAATCCTTAAAACACTCGTGTGATCCTATTATGAAACTCGCTGACGCTCGTTTCATAAAACCACACTCGTGTTTTAAGGCCTCTTATTATATAGCAGTTGCATAAATTACTATTGTAGTTTTATGTAGTATAAAGTTTTTAAGGTTCAATATTTAAATTGTGTTAACGTTACTAATCCTTCTAGCGCTTTCCCCGTTTCTTTATTCGGGGTACGGTTTGACTTTGATCGACAGATCCGTTTATTGGAGCGACAGTCATCTGAGAACTTAGTGTAAGTTTTCTGTCAAAAAAAAATCTCGAATGCTTTAGGGAATTTACTAAAGTTAGAAAGACTCCATTGTACACGACGACCGCTGGAGATCGAACTTGGTATCTCACTATCACGAGCCCACCTCTCTAGTAGGGGGTTCCACTCCGCACTGTAGGTACGCTCTGCCGCCTTGCCAACATAGTAGGCAAATCGCAGTAGGTTGTCGGCTCTCCGCGCGCCCGTTCGCTTGCTCTCGCTGTATAAGTGTGATTGAAAACGAATGCTACGCAACTTGAACGTTACTCCAGGGAGTTAAGCAACGGCGGACGCGGGCAACGCGTTCCTTTTGACGCGAGCCGCCTGGCGAATGTGTATGAAGTATTACAAACTTCTTGTGCGTGTCAATAAAGTTGTACTTCGTTTAATCACAGTCGTTAAAGAGAAATTTCTGTAAATTAGTATTATTGATTCTGTGCCCCTAGTCACTAGATCTCCAACGCTCTGCTATAAAATACATCAACTCCAGTGTCTTAATAGCTATCGGCAATCTTCGCATTTTTAAGAAACACAAGTGACAGTCTACTGTCAGACGCAAGAACGAGTGATATGTACGAAGATTGTCGAAAACCATTAAGAAACTGTGTACTAGATCTGAAAAAAATATTAAAATATCATGCTAAATATTTTGCTATCGTGTAAAGGTCAATTCATAACAGCTGGCACTGAATGTCTATGAATTAATGTCAGTTTCATATATTTTCGGTGCCAGCTCTTATAAACCGACCAATATACCTAGCGGATTTTAAGTTTTGCATAATAGTTGGCACTCGTTGGTATGAGTAATCGCTTTACCAAAATTGAACACGAATTGCAAATTGTGCTTTTGAGAGTAAGTATTTACATTATTGATATTAAATTATTAATTTTCATTATGAAGTGGTTTCTAGTCTGCTGAAACACAAAAATTTTTTTAATAACCAATTTAAATAAGGGTATCTAGTAGGTTGGTAAATAATTTCTGTGATCATTTTTGGAATAAATGATAATTATCTCATAAGAAAATTCGAACTCTTACGTAAATAAAAAACGCTACCAAATCGAACCGAAAGTGTTTGTCTGTTTGTTGCTGTTTTAGTGCTAGTAGGTACCTTTAATATTGGAAAGCAAATCTCCTAGTTATCAAATTATATTGTTAAGGCTCATTTAATTTATATGTATAAAACTAGCGACCCACTCCGGCTTTGCACGTCTACAATTGGAATGTAATATCATAAAATCCTACCGTTAAAATCTATCAAAATCCGTAGCGTGGCAGGCACAAACGGAGGCAGATTATATATAAAATACTATGTTCCTAAAGATGACACGTATGAAAAACATTTGTTGAGTTCCATGGCAAATTTGAATTTGAGTCTCTAAGGAAAATTAATAGTGCTCCGCGACTTCAGGCCCAGTTAACACTCCAGTCATCCATCATCTTTCAATATAAAAATTCATACTGAGAACTAAATTTCCTTCAGAAATAGTGTAAAGTGAGCTTATACGTTGGCATTAGAGTGTCAAATATGGATTCAATCTATCAGGAATTTCCTTCTCTGCGTTTCTCGTCTAGCCTTTATAAGCGGATAAGGGTGTACGATACGATTCTGGTACGTATGTTTATTGTAAACCATTTATTTTGTTCTATTGTAACTTTTTATGATTAAAAACCGACGTCATACATACTACTTAAAGTGTGTGCAGTATTTATATGCAGGTACATGCCTCTTGTCAACATCGTGATGTAAAAATGTAACGCGCGAGTGACAGATACTTCTTGTTTTGGTTTGTGTTATTCTGCTTCGCCAGTTAATACGAAAAACAGTGCAATCTTTATAAGTTTCCTTAAGGAGTTCCGTCAGATTTTATGGAACTAATAATCAGGCCTTGATTTTAACTTGAACGGAGCAATCTAGTCGACTAGTCAATTCTTTAACATAATTACGAAGACTGCTAGATGCGTCAAGTGTGATGACAGAGTGTACATTTTTAAATGGCGTCTGCGGATCAAACAAGAGGGGGTAGGGGAGAACAATTTTAGTTTTTTTTTTTTGCAGTTAAAAAGCTTTCTCAACCCGAAGGAAGCCAAACAAATAGTGTACAGATCTACATGATTGTGTGTAGTAGACACACTTTCTAAAAGTTTTCAAATTTAGCTAAAATGTAGGTATAAAATAAAGAAGCTTAATCGGCCCCAGCCTCCCCTGTCATTTATTATTACTCTTTCCACGCACTGTACAAAGGAAAGTGTGTACGACTGAAAATTTCCTTTCCAAATAAGACAATTGGTTTCTTTTTTGCTGAAAACATATAATAGCTTACTCTTCTTATTTCGCTCGGTTTTACCATATACGAGTGTTTTTTTAATTATTCGATTGGTTCGACCGGGGTAGCACCTACAACACTGTCCCCCCAGAACACCGGCGCGAAGTAGTAGCTTGCTACTGCTTTTCGTAAGAGAGGTTTTTCCGAACCGGTGGTAAATTTTTTGACATTCATAAGTGCTACCTGTAAGTCTAATCTGAATAAAATATTTTGACTTTGACTTTGACTAAGATGAGTGACAAAATTGTGTGACCTATTTCAATGGATCAGCCGTTGTCATCGGGTAGCTGGGTCCCATTTCCAGCGGTGGTCACTTCTTATCAGATGACCCTCATGCTCGTTTCCCCTGTTTCATAAAAAACAAATGTCTCAATTCTCACTTTAACAAAAATGATTAATGGAAGAAAATTCCCGTCGAAATCATTTTATCTTTTTATTCTTGATCCTATATTTCTCCAGTTACAAGACCGATATGGCATCCATTGTTAGATTTTATCAAGAAGAAAAATAACTGAGACCCCACTAAAGTGTTTTCTTTACAATTCTAGGGCAGACAGATTGCGAAATCTGTCCGGCGTCGGTCCATAGGGTGGCGACTCGTTGCCGAGCGGCACGCAGTCACGTAGAGTCTAATGTTTCTTTATAAATAGCTTTCATGTCGACAGCTGATACCTAAATATTATAAGCCTCGTGGTATACAGCTTAATGTTTATTCTTCACTACAAACAAAGATAAACTGGAGTTTGTGATATGTCCTTACATCTATTCACTGGTATCCTGCGCTTAAGTATGTTGCGTTTATGACTAAGAAATAAAAGTAATGAAACGTTAATTAAATTTGTACATAGTTTCGAGAAACGTGATTTGGGTCAAAATGAGAAACATTGTACAGTTTATATAAATATCAGATTAGTAAAGATTTCATTGGAATAGAATGAAAGAATAAATGGAAATGAATGGCGGCCCGAAATATTGGCAGATGTAGCGCATGCGGTGGACAGACGACCTGGTGAGGGTTGGGGGAAGGAGCAGACGCGGAAGGCTTTTGACTGCAGTAGATGGTGTGCATTGCAAGAGACCTATACTCTTACTCAGCATTGGGTGGCACCAGGTAAAAGAAAAAGAAGAAGAACGATTTCATTACTAAACTGATATATATAGTTACAAAACCGTTATGAAACTGATATCAATAATTTTATTAACAGTATAATATTTTAGATTTTGACCCCTATATACAAGGTACAAGTGAAGGGCCAGAAAATAAAATTAATTTGCAACGAAGAAGTCGCACATTAATTTAGAATTTCAAATAACAATGGAATTTAAATTATTAATTACGAGAACTGAAAATTCTCCACACATCATTGTTCGTTTTAAACACGGATTAAATATAATACCATTACTGCAAACATGAGTTATAACAGCTTACAACGAGTGAAGCTCGATTCACCACTCTGTTTTAAGAGGATTGGCTTCCAAAAGTTATACGTAAAGTAAAAACATTTTAAATTCAAATCAAGGTTTCAATAATTTACGTTTAACACAAAAGTGTACTCAAGATATGAAGGAGCTCTTTTCTTTTTTTATAGCTTGCCATGTTTGTTTGACGATCCGAAACGGTAACGCCGTTTTTTAAACATAATTTTATTTATTTTAATAACATATTTATTTCACGAAACTTTGACGATTTCAATATAAATTCATGTAACTTGACATTTGTGCAAATTATAATGTGACTTGATATTGACTGAATAAATAATCTAAACTAAACTATGTTTAGAACAAATTTTGCACATCCACTTCAAGTGGTTGGATTATTTGGTATTAGTGTATCGACTAGTAGATCCGATGACAATGGTATAATAAAGTACTGTAAACAAAAAAGTCTGTATAAAGTATGAAATTTTAGCAAAAAAACAAAACAGAATAAGGTCCCCGTAGTAATTGGAATTAGGTACTTTACTTTACGTTAGACCTGTTTGTCATGACACTCTACTAGACGTATTACTCGCATACCAAGCAAGCAAGCTCACCTTACTAGTTGGCTAATGAATTTTGACTACCATGAAACTGAACTGCTTCTGCAAGTAATCCAATAGGTTTCGGAAGTGCATCTAGAAATGCACGTTTATATATATCTATTATATCGAAAATAAAACATCTACACACTGCGCCCACACACATTCACACACACCCACTCACTCTCTCTCTCTCACACACACACACACACACACACACGCGTACGCACACACTCACGAATATTATCCACAGCAATAGTGTCTGCACGTAATTAAATGAATAGGTAACTGCTTTTTGCTCGTTTTGTATGTGTGCTGTTATTTATTCTTCTCTGTACGACTTGTAGCGAAAACAGTGTATCATTATGGAAGGGTCCTGTAACACAGGGTATCCTAGCACAGGGCCCTCGGTTGAAATCTTTCTGTAAAGTTTTATTGGAATAAACCCGTTTCATTATATTTCATTTTCATTTCACAAAATATTAAACATGAGGTCAGTTTGAACTTGCCCTCAGCTTTACCTGGACATTGGAAATTTGATTGTTGACCTCTTTAAAAAAGCCTATACAAGTCCTCGCATTGGATTGGTGACAAGCTTTAGTTACATAAGCCACACTAAGGTTGATAAACTTACTGCGACGTGATTGGGCTGAAATCGGTTGAAATCTGCACAAAAGGTAGCTCAGAGTGACAACAAAACGCAGAACGCGATAAATGTAGAGCCCCCTCTCTTACTAACATAGCCACTGTAGGAACAGAGTTAGTCTAAAAATTGGTAAGTCACGACGCTTAAAAATCATGACCTTAAATAAGAACTGGTTACTGAGCTCTTTGGGGTCCCAAAATCAGTGTCTTAGGGCCACCCCAAACTGGAATGCAATAGGATGAATGGAAGTGGGAAAAGCGGTCCATTTTAGGTTACGTAAAATTCGAAGTAATAAATTGTTTTAAACTTTCGCGATTTTCACACATATTTTTATAACGAAGTAATATTTTTGACATAATAATTAGTTCTTATAGTTATAATGTGTGAAAGCATAAAAATGCAAGCAGGAATATAATTTTATAATTATAGCAACACACAGGTAAGAACCATAACTTGACATTATACCTTGATGATGTAGGAAGTAATCAGTTACATATTAATTAATCCCTTGGGCACAAAAGTAGCTCAAAGAGCCGTTAGACAAGGAGACACATTACTATAGGAAATTTGCCTATAACAAAGTAGCTATTAA
Organism: Ditula angustiorana; assembly: GCA_963691745.1. Taxonomy (NCBI): domain Eukaryota; kingdom Metazoa; phylum Arthropoda; class Insecta; order Lepidoptera; family Tortricidae; genus Ditula; species Ditula angustiorana. The sequence continues at coordinate 10,157,500 of OY829482.1, read as the reverse complement.
GTAAATTTGACTGGGACAAATTGGACGAACGAGGTCCATAGGAAACAGCAAGCCAAACATTGACACATAAACTATGGATCGGTTTACCCGTTGAGTGATTGCGAAACGATATCGCTATCGCAGTTCAATGTAAGTGAGATACTACTGCCTCGTAATAAGTAACGAGGTTGCAACATATAATACAATAGTTCTTTATTGATTACCTCAAAACAACATGAATAGGTAAAATTTTGAGATAATTCAAAGGAACACAATAGGCGGTCGTATAGCTCTAAGCTACATAACGCTTATTTCTAATTCTAAACTGCACTAGTAGTATAAATATGGAAATAAGTAACAAATTGTTTATATTAGACAAAAGACCAATCATATAAACAACGTTTGTTTATTTTTTCCAAATCCAGTTTGATATTCGATCAGTCTAAATTGCAACTTGAGTACAATCTATAACCAACACCCTTACGGCCGGTTTCACTCTCTGATAACTTGCCGATGTCTTACCTGACAGATATCTAATACCGTCTCTATTTGTGCCCATAGATATACAGAGACTGCATCTCAGATATCTGGTGAATATAACACCAGGAACTTATCAGTGAGTGATGAACCGACCCTTAAACTTGTATCAGCCATTGGCCACAGTCACGATAACGTGCATCAATGTGGATCAGATACACGAATTGTGCAAATGCATTCTCCCAATTATTACGTTCAGTTGGCCTAGAGTTGCAATCTGGATATTAGATTACCTATACTAATTTAGAATTGGCTGTAGCAATGGGCGAAATTAGAACCCTATATCCAGAATCAGTATCAAGACAGGTAGATTATTAGGATAACCAGTACAATGCGCGGTTTATTGGTTGTGGTTATTTATGGACGAGTAGGTCATGAACTTTTCTAATTTGAAAGGGAAAAGGTGAGCTGCGGACATTCTTACGTAACATGATTTAAAGTTTAAGCACCTCCTTATTGCTTTGTCATTCCTGTAGGTAGAAGAAAAACATTAAACGCCTTTACATTCCTAACTTTGAAACACATGCCGACAAACAAGTTTGACAAAGTTTAAAAAAATGCATCCGATCCTGTCATTTTAATCACGTTTTACTAATTTAATTGGTATGTTGATAATATTTAGGTGCTACCTATAATAATACCGTTGGCTTCAAGTTAATGTCTTAACACCTGAGTTATCCATAGATATCAATGTCTGGTTTGTACAGATATATTATTTCCTAAATACAACTGGGTCTAAAATATAAGAAATATTCCCACATTTGAGATATTGCCTGTCGGTGTACGGTTCTACTACGGAATAAATAATAACCAATACAAATCTGGCAACGTGATCGGAGAAATGCCAAATATTTTCAGGAAAAATTTATGGAAAAAATGTAAACGGCACAGGGCCATGACGCCTTACTCCGTTAAAAGTTTTGACTGCCTTCATTACTCGAATATCTATAGTATTTTGATTAAAAAAAAAGCAGGAAAAGTGCTCTTTGTTTGAAAACTCTTGGGTTACCTACTGCAGTTGAAGTGTGCTGTAATGAGTTTACTTTAGCTCAGTTTTGCAGTCTGACAGAACTCATTGGTGTTTATTGTATGAAAGTAGTCTATCGGCCTAAACGCCTCAATGGCCCTAATATGACCGGCCCAGGTTTAAATTGTATTTCCCTGTGTTTCTGTCAAACTACTGTCATAAAAAAGGGACGCAGATAGAGATAACCTCAGATAAACTAAACTTGGTCGGTCATGTTAGATCCACTGTCAGTCACAGCGCGGCGGAATACAAACATATGACAATTTCACTCATTTGCATCGGCTACACAAGTTATCTATAAAAATCTACTTTGTAAAAAATGTACCTACTAATTGATATGTGAAATTTTGTTATCAATAAAATATTTTATTTCATTTCAATCACGACGGGAGGCCTATTTATCTCATTCTTGTGTTGTGTGGGATAGACGTTGGACTTAAACTGGGCTAGGTTGGATAATCAGGAGATAGAAGAACGGATGACGATATCAGTATTGCAAAGAAAAAGTGGAAGAGAATAACACGACAGAAAAGAACTATATCCTGCAGTGGACATGAAGGGGCTGAGAAGGAAGATTTCTATCTTCTATAATTTTTCTAGATGAGAGTTTAATTTCCGCGTGTAAGAGTATACCAAATCAAAGGTTGGATATCATAAACATTTTAAATACGTCATATACTGCTTTGCCAGTTTATTTTCGTGATATAAATCAGTTTTTATTAATCTTTGTTAAAACACTAAATATAAAGTTTTCAATAGTAACGCAATACTATTTTATTTAAGCGATATAATCGACTGAAACTATACTGAAGTGACTGGAGTTCAAACCAACCGTTATTCCGTGAAAAAGGCAAACAGAAGAGGAGTTGTAAAAAAGGGGCGAAGGCATGCCGCAGTCTAGGGACAAATAAATATAATTGGCAAGTAGGAGCTCCGGGAAAAGTAAACGATTTTTTCCTTGTTTGCTTTGAGTGCGTGCAGGGAATTCTAGTTACGTTTCCGCCAAGAGAAACCCTTTGATGACCTTTTGACTGTTGAGATGACGCCGGAATCACTAGAGTAGTTTGTTTGTGGAATAATTTTAACACATTTTTCACTAATTTACAACCATACGAGTAATAGATATTATTTTCCTAAATACTGTGTCGGGTGGTGCAGCTCGACGGGGATCCTTCTACTGTTTGCAGGCAGTAAAAAAATACTTTTCACTCTTTAGTTCTATTTATGATTCAACACGTGTTGTCTCTAAGGCTGCTGCCTCGAGACTCCGGTTTGGAACTGTCCTGTCTACCTTCCTTAATAAATTCAAAATTAAACATTTATAAAAACGGACAGTGTTCCAAACTGTTACCGTGAAGGCCCGATTACAATTCTATAGGGATAGTGCATAGGTTTCGTCTGAGTTTTCTTGTTCGAAGTCAATGCTTTTTTTACTAGTCTTACTTAATTGCTAGTTAGAAAAAAAAACCAGGTATGTTTCAATGTATTAGTAAAATGTCGAACACATAAAAAAGGAAACATTGAATAAACGATTTTAGAATTATGTGATCAAAATCAACCCTCCAATGTTTGCGTTTGTGCACGTTTATAACTATGCCCATTAAAAAACACCCGCTTGCAAAATTGCCCTACAAATGGACTAATTTTATTTTTATCCCCGACGATTAATATCTCCATTATACCTTTTGCCCAAGCCTTTCGTGATATATTTCTCGGCCGATTTGATATACATCCAGTAGCTTAGCGATTACGTAACCCAAATAAGGTACGGCTTAATGGTTTTGTTATTATTTTTAAAATTGCTTTTGCCTAAAGGTTTTACTTTATAATGGAGGCTCTCAGGCTGATTCGGGTTTCCAACCCGAGACTCGTTATTGTAGCGGAAGGCGATATTGTAAATTATTCAATTATTTTCTAGTTTAACGCGTTAGTGAACAGAACAGCGAAAACAAGCAACTTGCTCGTAGGTCAAATTTATTTAATCCGATAGCTTTTGAGCTGTTTTGTCAGCCCTCTAAGTTTTTGCTGCTCTAATTTGGTTTTAGGGACATCTTCTATAAGCGAGCGATCATCTATGAAAATGTCGTTTTTAATGCTTTCCATATTAAATACATTATTAGGAGATACGTTTAGATATTCATTTAAGGCCACGTTTTATGAACACATTAATTTATAACCTCTTCTAAAATACGAGATTCATACATTAACAAATACCTAATCCAAAAGCAAAGTCACATCTGCATTCCCTTAACAACTCACTCAAACTTTCTAATTTAAAATTTCTCAAAGTACTTAATACCTCTGCTGCAGGCTTTAGTTTTCAGGAGAAGGGGCCATCGATTCTTCACCTCTACTAACTTTAATGAACTTCCTTAGCCCGTAATCCAGCGTTCCGATCTTGAGGGCCAACACATTAATCTCGCCATGTCAGCAGCCAAACCGAATTCCTTAGCAACCCACTAACCTGCCCAAGACACAGCTCCATCACGATAAGACGAAATTAGAAAAACCCAATTTCCCTTTACACCCTCTATTTTGGTAATTTAGTTCGCACTTCTACATTCAACAATAACAATTATTTCCCCTCCGAGCTCTAAAATTAAACTTAGGTACCGCTTTTATTACTTTGCTGATCCAGGATACCTAAATGCTGTCAGTGTTAGGACACTAATTTGAAAAGATAACTGTTTCAATATTTCCTGTGGTCTCTGAACACTGCTTACTCGGAATACAAAATTTTTACGGTATTTTATTCGCAAACACAGTATTTGGGACAAGTTTTTTTGTTGAGTATCCTTTAGTACTGCATTGTCATTTATTTTCTGTACGTATCCCCAGATTCATGATAATTGCAGAGGAAAATTTAGTTACACACAAAAAGTTATAGTAAATGCACACAAAAAATCATAAAATACTCGGAAGCGCAGCTTTTTTTAAGTCACTCGCTACTGCACTAGCATTACTATAAGTTTCTATTGAAAATTCATATTACGTTACTATAATCGATAGCGGTTACATACGCTCCCATTTGTCAGTGAAAGAGTTAACCATAGTCGATACGGTATTTTTCGATGACATGTGTCGAATTTGTGACTCATGGTACCAATATTCTACGGCAACAGCTACAACACTTTAGTCACTAGCGCTTAGATTGCGATAGGTAATTTATCGTTGAACTCATACTAGCGATTTTTAGTTCCCTAAGTGAACGTTAGCGGCGCTGTACTATTCCCCATACAAATATTTTACGCCGTCGCTAGCGAGTACGGTTACCGCTGGATGCATCGTACTCTTGGTAAGGGTACAGTAAAAACAATAAACGTGTATTTTAACGGTAACACAACACGTGAACAGGTTTCGGCACACAAATAACCTTATCAATCTCAATTTGTCATGAACATTCGAGTGTTGCCAGGAGAGACCACATTCAGAGCAAAAAGAACATTGCCATATCGTCGGACAGATTAGCAACTTTTTACGCATTTCGGCTCAGTTGCGCCGGCCATGAATAAAATAATCGGTACAGTGTGTTTCAGCAAACCGCAGGCATTTTTGTTGGAAAATTGTTTCCCCTGCCGACTTTACGAGTACGTTTGTAAAGTGTTTTCAGGTTGAAATATAAATACACTGTTAATATTTGATTGTATTGATCAACGTAATATTGAATTAAACAATGGGCTGTTAACTTAATTAAATTTACCTCATTTAATTAGTGGTAAAATTCTACGTGATCAAGCATTGAAAATCCGGAAATGAATGGTTTATGTTCATCAATAACATAATTTAAATCAGTTTACGGTACTTTGATCCACAGAGTCACAGTATGTGCAAGGTGCTGACATAGGATCTATATTTCTCATATTTTTAGTTAAAGTTTACCTACAAAGCATAAAAATCAAAGACGGCGATACCACGGAAACAGATAGTAAACAGTTATTGGCTTCGTCGTTTAACGTCGTAATTTTATCCACGAAGAGATAGAACAAGATTCGTTAATTTACGCTAACTGAACAATTACCTCTTAAATTTCATTATTAACTCTACTAACGTTATTAATTTAATTATCGAAATAAGAAGCCTGTCTGGAGTTTACTGAAACGTAATTATTTAGTTTGATAATTAATAATAGCGTCACAATCAACACTCTAATAATGCCGTGGCGTAGATAACATTATACTTTAGCTATTAAGAAATTTTACCCTAAATCACACATTGTTTAAAAATTGTTAAAAATTTACATATACATAAAATAAAATCATCCGAAAGTATTATTGTGTACTTTGCAAACGGTTTTTATTCAAGGGTTTACTATAGAACCGCTTAGGAGACATTCGCTAAGCAGTAATAATGCCCTAGAAATGTATATAAAGACTACCACAAAAATACGATAGACTCTTGGTTTAATGCAATTGAAACAAACCATTCAAAATTAGGCTTGTAAATAATGTTGGCGAGGAAAATGGGTTTTGTTCCGGGAAATGCAGTATAAAAGTAGAACGATGGCACGGAATCCGACTCGTATTTGACCAGCTATTCAAGTGTACCCTGCTCCCTGTAATAAATACTTTTTTATGTCAAACTACGGGCTGGTGACTTAGAACGGGAGGTTTGTTGGGGAATGCTACAGCTGTCAGAATGTAAGCGCCAGTAATATAATTATGTAAGTATGGATTAAACAAACATAATGGGAAGCTAGCTGACGTGTTCACCCTTGACAACTAACCACGCTATTCAGCGGATGGATAAATCGCAAAGCTATTCCATCACCACCAATTTTGGTGGCTCTTTTAATTACTAAACTTTCGAAATAGGCGCGGTAAAGTCATCGAGATGCGGGTACCCACCGCATATGTATACTAAACTTTCGAAGTAAACTAAGTCCTTTTCTCATAATGAGGTAATGGGTACCTCGAAATCTAAAAAAGGCCAAGTGCAAGTTGGACTCGTACATGAAGGGTTATGTACAAAAATTTACAATAAGAACACTTTTCTTGTAAGGAAAGTTTTAGTAATACACACTCTGTAGTTTCAAGTGCTTATCTATTACGATTCAAATGATACTGTCTTGTGACAGACAGACAGACAGCGGAGGTTTAGTAAGTCGCGTAGGAACCCTTTGGGTACGAAGCCATAATTAAAAGAGCAAACAAATTTGTTGGTGAGGGAGAAATGCTGCGACCACAAAATTTACAAGTGCTTCAATTTGACATAATTGTACAGTTTATCTTACAAAAATGTGACAAATATGTCAAATTATAGCACTTGCAAATTTTGTAGTCCAGGCCCCAGGATACAGTAACTACATTTTAATCGATATGCCAGATGTCATAAAAATCAATTTGTCAATGTAAGAATCGAAGTATACATAATCTATGAGTATTCAGAGTGAAAGAGCGAAGTATTAAGAAACCGCTAGAACTGAGCTCCGAAAATATAAAACAGTTTCAAAGCACAAGTTGAAGTCACAAAGCTCTCAAATTAATCTCATTAAGTCCCGTAACTGCAACTGGAGTTCCTTCCATGAATATTCTCAGTGGTCGCAAGGTTTCTTACGAGTTAAAAAACTTCACGATCCAGTACGTTGTATTAAAACTAACTGCGCAAGCCACTGTCTGAGACGTCCTGCTTCATGACGCTAACTTTTAATTAAGAGGCTGACAGGAGCAAACTCGCCGTTTCTTTCGGATTGTGCGGACGTAAAAGAGAAGCAACATGGAAAAACACATAGGTATGTATGTTACATTGTTTATTCAATAGTGGTTAAATTCAAATTTAGATTTAATTTGATTAAAAAAAATCCCGGCTCAAAGAAGCGATCCTCCTTAAAACAAGTTAAATCGAATCTAACTAACTTTACACTTACTTTCCTTTCTTTTTACTTTTTTTACAAATTTTTAGTAATAATTGATTTAAAACTAAGTGGGCTGAGCTATTGTACTTATTTATCTCATGAAGTCGTTGTATTTTTTTCTTATTTTGTATTACAAATGTTTTGTAGGATGGTCGAAATTCGGTAGACTTTTTTTCTATTGACGATGGGTTTTCACCCGTCCACAGTTTTATCAGATAGGAAGTGATGACGAGACGAGGCTAAAAGTGAAAGCTATTACTCATAAAATGGCTATTTACTCTCCTTTTGAAAGTGCCTAAATCATAACTAGGAATACTGAGATAGTGAGTTTGTTCCATTTCTTGGAAGTGCGCAACAAGAAAGATAACCTGACTTAAGATTATCTCGTCATAAAGTTAGCATTTAGTATGGAAAGCATAAAATTTGAATTGAAATGCAAGTTTCAGCACGTTTTCAGATAAAACTCCTTTTGAATGCTTTCGTTGTTCCAATTGAAAAGTTAATTGCATTTATGGAACTAAAATGGGAACATGCAGTGAATTCGTGTACGCGTGAATAGACCAGATCTAAATTTGTTTTCAAATGGATGAACTACACTTTGTATTGTTGTTTTATTTTATAACAAATTAATGAGAGTTTTTTTTATCAATTTTTTTAAATGCAATAGTTGATGGAAAATGCGCATTATTCAGGGAAATGAGTTAACCACCGAGTTTTTACACATTTTTGCGAAAAAATCTTTCGTTTAGTGAAACTTCTTACAGTAAGAAGTTTTATACGTATCCCATTGAGTGTTCTAATAAAAGTTTTGCTTAGCTCAGCTCTCTGAAGTTTAATTATCCCAAGAGCCTTTAATACAGCAAATCGTTTCCAATTGAACCTTAAACGTTCAGCTAGCTTTGAAAAACGTTTTTAATTAAACGTTTAGTAATCCGATTTGAAGGTACATTTTACTTAAGTCGCGATCCTTTTACAATGGAACTGACGTCTTCAAATTAAACAAGTACTCGTATGTATCCATTCGTAGTACCTACCTTTGTTTGCATTTATTCTTTGAAGGATTCTTTGTTACTTTATATGAGCTAAATGTAATACGTAGGAGCTTATATCGAATCACTATTTAACTTTGTAGTCAAAGAAGCGAAATGAAGCCTGCGAATTGGTATTTAATGATTCATTGTGAATTGCAACTTGTGTACCTACTTAGTATTTAAACGTTTTATTACGAGTATGTAAAAGTAAAGACTTTCTCAAGCTTTTTCACAGTAAAGCTAGTGTTTCCATTCGCAAATATTTTGTGCTACCTTTGAAGATATAATTAGTACGGTATTAGGTATAATCATTTTAGTCGCCTATTACTCAAAATCCAATGAGCGTTCATAATTACCCGAAAAGCATGTGACTGAACTGTTTTTTTATAAAGTTTTTTATGAAGTTCTTTAATATAAAAACTACCTCAGTTGTAAAATGTATTTTATCTACACACATATCATAAAGGCTAAATAACGCGTTCAAAAACCCTAGGAAATGACCAGCATTATCACAACCAATGTTATTATAAGAATTTTCTTGTCTGTGGTAGTAGGTAAATCTGTTCTTTATTGGTCATCACATTACCGATATCTCGTGACTGCTCGTGACGTTATGAATTTAAATTTGGAACAGCTGTCAAAATTCAAGTTGGTCTCTATTCTAGTATCCACAGATATTAAAACAGTTATCGATACGAAACGTCAACTCAGTATGTTTTTTTAAATTTAAACGCACGACATTTGATCTCGAGTGACATGACAATAGAGACTTCATTCGTTCATCTATGGTTTAAAAAAAACGTTCGTCTTGACGGATAGATCAAATCACAGATTACCTTTTTAATATACATGGCGGCCATTAGTTGTCATTCGTTTTTTGGTTTTTTTCTGTTACGGTTTTTTGCAGTTATGATATGTGTGTAGATAAAGTAATGTATGCAACTGTATATAATTAGGCCTTAAAACACTCGTGTGATCCTATTATGAAACTCGCTGACGCTCGTTTCATAAAACCACACTCGTGTTTTAAGGCCTCTCATTATATAGCAGTTGCATAAAATACTATAACCAAATGTAAATTACGAAGAAAAAAAATCTTATTCTAAACTTTAAGGTAAAAAATTTAAGTAGTTTAAGTAGTAGTCTCGCTTTAAAATTGTGACTCTACATTTTGCACAGTTTTTTTTTCAATTTCTATAAGGTTATGGTCAATTTCTTTAAGCAATGTTTAAAATCTTCCGAATTTCAAATGAGTTCTGCGACAGGCAGACGATTGGAGTTGGGTTGCGCCGTAAAGGTTCTTTTTTGGTACAGTCAGCGTCAAATATACCAGAGCGGGCAAGGTGTCAAAAATATCTGAACTCGACTCTATTGTCAAATACGTGTGGGCGTGTTCAGATATTTTTGACCACCTTGCCCGCTCTAGTATATTTGACGCTGACTGTACCCTATAAAATTTGATCATACACGACTCGGCAATCAGCATTAGATGATTATTCTAGCCTACTTTGCTTTCAATGAAATCAATCCATTTCAACCCTCTGCTGGGTGAAGACCTTTAAATTAGACCTAATTTTAGAATCTCGTTGTCATTGAACCAGGATGTAAACCCCTAATGAACATATTATTACTCATATTTGTATCTGTATCTCAATTATATTCGTTCTATAAAATTTTTACTACTTGTTCCTTTATTGTATTTTGTTATAAATTTTATGTGTGTCATATACGAGTGCTTGCAATAAGATTATTTCATTTCATTGTCACCACAATTTGTCTGGTCCTGTAATTCTGGGCCAGTCTCATCCATAACTTTACAGTCGACTTCCAGATGTCATTTGACCACCGGAATGGTCTGCCCACACTGATCTTCGGCTATATCTTTGGCCACCACTCTGTACTCATTCTATCTGAGGTATGGTATCCTCATGCTGTCATCCGCAACTCTAGTCCATCTTCTGATATCCCTGATCGAAAATTGAGATGCCAAGGTAGTGAGATGGTTTTTGTGTAACTTTTACATAGAATATATTTGCTTGCCTAAACGTCTATGATTCTAACCTACGGGTGAGAACGGGTAGAGCACGCATTAAGCAACAGAACTTTGATTTTAAGGCATCCCAAAAAAGCACAACTAGTTTGTAGTGCAAAGCACGGGAGTGCCTAACAGTTAGGATCAAACACGTCAAAACAGTAGTTGCAGCTGCAGCTATCTTTATAGTTTCCGTTTGCGTCCAACAGAATACTAGATCCCGGTCAGCGTTTAATGAAAACTAAGTTTAAGCCGCAAAGGGATCCTAAATACCCTGAGTGCCATTCCACCACATTTCCGTTTCTAACAACGTAACAAAAATAACGGCCAATGTGGGTCAATTACACTGGATTGCACGTAATAATGCCCACTACATTTTAACTGCCCATATTACCTACGACGTTTCCCTTTATGACCTCCCCAGATGGTAAAGATTACAAGCCTCTGTGTAAGAAGTGTTACGCGGTCAAGTCACAATTGCAACAAAATAAATACAAAGCGGGGTACGCGTTAATGGTACTAAGTTGTAAATAATTACAAAAGTAAGTACGGGTACTAACAGATTGTCAGTCTATTTATTTCGTACATCTTGACGCCTAGTAATTTGTTGCCCCCCTAGTAAGTAATGTATTTGCATAATTTACGTAGCATTTAACCACCCAAAAGTATATTTCTCTTCGCAGTATAAAACAAAGTCGCTTTCCACCTCTGTCTGTCCTTATATCTTCGGCCGCTCCTTCTAAACCACGTAATGGATTTTGAAATGGTTTTCACGGTCATTTATATTTTTTTAGGGAAGGTTTTTATGCAAATTGTATTGTATTGTATTGCCTAATTGTATCTGTGTGAAGTTGCCGGGTTGCCTAGTTATATTATGTAAAATATTGTAAAAATTATGGTACTAAAAAGCAAAACTTGTCTTAATTGTACATTTTAAATGAGCCAAAAGTTCGAGTTGCGGCCAAAACAAACATCCTAAAAGTCGTCAAACTACATTTAAGTTTAATTACAAATCTCAGAGCAAGCGTTCCGCATCTTGCGGCTCTTTTGAAAACCGTAACACAAGACATGAGGAAGTTTATGAAGTTTGGGATACTCGGAATTCCCGTACGATTCCCTGCGCACTCGCCTATTGTGTGCTCTCTGTTGCAAACCGCACAGTACAAGAAATTCTCGGACCTAAGAAACTTTTCACTCGTTTATGGGGATATAAGGTAAACTTGCTTTCTGTGGACTCCTTGTTTGGACAGTTATTTTTATTTATCAGAGTACACTTTGCTAGAAGTTGTATTTTAGTACCTTAAAATTCACTAGAAGATATACCGTTACTATTTGACTTTAATATCACCAACAATACGAAGCTATTTCCACGAGGAGATCTTTACGTAGTACAATTACAGTACAGAGTGTAGAACAAGTTCAATTGAAATAACTGATAAAATTAAAGCAGAACGTGATTTAAACAAAGATGAAATGACTAGAATCGAATCGGGGATTTTGCGGTGGTCCTGCTAGAATAGATGAGAGACAATTGTGTCAGATTCTTTTTAATTAACTACTTTGAATTGCTTTAAATTTCAAGATTTGTATACATATTTATATATAATGTCTATCTAATCAATATTAAATTTAACCCAACACTTGAAAAGAGGAAGAAGCAAATGATGAGAGATGGAATCAGGATATTATGTGCTGTGGTTTTTGATTTAAAGCATCGGATAATGAAAAAAAATTAATTAATCAAAGTGATCATGATTTGATCACAATCAGGCGTCTGTAGACCCTAGCCTGTGATCTCAGATTCCATTTTTTAGTTTAAAATCATACAAGGAGGAAGATTTTATTATCCTTAACCTCCTCGGAAATTCATTCGCGTTTTACTGAGACAGCGAAAAACCAGCGTATCACCTGGACACATCAAGGCAATACATTCTTTAGACGCTTATTATGTTGCAATGTCACAAACTACTCTAATTAATTTTTCTCTCGCTCACAGAATCTCATACACGCTAATTAACTGCGCTTCGGTTATGCATATAATTGTGCTCACCGACATCACAGAAATAGTTGTTATGAGAGTAATTTATACGATTTTTGAGTTAACAATATATCTTTTATGTAAGCGCCTATGGATAGCACTGTAGTAATAACAAATCCATAATACTTATCGTTTGACGTAGGTAACTGGGTGAATGGACGAGTGAAAAGACCTCATCAAAGGTGATGAATGCCAGGCTATAATTGCGCATTGATTGTATATTAAATGGCTTTCCAGCGCGTGTTTGAACATAAAGGTAAGTGACCAAATTATAATTTGAAACCCTTAGTCAATAGATTAAAGATTAGATTTCAAAAGCTGGTGTGAAGAATATCCCTGGAAATATGGTTTTCTTTGACTTTCCTTAGTTACTAGTCTGATTAATAAAGTAATCGACGTATTTCAGGGCGAACTTTGTTTTATTTGGATAATTTTGAACTCATTTAATTCGATACTGAAAGAGTTTTGAATTAATTCTAGGTAGAAACTCAACTGATTAAACGGTCGGCGTTTCGGAGTCCGTATATTGAATATCAAATTAAAAGTTTTGATCAAGTGTCTTACATATCAATATTGAATTGTTTAACCTAAGGATAGCAGATAGAAAACAAATTGTATCGTGAATGAGTTGGATAGAAAAAATAAAATAATTAATAGATTCAGGCGTTACTTTGCGGAGGTCCATATTAACAAACTGGAACAAATTACCTTGCTAATTAAATTGCCTTGGTTTCGCGGAGTAATAAACTACCTAATTTGTTCCAGTTTGTACCTACAAGATCACATAAAGTAAGTATTGACAAACCGTGTTAAAAGATCAAGATTCTCTGTCATAGCCCCAGCATAAATCTACGCGCCATTTTTATCGCGAAACCTTAAGTAGGCACGTCTTCCTACTCAAAAACACCTCGGAAACACACGAATCTAAATAATTTACTGAACACTCACAACACGGAACACTTTAGAAAATTCTCCGCGTAACAAAAGAACACCGATACAGCGCCGAAGCGTGTGCACCGTGGCGGAATTTAAATATTGAAAGGGATAAATCTCTGCGAGATTTTCGATACATTTTAAGAGTACATAAAACGGTAAAAATCTCATATCACGTTGAGCAAGGAAAGAACACTACGAGTATAATAGGAAAACACTTAGGAATAGTTCAAGGAAGGAAAATATTAACAATGAGAAACAGGGTCGGATTTATATGTATTCCATGCAATATTAATATCCTGATAGTGTTACTTGTCAAACACTAGTAGTCGATTCAATATAATAATAAAACGATAAAAAGCCACTATGTGGTCGGTTTCTGTTGCATCTAATGTGCTTTTTAACTGTGCTCGGCTTGGGGTTAGGTCAATTAGTGTAATTTGAGGTATATACTTATCTATTACTTAGGTACTAACTTTTGCCTGGGACTTCGTCCGCGTCGAGTTTAGATTACATACTCATTTCTACCTCCCTGTTAAACCCCTTAATGATGAAATTTCCGAAAATTATTTCTTATTGTACCTCTTAGGTGGTTTAGGTTGTGCATTGCCTGTTTGTTAGTCAGTTAGCATCTGAACTCTTTTATAATATGTTATTAGTCATCTTTACGAAGATTAAAACCAAGTCGCTATCTGACTCTGTCTGTATTTATATCTTCGCCCGATTACTCCTTCTAAAACAATCTTCTTCATCCTTTTGTGGAAGGTTTTTTATATACATTAAATCCTATTTGTATCCATGCTAAGCCGGGGTGGGTTGCTTGTTTATAGTATAATATAACAAGCTTGTTTTTTTACAAAATTAACAAACCACATCAAAAGGCGCCACCGTAAAATTGATAAACAAATGGCCCCAAAAAAATGTCGGCTAAAACAAGAAACCAATCTCGTAATAAGAAAAGAACACCTCGTTACGTACCCGATATTAATTGGCATCATTTTTTACGAGAGAAATATTCAAAGGTCGCGTCTCCGATCTCGCTGTGCCTAGTCCGTAATCCCCGGAGAACAAAGATGGAAATAAAGACGGAGAGGCAAATGGCGCATTATGACCACCCCTTTGTCCCAGCTCGTTCTAACTGAACAGGGCGAGCCGTCCAATTAAAGAAGACGTTGATTTCAATTGACAGAGCAAACAGATGCCAAATAATTTCTCAGAAATCTCCTTTATTTAATTGGATCTTTTAATATGTTAATTTCCTGGGAACATCATTCACGTTTCCTTGATAGCGTTATTTTGTTATTCATTTAAGTACTTTAATGCTCTGTTGAAATCAGTAATTTGTTTTGCGTTCCATAAAAAGGCAAATTTGAAAATAGCGGGGATGTCATTTTATTTCACGTCTGTTCTACAACATAAAAAGTTCCAGATCATTCTTCATGGCTTGGCGAATATTAAATTCTATATTTGATCCTTTTATGACGGAATTCAATATTGAATGATTGGAGCTGAGGGTAGCCGGGCAGAAATTTAACACCTTCCTAGTGGGTTTTAATGAATAAATGGATTCAAGCAAATAGTTTTTAGATTCAGGCGTTACTTTGCGGAAGTCCATATAGATAATAATGAAAACAATTTCATTGCTAATCCGCGAACCCAGTGTCAGCAATCGAGTAAAAGACAACGCCTCTGCTGAATACTTTATAAAATAAATAAAACAAACAACACAAAACGTGACCACAACCCAACAACCACTCCACGAGGCATCATCAGGAGCTATTGACCTCTGTCATGACAGTCGAGAGGTCAATAGCTCCTGATTATGCCTCGTGGAGAGGTGAAACACGTGTCGAGTGGTATTTTTGGTGTTGGTGGTTGGCTTGTGGTCACGTTTTGTGTTGTTTGTTTTATTTCTTTTATTAAATATTCAGCACAGGCGTTGTATTTTACTCGATTGCTGACACTGGGTTCGCGGATTAGCAATGAATTTGTTTCCACTAGGATTCAAGCATTGTTTCATGTGCACACGCAACACACGCTCGACGTGTTATTATATGTACTTGTATGTAATAGTCTACTGCATCATAGTCATGTAAAGGTCGTACCTGTGTGTGTATTTGATTGGTTGTTTTGTATTGTTTTCTGTTTATATATAATTTGCGATCCGCTCTGGCTTTACACGGGTACGTACTTTCCAAAAATATCTAAATAACGTTGAAATACATTTTAGAAGTAGCAAGCAAGGATGAGGTTTAGGATACTTAATAGATTTTATGTGTAAATGTGGTTTATCTCATTTATACTTCCATATAATTTTATACGTCCCTGTACATTAATGTATTGTTTATATATACTATCGTATACCTTATCATCTCTCTTTTGCTCAAATGTGAGCTGTAAGAGATTCCTTTAAGGGGTCGCTTTGCCTTTGTACCACTATTTTGGAAATGAATTATGTACAATAAAAAGTTTACGTACATACAAATATTGACCCGTGTAAGTGAAAACTCCTTTTAGATTAAATGTTTCCACAGAAGAGCTAATAACGTTTAATCATAACTTTGAGATGTTATATTCATATCCGAATCACGTTTTACACATTTTACGCTCATAAATTTATTGGAAAACAAATTATGAAGTGTGTGCACGCGGACAAATTCTTGTATTTCCTTTGTTTTATTCTCCAAATCACGTAGCATTCGTAAAGCATGGAAGCACCATTCTACGAGTCGCCATGTGGAGAGATGGCTTTGAAAGGTTTTCTTAAGCGTAACTTTTGCTATTTTACGTTTGTTTGTTATACGTGTAGCCAATGTGGATAACTTTGAATGAATAAAAATAGAAAAAATATATTTAGAAAACATAATGATCCTGTATTTGCAAGTTATATGAAATGCCTACGTCTTGTGACAGTTTGAAGCATTGGCACGCCGAACGTGATGCTGTTGCCGAGTTTTCTACTTATGCATTAGTATGAGACAATACCATCGAGCGCATACCCAATAAACTGGTAATACTGGCTACTTTGATGATTTGATTAGTGTTATGTTATTTCAGTGTAAATTATCTGTTACAAAAACTAATTAAGAAATTATCGCTGACGCGTTTTAGGGGTTTATTGTAACAAAAACTTACACTGGACGCTCAAAACATCAACCGTCACTCACACTGAAATAGTATAGTGCGGACAACTGACTCATGAAAACCCCCGTATATTCCGTAATAATATTCAGAATACATTTTTGTGAGAGTGACGTGCTGTTCTATTCGCTGGTGTAAAATAAACATCAAAAAGTCAAACTGTAAAACAAATAGAATTTTCATCGACAAGTAAATAAATTTGCAATGAACAAAATACTGCCTAACTGTGTCCTGTTTGACTTTTGGTCGTTCAATGGAGTGCAACGATGACCACAGTGATTTATTGGAATTAGTTTCAATCAAAATAAGTGGACATTCACGCTCTATTAGATATTTATTCGATGGACAATACACATTATGCCCTACTTGCAACATGAATTTTCATTTGTTTTTCAGACCTTCGAAAACTTTTTTTTTGTAGAGACGCGGGCATATACTCACTAATCGAGTACATCAGCTTTTGAACAAGTTTATTGAAAGAATTAATAATACTTAAGTCTGCAGCTCCCCAGTCTTTTACACTTAAAATACTCTTTAAAGTCGCAGTCGTTTTGAGATTATCATATTTCCAGAGGAATCGGTGTAGGTGGGTTTGTATTTATAGAACAAAAGATTTAATAAGTACTCGTTTTGCCTCCTACGTATAAGGGTAAAGGGGTTAAATGTTACAGGATGGGGTGGGAAAGAGTAGGCAAAATAGGCTTCGAGCATTCGGAAATCCTCTTACTGGGCAATTAGAAGTAACGCTGTTGTTAATGACGCTATGAAGCTACATTAAGTTAAAAATACTTTTTCACTAAACTGGTGGAAGTATATTTAGAAAAATATGTAGTAGGCGTAAATTAACCGCCATTATAAATTATAATGATGATGAAGGGATAAGTTCTCTGTTGTACATGTTACTTATTTTCTTGTATTCTTTATTATCATGTGCAATAAATAGTTTACATACTCACATACATGATGATGATTTTCTGTTATCCCTCAACAGGGACATAGGACTCGTAGTAAGGAATTCCAAGCGTTGCGGTCTTGCGCAGTAGTTTCAAGGTCCTGTCCTGCCAGTTGCGACCAATTAAAGAGGTTTCCTTCTCAACTGATCGCCTCTAGGTTGTGCGAGGTAGGCCAGGTTTTCTACTATTATTAGCACTATAAATTAAAATATGTCTGCACATACATATTATTGTAAGCACTTAATGGTAATTTAGGATAGAGGTAGTCATGCAATACGCAAGAAACTTAACAACCAATTTATAAATCACTTAAAATTATTGCCCGTATTTTTACTTAAATCACCTTTTTAAAGCTAATTTATAATACATGTAGGTGTACCTAATAACAAAACTTTTAATACCGTGTAACCAAAACGTTTCTACTAATCCCTTATAACATTTTACGACTCGCAGAGGCTCATTTATAATTAACAATTCGCTTAATTGCTTATCTCAGTTGTGTTCTGAAAATCCACACAACAACGCAACAAAAGCAGTTAAACTGAGTAATTGTATGCGTATAATTCCCGCCAAGCTTAATAGCGGTTTCTAATTAATCAGTAGTCAATTAACGTCGAATCTACAGCTAAATATCGAATTGTGAATAATCTATCATCGTCACTCCATTCGTCAGGACGGATTTTGAGACGGCTTAGTTTATTATAGTGCCGTATTTCATAAGGCTAAACTCGATCGCTGTTCAAAGACGTTTGAGTGAGGTTGAAGTTTCAAATAATATGGATAATATCGTAACAGGATTATGTATCTTAGGTTACATATAGATGCTTGAATTCTACAGTTCAATGCTTTATACTAAAGTAATGCGAAGCTAAATCCTTAGATCGGAGATGAGCAATTGAGCAATGATTGGGATTAGTACTCCAAATGGTCTTCTCGGTTAATACGTCGTAAAGTGATCGGTAGTAGAAAGACGAAATTACCAAGTATATAGCATTGACCAGAATATTTTAAGATATCGGATAAAAACCATATCGCTTTTATTCCAAATCTCAGAACGACGAAGTAGCAAATACGTGCGACAACGAGCAAAGCGAGGTGGAGTGTGTTAGTTAAATAAATATCTTGCAATTTAGTCCCTTTAAGATATTTTATTTGAAATTTAGTTTCTTGCGACGAAGTAGATTTGAGATTTGTTAATAGATGTTGATATTTTGTGATCTAATCATTCTTCTACTGACCCCTGCGGCCCTGTACAAGTATGAAAGGTAACCTTAACCTTTCTAAAACTACCAATCCACTTATTTAAAAAACCCTTTTTCTGTTCCGCCACTCCCTTAATTTAAGAGAGATTTTCACTGTTGATACCAAACTACCGTTCTACGTTGGACGTTTTTATCACGTTGCACATATAAAAGAGAAATCACACACGTCGTTATAGCTTCAAATGCCTCTAGGTTATGTTAGCAATCGTTTGTTTTCCTTCTCACGTTTCAGAAAGAAATATTTCTGACAGCTAATGGGCGATGTTATTAGTGACGTTGAAAGCTAAAGTTAAATGTACTTTATGGGAAATGTTATGTACAAATGCCCATTTGTTCCAGTTAGACAAAGTGAGTTCCGTTTGCGATGGTAAGTAATATACATTCTGACATGTTCTGCGTAGTAAAATTCTACATTATACACAGTTAGATTGTTCGGCAACTGCATATTTGTTCAAGTGATTTTTCATGATAAAAAATAACTATTAGACACAACAAGAAGAAATAAAAATATTAACAACTATTATGAAAATTTTATATTCTCACTCCCTAAAGCAGTAGGTATAGTTTAGTTAAAAACATTCATAATTCGAACTATAGCCACATGATATTTTGAGCCTGTTTAGTCATACAGCCTTTTACTTTTATGTTTTTTTTTAAAGAATAAGAAGGGTCACTTGATGGTAAGTCAACCACAACAACCCCAAGAGAATCGCTGATCCGTTGCGGCCTTTACTTACGTCGCCTTCCTAGGCATCCGGAACTCGTCAGTACTGTGCCAGACACAGTAGTAATAAGCTACTACCTCACACCGGTATTCTGTAAGAGTGTGGTACTGGTTGAGCAAGCTCTTTTTTACTGTAACCAGCGACTGATTATAAGTTACCACTACAACTTTAGTTTCAACTTAAACTTTATTTTATGGCCGAAAAATACAAATACAAAGAATATACACTCATGTAACTTCTCAGGAATGCTATGACACAGTTGTTTCTTTAATTAGAGGCAAAAAACGTAAATTTTCTAATTAATCTATGCTGTCTAGTATTAATCTTTGTCGATAGGGTAGGGACACGTCGTATAAGATGAAGACAGTGCTCTCTGAGTTTAAATACGATTGTTGGCTACCGGTAAGTAAGTAGTTTAAGCGCGGACGTTGCCGATTGCTAATTCTAAGTAATTCTAACTGATGTAGGTAATTGGATAAGCAAACGTAGTTAGTAGTGGATTAATTAGGACAGGATTACGTTCTTAATAGGAGGTAATGAACAAAATAAATACTTTATTTTGGTAACATAGTTTTCCTTATTTTCTTTATATTTGCTTGGCTTTGCACGGGCTCAATTGGGATGTAAGGTATATAAAAAACTCCCATAATAAAAATCTCTAAACGTCAATGAAAACCGTGTTAAAATCCGGTGCGTGGTTTAGAAGGAGTAAACGGCCGAAGATATAAGGACAGACAGGAACGGATAGCGACTTTACTTTATACTATGTAAAGACGGACGGCGGGTGGTAGGACCTTGTGCAAGGTCCGTCCGGATCGCTACCACCATCTTGCTCGCTAATCCTGCCGCTAAGCAGCAGTGCTTGCACTGTTGTGTTCCGGCGTGGAGAGCAAGACAGCCGGTGTAATTACTGGCACAAGAGGTATTCCATCTTAGCCCTCTGGGTTGGCAACGCATCAGCACTCTCTTTGTTGTTGCAGGTGTCTATAGGCGGTGGTGATCACTTACCATCAGGTGAGCCACTTGCTTGTTTGCCTTCCTGTTGTATATAAAAAAAAAGATTATTACGAATAAAAATTAATATTTTTGGTACGTAAAAGAAAAAAGACAAGTAAATTGTTTTAAACTTTCGCGATTTTCACACATATTTAAACGTTATCGGGACATTAGCGCGATAAAAATATATTGTTGATTTACCTCGACGTTTTGGCCATGTTTCAATGGTCGTGGTCACGAGTAGACTGAAGTGGAGGGTATTACTTCTGTTTAGCCGCGCGAGTTTTACGAACTACCCGCACTTTTTCTTGTTTATTTTCCACCGGCATATCACTACACCGACACACAATGCTCACAATGTCCGACGATTTATCCGAAGATTTATCTCGACGCTTACACTTGCTGATTACTGGATTCCATGATGAAGAGAGTTTATATCCGTCTTCCCGGTTGAAATTTTTGTACTTTTTAATTTCAACCGCTTCACGTACTGTTCTAGGATAATAATGTCATTCTGTAGAGAACGACAAAAGTTATAAAAAGACAAGTAAGTACTATTTTAAAAATATTCGCGAGGCCGCGCCGTGCGTGTGTGAATTCGGCAATAACTTTCTTTCCTAGACAATAATTTTCTATCTCACTTAGCGGTCGCAAGATGATATTGCTAAACATCAAGCGACGACAAGTTTTTTTTTCTTGAGTTGAATTTTGAGCTGTGTACACATCACCCTTAGTCATAAATAAGTCAGGGAAATTGGATGCTGACAAAGGATATATAAGATATAAAGGAATGAAGGAATTTGGAATCAGGTTAATCAGGAAAGGTTTTATGCTATAATTAATTTGAAAAAGGAAAATGTAAACATAAATAAATGACAAGAGCTTTTTAAGCAGACGCGCCTGTATTAATTTAATTAAGCATCATATACAGTATGCAGTCATAAGGCCTTCTTTTTCTCTTTGTTTTCATTAATATCTTCAGTTATAGACTCTCTAAGAGCTCTGTATAATGTTTAATCAAAATATAATTGTGTGCGTCCTTGACGTTAATTACGTAATATATGCAAACGTCATGAAATGAGGGCTTTTCAACACGAGTGTGTATAGCTACTTAAACACAACACTTTATTAACACTCGTAAAAATAAAGTACAAAAAAAGAAAACATAGCTAACAAGCCAGCAGAAAGTAATATCAGACGGCACGTGTGCGGAAAGTAATTAAAAAAAACTTAGCTCATAGGTTGCAATGGTCATTACTTATTCAGTCAGTTCGACCTACATAAGTGCTTGGTAGCATTGTTTTAGCACTCGGAAAATATTAATTTTCTTTAAAAAAAATTATTCATGATGGCGGATAATTTTTCGAAATAAAAATTTGACACATTTGGATCCAAGATGGCGGATGTCATTTTGAAATGAAAAATCAACATAGGTGTCACATTCTTGTAATTTAGCAGTGATTAATCTAAATATAATATTATTTTTGGACCCCAGGTGACGGATGACATTATGGCAAAAATCGTCATGAGTGTGAAATTCACGTAATTTAGCAGTAAAAAACCTAAATCTGATATTATTTTTCGGATTCAAGATTGCGGATGTAATTTGAACATAATAAATATAATAATATAATAAGTGTGAAATCTATGGATTTTAGTCACAATGAACCAGAATTCAACTTTTTTTCTGAAATACAATAACGTTGATTTTGCACATCAAAAAATAATGTCGTATATTAAAAACCTTTTTTATCATCCATGACATTTTCCGCTTTCCTCATGGTCGAAATGAAAAGCAGAGTGTTTAACTAGGGTGAATCACCAATTCCACACTCGAATTATTGGCGCACTCGTTCCACTCATGCGTCAAAACATCTCGTATATAATAGGTGTCTTTCATCCCTCGTTGAACAATCTACTATTAATGTCTGGTTTGCTATTTCGACAATATCCGGTGGCGTCAATTTATTGTTGCTATGACACATTTTTTTCAACACTGCTGACTATAAACTGCACAACTCACAAAATATGGTGGAAAATCGAATTAGTAGTCTACTGCGCATGACGCTTCTTTTTTTTAAATACAAAACGCGCCAGATGCGGTTGCTTTCTGCCGCCTCGTAATACTGAACCATGAATAGCGCTATATATTACGGTGTGACTCAGCTCAAACAGCGCGGAAGAATCGTGCAAAGCGAACTTAAAGAGCTGTCAACAGTTCGTAGAAATAAAATTCAAAAGTTTTAATTACGCAATCGTAGGAGGTGAAATTCCACACAATATTGCGCAAGGGCTGTTCAATCTGTACGGTAATTTACTACGACGGCGCGGACTACAGTATTTCATATATTACTGTTTATGAACTCGCTACGAGGAAGTAACGGTGTGAGTGAAGATAAAGGTATGTTTAAAAATTAGTTTCTATATACATACGAGTAATACAAACATTTCAACAAGTTAATCAGTATTCTTAAAAAGAACAACTCAAATTAATATTATTCGAAACAAAACTAAACTAAAACTATAGCATTATTTCAATCAAAATGTTTTATTAAAAACTATCTAAAAAAGTGGACTCCTTAGGCATAATAGACGCTGGCAGCATTCCCTGTCTGTATTACGAATTTATTCTTTGTCCGAGAAAGCTGCCTACTCTTTGGTCACCTGTGACGTCGACGAGCCTTTTGGAGAGTTGTTTGAATTAGTTTCGATCAAATTAAATTTTCCTCTTCTGTTAACAACATTGTGTTTTTGTTTTATTCTGCAATACCATCTTTTAATTTTAAATTGTTTGCATAGGGAAAACAAAGGACAAATTTTTGATTTTTATTTCGACATTTCTTTGCATTTGATGTCGTTTTGTGAAACTTTTGTCATTAATACTCATATTATCATAGGCGTTATCTGACAATGTCGTATAAAAAGTTTTTCGTTTTTACTTGTACATCTTTTGCGTGATGATGAAGTTTAATTATGAAGTATGTGATGGATGGTGAAGAGAAACATGTTGCTAAAGCCTTGGAAGAAGAAGCCTGTTTGAAACAATCATTATCGTTTTCTAATATGTAAAGTTATATCTGATTGTTGCTAGGCTTCTGTGTGTACGAGCTGTGTTGTTGTTTAATCCACCTATTCAAACAAATTGCTCCATGATACCATCTATGCATGACAAATTCTAATTTGATTAAAGTGTGTTTAATATTGACGAAAAATAAATGATTTAGTAATTTTGTACTTTACATTACCAAAGACAAGTTTTAGTGACAGATGATTTATACCCGTTTCGTCCGGTAAATAATTTTTTCAGTGGCTAAAATCGATAGCGATTGATTTATATGTTTCAGACCTAGATTCACATTGGTCCTGGTTTTCCGATATTTTACAACCGTTTCACACGGTACCCTCTGGGGGTGTCTGACAATTTATTTTTACGCGTACCTTATTTATGCTCGAATTCTTTGTTTCATGCGAAATTTTACTGTAAAAATATATATCAATTCAAATTCGGTGGTTCTTGCTTAAACAATCTCTTTTGAGTACTTTATATGAGCAATTGTATTTTTTGGCAGTTTGTTAAACTGACATACGCTAAATTCAAACGTCACTTACAGTATATTGTTTTCTTATTCTTAATCATAGACCTAAGAGTTAGACACAAGTCTCAACTGACTGATTCTGTGTACGCGTCTTCATTTGGCGCTTGTCGCTCAATGCGAGTCGCGGTGTGTTGTGCTAACCATAATGAACAACAATCTGTTTCTTGAATTCAAACGTATTTTGGGATACTTTTATTTATTCGATCTTTATTGCACAATAATTAACAATAAAATGTACAAAAGGCGGACTTAATACCCTAATTAAGGCATTCTCTACCAGTCAACCTTTAGGCAAGCTATTTTTATGTTAGCAATCAATAAATTGTTATCTAATTTTGTACTGTACTTAAAAATATTATTCAATAAACTATGACTTGCTTGTGAAATTGAGAATTTCCGTCTGTAAAAGTCCAAGGTGATCCTATAACAAAAACTTAATTTTAATCAAGAAAATACAGCCAAGCCAAATAACTAGGTATTACAGCCAGTATAATTTTAATTATAAATACCGCCAAACAAATTACTAGGTACAACCAGTATAATTTTAATCATAAATGGTGTAATTCAATGGCTAAAAATATCCAACATAATATTGTTTTTGCTGTCGAACTGTTGTAATCAGGCGTATATTTAAAAGGTGTTATGGCACATTTAATTAAATAAGCGAGCAAAAATTAAATTAAATGAGTGCCAAACAATTTTAAATGAGCCGGAAAGCTGTTGCGACTTCCGGAACATGTTAGGAAATGGAGGATTGTTCGAAAGGATTCCGGACCCAAAAAGTTATTATGACACCCGTTCTATTGTTCAGCTTGTTTATATAGTGCGAGTTAGAGTGTTTGCCCCAACCACATATAGCATTATTGCCTTGAATAAAACCACGAGACTGGGTTATGAAACGAGTTAGCCTCGAGGGAAATCTATCACTACATTAAAACTTATAGCATAAAAAAAAGTTGGAAAGCGTTGGCGCAGACAATGAATTTTATATTTTTCTTAGCTCTTTTTTACCTTATTTTTTTTACCAGTTGTCCACAGGATTAGATATAACGTGCCATTTAACTTCATAAGGTTCTATAAGTCACTCAAAGCTAGAGAGGGCTTTCCACAGAGTTTCCCTGCGTGATCAAATCAGAATAACCGACATGGCCTTAAAAATTGCAAGACTTAAATGGCAGTAGGCGGGGCATGTTGCTTGCAAAATGAATGGCAGATAGGGTCAAAGAGTTTTTCAGTGGCGACTGTATACCGGAAGATGCAGCGTGGGCTGACATTTGTATGGTTATGGCGGTTCTGCCACCAGGTCTTTGGACCTGGTCATGGTTGCGGGAACCCGTTGGATAAAATCAGCGCAGGACCGGTCATTGAGATGATCTTTTGGGAGCCCTATATATGTTCAGTAGAGGATTTTTTTTCGCCAAAATGATGATGATGATGATGACATTCTAGAGATTCTATATGTAGGAATTGAATACAGTAATTTAGTCACTACAGAAGCTCCAAAATTCGTTGTACCCGTTGCATTCTGCGAAAAAATTAAAACATGTACATGACAAAACGAGTGAACCTTAAATTAGATAAAATTCGGAATGCGCTTAAAAATGGAAATTTGAATAATCACATCGAAATAAAGGTTAAGGAGTTTTTTTACAAAATAAGCTCACACAAGGCATTATAAAATAGAACCAGAACCCCAAGAGCCTCGAGATTTCTCGGTTACCATAGGAAATACTGTATCAAGGTCTACCACCTGAAGTCAGCCATAATAACTCTATAATAAAACAATGCAACTACATCAATTTTGGGCTCATACAATTTATCTCGACTTGAATTTGATTTGTTCCGTCAAAAAAATAGCTTGTATTTTTATTAACAAAAACTTATGTCCATCACGTGACCCGTCTGCTCGTTTTCCCCCTATACTATAAAAAAAAAAAAAAATGTTATGATAGAGGGCTACATCTGTGGCCCTAACATGACCGGCCAAGTTTAGTTTATCTATGTTAATCTCTATGTGCGTTTCTTTCGTATGGCACTAGTTCGACAGTGACACAGGGAGAGAAAAATTAAACCTTGCCCGGCCAATAGCGCCACTGCACGTTGTTTTTTCAGGGTTTTCTTTATGACATTACTCCGAAGCTATGCCAAGTACTTAAAATTTAAATATCGCCTGTAGAAGTCAAGAAACATGAAATAAAATAAAAGACTTCTGATTTACTATTTAGCAAAGCCAAGTCAAAATAAATGATTAGAGCGTCTATTCTGAACCGTTTCCAGAATAAGTTTTATTTAGTTCAAAGAGGAAAGTTTTTTTGTTTAAACATAACGTATAAATAATAAAGCCTATATGCCTATGTACATTTAATTGCGGGATGTTATCTTCATTTTAGAATGAGCGAGCTTGGCTCGTAGTTTGCCTGCGCGCACAGCACATAACCGATTGCTTCTCAGATATGCACATTTTGTAACAATATTTTTTCAAGGCTGGCAAGGGATAAACAATTCTCTTGGGGTCACTGGTCCCCATTGGCGATGGTGACCAGTTCTTATTGGCAATCCGAATGCTTGTTTCTTGACTTTTTTTATAAAAAGGCATGTACAGTTAAGATTTGAAAAGATTTTTCACATTTGTACCTTATTATATTGCAATAGGATGCAAGTGGAAAATCATTAGATTTCTCGATCGTACATAATTTCAAGATCACTTACCCATAGAGCCCTCGGTGTTGGCGACAGGCACAAACGACCTTCTTAGAATAGCCTGAATAGTTTTTTATTAAATTTGGTTTTTCCTTGTCAGTCGTGCGTCTTCATTTGATGTTGTCTTTTACCGCTCTTATACAAGTTTATTTTAACACATTATTGTTATTAGTTCATACAAGTATTATTTGTATTATTTCCGAGCCCGACCGTCAACACTCGGTGTTGGAATTTGACATACAATATTATTTTTAGCCCAATGTGAATAAAGGTCTCTTTTCTTGTTAACGAGAGTATTTAGTGTCATTATTAAAACGCATACGCTTACAATAAATTCAACCCAATTTGGTTTGTAAAACCATATTGTGCGTTCTTTGTATTTCGAAATTGCGTTATAGCCCAGGATTTAATCAAACTTTAAACTTTAAACATAAAGCAAACAAAAGAGTTTGTAAATAAATGTCTCTTGCATTTTTTGCATGCATATTGCATATTGTTGACTCGCTGTGTTATGTAAATATACTGAAATTAAACGCGTTCAG
The DNA here is from genome assembly GCA_963691745.1 of Ditula angustiorana. Classification (NCBI taxonomy): domain Eukaryota; kingdom Metazoa; phylum Arthropoda; class Insecta; order Lepidoptera; family Tortricidae; genus Ditula; species Ditula angustiorana. The sequence goes on along the minus strand of OY829482.1, from coordinate 10,130,157 downwards.
TTATCTCCAGGCTGGCCAACTCAATTGTCATGAGGGTAATGAGGGCGTTTTAACCGCCATCAATATTGGCAAAAATATACCAGAATTTTAAAGAAAGGGATGGCAACTAGCATCTACATTTGACATACTTACATCAAAGCTTTGTCTTGAACAGTACCTGGTTTTACTCAAGAGTGGAGCCTTCGAGTAGGGGGGGGGGATCACGTCGTCAAAGTTCAGTCAGAAATGGGTCATCACTGAGATTAGAACACAGAGGTGGTCGACCAGGACCCAGTCCAGGGGGGAGGGGGCATGGCTCTCATCTGCCCTCCCTGGACTCGCCCTTAGTTTAACAAAACAAATTGATTGGACAGCACCACCCCTTCAAAATTCAGTCAATAAGTTATTAGTGATAATGATGGCTAATTCAAATGCCCAATACAATTCGACCTTGCATTTGTTATTTTCACAATTTAAATAACGGGCTTTAATGAAAATAAATTCAGGGACATCCTAGGGTACATGTACTGCGCGCCATTTTACAACGAAATTTCAAATAATGTCATTTGCTTATTTATTTAAGCTTTATTGCAGAACACAAACAATTAATGCACAAGTAGCTGTACTAATTCCCTATGGCATTCTAAACCAGGCAACTATCAAGTTAAATAGATAATTAGTTAGTGCAGGATAGTGTATCAAGAAAAAAAGAGTATAATTATACTAATACAGTTCGCCTTTGTACATCACTTTATCTCTTTTTGTCATTTATGTTTTTTTTGTACAATAAAGAATTTACATACATACATACATACATATACATACAAAATTTATATACTACACAACAAGATATTTTGTTGGTACAATTATTAACAGTCTTAAAAAGTTCAATGGCACATAGCATCGACTACGAGTATATCTTGTCATCATCATTAACCACCTTCTTAGCGCTTTTCTCCATTTCTTATCTCAAAGTATAGACCGTTTGACAAGGGCTGCCTCCGAAAATCTATGAAACTGCCATTAATCTCGTAGAAATTAGGCCCCAGTTCTTGTGAAATGACCTATACTTATAATAAGATAGTAAACAAACATTATATTGTAATAGGGCCTTCACGGTAAGAGTTTGGAACACTGTCCGTTTTTATGAATGTTTAGTATTTGAATTGTTAAGGAAGGTAGAAAGGACGGTTCCAAACAAGAGTCTCGAGGCAGAAGCCTTAGAGACAACACGTGTTTCAAATAATAAACCAAGAAGTGAAAAGTTATTGTTTTACTGTGAGTAATCAGTAGAAGGATCCCCGTCGAGCTACACCACCCACCACATGGTGGAGGTCAAGATTATCGATAATTGATCGATCAGGAGGACGCGCATTAAGGTCGTACGCATTTTTATAACTATTTGTCTAATATGTAATTTAGCAGTAGAAAAATAGAAAGAAGAAGATGGATGCCGTGAAGTTTAGCGGGCTTAATGACGTTGAAGATTTTTTATTTCAATTTGATGCAGTGTGCATTCTCAGAGGCTGGAATGATTGATGACCCAGAAGAAAGCAGCTATTGCATGGTACCTCGAAGGACCTGCGCTGCAATGGTACAAAACCCATTTTCGTACTTTCCAAACGTATGAAGATGTATCTGAGAAGCTGAAGGAGCAGTTTCCTTCTCAGACGGATTATGTGCAAGCATTTTATTATAGGAGACAATCACCGACAGAATCGTTGATTGCTTTTTTTTACGACCTGGATGGTCTGGCGTATAAAGCAAAAATCGTGGATGATACAAGATTTATCCAACATTTTATAAAATCAGTAACACATGAAAATCAATGGTTACTTGCCGCAACTTTGTTTAGCTCGAAAGAAGAGCTAAGGAAAATAATAATACAGATGCAAGATGTTTTTAATCAAGAAGGAGATACAGGCGCAAAGAAGGTTGAGATATCAATTTTTTGTGAAGAGCAACACGTCCATGTTCCTCAGGCACAAGGTAATCAGTTGGTTTACGGAACTCCGAAGACTCCAGCTGCTGTCATTGATCCAAATAGGGTGCAGTATCAAGATGTGATGCCATCATCCAGAGGAGTCATAGGTTTGGTGACACAAACCAATATAAGTAATGGGTATGCTGATGAGCTTCCCGTTATATCACTGCACGTCAATAATATGTGTTGTGATGCACTACTTGATACAGGAGCATCAGTGTCTGTCATTTCTAGTTCTCTTGCTGAGAGTTTGCAATTAAATTGTGAACAAATGCCGAGTTTTCCGTTACGTGCCGTTGGCGGAAATAATATTCAAGTACAAGGCACCGCTAAAACTTCATTTATACTCGATGGACTTTATTGTTCGCTGAGACCGCTGGTGATCGAAGATACTGCTGATATCATGATCCTTGGTCAAGATTTCTTGAAGGCAAATGAAGCCGTAATAGATTTTAAATATAATGTGTTGACATTGAAAGATAAATTTCATATATATTTCAATTCAACATCGGATGACAGTCCAGAAGAGACTAATTGTTCAATTCAGCCATTGGTAAATGTGTGCAATAAGTTATCACCGAGTAAGTCCGAATATGTTTATTTTGCTGATTTACCGACAGAGAATCAAGGAAATAAGCAGATAGAGCGATGTTCTATGGTCGAAGCAGAAAAGAAAGTTGAGACATATGTCAAGGATTGTCAAATATGTCAAGAGCAAAATGTAAATAAAATTATCGCTCCGCTATTGCCGTTATGTGGGAGTTATTTAAATGTGCCACAAAGGATACAGACTAAGTTTGCGAAGCGGGTAGCTTTGGTAAATATGGCCAAAGGAAGAAAAAAAAAGAGAGGCGCAAACAAGATAAAAATGAAATCATGACAAAAAGGCGAAGTTTGTTACCCATCAATCGATAATAGGAACTGTTGTATAATGCTATCACGAAATGATCTGAATGTGTTGTAAATGATGTATTGTTTTTGTAATTTGTAAAGATTTTAATGTTTTGTTTATTTTTCATGTTTCAACGTCATATGAGCCGCTGTACCAAAGGAGATGTGAGCGACGTATTTGTCATTTAAATATAATTTGTTTAATTTTTATGCATGTAAAAGCGAAGGGACCCGCGGGGTGTGCAAAGCGCGCGGGGGCGGTCCGGCGAGACTTTACCGCCGTTAAAAATTATTGCACCAGTGTCGTTGACAGCTTTTGCCCACACCGCACGTCGCTTCAGCTAGTAAACTGTCATTGTACCGTCCTCTTTTCAATAATAAAAATTGTCGTGGAATTTTTGGCCTAATTTTCGGAGTTTAAAACCCTGCCTGCTACAAGTGGTCTTCAAACCGGATCCTGAATGTTTAATACTCCGCCGTCGAAAAAAATGGTCAATACAAGAAGTACAGTCCGCAAGGAACAAGAAAAGAAAAAGGTCACGGGCACCGAGCATGAACCTGCACCGTCTACTAGTGGACTAAACAAGCAAGATGTGGAAGTAAACGTGAAAACAGCCCGAAAGTTACCGTTGAACACCGGAACTGAAACCGGAAGTGTAAAATATGAGCTACCTAAGACTGAACACGTACCTGAGACGGAGTTGCCGATAGCACGGAAATGCTTATCACTGTCAAAAAGGTCTTCATCATCTTCTGTTGAGGCGCGTAGGAAAAAACTAGAACTTGAAGCGGCTGAAGCAAAAGCACGAATACAGATAGAAATCATCAACAAACGTTTGGAAGCGGACCTAGCGGAGTTAAACGACGAATACAACAGTCCACCGTCTATAACCGACAACCGAAGTGCAGTTGATAGATGGATAGATAGCAGCCAGCGCGAATTGGAGACGCATCAGCCTGTTGCTAACCAGGAACAACTTACAGTTTTGACGCGCCCGCCGGTGACCTTGGACGCCGGCACAAATGGACCGATTCAACAGCTAGCTGACGCACTTAAGGATATTGTCACTACTTCTATCAACAACAATCAACATATGAACCTCCTGAGCCGCATCAGCACACCGAAGGAACTACCGCTGTTTGCAGGCGATCCAATGGAATGGATACAATTTAAAATGGCATTTGAAGAGTCAACTCGAGTATGTAAATTTACTGACTCAGAGAACCTATGGCGCCTTAGGAAATGTCTCCGAGGGCCCGCCAAGGATGCTGTCACTGCATTACTTATCACAGCAACCTCTCCTGAAACATTGATGTCCACACTGGAATTACAATTCGGAAATCCTGACGAAATTTTGACCCGGATCATGCTGGACATCAAAAAGTTAAACCCTGTGTCTCCAGAGTATCACAAAGACATTGTTGTGTTTTCAAATAAAGTAAAAAACTACGTTGCAGCTGTGCGCGCACTAAGTCGAGAAGAATACCTACATGGAACAAGTTTAGTCACCGTTGTGTTATCGAAGCTGCCTACCATCCTGTTGTCTAAATGGGCCGACTACAGATATTTACACGACACTGCAAGTTCGACTCCTAGACTTAACTTGTTATCTCAATTTCTTCACGAAGAAGCGGTAAAAATTGCACAGTGCAGTGTTACGTTATTAAATACGCCAAGGGACAATTACAGGCGAAAATATACCGAAAATAGTCACAAGTATATAGACAATAGTGCTAATCATTCACAAACATTATTATTACAAAGTGGACAAAGTTATGTGAAGTGCCGGTTCTGTCACGTATCAAGCCATAATTTACCAGACTGCAAAAAGTTCAAAAAAGCGTTAAGAAAAGATCGCTGGCGGTATGTGAAACGGAGCGGTTTATGTTATAAATGTTTGTTATCGCATCACGACAGAATAAACTGCCCCGCGCCGCTGTGTGACGTTAATGACTGCAAGCAATCGCATCACCGTTTGTTGCATTTCGTGCCGAGTGAAAGACAGAGTGAGAACAATAATAGTACGGTAGAAGTGACCGAAATTGAATCACAAACTAATTCGGAAGTGGTGGCGCACATCAACGGGAACTCTTGTTGTAATGTTTACCTAAAAGTCGTGCCTATAAACATTCACGGCCCATGCGGTGTAATTAAAACTAGTGCTCTGCTCGATGACGGCTCCACCGTAACACTGATAAGCGCCGAGCTCGCCGGCCGAGTGGGGCTGCGCGGCCGCCGGGAATGCATGCGTGTGCGCGGTGCGTGGAACGATACTGAACTAGTGTGCGAGACTCACCTAGTCGACTTAACCTTGTCTAACAGGGATGGACATTTGTTTACGATTAGCGCGCGAAGTGTTGATGAACTTAATTTACCACATCAAAACATGAACTTTATAAACTGTAATAAGTTCAAACATTTAACAAAAATTCAAGAGCATTTATCCAGTGGACAATTAAAACCCGAAATTTTAATTGGGCAAGACAACTATCACTTACTCTTACCTTTGGAATTGATAACTGGTGGTACCCCTCAAGAACCGTGTGCGACCAAGTCGCCACTTGGCTGGTCTGTCCACGGCAGGGTGCCCACGCGTGGGAAACCTCCTGCAACTACGCCGCATGTCACCATGTTCATCGCTAACGACGACGTCAGCCATGACGTCACCGAGGATAGCCGCTTGTTACAAGAAATTCACGAAGAAGTTCGGCGTTCATTCACATTCGACTCCTTGGGCGTTGGAAGTAAGCCTCGGCAAAATTACGACGAGGAACGTGCCCGGGAACAGCTGGACCAAACTTCTACACTTATTGATGGCAAGTGGCACGTTGGGCTTCCCTGGAAAGATGAAAATTGCATAATGCCCGACTCCTTTCCTCACGCTTTGTCGCGATTGAAAGCAGTAGAACGCAAGATGGAAAAATGTGATAAATATGCCGAGAGATACAAGGATCGCATCCAACATTTGCTTAACAACGATTACGCGCAAGAATTGAATAATACGGAATCTACAGGCAACATTTGGTATTTACCTCATTTCGGCGTTGATAACCCGAATAAAAAGAAATTACGGCTAGTTTTCGACGCCGCAGCAAAGACGAACGGCATGTCGCTGAATGATTACCTGCTTAAGGGTCCAGACCTACTTCAGTCGCTTTTTGGAATAATGCTTAGATTTCGTGAACACAGAATAGCCGTAACCGGCGACATTAAAGATATGTTCCTGCGAATAAAAATAAGAAAAGAGGACCAGAAAGCCCTACGGTTCCTATACAGAAATAGTCCCGATGATCCTGTAAAAAGCTACGTTATGACCTCATTGATATTTGGAGCTAATTGTTCGCCATTCATCGCCCAACACATAAAAAACAAGAACGCGCAACGCTTCGAGCGCACGCACCCAGCTGCTTGTTATGCTATATATAATCAACACTATATGGACGATTATATAGACAGCTTACCTGATGAAAAAACTGCCATTCAACTAATACAAGACGTAAAATCGATACATCAGCAGGGTAGCTTTGAGGTACGTAACTGGACGTGCAATAGTAAACAAGTACTTGATACTATTCCAAAAGAGACTCTCGGCGAGGCAGCTGTAAGGTTTAATATCGGAGGGCAACATGAAAGCGAAAGAACACTCGGCTTAATCTGGTTTCCACACGAAGATGCTCTGGGCTTCGACATATCATTCAAGAAAATTCCTGAAAATATAATTAACGGGACAAAACGGCCGACTAAAAGGGACATGTTACGAGTCGTCATGTCAATATTCGACGTTTATGGATTTCTGGCCCCGTTCACTATAAATGGAAAAATTATATTACAAGAATGCTGGCAAGGAAATATTGATTGGGATGATTCAATACCAGATGCAATTTACGACAAATGGTGCAAATGGATAAAATGTTTACAAACATTAAATAAAATACGGCTGCCTAGATACTACCATGCAGCCGCAGTAGGAGCGAGCGAGTCGGGAAGCAAACCGATCGTCAGTCAGACTCAGGCGCCGCCGCTAGCCACTGCGCCCGCGCCGCTCGCGCCGGGCCCGCTTACGTCACAGTCACTGAGCGCCGCCTGCTATACAAACCTGCAGTTACACGTGTTTTGCGACTCCTCGAGTAAAATAATGTGTACAGTTGCTTATTGGCGCTGGAATAGTAACGCGCAAGTAAATAAAGCATTCATAGCGAGTAAATGTCGAGTCGCGCCGAACAAAACTACCACAATACCGCGCCTCGAGCTACAAGCCGCCGTGCTAGCCGCCCGCTTAGCTGACACGATATTAAAGGAGCATAAATTACAAGCGGAGCGTAAAGTATTTTGGACCGATTCAAGTACGGTACTGCATTGGATACGCAACAAATGTCGAACGTACAAACCGTATATAGCTAATCGTCTGGGTGAAATAGACGAACTGACCTGTAGCAGTGAGTGGAGATTCGTGCCGACGAAGCTTAACATTGCCGATCTGGGCACGAGAGAAACTTATGACACTTCCATCCTGCAAAATGAGTGGCTTTATGGACCCGACTACCTGCTCAGCGATGAATCGGCTTGGCCGAAGGATGTTCTGGCACCTGAAATAAATGAAAATAATTTAGAATATGTATGTGTAATGAAAAGGAAGGAAGTTGACTTACCTGTACCGGAGCCGTCTAGGTTTTCGTCCTGGTTGCGCCTACTTAGATCTACGCATATGGTATTTACCTTTATAAACCGATGTAGAAAACTTACCGATGACGTCACAGGCACTACTACTATGGGGAACGCTGAAAATTTATTGTTGAGGCACTCGCAAAATCAGACTTTTGGACAAGAGGTGAGTGACTTAAAGCTAGGAAAATATATACAGAAAAATAGTAGAATACTTACCTTGTCACCGTTCCTCGACGAACACGGCGTCCTGCGCGCGGGGGGCCGCATCGACGCGGCCGACGACGTGGCACCTGAAACAAAGAGACCGGCGATCCTGGACGGACGGGATTACGTGGCGCGGCTGATAGTGAGCTTCTACCACACTAGCGCTGCTCACGGGAACCAAGAATTGGTGGTAAATAATCTGAAACAGAGATATTGGATTACTAAAATAAGACCTACAGTGAAGAACGTCGTATCTAAATGTATGATTTGTCGCATTAAAAAATGTAAGCCAGAGGTACCAAGAATGGGAGACTTACCGTATGCTAGAATGGCTCATCATCAGCGCCCTTTCTCTTTCTGTGGGGTTGATTTATTCGGTCCCATGGAAGTTACGATCGGAAGACGGCGGGAAAAGAGGTATGGCGTCCTATTTACATGCTTGACGGTAAGGGCCATACATTTGGAGACTGTTGCGACGCTTTCGTCGGACTCATTTATAATGGCTCTCCGCCGCATGGCTGCGAGACGCGGCTGGCCGCAGCAAATTTTCTCTGACAACGGTACAAACCTGAGAGGCTCTGATGCAGAACTCAAGCGCTCCATTCAAGAACTGGATGAAGAGACTCTGAAGAATGAGGCCATGAATCACGGATCTAAGTGGACGTTTATCCCCCCCGTAAGCCCACATTGGGGTGGGGCGTGGGAGAGACTGATCCGGAGCGTCAAGAATTCCCTGAGAACTATTTTGAAAACGCGAGCACCAAGAGAAGAGACATTAAATACTTTGCTCGCTGAAGTCGAAAATATAGTGAATAGCCGGCCATTGACGCATGTCTCGGTTGAGCCCAACAGCAATGAGACGTTGACGCCTAATCATTTTCTCTTGGGGTCCTCATCAAATTTACCTCAGATTGGTGTTTACGACGATTCCGAATTTTACTTGAGAAAGCAGTGGCGTATATCACAGCTGCTTGCTGACCAATATTGGAAACGTTGGGTTAAAGAGGTTTTACCCGACCTAGTGCCACGGAAAAAATGGCATGCAGAGCAGAGACCTTTACAAGTGGGAGACCTTGTGCTGCTAGTAGAGCCCGACGGACCCCGAAATGTGTGGCCACGGGGTATAATTCAGAAGGTCATGCCTGGAAGAGATGGTCGAGTCAGAATGGTACAAATTAAGACCAAGACTGGCGTACTTACCCGATCCGCCACACGCGTCGCTCGTCTACCAGTTGGTCATGAGTGCTGCTAAGGCAGCACTGGGGTGGGGCATGTGAGCGACGTATTTGTCATTTAAATATAATTTGTTTAATTTTTATGCATGTAAAAGCGAAGGGACCCGCGGGGTGTGCAAAGCGCGCGGGGGCGGTCCGGCGAGACTTTACCGCCGTTAAAAATTATTGCACCAGTGTCGTTGACAGCTTTTGCCCACACCGCACGTCGCTTCAGCTAGTAAACTGTCATTGTACCGTCCTCTTTTCAATAATAAAAATTGTCGTGGAATTTTTGGCCTAATTTTCGGAGTTTAAAACCCTGCCTGCTACAGGAGAGATGACCTCAAGAGAATGATGACCGCATGCAGTTCATCATTGGGCATATCGGATGATGTCCGATCAACCAGATGAAGCTCCTAAAATGCTCATAGAGTTGTGGGAGTGGGCATGCATCATGTCTGTCATCGGGGGATCTGAACATCCACGAGTCTGGTGTTGTTGTGTCGTTTAGTCACTTTATTTTACGCCCATTTTGCCCAATTGAAATATATTCTTTATAAAAACGGTCGTCTGAGGTCATATCTTCTATATGAACAAGCTGACGCAGGTTTTTAAAGGAAAAATATCGTTTAATTGTGTGCTACATTCTTAGTAGTGAAGGCATTCACGCCTAAACATAGTTATGTGATATTATGTGTGCTAATATGATTTTCTTTACATGTAATAATGCCGAAGCAATCCGATGTCGTCTCTGCTGTGCGACGCAGCATCATGATCGGGATTGGCGCTTAAGGATGCAGTCGAGATGGCTGACCCATCATGAGACGCTGCCTCGTGACAGCAAAGAAGCAAATGAAATTAATATTGACTATGTTAATTAAGTTAGTTATTTAAGTTAGTAGTTAGTCTGTGTTTGAGTTTGTTAGGGATTTATTTTAGCTAGAAAAAACTAAAATAGCTGGCTCAAGGTTGATCCGGGGATTAATTGAGTCCAGGAATTTTAGTAATCAGTAGGGGAGTAAGGACCTACGTTAGCATGATGTTTAATGCCTTCAGCCTTAAATAATGCTAATGGAGTTAACACTCTCAGCGCCGAAGTACAAGATGCTACTAAGGTGTCCATTAGTTAATATGATAGTAGCATAAGGCCTTAAATAATTTGAGGTTATGTACGTGGCATTGAGTGTGGTAATAGACATTTTGACAAATTGTAAGTCAAATGTGACAAGTAACCTTAAATGGGTTTAAGGTTATTTATGGTCGCTACTCAGCTAGACAAGGGTTGTGCGTAGACTTTTTAAATGGGGTTTTTAGCTACGCAAAGACTGGCATTGTATTTGACAGTTGTGATAAAGCTCATGGGGGTGTACCTGGCTTAATCTGCTAAGCAGTCTGTCAAGCAAAGTCTGTCTAGTTCTTAGGGGAACCAACCTGAGAAATTTGTGAATCTTCCCCCTTAGGTAGACTTTTAGGGTTAGACTAGGTCTCCACCCTCTGATAGGGACGGGAGATGTAATAGGGCCTTCACAGTAAGAGTTTGGAACACTGTCCGTTTTTATGAATGTTTAGTATTTGAATTGTTAAGGAAGGTAGAAAGGACGGTTCCAAACAAGAGTCTCGAGGCAGAAGCCTTAGAGACAACACGTGTTTCAAATAATAAACCAAGAAGTGAAAAGTTATTGTTTTACTGTGAGTAATCAGTAGAAGGATCCCCGTCGAGCTACACCACCCACCACAATATCATCACGGCTAGCATGGGTCTCTATTTTCTCGCTCGTTAGTCGGTCTGTCTTTCTCTATTTTGCTTACTAAGCCAAACAGACCGAGTGACTAAGCTTGTGGCGACCACTAGGGCTAGTCCTTTAGATCATATTCATATAATTATAATTAAAGTAAATTACGATCGAAGGGTACACCGTCCTGGATGACTTTTGGTGGTGGGTCGAACTGCCGACCGGAGTCGTCGCACGGGCCGATGGACCATTCGATCTTCATTATAACCCTTACGATGCATCGATTCATTTTACTTGCTAAGCAATCGTAGTCGCCCGTACCTCTCGCGAGGACTTCGATTTGAGATATTCAGGCCACAAAAAAAAACACAACAAGATATAAAATTCAAACGTATCGTCAAGAGGGTCTTATTTTTCTTGGATAGGGATGTTTGGAAATGATCTACATGTATAGACAAATAAATACATATATCTATGACTCGAGTACCAACATTCATATTTATCAGAAAAATATTTGCCTCTCACGGTAATAAAACCCGCAACCTCTAACTTTTCAGTCAAAGTCACCAACCACTAGGCTATATTTTATGTTCATCGATATTAATCGAATTTTCACCTAAAAGCATATTTTAGAACCCCATTATCGAAACATGTTTCAATTATTAAATTAACAGCAATAATGAGGGAGCGAACGACGGTTTAGATCGGTAAATTATTGTGCTAAATATTCGTTAAATAAATGATCAAGTCAAAATCAATAGTCCGAACAATTTTGAAATTCGGATTTACCGGTGTTGAAATACAAACTCCAACAGATGTGTACATGCAGTAAATTACATATTGTCATATATAGGTACTAAATTCAAGGCAGACAACAGAAGTTCGGTTAAAAATGTTGGGCAGTACATACTGGCCCAAGTATGTCCTGTATATTTATGACAATGTACGAGATGAGGTTATTATCATTCAATGACACGCTTAAAAAAACAATATTTACATTATAACCCTTTCTTGCTGCGGCAGTCAATAAAAAAAACTACTTGCTCCTTTCTCTTCGTTCATAAACAGAATAAAATACAAAAATACAAATGATAGGTACAGAATTTTGACATGGTATTAATAAACAAAGTCGCTATCCGTTCCTGTGTGTTCTCAAATCTTCGGCTGTTTACTCCTTCTAATCCATACAACGGATTTTGATACTTTTTACACTGTAATTAAGATTTTTTTTTATGGAAGATCTTTATGGATAATCGACCAAGTAATTGCTTAACCACTTTTGAACTTTATGCCTTTGTAATGCGGTCGAAAAGTGGTCAAGGAATTTTTGGGTCGACTATACATTACCCATGCGAAGCCGGGGCGAGTCGCTAGTAACATAACAAAGTAAACAGAATTGTAAGTACGTGCCAACAATCCCAAATGTGTTGTATTCACAAACACTGTCTTTAGCTGGCATTTGTCTTCATTTGTTATCTGTGACGAATGAAGACGAAATATACAAGTGAGCACGACGTTAAAAGAATGAAAGTAAAAAAAATATACTAAATCTTTCTTACAAAAGGCGTTTTGTCGATTTAAAAAGTGAAACTTTTTAAACAAGACCAATTTTTTGCTCAGACAGTCCACAATGCTTTTTAAATAATTGTCAAGTGCGAGTCGAACTCGCGCATCGCGGGTTTCGTACCAAGAGGCATCTTATTACCTATTCTTCTTTTTTACTTGACACTCGTATCTAAGAATAAAATTATTGCTAACCTAAAGTAATTAAATTTTTACCTTTCTATAAATATTTATGTTACATAGGTACTTTCTTTTGAGTGATTAATAATTAGTTTACGAGAGTTAATATTGTGTATTAAATACCATACCTGTTTTCAACCCTTTTTATTAAATTGATGAAGATTTGCATAAAAAAATCGTTTGTGACAGAAAGCCAGATGAACGTATCAGTAATCATTTAAGAGGAGTGTGAACCCAGCCCGAAAAAGCGCTCCCCATACAAACGGCGATAACGTTTTCCACCCTCTAAACCTTAACCTATAGCAATGATTTTTTGGTATGTTGCCGTTATGTCTAGGACCTAGGTTTGTAAGTTTTGATTTTTTAAATATTCTTCATAGATTTGAAAATATTTGCATTTTAGGAGTTTCATACGAAACAAAAAACGTCAATATTTTTGAAAACATCAAGAATATTTAAAAAATCAAAACATACAAACCCAGTTCTGAGGCATCATGACAACATACCAAAAAATCATGGCAATAGGTTAAGGTTTAGGGGGTGGAAAACGTTATCGCCGTTTGTATGGAAAGCGCTGGGTTCACACTCCTCTTAAGGAGTTCCGTGTATTCGTTTAGAGGCATAGAATATAAAATTAATAAACTGTATAAAAATAGTAAACTGTATAAGAATTTCGAGCTTATACACAAAATAATTACATACAGGCTTTATCACTACGCTCAACAAATACTATTTAGATTTACAAGCCTCTTATTCACATTAATTTCACGTTGTATGTTTCTTAAGATTTTTACCAGAACACAGTATCAGGCAGTAAAAACTATTGAATAAAAAGTATTGATTTAAGTTTTTTTAAAGTACAATAATGTATAACCTACTTGCATAATTGTATTTTAAAAGCTGACTTTACTCAATGTTTTCCAAGTATTTGTAATTTTCATTTAATACTGAAAGATTTTATCACGAGCAAGGCACATATTATTTAATCCACAAGGTTTTTAAGGCTTCACAAATTTCTTCTTCAAAAGATTTTATTAATCTTCTTGTTTGAGCAGAAAATTCGTTTGTCTAACATAAAGACAACGCATCAAAAAACTAATTCCACCGAAAACTTGTTTAAAGTCCTGATTTAGCTTTTCTGTTTATGAAATTCTTTTGACATGGCTTAATTATTAGTTAGAATTTCAAGAAACTTTTTAGGCACTGAAAGTTAAGGTCGAGATTCCTAAATAAATATTACCAATCAAACTTTGTCCACTAACTAAATTATGTAACTGTAAAATGAATAATACATTTTTGTAACCGAAATTTATTCCGATTTTTATTGTTTTAATGTTAAGCATTCAAATTGTTAAATTTAAATACTATCCAATGACAACAACTGGTGACAGGCTAGCCGAGTGTGAGATCATCGGTTAAGACTGTGTGCACATCTAGTTTTTCCGTTGAATAAACTGTGTCTTATTTTATATCAGAATTTATTTTCAATTATGAAATTGGATTAAATTTATTCTCAAATTTTAACGTCTTTCCCAATAACGAATCATACAAATTCTTCATAGTGTTCAAACCGTATAGTATTGCTCAAACCAACTTCAAAAATACTCTTGATGTTAACCTGGTATACACGTGAGAGTCTTATTTAATTCATAACTATTTAATACGGGCGTGTGTCTTTATTTATCAGTTGACAGTTGACATTTGACTGAAATAGACCATTTTTATCTCTAGAACATCAAACAGCGTAAGCAAAGCCGTGGACAGAATCTAAAAATATAGTATAATTAAGCTGGCTACCGTCCAACAATATCCTGGTTTTTAAAACTAGCATTCCCCAAGGATGTCGTCAGTTTTTTATTCTTCTCTCTTATTGGATCGGGTTATATAAAGTTGAAACTTTTCCGCGCTTTATTGGGCTTTACATATGTGAACTTTACTATGATTTAAAGTTTTATAGAAGGAGATTGGTAATAAGAGCAGTGACTAAGGCCATTTCTATTCGAACTTTAAAAAAAAACTAGCCAATTTTTTACATTGTAAGTTATTTTTAAGTTGAATATGTGTATACTATTTTCCATACGGATACGGTGTTCAATAATAGAGTATTATAATACTTATTTTATTTTTGGAATGGTCCCTTTGAATCTATTTATTAGGATTACCTAAAATCCCCGCAATATATTCGTGCACGCAATGCGTAGGTCCCCTTTTTTATCCCGGCAATACATCGTGCTCGACTCCATTTTGTTTTGACTTGGACCTTGAAAATGACTTAATATTTTGACTTTTTAATTAATTATTTATCAACTTTTTAACTAATCTTTCTGTATGGAAACTATAAAGATAATACGAGGAACGGTCATTTTCTGCCATTTTGATTATTATTCTTGAACTACAGTAAACAAAATATTTTATTATAAAATAAAACCTTTGTTTTGGTATAAAATTGTAGATTTGTAAATGGATAACTTTCATATAACTATTAGTAATAAACTCTTAGATCTAAAAGGTTTCAAAGGAATACTGCAAGATTATTAATTCTCCAAGGAGACCCCAACAAGAGGAAAGGGCTCTTAGGAGTAATGTATAAGTTTCTTGCCTAAACTAGGTTACAAAAGTAATAAGTTTATAGGCAAAAATAGCCTGCCGTATAACATTTTTACTTAACTAGTTATATAGTATCGAATAAAAAAAATGTAAGTAACAAAGTGAATTCCTTAACAAAATTAGAGCCAATTGATGTCAATGACAAACTTACAAACACAGTTCTAATGAAACTATTTTACTACAGTAAACAGATTTTTCGTCTCATTGTAGTCAGTTTTTGAAACCAAGCTGTAATATTAGCTTTGCATATCTATTATGTGCATACGAAGCGTTTTCATGTGGTTGACCGGACGCCTCATATTCAAAAGTTGACCATTTCCTTTGACCAAAATGTTTTTTAAAGTAAATAGTCAAAATTTTAAGTCGATAGTATTAGTAGTTTCTGAAATACAGCGCCGTAATATACAGACAGGCGGATAGACGGACGGCCGGACAGATGGATTGACACGCATTATAAGGGCTCCTTTTTTTCCTTTTTTGTATGAAGTCCTAAAAAAGGAGATTAGACTCTTACTTGATAAGTTTCAGTTAAGACAGATAAGTAAACATTCTTACGAAAAGTTTATTGTTTTGTCGGATCTATATCCGCATTCAGAACCTAAAGTGTTAAGGCTTTAACGT
Source organism: Ditula angustiorana (assembly GCA_963691745.1). Lineage (NCBI taxonomy): Eukaryota > Metazoa > Arthropoda > Insecta > Lepidoptera > Tortricidae > Ditula > Ditula angustiorana. The sequence continues at coordinate 10,114,515 of OY829482.1, read as the reverse complement.
TAAGTTTCAATTACTATGGAAACAGATTGCTACGAATACACGCCGCTAGAGGCGCTGTCTCTATTTCCATAGTAATTGAATAATTAACGCTAAACCGTTCCAGACGCTTATTGTGACAAAAACTTACACTAAGTAAAGGCATAGATTGTCAGAAAGTTTTGGCTTACTGGGCAATTCTCATGCCAGTAGGGATAAAGTCACATTTTAGATATGTCAGATCATAGCAGTCATAGCTGTCTGTTTTTGACATTTCTTGAATGTGAGATTAATCTCGATGAACTTGCACCTAGCAATAACTACTCTAAACGCGTGAACTCGCTACGTAACTCAGTGCGTCTCTCTCCTACTGGACTAGTTAAAACGAGACGCACTGAGTTACGTAGTATGTTGTAACGAGAAAGTTCGTGCTAGGTGCACTGGACCAATGAAAAAAAAAATAATAGCATTAGTCCACATGCTTCACTTTAATCATAAGAGACATAATTATTAGAAAGGCAAGTTTACGTCTATGTATAATCCAACTGACTTGGAAAAATTACGTAATCTTTCTGTTGTTTTATTTCAACAATAAGCAACAGTTTGATGACAATAACTGTAATTTTAGGTAAGAATGTTAACAACTAAATACTTAAGAATTAATTTGGTCTACAAACTATGTGTTACTTAACGTCTAGCGTTACGTTTGTTTAACGAAACCCTTTAAAGCCGTCGTAGGTGAAAAATGTATGGCGATAGTGGGGCCAAACAAATACAGGGCCGGAAAGAAACGGGAAGAGGAAACGGGGATCCGCTCTTGTGTTTATAAGACAAACAGTAGTGTATATTTATGACCTTTTGATGCCCCGTTTGACGTATTTTCAAAAGCTTTCCTTCCAGTAATGAGGAAATGTTTTATTTAAGTTGCGTTAGTAATAAATAAGAAAATAATTAATTCAAGTTTGTTTTGATACCCTTTGATGTATGTGGTCTAGTGATCCCTGTAAAGTACTTTTATATTTCCCAAGTCAAAGAATAATATAATAAATATGTCTGAGTAGATTTTGTGCAGAAAGAGAACCGTCGTGATTAGTATGAACGCCCATACTAACCGCGACGGTTCTCTTTCCGCACAAAGTCTAAATATTAAAATTTGTGCACCTTACGTTACGACATAAATTTCATTCATAAATTATGTGGTACCTATCAAATTAAATTAGCTTGAAACGTATAGTTAATTAAGATTCGTTCTAAAATTCTTGCGCGCTCATTCTTACGCATTAGAGCAAGACAAGGCGTCACTTCCATATCCAGCTCGTCGTTGTTATAGAATCATCCTCCAGGTCGTCTAAGAGGAGAACAATTGGCAAACTTTATAAGCATTCGAACTGAAAACAGATTTGTATTACTGTCAACCAGATAAATAGTTTATTTAATCTAGCAAAGACCAAATTTTTAAAACGTTGCACATTTTTTTTATAAACTGCAACTAACCGTGGTCGCATACAAATGCAACTAATTGACCAGTTAAAAGTTAAACTGAAAAGAAAGATAAATTTCCCAGTCCGTTGTTATATTTTTGTCCGCGAAACACTTTTTCAAGTAAAATTAAATTTGTATTTCAAAGTGTTCCCGGAAAAGGTCTTCCGGTGTCTAATAAATGTTTCTTTGAACTCCTGTCTCTAAAACACCATTAAAATAAATTGATTAAACGGGAAAACGGTTTAATATTTGCATTAAGGACATAAGAATCAACTTAATTTGGTAAACGTGCTTTACGTACATATTTCATTAATGCATTTTAAATTTAATTCTATTCCAGAGAATAGACTGTTAAGTTAATTTGGCTGCAAAGAGCCTGTCTTAGGAAACGCAAAAATAAGTTTGCTGTTAACTGAAAATTCCGATTATTCAATAAACTATTAAACAGATGTATTTCTAGGGGACAAAAAAGGTCTATAGAGGTTAAAAATTGTTGTTTTCACTATTGTAAGAATTCTTAATTCTTGTATATACTTTGTGTAACCTAGTGCTTGGGGCATAATTGACGAAAACGAACTTTAACTGGTGTAAACGCATTGTCAATATAACAACGTAATAAATGATAGTTATTACATGATATTATGTTTTATCCGTGACAAATTCTAGCCAATTAAGACGACAGATATTAAGATCTTATCAAGATAATAATATTAGGTTTATTCACATACGCGCAAAGAAATATGTCGTGACCGACATTATTAAATGAATTTTCTCGCCAACAGCTGTAAAACTGTGTAAAGAGGGGTGGAAGTTAGTATGTAATCTAAAATCTATGCAAAAGTTAGTTGTTAATGTTTTGATTTTACTTCATATTTATTTCTCGTTCTATCTAACGAACTCTTTGTTATCAACCCAAGTTTGGCCAAATAATTAACTTAACAGTCATCAAATCGTCATACTTAAGTACAGCAAAGCCAAAAAAAGAGAGATTATTATTAGAACACGTTCGTAATAAGAGGTAAAAGTCGAAATGTTTTTCAGTCAATTTCGTATAGGACTTCAATTGCGGTTCGAAGTAAATTTGAAAATATGAGTATATTTACAAAATCCGGTACGTAATTTAAATCGGTATTTTTCCGGTTTCGCGTTTCATTTTCCGTTTCTATTTATATAAAAGAGTACTCGTTAACTTCGGTACCTGAGTTCTTTTAATCTTATTGCAAACGTGGCAATATTGTGAAGACAGCTGGTACATAGCTAGCTTAAAAATATTTAATTGGGACACTAGAAATTTCAATGATCATTCATTATGCAAATGGTCGGTCAAATTCTACCACGCCAATTAAATATGGTAATGAAATCTGACTACACGTTCGTGGAATAATTTGTTTTTATTGTGGTAGAGCGACACTGTATGTCGTTGCCAGTTGCAGTATGAACAAGCTCTAGGAAGGCAAAACGCTCTCGCATACCCTTTTGAAGTACCTAGTGGCTTGTTTCTGCGTTTTGTATGGTGACTGTTGACTATGTTGAGTGAGAGTTGGAGTAAGCTGAGCCACGGACCATGGGTGCAATTATTGAATCTCACCAGGCGACTAGAGCTCACCAAAATGGCCGAATCTCAATGAAAAACGACTAGTTTGGTGAGCTTTAGTTACCCGGTGATATTCAAATGCAATTTTTGAATCCCACCAGGTGACTAAAACTCACCAAAATGACCGCATTTCTATGAAAAACGGCTATTTTGGCAAGCTTTAGTCACCGGTGAGATTCATAAATCGCACTCCAGCGACTTTCTTGCGCAAACTGGAACAAATTACCTTGCTACTCCTAACCGCTACTTTCTTGTCGTAACTGAGCCCATGGATGCTTGTTTGACTTTCTTATCTAGACATACAAAGAACAACTAAGGCGGAATGATGCAGACTGCGGATTTTGCACCTGGACTATGTAGGCAGCATTCGCTTTGGTCGGACCGGATCGGAAGACACAAGTCACATCCAGTTTGAAAAATCCGAATAAATAATGATCATGAATGATAGAAGGAAAGTGTTCCTTTTTTATATCCCATTAGAGGCATAGGGAAACCGTTGATGCGAGCAGCATAAGACCGACCGTCGTGGAGATCCTTGGGGAAGATACTCGTATGTCTAGCAGTGGACGTTTTCCAGCTGATACGAGTGTCATGCAAGATCACGAGGGACTTAGGAGTGTCATCAAACACCGCCACTTTCTCCGATATTGCGCTGCAACTGCCAACTCTGTGCCAGATCAGTTAACGCAGTCTTCCTCTCCACCGATCGTCTCGAGTGGCTCCAAGATGACCGCCTAAGTTACTGTTATCACACAGTGCGTTTCCCTCTTATGACACTAGTTAGATAGAGACGGACTGTGGTATAAATTAACCTAACGGTCACGGAGAGCGACCCGGCCTTATCATAATAACTATATAACGCTGTAAAAAGTAAAACTTGATACTTATCTCCCTACGCATTTTTAAAGTTTGATGATTCGAAAACCGCTAACTCGTTAGCCAAATAACGTAACTAAGATCTATTTGTTTTGCTTCAGTTACCAAAAAAAGATGTTAAAATCGGTCCATCCGATCAGAAGCCTATATAAAGAAGGACACAGATAGGCAAACCTACATAAAATACCTATTTGCGTTGCGTCGAGAGTTAAAAGTGCGTTAACGTTCCGCGTCACTCGTGCAGTGCATGCCGTGTTAACATTTTACCGACTCAGGCTTTGTAGTTAGACCAAACTAGTTACAGAGCCGTGGCATTTGAACCTGCACTATAATTTTAGTTAAACGATTTTTGATTGGCAGCGGATCACACTTTCACACCGCTGGAGCTTGAAAACGAATTTGAAAATGGTTTGATGTTTTATCAAATTTATCAGTGATTCCTATTGATCAATGCTTAGATTAGAAACACAATTGTAAGTTAATAAGCAAGTATCGTCTTTAATTACTTAATAATTAGTTTTTGTTGCTATTGTGCTCGTCAGTGTTTTTTGTTTCAAAACAACAAAAAGTAACTAACTTCAGACTTTTACTGCATTATTAAGTTTTACTGCTTTATGAACTTATGTTCAATACGCAGATAAAAACTGGAGCTGTAGTTACACGGTTTAAACCACCCGACACAGTCAAGCAATTCACACCTTCAGCCTTTTTTTGGGGCGTTTCCAATCAACTCCTTCCCGACGCGCTGTCACAGTTCTCCTCAAGTTATTACATGGCGGGACTCCAAACTACAATGAGTTATGAAAGGTCTAGAACTAGGTGAAGCGGACACCGTATTGGCAACCGTAACGTACAAGCACAAGACTATCTACGCGTTGTAAACAACAATTCCGCTCTTGAAGAGTTAGATTGAGTCAAGTAAACATTGTGGTTGACTGTTTCTTGGCAATTTATGTTTGAAGTTTAAGAGTGAGTTCGGTTTGTCTTCTCTTTAGATTAACATACAATGTTCAATCAGTATATTCGTACCTATATTTACGCGAATGCAGAAAAAGAAGCGTAATGTTTTTAGGGTTCATGTATTTAGGACTATTGTGCACCCAACGCTCTTCATACAAACGGCGTTAATGTTTTCCACCCTCTAAAGCTTTAACCTATAGCTAAAAGTATTTGTACAACTCCCTGTAAACTTCTGAGCAAATGTGTATTTAAGCGCAAATTTACCCCCTCTACTAGATTTATGTTCGATACGTTTGTCTGCAACTATATGCAGGATACAACGCACGTTTAGAATTAAAGCGACCCATTTCTGAATTATACACGTCCCAAAATATCACCTTAACTAAAAGACATAGGGTTTAATTTTGGGAAATGTCATATTCAGAATTGAGTCTCTTTAATACTAAGCGTGCGATAAAAAAGACAGTAAAGCCCTACAAAGATAAACCAAATACAAATAAAAAAAAATTTACTATACATCCTTTGCTTGGCCCAACCCTCAGAACAGAGAGACCTCATAAGTCTTATAACGCTTGCGGCATTGCCGCGTAGTATTGCGATCGACAGCTGTGAATCAAAAAGAGCAAGACTGAAGGAACAACTACTTTTTTTCTTGTTTTGTTAAAAATGTAACGTTCGGGTTCTTTGAGTCTAAGAAGTTGAGAAGTGGTTGTTGGGTAGGTCGTTAGCTAATACAGAACTGGGATTTCTGTTTTTTTTTTTATCTAATTAATACCCTGTTTGGCTGAATTTCAAATGACTTTTTCTTTTTTTTTTTTTAAATACATCCTAGGATAGGATAGAAAATAAAAAACTTCTGACGTTCGTTGGTGCTTAAATTGCTGTGGTTTGGTTTTATATTCATTATTATTCCCCTCTACCTTATAAAACAATGAATCAGTCCATTGACAGTCTCATTATTGTTTTTGTTTACCGATGAAAATTCTATAAAAGCTTAGTTTAACAAAGATGCATTAAATGGGTTATGTAATAGAAAAATGGAATGTAAATAATTAATTAATAATAATTTTTAAATATTTTCGACAAAAGCTCGAATAAAATAACTATTTTATTGTTCACATCACGGGAGCTACGCGAGATATCTAAAGTGGTTTCAGAATCCGAAATATTATTTGGTTTATTTACACTGCTTATTGTTGTGAAGAGTAGTTTGTTTCTGATTTCTAGCCATATTTAAACTCCATTATGTTTCACTATAATTTAGGATAATTTCCGAGAGTCATCTTTCACTAAATTATTATGCTGGATTCATATTGAACGCTCGCTCAAAATAAAATGTGATGTCGCCAGGTCATGACATCATTTGAAATCGACTGTTTTCTTTTTCAATAATTTAGACTAAGTTCGTTGAAGTAATGCTACGCAACAGTTATCACAAATAGAGATCTTGACTTTAAAATAAATACGAATATTCTAGAACCAACTTAATTCAGTTTTTTCCCGTCAATCCACAGTAATCCGTAGGTGTGCGTCGCGGTAATAGAGATTCCGTGATTCAGTGAGAAAGCACGAGAAAAAAGTAAACACGAATTTGAAATAGCTCGCTGGCGTGCTAATCCTCAATAACCTCCGTTAAAGCACTTCATACGACTTTCCGTTTCAGCTTTATTCTGATTGGTTTTGCATGAAATCTATAAGCTGATGCGTGAAGTTTTTCAGTGTTAAGTTTCAAAAAAATAAAAAATGTTTTTTTTTTTTTATAAGAATTAAGTCGTCGATTGGCACTGTTTCTTTTTGATTATCATTATCAGTTTACCCCTGTTATACCTAGTTACAAGATTTAAATTTAAAATTATCCGTCAGAACATTTTGGTTGTGGTTTAATATTACGAGTATAATTACTTAACTGATAAATTCACGATGTTGACATAACAGAACTGTTTATTAAGCCTTTTTTTCTGAGTATCAAGTTTCAGCTTATGATGATCATATAGAGTTCCAATAAAAGTAATTTCTTCTCTTTCTGAATTCGGTCCTTTAGAGTCATATCTAATATCAATTTCGAGAATTTGTGAAAAATTATTCTACGAAATGGTTTTCCCTTTTCAATATAGGTATAGTAGAAAGTGATCAATCCTAACACGTTCGGATGTTTTGTCTTGCATAAAGAGCTATAGGCGCCAGATGAAACAAAACTATGTGAATACTTCGTTCCCAACTGTCAATATATGTTACTCAAGAATGCTGATTGAATAAAATCAGCCAACCATAAGCCGGGAGACGGTTTTCTGCAACAATGTCGACAAATGAAATTCCTTCAGAAACAATAGTTTTCTTATTCCTCACTGTTATTTTGTATTTCCATCCAAATAAACTGACTTGGTGTACTTGGCGCATCATCCTACAAACAGCTCTAAGCTGAACTACGAATGCTTAGATTTGCACGTGTTCGTTTACGTAGACGACCTTTTCGTTAGTTTGCCGCTGACCTTCAACTGTTCTACGAAGTGATCCTATGATTATTCCCTTTCGGTACGGTACCGTGAATATATTCGATGTTTTATATAATATTAAAGAGTTCAAACCCCGAGCATTCATGGTCATTGACAGAGCATTGCCGCATATTATTTTAAAACCAGAAATCTGATCACGGTTGAAATGTTTACCATAAACATTTTTACAATTCAGTCAGCCGACTTGTGATTCGGTCGGGTTATTCAAACGTCAAAATATTAAAAAAAAACCTTTCTGAAGTTTCATATTTATCCCATGTTTGTTTTTTACCTTTATTTTTAAGCCTTATTCCCCACGCAAATTAATCTAGGAACCGTATGTTTCTCTTACAAATTTGGCGCAAAAATTCATGGGTTGACAGTGTTTTAATAAAACATCCTCCATTTTGAGAGGAGGGCTTTTTGGTTGTTACTTTTTTGTTATGTTAATTTATGCCCATTCCGTAAAAAGGGAACGGTGAATTAATTAGATATTCTTAATTCAACAGTTATTATATTTCCACGGGCAGTATGAAAATGCTGTTGGAATAACCAAGTCGAAAGCACAAGGTGAGTTTTCCCTCATAAATTAATCCCGTTCAGGGCCAAAGTACCTCTAATTAGAGGGTTTGGACGTCAGTAACGGGGACGAATGAATTCTAGAAAAATTATTAACCCCAGTTAAACGGCCTTTGAGAAGTATTTTTCCCACACTTTTTCTGGTGTAAAAGTTAGCAGTTAATTTGCAGTTTTTTTCCGTGGCAAAAACATTAATTATTCAGTTTTGCCGTAGGTATGGCGTAAACGTCACGCTTAGAAAGCTTTCTTTCTAGCGCTTAGATCGCTTTTAGAATTATGACGCAATTTCAGTATCTACAAAAAAACTACGATACGATATCATAGTATCGATATCAGAGGCTACGTCAAACAATAATGGGAGTTTTCAATTCCAAAAAAGCTTACCCCTGGAAATACCAGATAACCTTTAAATTAACAATTATAGTTTACGATATGATTTATTGAATACAAAAACAAATGAGCCTAAACCGGAAAATCATTTGAAATTACATGACACCTAAATATTCCAAGTTTAAATCACATTCCCAAGTTCAAAACCCTGCCAACAATTTCGATTCTGAACACATCACGTTCGCTTAACGTAAGCGTACCTACTTATATGCTTACTTAATCACAACAGGGTCTGCAAAATACCGTTTTAGATAGATAGCTGTCTTAAAAGCTTAATAGGGATTGGAGCTTAATCACTTAAGCCAAGTAAAATGACATACCGAAGTATTAAAAGCTGATTACAAATCCGTTCTTTAATTGAAACGCGTAAAGATCAATTGCGCAAAATCTCACGCTGCGTAACACATGGTGCAGGAAATAAGCTGGGAAGGAAATTACGTTCAACATATACGTTTATTTTTATCTAATCTGTTCTCCCCCTTTGTTCTACATCTTATGTTATGTCACGTGTTTTCTCAAAATTGGTGAAGTATGACGCATACTTGAGACACGGGTTCCTTAACTTGCTTAATAAAGAATTTCTACGGTAGGCATTAAGGGCGTTTGAAGTATTTAAGGTGTACAAAGGTTACAAGCGTTATTATATTTCGGTTTATAAAATTACAAGAATAAGGCAGTTATAGGTTGTTTTTTTTAATATAAAATAGAAGACAAACGAGCAAGTCGGTTACCTTACGGTTACGTTAATTTGTGCGGTGACGATAGTAAAGCCACCTAACTTACCAATTTAAAACAGCGGCTATCGTCTGACATCTTGTGCAATTTAAACCATTTTCATGATCAAGTGAATAATTAAATTAGTTTTCTTCTGCTTACTGATACTACTGTACTGCATTCCTACGAATTGTACATTATGTTCGTAATAATAACCGTGAACAAAAGTATCTTTGTCTTAATCTTTTCATAGTACTAGCGAACGCGTGCGATTATGTTCGCGTAAAATTAGCAGCCTTCCGTCAAGAATAGTGTAGCTTTCTATTAGAGAATGATTTTTTTGGTTCGGTTCAGTAGTTCCAGAGACAACTCCCTACATACAAACAAACAAACAAATAAATTTAAACCATCTAAACACCCAACTGCGTAAAAATTAAAAAAAAAAACTGAAAACACTAAAACAAGTCCAGTAGTCTGAAATTCTGTTCAGTAATGTTGAATAACTACAACATTGCAATAGTTTTATGAACTTCAACAGTCGGGACCCATTATTGGGAAGATTTGAGCCACTCTACAATTCTCCTTTGCGTCGCGCAGTCGGATAACAAACAAAGTTTACCTCTGTATTATATTAGTGTAGTGTAGAAGCGTGTCCCAGGTTATTTATTTGTATTCTAGTGGACTGTATTTTAATTTATAAGCCGGTTCATTATCTTCAAGTTTTTTATTAGAAGCACACACCACAACACCATACAGAGAGAGTTTTTTGACAGATACAGAGAAATGCACAGACTAAAAAATGCCATAGATATTAAAGTGCTTATTACACTATTAATGTTGGCTGTATTGCCAACATGTAGATAGTGTCCATATAGACTAGTGTAGATAGATAAAACAAGGTCGCTATTCGTTCCTCTCTGTCCCTTATATTCGGTTGCTTACTCCTTCTAAATCATAGAACTGACTTTGATACGGTTTTCACTGTCATTTTGTGAATTTTATACTGAAGGCTTTTTATGTACTAATACATCCTAATTGCGTCCGTGCAAACCCGGCGCGGGTCGCTAGTAAAATATATAATAAGGATGCTTCCGTACCAGTCCGTACCTATATCTCATAAAGTTGACTGGATTTTGTTTACTCGTAAAGAGAGGAGTGTGGAGCTGGGGCTTGACATCTGAAATGAATATAATCCAACCTAATTTGGACCATCGAAGTGCGGGACCCAAAAAAGGGGGCACGCAAATAGGGTTAACATTCGCATAAACAAGGTTCCCGTCGGCATTTACTGTCTGCTGTTTCTATATAACTGAATAACGCGAAATATAGGCTGCACATTGCCAATTTACATATATATAAGAGCGTAATAGACACGTGTGAGTTACCGATTACAAAAACGTTTATGTAAACGTTTAGTTGTTAAACGAAGCAAATTAATTACTGTTCCTTAAAAAAACAACTCGCCATGGTTTGTGATGAGTGATGACATCATAGAGAGTTTAAGAAAACAGAATAAGCCAATTTGTGTCTTATGGTACGCAGGGAATTAATATAACTCAAATACTAAACAATTTTATTCAATACAATAGTTTTTGAAAACTAAAAATTTATACAAAACAATTGTTACAAGCCATTTGTAATCACAAAGGGGTACACAGTAAGTGTTCAACTAAATTAAAAACTAAACAAGAACATGAAACTAAAACCTATACAAATAAAACAGTTGTTCCAAATTGTTGCCGGGTGACAGGGTGCCCAGGAAGGCTGGCAGCGTTGCTACGTTATAATATGGCTTACATTATTATTTATTAGACATATTGTAATGATAAAAATAAATATCTTGGAACAATTTACACGAGTTGACCTAGTCCCAATTAAGTACTTACCTAATACTCGTCCTTAGGGCACGAGAAAACGAATACACATACATATATATATTTATTATAACATTCATATTTATTACACAAACATTTGTCCCTCACGAGACTCGTACCCAGAACGCCTAGCTTCATAGTCTAGGGCATTAACTACTCTAGGCTAACCTGTCGTGGATTATTAATATTACTCGTTGAACATCTAAAAAGTATGAAAATTATTAATTTTCATCTTTCAAGCATTCTAATGCTTGAAGTAGGCTCAGAAATAATTAAAATTTTATCCTTAATTCCGTAGGATCAATTTTAAGTCCTCAAATCCCAGCTTTCTAGGTTGGGATAAAGAATAATTGTGGCGGCCGTGCCGAGACGACCCCAAAGCTACTATAAAGCCTATTTACCTACTTTTTACCAAAATTTTTAACGGTTCCAGATTTACGAGTAAATTAAGTTTTAAATCGCTTTCGCCGTCGCTAGTAAGAAATATCGATAACCCACCAATTTCTACGGGAAATCTGTACTAACCGATCTCCATACAAACGACGGTAACGTTTTTCATCCTCTAATATCTCGTCCCTATATCACTTACAAGCTATAAAATGACAGATTTCTTACTGAAAATGTGCCAAAGTATAACTGTTGGCGTGTAAAACAACCCCTTGTTTAAATTATAGGAACCGACTATAAACCTTAACTTACAGCGATGATTTTCTAGTATGCATTATGACTAGGTTGTAGGTTTTTCATATTCCTCATAAATTTAGATAATAATTGTATTTTTTAAATGAAGTTCTGACGTGGAAACGTTTATCAGATCGAAGAAGGATATAAAAAACTCAAACCGACAAAACATCACACACATGTTCACTTCAAATGAAATTGCTCATGAACTACTAATAGCAGAAATCTAATTGTCAGTTGACCCTATAAACTTTGCATTAGCATGCTACAATCGATGTTTTCAAACCTTATTCTAGTATTTTGATTTAGTAGTGTTTCCTAGAAGGACTACTTAACCTTACAAATATCTTTGAAACAACAACAAAGGAAACATGGCGTTTGTTTAGTTTATTTTTGTCCCGTATCGCCGACTTGTGGCTAGGACTTCCACATACAAGGCTTATGTAAAAGCTTCAATGTATATAAGTAACTGTTACTATGAATGTAACTAGCCGAAGTCTGCACATAGGAGATATATACACTATCTACACTAATCTATACTATCTACACTTAATATAATAAAGAGAAAAACTTTGTTTGTTTGTATGTAGGGGGTAATCTCTGTTACTACTGAACTGTAATCAAAAATTCTTTCACCAATATAAAGCTACACTATCCCTGACGGACATAGGCTACTAATTCCACGCGAACAAAGTCGCGGGCGTCCGCTACTTTCAAATAAAATAAAATGGGGGATCTTTTTAAAAGCAATGTAATAAAAAACAATTATTTTAGAATTTTGCCTGTCCATATAATATTTGTATACATTACGGAAAAACTACTGCACAAAATTGTATTCGTTTCTCACACCTGCATTGTAAGATGTCTAACTTAAAATGTGGTGCATGTTTTTTCTTGATATGCCACCTAGAAACCGCGTTAGATATCTACTTGTTTCCAAATTCCACGCATACGAACGTATTGATTGTAGTTTATTATTACATAAAATGTTGACTTATTTATTATACTTGTTGTCAGATGAAATAAAAGACAGCCAAGTCGTCCAAAAAATATTTTTAGTTTTTAAAAGTTGTGACTGCTGTTACGTCAGCTTAGCAAGCTTTTAGCTAGTCTAATTTTGAGCGTGATTATCCTTTCAAAGTATTCAAAGCAGACATTTTTACCCTAAAAGACAGATTCGCACTCAGGAAAGTGAGTTCAAAAGGGTTTTTAAGAAGGGAGCTGAGTGGCTACCTTTTGTATTATTTACGCGTAATTCACGAAAACAATGGCGAAGATAATTCGTTTCATTGTATAAAATTAAACTTTCTTTCAAATTATGTTTTTTCTATGTGAAAACACTGAGTTAATAAACGAACAACTTCTAATTAGCAAACTGCCTTGAGACTCAGAAATATTAATGTAAGCACAAACATGCAGTGTTCGTCAAGCCGCGGTGGCAGGCGTTCTTGTTTAACTTGTGCTAGTTCGTTCACTGCATAAAGCTTGCCAATTTTGTTTAAAAAAAAGAACTAGCTGCTGAGTTTCTTGCGGAACTTCCCTCAGCAGAATTTTCCAATTTTCGTGACGCTGGTACAATCAGACTTGTAAAGGAACCTATGTCGCCTGTTGGCAAAATATTTTTATATTCATTACCACGAAGTTTAGACGTATTAACAAAATACGAGTACACTTGTATAAATTCATGTCAATTAACTTTGAGATGCAATGAAAGGGGATATAATCTCTTCGTTTGAGTTGCAATACCGCATCATAGGTTGATTGCAGAATCCTGCAATATTGAAACTTGCGCTGTTGCGCATGATTGTACCCCGATACAAAGAGCCTCATCTCCGTCTAGATAATTGACAGCAAATAGCCGTACTGGTGTAAACACAAGTACTCAATCTGCTGGGTCCCGGAGGAATTTCTCAATGTCACAAAGGACTCTGATCGATCGCTTCAAATAATTAACGAACAATGAAACGGTATCTAAGCACACTTGGCGTACCTATTTAATTCATGGGTACTACAATTTTACAATATGATACCTACCAGTTTTAGCAGATCAGGTCACATGATAGCGACTTCCATATAACCTTAGTAACTCCTGTGTCAGAGAATACATACCTTTATCTGGTAACCAGTTATAAGAATGTGCAGGTTTTCTTGCGATGTTTCCTCTCGCCGTATAATAATAATTATGGCGGCCCCTGGGGATCTAACTTGGTACTTTCCGATAAGAAACACTTGGCCAACTACTCTTTCAGTGTATGCCCTTTATGCCTAGTGTGTATTGTTTTGCTAGCTTTTAAGTTCTAAGCATTTGTCTACTTAATAACAATATATGAGTGTAATAACTTAAAATAATTTAATTTAATATAAAACATATCTATCTAAAGTTCATACTTTGGCTTATTTTGGCTGTCCCGTCGTTCAAAACAAGTTACAATATCAACAAACTGGAACAAATTACCTTGCTACTCCGCGAAACCATTCATTCATTTTTCATTTGGTTTCGCGAAGTAGCAAGGTAATTTGTTCCAGTTTGTTGATATGGACCTCCGCAAAGTAACGCCTGAATCTATTAATTATTAAGTTACAATATCATTTCGTTTCATTTCTCTTCCTACTTGTGCAAGTGCCAGAATACATTACTTTCTCACTTGCACACTCAGCACGACTAGTATATTATGAGTTTATAGTCCAAGCTACAGCTTGTGAGCCAAAACTTGCTTGCGAGCACGAGCGATCTGCGAAATATTGCGCGTAATGCAAAACTGTAGTATTTTAGCGCTTTGGGTATACTCGAGAAGCCAATTTGGTAGTTACGCTTGAATACTTGGAGAGCCCTAGCTCAATGGTTTAATTCCATCCGAAACATTTAAGTCCGATATCTTTGAATCTCCAGTCTGTTGCTATCATCGATATAAGAATACAAATAGACAATAGATCTGTTTACTTGTTCGGATTGCTACAAGCCTAGCGTCACCACTTTGCGACGGGGTGAAGCAGGTGAAGAGGGGCTTTTAATATTTAGCCATTGGTTCAACTATGAATCTTATCGTAAGTGAATAAAGTGCTTCTAAGTTTTCTAACTAGCAGCGACACAGGCGTCGGATAGTAGAACTAAAAATATGACGCCAATGTAAATACGTACAAAACGCAGAACTGTTTAATTGAAAATTGGCACATACAGTTTTATTCAGGCTATCCAACATAGTCTACCAAATAGACTATAGTCGGCTACTCTGCCACTGCGTTGTACACAGTTCTATAGTTTTCTCATTTCGATTGTTGCTATGGATATAAAATATTATTTATTTCAGTATCTAATAACTAGGTTTAGAGCGAGTTAGCTAAGCCTCTGAAAGGCATTATTTCGCGTCGGCTTCACAACCCATTATCGGAACATAACATAATTCCAATACTAGAGTACCTGCTGTAAATAACTCCTAATATTTTACTTTTTAAGAAACTAAGCCGAGCCTGGCAAGTCATAGTTTGGAAGTAATAGATCTCGTATTTAGTGGAGCGAATAAAAAAAATGGATGATATTTAATGGATATTTTGTAAAACGCTTGGCATTTACATTTGGACAATCTGTGGCCCGTTTTACGACGCTACAAGTTACAATTTTACAAGTCTAAACCGGTAACATTGGTCAATAATGCCTGGGATTTTTGAATATTACTATCATATTACACAGGGACTAATTTTAACCTTTTTAAATTCAATTATTAAGTGACATTGTAAACTTTGTGTTATAATGTAACAAACAATGTAACAGCCTATTAAAATACGTCATACAATTATTTTTGTACATACTCAGAATGAAAACTCAGTTTTTTATTTAATAGTAGAGAGGAAATCAATCATGCGGGTCGTCTAAGAGTAAGTGATTCCCGCAGCTCAAGGAAACTAACGATCCCAAGATAATCGGTGATCTGTTGCCCGCCTTTAGGCCCCTCGTGGATTTACGGTCTTCTCTCTTACTGTACGAAATGCAGTAACAAGCTACTACTTCACGCAGGTTTTCTGTGAATGTGTGGGTGGTACTACCCCGAAGTCCATCTAAATAAAATAAAATTTATACCCTTTTGCTCGCGTATGCCATCTTAGGTTTATTTTTGAAAATGAACAAATGTAACATAAGTAATGCGATCAGAATGTTTTATATAATTGGGTTGTCTGTAATCATTCTTCCAGTACCTAACCTCTAGAAGCAGTACATAAAACAATTCTCAGGATAGAATAAGAAAACAGAGAAAGGCTTCTTTATGAAAAAATACTGGAAGTTTATGCCCACTATAAATGTTGAGATCTTTTAGATTACGTTTAATAATAAAATACTTCGTTAGAGCGTCCTATTTTTTTGCTTTTTGAATTTTATAGCAGGTAACAGAAAACATTTATTTCTGTCCGTTATATCTTTTATTATGACCGTACTGTTGTATAAGATATTATTACAAAACTAATAAAAAGTAACTAGTTCATAGTTTCTAGCGATACTTAGCAGAAGCCCAGAAATTAATTGGAATTGTTTTAGAATTGTAGGTAAATAATTTAAATAATCAACGCAGCCCTGGGCAAAGCCGGTTAAAAAAAAACTTGTAATTTATAAGTCTTACCAACATTTTAAATTCATTTACAGTTCAGTCTAGAAATAGTTATGTTATTCCTTAAGGTATAGATTAACCTTCTAGAAGGTACCTCTATGGGCCTATGCAGCCTAAAACAACATTATTATATTCTATTCTAACACAGAATATAAATAAGCATGTTATCGTTTAAAGTGACGCAAATTATCAACAATAATGCTATGTTCACGATTACTACGAAACGCTCCCTCATGGCTCGCCCTAGAGCGATTAACAACCCTCAACTTAACCAGACTAGCATCTAAGAGATCCCTGTAAAATCCGTGGTAAGTTTCGCTGAATCCGCTACGTAAATTCCGGGAGAGTACCTGACTAGGTGCGGGGCACATTAGGCGGTGACTTATGTCGGCAGCAGGTAACATACTTAGCGGTTGGGGTACGGGCCCAGCGGTCGGCTGATGGAACTATAATTCATTTATAGCCTTTCCGGGATACGGACTTTTGGCTAGGGATTTCTAATTAAAAGTAACAAATTATTGAAAAGTAGTAAAAGCCTAGAAAGGTGAAGGTCGAGAATTGAAACTCGAGTTTGCATCTCTTGGGAAATTTATAATAATTTACTACAAGCTTTAGAAGGGAAAGAGAATGTAAGTATACAGACCTGCAAAGAAAGCCACACACACGTGAGCTCCCCAAAACGCCCTATTTGTCTCACAAAGACTCGGATCCTCTTAGAAAAGAATTTCATTAATAAATATATGGAGCACTATTAGTATCTTCAATGATACAATTCGAAAGTGAACTGTACCATTTTTAAAATTACAGTAACCTTTCGGGCAGATTTAATAAATTTTCTTAGACTTTATCCTGGATCATTCTTACAATAGAAAAACGTATACCTACCGTTAGTTATGCATGTAACACAGAGATACAATACAAATGCAAGTATGAAATTCAAACGCAGTGTCCTGAAGCAGACTTAATGGAAAGCTTCTGGAATTACCAATAGACACGTAGAGTTGAAATTTGGATACTCCATTATGATCTGCAAGCTGGAACTTAAGTCACAAATGATTCGCAACTCAAATGATTCGCAATTCAGTTCAAATCTTCATTTCGCATACTTATTATTTCCTGCTGTAGTCTAACTTTTCAAAATCAGTTTTATTTTTCAAATAAGATAAGGCGCAATTGTATACAGTTGCCTATATCGTTTGTGGAGAGAACTAAAAATCTAGTTCTTAATTATAACTATAACCACACCAAAGGGTAAATAATTGCCAGCAATCACGCAATTAATTGGATGCGAATGACTGAATTTACTTAGGTACGAGTATTTGTTATTAATTAAATTTCTTTTTTTTCAGCATCTGTCAAACATGCATACGTTTTCTAGCAAATATTTATCCGATAACACTTATTTAATTTTGTTCATCGCGTTAAACTTCTGGAATCCGAAATTCCTAACTGCGACCTCGACAATAAGGGTCAAACCCCACTGCGTGACTGCGACGCACGTTACGCACATTACATACAAAAGAGTAGCTGAGGAGGGTGGGGTTGTGATCGTATGCAGCGCGCGCAGCTGGCGCCGCAGTGGGGCTACGCCCTAAGGCCGGGTCACACTGGTAGCGATAGCGACGCAGCGTGGATGCACGAACAGTGCAATGGCGAAGAATCAGGGAATCACAACTACATCGCTGCCAAAGAGTGCGGAGACACGTCAAGTGTTGCCTAGGGATGTTAAGGTCGCCACTGACCATGCATCGATTTTAAGTTTTCCCATTAATGATGCCGCACAATTGATAATTCCGCTATCGGTGCTTGACCTTCAAAAATATTACCATAACTCGATTCCCTTCTAACTCCTGACTGTTAGTCACCTGTTGTTACCAAAAGCCCCCGCGGATATTTCGATAATATTGCTTTCAGGAATCTGGAAATACAAATGTTAGTAGGAAAAAATAGTTGGATATCGGACCTTCTATCAATCGAGCTTCCATTCTAACTTTAAAAAGTTGCGCTGTTGATGATTAGTCTTGAAATTAAATTAAGATAGCGACAGTAAATTTATTACACTGTATAGTGTATACTGCGGCATCATTAGTGGAAGCAGTGCAAATTATTGCCGGTGCCTATGGAAAACGGTCACTCTTTCTTTTTAATACGTAGAATCCCGTCAAAACGACCACAGTTCCGTAATTGCAACGATCACCCTTGGTAGTAAAAAAACATACATATCCGTGGAACTTAACACGCCAACGGCGCGCCCCGCCAGTTTCACAGCCCGCTGTGTGCGCGGCGGGGCAGAGCCTTATGATTCGTTCGTACGTTCGTGATAAATGTTGTGTGCGTGCACACTTTAACGGCGCGCTTGTGTGCGGGCGCACACAGCTATCATGACACGAACTACGTGCACGCCTGCGCGTGGCGATCGTACGGCTAGTGTGTGCGTCACGTCATCATTCGCCGCTCGTCGGTCGTTTGTGTGGAGCGTGCGTCGTGCATTTCTTACGTGCGCATTTTATTCTTTCTGTACGTACCATGGACTTGAGCAAAAACGAAATTCTCAATTTAATAGACGAATATCAAAAGCATAAGGTGTTATGGGACCCGGGTCACAAAGGATATTTTAACAAGAATAACAAAAGCAAAGCCTGGCAGTCCATCGCTAGAGCAAGTGGGGTTGAAGAGAAAGATGCTAGGAGGAAGATGGCGAGCTTGCTTGGATCGTTTCGGCGGGAGAAAGCTAAAGGAAAGAAGATAAAATCTAAGGGTGAGAATGTATTTGACACTGAAGATAAACCAACGAGACCAGATAAAAATTGTAAATAAACATGCAATCAGTTGGCTACGATAAACCTGTTGCGTGTGTGATAAAAGGGTAGATATACCAAACTCTAACTGTAGTAACGCAAGGTCAGTGCATGTGTTTGGAAACTTTGTCTTGTTGTCTCGTTGGGCTTTCTATATTATATTAGTTTTTTTTTCATTAAATTACCACCTTACGTATAAACCTGTTTTCGTTTACAGATGCTCTAAGTGAATACAAATCTGACTGGTTTGCTTTTCACAAATTTAGTTTTTTGTTGGAGACAAATGATCAAAAATCATTAAATTCTGAAGATGAAACTGAACATGTAAGTGTTTTTCATGTTTAAATAAGTGTTAAGCAAACTCAAAAAATAAACAATCCTATTGCAATTGGCTTTCTCTTTTGTTCCAGGATGATAATGATAATGATAATGAAGAAATTGAAGTCATTATCCCAAAAACAGAAATCAGCGCCGATACATATGAAGAAACACACGAAAATGACGGAACTAACATAGACAACCTTCACGAATCAAATCCTGCTGCATTCCTCGAACCAGAAGCGCCCAGTTGCAAACGACCCAGACTCAGCTCGGCCCTTTATGAAAACACTAACCCAGAAATTCGGGTTAAAAAAGACAACGAGCTAATACAACTTCAGTTCGCAAAAGAACAAGAACGGAGAGATGCCACGTCTAGATTTGTAGGTTATTTAGAAGCGAAGTTGAATCAGTACGATCCAACGACTAATGCAATTTTGATTCACAAGATTAACCAATTGATATTTGAGACGGATATGAGCTCGATTTCAAAGCCGAACGCTTCTCACTCTATGCTAAGTGCATCTCCGAGGTCTTGTTTAACCCCCAGCCCTCCTCACATCAACACCAATTTTGATAAGAAAATTGTTAAAAACTCTATATAAAAAGTGTATGATAATGACGAGTTTCAACAAGCCATGTGCACTGGACATTAAACTGTGATTTGTGATTAACGAATGTTTAATGAAAAGTTGGAAAATGTTGTAGTTTTCTTGTATGATATTTTAATATAACCTTAGTTTTCGGTTTAGCAAAATGATTCAAATCCGAAGTTTTACAATGATGATAATTTTAAATTTATGCATTTTCTTTATCCTATTGGTCCCACTTGTTTGCTTCGTTTCTTGTCGCATTAAGAACAGTTTAGTTAGAAGCAAAAATTACTAGATAATGTGTCTCATATGAAACTAATAAACATCAAAAGTAGTGATGAAAAAATGATAAAAGTAATAAGAAAGATGTCGTCTTTGCCGAAAGAATCGAAACATACCTAGTTAAAGATCAGGAAATATTGGCCGACTGTTATCTCTGAGTGCCTATTGTTGGGTAAGTAATTGTTAACACAAACCAAAATATTGCAAATTATAAGAGTCAGCCAATTCATATATCCTGAACCATAGATAGAGAAAGAGAGAGAGAGGGAGAAAGAGACGTTATGATTTTAAGGAATCTGGATGGAAAAAGAAAATTAACGATATTTGTAACAAAACTTACGTAGTGGCTTTAGAAAGTAACAGCGGTTGGCCAATGTTATCAAATCACTCAGCAGATTGGGTCCAACAATTTACAATGCCCTCAAGAAAGTATCATCATTTTTTTGTATCAAAATTTTGAAATATGTTATTAGACATGGCCGACAAAATGCGTTTTTGTTCACTTGCCGACTAACGCTCTTATTCATAAACACTCAGTAAATCTACGCTATTTAACACATATTCATTTATGTCGTCATTATTTGTTATTGTGATGTTTGCCTTTAAATGAAAGGAACAAAATACCCAATAAGTATGTTAGTTAAAAGAGATTGCTAAACTTTTATAAATACAGAGGAAAGAAAACATTTAATTTGTCCCACAGCTGCGGGTGGTGGGATTTTCTGCAAGAATCCGGATCGGAATTGACTATTTGCGCGTCCTTTTGTTGTCTTTAAGGATACCAATGCCTGTTAAACCGATAAATTGATACAACTTTGCTGTCTACATTAACCTCAACCATACAATTATTGATCAAGCTAGTTCAGTACGCTTATATCAAACGTAACGACTGTTATCGTCAGAGTGCCGACAATACACCCTGATTGAAGTCGGCGTCTGATACGTATCGTCATAGAACTAATGGCATGACAGTTTATGCGCAAACTTGTCCTTATCGGTAACAGTATTGATTTCACCATTCTAATGTGAAAAAAATTACATACTATTAAATGAATGTTTGTGATTTGTTTTTTTGTTAACGGGCGTTTACACACGTTAAAAAGTTCGTTTTTTATCACGATTGATCAATTTAGGCTCCTAATGCTTTTAAAACTAGGCCGGTTGTTTACGTCGCGTGAGAAAAAGCAATTCAACCCTATTTGTTATTTCGTTATGTTTAATATACTTGGCTTGCGAGCTTTAGCTTGATAAGTGGAAATAGGTTTAATGACTAATAATGCGCCGCCAAGCTTGAAACAATGGAGACGAATGGTGATTTTATGCACATTTGCTTTTGCAATTATATCCGGTACTCGTAACACAATTACTGCTCCTATTAGTTTTATAAATTGCAAGTTTTATTTATAGTTTTGTCAGCATGGCATGTGTATCATAATATTTTTTCATACGCACTTAAAACAGTACGTTTACTCTAGATAAAAGTGATCTTTATCTGCAGTTACATCAAACACACACATTTTAAGTCCATTTATGAATGAATGAATTTTTGGTCATTTTCTTATATCACGATTCAATAAGTCAAACGCGTAGCCGGTTGGGTGTTTGATTTACCCGTCCCAAATCACAAAACTCCGATAAAAACATGAACTGGATAGATCTATACATATATATAATTTTAAAATAGAACGTTCTTTCTTAATAATAGAAAATACTGTATATCGGAATGATTACTAAAATAAATTATTTATTTTGCGGACAGGACTTTAGCAAATGATCTCAATGTGTTAAACTAGCTTCAAATTGTGTGTTAAAAAGAAAATAAATAATTTCATTGTCTGTGTCTAAAACCGATTATCTTGGAGTTGCTTTCCGAATCTGTCTTAGATTGTATGACCTAAGTGCTTGTTATAAACTTTATTGTACAAAGCTGATTATACTTAGTCTCTTGTTTTCGATTCGTCGACAAAGTTATTTCTACACGGTATACAACCTACCTCATTTGTACTGAAATAATAGAGTTCTACAAAGAGTACGATTGTTCAATAGCGGTAAAACAATAATTTCAAGTTTCTTTGACCGCAATCAGCGCGGGGAACTTGTTAAACTTCACTTCTTGCCATCCTTTTACAAAGTCCAACAAACTTCGTTAATTTGTCTCTTGTATTCAATCGAAATTTTGCGGAATGCAGAAACCATACTTACCTATTATGCTCGTTTTGATAAGCATTCGTTTTTAAAACTCAATTTGTGAAGTTTTGTTCTCATTTTTGTTATGATTTCCTTTTAACGCAGGCCTTGGAAAATAATCGTAACCTTTTTAGGACGGTTGAGCTTCTGGTAAATAATACTTACCTAGTCGAAATATTATGTCAAAGGTAAAAGCTAGGTTAAAGATTATTATTACAAGCCTCACTACATTTTGTTAAGTAGGTAAGTAAATGTGTATTTGTTAGAAAAATATTAAATCGTAACTATTTCTTTGCGTGCCATGTAAATGTATCGCACTACGAGTATTTTGGGATTTATAAAAACTTAATTGTGATTGTGGGTCACGCTATAAAGAAAACTTACAGAAGAAAACTACTTTTACTCTCGACTTTCTTAACAAAGTAAAAAGTTGCTAAGTATTTCAAAGTTATTACCGAGAAATTCGAGTGAAAATTCGAATTAGACGGTGAACTCGTGATCGCAACAGCATACAAAGGTTGCTGTGTACATTTGATTTTTTTCCGACTTATGTACAGTATACATTTTTGTAACCCTTTCATCTTCATTTTTTAATGTTAAACATTTAAATTATTAAACTTAAATGATATGTAATGATAACGCAAAGAAAACTGCGGAACTGGCAATCGCACGACCCGGAATGCTGAGGTTGCAGGATCGAGTACCGCCATTACCCTGGATTTTTCTTTGCGTTCTCATTATATTGCATTTAAATTTATGTACAGTACCTAACACTAACTATTACTGTAGTAATCTAATCTTCTATGACAAGGGAAAGCTTTGTGAAGAAACTTTAACATTTCTGTAACTTAAGCGTCATCATGATTGTTGGTCTACTTTTTTTGTCACAGGATTTACAGAAGTCAGATGGTAGTCGCTCCAATGTACTAAAGTTAAAAATCTGACCTGCCTATTTGGATCACGGTCAGAAAGCGTACACCAATTGAAGAAACTGGAATAAGAAGGTAGATTATTACTGAGAATTAAGTAGGTATCGCCAATTCTTTGTTCTTAAAAAATCTTACAAATCTAGTCTCGTACATACAGCGTTTTGTCAGCCACGGTTTTGCTTAAACATTTGGTACCTTTAACCGTACACGCATGTAACGCTATACATATAGGTATTATATGTCAATTTATATAATATAAATAAATGTAAGTTTAAAGTAAATAGATATTTCGATTATATTTGGCTCGTATAAAAATAAACGAAGAAAAATATACAATAGAAAACGATGGAATTATATAGGTACACGCTCGCCATTATTTCTATGAATGTATGGTACCCATGGTTATATGGTATTTAGGTAACGGTGCGGCTTTGTTTTCATCCAACTATTGAAGTTAAGAATAGGTACGTTACACAACATCGTTAGCGTGGATTAGAATAATAACCAAGTGCGCAAATACCAATAAATTAAACAAGCACTACAAGAAGCATAACATTAACCATCACACAAACAACATAACTTAAGCGTACTGAAACCAGTAAACTGCCAACTTCTAAAACAAATATAGGATGTCGAGCAAAAACATCTCGCATCGCAGCCAGCCTGAGTACAAGAACCTAAGTTGTATAATAACTTCGGTAACCTATTTCGGAACACGCTAAGATTCACCCTATTATCATATTTCTTCAAGTTGCCTTCGACACCGACATGCGAAAATACGAAATGTGCTCCCGACATGAGGGGAACACATGGAAAATGTCACTCGGCTCCATAAAGAAAGCACTGAACTTCGTCTCAAGCCTTGCGTGAAATGTGCTTGACTGAATTCAATAGTTACGTAATATACTTGTTTGTAGTATCCTTTATTTAGCTACTTACTGTTTGTTCCCATTGGAATTTATCCAACATTCGCTATGATTAAAGTTAGTTCGCTTAATCTTCATTTATGTCAAATTCAAAAATTTGCTTAGAAAATGTCTTGCCAGCGTACAATCTATAGTCCAATATTTTTGGTCAAGTCTACATCCTACATCCAAACTTACGATGCCAGGCCAAGTTGGCACATTTAAACAAAGCAGAAAATATATGTACTAGCCCAAGTCTTTCAAAGGAGAGACAATTTTAGATTTTGCTGTTTTGCTGATTTGCATGCAAAACATAGTATAAATTATTGAAGTATTAAGAACTTAGTAACATTACTAGTATAGTATTATATACTTTGCGGTAACATACAACTTAACAAAGGCATTTGTCGTACTTAAATCAATAAAATTTTATTTTGTAAAAAAAAAAAATTTAAATAAGCTGATTTTTGATATAATCTAGCTAGCTCGAGGTAAGATTATACTGTTATGTTATTGTTTACCTTATAAGTTATTTTTAAGTGGTTTACTACTTATTACCATATCGTTTTCAACAAAGATTATTTATCTTGTCTTCTCTTGTTATGATTAAAAACATCAAAAATGTATTAATTATCTTGATGTCTTGATTAAAATATATTCTCTCATTCAAAACAAAATGACAAAGGGTATTGTAAATAAGAACAATGAAGATGTAAATTAGAAACAGATGTTTATTCTAATTTAGATTTGGTTCCTTTCTTAATAAAGAATATTAAAAATAAAATTACATTTATAAAAGCGTTTTCTTCACTTTGTTTAAATGCAAATTCCGAAGTGAAAGAAGTACACGATTTCACAAAGTCCTTGTTTACAATGGGGCACCTTAATTAGGGCTTACTTTGAAGAATAAAGAACAATTTATCATGGAATCTGTGTTAAGATAACTTTAAGAATGATGCAACTAAACACTTTGATATTTAAGCACAGTTTTTTGGTACTTTTTTTTTGTGGCCTGAATTTCTCAAATCGTATTCCGCGCGTGAGGCACGGGCGACTACGATTGCTTAGCAAGTAAAATGAATAGATGCATCGTAAGGGTAATAATGAAGGTCGAAGGGTCCATCGCCCTGGTAATAATTATTTTAAATAAATACTCGAACAGACGATAACGGTCTATGTCCAGTCCTTGGTATTATACTGTTGAAGTTGGCGAGGTTGCCATTCTTAGTATCTTCCAATGATACTTAGTCACAGCTCGTGATAGCCTTAGTAACCATTTCAGTAAGCTATCCTTAAGTGCTGTGGAATATCTAAACTGCGACCGGGAATACATATATTTAGGTTTTCCCATACTTATTTAAATCGTTTGAAAATTCGATCGCATTACTACCTAAATACTGCTTTAAATCCGTTGGCTAGTACTCGTTCTTGCGAGTAGTTCTATATTACTGTAATAGAACGGAGAATTGAGAATTGGAATGTTCTGCGTAAAATCCATTATTCCTAAAGAAGTATTTGTCAAGGATACACAAAGCATTACAATACACTTGTTCTGAATTTTAATGACATTACAGAGCAATTGTTACAGGTATAAGATCCGCCCTTTTTGCGTTAATTACAACCGGGGCGTAACTGCTTAAGTGTGAGGTGTTAATATTTAATATATGTATTAAACTGACTGAAAAATAACACTCCTTACTTTTTAATTTACGTTTACTAATAAAATTAAGTATTCTAATTTATTTTATTTAATAATAATTGCTTCTAATATTTTTGGGATTTATCTACATAAGTCTCAAATAAGTGTCAGAAAATAAATTTAAAACGGATCCTTTCGTCTAATCACTAGTTATTAAAATTACTTACAAGCTACTTAGTTCTGGGCTGAAATTACATTCTTCTTGTCCATTACTTTATTAATGATATTATTATATGGTATCTAGTAGCCATGTTGTTCTGTTCTAAGTTTAGACCTTACAATTCGAACTAGGTATAACACTCTTACACAGCGGTGATTACTTCCCATCGGATGACCAACGTCTCCCTTTTCCGTAAAAACATTCCAAGTGTTCATAAGCATTTTCTTTGTTGCAGATGGCACGAAGTGAACGGACATGAAAATTCTATCAAATCAGACAAGATGGAAATAAAAGAAGCAACGGCAGTGCTTCTTAGAAAATAATACTAGACTAGCACCGATGCGGCTGAAGAACCATGAGTACTTGGTACTGTATCGTGATTATGATGTCCACGATAAGTACCGGCATTCTAACTCCTGCGCCTCTGAAGACAGAAGCGAACGAGCCGTATGGTAAGTCAATGTATTATTCTAGTTTTGAGTTGAAAAGCTCTGTCCCCTGATCCTCGCGCTCATCAACATTCACCTTTAACTCGAGATGTGTCAAAAAATGACAGATTGCAAAGGCGTTTAGCTGCTCTTTTTGACATAGTATCTTTACTGTGACTTCATCGCTTTACTACCGCCGGAATACTGCCTCACAGAATTCTTAGGGTCATTTTCAATAAAACAAGTCTAAGCGATACTAGTCAGTATAATGATATGATATGATTGAATAAGTCAATAAAGAAAAGTAGTGGCCAGCACTATTGAGTGTTGCCAACTCTCACCAGTAAACTTTTCTCACAATAAACGTCTCGATCGCGTAAGCGTTAACTTCTCAATTACTATGTAAATAGAGATAGCAGCTCTAGCGGCGCATGTTCGTAACAAACTGTTTCCATAGTCATTGAGAAGTTAATGACAAGCAATTGAATATATGTAATATGCAATTCGAAGCGTGTTACGTATTTGTTATAGTAACACAAAATAATGTCAAAGTAGTCTTATTGTGTATGGCAACTCTACCCTCCATTTTCTTTCTATTACTCCCTTACGACAGTTACGACCTCAACAGAGACTACTCACAAATTTATAATTAGTCCCAATCAAATAATTTCTGGTTTTCGCGACTTGAAGATATTGTAAAAAAAAAAAAACGGTTTATCGCGTATATTGTGACGAATCTTAATTCCCAACTCTCAATCTTCGCATTCTTATCAGCGGATGCCATTTTTTAAAGCGCCAGTAGAGTGTTCAGTCTAATTTCGTTAATTGCAAAGATTTCGATTTATGGTTATAGAACTTTAAGAGGAGTGTGAACCCGCCAAAAAGCGCTTCCCATACAAACGGCGATAACGTTTTCCACCCTCTAAATCTTAACCTATGGCAATGATTTTTTGGTATGTTGTCATTATGCCATAGAACCAGGTTTGTAAGTTTTGATTTTTTTCATATTCTTCATAGATTTAAGAATATTTGCATTTTAAGAGTTTCATACAAAACACAAAAGCGTCAATATTTTTGAAACTTTTAAGAATATTCAAAAAATCAAAACATACAAACCTAGTTCTAGGGCATAATGACAACATACAAAAAAAACCATGGCTATACGTTAAGGTTTAGATAGTGGAAAACGTTATCGCCGTTTGTATGGAGAGCGTTGGGTTCACATTCCTCTTAATTCAAGAAATCATACATTTCATTTATTGAGCACTTATATAAAACATAATTTTTATCGGTGAACACCAGAGGCGTGCATAAAAAAGCAAAATTTCAATATTTACGCTAGGTAATGTTATAATCTTAATATGACACTACCTTATCAACCTTATGATTTCATCCTTTCCATCTATTCGTATGTCACAGTTATTTCACTTGGAGAGTTTAGGATGACCAGGATGAAAGTTTTAAGGTTGGTACTTTCTCTGAGGAAACCACGGTTTTGTAAAAATCTAAGCCTTTTCCAAACATATCGATAAACATATCGAGGTTTATCGTTGCAGTATACTGAGTAGAGCCCTTTCTGGTTATATATGTTTTATGATCTCTGTATTTTGCATGAGATGTCTTTGTTTATAGTATTTGTGTGTTTTGTGTTGAATAGCCTAAAAAAAAGTATTTTCTTTCTTTATTCCCTCTGTTTCTTTAAAAAATACAATTTTGTATAAACTTAGATGTGATTTGTCTAGACATGGTTGGAAAGCTCACATACTACTCTTATTAAAAAAGGGTCCGCTGAACTTTTCTCAGTAAAACAAAAATATAAAAGTATGTATGTTCCAAAACAATTTGTTATAGTAGGTTTTTATTAATTGTTTGAACATGAAATTAGTAATATCAAACCCTACTTTTAAGAAATGTATTAGTAGAAATTCATATAATTTATTTAAGCTTAAGTTTTACCCAGAAAGGTCACGTGGCTATTTTGTTTAGAGTAAGTTTTAACAAAGTCGTTATTCGTAGGCATCATAAGGCATAACCGATTTTTTCTAAGAAAAAGTGGGATAATGCAGGGGCTAAATATATAATGGCAGCTATTCAAGGACGGTGCACCTAATGGGGTGTGACGGGCGAGCGTGAGATTCATTTATAATGCTTTTAACAAACAAAACATGACACTGTCTCCTTTCTTACATGTAGGTAGGTCAAAAGAAAACCAGAACATGGTAATCATAATAGTATATATGTACCTGTATTCTATTTACGTAGTATGTATTAGGTGTTTGTAGGGCAAACTCTTAAGTAAACATACAAAAATGAAATCCTCGGCTCGTGAGTCCGCTTCGTACTAGACTGTCTGTTTCTTTAGCTTAATGGTATGCTGTAATTTTTTTTTTCCAGAATTAGGTTTTGAAACTTGCCAGATTGATATTTTTACACAGGGTCCTGCTAAGTTTTTCAAAATATACTAATACTCGTCGCGTACATCAACAGATCTATAAGATTAGCGGATAACTCTCGTTTAACAAATTACATCTTATTTGTTGTTGTTCTCGCTAACCTTTCACCGTGTAAATACCTACGCTCTTTACACAATACAGAGAGCAATTTTCCCTAACAATTCACCCTGTTTTATCATTGTTCAGTGGTTATTGTTTCCTTTTTTATCATATCGCTTGCCCTATCTACTCGGCTCAACAGACAAAACCAGCAGAAATAATAAATGAAAAAAACATTCCTTTTGTTTTTCACCCTTCAGGTTTTGTGTTAAATTTTGTTTGTACATGATTATCAAAATACACACGACAGGTGTCGACACTAATCATACATTTGATGATAAAAACGATAATGACCTTGTCTTTTGCTCTCTTTTTATGGGTTCCGTAGTCAACCTAGGAACTCTAATAGTTTCACTATGTTTGTCTGTCCGTATGTCACAGTTACTTCTTCTTGAAAACTACTTAAGCTAGGAAGCTTTTTTTCTTTATGTATGATTACTAATACGAAACTCTACGTTGAACATGGCTCGACATGCTCTTGCTCGTTTTTTATACACTCATTTTTTTTTGATTCTCTTAAATTAGCTTCTTTTTATTAATAGAACTGGGGTGACATGTGACAATAATAATAGCAGGAGACGGACTCATGTGGAGAAGGTTCCATGTTATTAATTATCGCAAAACTTACGTATAAGATACGGGCACAGAATGTTAATATCTTTTTGCATATTCGGAGAAATTACGCTATGATAGACAAGCAGTCACGAGAATAGTCTTTTTTCAGACTTCTAGCGCCATCTGACGATGATCCATGGAACTAAAACTGTATCATGTCAAGTGTGACCAATTGAAACACCGAATGGTGTCGTGGTACTACCACGTCACACGGCTACGTCACATTTTTTTGTACGCCTTTCCTCATGTCATGTATTTTTTTCGAAATTAAGTATCGAAGCTAACACACGTTACCAGAGTTTTTTATTTCACCATCCCGGAATTAGCAAAAATAATTAAGCGCAAAATTATAACGCCAAATACTCAACAGTCCTATAAGAGTTTAGTTTTTTCCATTCGTCTTTTATACGGAAACTAAATAGACTGCTAAAAACATAACCCTTCGTTTTGGCTTTGCCGTAGTCGGGTAAAAAGGGTAATCACCCTACAAAAAGTGTTGCCAGTGTAATTACAGCTGTGAATATAGTTTTATTCACCAACTTCTTGTTCCATCATTAGTTACCTTTGTTCGTGCCTGTAATGAAACGGAGATTAGCCGCAGTTTCTTAGCAATTTGTTCTGTTTCAGATCGCCATTACTGGTACGCGCAGGCGCAGGAAACGCTACAGAAAAGACTGCAGTATGCTTCAGAAAAGAAACCAGTGGCTAAGTTAGTGTCTTAATATTTGTTTATTTATAGAGCTAAGGAGCCGTGCGACTGAAAAAGTGATGAGTAACTTTGTGACCGTTTAACTAAAACTACATTACATGTTTCGAACAGGTTTCGGTCAATAAAATCAGCTTACATCCACCTACGGCTGGGTAAAGGCTTCTTGATTTTCACACCACTTTGCCCCAATCTCATTCAAAACTTTGACGCCTACCCGACTGCCAGAAGCCACCATTGTCGGGTCACGAGAGACGCATCTTCGAGATACGACAAAAAATTACAAATCCCAAAGGGATATATCAGATGTTTTCAACCAAAGCATTGGCGGAATCATCGAGAGTACCGATGGCGCTATAATACAAAGTTTGAATTTGGGCGCACAGCAGTGCCCCCGTTAAGTCAAGCAATTGCATTGATCTCGCATGAACCGATGATCGCTCCGCAGATTCCCGGGCTGTTGGTTCGTCCACTAAGCTTCGACCTAATTTTGGCCGCCATTCCATAACCGCCTTTTTGAGCAAGTCTAATATAATAGTGCCGAATAGACAATGAAGCATGTCCTGGCCGGCAAACACTTCGTAACGTTGGGTAGAAATTAAATTAATTACAATACACAATATTTAGTTACACGATTACAACCGTTTATTTAAATATTTAGGTTTCAAGTTTTCCCAGTCCAAGTTTTGAAATGAATTTAACATGTTTTCGTGCACAAGGCGTCTGCTAGATTAGACGTCAATATCATAAAACTTCACCTTTTAAGAAATCCAATTTTGTATTAATTTCAAATTTGTATCTTCTAGGCCGTGCATTGTTGTATGAGTCAGTAATTTTTTTCATTCAATACTTTACTTACTAGCTTTCTGCCCGTAGCTAGTCTATATAAACTAGTCAGTAATCTCCTCATTCGTATAAAACTCATCGGAATCAGCGCAGTCGTTCTCAATTTTTTTTATCTTTATTTTTAAATAGGGTTTGACAAGTGCATATAAGATAACATCCTCCCAGATATAGGGATCCAATGTACTGGTGACCATGTGTAGTCATTCAAGTTATTCCAATATGACTAAAACGTTGTAGTAAAGTCATAGTAGTTAATATAAAATTGAATAAAATAACTCTCATTTCGAAGAGAATGAACGTCTAATCTTAATTCAAGCCGCTTATGTTTCCAAACAAGAGATAATAAATCCCCGAGGCTGTGCTGCTTACCCACAGCAAACCGATTTGTAAATTGGAACAAAAATGGCCTCCTTATTTCGCGTAAATATGTGCTTGGTTATTTGTTTCAATTATTGATATCGTCCTCCGCAAAGTAACATGGAAGCTATGCATTTAAACAGATTTGTGTCGTCATCGATTGTTTTTTTCGCCTTATTTTTGATTAGACTGATTCTTTTTCGTCCTATTCTTGTTTGGACGGATTCTGTTTTGACCACGTTTGTTATTGGTCACATTCTGTTTTTTCTTATAACATTATAAATGTTATAAAAAAAGATCACTTATTAAAAAAGATAAAAATATATTACCTTTTTTCATCAAATAAGCATAATGCAAGCAAAGTCGTACGTATAGCACGGTATGATTTGATATTCCAATGAAACAAGAACACGGCCAAATCGGAATCCATCCAAACAAGAATTTGTGCAATTAGGAATACGGTGAAAAAAGAATTCAGAAATTCTGAAGCATAGTAAACATAATTTGAATTATAAGTTTTCAACCGAAATAATTTCAAAATGCACGGACTGCTGCAATTATTTAGCCATGTATATTCGTGGATTAATTGGTATAACATTTTAAGCCTGCAACTTGATTATTTAATCGCAAATGCAATATTTCATAAATTACTCCTAAATACCTTCAGTAATTGCATTTGCATACGTGGTTGTAATAAATCGTTAGTTTGTTTTATTGTTGGAATTGAAATTAGCGTAATATATTGTTAGCACATTTGTGGGTGAACCGATTGTAACAAGTGTTAATTGTTACTACATTATTAATACGTCCGCCTTAACCGCACGCACAGGGTACATAATAATTCTGGTATAGATACACAATCTAATACAATAAAATGGCATCTTCATAACTCAGGCCATTTGTATGGGAAGCTAGCGTACTTGCCATTTTTTCACTGGTCACTCAGTAGGTACGTCTTTTTCTACTAGAATCCTTAGAAGGGAACGGACCACCTTAATCGTTCTTCATATATGGCTAGGAGCTATTTCTTGGCTGTCGGTAAATCGGTTGCTTTCATACCGGACTATGCAGTCGTAAAAGCCGTTAACTCATGGCCACGTCTTGGTACCAGGATTATGATTTTCATGATTTAAAAACTAAGCAAAAGTTGTTGAAATGTTAGTATTTTGTTAAAGGAACGTGATTCTAGTCGTCGGTGATGGAATGAGCCTGACAACCGCGACTGCTGCCAGGATACTGCGCGGGCAGCGGCGGGGCCAAACAGGAGAGGACACTGATCTGGCATGGGACACGTTTCCAGCTGTCGCACTTGCGAAGGTTTGTATTAAAAATATTAAAGATATTTTGCATCTCTCGTATGTGATATTAGTACTTAGGTACCTATTTGGCCCTTCAGCATGAATTTATTTAATGTGGAAGCCAACGCAAACTGAACAGCTAATTCTAGGCAAAATTCGTAGTATTAGTATCCCGTATTGTATGGTTTGAAATAATTAAACCAAATAAATGAGCCAGAAGCACTGGCAGTTAAAAATAACTGGCAAGTTTTATTTATCACGAATGCAATGCATAACTGAAGAGAGTGCTATTAAGCTTTAGTTATGCCATTTGTGCTCCATTAAATATTGACAAATAAAATTGGCCTGCGATATAGCTCGATAATATCAAGTGATATTATGACGAGTGCTAATGAAGCTTATACAATATTTAGCTGTGCCGACAACTCGCTGCTTACCTATGCAAGCTAAAGTACACTGGAAATGTATACTGAATAACGTTTAATTTATTAACAAATGAAATTTCCTAATTTGAATTAATAATGTGCGTTTCATATTTTATAACTTTCGATGTAACGAACGAACGATCCTTTTGTAGTAAAAATGAAATCTTCCTGAAGCCAAAGTATCACAAAATATGTACACTTGGCTACTCCACAGAGTAATAATGAGGTGCAGTATGAGGGAAAACGGCTTCTTGCCACTTGCGACGCTTTTAAGGGCCGGTTCGACCCCTAAGCCCGACCGACATAGAATTTCTGATAACCGTTACGTATTTCTTTGCGCCTAACCAGCTCTCGGCGTTTTCCACAACGACAAAAGAGGCAGCCCACTATTTGTCAAATAGATATTATTAAACTCCTCTGCCTCTACATGAAACAAGATAAATCAACTATAAACCACCACCAGTATACGTTTAAACTATTCGATTTACACGCGTTTCGCCTCTGTACGATGCATTGACGGGATTTTAAATAGTTTAACCATTCGCTACTTGAACGAATGGCATACTACTAACTTAGGGTCGTAGTTTTAAACTAAACTCAAGTTTCAGTTTCATTCTAACATAATATGAAATTGAACTTGAGTTCGCTTAAATACATCGTAAGATAATTGAAATACAGTACAAGCCTATCATCATCGTCATCATCTCAAGCACAAGAAGTCCACTGTTGAACATAGGCCTCCTCCATGGATTTCCAAAGTGACCGGTTGAAAGCAGCATGCAACCAGCGCCTTCCTGCCACCTGTATGAGGTTATCGGACCATCTTGTGGCTGGTCGTCCTACGCTGCGCTTGCCAATACGCGGCCGCCATTCGAGAACTTTTTGACCCTATACCTAACCTAACACAAGCCGACACAGCGTACAAGCCTATACCTAATTAAAAATAATACTTTATCAATCGCCAAGCGTAGATGACAAAAATAAACGCGTTTTCCTGATCCCTGACCGCGTCGATACAGCCTGACCCCAGAGCAATCTCGGCAATGGGTTTATGATTCAATAACACTTTATCGACGAACTTGTTTTCATAGTTATTATGTGATGGATCTAAAGTGTTTATTTTGAAGAGCTCCATAATACTTAGACTTAACCAGAAACGATCTTCTGCGTTTATCAATGTTTGCTATTAGAGGAGTTTAGGTATTAATACTATTTGTTTCCAGTAATAGATCTGAGGCTGTCGTCAAAGAATAGAAAACAGTATTACGTATTAGTGCTTATGTTTAAAGTTAATTCTGCCTCGCAATGTCTTTTGTGAATAGTGAAAGTTCCATCTAAATAGACATTAAGATTTCAATGAAGTAATCAAATATATATAACTCAGTGTCTTTCATTACATACATACGGAATTTCATTTCATTACATACGGAAAGTAAAACAAGAAACATTGAAACAGTAAACTAATGCGAACTCAGTTACATTTTAACTTTATTTGTGTTTAGCGTTGTTATCTGTTTTGTTTTTTGCGATTTTGTTGTATTTCTTACTGTTTTTTGTTCTATTTCTCCCTAACCTTTACAGGTTTCGTCAAGTTTGTATTTTGACGGTTGCTGTACAAACTCAATTATGCTAATTCATCGTTCTTATCACAGACATACAACGTGGACGCTCAAACCGGCGAGTCGTCAGCATGTGCCACAGCGTTACTGTGTGGAGTGAAAGCTCGGTATGAGACCCTGGGTTTGGATGCTAGCGGCAGATTTAACATCTGCGCTTCGGCCATCAACTCCAAGGTCACTTCGCTGATCGACTGGGTACATGACGCTGGTAAGCTAGTATTTCTATATTTAAATTTTTTTACATTCAGGAGCATACGAACCAAAAAAAAATGTTTTAACCCAAAATCCTGTTCTTATTATTAACAACCTGAAATGTGAAATAATAATTTCATTTCGTTGGATCATGAGCGTTTTAGTTCATTTAGTATTTTTCATACCCGTCACCTAATTCTCCCAAATTCAGCGATTCACTAATAGCCATTAAAGAGTTCTACTATCCATCTCCTGGCTCCGATGTAATAAGTTGTCGCTAAGTATCATATATTGCACTAGTCAAGACAAACAAACTGAGTTTAAACTCGAAGGGTTTACTGCTAGTCGTAACCAATGTCTTCGATGGTTACATCGTAAGCACGATGGAACTCTGTTCTAGATAATTGTTACTTACGACTTTGAATCGATACGACAGTTATAACTTAATCTACAATCTTTATCTTATAAAATCTACATCCTACATCTGTTTACATTTTTCCTAGATTTAGTTGCAGGAGAAGGTAATAAAAGCGAATAAAACGAAACCTTCAAATTCTTTAAGAATAACCTTATTTATGTTGATGACCTTAACCTGCGCAACAACCTCGATTTACCAAAGTCCTTCTTAGGGCCAGGCCACATGTCTGCGGCGCGGCGTCGGCGCCGCAAAACGGTGCGGCGTCGCAGTTTTGTGCGGTGCCGGCACCGCAAAAATATGCGGTGCGGCGCCGCGCAAACCTGCGGTGCGGCGCCGCGTACGGTGCAAATTCACGCCGTTGCGGCGTGGAAATATGCGGTGCGGCGCCGCAAAAACCTGCGGTGCGGCGCCGCTACGGTGCAAATTCTCGCCGCCGCGTCGTGGAAATACGCGGTGCGGCGCCGCAAAAACCTGCGGTGCGGCGCCGCGTACGGTGCAAATTCTCGCCGCCGCGCCTTGAAAATACGCGGTTACTCGACCGATTGCGTTCAAAATCGATATCTAAGAAACTTTGTCGTCTCTAACAAGAAATCCGTTAAGAAAATAAATAAAAGTAGCCGCCATCTTGAAATTTTTAGTTACTCGACCGATTGCTTTCAAAATCGATATCTAAGGAACTTTGTCGTCTCTGACAACAAATCCGTTAAGAAAATAAATAAAAGTAGCCGCCATCTTGAAATTTTTAGTTATTCGGCCGATTGTTTTCAAAATCGATATCTAAGGAACTTTGTGGTCTCCAACAACAAATCCACTAACAGAATAAGAAAATATAGCCGCCATCTTGAAATTTTTAGTCACTCGACCGATTGCTTTCAAAATCGATATCTAAGGAACTTTGTGGTCTCCGACAACAAATCCGTTAGCAGAATGAGAAAATATAGCCGCCATGTTGAAATCTTCTAATTTTGTTTCTTTTTATCATTTTGTTTTTTTTTAATTACCCAATTCTATTTGTAATCTTGTTAATCATTATACCTAGGTAAAACCAAATAAACGTTTTAATAAAAAAAAAAACTTTTCAATTTTACAAAAGTTAAGAGCGACACCCCTAATGTACCTACTTCTGAAGAGTATCTAGTTTTCGCATAAAAGGCCTTACTAGTTGAGATACAGTGCTAAACAAAAAAAAAACTATTTTACAAAAAATAAGGGGACAACCCTAACGCTCTATTGGAGCGTAGGTATC
The DNA here is from genome assembly GCA_963691745.1 of Ditula angustiorana. Lineage (NCBI taxonomy): Eukaryota > Metazoa > Arthropoda > Insecta > Lepidoptera > Tortricidae > Ditula > Ditula angustiorana. The sequence continues at coordinate 10,077,726 of OY829482.1, read as the reverse complement.
TAACTCCACAAACAGCCCTAGTTTCGGTACTGCTCTATTTATATACTGCAAAATGAACCCAAACTCGATAGGTTTCCTAGTAGGCATCCCAGGGTTTCGTCAGCCACATTCCAGTTCCATCATCAAGGACTCATCATCAGGTTAAATAAGGTCTCATTACGCTAAATCTAATCAGCACAAATTTTCTAGTAATCCATGATGATGGGGTCCATGTCGGTTTAAAGACTGAGTGCGAAGTATTTGACGACGCAGCGAATGAACAACACGGCCGACGCACCGTGCACCCGCTCAGTACGGTGCCACCGCGTATTTCCACGGCGCGACGGCGTGAATTTGCAACGTAACGCGGCACCGCACCGCAGGTTTGTGCGGCGCCGCACCGCGTATTTCCACGGCGCGGCGGCGAGAATTTGCACCGTACGCGGCGCCGCACCGCAGGTTTTTGCGGCGCCGCACCGCATATTTCCACGCCGCAACGGCGTGAATTTGCACCACAACGCGGCGCCGCACCGCAGGTTTGCGCGGCGCCGCACCGCATATTTCCACGCCGCAACGGCGTGAATTTGCACCGTACGCGGCGCCGCACCGCAGGTTTGCGCGGCGCCGCACCGCATATTTTTGCGGCGCCGGCACCGCACAAAACTCCGACGCCGCACCGTTTTGCGGCGACGTCGCCGCGCCGCAGACATGTGGCCAGGCCCTTAAGCATAATTAAAACCAACGGTGTCTAAGTCAACACAATAATTCTAAATTCGATAACACGTGTTCCGGGAATTCGAACCTTTGCTCAAGTTAGGTAGAACTTTGAGGAGAAAAATAAATATACGGGAAGTATTTGCAATACTTTACGGGTAGCAGATGGTTTCGATTTCTATTACATTTTAATTAGGTAGATGGTTTATTAATTGTATCCATTTGCTTAGGTTATTGCACAATATTTCAGCGATTTTAGTAAGGCGTGTTCATGCAAATAAAGTTGACTGTAATATTATTACGTTTATTAAAAATACATGAAACTCCCAGCCAACGAACTTACATAATTTCTAACTAGACCCATAAAAGCTTTATTTATGTTTTGTTTCAAAACTTTATGAATAATAGCCAAATTAGATTAGTGGCTTTAGCCAAATTAGATTTTTTTTTCAGTTTATCCAGGCCCGATATTATTATTCTCTAGATTTTGGCGAGGGTCGTGGATTGTCAGAGGAGTCGTTGTCAAATGATGGATGCGATATCTTGAGAATTTAATATCAAGCAAAATTTTATCTTAAAATTTTGTACACAGTGAAGAATATTGCATTTCTTATGCACTGTTTAGCACCGTTTTATGACATAACTCGCATTTTAAGCTTTTTAAACTATTTCTAGTAAAAAAAGTTATGCTCATAATATATACGGTTCTTAAGTTTTAAAGATTTACTTTAGGTTTATTGGTTCGGCCTCTATTATTTGAAATCACTTACCCAACTGTTGGATTTGAAATACTTAATATCTTTTTCAAAGTAAAAGAGTGCTTGGTTGCCTAACTTATAATTTCTCTCGCAGGGAAATCCAGTGGCATAGTGACAACAGCCCGTATAACACACGCCACTCCTGCGGCGTTGTACGCTCATGCGCCTTCGAGGTACTGGGAAGATGACAGCAGAGTACCACCGACTGTGAGGAAGGACTGTAAAGACATTGCTATGCAGCTCGTGGAGAACGAACCTGGAAGAAGTATTAACGTACGTAAATCATCAAAAATCAATGAAAAAATGAAAATGAAAAATTTATTTTGCAAGTAGGCCGTATAGGCTCTTTTACATGTCTGAATCTACTAGCGCTTCGAAAAATGGAAGATACTACTGAGAAGAAACGCCGCAAGAAACTCAGCAGTTATTTATTTTTTTCTTCGCTTTTCAAAACAGATTACAGTGCAATTTACATAATTATCACAATAGTACATGACATACACACATAGGTACACAAAAAAAAGATAACAATAAATAGCATAGCAAGCTTTAAGCATATCGAACAAACTGGCACTAGTTAAGAGTGAACAGGAGATGTATAGGGTCTCCAGATCAAAGAAATTAGATAGAGATGTATATGATCCCTGAAATAACAATAATCAAATACATACTTAGTCTAAATAACTTAGAGATGTATTGTCTCTAAGGGTCGAAAACAAATGAATTAATTAATTCATAACAATCAATTGTAACTTCAAGTATTATGGTTTGTAAGGTTTCCCTGATACATGAGTTACGGAGGTCAGATAAGCAGTCACATCAATGTAAATAAACTGTTCAGCTAATTCTGATATAGTGACTCGGTACATTGTATTTGAAATGAGAACCGAAATGGAAATACTCTATAATTTGACTCTGACATACTTACTTACTCCGCTGACTTAACAACTCAAAGTGGATCTTGGTTTCTCACTCCAGCTGACCAGCGCGCCCTATTCCTTACGATTCCCTCCCAGTTGTCAGCTTGTAGAGCGCGTTAGTTTTTCTCCATTTCATCCTTCCAGCGTTACTTGATTCAATCGACTGATCATTAAACGATAAGACATCCCACGTAAACTCTTTTTATTACCCTATCACCTTGCATTCTCTCTTAATGTAGCCATCGGAGTCTTGCGGATTTTATTTTTCCTATGATATTGGCCTTGGACACCTTTTTAGAGTGGCTATAAACAATTTAACAGGATTTTAACCTAGTTTGTTAATTTAATAAACTTGCATACACTGGGCTTCTAGTATCCCTAACTTTCTTCTGATAAAACGTGTTTACTTTTCAATATCTTTGGATTTCTTAGCTATGCATTAAAAATCCTTCAACAGAATCTGATCAGTAGTTTCTGGATTAGTGAAATATAGATTTCATGTCGTTGTCACTAATGAAGTAACAAGCAAAACGTAATTTTCTTCTTTCAAAATATTACATATACAGAAGTGGAGTCGGTTGTTACTCTTCTGATATGCTATAAAGAAAATTAATACCCCCATCTCTTTGCTATAAAAGTAACAAACTCTGCATGTTATAACCAGTGCGTAAATATACATAAGATGTTCTCGTATACATAAAAATGTATATGGAGATCCTAAGTTGTCTTTTTTATTACTTTCGACACAGACTCTAATAAAACAAGACTGCCAAATATTCCGCGGCCTACGCCTGGGACTGTAGTCAAATCTTATTTGACAATGGGTACTTACATACATTCCTTTCATTGTCTAGAGGCCCTTTGAGAAGTAGTAAAATACGATTAATTTACAAATGAATTCGAAAATAAATAATTCAAGAAAGAAGAAAAAATGTAATCCGACTTCTCACAACTATCACATTTTTTCTACGTTATAGATACAGATTGAGATTTTGTACTTTTTAATCTCCTTAAAGACAAAGACAAGAAGCGTTGATCTAAAATTAGAAATTTCACAAGGCAAGAAAATCATTTCAACTATAATTCACGAAACGACATAACGAAATATTATTCAAATTATTCACAGAAATCGTAAAACAGTTCACTGCCCATTTTAATTAACGCAATTAAGGCTCAACTCTGGTTTTAGTTTTAAATAGAAAAAAAGTTTAGGCTTTCAGATTTGATTTTTTCAATGATTGGGCTTGGACGTCAGATTTTCAGCTCGTGTTTCTTCTGGATCTTCCAACTATCAACTTCTCACCTTCTACCATAGGCTCCCGCACTCGAAGAGTGTTAACGGGACTCAGTTTATAAGCCTACTAAATATTGCGTTGTCGTTTAATGAAATATGGTTGAAATTATTTATTTAAAATTTTTGTGAAGTTCGAAAAGTAAATATGAAATTGGACATTTGAGTTAAAACATAATTTGACAATAAATAAAATGGCTGAATTTTAGGGAAAGGCTGATAATAATAATAGTTTTGAAGAGTTATCGCTTACAGGGTATCGTATTCTTAAAAAAAGAGCTACAAGTTAGGGATACGTCGTATAATTATTCTTCTGTCTAAAACAAGACAGAAGAAGACTAGATTGCTGAGTCAACGAAGCTGCTTAGCTAATAAAAGTAAACTGTTGATGGCAGGTAATCATGGGAGGTGGAAGACGGCACTTCCTCCCAACGGTGACACCAGACCCTGAGCACCCAAGCCGTGAAGGACGGAGACTGGACGGGAGGAACCTGGCAGAAGACTGGGCTAGAGAAAAAAAAAGAAGACGACTTAGAGCCCAGTACATACACACAAGGGACCAGTTAGCTAAACTTGATCCAAGATCAGTGGACTATTTATTAGGTAAGTTTTACATAAGATACATCTTCGATTTTCAGGAATATTAAGTCATGAAGAGAGAAAGTTATAACTGTGTTGAAGATAATTTAGACATTTTACGAGTATTCTTTGAAGCTCAAAATCTTTGAACTGAACAAACTAATTCCTTTGAAATTTATACGTATAAGTAAGTAAGCAAGTAGAAACAGGTATAATTATGACTGTGTTCGTTGGTATCTTGCATTATGTGGTAGTCCAGCTTATGCACTAGAATTTCATATTTAAGTTGATTCAAAGTTGCTTGTGCTGACGAAGCTTTGTATAAGGCTCTGGAACGTATTTAGATCCCCACACTGGTCGACATTAGATAAACTTCTGAGAGATAAGACACCCTTTTCTTATAAATAACACCATATAAATAGAGTTGTACTGGATAAGCCATGCTTATGTCGGTCATATCAGGACCGCAAATAAATCTAAATGCAATAATCAACTGAGAGATGAAAAAGCTAGACTATACGATGGTTGTTGGAAGCAATAATTATATGACTGACTGGGGTGCAGATAATAATGATCGTAAGTTATTTAAGCAATTCGGTTGTATTTTGCTTATCTATGAAACGGGGTATATCTCTTTGTTGTTTTGTTGAGGTACAAGTACTTAACTGTTCTAGCATCAAGTCAATATAAGCCAGATATCCACTTTAATGGTTTTCTAATCATTTCATTGAAAGAGCTTATAAGAAAAGAGCAATAAAGTTTTATAAGTGTTGTTTTGGGGTTCTTGGCCATTCCCTATGCTCTTGTTGAAGGCGTGTCTATTGTAACCTAGTCGTAAGAGATATGGGTACGTTATATGCTTAATCTTCTAATAAACAAAAAACTGAACAAAGCTAGTTTTATTAATGTCGTAAAAGAAGACTTATCTTTTTAACAATATTAGGTTTGTAAGCTTGTTACACGAAGAAACCTCAAAAATGTAGCGCCGGTTTCGGTAGTTTGCGTTAATATGCTAGTGTGTGGTTTCGTTTACGGAATCCTTAAAGCTTGTTAAATCCCCGGGTGAAAACGGGAAATATCTCGTTACCAAAGTATTAAAATAAGTATAAAATACAAACATTCAGTATTTTCAAGCCGTTGATAATGAACGAATATATTGTAACTTTTTTGGCGCTCGGTTACACAAATTTAATCTGAGGATTAATTCGCTTATTATAAGGCCCTGTATTGAGATAAAATTTGTGACCTTCCTTGAAGTTGATTAATTTTAATTACCTAAAAAACAGTATACAGGTATATGGCCTAGTGTACAAGATGTTCAAAATTGCAAAATCAACGCAAAACTTACAGATTATTTTATATCTTAAAAAATTACAGCTGAACTTTTTTGTTACGTTAGAACCAAGTAAAATTTATATTTATGTGGTTTCATAAATAAACCAAGGCTACAGTAATCATTGTAATTCTTAGGGAGTTAGCTCACCAAGGCCCCAAATGCTGTAATAACCAGTGAAGGCTTTGCCAAATTACGATATTAAAATAAATAACAAAAACCTTTGGTCTCGTTATGATTCGTTATAATGGAATGTACCACCATTATTTTCGTGCTAAAAATATAGAAACAGCAATTTTGCGTGCTTATACCCGGCCAAGCCTAAAATATTCTAGTGTTATATTATTACATGATACGCCTGATTTTGCAGAACAGGGCGAACAAGCTAGGCTTATATTAATATTATTTAAATTACTTTCAAGTAAGCTCCTATTCAAACAGCTAAGGGCAAGACCCATAGCTTTGCTTACACCATGTTCGTGAGCCATTTTATTACTTTCATTAATTCAGTTTACCCTTTTGCCCTCGGAAGCTTGTACTCGGCGAAATGTAAAAGAAATCTGACCCTTTTCCAGGGGTTTGTTTGAGGTTGAAGCTGACGGCAATTTAAAGTATAATAGCCTATCTATTTCATCATGTTTAAGTTTGTTTTTCACTACGGGACTGCGCAGCGCGCAGCATCGGGGAAGAGGAACTTTTCCGGGAACTTGTTTGTACAGTAAAACGGAAACAGTTACTTTGATCATTCTGTAGTAAAGGAAAATATTGCCAATATTATTCCTTTATTTATGCAAGAAATTAATGAAAACATAATTTATAATGCCAATAAGATGATTGTTTGCTTTAATTATGCTTTCATGTTTACTGTGTGTTTAAAATACACTGTAACCAGTGATCATAAAAAATATTTAAATATTTTAAGCAATCAAATGGGCACAGTTCAATTGTGCTTTATGTAGTTAAAATTTTGCAGCCCAATTCAGAATTTTCCTGATTATTTTATGCAATTTAAAATTTAATGCAACGGTTATGTAAAATACGACATTATTAACAAAAAGAAAACCTAACTGCGTTAAAAATAAATAACTGAAAAGAGAAAAACAAAAACTATAACCCAGGGAAAGTTTGTTTTAGCACTGTAAATAGAAACACCTTCAAAAGGCTTTTAAATATAATAAAGTATTGCCGGCGGGGACAGACCAAAATTACAAAACATAATATTTGACCAGCACCGAACCTTTTTTTTGTTCTTTGTCTGGTTTTGATCTAAAAATTACCTACGCAAATATTTCCTAGAAGTTTGGATTTGTCATTTCACCATTCCAGGAAACAAAATATCAATAGAACTTTATTGACAATAATAAAGTTGTCGCCTCTTTATGTGAGTTGTAAATGAAACACTCTAAAGCTGCCCAGTTGCCTGAAGCCCTGCTTGAGCGCATCTAGTTACCTCTATCCAACTATAAACGGAGAATAAGCACTATAAACTAAATTGAAATTTAATTGAAGCAAAACATTGTTGAATGCTCGACGCGATTTTAACTGCCTCAATACCTGATGTTAAATGCAGACTATTTACTGTGGACAAAGTTAGTTCTATAAATAAGAGCATTCTGTTTAATTTGAAATACCTACTGTGCTTGCTTTATTTAGTATAATCATGCTTGAGTTGGATGCTTTCGCTTTTGTTTATTTTTAATAAGATGAAAAAAGCTCGAATAAAATGAAAACCAGCAGTTTGCAAGCAAGCATAACTCTTTTGCTTAAACGAATGATGGCGTGGTTCTCATGCGTTTTATTTTTTTTCGTGTACTGTATAGTCGACCAAGTAATTGCTTGAGCACTCTTGAACCTTATCCCTTTGGGATACGGTCGAAAAGTGGTCAAGCAATTTCTTGGTCGACTAATACATTAGACTTTTAAAAGTAATTTTATGCCTTTTTGGCTAATAAATCCGGCAATTTCATTATAGAACGACCTAAATGTTAGCACGGCATTTGGTGATTGGTTACTTTGCTTTTTTACGAGTTTATAAAACCAATTTAAAACCATTAGGTTTTATGTTTTGAGAAGATAATTTAAAAAAAAAACTGGTTTGCTGTAATAGGTGCAACGTAATCCTTATAATGTTCATGTTTAGGCGTAGTATAAATAATAGTACAAGTAGGTAGCAAGTGGTTTTAAGTCATTAATTACATGATTATTGTCATTGTAAAGCCGGGCGGATCGTGTACAATAATAATAAAGAAAACTAGGTACAAATACTTATTTGATGAGGACTTAAAGTGCGAATTATACATGTTACTAGTGGGACAGATAGTCTCATGTCTCCTTTGAATGGAGTCTGAACGTTATAACGAGGGTTGACAGTAGCAAAAGGTAATGTTTAGTAAAGTGTCCTGTCTTCTGCGCTATTTTTATACATACATCCCAAGTAGCAAAATTTAGTATAAACCTACTAAATTTACTATAAAAGTCCTGTGAACGTTTTGGAGCGTACTATATAACTTAAACATTAATGTCTTCTTACAAATTGCTCAATTATACTTAAAACACGCTGTACAACCGTACAGCGTCTTCTATGACCACATGATTCATAGTTCAATTTTTAATAGGAAAGACACGACTCTTGAGTTCTCTTAATGTTACACAAAATGCACAAACAGTGGTTTTAAATAATTAATTGTAAAAAGACACTTTAGGGATCTCACGTCCCGACAGCATCTACCTAATACTAATTTACTTCTAAAGTTAATACACGAAATTTAAATCTCTATTTTAATGACATTGTCGCGTGAACTATAATGTCTCCCAAAGCTCGTTTTCTGCATAATAAACTGCAAATAAGTCGGAAACAGCACTTCAAAATTACGGACAAGAAATCTGAAACTTGCTAGCATTTAGTGTGTCATAAAGCCAAAGTTCAGATGAATTTAACACTAAGCTCCTACTTTGTTAGAAAACATTGTTAGTGATGCTAAGTTGATACCGAGCAGTTTACAACTCGGGTAATACCGGTTTAGGCAGAAGTTACTTTGTAAGGCTTTGTATTAACATACAAATATTTTACCGATGCGGTGACAGCGGTCAGCGTTTTAGAAGCAGGGTTGTTTTTGACGCGTTGTTGGGAAAGGGGAAAGGAGAGGAAGCCATTTGAGTGAATTAATCGTCTTTATACAGACTTTACTTTTTGTAGTAGTGGCCACGCTGTTTTAAATAGCTACTGTGGTATTATGGTTCAATTTTAATTTAGCCCCCCTTGCGATTCCAACGATCTAGTAACATAAGAAAAGGACGCACATTGAGAGAAATTGAACTTAGCCGGTCATGTTAGGGCCACTGATTATACTGTAGCACGAGTTGTCCTGTTCGACCAGAGTATATCATAAACGAAAGGCACGGAATGCAGACATTGCAGGTTCGTGTTCTGCCATTAACCTAGATTTTAATTTGTGTTGTCATTACATAGCATTTAAATTTAATAATTTAAGTGTAAAAAAGTCAAAAGTAATTTCGGTTACAAACATTTTATATTTTATATTTGTGAAATAAAATTATTTAACTATCCTATAAGAGTACTCTTCATTGACTTATTGAGGAAAGCGATTGACAAAGAAAATGGTTATAGAATATCTGATAACTAAACTACCTGGCTAATGCAAAACGGTCTTAAACTCGAGTGTCCGCTAATTTAAAGTGTCAATACCGGCTGGTCATCCGGAACCAGTTGTAATTAAAGGCCTCTTGGAGTGCTAATTCTTAATGGAGTTACCGTCGTTTACTCACGCAGAATAATTATTGACTAACTATAGCGACCCGCCCCGGCTTTGCAAGGGTACGGTCGACTTTAAATAGATTTTTATACGTCTGTACAACGTCGTCGACTGAACAATTAAGATGTAATGTACATAAAAATTTTTCGTAAAAAAAAATCTCCAAATGATAGTGAAAACGGTATCAAAATCTATTGCGTGATTTAAACGGAGTAAGCGGCTGAAAATAGCAACAATGAAGATAGACAGAAACAGACATAGGCTTTGTTTTATACTATGTAAAAGTTTCCAAAAAGTGACCTATTTAACCCAAAAAGTACCTAATAGGCAAAGACAAACAAATAAAAGTAAAAAAACGTTCCTAGTGTAAATTGAATCGTATAAACTCGTAATGTATGGCACTGTACCGTGTTTTTGCCAAGACACTGTTACGTGAACTGATGAGATAAGAAAATCGATATTCTATCCCAGGAATAAGGCCATCCATTCCATAACTTTTAACCATGGCAGTGTAAGTAGAACGCCAATTACTAGGTCAAAAATAACTCACAAACGATACACCCACGCAACTTATTCTGAGTGAGTGCGTAATCATCCGGAAAACAGGGCTCGTTTTTGAGGCAGTTATGAATATCAGATGCATTCTTTGCAGGTCTTTTCGAATACTCCCACATGGAATTTAATGCTGAGCGAGGCTCGGCGAGCGACGCAGAGGAAGGTGCCTCTGCTGGGTCCACTGTGAAAGCCGACGACCCTTCGCTTGCGGACATGACCCGAGCGGCTCTGTCCATATTGTTGAAGAATGACAAAGGATTCTTCTTACTTATTGAGGGTATGTAACTTAATATAAAGGAAGGTTTATTGCCGCGTGATATTGAGACGGCTTTCCGTTTTCTAATCTGATGTGGTACTTTTCTACACTGCAAAGTTGCTGCCTGTATTTGTTTATTTTATTTTCTAAATTGGTTGTCTGTATTGTGCTATTTTAAATGTCGAAATAAGAACGAATATTGTTGATAAAATACTCCTCTTCGTCATAATTTCTTTTTTCCTCAAATGTTTCCCAATTCTCTAAAATGAATGCGGATACACACAACATCGAGAAAAAGTCTTACTAAAATATCACAGCAATTTCAACTTTCTACCTTATTAGAAAACATCGCAGACCCACTAAAATACACAACAAGTTATTCTCCCAATAAGTAATAATCAATAAAATATAAATTTGAATATAATCATACCCATTCTAAAAATATTTAAGGGAAAGAAACGCCCGCAGAGCTCTCACGTAAAGACCTGCTTGATATTCTAGGCATTCATGCCTCCGCCTTGGAGATTGCAAACTGTAATATTGGTTTTGCTTAGTAATTTCATCTGGTATCAATAGGTGGAAGGATAGACCACGCGCACCATTACAACAACCCCTATAGAGCGCTGGATGAGACGCTAGAGCTAGAAACGGCATTATTGGCGGCGTTGGAGAGAGTCAACCCTGCAGAGACTCTGATAGTTGTCACGGCTGATCACGGACATGTGATGACTTTTGGAGGTCAAGCCACGCCACGGGGTCACCCTGTTTTAGGTAAGAACATTCTCCAGCCAATTAAAATAAAAAGCACCTTGGAATTCAGTCGTTTTAAAGTATTTAGGTATTTAAAAGGTTCATCCACGTATTTAGAGTTGAGCCAAGTTGAATTGAAACAGGTGGGTTTCTCGATGCCATGGCAGCTTCCTGTGCACCTAGCACGAATCTTTTTGATACGCATTAACTCGCTACGTAACTCATCTTTCTCCTTTTTTTTTTGATGTGGTGGGAAAGCTTTATGGCTGGCTTTAGGGCTGGTTATAACGAGACGCACTAAGTTAGGTAGCGAGTCAACGCGTGGCGTGAAGATTTGTGCTAGGTTTTTTACCAAGCAAGCAAGATAAACTCGACGTCGAGTTCCCATGACATTCAATGGGACATGTCGGGCAACAACTCTACTTTAAATACGAGAATGATTCGTTAACTTCAATATTCTCAAATTAATCCACAACAAAAATAATCTTTCCTTTCACAAAGGAAATAGGAAATCTTCCGCAATATATCCTAAGTTCAGGATTATAAGATCTTAATTGATGGAGCTAGCCTAAGGCTATTGAGCCTTATTGCTAACTTGATGTAACTTAGTGCTTAGCCAAATGATAAATTAAACGTCGGCTTTCAGACATCAAACTTTAGACGTAACTTTAGATTGGAAATGCTAACAATTTTCGTTTTATACAGTTGAAGCGAAGCAGTAAAGTGTATTATGACTTTATGACAGGGTGAGTGACAGATTGGTGAACGTGCTCGGACTGCACAATGGAAAATTTTAATCTCGAAATATTGTCGAAAATTATTAACGCACAAAATTCTTGACTTTTTTAGGGCTCCGTTCCAAAGTGCTTAAAAGAAACCCTTATGGTGCGAGTCTGTCCTTCGTCTGGCTATCTTATAGCGGCAAATATCAGAAACTACTCTATACTTGTTACAACAAATTTTGAATAGTTTTTAATTCATGTTGCTTACCTAAGTAGTAGGAAAAAACTGGAAACAGAGTTTCAGTTTCTTTGCAGAAGACTTTAAAAGAGAGGTGAAAATGGCAAAGTAAAGCTAATAGTTCAAGTAAGGCATAACATAATTTGATAATAGGGGCTGATACAATGGTGTCTGACATCGATGGGCTGCGCTACACGACTCTGCTGTACGGGTCCGGCCCCGGGCATGCGGAGCCTCGAGCCATACCCGCCAACAGCAGCATGACGTCGGCCGACGCGGTCCATGCAGCTGCTGTGCCTCGCCAGTGGGCCACGCATGGTGGGGAGGATGTGCCTATTTATGCTTTAGGTAAGTTCACCATAAATGCTGTGTTTTAAGGTCAACTAGCGTTATTTGACATAAAGGATAAAAACTGCTAGATATATAACGCAAATGATCAATAAAATAAAATTAAACATCACTAAGATATCTAGGCACAAGATATGTTTAACTCTACAATGTCATACACTCTTCGACATACGGAACATTATTATTATTTTCTTATAGCAGCCGTTGAGGTACGAAAATCAACCACAGATACAATGGAAAATTCATGCAACTAATTAAGTCGGTAAAATTAAAAAATGAAAATGAAAATGAAAAATGTATTTTGAAAATAGGCCATAAAGGCTCTTTTACGTGTTGGAGTTTACCAGCGCTTCGGAAAGTGGAAGATTCTACTGAGAAAAAGCTCTGCAAGAAACTCAGTAGCTCATCCCTTATTTTTCTTCTCTTACTCAAAACGAACAAACAAGTGCCAGCCGGCATTTGGAGTCAATTGCAACATTGAGCTCAATTACTGTATCTTGATTATATATTTGACCTATTGAAAATAAATACTTGAATGTACGAAAAATATACGTAACTATAAATACCTGAATTTAAATACTTGGCCATAAAAATGTGTGATCGTCTAGTCAAATGGAAGGACCCTTTCTACGTTGTGTAATTTTTATTTATACCGTTAAGTAAGAATTTGGTTTAAGTTAATTAAATTCTTAAAATTAAATTAGTCAGTTGAACATAATAATATTAGTGCGGTGAAACATACAGTTTAAGAGCAAGACTTGAGATCCCTAACAACTCCCCTACCGGTCGGCCTGGTACAGTCAAAAATCAGTTTGCGTATTCAGCAAGTGTTTGAAATTTGACCTTCACAAAGTGTGAAGTTAAACACAAACTGAAGTTTGCCTTTGGATGGGGTCTGGCCAGAAAACAAAATAATCCTACAAAATATAGAATTAATTCGATTCAAACCATCACTCTCATTCCAAACAATCTGAAACAAAATCCAGTCATTCTGTGGTGGTGGGGAATTTAAGTGCTCCCCTACCGAGGGTACCGCTTTCCCGCATACGTCGTTAGGTTCATTCCTTGAGATTGCAACCCCAGGTATTCGACCTGTAGGCACGATGTCAAGGAATAGAGCACGCACGGCTTTACTGAATCGTCCGTCAACAACATAAAAAGTCGTACGTACTATCGACCGGCCGTAGGCCCCGGGGCCCCGTCCGAATTCAAATAGACCTGACTTTAAACTTGGCCGTAGGCGACTCGGACAAAAGATAAGATAAAAAAAAATAGGATTTTGATAAGCAGAAACACATTCATACTTTATCTATCTAATACCGAAAAAATCGCCACTCTGGTCACAGTTGAAACACGCCGGACAATCAAATTCTAAACGACAAATAAGAGATTATAATTCCTATTTTCGTTTGAGTATTTCAATTACGTATTATAATAATTCACTTCGATTCGGTATAGTTTGCTTTTGATTTGTTTAGCTTTTAAACACATAAAAAGATTATTGTAATCAATAAAAATATGAAAATAATGATAATGAAGAACTTCAAAACGCAGACAGGTTAAATAGAACAGATAATTTTGTTTACGTAAATGTCAATTATTTTAACACACAAAACAAATATTGCGATCGATCTCTTAAATGGAGAAAAAAAAACACTTCAATAACAAATAATAATAAAATAGAAACTATGCTATCACTTAGCTTCGTCCAATAACATGCTGCCGATCATGCGGAAATCCAATTGAGTCCGTAACACCAACACTAATTAAGTTCATAAAGTTCATAAAGTTCATAAAGTCCACTAGTACGCAATCACTAAATAATTTCCACTAATTAACACTGACTTAACAAATTAAAATAAAATACGTTCACGTCGCGAAAAATATCGGTATCCCCAGGGACAATCGTGTATTCTAAGACCGATTCTAAGACAGATGCAAAGACAAAATCTAAGACCCTCTAAGCCAAATACTAAGACCCTCTAAGCCCTGTTTTCCTTTGTTCATTAGCTTTTATACTGACGCCAAAACATCCCCACTCTTGATTCTAAACACCATCGATGCTTACTGAACAGTTTGGTAAAAATTGTGCCAAGCGCGAAACGAAATAGCACACCCTGAAGTTCCGTGGTTACTCAAAACTTTATCTATTCCTATAACTAAAATTATATATCTACTATCCAATCATTACTATATAGTATATAGCTTAACTACCGTTACCATTATAATATAGGAATACATTTATAGTTTTTGTAAGTTTATTTACTAATAATTAATGATTACTCGACCTAAAAATACTCCTCGTCCTGTCTAAAAGTAAGCTAGCAGATAACACATTTATACGCCAAGGTCACTTTATCTGTAATCCTTAAATCTGATACAATCAAAATTATAGAGCAAAAACCAAAAGTAATATACATAAGTTATAAACGGTAAAACGGAATTTAAAAATGAAACACCATTTATATTATATTCCCTATTGATAGCAAACCAATTTCGATGTTACAAAATACAAAAATAATCATCAAAAATGTAACGTCATATACAGACAAACATACACATACCGAATAATGCCGCGTTTTACTGTTGACATTAAGGAACCCTAACAAACTCTGATGACCACTTGAAATGTGTTTGAACGCTGCCCTTGTGCGAGAGTAAAAAAAAAAGGTCATAAACTATCTGAATTTATTGCCTGTGAATTCTTAAGTTTCTAAGTAATAGACGGCACTTGTGCGCACATGTAAACCAAAAGAATTAAAAAAAAAAGGCCCTACTTAGGATTTCTTGTGTATCTAAAATTAGCAGTCTAATACATATATACTTTTAAAGTTATAATTAAATATATTTTATATACTAATCTATTATAACATCGGTTACAGAACGCCCCTAAGATGACGATGTATTTTGAATTCATAGAATGGAAAATAATGAGGAATCTTGAATAGGATTACGAAAAGTTTCTTAATCTAGACCATCAGTTTCTACATATATGTATACCTTACAACTGAGATTAATACCTACACACGCCCCTAGTTTATGAGTCTATAAGGTCTCTATCGCGAAATACAGTCAGAAGAAGGACTTTTCTCGCAAACAAACATACCAAACATACTTAAATTACCTTCATAACATACACACACACTTCTGTCACATAAAAGATATAAGTATATAATGTAACTAACAAATAATGGATCTAAAAGTTATCTGAAATAAAATTGATAATAATAATAATAATAAAGTCCAAATCGACATACCAACTTCGGGATAATCAATTTATTCAAGCAGGTGCTTAACCAAGTTTTACATACATACAAACGAACCCTGAATTTTTACCCACATGAGTTGCTTCTTACTCTTTGTTAAAAGTACCACCATTCTTGCTTTTCCTATGTCCCCGTTTCCTAGCGCGGATTTTTTTTCGCGAACGCGACTTCTCTTGAGGCATTACGTGCGTATATATTTGACTCTGAACTTCTGTCGCCGCGATTGTTTCAGGTTGTTCGATGAAATCGTCACTAGGATCTGCATCCATCATTTGCAGGAATTTTAAGATCGCGGCTTTGTCATAATCCCTCTGTGATAACCATAGCAAACGTATGCTGCGAGGAAAAGACATCATGATAGTAAAAATTGTGTCCTTTTCTGTTTTAAAAAATACCGTTGCAAATTTTGCTTCATTGAACAAATCACAAAAATACTCTGTCAAGGTTCTACCATTCCTATCTGATATCCATTTTGCATTCATAATTTTGTCATTAACTTTTCGCTGTGCGTATGAATCCCAATAAAAAATTATAAAATCAGTTTTGAAGTCGTTGTCATCTTTCCACTTTCCTAAGAAAATTCTAGACCAGCTCTTGGCAGATCCAGACAGACAACCCGTAGTTACATATAAGTCACATGCCGATACATTAATTTGTCGCTTATAATTATCAAGTTCCTCTAAAAATATCATAGGATGGACATTGTTTCCATCAAATACCGGTTTTTTCGGAACCATCATCACAGTGACCGACTTATTAATTGTATACTGCAATTCAGAACTCGACGTTTCATCATTTTGATATCCTGTCGTTATCGAACGGTTTTCTAAAACATCAACTCTTTGTAAAACCGGTCCTAAAGATGTTGTCGTATTTTCTTTCACTGAAGAATTTGTACTAATTTTGTCTATCGGTTCAGTGTTCTTTTTGCTACGTAAAAAATACTTGCTAGTATTTGAATCCATTCTTAAATCAATAGTCTTTAACCGTGCGTAGCCTATTCAAGACTTTAATCAATAAAAAAAAATACCGCGTTAACTCGTGTTAAACACTATCAACTAAAAAAAAAAAATCTAATCTAAATATTAAAAGCACAGCTACTTAAAATACTTAAAAATACACGCCCCTACTTAAATTATTTTTTAGAGTAAATAACAATTTTTTTTTCTCTAATACTACAAGTAAATCACGATATGTACCGTGATTATTCAGGTGAACCCCTTTCTCGTTTGCCTCCCAGCTCTGACCAAAAAAAAAAATGCACTGGAATCGAACCAATGTCCTAATGTATTTTTCAAAAATATCCTAATCCTCTAAGTAAGTTACTTAACCATACGTCAAATTCAAATATGCCTTAAAATAGCTACAATGACGTGGGAATCGAACCCATGTCTTAGATCAGTCTAAACTTTAATTTGTCACTGACCTAAAAAAATTATAGTTGCGCCCCTAGCATGCCAGACCTTAACATAAAATTAAAATGTAAATTTGTTGTAAATTTACGTACTTAAAAGTAGTATTTGCAGGATTCGAACCCACATCTAACATATCATTATTTTATTACACCAATAATAAAATAATTAAGAACAAAGTGTCCAAATGATTGTTGTAATCATATTAATATCACGTCCTAGTAACTTAATTTATAAGATGCAATCTCGTTCAATAAAATTACCGCAGGGATCGAACCTGCTGATGGCAGAAATCTTATCTAACAAGTACCTCGTGTTATAATTCGAATAAGTTATCATGGGAATCGAACCCACGAGTACACACAAGAAAAGAACAATTTATTATTTAAATAAAAATTCAGCCGACAATATTAATAATGGGAGTCGAACCCATATTCCAAAATATTTCTTGCGTAAAAGGATCGACGCACCTTTGGTCTAATTCTTATAAGACTGGTTATTCTAATAGTAAGTGCTCTGTTCAACGGAAATTCTTATAAGACTAACTATTCTAATACCACATAAAATTAACATGTAGTAACCCAAATTGTTTGATAAGTATTTGAACCACAATAATTCAAATTTTAGTGACTCACATCCTGGTCACGGCACCACTGTAACTTATTATATATTTGACCTATTGAAAATAAATACTTGAATGTACGAAAAATATACGTAACTATAAATACCTGAATTTAAATACTTGGCCATAAAAAATGTGTGATCGTCTAGTCAAATGGAAGGACCCTTTCTACGTTGTGTAATTTTTATTTATACCGTTAAGTAAGAATTTGGTTTAAGTTAATTAAATTCTTAAAATTAAATTAGTCAGTTGAACATAATAATATTAGTGCGGTGAAACATACAGTTTAAGAGCAAGACTTGAGATCCCTAACAACTCCCCTACCGGTCGGCCTGGTACAGTCAAAAATCAGTTTGCGTATTCAGCAAGTGTTTGAAATTTGACCTTCACAAAGTGTGAAGTTAAACACAAACTGAAGTTTGCCTTTGGATGGGGTCTGGCCAGAAAACAAAATAATCCTACAAAATATAGAATTAATTCGATTCAAACCATCACTCTCATTCCAAACAATCTGAAACAAAATCCAGTCATTCTGTGGTGGTGGGGAATTTAAGTGCTCCCCTACCGAGGGTACCGCTTTCCCGCATACGTCGTTAGGTTCATTCCTTGAGATTGCAACCCCAGGTATTCGACCTGTAGGCACGATGTCAAGGAATAGAGCACGCACGGCTTTACTGAATCGTCCGTCAACAACATAAAAAGTCGTACGTACTATCGACCGGCCGTAGGCCCCGGGGCCCCGTCCGAATTCAAATAGACCTGACTTTAAACTTGGCCGTAGGCGACTCGGACAAAAGATAAGATAAAAAAAAATAGGATTTTGATAAGCAGAAACACATTCATACTTTATCTATCTAATACCGAAAAAATCGCCACTCTGGTCACAGTTGAAACACGCCGGACAATCAAATTCTAAACGACAAATAAGAGATTATAATTCCTATTTTCGTTTGAGTATTTCAATTACGTATTATAATAATTCACTTCGATTCGGTATAGTTTGCTTTTGATTTGTTTAGCTTTTAAACACATAAAAAGATTATTGTAATCAATAAAAATATGAAAATAATGATAATGAAGAACTTCAAAACGCAGACAGGTTAAATAGAACAGATAATTTTGTTTACGTAAATGTCAATTATTTTAACACACAAAACAAATATTGCGATCGATCTCTTAAATGGAGAAAAAAAAACACTTCAATAACAAATAATAATAAAATAGAAACTATGCTATCACTTAGCTTCGTCCAATAACATGCTGCCGATCATGCGGAAATCCAATTGAGTCCGTAACACCAACACTAATTAAGTTCATAAAGTTCATAAAGTTCATAAAGTCCACTAGTACGCAATCACTAAATAATTTCCACTAATTAACACTGACTTAACAAATTAAAATAAAATACGTTCACGTCGCGAAAAATATCGGTATCCCCAGGGACAATCGTGTATTCTAAGACCGATTCTAAGACAGATGCAAAGACAAAATCTAAGACCCTCTAAGCCAAATACTAAGACCCTCTAAGCCCTGTTTTCCTTTGTTCATTAGCTTTTATACTGACGCCAAAACATCCCCACTCTTGATTCTAAACACCATCGATGCTTACTGAACAGTTTGGTAAAAATTGTGCCAAGCGCGAAACGAAATAGCACACCCTGAAGTTCCGTGGTTACTCAAAACTTTATCTATTCCTATAACTAAAATTATATATCTACTATCCAATCATTACTATATAGTATATAGCTTAACTACCGTTACCATTATAATATAGGAATACATTTATAGTTTTTGTAAGTTTATTTACTAATAATTAATGATTACTCGACCTAAAAATACTCCTCGTCCTGTCTAAAAGTAAGCTAGCAGATAACACATTTATACGCCAAGGTCACTTTATCTGTAATCCTTAAATCTGATACAATCAAAATTATAGAGCAAAAACCAAAAGTAATATACATAAGTTATAAACGGTAAAACGGAATTTAAAAATGAAACACCATTTATATTATATTCCCTATTGATAGCAAACCAATTTCGATGTTACAAAATACAAAAATAATCATCAAAAATGTAACGTCATATACAGACAAACATACACATACCGAATAATGCCGCGTTTTACTGTTGACATTAAGGAACCCTAACAAACTCTGATGACCACTTGAAATGTGTTTGAACGCTGCCCTTGTGCGAGAGTAAAAAAAAAAGGTCATAAACTATCTGAATTTATTGCCTGTGAATTCTTAAGTTTCTAAGTAATAGACGGCACTTGTGCGCACATGTAAACCAAAAGAATTAAAAAAAAAAGGCCCTACTTAGGATTTCTTGTGTATCTAAAATTAGCAGTCTAATACATATATACTTTTAAAGTTATAATTAAATATATTTTATATACTAATCTATTATAACATCGGTTACATTACTTAGATAATATAAGCTTATCTCTTTGTAAAAAATTCTCTTATTTCAATTAACATGTTTGGTTATTAAATAAATATAAATAAATTACAGACCAAAATACATGTCTACAGTAAGTACTTGACATGAAGTATAAGTATAGATATATATAAAATCATATTATTTATTTTTACAATAAATAGCACAGCAAGCTTTAAGCAATTTAAACTACATACATAAACTAATATCTGAATATAATTACTGAAAACCCTCAACATAAATAAGTAAATTTTCATCAAAACACCATTAAACAAAATTATAAACATCAAATAGCGCTAGCAACTGTTTTGTTGTGTACTTTGGCCAAACGAGCGAGTTTTTAGAAGCAGTAGCGCCAAGCTAAATTTATAAGCAAATGTTTGCATCTGTCCTCACATGGCAATTTGAAAGCGACGATATTTACATACAATTACGGGAGAATCGCCGCAATAGCGCACGCGGGAATAGAGAAATACCAACGTTAAGGTTCATTATTTCTTATAAACATCTTCAGAGTTGTTTTACCCCGTATTCGCCGCTAGCATTGTCCCTTTTGGTATGCTCGATTGAAAAATAACTCTAGTATTTTATATTATTAAACTCAGAATAGTCCTGTAGACGGTAGTAGAATTTATTCCTGTAATATCCTGTTCCTTTGAGTACCAATGTATTTCTTAAGTACACGCAATGCGGAGATGGAGGGCCATTAAAAGTTTGCGGTTAACTTAAGAAACATTGTAAAGTTTAACAATGAGTAAATAAAATTGTACAAGTTAGCTCCAGAAATTCTGGAATTTTCTTTTAGTGTTTGCCTTTGCATATTTAATTTTATCGCCAGTTTCGTTTATGTTACTCAAAGTTTTGTTTTAAACAAGCAAGTGTTTTTTGTGATGAGTTTGCATTAAACTAAATGAAATTGTGGGTAATATTATCAGGGATATCAGGGTTCGCGAAAGTGCCTCAAGCCTAGTAAAAGGTTGCGATGTTCTTATAATAATTTTGTTATTATAAGCCACAAGAAGGAGACAAAGTTTTTGTAAGAAAAAAATATTTTTTGCTGTCCTTGTGGGCGTAGTTTTCATTTACGTTAAAAATACGTTATTCCGCGATTGTAGTAAACTTTGATTCGGACACAAGAATACAAGCATCTATTTTTATTTATATACGAGTAAGAATTTTCTTTAAGAGTTCTGCTCTATTTAACCAGCAGATGACATCCTCAATAAATTCATCCTATGTAGCGCCGAATAAACTGTTTTCTTTCTTTCTTTCTTTCATTCATGATGTTACTTGGGTATTTACGTGGTAAAAAATGCCCTGTAAAATTTTAAAATGAATATAGGTATCTTAATATTTGACATTACCTTAAATTTTAACAGGTCCCATGGCGACAATTCTGTTTGCTGGTGTAGTGGAACAGAGCTACATACCCCACGCAATTGCTTATGCAGCATGCCTCGCGCACCAGTCACGGAGATGTCAGGAGAAGTCTAACTTCACACAGCCACAGGTAACTATCGAGTATCTACCCAAAATCAAAATAAAATTAGCTAAAACAGATAGGTGCTAAACCCAACCACAAAGATGAAAAGATTAAAAATGAAAGAAAGATAAAGAATACAGATTAAAAGTACAAGAGGCATAGCAGAGAGAACTGTAATGAAAGGAAATAAGAAGGCTATTGCCTCCGATCATGTTGGAGGTAGGAGTATAATAATAAAAAAACTTTCAACTATCAACCGTGTTGGTAAATAATAATCTAGTCCAATGGTGCTTATTCGACAGTCGTGAAAATTGTGGTAGAAATCACTGCACGGGTTTGACTGAGACGCTGGCCTCGAGGGCTGAAAAGTTATGCCATAACTTTTTAAATTAAAAACATACTTCATACACAGTGCTTTTACCGACAGGGGGTACATGCAAAAATAAACATAATTAAGTATTTAAAAATACTATTTGTATACGTATAATATTTAAGGAGTTCCCTCTATTTTTAATGGATTCCACCATCAGAATGGGATTTTGTAGATATTTTTTTTATCCAAATCGGTTTATAAATGATGGAATAATAGGGTAGCAAATCAACCGAATTAAGAACTTTTTTTTTATTGAGTTCAAAAGCACGTTTGATAAAAAACGTGCTTTAAAACGTTTAAAGGTTATTTCGGTCCAGCTGTTTTGTTGCAAGACACTATTGCTGGCAGATTACTAAGCATCGCTAAAAGCAGCTCAAGTAGTTTGGATGTACTTACTTGATTTTGAACTCGTGTTTATTTGTAAAATTGAGGGAAATGCATCGGTAACCAAAATCGACTCTATTTCAACCCCTTCTGTGTCCCATATTGCTACTAACCACAGCTTTGATAAATAATAATGTGAACATGCATAAAGTTGTCGAAAGATTTCAATCAAAATGCAAAATGACGCAGTACGTGACATCATTGCGTCATGATAACATACCCTAGGGAGCATAGCTGGCGGAAGAACGTTGATCGTAGTCGTTCTTTTTATCTTGTGCACTCGCTCATATATGATGTGTATCAACATGTCATACATATACTCGCGTAGAGATAATGCATTTTGAACTTCGTCTGTTATATGTGGAGAACACAAATTACGATAAATTGTTTTAAACTTTTGCTATTTTCACACATATTTATAACATTATAGGGTGAACGCGATAAAAATATATTGATAATTTACCTCAACATTTCGGCCATGGTCACGACTAGTTTGGTATTACGATACCAATTTTTATGTATTTAGACGAGTTTGATATTTTTCGACACTTATTTGTCTTATCAGAAATCACTACAAAACATTATATTTCTTTGCTTTAACCGTGGCCTGGTAAAAATACATGTCGAGAAATTGGAGAACTGAAAAGGAAGTGAATTAAGGAATTCATTCAAAAGGCTTTGAAAGCGTTTTGCTCACTTATTTCAATGAGTTTTCGAAGAAATAACAACCGTCTACGCTTTGGGTTAAATATTTGATGATTAATGCTACATAAAAAAAAATACTATGCTTGGTAAACTTTTTAATTTTGTACATACAAAATGGTTAAAATATTATTTTAATTTTGAGTTTTTTTTATTTCCCCTCAGTCACAGTAAAACATGCGAGTGTTTTACTCGGTGCTGCCATATAAACTGGAACTATATCCGCCCTTGTAATGCTCAAGCGGCTAACTATTTTTAGCCCTTTGTAGAACAATTTACTATTGGCGGTCATAATATTTGTTATCTATTAATAATTAGTGCCTAAGTTCTCCTGATCTTTATAGTAGCATTTTAATAAGTTTTCTTCAAAAAAACGGACGCTTGATGGTCGTCATGAATGTGTTTTTGAATCGAACCAAAAAAACAAATATACGGCTCGAATTGAGAACTTCCTCCATTTTTTTTCGTCGGTTAAGAAACAGTCACATCTCCATTTCTTATTCTGAAGAATATTCTACCTCCGTTCCCATTGTTTTTCCTAAATTTTCCTACACCACACGTTATCTCTTTAGGTCATCGGTTAATTAGGACAAAGGGTGTATCCTGCCACATTTAGCCATGTGCTGTACTGAGGCTACATAAAACAACTCTCATATTGTTAGGATTTTCCTTTGTATTCTTGTTTTGTCGCCTTCATAGCTTCTACTAAAAGAATATTGCTACTAAACCATAGTTGTAGGTACTATGCAGATTTTGACAAGAATATTTATATTCCACGATAACTTTTGAACTCTCTTAATTCACTTTGAACTAGTGTATAATGTATATTTAAATTTGATGTATTATTTTGTGTTTAACGTGATTACTATTTTTTTTGTTTGAAATTTGGATTGTAATCTCTGTGCAGTTAGACAAAATAATGAAATTTGAATGTTAGAAATTGCTGATGTAGCGGTGGATCATAGGAGGTACAGAAAAACGCCACTAATATAAAATTTGTTTTTGTTCAAATCCAATTCAAGAGTAACAAAGTAATCATAGTAAAAAAGGGAAATTATGAAACGGTTATTAGCACAGCTATTTTTACGTAGTTGAAAAGGTCAAAGAGCTTGTGTAGGTTATTGTTACCTCGTCGAGTGTTATGCTACTTATGGCTCTGACATAAACAGCTAAGTTTAGTTTATCTCTATGCCCATAACTTTCTTGTCACTAATTAAACAGAGATGGTAATAATAATAATAGTAATTTTTTGTAGTACTTAGTTATATTTTAAAATGTAATTTTTATACAATGATTTATTTTTTAAAATGTAAAAAGCAAGAGAAAAACTTGAATAAAGATGATAATAATAATAATAATATCTTGGGACAATTTACACCAATTGACCTAGTCCCAAACTAAGCAAATCTTGTGTTATGGATACTAGACAACGGATAAACATACTTATATATGTATAGATAAATACATACTTAAATACAAATAACATGCAAGGAGGAGGTAAATTAAACCTGAACCGTCTTGTTAGGGCCGGTGCGGCCGTATCATGAACGTCCAAGTTTAAATTTTGTCGATTTTCAGCTTTATCTAACTAGCGTCATAAGAAAGATAAACTTGGCTAGTCATGTTAGGGTCAACGTAACTAGTATAACTGTTCAATTATAACTGTTCAAAGTGTACTCGTAAGTAAAAAAAAACATAATAAATAAAATTGTATTTTGTAAACATTACCTCGTATTATTACGCCCATGATTAACTTCCTAGCGTTGTTACCTTATGTGATGTATAAATTGATGTTAACCAGAATCCTCAAAGGAACTTTGCGTACCAAAAGTAACTTCGATGTGAATTATTGATATTCATATCAAAGAGTTACGAGGTTTCCAGTTTGAGTTTTATTAAATTTATTCTATTCTAAATTGCTAAAAGTCTAGTTGTACGATCAACTAATTCGTCAATTCCCCTGTAATGACAGTTCCATTAAACACTAAACCCTTTCACCAACAATTTAAGACAGTCACCTAATTTGATTATTAGGCCAATTTGGAACCTTGTCACAAAAAATACTGATAACTATGGCAGACATAGGCATGTCAAACGGTGATATGATTCATTGTAAAAAGGTTGCACAGTATGGAACGTTCAACAGATTTTGAGAGCTATGCATTTATAAAAATAGTTTTCATAAATAACTTTAGTAGCCAAATGCTTTGCTCAGTGAATTTTATTAGTGTTTGAAAGCAAATAAATTTTGAATGCGCAAACGGGAATTAAATCTGCATTTCATATTCATTGGATTACTCGCTTATTGAGTCGTAAAAATAACAAATAAAATAACTAAGTGCATTTCGGTGTTTGCCCAACTATGCATTTTATATCACTACCTTTTTTAAGCTTAATCAGTCACAGACGCTTAAAAATTGATATTACAATATCTATTGTTACTTTACATATGTCACAGGGATTACAGAGGTCAAATGACTCTTGCTTTAGTTGCTGGCAAACAACTTGAGCATAAATCGAGTGGAGGGGGTACGTTTGCGCATATACGTTAGTATTAGAAACTGCTACTGTGCAGTCAAGGTCAGTGCTCAAGTTGTTTGCCGGCAGCTGTACTACGTTGCTTCTATATCAATGTTTGGTTAATTTTAACTAGAATATTGGTAAATCTAGAATCATGTTAAAAACTAACGCCGAGTGCAGAAACGAGAAGAGCAAAACATCTTTCAAGATGTTTGTGTTCAATACTAAATTGTTATGTTTATCTGGTTTGACCTGATCAAGCCTAAAAAGTTTTATTTGTGGTGCCCCTCAAATAGGCCTGCCTACTCTTGTATTATTTAAATTCTATGTAAAAACAGCTGTTGCTTTAAATGCTAAAAATAGGACCGAGTTGTCAAAGCATCTGTAGAATATCCTTGTTCCCAATTCACGACTGTACGAGTAATGAAATTGCAAACTTCTTCAAAAGGAGCAGTAATAAATTAAATTATTAATACTAACTTCGTCTCCAGGTACAACTTCCAAAATGCGCGGCACCTGAAGTGAGCAGTGTCGCAGCGGACGAAAATCGTGACGCATCGGGCGGTCGTCGTGTCGTTGTGGCGTCAAGCGTCATGTCGGACGAGCGCGTGACAAGATCTGACGCCCACAAACCCCCTTCAACAGTACTCATCAATGTTATAGTTACGTTTAGCACACTGCGGTTGATAATCAATTAATCCACAAATTGCTTTCGAAAGATGGTTTCACAAATTAGTTAAAGAAAATCTGTACAGGGAAGATTTAGATATACAGATCAGAATTATTGTAAATAAAATTAGTGATTGTAAATAAAGATGATAAATGTTTCAAGTTTTGTTTTTGTTTCATCCTTTCGTTACCTCATAAAAAGAAAAGTAACAACTAATTCAACAATAAATCTCTAAATTCAAACTTTACGTACGTAGAAAATTACATCCTTACTTCAGTTTAAAAGGAGACAGTCAAAATATTACACCTACTCAAATGTTTGCCTAAAACTAAATCGGAATTTGTAGATTTTTGCGGGATTACTATTATTTAAGTGATGGATACAAAGATTATCTCCTGAATTTCATGCGTAAGTTATAAAACTTATCCACAGAGGTATTGAATATAGTTTATAGAGCACTAATTATTGAAAGTTTTTTTACAATGTTTAACTGTTAGTGTTGAGTGTTTGTGAAATAAAAATTATTATTATTATAAATATTATTTCAGATAAACACTAATACTTTTTAAAGTCACGTGTCATTTACTTCCGGATACAAAATGAATTGAAGTTCAACTTTACACCTAGTGAAGCTTCACCTTCGCATCATTGATAAGTAAGTAGCATCATTTTAAGAAAGCCAATATAAGAATAAAAAAACACAAATATAAATAACAGAATAGGTTAACACATCTCCCTCATGGGCTCTACACAAAGTTGGACAGGAGCTAGATATTAAATTGCTTTCTGCTATCCACATAAAAATCATACTTAAAAGGCAACCCAGACATTCTCGGTGCTATTACAACCTTACAACCAGAAATCCTTGAAATTCATCCTTTATGGTGACGTTAACAACGCATACCGCATTATTAAGTGGGTACTATAGAACTTAGAGTTAGAAAAAATCACTTAAAAATTACTTAATAGGTACAACTCAATGTTTAACTTTTAATAATACGTAAACATTGGATGCTTGAAGGTAATTTACTAACGTAGTCTTCACAAGAAGTACGAGCAGCGCTGAGATTGCTTAATGGATTGAAGTAAGTAAGCAATAAGCATTATTTTGTTTGGCTCAACTCTTCAACAAGCCGTTTTACGAACTCCCTCTGCAACGCAATGCTTTGGCAAAACTAATATGTGTTTCACCATCTCCAAATTGCACGACCGAATAAATAATCGTTAGGTCAAAATGTGCAGAAATAAACCGTTTACAAACTTGTTCAGGGCTAGTAAGAGCTTTAGTAACCTCAGGGCTATTTGCTGTAAAAAATCTATTCCCCTTTTCTAGCGGCTATCTCCCTCTAACTTTTTAGGTGCGAGGGAGGTAATAAATAGGTCGTACGTGGGGGATAGTCACGACCGAACTTTGTTTTATGGCGGTGGAACGGAACACTATACGAACATTATATGTATGGTCGGTCGGTACCCAGCTCACCAAAGTGCTTGTAGTGCAAAAGTATCTTTGCTTTCAAATAATTTTATTTTCGGTTGTATTATTTTTAAAAGCTCTCATAATTGTAATTAATAGGTTACATTGCGGAGGCCCGTACCAAAAATTTGGTCAAATTACCCTGCAACTCCGCGAAACCAGTGACGTGGAAAACAACTGTGTCTTCGCGATATGCGTATTTTTCTTGCAAAACTGAACTGATATTCTGAATGGATTAAACATAAGCTGTAGCAATTACGAGTTCGCTTGTGTTTTTCGTATATTCACATTGTTTTGTTTCTGGCTAGGTAGTTCAGATTATGAAAAAAGGTTGCCACAAACGAAATTAAGGAAAAATATTCAAGTTTTGTCAGTATGTCATTTGTTCGAGTAGAGTAGTTATAGTAGTGGTAGTTATCGTATTAAAGCGTGCAGTTGTATCTATTTAGGTCTCAGATAAAAGAATAAAAAGATATGTTACGGAGGCGTGGCAGGGACTCCACGATGTGCTAAAATGAGAACATCGCCGCCCGCCGGAGACTAGTCGCAATTTAGACATCCTTGCGAAATGTTCTCCTGTGTTTTCACAAAATGCCGTGGTTACGTGTAAAAACAGAAGTGAAACTACAAACTATAATGAAGATGGAGTCACATACTACATATAAGTAATAAAATTTCATTGTAATTAGTTTTTGACTTATTATAATGCCTATTTTACTAAAATACAAAGCATATCAACAACTAAATCAAATGACCCATGATTTAACATAAAATGAGGGTAGACTAGCGGTATTTTGCTGCATGTGTTGTACATTGATGGTTTAGTACTTCAGTCAAAATTCGTTGCACTAAACGGCAACGCAATGAATCCAACTCATTACGATATTAACTATTACATGAGCGTTTGTAGCTACGGTCGCTTCTCGAAGCGTCTGAGGGGGGGTACTAAAGTACCCTCTAGCGTAAATGTAAAATAAATTGCTTTTTTTTTATGTGTGCGTGAATTGCGATTTAAGCCAATCATGCATTAGCGTCATTGGTGTTAATACACTGTCACGCCACGCCCCCGTCTTTGTCATTGCACGCGCCAATGTGCGTG
Organism: Ditula angustiorana; assembly: GCA_963691745.1. NCBI lineage: Eukaryota > Metazoa > Arthropoda > Insecta > Lepidoptera > Tortricidae > Ditula > Ditula angustiorana. The sequence continues at coordinate 10,049,066 of OY829482.1, read as the reverse complement.
TGATAGTCACGGTCGGAGATGTTTGACGACACCGGTTCTCACGGAAACTAAGCAGTATGCCATTTCTCCTCTTATTTTCTGTTCTTAGTTTTATGTAGTACTGATGATGTCTCGTAAGCCATCATGTAGATTAACCCTTTTATTCATAAAAGCTGCGTTAACCTATGTTAGTTAACATGTGTTATGTCTTCATCTGTCATTGTGACGTTTGCATTCGAATGAAAGGAACAAAACATTTATATATTAAAAGGTATTGGTAAGCTTTATATGAATAATGGGGTAAGTGTTTAGTGGTGGTAGTTCATAGTTAAGTCTGTGTGATATATGTTGTTTCACGTAAAAGCGGAGAAGTGTGGGTTGTTGCATGAAAAATATATATGCCGCACTGACGTAGCTGTATTCTGCTGTATTGCAAGCGAGTACACGACACTTATTCCACCGAGTAGCTCGTTAATCTGTTCCAATTTGTCTTTTAGATTGTACCAAACTGCGAAATTGTTTTATTTATCTACTATGTGGATTTATTCCCAAGGGCATTAGTCTAGCCGCCTCGTCTTTACAAATATTCGTGATTGATTATAAAATATATGCGGCTTTAGTCTTGTAAAAAATACAACAGAAATATTTATTTGTCCCTCAGAATATGAAATATTTAATGACGACCGAATAGCTTAACGGTTAGTGGACCTGACAACGAAGCTAGTGATTCCGGGTTCGATTCCCGTGAGAGACAAATGTTTGGATGAATATGAATGTTTGTACCTGAGTCTTTGATGTTTAAGTATGTAAGTATATCCGTTGTTTAGTACCCATACAAGTACAAGCTTTGGTTAGTTTGGGACTAGGTCAATTGGTATAAATAGTCGTTTGATCTATATTTATACTTACGTATTTATGTAGGTAGCAATTTATGTTTATTGCTGGCTGGCAAGAAATCAATAAGATATCAGATAACGTAACGATGCTCAATCATACGTCGACTTCCTACCTCCCATTTGTACTTGACAGGCGTCAAAATACGCTTTCAGGCTAATCGACCAAAAGGATGGCTAATACCCATGATAGTAACTGATTTATACAGTGGAAAAATAGATTTATAAACCACGAAACATCGTACTCTTTGAGATTTAACTTTATTTTAACGATAAAATAGGCATTTTACTTTATAGAACCCAAGCGCATTGTAGAGCAATTAGAAAAATAAAACTTCGCACCGCAAATTTTTTGTTCATAAGTCAAAGTCGAAATACTTTTATTCAAGTTAGGCTCACAGGTAGCACTTATGAATGTCGTAAAATTTACCACCGGTTCGGAAAAACCTCTGATGAGCAGATGCTGGCAAGAAACTCAACGAGGTGTAATTTTTTAAATAAATCAAAATTACAATGTTATGTTACATCTTAAATATTTAAAAATTTAACAATTTAACACAGTAGGTGTACAATATTTGGAGCCAGGGATCGTCAATACAAATCGGGATCATTTTCAAACATCCCTGTCCAAGCTGTTTGTTGATTGTACTTTAATATTACATTAGTCATCTAGTGTTCATTCATAGGCTGATTTTTATGCGAATTGGATGCCTAGAAATGAGTAGTCATTATAATCGGATTTCTAGATTTGTTTATACACACTTAGTTATAAGTGCCGCTAAATAAAATGCTTAAAACTACTTTTATCTACACACATATCATAAAGACTAAATAACGCGTTCAAAAACCCTAGGAAATGACCAGCATTATTACAACCAATGTTATTATAAGAATTTTCTTGTCTGTGGTAGTAGGTAAATCTGTTCTTTATTGGTCCTCACATTACCGATATCTCGTGACTGTTCTTGACGTTATGAATTTAAATTTGGAACAGCTGTCAAAATTCAAGTTGGTCTCTATTCTAGTATCCACAGATATTAAAACAGTTATCGATACGAAACGTCAACTCAGTATGATTTTTTAATTTAAACGCACGACATTTGATCTCGAGTGACATGAAAATAGCAACTTCATTCGTTCGTCTATGGTTTAAAAAAAATGTTCGTCCTGACGGATAGATCGAATCACAGAGTACTTTTTTAATATACATGGCCGCCATTAGTTGTCATTCTTTTTAGGTTTTTTGCTGTTACGATTTTTTGCAGTTATGATATGTGTGTAGATAAAGTAATGTATGCAACTGTATATAATTAGGCCTTAAAACACTCGTGTGATCCTATTATGAAACTCGCTGACGCTCGTTTCATAAAACCACACTCGTGTTTTAAGGCCTCTCATTATATAGCAGTTGCATAAAATACTATTATACTCGGATGTATAATATGTTCTTAATTTTCTTGAGTTACCGCGACTATATTCTTCTTCTTCTCTGATTTCTTTGATTTTCTTGGGTGACTATTTAATTATACCATATGCCTGACTTAAAAAAGTAAATAAAGTCAGGATTTTTTTCATAAAACTGTTTCAGTGTAAATAAACCATTTTATCTTTTACCTACATAATATTCAAAGAACCTTTATGTATGACGTTAGAAATAACGACTTTTCTGTTTATATTCCCGCCTCGTTGATAAAAAGGGCTGTATCTCTTTATAAGGGTAAGATTTGACGAAGACAAATTGCGATTGCACGATGCGATGACCCGTAACTGCATGACAGGAGAAAAAAAAAACAGTGACACACAGAATAAAGACCTTTATTCCGTGTGGGAATTTTACTTCATGTTTTAATACAACAATATTTATAATCATATAATATTACTCTCGCTTAGGCATAGAACAATAATAATCAAGAAACCACTTTATTTAGTCTTAAATAGTTCCTTGATAAGTTTTAAGGGTATTTGATATTATATTTCAAAGCTTTTAAGAGAAACATTTTCCAGACGTTTTGAATTTTATCACCGTAAAGTGGCTGGTAACTTATAAAATTCATTTCATCACCGTCCAACTCTTAATCTCCTTTTAATAAAATTGCTCTGGTGAAAAATAAAAGACATTATTTCAGCTTTATTAGCTCGATAATCAAATACTGGCCTTTGATATAATATTCCGGCGGTCAAAGTAGGTGGAATATTAATAATGAATGTGGCCCGAGGCAATAATAAGCGGGTCGGCCGTTTTCTTTCTCCTAAAATTGATTATTTCCTCGAGAGCAAATACGATCAAGTGACCTAAGTAAAATAAAACGCTACAAGACAAACTGTTATGGTTCTATTACTCGACGCCATCGTACCTCCATTTACATAAATATATGCGGCCACATGTTATTCAAGCCTGCGTCGAGGAAATTTGATTTAGTTATCAGAACCCTTCACCAGTTTATGGGCAGTATTGTCAACGTGGATTACGGTCGGCTTTAGGTACCCTTTTCAACGGTGACTTAAAGCCAAAACGCTTGAGTTAAGACGCTCAGAGTTGGTATATATAACAACAAATTTTGGCCTTCACTTTTAAAATTTCATTAATAATAAGAAACGCGCGTAGATCATATACTTAATCTCTTATTCATAAACGTTGCGTAAATCTATGTTACTTAACATGCGTTATATCTTTAGTTGTCATTATGACGTTTACCTTCAAATGAAAAGAATAAACATTAATTTTGATAATTTAAAAAGATTGTTTTTTTATGACTAAGGGGGTTAGTGTATGGTGGTGGTGGTTTATGGTTGAGTCTGTGTGATATATTAAGTACCTATGTTGTTTCGTGCGAAGGCGGAGGGGTGTTTGCATGAAAAATATATAAATCGTACAGACGCAGGTGTTTTACACGTGCACAGCACTGGTTTCGCGTAGTTGCAAGGTAATTTGTTCGAGTTTGTTGTTGTAATTGTTCAGTGCATTTATTGTCTATGGAACCCATGCTACAACCCATACTTCAAGCTTTGCTGAGTTTGGGACTAGTTAAATTCGTGTGAGTATTCACAATATATTTTTGATTTCATTCATGTCTCTGTAATATTTTTGTAAAGAAAATTGTTTCAGTAACGGGTAAATGGCATATGTAGTAAAAATCAACTTAAGACATAATTTTATATTACTAGTATTTTTCATGGAGAATTTAAACAAAAAGTTCGTGTTCTCATCTTTTGGATTCCAGTTTTATGAGAAATAACTACCTCGGAAATGGTGTCTGTATCTTGTGTAGCCGTGAATACTTAATCATCTACTTACCTATGTTCAGTAGCTTTTATGGTACCAACTAAAAGCAATAACATGAGTTATTAAGGATGTTAGTAATAAAAAACCGGACAAGAGCATGTCGGGCTATGGTTAATACAATATAGGGTTCCATAGACATTAAAAAAATCGATTATGATGAAAAAGTTAGACACTTATTTCACCGGCAGTTATAATTTATTTTGTTATACGTGAAATAAATGTTTCAGTATGTTTTGTAACATTTACTTATAAAAAACAAAGTTATTAGTTCGCTTGTAAAAGCCAAAATAGCGTGTGGTGTATTTTCGACGTCTCACATAGTTTTAATATTATTTTAGACAACCCTCAATATTTTTGTTAGATCTTACTACAAGGGTTCCTATCCGCATTTGGCTTCGGTGCCCTACAAAGGTGTATGTATTTTAAACGCACCTATGTTCACGCTGGCACTAACATATTTTTAAAAGTTTACGTATGGTAAAGATGCCTTAAAAAGCTTTCAACTTTTATGTCCCATACATTTCTAAATTAAATCAACGTATCTTTAGAAGTTTAACTATAATTGTCTTAAATAACCATACTTGTAAGATTACTTGACTAGACGACATACACGTAGTAAAGCTGAAATTACATGGTGTGAGTTTTCACAAGCAAGTAGCTTTACATTGCGGACTAGCCAGGTGCGAAGGTGATCGACTAACCGATCGAGCCCGCAATATAACCGCTAACGCGTTTAAGACGTTTGTTGTGACAGAAAACATACACTACCTAAGGGCTCAGTATTGTACACGCTACAAGTGTTTTCCTCTGAATTCTGGTTTCGCATCTATAATAACACGAACGGAAGTACAGAGGGAGGGGCAAACTGTCAGTTGGAAACCGATACCTTTGTAGTTCTAGGCCGCTATCATAGCGTGAAAACCGCTTATCGACTTTGCGATCTTCGGGTCACCTTTATTTACAACCACTTTATTTAGACCTTTGGGTTATTCATAAAGGTGAAGGTGAGACGGTCTGACGTGGATCTCTGAAATGATAATATTTCGTGGAGGTTTACCCTAACATGACATAACTATTATTAGCCGCCGTCTAGTTTTGTTTCTGTGATCTTTTGTTTTAAATTTTACTAAATTATTATACTAGTATGGCCTGTGGTGTATTTGTGTTAGAAAGTTGATAACATGTCATGAAAACTTCGAGTGCCTAAATATATACTGTCGTGGCTATGTCGTGACGAACGTGCCCTTAATAGACCGTAATTAATAATGTTTTATTATTACTTTTTGACCGAATACTTTCAGTAAACTCAACACTGGGGACATTAAGCTTAAACAAATCTTCACAAGGCTCTTATTTAGCTATATATACGTATAGCTAAATATGACACGGCTATATAATCGGGTTCGTTTTGTTTATTTGGCAGCTTGCAACTACGTTCGGCTGAAATCTCGCAAAATAGGTACCTACTTATTGAATCATTTCACTAAATTGGTAGATTTACTTACTTATATCATGTGTATGAAGATTAGATGATGCGCACAATAATAACTTTACCTTTGATCCAATTTTTAAAATACTTTTTAAAGTCATCCTGGTTTACGGTATTCACGCGGTATTTGAGCAGTTCCGGACTTGTATGAGCAATTTAGTAGAGTGGTGAGTACACTGCGCGCTCTAAAACGACAATCTTTGCAGTTTTTAATCAATGTTATATGCTAACGCTAGCGGTAATGTGGCGTAAACTAGAATACGCAAGGCACGGAATGCTGATGTTGCAGGTTCGAACCCTGCCATTACCCTAATTTTTCTTTGTGATGTCATTCATTATATAGCATTTTAAAGTTAATTTGAATGTAAAAAAAATACAAAAAGAAAAATCGAAAAAAAAAAAATAATAATTTCGATTACAATAATGTTACATTCACTTTTGTAGGTTTGTAGGTAACTTAGTCTGAATAAAGAATAAGTGAAGGATTCTAACTTCATTCTTCTTTATAAAAACAGGAACGTTTCCATAACAAAACTAAATTAAATAACTAAAACTGCTGGTTTTATGGGTACTGGACAACGGATATAAATACTTATATAGTTAAATATATACTTAAATCACAAAAAGCATTCAAGACTCCGATCAAACATTCGTATTCATCATGCAAACATTTGGGTCAGGCCGCCAAAATTATCATTTATAACACAGGAGCAACACAGTAACTTTTGTGATGCTGTAACGCAAATGTAACATAAAAGTAACACATTTTTTATAAGCTTGTTTCATAATGTACGAGTAGTAAAATAATGGATAAGTAAGAAAAATAATAAAAAAGTACTTTAACGCCTTTTTAATATTAATCACCATTGTTTTATAATGAAAAACAAAGAGATAGATCCTAAATCTAGATCCTAAACCTTCTAACTAGGCATCGCCCAAGTCGAAATCCAATCAAAGTTTACATATTCAATGATGCGGGTAGCGTGCGCTTTAGCCGAGACGGCGAAGCAAAAAAACATTTTTATAAATGAATTTATTTTTTTATTACCGTATGTATTTTTATTATCTCAATCTAAATGAACCTTTACAATAGTTTTGTGTTACTAAACACAAAATTTGTGTTATGGTTAACACAAAAGTATCACAAAAGCACCAAATATGTAACACAAAATCAGATTTTTATGGAAGTTTTAGGCAATAAAACGGAAAATAAGTTAATCTAGACCTCAACTCGCATCATCGTTTACGCTTTAAACATAGACGCATACAAATATAGTAAAAAGACCTTCCATAAACGGTTATTTACTTGAGAATCGGAAAACACAAATTTTGAACACGTAATGACGAAAACGGCCCGTTCACTTGTGTCGTTTCTTACAGTCAGACGAAAAATGCCAGTGTTTTATTTCAAATAATGTTAGCATCTTAAAGAGTTGCTGAATCAAAATACGTCTTTCCCTTAGGTTTTGTTAATATTTAGGGGTAATTATTTGTAACACAAAAATAGTATCACAAAAGCAAAAAAATTGGGACATAATCTAAAGATCAATAAAACACGCAATTTAAAGTATTTAAACACCGTAATTGCTTCTAATAGAGGGTAATAGTCTTGTCTTCCAACATATATAAACATTTTATGCCAGTGTTTAAGAATTAGAAATTACATAGTTAACAATTGCTCGAGAGAAAAATAGGACACGGCATTTTCGGTCAAAATGAGGGGGGTTTGACGAATATAAAACATGATTGTTAAAGACAAAAACAACTTTTATTCGGTTTGCGATATGGGAAAACAAGCTCATTAACTGCTTTATGGAATCAAATAACTACAAAGGCTGTAATGCTTACCATTTTGGATGAAATCGAACTGGAAATTTTTGTTCAGACAAAAAATGATAATTTTGGCGGCCTTACCCATTTGCTTCTCCCGAGAATCGAAACCGGAACCTCAAGCTTTGTAGTCAGAGTCACTAAGCACTAGGCTATCCTGGCCTCTACCAATCAATACGTGTAGCCTCACTATTACCACATCAATTTGTAGTGAACATATCCGCAGTGAGACCTCCCCACAGTTTTTATTGAACTCCAACAAATTCGGCAAAGGCGAAATAGCATACTAGTTTATTTTAGAAATGCTAGAATATTCGGTATTGGGTGGGCACAGCTGCCGTGCATCGTGTTGTTTTGCTTTTTGAGGGATCAAAGTTGATTTCACCACAGAATATGTACATAACAATACAATATCATTATCGTTTGTACTCGTTTTGCGTTCGTTCAATTATAGTTACTCAAAATTGAAGAAAATCCCTCATTAATATGCTGTGATATTTAAGGAGCGAAAATTATTTAAATTAAAGTAATTGGAACGGATATAACAACAACAACAACAACAATAACAAATACTCCTTATTGATTCACACAAGTAAACAAAATAAAACGTAAATTTTACATGGGAGTCAATTTAGTTAATTGTCATTAATATCAGTCTGCACGTAACCATTAAGCCGGCCAAGGTTCAAAAAGTTGGGATTTCTTTCTTGTTTATTAGTTCAGTCCTTTGGTATAGTCCTTCAAGTATTAAGAAGTCTTAGACATTATTTTTTTGGTAGTTCACTAAGCATTTAATCGTAGTTCCTAAGCCTGATAAAGATCCCAGTCCCCAGATTTAACCGCAGATAATAGCTAAAATGGGTGAGGTGCAGAGTCACAAAACTGAGATAACACCCGTTGAAAAATACTGCATCATAATTCAAAAAATATATTATTTATGCCAGTTTGAAAGTTTTTGTAGAACATAGCGAATTCAATTTAGCGAATTGAAATAAAATGTAAGCAGTTTACTATTTTCAAATGAATTTATTTATCTAAAATACAATTTATACACAAAACATTAAAAATGTAAGTAAAAATAAAAAAGTTTATTATGCATTTATGTTTTCTCACAAGTAGCTTACTACTGTTCGTTAATACGACTAAACTTCGATTGTTATTAAATAAGCAGATTGTTAACTTGCGCGTACAGCTAAATTTATAATTGATCATTATAACTTTTGTTCACGTTATATCCTCACGTTTCTTTATCCATGAAATACAACTTTAGTAAGGGAAATATGTATGCACGTCTAGTTGATACAATTTTTAAAATATTAATGCTCTATTTAGTAGGTGTTATATATAACTTTATGCATTCCATCAATCAATCTCACAAATCTCGAATTCTCTAAAAACACCTCTATTAGTCGATTTCACTTCCTGGCATTGAGGTCAACTGGGACCATAAGCTCGAGTGCTAGCATAAGGACTAGACATCGATATTCCGGAAGTTTTGTATGTGGGGAACAGAGTCGGAGATAAAGTTAGGCTCTAAGAGATGCGCAACGTTTTGCAGAGTCATCGTAACTCGCTCGTACACAGCTGTGGCGGCTCGATGTGCTGGAACTCGTATACCTACTTAGTTTGTTGAGTGATGTTGATGTAACTTGGAATATTAATCAGCAACAACTTAACATTGTAAGGTAATTATTTTGTGCACGTTGTGTTCAGTTATTTACATAAAACTAGCTATAATTAACACAAGGGTGATTAGTAATGAACACAATTTACTAACAAAAACTTAATTACATAGAATGTATTGTATAGTAGGGGAAATACATAATACATTCACGTACCACCTTTGAACCCTATCGCAATGAGACGCGTTAAATGCCAGGCTATGTCATACAAATGTCATGCGTATGTCTCTTCGACTAGGTTCTACGGTGGTACGTGTTTCAATTTCCTTGACTAAACATGAAAACCGAGTGTAAAAATGCTCTAAACGACAATTGAAGGCCATATCAAAATCCATTGCGTGGTAAAAAAAGAGTCAGCGTCCCAAAATATGGGACAGACAGGAACGGATAGCGACTTTGTTTTAGACAATGTAAAGAAGACGGTGGTAGGACCTTGTGCAAGGTCCGTCCGGATCGCTACCACCATCTTGCTCGCTAATCCTGCCGCTAAGCAGCAGTGCTTGCACTGTTGTGTTCCGGCGTGGAGAGCAAGACAGCCGGTGTAATTACTGGCACAAGAGGTATTCCATCTTAGCCCTCTGGGTTGGCAACGCATCTGCACTCTCTTTGTTGTTGCAGGTGTCTATAGGCGGTGGTGATCACTTACCATCAGGTGACCCACTTGCTTGTTTGCCTTCCTATGCTGTATATAAAAAAAAAGACACATTTTCACGAATTTTGTTTCTTTCACCGTTTTTTGCCTCGTTCAGTGAAAATGTGGAATTAGCTACCTTCGTCGTTGTACCCTAGATTTTTGACATTGAAGCCTTCAGAAGGGTCTACAATTTTTTTAAAAGCCGGCAACGGAGAAGCGTCTCTTTTCGGGTTTATCACTCACATTTGGTGACCCGCCTGCTCGTTTTTGTTTTTCTCCCATACAATTATTCCTGGCACAAGAAGTATTCCATCTTAGCCCTCTGGGTTGGCAACGCATCTGCACTCTCTTTGTTGTTGCAAGTGTCTATAGGCGGTGGTGATCACTTACCATCAGGTGACCCACTTGCTTGTTTCCCTTCCTATGTTGTTTAAAAAAAAAATTACAAAGTTACTTTTGCGTTTAATTCACTGTGGGACAAAAATGTTATTGTTGATAAGGTTAAACATTGAATATCTTAATTTTATCTTTCACAATAACAAATGGTGCCATCTCTCGTCAGCTAACGATCATTGACAAATGACCAAGTTGAATGAGATAACTTGATTAAGTTTCCTATAGATGACACCGAGGGTAGTTATACCTTAAAAAATCAATAATGTAATGACTGTATAAACGAAGCACATTAAAAAAATTTGTAGGGTATGGCAGTGGTAATGTGGCTGAATTGGCAAACGCAAGGTAGGGAATGCAGAGGTTGCAGGTTCGAGTCTTGCCATTACCCTATTTTTTTTTGTGTTGGCATTACATAGCATTTAAATATCTATTGTTTAAAAGCGTGATTGATAATTGCTAAGCAAACACATGATGTTGAATCTGTAAAACAAATTTGGAAATAGCGGCGCCTAAAGCGCAGTGCTATTTCAGTACAAAACGAAAAAACAATATCAAGAAAAACCACGGTTGAATTCAATAATTGAAATAAGTAAAACAAAACAATGGACGGATATTTGGCAAATATTAATAAAGCAAACTTATTTGTATTCTATCTGTTCGTTGTTTTTAGTGATTGTAATTTATATCGGAATAACTTTTGTACAAGCGTAATTTTTACGTGTTATCCCAGGACTTTTTATTTATTAATTAAAATTTATAAATAAGAGTTAAATGCTGTTCGTTGGTAAGCGTATCACTTGAGCACGGTTCGACCGATTTGGATTTTTTTTGTTTTAAAATGTTTGTAATAGTCCAAATTATGGTTTTATGTAAAGAAAAATGGGAAAAGTTTACCGGAACATTTCAAATTAGCGAATAATGAAACATCCTTTTGGACGAAACGTTTTGGTAAGGACAACAATTGTAGGACAACAACAGGTAGTTATTTAAATAAATTTAAAAGTCAAAGTCAAAGTCAAAGTCAAAATGTTTTATTCAGATTAGGCTTACAGGTAGCACTTATGAATGTCAAAAAATTTACCACCGGTTCGGAAAAACCTCTGATGAGAAGATACCGGCAAGAAACTCAACGAGGTGTAATTTTTTAAATAAATCACGATTACAATGTTATTTTGCATATCAAATTAAAAAAAAAATATTACAATTCAACAATTTAACACAGCAGGTGTACAATCTTTGGAGCCAGGGATCGTCAATACAAATCGGGATCATTTCCAATCATCCTTGTCCAAGATATAGTCATTGATTTTATAATACGCCCGAGAAATTGTCTTCTTGACAATAGATTTAAATTTTGTATCATTTAGTTCAGTTATGTGTTTAATTAGCAAAATACTGTTTTATGAAATAGTATGATAAAACAATAAATTTTATATTAAAGGGGGTCGTGGCCAGTTAAAACTTTACTATATTCTATAGATGCCACTTTGTGCGTGGTGTTACAGTCTCTGCGTCAGGATATTCATAACCAATATCGATAGTCGAAGAATCTAAAATTTTGACACTTTTGTTCCTCATTACAATACAATTGGATAGGCCACACCCTTCGACGTCCTGACGGTCATCTGCCCAAGCAGGCTATCTACTGGCACCCAACTGGAAGACGCAAGAGGGGCCGCCCGAAAACAACGTGGCGTCGCTCAACGGAGCTGGAAGCCGCAGCAGCCGGTTTAAGCTGGAGCGATCTGGAATCTGCCGCTCAAGATCGATCCAAATGGAAAAGTGTGCTAAGAGCCCTATGCCCCTGCTGAGGGGCGAAAGGAACATGATGATGATGATGATGACAATACGCAATACAGACATACCTTAACATACCTCTGTCGATATAGATATTTTTATTCACTTCTCCAAGTCCTCAGTCCAATGCCTTAAAAAAGCTGTAAGTGTGATGAAGTTTGTTTTTATCGCTTACCGGAGAAAGAGCAAGCAGCTTATGCACCAAGCATGAACCTTTTCGAGACGTATTCTATACGTAGCTCATTGCGTCTTTTTCTAACTAGCCCAGTAAGAGCGAGACGTACTGAGTAACGTAGCGAGTTACGTTTTATCGAAAAGTTTCGTACTAGGTGCACTCATGATGAAATCAACATGGGATAGTTTTCTTATTAGCATTTTCTTACAAGAGCTTTTATAGAGTTGAATTGGTACTTTTGTCGATAAGAAAAGAAATCAATTAGAAAGACTACATCCAGACTAATTCAAAAGAAGCATAAATAAACTTCATTTACGGTACATTCAAAATAAAACCGTTACTTACACGGTGTTCGGTGAAAGTCCTACGGTAAAAATAATTTAAAATAAAAACCACTGGGTAGGTAGAGTCACGTTAGGCACCATCACTCTTGTTTAGGTTAATTAATCAAATTTTAATTAATGTAGGTAAAATGGTGACGTATCTGATAGGTCGCCTTCGCCTCACGAACCGCACCCGCGGAAGTTGCGATAAGAAATTTGCTAGTCACTGTTGCTATTATTTTAGTCATTAAAAAAACGGTGGTCTCTGCCTACCCCAAAGGGAACAGGCGTGAGCATATATTAATAATAATAAATCGTACAACCTATAGTCTGCCCGTGAATGCGACACCTGAAAAGAGCTCGATAAGTTTGAAATTAGATTCGTTATAATATAAGGGACATAAAAACCATTTAAATTGTTTTATTTCAATATCATACATACCTAGTTCAAAGAGTTCACATCAAAATCGAAAACAGATTTGAAACGGGAACGTTTCAAAATTGATTACAAAATGACAACCAAAACTCAATACGATTGCAAAATTAATTGATTTCTTAACCGTTCATAACTTTTTTTTAAATTACGAATACATAATCTTCTAATTGAGCTTGGTTGAGTTAGACTTCGGAAGGTAAATTACATAGGGAAAGAAGTGAATAATGACCTCTCACTCTAACGCCTAACTACTAGATAAACCAATTGCAATATTAATTAAGGTAGAATTATATTGCTGGGCGCGGCCAGCACGTCAGAAATACTTATTGACTGGAAACTCTTTCAATGGAAAACATGACAGTTATTTTAGACTCTAGAAGTGTTTTTGATGTAATTGAACGATCATTTGTTTATTATTGTATAAAACTTACCTTTCAGGTAGCAGAAAATTCTTGTTAGTAACTGGCATTAAATAGCTCGTGTCTGGCACTCGAACGAAGCTTACGAAGTTTGCCTTCAATTCCCGCTTCTTTTCTTCTTAAGAAAGTCTAAATTTATAGTTGTTACAAAATATAGTACGTATTTTCAAACTGGACTTAGCTATTCGTCAACTCTGCAATAGAAATGAATGAAGTAGAAAATTAATTGAAATTGCTGATAATAAAAAGATCGACACCATGCCATTAGGAGCCATCTATCAAGAACACGGGCTAAATTAATTCTGCTTTTACATTACACTATCTAACGGACCTTTAGACGTGGACCCATTTAGATTGTTATAGGGTCTAGAATTGTCTGAGCTTGTCAAGTAGCATTAGACGGTGAGCTTATGCTTCGAGGTGCTATTGTCATGGATCTCACGGCAAATTGGATGTGCCAAGCTCCGAGACGTGACGAAGACAAGTGTTTCTGAGTTCCAAATACGTTATCCAGATAATGGGTCTTATTGCTCTTTGAATGCCAAAAAATTGGTAATCTTATTAAGAAATTCATTGAGTTGTGCGCAGAAATCCTTACGAGAAAGTACTCAGTCTCGTTTCGCATTCTTTGCGGACTTATTGTTTGAATAAAGTGAATGGATTTAAGTATTATTCAGATCTCTACACTTGTTTTAAAGATTGAGTGTTCATATTTATGAATATGACCATAGGGCTGGCTCATTCCTCGGCCAACGTATCGGCATAGCGATCCAACGAGGAAATGCAGCCAGCCTTATGGGCACCCTGCCCAATGACAACAACTTAGGGGATATTTGTAGATTTAGGCTTTTAGGTTTAGAGTAGTTAATTTATTTTAGTGTTTATATTATCTTGTATATCCTTTATTATTTAAATTCATTTTATAGAAAAAAATGAATAGACTAGATATGTTTAATGTGTGGAAGGTAGGTCAATAGAGAGGACGGGTGTATTGCATGGGGAGCAAAATCCGAAGGATGGGAGTAGGAAGTGAAATGGCACAAGAGGTATTCCGTCATACGCCTCTGGGTTAGCAACGCATCTGCAACTTCCTTGGCGTTGCGGGTATCTGCAATAATAATAAAACCATTTATTTATATGAGCGGTGGTGATCACTTACCACCAGGTGAACAACTTGTTCATTTTCCTTCCTATTTAAAAAAACATGCATTTGCTTTATTTTTCTATGAAAAATCTAAACTCTAGGTGACTTTCATGATTTAATCCAGGCTAAAGCAAGTTTTACACCCGACACTTTTATGCTAAATAGCAATAAAAGTTATGCTAATGCGCAAGCTGTGACTGCTGTTCCATTTCCAGCTATGGAACGATATTTTTTTGTCTCTCATTCTCTTTTTGTCTCTTTTTCATACGTTACATATAAATTATAACTTTTCATACGAGCCCTTGAGTAGTTGTTTAAGCATGTTCAGATAGCTCAAACATACATAATTATAATAGAATGTAGACACGGCAGAATGTAAGGCCAAGTTCCATTTTAACTACGTAGCGTAGCTCTGTATTATTAGCTTGCATTTGTTGAGTCTGGTATTATTTCGTTTCCCAACTTAACATGATTTGCTATGTATGTATGTAAATAAGTACATATTTTTGAGACAATATCAAGATTTAATTGCCATTTGCCAAAACAGTTAGTAAGTACTGACCAAGTTACTTGAGCCCCGCTTTATAATATCTGTGATCCAAAATTAGTCGCCAGTCTGTTTTAGATTATTTTTTGTTTTATTTTACGAGTATAATAAATAAAAAAAACACTGAACAATTTTGTCTATTTAGTCTATGCTACTCCTTAAATACTGTCCTTAGGCACAAAGCATATTTTTGTATACACATTTAAGCCCTAACAAAGGACTAATGAACCTCTAACTCTCGAGAATTGAAGCGTTGTTGGCTAGGTTACCCGCAATAACATGCCTTAACAAGTTCCTGCGCTGACGTAAAGGGAACGTGTCGAACGAGGCTCTCTTTATGGTACAGTGGAACAGCACAATAGGCTAAGTATGTAGTAGTAGTGTAGTGTAGGAATAGGTAAAAAAATTGTATGTATAAATATCAAATTGAGTCCGGACTTGGCGCTTTTAATCAATTGCTGATACATAAAATAAAAACGCGTGGGTATTACGTCAATACGTGATGCTAATAGTACATTACACGCTGAGGATGGTGAAATAAAGAATGTCTCAAATCGCAGTAACTTGTCGCACGAGCCAAAGGCGAGAGCGATAAATATGCGACCTGAGGCTTTCTTTATCACCGCCCGAGGTGTGTACACAATTTTACGTCTTCCCCTGGCCAGGAAGTGGAAATTTCTGCTCGCGTAGCGGGCGGTAAATTGCTACTTACGGCCCGGGGTGACGTAAATAGAATTAATTACATTTAATAAGTCAAAAACTATATGTATTTATACGTTACCATTATACATATTGAATTTAACATTGCATCAACATATAACTATTGTATCACCTCACACACAATGAGGATGATGGCATCTATATGTTTGGAATAAAAAAGGCCTAAGTCAGTCTACGACATACCTTCAGGGCCCAATTTCATAAACGCGACAGGCGACAGGTGACAGTGACAATTCGCCGTATATTAATTACTGTGTCGAAAAGTAACGCTACAGACAGACTTATCTGGACTTAAAGTCATAGTGGACAAACAATGTAATACCTACGCGTTTTTATTTTATGTATCAGAAATTGATTAAAAGCGCCAAATCCGGACGACCCAAGCAACGCCCCATTTGGACATGAGGATTGCAAAACATTTCTTTGCATATTATGATATCGGCTCAGTACCCTCGAAACCACAACTTTAGCTAAACAATGAAGGTAGTCTACTATTAAATCTACTGGCATGCTCTCTCAACACTACCGGGACATCTCGAAACGAAAAACAAGGAAATTCTTTAGGGTGGCGCTGTTTTCAGAATAGTGATGCGTAATGAAAAAGTACCTTTGCGGAATGACTGGGCGAGATCACGCTTCACTTCTATCATCATCATCATCATCATCTCAGCCACAAGAAGTCCACTGCTGAACATAGGCCTCCTCCATGGATTTCCAAAGTGCCCGGTTGGAAGCGGCATGCAACCAGCGCTTCACTTCACAAAAAACTCTAACCAGGATATAGACGGAATGAATTCAAAGGTTTGAGCTTTATTAGCACTCGAGAGTTTTATAACTGCAAATGTTTGAGATGAAACTAGTCTGGCCTGCGTAGAGAGTTTTCTTCCTCATAAACAGAAGCCTGTGTTTATTTAGCAACTATGTACAAAATCCGTTAGGTTATAATCCTACTAATATTGTTAATCTGCGCTGGCGAAGTCGCTGATAAAAGCTTGTTATTATACACAAAAAGCCGATACATAAAATCTTTTTTAATCAATAAAATATTTCATCTTTTATCTTTGTCTTTAATCATTTAGTTTTATGGGGCCGTTCAAGTATTACGTAAGCAGATTTACTACAATTATTTACCTCCCCTTCCCCCTTGTCAGCAAAAGTAATCAAAACTCTTACCCCCCCCCCCCTCCATGCTTACGTAAACATTGGTACATGCATTTTTCTTTAAATGTATTGTTTTTTTTATTGACTCATGAGCAGCAGATATAATTCTAGAAATAAGAGAATAGGCTTTGGATACAGGATTTTAACGCACGTAATATTAATTTAAACAAACTTTTTTGACACGGTATTCAACATAGAGTTAGGTCCGTACAAAACAAACACCGTTAAAATATTTGGTATACATATTAATTCCGCAATTAACAGTCTTCAGTCCATGATACCCGAATCCAAGATTCTAAGTTTTTGATGACATTGGATGTTTGCTGCTCAATGTTGTATGTCTGCTTAATTTCATCCGATTTTGAAATGCCTACGTCGTTCTCATCGAGCCATTCAACATCTTCGTTCTCTAAATTTTGAATAATGCACATCAGTTTCAAAATGGTGGAGTAAAAATGGTGGAGTGCCATATGTGTAAAAAAGTAAATAACTACTGTTGACGTAATCACCATCTAGACCCCCCCACCCCCCATGTCATCAAAAATAAGCAAAAGCAAAGACCCCCGCCCCCCTATAGTGCTTACGTAATACTTGAACGGCCCCTATCCAGTGAACCTAAAAAACGAGTTCAGAGACAATACTGTCTCTGAACATTTTAGAATATGAAGTAAGATAGTAATTTGGCTTTGTCTTCACTGGCTTCTGATTTTTTCATAGCCGTTGTCTAGTACCCATAGTACAAGCTTTGCTTTGCTTTGGACTAGGTCAATGTGTGAATTGTCCCGAGATATTCATTTATTTTATTTGTTTAAATATAAACACTTCAAAATAATTACTGATAAACCTGAACGTTATTTATGTAGGTATTCATAAATGCTCTCGACGACAATAAACGATACAAATACCTAGATAGTACATTTGCACGTATCACTGCGGGCGAGAGCTCGAACAGTCCCCGGAGGCAAACAGCAATTTTCAATATTCCTAAAACGCAGCAGGAATTGAAGTTTCTTTTTTAATATCTAAAAACTACTAGCAGATCTATCTCTACCTATAAACTTATGTCATATCATGATACTCATGGTGGTTATTTAATAAAGCGCGATTGAATTTACTGAAATTAAAATTACATGTTACATAATATTTTTGTTTCCAAATACAACCGAGACAAAAAATGAAGAAAAAATTGTATGGGAGTAACCCATTAATTGCTCCTATTATTATAATAAACGTGATTAACTTTTGCACTACATACATACATTTACTAGCGAAAATACATAGACGTGTCGACATACGTATGTACATACAGGAAAATAGAAAGCGTTTTCGTGAGTCTTGCGTTACTCCGTTTTCTATTCACGATATTTAAACATACATAGGCTGCTAAAAACATAACCCTTTCTTTTGGCTTTGCCGTAGTCAGGTAAAAAATGGTG
This sequence comes from Ditula angustiorana, assembly GCA_963691745.1. NCBI lineage: Eukaryota > Metazoa > Arthropoda > Insecta > Lepidoptera > Tortricidae > Ditula > Ditula angustiorana. Next base: position 10,030,722 of record OY829482.1, on the reverse strand, counting down.
ACCGTAGACAAAAACTAAAAAATACAGTTTTTCTCCTTTTAAAATTTTGAGAATCGAATAATTGTAGTCATTGTTACAATACACCCATCGGCGAGATCCTGAATTGGCTTATTGAATTTACTGTTGGTTTGTAACTTTTGTGTAAAAGTTATTGGTTCTCCTCAGTACATAAATAAACAACACACAAATATATATTTCATTCGTACTGATAAGCCTCTGATAATCTTAGAGCACAAAATAAAGGGATTACCCTGAAGTCACCGGTGTATTGTGCGAGAAATCCTAGTTCACAACGACGTGACAATGGGACTCCAGCTATTGTTCCTCGGAGACCAGGCTCTTGTTAATGACCTAGCAACCGCTTAATACCGTGAAATAGCTTGCGCTATAAACCATGAAGTTTGAATTGTCTCAACGTTCAATAAACGGAAATAACTGTAGGAAGACTTCGGTCAAAAATGTACGTTATTTAAATCTAAGTTTTGTACAAATTTCACTTTCTTTTTCTGAAAGTTAAGGGCGTAAGGAATATTTTTTTGGATTACGTAGTAAAGAAGAATTTCATATCATCATAATTTCGCTATCTTTACCTTTATCACTCTATATTATGTCACAACACAAGTATTTTACTCAGAGACTATTAGTGCTAGAACGCTCAGATTTTGCATGTTTTTTCCTAGAACGATTCCGTTTCATGCGTCTCCCACATGTAAAGTAGGGGTGATATTTTTTTTGCGCGCCCCTAGTTGTAGGGTATCATTGAACAGGTTTTGCAGAACTATCGGGGTTGTCTAAAACAATTTTTAAGCACAAAAAATGTTAACTAATTGATAAGTAGGAGGGGCATCAACCATATACAGCTGATAGCGTCGTTTCTTGAGACCTCGCGACGTACCCTTGGACCACATCCAATCCTGGGTTTCTCTAAGCGAAACAAACGTCTAAAACCATATCCACATCATGCGCTTTCGTGTTCGTGTTCATCTACGTATTGCACGCGCGTCAGAGAAAAACGCTAGATGAACACGAAATCGCATGGGTGTGTTAAGGTGGACGTCGAGGCAGCACCCGATCTCGCTGGCGGTATTGAAGATGCTAGCGCGAGTAAGCGAGGCAGGGATCTCCTACCTCCTTTTACCGCTTAGGTGATACACCAACCAATGGTCGCTTTGGTAAGGCGGATTGCTTTGTTCGAGACGGGAATTAAACAAAATCATAGCATGTTAGTTTACACTTCCAAAAACAAAAGACAATGTCTTAGGAAAAAGTGTTTAATTTATTTATTTATTTAAAATAAATTAAACAGTTTACAAAAACAAATACATTTGGCTAGTTTAATGCGAAATTAATTCTCTACCAGTCAACCACAACAAAAATTAGATAATAATATCGCAAAACTACTCGAGTTAATAAAAGCCACGCCAAGAAAAAAAAAACGAAAATTTTGAAATTCCGGCCTTATGCGGAGCGATCCACCTTAAGATTCATATTTTGTTAGGTAGTGGTTTACTGTTTAAAATTAAATTACAGCATTTTATCGACCTGTTTTTTTAACGTTAACTAGCATTTTTAGGGCAGATTAATTATCAGATAATCATGACAGCAACAATTTGTTCTACTCTCCCTCTTAATTGGGACTTTAAAATGTATTTTAGCGTAACCCAACAGATATTTCGCAAACAAATTAGTTTCTTGCCCACTTATTCATAAAATTTCACCAATTTGTTTCAACTAAACATGTTTTTTGTAATCGAAATTTTTAATTTTCGTTTTTTTTGTAATCTTATTTTTATACATTCAAATTAAATTTAAAATGCTATCTATGTACCTCTGCCAATTATTAGCGGAAATGTGGCGAAACTGGCAAACGCAAGGCACAGATGCCATTACCCTAATTTTTCTTTGTATTATCATTCATTATATAGCATTTTAAAATTAATTTAATAAACATGTTTTGTTCCTTTTATTGAACAGCTTACGTCACAATGATAGCTAAAGACGATGTGTTAACTAATGTGAGTTTACTGAGTGTTTATGAATCAATTATCGGAGGTATGTTAAAGTAGTATGTGTTAAATCCTCACTGAGCTTCATACTTTTTATCTCATCTTGCTGTGTCTTGTGTGTCTATTGTCTACCTTTCTAATTCGTTTCTTTGTTTTCTTTGTATTTTTATGTGGTGTACAATAAAGAATATTTGTTGTTGTTGTTCTCTCATTGCACTGCATCCAAATACGTTTGCGTTTGGATATCTAATTAGAATTTAAATTATTTTCAAAACAAACGAATCCAAGGGTAGTCGTAACTTCGTTAAGATAAAACAAGAAAAAGAAAAAGGTTTCAAAATATTTCCCTAAATAAAATCCCCGCTACAATATTCAAAATTCATATCTTGAGATTACACTGTAACAGCTCAGATTCTTTCTTTTCCATTTCCGTAACACTGCAAAAACAAACATAATGAGATTCAAATGAGATCGTTTTGCGTGAATAATAAAAGAAGTCTTTAACAATCGTAATTCAAGATTTTAAGCAATAAATGACTTTCGCTTTTTAAAGATGTCTGGTACAAACGTCGGCTATTGAAATTGGCTGATCACTTATTCATTGTATTCAAGTAATGGCTTTCGCCTAATCCTTGGGGCTAGTGGCCGCGACTCGAGGTTGCTAGGATCAGAAACATTTATGCTAAGAGTTGAATTCTAACGGTTGACTTCTACGAGTATTTTAAATTTTATTTTATACTAGAAACCCGCCCTTGCTTTGCACGAGTACATTCGGGATAAAATGCACATAAAATTCTTCCCTATAAAAATCTCTAAATGACAGTGAAAATTCTATCGAAATCCGCTGCGTGGTACTATACTGACTTTACTTTTTACTATGTAATGAAAGAAACTAGCGACCTGCTTCACACGGGTACAATTATAATGTAACGTACTTTTATAAAACAGTATTTTATGCAACTGTTGCATAAGGAGGGGTCTTAAAACACGAGTGTGGTTTTATGAAACGAGCGTCAGCGAATTTCATAATAGGATCACAGGAGTGTTTTAAGACCTAATTATGTACAGTTGCATACATTACTTTATCTACACACATATCATAAGTACTCTATGATGGGTTCAGAAGCCATAGGGCAATGACCTGCATTGCTACTAGCTACTAGTGCTAGGTACCTATTAAATATCTATAGACTGTACACATTAAAATAATGTAATAAAAAATTAATTTGAACAAATTTAGAAACATATTAGAAAAATTCTCATAATAATATTGGTTGTTATAATGCTGGTCATTGCCTACGGTTTCTGAGCGCATTATAGAGCATTTATGATATATATGTAGATAAACTTTCCATTAACAATGTTTTAAATGGCAGTAAAAATCATATCAAAAACCGTTACGTGGTTTAGAAGGAGTAAGCGACCGAAGATGCAATGAGGGCAGACAAGAACGGATACTGACTTCATTTCACACTATGTAAACATGATAAAGATTTGTAATAGTGGTAATTTCTTTGCAATAAAGATAAGACGAAAATCATTCATCACCATTTGCGTTTACTGATTTCTGCAGTTACTACTCGTAGGCAGTGATTCGATAATAAGGCACAAAATGCATGAAATATGTAGATACGTACTTTTTACAACGTCCGATTCGATTGCCGAAAGCTGTTAGCGGAAGGCTGTTGGATATCAGAAAACTATATTTGTAAATCAATGTTCCAATTTTAATACGTCAGCTATTCCTTCTGTGTGTTTGTAATAAATAAGAAGTGTAAAGTTAACTTTCACATTATTTAATTGTGTCGACCAACATTTTTGACCGACCCCAAATATTACAATGTGGTGATTTGCCTGAGCGCCAAATCATACCCTGTCGCATTTGCGATGGAGCTAGGTTTGAGGTGTCCATTACTAATTTAAAGTTGCATGGTCAAAAACTGGTAATTTATCATTTATTTCAGGCACAGATCCCATGTACGTATTTTTTAGGAAGTGACAATAATCAAGTAACCGCCGCTTACTGAACAAAACCTTATAACCAAATATGTAACGATTAACGATTTTAAAGATCGGGAAAGTTAATCAAATAAAATGTTTTAGAGAAACGTGTCGTCATCGTCAAGTTACATGAAAATAGTTACACATCACAGAGCAGTTAAGAGCATTTGCCGCAGCATGTTGGAAACTGCCGGCGTGGCATAAATCACTGCGCAGTATAAACTGCACTTTTTGCGAATTTTCCATCGTTGCAGACAAAATGTAGAGGTTTTCTATAATTCAGAAGCAATATAAATAGGTACTAAATTGAATAGTTTTGGAGACAGGTTAATGATGAAAGCCTTTTAATTTAAGGATGCATTCGTTTAAATTTGAATTATTAAATCGCAAACAAACTCGCGTCATAAAATGTAGCGTCTTTAATTTTATATAACATTTTAATAAATAAAATTGGTCGTACAAAAAGATAAAAACAAGCCCTATGTCTAAAATCCAAAGAATTTTTGTTAATTACCAAGGAACCCTGAAAAAAGAAGGGGCTTATCTTCGTGGATTTAAAAGTCTATAATGAAGGGTTCACAATTAGGGGTTAGTACTGCGCTTTTGCGTTAGTTGCAAGTTAAACTGACTAAAAGTATGACTCTCAAATTCCATAGTTTTCGCAAACAAGCATTCAATCATCGTCCCCGTATTAAACCCACTCGGAGCCTTAATGGAGGAAGTATGTCAAGCCGACGAATATCACAGCAAATTAAGAGTGAGTGCTGCAGGAAACGGGGCTTATTTAGTTATTACTTAATCATTTGAACAAGCCGGGCCAAAGATTTACGGTCACATGAAAAGTTTTAACGGATCTAAGTTGAAAAAGATGCTCATAAGATGTTTACAACATTTTTAAGTTGTACGTTATTTTCATCCATTTGAATTTTTTTTTTGTAAATAATATTTACAAAAAAAATTTTAACTGGATGAAAATAACGTTATATTTCCAGTTTAACGAAATTAAGTAAGATTTACATACAGTCAACCGGTCTGAATTCTGAACGACCTGGAGTGCAATTTTTGAATCTCACCGGGTGACTAAAGCTCGCCAAAATTGCCGTTTTTTGTAAAAATGCGGCCATTTGATGTGCTCTAGTCACCTGGTGAGATTCAAAAATAGCATTTGAATCTCACCGGGTAAGTAAAGCTCAGCAAAATAGCCTTTTTTCACAGAGATTCGGCCATTTTGGTGAGCTCTAGTCACTTGGTGAGATTCAGAAATTGCACCCCTGTTCACAATAAATATCATGATGACTTTAATAAAATAGTGATTACTCAGTATAACACAGTCATTTGGTTCGAAAAATAGTGATTACCTGGATTTTTAATCGGAAATTTTGAAAATTGGTAATTTGAATAGATAGATTAGATTAGATTAGATATTTTTATTTCTTATTGAAAATTGCATTACATTTTATGTCAAAATATATGGAATTCACAAAAAGATCGTCAAGATAATTAAAAGAACAATAATAATAATAATAAACAAATTGGAAAAAATTTAATGACAAAAATAAAAGTCTAGAAATAAGTCTAGAGAAATGTCAAATAATAACAATTAATATATGTTTACAAATATAAAAATGTCAAATTACGTAATAATATAGAATTAAATTAAAAAATCACAATAATATATGAAAATGTCATTGAAATTACAATATAAATCTAAATAAAATAAAACAAAACAAAATACGGTACAGAGATAACAATAAAAACACTTAAACATGAACAATGTCAGTTTCACTGTACTCCTTAACAGAGTACAGTGATCTGTTCATTAGAAATGTCTTCAGTCTGCGGCCAAATGCTACATCCCAACCCTCGCATAGATTTTGATCCGGTTTTTTTCGAATTATGACTTTGCCACCTCGTATTTTTGCTGCTCAGTTGCCAACAGTGCACCTAGCACAAATGTTGTCGATACACGTAAACTCCCTACGTAACTCAGCGCGTCTCTTTCTAACTAGTTTAGTAGGAGAGCGATGCACTGAGTTACGTATTCAAGTTAACGCGAATTGAGAAGCTTTATGCTTGAATCACAGCGCTGGTTTTCAGTGGAGCCAGCGGGTTGTATGAGACAGCTTACTGTGGGTACATTAATTTAGAAAATAATGATAACAATAGTTGGAGTCGTCAGTATAATACATGTAGGTGAGGGATATATTTATCGGTTATCTTTGTGTTGGGTGGTTATAAAAAAAATTAGACGGTACTAATAGAGATTTCTCCGCGTTTGTGCTGGTTTATGTCACTTGGTAGACAGCTGTTGGGCTGTTTTCGGGTTATACGGTCGCGGGCGCCCGTTGACAGCGGAGACATACCTTTGATACCTATAAACACCCCCAAGCATGATTATTACTTGTGTGGTTGGTGGGAATTTAAAAATAATTATTTATTTTCAACCGTCGACTTTACTACAATATTGTAGTAAAGTCGTTTTAATAAGAGGTACCTAAAGTACCTTATTTAACTTCTTTGGATCTAAACTTAACGCTGTTTTAAGATTCGCCCTTACTCCCAATCCACGTTGTATACGAAATCTTGTAAATCCAATCTTACCTTTTTTCGAAGAATAATCAAAAAGACCGTGTTCAACTTACTATTTCAGGCAAACAGTCAAGAAAGCCTTTTGGGTCATTGGATATTTGTTAATTAAATAACTTTGATAGTTTAACGGCTCAAAATAATAAACCCTTCGGAAATGTAGGGCCCGAGGGTAGGTCACATTCGAATCACAACTCGAAAACCTTTCCACACACTTTAAGGGTGGTAATAACGTGATATTGATCGTGAAAACAGTGTCAGAAATAACCCTCTAAAGTAAAACATAATCAGCCCGATATCTGCCCACTTTTTTGCTGCATAATTGTAGGTAGAATATCAAACTCACAAAGTACTTTTTTTAATTTACAAAGTTTTAGAATTTGACTTTAAATACTTAACATCGTACTTGGCGGAGTATTATTGTCATCTCATACCTACATTAGCTATCAGATCAGACATCAGGTATAACGGAATGAACCTAGCCTAAAACAATTATCAATTTAATTTAGTACAATTGCTCTTTGATATTTAGAACAGACGCAAAAACATTTAATTCAATGCACTATAACGCCCTCAAAAATAAGTTTAATCGATGGGCAACTAACTCCACCGCTATTTGTTTAGATAGTTTTATTAATGGTTCCGTAAACCTAACCTTATATGACGGTCAATAATTAAGTTAAAGTAACATAATGGCTACAAATATTTATTTTACAGTTAAGAAAGTACAGCCAGACAGACAGTCGTCAACTTCCTGTTTCATATTATTTACTCAGCGTTCCCCTGACGCAATGACGCTTCGATTAAAATATAAGTAGGCTAATAAAAGTAATTAAATGAAACTGAAAGGGCTAATACTATCTTTTCGAAGATTGAAAAAACTAACGTGGCAAGATTCACAAGCGTTAATTACGCTTGTAAAAAGAGGAAAAGAGGTAAATTGTTAACAAAATTACCACGGTGATGAATGTTAATAGTACAGTCACGATGAGAAGGCTCCCTACCTCTAGCAAAGGAAGTGGCGTCCCATGATTGGAAAAGCCGAACCCGCGGAAGTGGCAAAATAATGCGAGGTCAAAGAAGAAGATCTAGGGAAAAATAAATTATATTCCTCTGAAATATAGCGGCCAAATAAACACTGAAAAAAAGGGGCAACCGAACTAGTTTGGTTACTCGTGATTTTGGTTAATGGTAATCAAAGTTCGTTTAAATTAGCAAAGCTGTTTGCTACTGATAAACGTTTGATGAGTTATTTACAAAACATGAATTAGGTAAGGTGTAACAATTAGTTCGGTAGTCACTTTTTTATGTAACAGGTAACAAAACTTTGGTTACGTGTAATAATAGTATTTTATGCAACTGTTGCATAATGAGGGGTCTTAAAACACGAGTGTGGTTTCGAGTGTTTTAAGACCTAATTATGTACAGTTGCATACATTACTTTATCTACACACATATTATAAGTACTCTATGATGGGTTCAGAAGCCATAGGGCAATGACCTGCATTGCTACTAGCTACTAGTGCTAGGTACCTATTAAATATCTTTAGACTATACACATTAAAATAATGTAATAAAAAATGAATTTGAACAAATATAGAAACAAATTAGAAAAATTCTCATAATAATATTGGTTGTTATAATGCTGCTCATTACCTACTGTTTCTGAACGCATTATAGAGCATTTATGATATATGTGTAGATAAAACTATTTTTTCAGTGAAGCTTGTAGAGTCTCGATCTTAATACCCAAGAATTGCTTTTTTCAACGTAGCTTGTTTGTTATTCAACGGAGATTAATCTTCAATAGTAAGACTAGTCTTACTATTGAAGATTAATCTAGATTAATAAACCGTACTTTCTAAACGTAAACTACCAGAGCTAAAAGTAAAGTTTTTCTTCATGACCTGGTTTGTGCTTATGAATCTAGTTTTATGATATTTTATTCGTTCTGTTTGCAGTTTATATCGGAAGTAATAAATATCCGACGCCAAAGGAAATAGATAAGCTTGATTGATTCACTCATTTTTCTGCTCGGATTAATCATTCAGTGGAAAAAAGTGACTGGAACAGGTCATTTATTTGAAGGCTTTACCGCGTTGACTGAGGATGGTTGTATCGGAGGCAAGCTTACGGTTAGTCTAGATTAATGTTTTTTTAGGGCTCAAAGTTTGGATGTTATATGCGTACAAATTGTGCCTGAATGGCGGTTTGACACTATTTCACTATCATATAAATGTTAGATATACAAAATAATGAAAAAATAAATTAAACTGTTTATTTAGCGTATCTATAACGGATCTAATTCACGGCGTTTTGAGTCTTTTCAGGCCTCGTGTTCATTAAGTTAGCGAACTGACAAAATAGTTAAATAAAAACGAAATATACGGGTCGAATTGAAAACTTCCTCCACTTTATTCGTCGGTTAAAAATACAAACCCAATTCTGAAGTAAAAAGTAAATTGAAAAACTAAAACAAACCTTTCGGAATATGGTATTTGCAAACAAGATTGTGTTGCAGGAAACTTAGTATTACATATTTTCCTTACAATGTATTCAGTATAAACCGTTTAGATTTGTTTTATTTCGATGTCTGCAAGTCATCATTAAAACAGTAATTTGATATATAAAACGTTTATTTGATTCTGCAAGCATACACAATCAGAATTGAAGTTAAGGAAAATAAAGAGTAACAATATTACTTTTTTTGTGTGGCACTGTAAAGGAGCTATTGTTCATATAAGAACATAACACTGGCATCACAACTTAAGGACTGAAAAACAAAATAATCAATTTATCTACACACATATCATAATTTCTCAATAACGCGTTCAAAAACCATAGAAAATGACCAGCATTATTACAACCAATGTTATTATAAGAATTTTCTTGTCTGTGGTAGTAGGTAAATCTGTTCTTTATTGGGTAGTATCTCTTAGTAGTCTGTGTTTATTGGTGATTACATTACCGATATCTCGTGACGTTATGAATTTATATTTGGAACAGCTGTCAAAATTCAAGTTGGTCTCTATCACAGACTATTAAGAGACTGTTACTAGTTTGTGGTCTCTATTCTAGTATCCACAGATATTAAAACAGTTATCGATACGAAACGTCAATTCAGTATGATTTTTTAATTTAAACGCACGACATTTGATCTCGAGTGACATGACAATAGGGAATTCATTATTTTGTCTATGTTTTAAAATAAACGTTCGTCTTGACGGAGAGATCGAATTGCCGCCATACTTGTTTGTTGGTTTTTTGCTGTTACGGTTTTTTGCAGTTATGATATGTGTGTAGATAAAGTAATGTATGCAACTGTATATAATTAGGCCTTAAAACACTCGTGTGATCCTATTATGAAACTACACTCGTGTTTTAAGGCCTCTCATTATATAGCAGTTGCATAAAATACTATTAAAACATAGAACAACAATCAAATAAATAGCGCAAAAGCATATTAACTACCCAACCGTACCGCCGCACCGTGGGAGCTTCGTTCCATAAGTGACTGTTTAGTATTTACAGTGAAGATGAAGAGTAAAGTGTCACTTCAAAGTATTGTTTTTTTCAAATAACTGTAGAGGGCACCCAATTGCAACATGCGACCTTTTACGCATTAAAAGTTATATTGAATAAAAAAAAAGTTTTATGGATCTAGAGCACAGAGCACGGACTTCCGTCGTGATTTGTGTAACTGACGCATATGATCAAATGCTCCTATTTCGTTAAGATACTATCACTATCAGCAAGCTTCAGTCGCGTGCGTCGCCGACAAAGTACACATTTAGTCAAAATTATGTTCGTATAAAACATTATATGTTATTTTTAATGCTTGTCTTTGTATTTGGAGCTCATAATTACGGCGTGGTAATAAATTATGCTTAATGGCGATATTAAAAGCAACCAAATTAATATCTGAAGATCTTAATAGTCCCAAACATTCCTTTTACCAGATGCATCTTTATCGTCTTATTACATTTTTCATGCTTGAGCGAACTTAAATGACATCACTGAGACGGAATAAATATTAATTGATAAATGTACTCATCAATTTCTCAACCTCAGGTTTCAACCGAATGAAAAAAAAACCATGACAGCGCGGACAATGTCTATGGAAAAGTGGAAGCACTGTATGAAAAATTACTCCCATTTTTAATCACCGAGCGTTTTTCATAAATTCGATTACTGTATGTATGAACGCTGCTACGATATTAATATTGCACAATTTAAAAAGGATTTTATTATATCATCAACTCTTTTATGAACCAGACTTTGGTTTAAATAGAGTTGGAACTTGCATAGAACAATAAAGTTCTCTCCTCGCGAAAAATGCTGAGAATCTTAAGTTTTGAGTTCAAGATAAAAGCAATATCGCGTAAATGTGGAACGGGTTTAGACTTCGAAATACGTGGTTGAGTTGAAATAACCTCTTAATTTCATTTGGAGCACTTTTAATGTATCTGTGGCATTCTTACATGTTGGTAAGTGGTTGTGATGCAGCCTCCTTGTTCTTCAAAAACAGATTTTCTATTTATTTTTGATTTTTATAACGTTAACTGGACTTGTTCAGGAACGTAATTAAAAGACTGTTTACGTGACTTGAACTATTTTATATTATTTAATTTAGATATTTTTATTAGATAGGACATTTGGTTGAAAGAAAGGGTAATGCCAGAGAGAATGAAAAGAAGGACTAAAAGACTGAGACCGAGTATTCTTGTGACCAGGGCCGTTGAAACATTGTCAAAACGTCGAGGTAAATTAACAATTTATTTTATCGCGTTAAAGTCTCGTTAACGATGTAAACATGTGTGAAAATCGCGAAAGTTTAAAACATATTATTTTCGATTTATTCTGTCATGGCCGCTGCGCTGTCAGGCTTGTTCAGTTCGGTTGTAAAAGTTAAGTTTTCATTGAGTTAAACGTTTAAATATTAATAATACAAACTTTCCATCATAGCGTAGAATTACAGCACACATTTGTACAGTCCACTAATTAATATTTTGGCCCTATACCGCAAAAAAACAACTTTCTAATATTACATTTAAGTAATTCAATTTGTAGATGATATTGTCACAAAATTTGCATAAATTATTTTATAACTAGATGATGGTCTGGCTTTGAACGGGCATATCAAATAATATTTTTACAGTGATGCCAAATTCATGTATTTAAGCCGCTGCAAGCCCGAATTTTACATTATTCCATCATTTGATGTTGTCGGTAATTTCACACGTGATGAACTATTTATTAGAGTCCGGCCGATCGTAGAATTATTTTTGTACAGCATCTAGCTTTCATGTCACTTAGACTGCGTTGAAAAGAGACTCTGCGCTCCTTAACTATTTTAATCAGAGAGATCAAGAAACTCGCTACGTAGAGAGACGCCTGTTTTTTGATAAATAAGCGGCATTTCTCACAGGACGACTTGTAATTTATGGACTCAGCTCGCGAGCTATTATTCTAATTGGTTTCTAGGGAATTACCTAAAGTCATCCGAAACGCGTCACCAGATCAAATGAAATGTTTTCCGTTGCCTTTTCTCCCACGATTAGGCTGGCTAGTACGACACACCGGGAATCGGTTTGTCGTTCAGCGTCGCTTTCTAACTCAATAAAAACGAGACATACTAATCGACAAGCGAAAAAATGAGCATTCGTGCTAGCACTTTTATCTATTCTATAGCGCTAGTAGCTTTATTATCCTAGGGTGGTAGTGATAGAACGAGCTCGAGTTCCAGTTTCATACCATGTTTATATACTGAAACTAGAGATCGGTTTATAACTACCACTCCTAGAGTCTGCGGGCTAACTGCGAGGAATCTTAACGAATGTTGATGTAAGGACCTTGGACTGAAAATTTGCTTGGGTTGCGTGGAATACTGGTTTTAACCCTTATAGTTTATTGGTAACTGGAAATGTGGTGCCACATGTCGTTAAAAATCCTTTTTGTCGAATGTTTTTCCACAGTGATTTTGTCGGTTACGCGAAATTTTAAATCTGTGTTTTTACTACTTTAAAACACTTATTTCACCAACTAAGAGCTAAGTAATTTGAAAACATCAATGTCATTTTTAAAGACCTATCCAATATATTCCAGGTGTCTATGTGTATTGACAAAAAAATTTTTACATCTCATTTTCAAGTATGAGCAGCCACCCTAAAGCTGGGAACACATTAAGGGACGCGTCTGTAAGCCGCGGCTGTCTGCCTCAACTTACGAGTGTGGACGGTCGTGGACTCATCTCGTGCCCCTACCCCGAATCTTCTTGTTAGGGGCCGTCTATTAATCAGGTGAGGCTCGAAAGGGGGAGGGGGGAGGGGTCCATAAAAAATCACGAAATGTCACAAGAGGGGGGGAGGTGTAGTAAATATATCACGTGCATTTATTTTTCGGCAAACGCGTACAAAATCGAAAGCGAAGTACAAAATCAAAGGCAAAGAACGAAGTACTAAAAAATACACGTGATATAGGGCGGGGGAGGGGGTGTAGTCTTAAACCTCACCATGTATCACCAAGGGGGAAGGGGGGGGTAAAATGCCAAAAAAAACCATCACGTGATTAATGGACGGCCCCTTACGCGTTAACTCGCTACTTGATTTGGTACGATTTTATCTTACTGTGTATCTAGCACGAGCCTTCTCGACACGCGTTAACTTGCTACATAACTCAGTGCGTTTTGTTCTGACTAGCCCAGTAGGAGATAGACGCACTGATTTACGTAGCAAGTTAACGCGTGTCGACAACGTTCCTGCTAAATGCACAGGGCGCCGGATTTCAATTAAACATCCGAACGCTCAAGGTCACGTCTGCGACTTACGACCGATAATTTGCACAGTTTACTGTATTTGTACTACCGTTACTGTTATATACCCACAGGCCGCAGTCAAGACTGATGGATGAGTCCGACAATGGTGTTTCCAGCTTTAATGAATTATGTTTTGAGTCACTAGACTGTACTACGCGTGGCTCATAAAACTTTAACCTTTAGTTCAATTAGATCTGATTCGGTTTATTTAGTACGCCAGTTATCATTAAGCGTATAAGTAGTAGCAGAAATATATTCAGTTATATCCAACAAGGTACTAGACGTTACAAGTGGCATAGTTGACGCAAATGCATTTTATTGATTACTTTACCTGCGTACTTGGAAACGCGTTTTAATTTGATATCAAAAATCTCAACATATGTACTAACAATCTAAATGTTCCAACGCCTTTTTAAAGAAGATTCCATATCTTTTTAAGCCCCTCACTGATTCACTTCTTGTTCGAACCTAAAAATTGTATTTGGCTCCTGAGAACTATTCGTGTAAAATTAATGTTTAATGATAGGATCAATGATACTCTAGTTGTAGTCGAACAAACAAACTAGTACATATAAATTTCTACCCAGTAGACTCTGAGACCTTGCTTCGCCTGGTCAAACATAGTCTGCAGAAATTTCTAGCATCTTATTGTTTTGTTCATGATGCTTATACAATGCGGTAAGTATACCGTATGTAAAGAGTATTAGGCATTCCTAACGTATTTAGACGCAAAGCCTTCAACACAATCAAGGCTTATATTCCGCAATATCTTCGACTAACATGTGTTTAAAAGAAACATTAGCAAATTCCAGAGACGCATTGTTATTTTTTACTTTTGACTTAGCCTCAAAATTCGTTCACCCTCATTCCATGTCCATTAAACAATTCACTTATCAAAATTTTCACAAATTATGTCCGTACAAAGGGCTTTTATACCCTACAGAGGCTGAAAGGAATTCCTTCGGAGCGTTAACGTACTTAATTTCCCTTTGTCTGTACTTGGTAAGGCATAGACAAATCATTTAGTGCGGTTTTTGAGATTTTCTGCTGAATATTTTTCATTGGATAGAACGCCGACGCCGGTCCACAGTGACAGCTCAATAGAAAGAGATCGCTTCTCGCAGGTCATCAAAATAAAATCGATAGATGTTTAAAATTTAATTTTATGCATGTAGCAAAATATACAGCATTGGCTGTGAAATGGTTCCCTTGGGCGACAGCGATTATTTCCCATCAGGCAACTCGTTTTGCCATCCTTTTCCATAAAAAAATTACATAGAAGTGTATCCATTATATTTTTAAGGTAGGTAGAGTATTTTGGATTTCGTTTTTTCATTAAATATTTTACAAAATCCATTTAAAAAAATCTGCGCTACGAAATGTAGCAAATTCAGGTCAACATACGGGCTAGCAGAAAAAAACATAAAATACCTTGCGCGCCGAGGGTTCCGTACCTCCACACAACATTCATTCTTATGTTCTGTTTTACCAAAACAATCCGTGAGAGATAGGAAAATCTGACTGCAAAATTAAGTTTCTTTGCGAAGGATTATTTTTAAAAATTGTGCTACTAAAAAACATATTTACTTAGTTCAATTTTTTTTACTGTTATATTTACATAAACTTTCTTAAGCTGTTATTATTTTAGATTTTTGCCACATAAATTTCGAATGTAAGAGGATTTTTTGGCACTTTTCATATTAATTCTGAAGTGATACAGGAATAACTAAAGTAAAATTCTTACCCAAAGCTCCACCCCATTTTCTGTCTTGTATTGCCACCCTTTCAAGACGTTTTGCAAAGAATACTTTTGTTTTTGCACTAAAATTGAGTAAACTATATTTAAAACTGTTCTAAATTCCAAGTCAATACCAATTGTTTTTCTCAAATATGTTGCTGCGACAGACCGACAGATGGATGGAAGTTGCACAATAAGCGTTCCTTTTTTATCTTTTTTGATACGAAGCCCTAAAAACAGAAAATCGAGTCACGTGCATAAACAAAACCATTTGCATTGCAAAGTGCAGTTGAATGCAGAAATAAAAAAAATCGATGCTGCAATAAAAAACGTGGCAAGTAAAAACGATAGCTAGCGACTATTTATTTAGAGATTAACTTCAGTGAAGAATAAATAATTATCACATAATACGGAATTCAACTTGCCATATTCGTTCGTACTTGTGAAATCTTGTTGGTCAGTTTTTACCTACTTCTAGTAGTCAGATTAACTTAAAATTTGGATCTAATGACAATGTTAGCAAACAACTCACTACAAAATTAAATCTTAATAAATCTTATTTCATTTATTGAGGTTCTGGCCGAAAAACAAAACATGAAATGTCAATTCTCGTTTGAAGTTTTTGAGCTAACCCGAATAAAGAATTCCATTATCCCATTCCCAGTAGCCGTATAAAAATAAAACTCAATTCAGGAGCTAAGCTCAGTTTCAGCTCAAATTAGGAATTTAACAATTTGTAGAAACATTGAGACTGGTTTTACTTTAAAGAAAGATAACTAAACTAAGTTTCATCTATGAAAATCGGCTAAATTACTTATAATACTAATAAGACTTATTGTAACACTGTGATACACAACTACAAAATAAAATTAACTAAAATTAAACAAATTAATAAAATTGACGAGATTTCATTTTTTTGAAACCTGAAAATTACTACAGGAATCGAAAGAGCATTGCCTCCTGAACACGGAAAAATATTTATTATAATTTATTTCTCCATATTTAAAAAATACAATAAATTAAAATAATATATATTAATTCATCAACTTTTTACAGAATAGACATTCCTTTGCCTTTTTCACCAGAAAAAAAGAGCTGTCATAATTTTAAATTTGACATTGTTATTGAAAATTGACAGAAACATAAATAATCTATTTTTATTATTGTTAATGCATGAACGACGACGAACGACCGCTAATTTCAGCAGTGCTGAAGGTTTCGTAGCCTCCCGTAAACTCCATCAACTTGAAATAATCTACTTTTGGTAGATTTCCGCTGTCTGCAGCACAAAAACCATCGGTAGGTTTCATTGTCCTTTAAGCTGTTCCAAATCGTCAATGTAATGATCATCCGCCGTATCCGTAAGAAAGCCAGGTGTCGTATTTATTTGTAGTCCAGTATCAAAATCGTCGCAGAAGTCTTACATTGTAAGTTTCAGAGCAAGAAAGAACCAAACCGCCTAAGAAAACCACACGCCACGCACAACAAAAATTTGAGAACGCGAACGTCATATTTATGTTATCATCTGTGGTTATCATCTTTGTTTTTAATAGACTACAGTTATGGATCTATTGTTGCTTATATTTGGAGTTATGCCCTTTTAGAATAAGCACATCTTAAAAAAATTATAATAAATTAATTATTAATCCTAGTGAAAATTTAAAACTATCAGCGTCATTCTCTTTCCAAGCAGAATGCAGAGAACGAATCAAATTATAGTCTTAGAAAATATGAAATGTTGTCCATTATTAAGACCATGCCTAAGAGGATTCTGTTGTTGAACAAGTAACTATACTTCGTCATGTCTGTTTCTCTATCTAGAAGTATGTCATAGTTGCTTTGCCTCATATTAGATTGTGAAAACTGTATGAGAAATATCGTGTGCATATTTTATTTATTTATTATTCAACAAATGCTTTTACAATTACCCAGAGCAGTGAAAAGTGTAGACAGTGTAGCGTTGGTAAAAATAATAAAAAAGCTTTTACATGATATTGAACTTAGCGGGTCCGTGTAGCGCAAGCTTAGTTCAAGGTTCACCTGGGGCAAGCGACGTCCAATCAACATCCAATTCCGATTTTAAATCTGTTTTTAGAAGCTTTAGAAGTATCTACAACTTGATGGAAAGTTTTGTTAAAGTGATGGTACTTCTGCCCAACGTAAAACATAGTGTTTAAATTCTCTTTGCTTCCGCCTTCAGCATGAGCTTCAAAAAAACAAATTGAGAATTTGATTTGTTTTAATCCTTTAACTATCAACCCGATACTTCGTCCACATAGATTTCGGATTACTTGCTTTCACTCCCCTTTTAATCTTATTAATTTTGAAATTTTCTAAATGTCTTTGTTCATTTGCCTGGCACCCTCTTAGAAATTATGTTCCAAATTTCATGTTTCTATCTTCAGTAGTTTAAGCTGTGTTTACCTGTCAGTTAGTTATTCCTTCAATAATGGTTTTTTAAACGTATAGTTAGATTTTAAGAAGACCATTAGAGTCTACACCAGCACTTATCGCTTTCTTTAAGGCTTTGCTGTTAAATTAACCTTTTTGCTTTAAGAGATAACGGCTAATCCTTTAGTTCATTTTACTCAAAAAATGCGTGTCATGACGTGATATTCCCCGAAAGCTAATTTTTCCAACCTCAATGCATCCAAACTGCTAACTCACCGTAAACATTGTTTAAAGGCTCTAGGCCTCGCTTATCATATTTTGGGCCGAATTGAGAGAAAAGGAATTATTCTTTTGCCCCCTTGGCAAGGGCGCGAGATAAAAGCGATCCGTGCCTGAAGGCAAGTCACTGGAAAATGATAAATTCTGCGGATATCCCCATTTTAACTAGTGCGCATTTTCGTAGCCCCAACAAAAGCATTAAATATATGGCTGAAAAGGTTTTCCTTCATACATGCGGCCAAGCCAAAGTTTTAATGGTCTTGGGTAACCTACGACGAAATTTATTTGACATCGTCAGTGTTATAGTCCGAAGTGAGTGAGGGCCTTACAATTTATTTGAATAATGCGATATTTTGGTCAACGGCAACGTTGCGAAAATACACATTTTCCAAATACTAATTACTTACATTTTAAGTTGTTTTTTACATAACAATATCATTATCAAAGCAAAATTGCGCGAGCAACTCAATTTCTGAAATTACGAGTATTAACATAGTCAGATTGTCACACTGCGATTAAGAATTCTAGACTGTTGTTGTAGCAATTTTATTTTACTTGACTTTTTGCATCGACAACTGATCCCTTGGAGCTTAATAATAGTTCGTAATTGACCTCAGGACATTGTCAATGCCTGCATCCGTAATGCCGGGGCTCCACCCGCGCTAACATAATTAGGACCCGAGATCCCAAAGGACTAAATGCTGCCAGTATTCGCTGCATTAATGATGGAGCGCCCACTATAAAACACCCAGAAATCAAGCTTGCTCGTCAAAAGCAAACTTTAAACGGAACACCCTAAGTTCATAGTAGCTGGGCATAAACATTTATTTTGCTCATTTCGATTTTTGATTAAGGAACGAATTCAGGCAAATAAAGTTCATTGAGGAGGTTTGAAGCTATGAAGTGGAAATTTGTGAAAGTGTTTGTTGTGGCTTCGGGAAAAATTGGCTCTTTTAGACGATTAGAAAATAACGTAGTCATTTGCATTTGTAAACAAAAAATCGTTAAATTCTTCATGAAAATATTTTACATTACACATACTGTTGCGGATAGGATGAACGTACATATTAAATTGCATGAGTCTGATAACAATGAAATTTAAATATTGTTTTTAAAAATTTAATGGATACATTGCTTATGTTTATAATTAAGAAACTTTAGAAATTGCATTATTTAACCTAGACCTTATATCGGCTATAATTTAAGTATTCACACATTAATAACATGATAAAGTAGATACGAATTATTTCGTATGAAACTTTTATTATTTTATTATTTATGAAGTCGTATTCATCTTCATGTATGATGGTAGAGATTTATAAATAAATTAATAGCTGTGATCGTTTATTGCGCCAACATGAATACACACACAATCCCTACAATTTATTTTATACTGAAATAATTTTCTTGCCATTAATTTTGCAGACATGGTCCTAGATTCCGACTTCGATCCGACTTTACAATGACTGCACTGAGGTCTTTACTTAATTTTCTGCAAAAACTTGTTTGAGTTATACTATCTTAAATCATAATTTCCGTATATTCGGTACAAGTTTGCGCTCACTGCTTCTTCTTTTATCTTTAAACAATAAAAAACTAAGAACGGTTAAAAGAGGGTATGAAGATTGTGTTCTTATGATGACGTAAGTTTGTAAAATCCAGGACAACATTACCCATGCCCCTACAATACCGACGTATTACCCTGTCTCTACCTATCTCAAACATGAGAAGCTTTGAGTCGAGGATCTATTGTTTTAGTGAAAGACAGACACACGGCTTTCGTGAAACTTTTTCAAATGCACCAGTCGCCACCAAACGAACAAAACAACCCACACACGACCAAACACGTCACAAAATTTCAACAGTCTGTCAAATATTTCACTCATTTTAAATGTTGGAAGGAATTCAATAAATTCCACAAAAAATAAGGAATTCTGAATATTGTTTTGAATTAATTTTTATGGGTAAAATCTACCAAATTTTTTTTATTGATCTATCGTTGGGATAAAAGCAACTTGGCATTTTTAATTTAACTTTAAATTCAAGTAGCTTAGACAGGCCAGCGCTAGTTAGATAAAATATTATTTTATAACTTAATTTCATAATGGGTTAAGCTTAAAGAAACCAATATAGTGGGTTAATGAAAGGAACGAAGTTTTAAGAGCTAATTAAAGAAGGATAGTACACAATACATCTTATAAAGACCCCTCATGCCTATAATTTTTTTCTAAAATCTCTCCTATGTCCAGACGTCGGCCAGTTACGATTATGTTATTATTGTATATTTAGACGAGGCCATTCTCCTTTGTTTTGAATTTAGCTAAAAACAAAAGAATGTACATACCTACGGTTCAAACTTTCCTCGTATTTCTCCAAAAAATACCTGGTGAGTTATCCAGAATACCGGGATTCGTACATAAAAGTGATTTATGCGTTGCAGGTGCTTATCATGATTTTATTTAGGATGTTTTCGTCCTAAATCATGCTAGAATTTTAACGGGAACATTTGAATAGGAAATTGAGAGACATATTTTTCCGAAAATTGCAAAGCGGTAGTTACCGATGGGGTGGTATTCTGTAAAGAGAGTAATGAATTTCCGACGTCGAAGGTGCCAGATGTATTCCAGCATTCTAATTATAACGTATTGAATTTTCTCAGGCGGCAATATTTTGAGTTTTTCTTTTTTCTCAACGCTCTTATATATAATCTTTGGGGTCAAATGTCAAGTTACATTATGGATATTACCAACCCACCATGGTAATAATGGTCTACTTGGTGTTATCTAATTATTTAATGCTTATTAATATACAATTTTCTAGTCGTGTTTCTATCATTTAACTTGAATTAAAGGACAAGGCATTTAACTAAAAACAATTGCGTAGGTATTTAATTTAACATCTCAAATGCAAATTTGTATGATTAAATATGTATTCGCATTGAAGTATAAAAATTTTATAGATCATTAAAAACATTTATGCCAAAACAAGAAAATAAAATCAAACGCTATTTTAGAAATTACAGCGGTAGGTACAAAGTAACAAAACTAAAAAAGAAAGGTCTTTGTTTTGTTTTAAAATTCGCTCATTAGAATCCTAATTAGGGTAATGAATGTAGAAAGTTATACAGTAATGATTTAAAAGCTGGACGGTATGAAAATAAATGCGATTTAGTTTTATGTTGCATACATTACTATAAAATTAGTGCGTATCTATTTTAAGAATCTAATGACGCACTTTCGCGTTTCTTGCCCTTTGCTATTTTACTACTAGTGATATTAGTGATATATTACTTTAATTTTTTTTTAATTATAATGACAACACAAAGAAAAATTAGGGCAATGGCAGGACTTGAACCTGCAACATCAGCATTCCGTGCCTTGCGTTTTCCAGTTTCGCTACACTGCCGCTGCCCTACCCTGTGAATTTTTCAATGTGCTTCGTCATACGGTCATTACATTATTTTAATTTTTATTTAATAATTTGAATGTTAAAAACATTTAAAATAAAAATCGAAAGAAATTTCGGTTACAAAATGTATTTTTTTTTTGTTTTGCGACTTTTGTTCGTGTCGTTATTGTTCACAGAATTTTAGTTTAGTATTAACAATCTCAAGGCTCCCACTGAAAACCAGCGTTTTAGTTAACCGAGACGGTATGGCGCGAGGCTCTTTTTGATTCTATTCGACACAATATGTGTATGATATTTTTACTGTGTCCGTAATGTGTGTGATTTGCGTTGAATAATCGTAACTAAATGTGTTTTTTTTTTCTCTCTTTATTTGACAAATCCTTTCTTCTTTTAAATAATCCTTTAAATTTTTGAAATGAAACAAAAACATACCGTATTGCACCCACACATTGCTGTAAAATGTTCGCTTACATCCCTTTTTAGGCGCTCTATTCTCTCAGTCGGCACGCCGCATGCAACCGACGACTTTTGTAACTAGATTTTTGGATAGCATTACGTTTATTTGTCAACTCCCATACTAAAAACGCACGTCGAACATTGTCGGTCTTTGATAGCGTTTCAAGAGAACTTAGCGTCGTAATGAGGAAACCGTAAACTTCACAATTTTGTTGTCTTTCTAATTAGCGACCGGCCCTGACATCGTACGGATACAATTAAGAAGTAATGTACATAAAACTCTACCTATTTTTTTAAATGAATGAAAACCACATCAAAATCCGCTGAGCGGTTTTGAAAGAGTAAGCGGCCGATGATTTGCGGAAAGATAGGAACTGATAGTGACTTTGTTTTATACTATGTAAAGATAAAGATATTTTATTTCATTTATTCTCCATCCTATAGGTACTTACAACATTAGACATTTCTAGCTGGAGCTTGTTAATATTAAATTAAAATTAATTGCATTTGATAACAACGTATCCATTTAAAAAATTTAACAGTCTGTCGCAGAAATGCCGAAGCGAAGGTAAGGACAGTCCAATCTGTCAGCGATAATTTTCAGGACGTCATTGAAGCTGGCACGCATTCTAACGCCCGCAACGCCCCCTAGTTGCAGGTTACCGCAACCAAACTTACCCACTAAAGTTCATACAAACACGAACACAAACGATTTGCTTGTTTTTCTTGTCAAAAATTACGCTCAGGCCACTTTACGTTTAACAGAAAAAGCGGAAAGGCTATTTTAAAGCTAACTTTGTCGGTAAAGTAACAATGCAGCTGTGCACCTAGCACGAATCTTTTCGATACGCGTTAACTCGCTACGTAAGTCAGTGCGTCTCTCTCCTACTGAGCCGGTTAGAACGAGATGCACTGAGTTACGTAGCGAGTTAACGCGTGACAAGAATATTCGTGCTAGGTGCACTGTATGATTGGATTTTACAGGAACTTTCACGAGGTTACGGAGCAGGTGGCGTTAACGATGGCGCCCGCACATATTCCGATTTTTATTACCAAAAGCACAGACTGAGCAACCGGGCGACTAGCACTATCATTGTTATAAAAATGACAAATGCTAGTACGTGGTTTAGGAAAAAAATATGAAATGTGAGTGTTTAAAATTTAATTGCTACTGTATGTTTGTCTTTATATTCTACATTTGAAATTTTGAAATTAAACTATCTGTGAAGTCTTGTCGTGTATATTGTGAACTATTTATGTGCCGGTATTAATATAATATGAGAATTATTCTAGACTCCGTATGAGTCCTGTGTCGGTGATTTCAGTTTTCGGAAAGAAGCAGCGTGGGTTTGTTTTTGCCCTTTGTGTGTCAACATATGAGTATTTAAATCTAAGACCTTTTGACCGACACTTCAAACGATTAAAAGTCCGACCGTAATGATATAGTAATGTGAGGTACTTAAATAAAATAAATCTTTCTACTGAAGTAGGAGCGTTATTATTTCATTTTATGTACCTCTATACTTTGTTTTTCAGGGTTTACAGAATGATGTGGATTCAATTTAAATTTAAATCACTTGTTCGGTTGTAATCAGCATCTGGATATATCATACCTATACGTAGTAAGTATTAAAAATAATAGTTTTTTTTATTTGAATATAAATTTGATTGTTTAATCACACTGTAGCGACTGGTGACTCCTGGGATAAAAGAAGTCAGTAGAGACTTTTATCTAACACAAATAAAGAAAAAACGAAAAATATCATTAGCAATTTTGTAACCAAAACTTCTTTCGATACGTAGCACATTTACATTATTTAAAGAGATTAAAACAAAAGTTTTGGTCATCTGGAAGGACCAAGATTTTGCCAGATGGCTAAAATATTTTTTTAGTGTTGTCATTGCGTAGGTACATTTAAATTTCGTACAAAGCTAAGCTACGAAATTTAAAATCAAAACTTTTTTTTATAAGTATTTAAGCTCCATTTATACTACTTGTAACAGTCATGCAGCCAGCTTCTGGCATTTGAATTGAAGATATATGGATCAAACATTAACTGCGTAATGGCTATAAATTGCTGCCTGATGTATCTGTTCCTTGCCAGATATCTTAATGTAAATTGCAGCACTCTATTTAGCCCCAAAGCGATTTACAATTAACTTGCGTGGTCGGTTATGGCAAGATTTATCTTAAAGTATTAAACTAAATTAGCTGAATTGAGTTAACTTAATATAAGTTAAAAAAATTGTAATCAAAATCTTGAAATTTTTTAAAAGGAAGCACGTTGAAAAATTGGCAGTGTCTAGCAGTGGAATCTGTAGCGTAATTGGTAAGCGCGTGGCAGGGAATGCCGAGGTTTAAGTCCTGCCAGACACTCAAGATTTTTCTTTGTATTTTCATTACATATCATTTAAGTTTATTTTAATGTTAAGTAGGTAGTTTAGTCTCAAAGGCAGTTAAGAAACAAGCGGAAGGGCCCTGTCAGAGTCCATTTCTCTTTAAAAATGTTGTCTGTAATAAAATATAAAGATTAAAAGAAGATAAAAATATTTATTTATCGAAACATGAGTAAATATGGAATAAAGATGATGATAATATTTGAACTGAATTTAATTTAATTGCGACGACGTTCTAGTGACCCCTGAATCAAATTGATATACTAATATGCGTTTATTTGCTTTAAACTTGACAACCCACTGTCTAATAGTACATCCATCATAATATGTCGCGAGTGCGGCGACTACCATTTGTCGGAGTGTCACAGCTTACTTCCTTTTAATACCCTCTCAGTGAAATAGAGTCCTATTCTCTCAAACCACGACAGAGTAGAGTCTTGGGATATTGTAATAACCAAACAGTGTGCGCATTCTCACCTGTCTTAAGATTTTGCTTTCATTCAGTTTAATGGTAATGTTGCTTATTAAAACGCTCTCGTTTATTGAGAACATAACATTAAAGTACCAACTTCACACACGCAGAGCGAGTTAAACGGAAAGCTGCGATAACTTTTTAAATTTAAAATCTGTCTGTTGATTATTTTACTATAACTTACGTTATTGTTGTTAAGTTTAGATTATAAATAAGACATTGTAAGTATACTTGTTATTCTATTTGTTGTTTTCTTAATTTTGAATTTAGGACAAATTAGCTGTTTTTACCATCCGTAATTAAAAAGACGAATAGTCTCGAACAAATAAATAACTATTTTTCACTAGATTCTTTTCCAATTCTATGATTGCTAAGGAAGTAATTACAACATACCGTCACCATCTGTTATTTTGACAGTTAAGTCTGCATATTTTGTTCAAATGTTTTTTCACTTAAGTGTACCATCTCTGACCATGACTTGACAATGACGAGACGCAGGATATTGAGGTTAACCTATTCGTATTTTGTAGGGGACTCAAAATTATCTCAGAGATCCAACTTTATAAATACTCAGTGACTCCACCGCTGGAGTGTGGATTCCTGGCAAACAGTTGAATAACTCACCATTTATTTAGAACACCTTGGATTATGAAATTAGTAACTGGTTTTTGATTATCGTCAACAATCACAGTTGATCGGTTTTCAAACTTTCAGTTTAATATTATGATGCTAACTGTTTGTGCTGTAACTGTGGCTCACGAGTGGATTTTAAATAGGTAAAGTATGAGTTCAATTGTCATATCTGGCATAATCTTAGCGGAGATTTGTTTCATTATTGTCTAGGGGTTGCACTCATGATATTGAGGTACCGACTATGATTTCTAGTACGCGAGTATGGATGAGATTTTTAAACTATGTAACTAACCTTATTGTCGTCGGTAGTAACGAACGCCCTCACGGTATGGATGGGAAACATCTATTTTTAACATGAAACTACCGTGAGACTCAGACATATTAATAAAGCGGATCACTCACGTATTTTTGCGTCGGGAAATGCCCGACATGTTTCGGACCAGTCCGTGGTCCTTAATCATGAGCCCCCGCGGCGGTGGCGCGACGACGACTGCGTACCGAAGCCCTGACAGCTCGGCTACTCGGCACAGGCGGCTCGGGCGGCGGCGAACAACTACCCTCGTTTGCTTCATTATTTTTAATGTCAAATATAGGGTTGCACACTACACTAACCACATCACTCTCTAAAGGCTCGGACACACCCGTCTCCGACGTAGTACTCAACACCGTTTTCCAGCTGGATGGCACCGACCATCCACCATCACGATTAAAATTCGGATGACGTCCAATTTCAATAGCCTCCCGTACTTTCCGCGGCACAAAAAAAACTTTTCCCTCGCCAGTACGGACACCTTATCGAAACGGATAAAATGCGTCGAATCCGAATTTAATGAATGTTCTGTCACTGCCGAAGCCTGGCTGTCCTGTTTCTTCATACTACGTATGTGCTCCGATAACCTTGTGGATATGTTCCGGCCAGTCTCACCTATATAGTTTTTGCCACAGGAGCAGGGAATCATGTATACCCCGGGGACATTCAGAGCCTCCTTATCCTTTGTTTTGGGAAACATCTAGTTGGAAGAAACCTGCACATTCGTGTAAATGAAAATATAACCAGTCTGGTTTCCCTGTTACAGGGGTATGTAGATCAGATGGTGGTCACTCCAATGTAATATACTGGACTGCAAAAGCTAGGATCCTGGAAGGCGCTTTTTCAGCTGCCCTTCATAACACCTGTGCACATATTTCCCTCATAGTGTTGGGTTTTACAGTAATTTATAGTTTGAAATGCCTTAGATTTTGATATCGGTTTTAGGTCAAAATAGTTACAAACTATTCGTGGTTTCACTAACAGAATAATTAAAGTGACTGCGGCGCCGTGAGTAACGGACATTAAATAAAATTCAATTCAGTTCAATTTTTCCAATCTGTGTACTCCGCTGATCCAATTAAGCGACAAAGAAAGATTTCTTCAATCAAATTAAACGGCGAGCTTTTATCTGGCATTCTCCGCAGCGAGACCAAAGTGAAAGACATTTGTTGTTTTTACAATGACAAAAGCAACTGGAGACCCCATGGATACACGTAAATAAAATGTAATAGGTTTTCTTTCATTGCGTGTAACTACTGCAAATATTTAGAATACTTTCTTTCTTTAAAAAAATAAGAGAAAAATTAACGTTTAACACTTGACTGGAATTAATATTGCCTTTGTTTGGGCAGAATAGTAACATAACTTGATTAATAAGCAATTTAGAAAGTTATTGACAAGTAATTGATCGTTCACAATCACGCTACCTTGCAGCCTTAAAACTGAACAGTTAGTTACATTTTACATTCAATTACCGGCTAAAGAAAATAGGCTGTAAGGTACCAATTTATTTGAACAATTTATCATTAAGTGCCATTTTAGTTCATAATAAATTGGCAACTCGCCAAAACGTTTATTCCTTGTTTATTTACAAGTCATCATGACCGTTAACTGAAACCTTGTTGCCGTGGTGTTAAGAGTATGGAATGCCAATCAAGGAATTGCACTTTTACCACTAAAGTTTGCAAATGTTTGTCACCTTACCTGATCGATGATGCTAACGGCTAAGCACGAAAGGTACCTACAGTTGCACCTCAAGTAGTAAACGATGCTTGTAAATGGTGCAAATCGATGTTTCGTAGTTTTCTTTGTCCACCTAATCCATATAACCTTACCCCTAAACCTTAACGGATTTTGATTCTTCTTTTACAATCAGTCCTAAGGCAAGGCCGTAGTTTCCATTATCCCTTTTTATTAAATATATTTTAATTTATTAGTAGAGCTACAAAATGCTTTGAAAATATTATGCAGTTGGATGCCCGTGACTATCAGACCTGAAAAGGGTTGAAAAAACGTCGTAAGTTAGATTCGCTGCAGTATACACGATATAAACTTTAAATAGTTTTATTTCAATGTCGCGAAAGCATAAAGAATATATTGAGATGTATTTTGAACAAAAGTTAATTTATACTTCTGTCATCTCGATTGTAGCACAATGTAATTCATATTACGAGCGGTTTCCCGGTTTCTTAATTTTGTGTACGCTTTGACTATGATCCCAAATTTTGGCAGAACAGGATATTATATTAGAGTGACTGGTATCTGACCATTGTAACCTCTATTAAGTACAGGGAACCGGACAAAGAAGATCATGGTTACTCATTCTTTTCCATTAATGTGCCGGTTTCCTTTAACACGGCGTTTTTCTGAGAGAACGAGTTACGATGAGCCGTAAGGACGTAGGTTATTATAGTACCTAGGTAAAGTACATACGTTACAAAAACTCATTATAGTACGGGTCCTAAGCTTGAAATACAGTCCCATCCGGAAGAAAGCACCAAACTTGGCATGAATGTAGCTTTCATATGTTTGCTTCGATGTTGCTAGGGAAACACGCTGAGAAATGATCGCTTCCCCTCCTACTCCCCCCTTTTATCTCCCCTACTTTGGTTTTCTTCATTTTCTACAAAAACGGTAGGACTGAGGAGTATTTTTATAATTTTATGAAATGTTGATGACTGTATTTAAAAAAAATATCAATGTCACCACTATACTTTTACTATTTTTTTGTAGGTAATTTATTGACGATGATTTGGTCCCTAAAAAGTAAACTCCTCGGTCCTACCGTTTTTGTAGAAAATGAAGAAAACCAAAGTAGGGGAGATAAAAGGGGGGTGTAGGGGGAGAAACAATCATTTCTCAGCGTGTTTCCCTAGCGAAATCGAAGCACACATATGAAAGCTACACTCATGCCAAGTTTGGTGCTTTATTCCCGATGGGACTGTAAAATTGATTTTTGTTAGGACTAGGAGCCGTATACTATTAGTATATTATGTCGACTGCTGGAGATCGAAATCGGTAAGTCAGGATCACGAGTCAATCCCCCTAGCTATTACATGAGCCACTACATTCTACTTTAGCAACGATCCCGAGTGGCACACTAATAATTAGTCAGTGAGTAAGTGCCTGAGTGAGTAATTTTAAAAATTACGGTTCTAAAAATATCAATCAGGTCAGACGAGCCGGCCAATTATCTAAGTAACGCCTCGTACCCGGGAGGTTAAAACTGTAATTGGTCTAAATTTCCAAGGGCTCGGCTAATTTCCTGTCGAGTTGCTATCACAGGGAATTGTAAATTAATTCAACGAGATTAGAAACCGCCGTGCTCGGGAAGAGCTGCTGCTGTCTAGATTTGTTTGCTTGTTTATCTTGCATTTAACAGCAGGTAGCTACACGCTGGCTGAAGAAACCTGAAGGGTCCCCTTCTTATGTATATTTTACGGTTTTGGTAAAATAACAGTTACCTTTAAGATATAATTGGATTAAGATTCCTTATTTCTACCTAGATTCAAATTCACTCTTACCTTCATAATAATTGTAAAGATTGAATTACCATTCCACAGTAGTATTTCTTGCGTATTTTATTAAAAACTTGATTTGACTTGAAAGTAAATTATAATAACCAAATATTTATTCAAGTTTTATACCTGTGACTTTAACAAGACCGGGCGAGTTTAGCTTATTAATAAATGCGTCCTCTTCTTATTATTATTTATGTATTTCAAATATCTCACATGATCCATAGATTGTCAGTCACAAGTGTAAATTTCCAGGACTATGTTAGTACGCAATCCAATAATATAATTATGAGCTATTGTCATTGTGGTTTGGGAGTGGTTGTTCTTTCACTTACTGCCTCCAGCAGGCGTGGTTCTGCGGAGCTAGAAGAATATCGGCGCATCACTGTACTGGGCCCGGCGTACTTGAATGTCGCGCGTGCGAATGAACACAGACAGAGAGGCATACAATTGGTAGCTTCTTATACCTAAACGCCGTAATTGTTCGAAGTAAAACTTCTATACTTGAACTATTGTTTATTATGTGCCCCCAGCAGAGTTTTGGTGCTGCACTACAACCGAAACATCATAGATGCAGCTCGTTTCCGCATTAAGGCATGGTAGTCATCCATATGGGTATCAGAAAACACTATGACACTAGATAAATAGAGACACTGACAGGGATAAATTAAGCTAGGGATATCATGGTAGGACCCCTGGGTTTTAAAAATAACATAAACCCCTGACATATAGGTGTAATAAAAAAAAACCACAGAAAAGCATGTCTCATGAATAAAAAACACATTAATTTTAAATAATTAGTTCAAAATACACAAAGTAGGAATATTGTATTAAAATGCTAATTACTACATCATTACAATAATTTCAAGTAAAGCCATTTAACAGTTATCAACTTGGTAACATTTAAATATTATGGAAGATTAAAATATTACAACTGGTATCATTGTGTCACTGTTCAGAGATTTCAAAACTTAATAAAATACGATTCTAATGATTCTTTAAAACAAAGCTGTATGGTGTTGTGTATAATATCCTGCGTCTTACTTCTATGGAAAAACGTAACCATAAACAAACATAAATGACTTTGTTGGCGTGCGTCCTGTCATTCGGTTTCTCTAAACCTATGCTCTGAATGTTCGAATGTGCTCGGCTTGTGTTCCCGTTTATAATTACCTGATCCTAGCAAAATTATTTCTTAAAACTATAAATTGTAAAAAATTACATTTTTTATTAATATGTAGACAGCAAACAAAAAGGTTTGCAGCATCTGCAATGTCAAAAATTGACATCTGTCAGAATTCCGCAGAATTATTTATTTTCCGTCATAAATAGAGGTAGGTACTTGCAAAGTGCAACCCAGAAGAGATCACAGTACGTTCTGACTGGCGATAACGATTCTATATTTTCTGTCGAAGTTTGCATTCAGGTGCACTTCTGAGCCACGTAAGCCAATATTTCTGGCATCTCGGGACGTGACTTATTTTATTCAAAACGTCACAATAATATGCAAATGCGCTTGTTAGCATTCAGAATCTGTGACAGCTGAAAACTTTACTTCATAATCATGAAATGCGCTGAAACAAAACATAGATACGTAACGGATGTTGTAGTCAACGATAATATTGATAATAAAATTGTCACGGCAAGTTATTTATTATGGGGACGTAGAGTCCTTAGAGAGTGTAATAAATATTAAAAAAATATTCATGGAATTTTGCAATTTGTTTTATATTTTTGTCACGTCAATCCACAATAGTTGTCAAATTAGAGGTCACCTTTCTTCTTTTAAAAATTTAGCAGATCTTATACTCCTTACACACGAATAATAACTAGCCGAACCGATTAAGCTATCAACGAGTAAACGGTGAAAATACAAATAAGAAAAATATATAAAACAAGCAATTAAAAGGTTTTTTTAAGTCGGTTAAGGTCTTTGCATCTAGCACGAATCTTCTGGACACGCGTTCACTCGCTACGTAACTTTGTGCGTCTCGTTCTAGCTAGCCCAGTAAGAGTGAGACTCACTGAGTTAAGTAGCAAGTTAAGGTGTCTCGAGATGGTTTGTGCCTTCAGCCTTCAATACATTTAACACTGGTCAACAGCGATTCGGACTCGCATGGAACGGGTTATGTTCTATTACCAATCGCATTGCCTTCTCGATATTGAATATAGAATGCAGTACACATGACGATTAAAGGGTTTCTTCACAAGTTTCTTCAGGCGCTTATTCCAAACTCAAAGAGATTCTTATATTCCACCAAGATGGAACACGAAGTTCTTCTCGGATTTATTCCCAAAGTTGTTTTTGAGCAAAATTAATTATATATAATTCTAGGTTACCGCGAATGCGTGTGAAAGGTATATTTAACTAGCAGTCCGGATTCCAGTCGCAACTGAAACGTTTGCTGTTAGACAACACAAATAATAAATGTATGACTAACTGTATGGAATATTTACCTATGTATAATTTAACAGAATCAAATATTAATAGAACTTAATTGTAAAATTTTAGGTGTAACTATGACAATCTATTGATATGACAATCTGCTGTGCATTATGTTACTAGTCTAGTAATTGTAACTGACGAAGATTTGGCGAATAAATTATTCTACTCTGTCCTATTAGGTATTTATTGTTTTTATTGTCATTAATAACGGTCACTACATCCTTGTCAGATGATTGTTCCCACGACAAAGCCTTAGTTTGTGAATATCCAAATATATGACATAAGGTAACCGTCCCAGTTCTGGACGGCGGTTAAGACGTCGGGTCTCTCATTTTCGCTCTTATGTTTTCGTATCTTCTTGTCAATTATAAGTCAGTATCAAAGACAGGGACCATTACCTTATCAATCGTACCTATCTTTTGGTAGCATTGATTTAGAAGCTAGGAAATTATGGGATTAAAAAAGTTACATTTTCAGTTGGACAACTAACCGTGCTATCATTATAATGTTATTTCGATGAAATTATCTTAAATCTGTACGGAATCCTCGTCGCGCGAGTCAGATTCGCACCTGTCCGATTTTTATTTTTTAACCACATTCAACCCTCATTCAAAATTTGAAGAATATTTATAATTTATACAACATAGGAAGGCAAACGAGCAAGTGGTAAGTGACCTGGTGGTAAGTGATCACCACTGCCCATAGACACCCGCAATACCAAAGGGATTGCAGATGCGTTGCCAACCCAGAGAGCTAAGATGGAATACCTCTTGTGCCAGTAATTGCACCGGCTGTCCTGCTCTCCACGCCGGAACACAACAGTGCAAGCACTGCTGCTAAAGGGCAGGATTAGCGAGCAAGATGGTGGTATCGATCCGGACAGACCTTGCACAAGGTCCTACCACCCGCATGAATGTATGAAACTAAAACTCTCTGCTGTCCATTCCGAGTAAAAGAACGCAACGGATTTTTAAGTTGGTTTGAATATTGACCGCGAGCTTTGTATAAAATTTTGAAGTAGCCAGGGGCGCCGTGGACTCCGGAATGCATTAGTTTCCTAATAGTTGAGTTCAAAGTTGACGCTCAAACCACTTAGGCGAGTCGGTACTCACCTACTCTGAAAGTCCTCTTGAAATGCTGCAGTGATAAATGCGGCACTGATAAATGCAGCACTGATATTACTATTTTATTAAATCAGCATCCAAAGTGTTAAAAAAGTACCTGCACAGTAGTACAAGAAGTCACCCATACCACATTCTCGCATGACGATGTGAAGATTCTCTATAAGGGTGTTGCAACACTTGCAACGTCAACCTCGTGCTATTTGACAAAAAAATTGCTTTACCACTAAACTTGTTGACCGTATTAAAAAGGATAGTAAAGTCCAAAAGTAATGCCGCAATTAGTTGGTCGACTATACAGTTAGTAGTTTAAGTGATTTATTCACACTCAAACCAATATCAAGAATGCTTATCGAAAAGTTCCTAAGTATTACTACAATAGTCAACGAACTTCTTTCAAAGCGTCTGCAAAACTTTAGGCTGATATCAGAATGGAAAACGCTCGAATAATTTTAACGTGAAAAGACAAATTTCTTTAAACTTTTCATAAAGGTCCAATCGCGCCCTGGCTTAAACCCATTTGAACTTCATTTGGTTTGATTGCAGAATTGCAATTTTCAATAAGAGTCGGACCAATTCAGTCTTATTTTAATCGGTTTCTGGAGCGTAAGGAGCGGATATTAGATTTTACCTCCGCATTTGAAGGCATAATTTAATCACAACTGCTTTCAGTTTGAATGAAATCATAAGGTAAACGAGTTTTATTGGGGTTTATTACATTATTATTGAAAAGGATAACTAGCTTTTTTTCAAGTAGTTTAATATGTTACAAATTGTAGTTCTAAGTACGGGTGGCTACGATTGTTTAGCAATTGAAATGAATAAATATTTATATGATATATAAAGAAGCGACAGACAGGCAGACGGTCCACTTGATGGAAGGTGGATACCGCCGCCTATACACCGCCGCCGCTGCACTGTTGTTCTGGTGTGGACATTTGCAACACCAGAAGGCTAGCAAGTGCTAAGCGCAAGTGAATAAATAATAAGGATTATAGTAAACATCATAGGTTAATGTGTATGTGCGTTGTTCAAAACGTTTGTTGCTGGGGTAACTTTCAACTGAACTAGAGCCGAGGCAAATCAAACTCCCCGGGTTTGTGTTTCGCTAAGGACAGAGAAGGTGAGTGTTTTTACCCGACTACGGCAAAGCCAAAAGGATGGGTTATGTTTTTAGCAGCCTATGAATGTGTTTGTATTACACGTTTTTTTTACTAGTAGTAGTAACCTACATTAATTACAGTTCACTTAGTATTTTCCTCTCATCGCGTGATTCTAACTTGTACGCCAAATAACGGCAGATAGTATAATTTTTACCAAAATAATCTGGGTTTTTTCAGATTAGCATCCAACGAAAGCATTCCTGCCGCGGGATATTTCATCTCCCAATGTTTAATATTTAAGACTAACAAAAGGCTTACTGAAATTCTGATTTTGGGCATCGGCCAAACAAAAAGGAGCTCCATAGGAATCTCCGCCTACTCAATAAGGGTGTTCCTTGATTTATTTTCTACTTAATACAACGAAGTTTCGGCCGACTATATAGCAAGTTTCTAAAACTCGTTCGGAGCAAAACTGTTGGGTCACGCAATCTTGTGTTTAAATAGAAAACGATCGTCAGTAATAGATTAGAATTCTGATACAATATTCCATTATTTCAATATTTATTGTAGTGATACGCTTGTCAGATAACAAAATAAGAGAAAATATTATAGAATCGGTTTATACACAATTTGTAAGTAGCTACGATTTCACACGGAAAATCAAACCTAGCAATAATTGGACGTCTCGTTATTACTGTATTAACTGTTTAAAAATTATTAATCATAAATATTATGCAAAAGCATGTTAAATGTCATAGAACACAAGTTGACACAGCTTGCGTTTCATGAAATCAGAAATAAAAAACAAAATACATTATCGAACTACTAATATCACGGAATAGATGTTAAAACATAAACAAATTTTGATCCAGTCGAAATCGTTGTCAGCACCAATACTATTAGAACCACAGGAAACTATGAACGCATAGTAAAAACTGTTGTCGCTAGCTTGATTTACGGCACCAGGGTATTTACAGTTTCAAACGCTGAAAAGTGATAACAAATAGCCTAAGTTTGGCAGTTCTCTACTGGAAACTCACGTCCATAAAATTCGTACGTCGGTCTGTTACACAGGTCGATTAATCTTAGTTGAAGACTGTCAGAATTTAGATTAAGATAATTAAGTCGGAGGAAATTGATTTTGAGATGATTTTAATGTAGAAACCCCATTTGTTTGCCTTCCTCCAAATTTAACTAAGTTAAATCCACATCAATGATTTGTTTCGGTTAGTTAGCAACGCAAAAACCTTAAAATGGATTAAAGCTTTGACGAAGTGAAAGCATGACAATGATAATTCTAGATACTGACAACATATATTATGGCTGAATTTTTTGACTAAAACTCAACGCTCTAGGGAAAAAATAGGTAGAAAAACCTAAAAGCAATCCTATCTGAAGCAGAGTATATCTGTAAATAATATTTTTTCTATTTCAATGGAACTAGACGTTGTCATCAATCAATCCGTTCATTTCATAGTTTCGCAGTGTTTTTTTTTTAATATTGAAAAACGATAAAAGTGAAGATAATAAATGAATGCATACATTTTCTATTTACTGACGGTTATAAAACGGAGTTTTCTTAATGCAATACATTAAAAAAATTGTAATACCTAATGTGTAACGCGCTGGGCTAAATTCATCAAACTCGATTGTTTATGCAAGGCTTAAAGTTTTGGGTATTAAAATGCAAATTTAAATGTTTTCCCAGAATTTACTGGGATAAGCATACGTATGTGGTAAATAAATGGGATGATTCTGATGGTCCTTCGTCTATACCTATATGAGACCGTGTAAATATACTCGTAAACCTAAAATATTTTTGTACAAAGTAAAGCAAGCCTAAACCCTTTTCTCTCCTCTAAGAAGATCCATCATATTTTATCAAGCCATCGACGGCGATAAATAGGACGCTGGGTGAAAATCAATATACTTTGTCTAATTCGTTTATTGTTTGACGTCTCAGGAAACTTTTCTATGATCGCTGCTTCAATTTGAATTTTGAAACAAATTTAAAACGATCGCTTTCAGGGTAAGTTACCGGCTAAAAACCATTAAGCCATTAAAGTGAGTTTTCAATCAATACAGCACTAGTATATTTAATAATTAAATGTTTCAAAGAAACCGCCTAGGTACGATTTATTTCTGAATTATTTGCACATGTTATATGTATTTAAGTACGAAACACTAACTAATCAATAATACGTTTAAAAATTCTAAACTATACAAAGACACGTAAAAGTTAAACTAAAACTAAAACTAGGTGAGGTCCCCCAGGTCTGATCCCTGCGGTAGGGTCCGTTTGCAGAAGGCTAATAATCATTTGATTAATTCATAAATGGTCGCATGTAATAAACCTGACAGTTATTTAATCAAGTCTTAATCTCAAGTTCAGTTGTAATTTAAGTATAAATATCAATATAATTTTGATGAGTAGGTTCATACATTTGGTTAGTCAAGCCAAGTCAAAATTGTCGATGCAATGTTTGCCGATATTACGTGATGAGATAACTCCATGAATAATTGAGTGGTAGAAAATTACCAATTATGTTCAGAAAGCATACTCGTTTAATTTCTTTCTTAAAACTGCTATTTTAGCAATTGAATTTATCTAATGGATGAATATAGAAGTATGCACGCTATACTCGTGGAGAGGTTTCCTCTACAAACGCGTGAAGTTAGCACGCCAGTTATATTGAGAAAAACCAAGACAAGCTTTAAAAAAATGTATGACATTACAATTTTTTTTTTAGGATTATTGACTTGTTCAACGGGTAAAAATACGACCACAGAGGAATGATGCCGTATCCTTTGCCAATTATTGAATTAATCTTCACCAGTCAATGGAATAACAGAATAAATTTAGGATTGAAATAGCTTATCGCTTATAATATACTTGATTGAATATAGTTGATTTAATATAGGAGATTATTGTTTAT
This sequence comes from Ditula angustiorana, assembly GCA_963691745.1. Lineage (NCBI taxonomy): Eukaryota > Metazoa > Arthropoda > Insecta > Lepidoptera > Tortricidae > Ditula > Ditula angustiorana. The sequence goes on along the minus strand of OY829482.1, from coordinate 9,994,107 downwards.
CAGTTTTTTTTTTACTTTTCTTTTTTGTGCACCCATGTTTGTTACTTTCTTATTTATAGTGTAGTTGACTGGTATAGAATGCCTACTGGCATTGAGTCCGCCAATTGTATTTGTTTTGTAAACTGTGCAATGAAGCTTAAATAAATAAATAAAATAAAATATACATTTATTTATGTGGTAAAATCATAGGACTGAGCCGATATTTTTTTATTTTGATATTTTTTGGATCAATCTTGGTATAAGCGCATTTTGATTTGTGTTAATTATCCTTTAAGAAAGAAAAGCTTAATTATAAAATATTAGATACGCAACGCGGGTGCGGTTATTAACCTTAAGACTTTAACACAATCTTCTGTAACAATAATTGAAAAACACATCTAATTATTATTTCATAAGGGGCCTTTGTATGTTTCTAATTATGTTCGCTGAGATAACATGGGGAGGGGAGATTATCTCTTCAGAGTTATTAGAGCAATTTATTTTCATTCATCTTTATTCAGTAGAGGGATTAACATTCGTATCCCTCAATTTCAGTGACAAACCAATAAATTAGGATTTAAATGACAATGGACGAGACTTGTAAAGGCACAATGCGACAATAGATCCTGTGAGATCTGATATTGGTTTCAATCCGGTTACCTCTTTCACAAAGGTAGAACTTCGTGCATTCTGAAACAGGTTCGGATCAGTTTGGTTTAAACATTTCATTTGACAAAAAACAATACTTGTGCAATCTTATTCTTAATTTGTTTAAAGATGCTGTTTTTTACGATGGGAAATTTTTGTAGTAAAATTATAAGCAAATACTCCGGAAGTACAAGTATAAACGATTTGAAGGGGTCTGTCAGAGAAGCTAATTGCTTAGACAATACGTTTGATTTTGCATTAGCCCAGAGGCCTTCTGCTCACTTCTCAACTATATATAGTATAGGCTATTAAACACATTTTATGTAAAGCATTTCCATCTTGCTTTAGACAAAAGCCATTAGGAATTACCGCCGCCGCAAACCACAATTACTAAGATAATAGATTTTTATGTAACTTACCTAATATAAAGTAAACACTAACAGTACGTATGAAAGCGTACTAGACTCCCAAAAGTTGAATGACACTCAGCTATAACTTATAGAGCTTACTAAAGATCACAATCACACCAAGCAGTGACGCCGTCATATGGAAATAAGAAAAATCTCGATAGCGCCATTCAGGAATCGGACTAAATGTTACAGCGCCATCTCTTGGTACATTACTACAACAAACCTAACTTAGACGAGTACTTAATAGGTAAGGCCTGTTGTAACTACAATAGATCAAAGTCACATTACATCCCTCTTTTGAGGACTAAGATAATTATATGTCTAGATTCCGTGAAGATAATTCAGATCGTTAAACTGGTTACGGTGTAGTAATCAAAATATTAATTTAATAACAATTTCAAAGGCTAGGTTCTGCTTGAAGCCTTACATGCTACGTGATCAATTAATATACAGATGTGACAAACGCGAATTTCCGCACGAGCAGCGTATAACCGATTATCAGGAAAGTTATTTCGTTACCTACATATAACTTAACGCCAACGACGCCTGGGATTCGTGCTAATTATCTCATTCCACCAATTTTGTTTTAATGCCTTTAGTTTAATTAGCTATCGAAATATATCGAGTTTATGCCACTGTTTCAGATTAATTAAAAAAGTTTTCACGTAAGTACGCTGCGCATGTCAGTAGCATAGCTCACGTTTAATCAATTAAGGTTAATACTATACTAGACGTTCCGCGTCCGCAAGTGAGAAAAACAATATTATGATAATGACAGTCGCACAAGTAAGAAAGAGAAAACGAACACCTTAACATTGTGACCTGTTTTGAGAACTCTCGTATTGCAGAAAAAGTGTAATAAAGCGTTCGTTAAAACGATTTTTACTTATTTATATACAAAATCTAACAATTTATTTCACTAATTTTCGATTTTAGTCGACGCAGTCTAGTCATAAATGTACATTTACTATTAACGAAATGACATTTACGGATTACGTACAATGTCTGAAATGTTTACTTCTTCCGTGTTCGGTTCCTTGTTCCCCTTTTGAAACAACACACCGGTTGTTTGAAAAGATTTGATATAAAATAATACTTTCCAAAATAAACTACACGACTGCCCTCAGGCAGGGAAATAAAAGAATAAATCCATAAAGGTCAACCATTATAATTTTCAACAAGGTAGAGAGAGAGAGTACTTTGAATACAATTGCAAGAAGGCTAAATCAGTGATGCGTGGACACTTTAGAAATGTCAGGAACCGCTTGGGCTTGCTCTTGACAGTTCAGTGCGGCTACCACGATGTCTTACGCATTCTTAGCTGCGTACTGTCAACAAAAATAGAGAAAAAACATTTTTAAATACAAATAAAACTCGCATATATCTAGGAACACAACCAAATATGCATGTTAAACTTTGCATTGTACAAAGTCAATTACAACTATGTAATAGCACCATTTCCCCTTTAAAAAAAGCTTTGTCGCTTTAAAAAACGCAAGCTAGCGCCATTTTGTGTCAGCTTCCGTTTAGTACATTTAGAACTTAAAGTAAAGATCATAAAATAATGCTTCCCCTATTATTTCTTAAAGGTTACCCTAATATTTTTTAAGTTTTGCTGTTGATGTGGACCTCCGTAATGTAACGCCTGAATCTATTCAATATTTTTAGTTTCTTCGCAAAGGGGGTTGGAAGGTTGCGTCAGGATTTCAAAGTGTGACCATCAAGAGCGGTTTCATATTATTTAAGGGGCTTCCTTTTACACATTGTGAGACTGTTTTGATATAACATGGTTTGGAGTATTTATTCTGAAATATTAAAAAATTCACTCCTCTCCCCGTATCTTTACTTTGTAACATTTTTGTAAATAAATAGAAAACATAAATCGATCTTTCTATCGCAGTTTCTTATTTTGTTCTTTTAAGATGTGTAAAAAACGTCATATCAGTCTGTATTTGATTTCGTTGCTGGCCGTACCAGTTGAGGTTGGTGACATTACGCAAAGACATATCATAATTTTATGCTAGCCATCCTGGCGTCGTTAACCTTGGGGTAGCGAAGCCATGAAAATAGCGTAACCACGTCGTAAAATTTCACATAAAAAAATTCATCTATGCACAAATTAGGGGTGCTTTTATGAGTTTAAAGTAAACTTATAAATATGTTTTTTATAGTCTTACGCAACGGAGCACATATTTAACTAGAGAAATTTTACATCGTGTTACCTTGATATTTAACTAATTCTATTTATGGGAACTGAATACGGGTTAACATCCTGTTACTTGATAAGATTCAATGTATGCGTGTCCCACTTTTCCCTGAAGGTTCATTTATACACAAATTATGAATTATAATCAAGCCGGAATCACCTTTTATATAAAATTACAAGATCTCACTGATGAAATATATTTATGTATTTACGATTATCGCCTTGAGAATTTTCTCCGTTTTTTTGTCAGTTAAAAATAAAGTTTTCTGTTTAACTAATAAAATAAAAATAAATAAAAATAAAAATAAAAATCATTTATTTCAGAAAACTAGTTCCATATTTGTTAGTAACAATTATTGACTTATATACTATGTTAGATCCATGAAAATATAAAATTAAAGTTAAAATACAATAAGGCTTAAATATAACAGATGAGAGAGATATCCTCCCTCCCACCCCCCTCCACCGCCTCACCGATCCCCTTTCACCACATGCAGATCCATGAAGCGGCCGAGGACGGCCGAGTCTAGCCTATCCGCGATCATCTGCAAGATACTGTTACCGCTCCCCCGCACACGCCGTATAATGGACGCAGACTTTTTCCGTATTATTGCATGAAAATCGTCCACGGCTGCGTCCGCGAACATTCCTGACGCGCTGCAGTAGCGGGGGAGCCGTAACAGGGCCCTGAATACATTATTATATTGCACTCTTAGTGCACTGTATGCTCGCTGTGTAAAACTGACCCATAAACTACTCGTGTACACACTTTGGCAGTAGGCTAATAACCAAATAACAATAATAAAGTGCAAGATAACTTACTTCTACAAATACTTTTATACCGTAACTTTACTACTTTTGATCTTATTGTTACCAAAATAAATAGCTATTTACCTCCAAAAAAGCAATGTCTATAGGTAAGTTTCATCAAAAATTAAATGGTATTAAATATTAATAAAACGTTATCTAACTTCACATGATTTTATAGCAGAACATGCTAATGCAAGATATCTATATTTTTCAGTGTAGTAACCACTTCTTAAATTACTCAACTATTTATTATTATAAGTATTGTGTTTACAATTGACATTAAGTACTGACACTTTCCTACGTTAAAAGTGTTTAAGATAACAGTACATACCAGTACTTGCCTCGTGTAAGATATTATTTTTGCTCCTGTGCTTCCGTATTCTCTCGTCAACTATTGGGTCACTGGGACTGGGACCGTTACCTTATTCAGTTGCAAATCTAATACAAAATTTCATGGCTCCGATGACATTTCACATTTCATTCTATTCATACACAGAATTGAGTTAAAGAAATTATCTTTTGCTCGGCAGACCACGGCTGAGAGGTACTCCGGGATCGTCCTAAGCAACTTGTTTGGTCATATATTTTCCTGGTTTATTAAATACATTCGTGTTCCTAAAACCTTCTTTGATAAATGACTCTCCTTTTCGTAATAGATTTGATGAATCTTTTACCTACGCTCTCCAAATTATGAGAAGCTTAAGGCAGGCTATTAACTTTCTGGGAGGTTTAATAAGTATTCGATTTAATACTAATTATTGTCATAATATGTTAAGATGTACCTATTATTGCCATAACAGCACAGATGAGAATTGAACTTAAAACTTGAGCTTGACACAACTAAGTTGAGTTTGTAGTTACAGATTGTTTTCAAGTACAAAAAATACAAAAAAATACAAAAGTATATTATATTGTAAAATTATACTAACTGTGTGCTTAATCTGTAACAGGTGCTTGAATTTCTTCCACAATAAAAACCCTTGTGTATAAATTATCTTTTTTTTTTCATTTTTTATTTAAGTACAGAAGATCACATTTTACTTCAATTGGAGTTAAACATCAAATGCTACATATGTTGAGCCCGCGACCGTACTTGAGAACGGTATATAACTAAAGACCTTAGTCTACCTAGCAACTGGTGAAGAAATTTGCTCATTGTGTTATGATTTATGATGGATGTGAAATTGGGGGACGCTTTGCGTACCTCAGTATCTGAAAAATAATGTGTTAAGATTAATGGAGTAGAAGTTTTTGAAAATTTTAAAGAACACTACTTGTCTCTACCTTAATCAACAGTTGTACTTTTTTCCTTTCTAAGGCCCTTGTCACCTTACTGTATGTATTATTTATCTTTATATATTTCATCAACATTTGTCATTTAAGTTTTTTTTGTAAAATAATTTATTTAGATACATGCACAATTATGTTTATGCATAAGTCGGGGATCAGGGATTATATTCTAAGGAAAAACCTTCAGATTCGTTTCTGGATTTTCACGATTCTTCAGGCCAACGCTTACCAAAGTTGCCCTTGTTTACAAACGTTCACTAAACCTACTATAGCTAACTTATGTCATGTCTTTATTTGTCCTTCGGAAGAAAGAAACAAAAGATATTAAGATATAGGATGTAAAGACACTTGTTAAGTTTTATTATTAAGGGATATCCTAGGCCTTGCCGGAACTATGACCTATATAACGAGCTTGGTTTCAAATACTCCTTCAATAGGTATGTTTTAAGTTTTATCAAAGTTTCAAGAACTTTAAAAAAATCTTTTTACCGATCGTTTATTTACTTTGTTCGCAGTTTTACTATTATCCAGTGGTTTCGAGCGAGCATAAGTTTAACTCTCTGAAGAATACTCGAAACAAAATATTTTAGACATAGTGTATATAGTTGCAGTCTTTTTTTGCTTTAGAATTTACCCTGGACAAATTTTGATTAAGTATATGTATATCTTCATATTTTCGTAGTTTAGTTTCGTTATTTTTTTGTTTAAAAAATTTGCGATAGATGTCTTTTTGCCCGAAAGGTATGTAGGGTCGCCTCAAAGTAATATAATAACCTCGATAGCTAGATTGAACTTAAATCATTGCGAAATATTGTAAAAAGGGATATTTACAAGTTTGTATTGAGTTTTTTTTACGCAGGTCCCGGTTTTACAAGCTTTTATTTACCGTGTTTGTTTCAAACATTTTTTGTCAGTACGTTTGTGCGCTCGGGTGAAATCTTTCTTTTAAACTTTTATTCACTTCCAGTGGTAGGATTGACTTGAATTTTGGTATGTACATGTAGATTCGTGCAATGTAAAAATGAAGTACCTACTGTCAACAAAGACGTTTGTATTAAAAAATATCGGAAAACTTATTCGTAAGTATTTTGCTAAGTTTTAAATGTTAACAACATTAAAAAACCGTCCGTTACTCTGTCAGGATTTGAACCTGTAACCCCTACATCTGTCTTGCTTATACCAATTAACCTAGAAATGGTCTTGTCAGACACTACGAAATTTGAATGTGTTTCTTTTTTACGGCTATTGCATCCTTGGTTACAAGGTTTTCCTACTCTCGGTTTGGTTACAGTTTTGTACGTAAAAGCCTATATTTTTAGTACTATCCTACTAAATTTTGATGTCTTTAGTAACCGCGTACGTAAAAGCTTCTTAACTTAGTACACATGTTGTCTAGGCTGTCGCGTGGGTAAAGGAATTTATAAGCACAAGTGTTATGATAAACTTAGCCCTGAAAGCTTTAAGGATCCGTATATAAAGAGCCTCAAAGTAACTTGATTTTGAAGATGTGTCTACTTATAACATGTAGTAAGGCGTCTTTGTCAAGTTTTCTCATTTAGCTATGCTTTACTTTAATTTATTTATCGTTGATGATTTCTTTGTAAAAATAAACAAGATCTGTGCTCTGCTGTATTACTATTTTTGCTTTATTTAGTAAGTATACTGGCTAATGGCGACTTTGTAGACTCATATTAATTGACAGAGAAATATTACATTTTCCCGGCTTCTTTGGATTTAAATTCACTACTTAAATATTTTATTTACTGCTGATATTTTACATAACAATATCTAGAGTACTGAATGTGCACTACATCAGAATATTTATAAACCAAATCTTCAATTTCATTATCATTATCACTAAACTTGCTTCTTGTCCGTGAAATAATAAATAATATTCATTAGATGGAACATGTTAATGCTATTTGATTGCATTCGTTGATCTCTCTCTAGCGTCTTTCACACTATCAAAGTAAGTCAAAGAAAGGATTGGGAACTACTATCTACTATATTTCGTTTATTATACCTGTACGTTTTTAACCTCCAAAATTACACACGCTTTTAAGCCAATCTAGCAATGGTGAGAAATGGTCTAATCATAATTGTTTTGTTATTTATTACTTTTAAAGAGTAGTTAAGAATGGATAAGTTTCCTAATGCTGTCTTCGTTTTATGTTAGAACGTGTGGGATATTGAAGGTTAAAGTTGTACTGGATAATGAACTAAGTATAGCTCTTTTATTCTCTACTAGCAATCCGTCCCGACTTTGCACAGGTGCTCTTTAATAACGAAAATGTAATTAGAATGTATTGTACACAAAAATTCGATATTACAGAGATAAACAAAAAAATGTAAAAGCTTAAGAAAAACCTAAATAACTGTCATCCTTTACAAGCTATTGCATGAGTCATAGTAACAACTAATCAAGAATAATAGAATTCGTAATAGCTGTCATAAGTAATGATAAACAGATGGAAAACTTTAAGTACGAACTAATGAGCCTCGCGTCAACGTAAATCCATGAGTCCTTTGTTTCCATTCAAATGCTTGCCACGGTAATACTTACGTAACTTACGTATTGAGATTTTTTCCATCTACACTTATGAATGTGCCATGCCAGTGGTCATAACAGTGCCAGTGGCCAAAGCGTACTCCCAATCAAGAAACAAAAAAAAGCTCGCTTGTATAGTCGACCAAGAAATTGCTTGACCACTTTTCGACCGTATTACAAAGGGATAAAGTTCAAAAGTGGTCAAGGAATTACTTGGTCGACTATACTTAGTTTTGTTATTTTATGCTTTCACGTTTAATATACAAACCATCGTCATCATAGTATCGTGTATTTCTTTAATCTATGTAACGGATCGCAGCATCGATTTAAAATGTATAGGTATTTATAATTGAAGTGGGGGTTATTCTCTAAGTGCCGGGACAGCGTCTTGTTTTGCTCCAGCACGCTTGCGAGTGAGCGAAACAGAGAGATGGCTCAACTTCGAGCTCGACGTTGGTACGCTTAATTTGAGAATAGCATAGCTGAATATCTTTGTGTCGTAGCGTTGATAATTAATGTCCTAACGGGAAAAAATATTATAAGAACAAGTTTGCGATCTCGTGTTCAGTTCTGTTACTTTAAATCCGCTGTTCATGTAACCTTCTTTATAATGCGTTAAATTATCAAATCTTAAAATAACGACAACTAAAAACTGGCTACGGATCAGGGATTTTCTTGGGATCATTGGTTACTATGGGTAGCGGTTTTCGCTTCCCGGACGGGGACCTTTACCATTACCATGAGTTTTTATCGAAAATTCATTCAATATACAGTCAATAGCGGTTAAATACGCTACTATTTGCCAGTGAAAGAGTTAACCATAGTCGATACGGTATTTTTCGATGACACGTGTCAAATTTGTGACTCATGCGATCATGGTACCAATATCCTACGGCAAAAGCTACAAAACTTTAGTCACTAGCGCTTAGATTACGATAGGTGATTTACCGTTGGACTCATAATAGCGATTTTTAGTTCTCTAAGTGAGCGTTAGAGGCGCTGTACAATTCCCCATACAAATCGTTTACGCCGTCGCTAGCGAGTACGGTTACGGCTAGATACACTGTATTCATGGTAAGGGTACTGTGCACCTAACTTGAATCTTCTCGACACGCGTTAACTCGCTACATAACTCAGGGCGGCTCTTTCCTATTGGGCTAGGTAGAACGAGACGCACTGAGTTACGTAGCGAGTAAACGCATACCGAGAAGATTCATGCTAGGTGCACTGCATGCTCGTTTGTTTCCCTTAAAAAAAGAGATTTAAATATATTCCGCGTTGTGAGAGAAAGTGTCATGTCCATGGTATGATTTCATTAGGGTATTAGCATACAAAAGAAGTTACGTAAATAGCATACTGATTTAAATTTTTAGGGTTCCAAACTCAAATTAGGAACCCTTCTAGTTTCGCGATGTCTGTATTATCTGCCTGTCTAGTAAAAAAAATCTCACAAACATGTACCTACCATATAAACTTTTCAACTGTCTGGCAAATGTCTAGTTGATACTTTCAAACCTAGTATTTCTATAGGAATTTGAAATTAGTCAGAGGTACGAGCTTGCGGACCATCATTTGTGCAGCTAGCATGAATATTCTCGATACGCGTTAACTCGCTACGTAACTCAGTGCGTCTCTTTCTAATTACCCCAGTAGGAGAGAGAGTTACGTAGTGAGTTAACCTATCGAGAAGGTTCGTGCTAGATGCACTTATGTCGGAACGTTCTCGCACAAATTGCTCTAGAATCCGCTTCATTTGACACCGGGACTATCGCTGAAATACTAAATTGGGTCACTAATTGCTAATGGACGACTTAGCTCCCAATGTTCCAGATAATCGGAAGCCTGCGGGAAATAGAAGTTTGTTTAAAGTACCTAGATTTATTTGGAAAATAGGCGGTAGCATTACTCAATGGGTATCTCTAGAGAACAAGCGCATTGTGTCGCTCGCACAAAAACTCTTTTCACGCAGAAATGTGTATACGAATGTTAATGGATGGTACGACAAACAAACAACAAGATAGGCAGACAGATAAGAACTAGTGATGCACGGAAGAAAGTTTGCACATTTTGTGTCGTTTTCGATACAAACTTGAGCGATTGAGATAAAACTTTTGATTACGACGTGTTTAATATAATGCTTTGAAATGATGTTTTGGCTGCCTTCCTTATAAAAGGATCTAAGTATCTTATTTTTTTGTTTACTAACAAATTTCATAAAAAAATAATCCTTCCTTTTGGCTTTGCCGCTGTCGGGTAAAAAGGATTCGGACTCTTTGTCACGTGGATCAATTAAAATGTTTTTTTTTTGTTGAATAGTTCATACTTGCGGGCGGTAGGACCTTGTGCAAGGTTCGTCCGGATCACTACCACCATCTTGCTCGCTTCTCCTGGCGCTAAGCAGCAGTACTTGGATTGCTGTGTTCCGGCGTGGAGAGCAAGACAGCCGGTGCAATTACTGGCACAAGAGCCCATCTTAGCCCTGTGGGTAGGCAACGCATCTCCAATCCCTTTTGGTGTTGCAGGTATCTATGGACGATGGTGATGATTTACCATCAGGTGACCCACTTGCTCGTTTGCCTTCATATATGTTGTATAAAAAAAACTTCCGAAACAGTTCTCCAGAAAATTTTGCATGATCTAATGCCGGGTTCGAAAATGAAAATGAAATGACAATGAAAAATTCATGGTCATTATGGATGATGGATTTTTATTGTGGTCAATAAAAATCCATCATCAATAAAAAGAAACAAGAGTCAGTTTTTAATTTTAAAAAGTAATGCACATCTCAATTTTAGGATAGATCGGGCCTAGTTATTTTTTATGCTACTAATATTTTCACTGTATTAATTCCCTGAAGTTTTTCCAGCAATACGAGGTATTATAATACTGCCACGCCACAGAAGTTATGAAATTTGAACACTAATTTTCTTTTATCTACACACATATCATAATTTCTCAATAACGCGTTCAAAAACCATAGAAAATGACCAGCATTATTACAACCAATGTTATTTTAAGAATTTTCTTGTCTGTGGTAGTAGGTAAATCTTTCTTTATTGAGTAGTATCTCTTAGTAGTCTGTGTTTATTGGTGATTACATTACCGATATCTCGTGACGTTATGAATTTAAATTTGGAACAGCTGTCAAAATTCAAGTTGGTCTCTATTCTAGTATCCACAGATATTAAAACAGTTATCGATACGAAACGTCAACTCAGTATGTTTTTTTAATTTAAACGCACGACATTTGATCTCGAGTGACATGACAATAGGGACTTCGGTCTTTTGTCTATGATTTAAAAAAAACGTTCGTCTTGACGGATAGATCGAATTGCCGCCATACTTGTTTGTTGGTTTTTTGCTGTTACGGTTTTTTGCAGTTATGATATGTGTGTAGATAAAGTAATGTATGCAACTGTATATAATTAGGCCTTAAAACACTCGTGTGATCCTATTATGAAACTCGCTGACGCTCGTTTCATAAAACCACACTCGTGTTTTAAGGCCTCTCATTATATAGCAGTTGCATAAAATACTATTATGACTGTTTGTGTGAATCGGACTTGATTTACTATCTCAAACGCATTTAAATTTTTGGTGCAACTGTGCCTTAATATTTCCCTATTTTGACTTATTTAGCTTTTTTTTAGTTTTATAAATCGCAGCCAAGACACCGATATCCGACTGAGCTAACAAATTTGAACAAATTGCCTTGTGGAGTAGCTTATTACAGTTTGTTTATTTTGACCTCCTCATTATGTATCAAAATTTACCAAATTCTTTTAAGTAATATTATGTTTTGTTCCTTTTAGTCAAGAACAAGCGTCACATTGACAGACAAACACATTACTCATGTTAGCTAGTTTACTCAAGTTTACGAAGCGTTTATAAATAAGGGGGTTAATCTATTATTTATTCGACTCATATTCGACTTCATTATCGACTCAGCTTATTTAACAGTTAAAAGACGTCGAATAATAAATAGTTAAACTCGTGGTTATTACGAAACATTTTGTTAGGTAAATAATACTGACTCAAGTAAGACTGTTGTTTCAACGCCCCGAACTTAATTCAGACTCGGGTATTACTTGGACGCTTGTTCCTTAATTTAAATTTGGTTTATGTTTAGGTAATACTTAGTTCCCTTGGGTCCTTATTTGCAAATTAAGGCAAGTCGAGACGCTAGACGATGGCAGTCGTTGACTTCGTAAACTATGATTACAATCTTAAAACTTTGAGTAGGTATACTATTCAGAATTGAACTCAAGTTGACTTTAGGCGAAGTAGGTAGTTTAGTCTAGTATAAGATATAGAGATGCACTTTCAACACAATAGTAGCCCTAACATGTCCCTGTGTTTCTGTCAAACCAGTGACATAAGAAAGGGATGCACATAGAGATAAACTCAGAGAAACTTAATTTGGCCGATCATGTTAGAGCCACAGCAACAACAAAATTATTTTTAGTGTACAATTAACAAAAATGTAAACCAAATCTAGACATTTTTATCGATCTCTTCAATTCTCTATCAACAGATACACACAACCACACAACACACACAATTGAGACAGTTTCTCTATTGAATATTATTTGTGTGTAATTGAACGTTAGTCTAAGTTAGAACGTCTATCTATCTATCTTAGCGTTATTAAGCGTCTGCAGATCGTAAAAGTTTGTCAAAGTAATGGATGTTTCGTAGTAAGTTGATCACGTCAATTAATGAACATACTCGTACCGATTTGAGTGACAAATTTACCTAAGCTAAAAGTGCTTGCAATATAACATTGAATTCGACGTATTCCAGTTCCGGCAAGTTTAATTCACCGATCAGATACAGTTTGATTGCTCTCCAGCCGTGAAGTAGGGTATCCACATAAAGTTTGTAAGTAAAACCAGATTCTGGCCAAGTGGCTTTAAGTACATACGGACAAGGACTCTCGACTGCCCCTCGCGCCAATTATGTGGGGTTACTCATGCCGATCTATTTTGAGACGATATTTCCAAAATCGGAAGTTGTTTACTTTTGTTTGTTGCGAATGGGACACGATTTCCGATGCTTTCAAATATGGAAATTTATGTGCAGTTTGGGAATAAGAGGAATATTTCTGTCACAATTGCTTTTTGATGGATAATGTGTTTGGTTTTCCTGTGGCCCAGGAGTCTTTCGCTCAGGTCTCAACTATACTTCACTGAATTGTGAAAGGTACAGTAGGGGAAATATATTCACGTACCACCTTATAACCCTATCGCAATGACGCAACGCGTTAAACGCCAGGCTATGTCATACAAATGTCATGCGTATGTCTCTTCGACTAGGTTCTACGGTGGTACGTGTTTCATTTTCCTTGACTGTACTGTCACGTTAGTGTTGAGATTCGGCTTTGAGTGCGCTGCAGGTTGGCTGTTTTGATTGATTTAAATATTACGCAATGGCAGATTGTATAGATTATTCACGATTATGTTTTATATTATAATTCTTATAAATAACTTAAAAAATCTTAAGCACATTTCATTGGGTAAAAGTTCGGACAATACCAGACAGTATTTATAAATATTTTATACAAACGTATGATGAAGGATCTTAACTACTCTTCATCTTCCTCAGGGAAATGTTATCCGAAGCATGCGCCTGAAAACAAACTTACTTTGGGCCTGCCTAGTGGTAAGAAAATGCTAATTTCAAAGCGGTGAAATAATTACACATGGATCCCAAAACAGTTAATTTACACAGTGAAGAATAACAAGTAATTTTTTGAACAAGTTCAATTTTTGAATTGTCTAATTTTTTCAAATATCTATCATACAAGGAAATTATATTTGCATTTTCCTTAAAACCGCAAAGAAAGTCATAGATTTTTTCCGCTAATAATGTTGTAAACAATTTGGCATCCGCGATCAATTTCTGGAAATCCCAGAACGGTGGTTTGAGCGTAATTACGTAAATGAATTATAAAATATTCCACAGCGTTCTCTCACACAGTTACGCTGCGCGTGAGCAACATCATGATCGTTTCGTGATCGAATAGGTTATGTTAAAACTTCCATTGTTTGTCATTTGACCATTGTTTTTGCTGTATTTATTTAGACGAGGCCAACGTAGAGATGTAAAGTCAAATACTGAAGACTTTTCATGGAATACAAGTCCTTTTAAACCATAAAAATGTAACCAAATCTTAAAAAATCATAACTCGCAACTCACACCCATTTTATAGTTTACCTTAGTATACCTCTCAACCATAAAGCTAGCGTTAGTCTTAGACATATTTGCGGGTGGTCTCATCTTGCTCGCCGCATTCTGTCGCTAAGCAGCAGTGCTTGCACTGTTGTGTTCCGGCTTGATGAGCAAGACAGCCGGTGCAATTACTGGCACAAGAGGTATTCCATCTTAGCCCTCTGGGTTCGCAACGCATCTGCAATCTCCTTGGTGATGCGGGTGTCTATATGCGGTGATGATTACTTACCATCAGGGACCCACTTTACTTGTTTGCTTTCCTATTTTATAAAAAAAAAAGATTACTCGCGTATTTAAAGCCGAGTAATATATTCGAGCTCGACATATTTCAAACAAGTCCGTGGTCCCTACTCATGAGCCTACAGTGGCCGTGGCTCGACGATGACTCAATCTTCTTCTTGACGATAGTGTCATCGTCGAGCCACGGCCACGGGGGACCCATAGCTAAGGACATGGACTGATCCGAAACATATCGAGCAATTACTCGGTTTTAAATTTATATCACTGTGACTCGTTTATTTTAAAAAGTATGTAAAATTTATACCTATCTTTCTATCTTTCAGTACCTACCTGAACACGCAAAGAGATCAAAAAGATCTACTAATATTTTGACAAATAAAATATTATATCTCTATTTTTCCAAATGTATGCAAATAAGGTTGAATGATTGAGTTCCCGGGGGAAACAAATTGTGAGCAGAAGTTGCGAAAAAACAAATATATTAAAAACGCTTTTGTTTATTTAATTATTCACTTTGAACATAGGCCAATACCAAATGGCTGCCTAGCATGCTTTTTAATTCTTGTTGGCATCTGCATGTTTACTTATACTTGCTCGTTGCTCAAATATTTAATTGTTTGTTTCCTTGTTGAAGTGTTTGGTTGGTTTGCTTGCATCCACGCTTGCTTGCTCGCTAGTTTGCATGCTTGCTTGCTAGCGGTCTTGTCTTGACTGCGTGTTGAGTCACATGCTTACTTGACTACATACTTGCTTGAATACATGTTTACGTACAAAAAAAATACGCAATAAAACATAATTATTTCCATGGATATTGCTTCATGATTATTATCATACGGCGACCGTGATATGGTGGCCGGATGGCCATTAAAAATTAAAGTACCCGTGAATATAAATTTGTTTAACTTGGATTAATTTAAATCGGCTTATAAAATTTACTAACGAAGCCAAATAAATATATTACTACAGTTATCAGAATTCTGAAAAAGCATAGACGATAAAGTTTAAAACATCAAAAAATGACATTTATTTTTTAACAGCAGCTGACAGCCACAACATACTTGAAATATGAGGAAAAAAAAGAAGGGAAGATAACGCCAATCAAAGCTATTGTAATTAATATGTTGTGAAGTATGGGCAACAGTCAACAGAAAATGCAATTTTTCATTTATTTCCAATAAGGTAACGTTCCAATCATCGACCGTGACCCAAAAAGTGACGAGAAGATACAGAAACATACGAGAGATAATGATGTCAACGACTGGTAAAAACAATGCGTTACGCGTGTCGAACACTAGGACGGGTACTTGTTTCATTCCAAAATACGAGCGGCTCGTGACATTACCTGCGGGAAATTGTCGTGTCAGTAGGGATGAAGTCACACTTGCGATTTGGCAAAACTAACTGTTAAAACCCTTCAAACTCTATATTTTTTGACATATCTCGAAAATGACATAATTTCAATGAACTCGATGTTTGAAGGCATATTTCTATGGTCCACTTTAATTAAAGTCAAATGTCAAACCAAAGTTCAGTAACTCAGTATTATTTTAAATATATTACCTACTGACCGTTTATCTAACAAATCTCTAAAAAATCTTCCTTAAGATTTCAATAGTTGACCACAAAATATGAAGTTTTAAATGGCCGATGCATAGTAATAAACATAGCATTTATTTCAAATTATCCACCTTTTATTACATTTATCACCTACATTATTCCATAGTAACAAATAATATGTTAATTCAAAATAATTTTGGCAGTAAGTGTAACAAAGGACGAATACACAATAACGTTTTAATTGCTCTACATTGGCTATTTTTACTGATTTATACTTTACATTATTAGCCACGGTAACTATTTTTTTTTCTCTGGATACCTCCCATTATACATGAACACGATCTAATTATGCCGTCCATTTCCCAAACAAACTTTTTTTCTCAGTAACTGTGGTGCTGTTTGGTTAATGCAACGGGAATTAAGTGCTCGTTTTTCAATAATTAACGTTCTTCCCCGAATGTTGGTCTGATTGAGATTCAAAAACAACCGGTCTTTGCTGTGACGAACAATGCGGCGAGTGAACGGCGCGGCCTAAGGGAACGTTTAAAAGTAGTTTTTTCTACAAAGCCTTAGGCTGCGCACGCGACTCCATGCGAAACGGCACAAACGATTAGTTTTTAAAACAATAGTTAATCAATTCTGTGTTAAAGTGTAAATGTTAACTGGATTTTATTGATTTGTTTTAAAAGGTAAGAGTAGTATTTTAATTTTAATTTACTATGGTAACTTGTTAATGGACTTATTTTTACTTAAACTAAGCCTAAATTGTATTTAGTAGATTTACCTTGCAAAATTAATGCGGCTCTACTCGTAGCAATGCAAAAAAGATAAAAAAAACATTTTCACGAACTTAAAATAAGTTTTATTTATTATAAATAGTTATGATAAATGAAATAATTACCATCGAGAAAAATACGCCGATAGCTATGGCATGCTTTAATTTAATTGCATTATTCAAAGGAGCCCATATTTATTTACTATTTTGTTAATAAATAATTCTTTGTCAGAATTTTAAACAAAGAAAATTATAAATAAAATTTTAATCTGGCCTTCGGTTCCAGAAATACGAGCGAGGTTTACTTATTCCAGAAATAAACGTAAACCGGATATTATTTTTTACCTTTACTGTATTTGAATTTATAATTTGTAAAAAGGTTTTTAATGGATCAAGGATTAGATAGGTGGAACTCATTCCAATCTGTAAAGAAAAATGCATTTGAATATTACAATAACAATATTTACAATTGTAGATATCTCTTCGTTCTTTTTCAGCGATGATATTGCATATCGTTTATATTCACAACAATCCAGCACACACTCTGGATCTGATTAGCTTTGTGAGTTTATGAATACTATAGCAGGGATTTCTACATAGCTAATAAACATGATGCAAATACGCTCATACTATATTCGAGACAAACAGCATTAAGTTATTGTTGGCCTTATGGGGGAGACCCGTAACTGTAAAGTAAGCTTGATCCTGGGATCTGGGATAAGTCACCATAATAATATACAAATGAACTTTTCTAACTAATAAGTATATTACCTAAGTATTTGTAGAGACCAATGCTATACGGTGAGGGAAAACATGCCCAGGAAACCTAAATAGACATTAATGTCAATAAATAGGTACCCTGGATCTTTTCGGTCTAGTTTCTCTACAACAGGTGTTACGGATGTCAGATAGCAGACGATTCGGTGTAATAACCCGACTTGCCAAATCTGGAACCATGTTCAAAGCGTACCCTGAGTTAAGAAATGGGAAAAAGCTCTAACACGCTGATAAGTTTTTAAGTTATTTTATAGGTATTATATTGTAAGCCAAGTAAAACATTTAAGCAGCAGGTAAAAAAAAGAAAAAGAGGGAACGATCATGAGGCCTTCTGCTGGAGTAGTAGTCAGATGCCGGAAAAGGTAATGATGTATGAAAGACCAACAATTAAACGTAAGTATATAATATCTTTATTCAAATCATTCAAAGCACACGTATAAATGGCTAGTAAATAGAAATTTAATACTTAAAGCTAAAACTAGAACTAATGTATAAAGCTAATAGAATGAACTATAAACTGAGTGTGCGTTATTATGCTATTAAATAGTAACTTACAATTAAATAATTTGTGTTTCAACTGGAGCTTTGTCAGAACTCTAACTGCGTTTAATAATGACTCCGAAACCTAAACTACACTTATTATCGTACCATGGACACAATGGACAAGGTTTTTAAGTGGGCACGGTAATTTAACTGGAAATAAACCTTGTTAGTAAATCGTCATTAAGATACATAAATAAAAACGTTCAACGCAATAATGCTTCTTACGTTGCCTTATTTGCGCAGCTCTATATTATAAATTAAATGCAGGTAATATATCTAGTGAGCAGATTAAATGACTGACTAGTTCATTTCGTAATTCATTTCTGTATGTAGGTACTGCTTGTTTGTGTCGGATAGTTTTATCCGTATATGAGTGTCTGCGTAATTCGCTTTAGGTACTACATAATCTCTGATCAGAGCTGATCCTGATTGTAAAATCGTTGATGGATGGCAGTATAATTTCAACACCTCATCATTGTTTATGCGGCCTCTATTATAAGACGGAACAAGAGTATACTTAATGTAGAGACAGACGGTTTATATGTAGGCGGTCAAGAAATCTATTTACCATTATTCAATGGTATCATAAGTTCGCTTTTGTACATCACTGCTCTTATTTTTGTCATTTATGATTTTTTGTACAATAAAGAATTTACATTACATTTATATTACATTTCATACCTATTGTAATAAGGTTCAAAAGTGGTAACTAGGGGTAGCAAGGAGTACATATTTGCTTAGGATTAGCTTAGGAATGTAGGTAGTTTTTCGTTGCTTATTCTTGTTTTTTATACATTGCTGTTACTAAACAAAAATATCTACCTGACGTCTGAAAATCCGCAAAAAATATCGACGTATCAGGACTCTATCAATACAACATAAAATATTTATACATTCGCTCTAAGCCAAAAAGGTATTTTACAGCAGAATTTCAGGCGCACTCTTTTGAACTGCGCAGTGAATATCGCGTTTGTGACCAATCTCTATTTTCATGGGATTTGCTTTGGAATCTCAGGATAAAACCACCCTCGGTACGGCAGAGTTTAATACTTGCTAGCTATAAACTGGGAAAAATTTAGATAAAATACACTCCCAACTAAAACCTCATGGAAAGTTTCGGCCTCAATTCATCTCGTTACTGGATAAAGTTTTTATAAACCTGCGTAATACTTTGGTCGAGTTTGACCGGTTCTTTATTACTTCTGGGTATGTTTGTTAAATGACATTGCGGATTTTATGCAGTACAGCACAAAGCGTCAACAGGAAGAGCATTATTATCACTTAAATTTATGCGAAAAACATTGAGACCTGGTATTATATATTTATTTTTTGATTGGCAAACACATACTACGTGTACAGTTGTCCAAACTTAACTCTAGGTACGCCACTGTAGAATCTATTCAGAAAAATATTTTAATGATTAATAAAAAAAAAAATATTAAGATAAGAACTGAATGATTAATACTTTTCATAGTAAATGTCTACTACTACTTTTCATAATAAATTGCGACAAGGTTCTTAAGTGGCTCATAATTCAGTTTGGTTGGTTTGGCTTAATGTGAGTAATAATCATGTTTTATAAGCTTTTTTTACGTGTGCTAATTATCTTCTATGCATTGTGGATCTATCGGTGTGCCAAATTTCATCTCAATCCGTCCAGCCGTTAATACGTGATTGAGAAACAAATTTTTCAACATCATTACTTTCTCATTTAAAATATTAGTAGGCTTATAGTTGAATTACATCAAGTTTAAATGTTCTGTATTAAATTGTATTAACCACAAACTCGTTTTGCGTTTATGTAGCATTTATTATTACTTTTCCATTAACGTTATTTAAGTATTCAAATCAACTAATTTGAAGAAACTGAATTAATGCAAAACTAGTAATTTGCTGGATAATTAGCTAACGGGCACATTAACGTTTTTGGTATAATTTCGTCACTTAAGGGGGGGGGGGCGACTTAAAGCCCAACAACGGATCAATGAATCTCTGGAGGTTGCTGGTTTCTAAAGATGGCAAGTGATGTGATCACTTGTAAGAAAGACGGAGCATTTTTTATGGAAGAGGAAGGACACTGTGCGCCATCAAGGAGGGGGCGCGACATACCGAAATTTACTTATTACCTCTTTAAAAAAAAACAGTCGACATTGGCAAACATAGCGAAATAAAAGTTTTTTTGGATCATTTATCTTTATTGTAAATGTTTTCTAGAACAGACTGCTGATGTTATGTACACAATACATTATAAAATTAATAAAGTAATTAAAAAATGCGTAGGTTTCTTTTTTTAATTTACATTTACAAAGGGAAAGGGGCGCAGTTTGGACGTATCCAAACCCAGAACACGAATGCTTTGGGCACCGTTTTACGTCGCTACGCCCCTGACATGAGCAGAAGCGCAAAGGGTAATGTAATGTAAATAAGTTAGAAAAAGTCATAGGGACATGGCTACCTCTAGATTGAACTCCGTACTTCATGGTTACGAGTCGATCAGGGCCACTAGGCCACCATCAACGTTCTAGATAGTTATAGATATTTGTATCTCAGCCTAAAATATGACTGCGTCTTGCGGTTTAGTGGACACAAACTTGGCAAGCATTATAGAGCTGCCATAACTTTTGTCCCGTAGTCGTATCGTTAAGACCTTAAATTTAACTTATAATGGTACAGTCTGCAGCAGATACATTTACCTACACAGTCAAAGACTCTATTGTCAAGAGAAGAATAATTTGCGTACATTTTTTGGCCTTCTTTGGTCGTAGTATGACTGGCCAAGTTTAACTTATCTCTATGTACATCTCTTTCGCATGACAACAGTTAGACGAAGACGCAGGGAGGGATAAACTAACCTTGACCCGTCTTATTTCAGGATCAGGTTTTCCATAGGTTATGGCGGGAGTAGCCAGTAATAACCGGGTAAAACCGGTTACTTTAAACGTTTGTAAAACCTAGGAAATGTAGTCTTAACATGGTTAGTTATACAGTATAACAATAGAAACTTAAGGCTATCTTTGATATTTATTAATCAACTTTAATAATAGTTTCATGCTTTTTATAGTACTTAACAGCAAGTAAGTCAAGTCATATACATATTCTTACGAGTAAATAATTCAGTAGCAACGAAATGTCTTAATATTGCGCAGATTAATTGTTGAAACAAATAATAATTTAATTATGATATTATTGCGTAGCTGTTGTTGAAATTAATTAAATCATTTTCTTTATTCATCAGAACAACATTTTGTGGCAGGTACGAAGCAATGTCTATCAAGTAATTTAAGCAAAGCACGCACAGTCCTGTTACTTTCTTAACGCCAAAATCGACGCAGTGTGCTGTCTCACTACCACGTTTACAGGAGCCAGCGCGTGCAAGTGAGACAGAGCGTTACTTCGACGTCGAGTTCATCGCTGTTGCCTTAGAGAATCACACCACGATACTTTATCGATTAACGATCAATGAAGGGAAATGGGTTCTAAAGATTGACTCAAACTTTGTTAATTGCCGCTCATAGGAACATTACAAAAACACTATTGGGTTCGGAAATTAGAATATGAGCCCTAAGAGATTTTATTTATGTTTATCATTAGTATGGTAAAGATAATAAGCAAAAAGTTGTTTTGATATTACATGATAGTGCCACACAATGGTGGTACAACTAAAATAGGACTTTACCGCATAAATGAAGGTCTCCTTTTACTTTACTAAAGTCTCGATTCGTTAGTTAATTTTATAAACAATAAAAATAAGCCCGTTAGAGAAGACAAAACAGTGCTAAAATCAACAGGGATGATTAAAAAATATTTATGTGTACTGGTAATTATGATAAAATTATTATGGAATACTTTAATTTACAGAACATTGTAACTATTCACAGCTTTATTAATAAGAAGAACCACTACCGATTCCAAAAAAAAAAAATTATTAATAGAGAGCAAACTCTATCCCTGGCGGACATAGGCTACTAATTCCACGCAAACGAAGTCACGGGCGTCCGCTAGTCTAGAATAAAAAAAAAATAGACTTTTTTTTTGAAATCTGTTAATAATAACGGTACAATAACGGATTATGTAGGCTAGAAAATAAGAGGGTGGTTTTTGGATAGGCAATATCAGCTCATTTTAAATCGAATATTTTAGAAGATGCCATTATGTATAGAAGGTGGTACATAAATCTCAATACACTCTACACTCGTAATATTATGGCACAGATAATAAAATGATGCAAGCAACTTCAAGAGGAGTGAAAGTAATCATGTCGCCATAGCGCGGCCATTGATGTAATCAAGAGTATCCGAATTACTGCGAACCGTAACTGAGACGAAGTTATACATCATAACTGTTGCGATTAAAGCAGTAATTCATGCAATAGTACATTACAGCAGAGGCCAGTAAGTAAGCCATCCTGGTCGAGTATGAGTTAGAAACTTGAGCCAAGATGCGACGGCTGTTACATGTACGAGTTCATAAATGAAGCTCTTAGTGTGGTTTTCAATAAAGAGTATTATTTGTCTTGTCTTGTCTCTTATAACGCTTACTTTTTCAAAAACAAAGTTAAGAATTAAATTGAAAAAAATACCAAATAAAACACAAATTTAAGAAATAATTAAATAATGCTACTTTTTTAAACTACCAACCTAATTGCACGTGTACTTTTTTTATAATGCCAATCTCTTTAATAACGTTAGTATTTTATTTTCCGTACGTATTGTCATATTAAATTTAGGGTTGTATATTTTTAAGTATTTATTAAGTATATAAAATGATTATTTTAATTATGACCGCCGGCCTTCACACGTGGTTTAACATTATCTAACATATTTGCATACATGTTTGTTAAATTTTGCATAAACGGCACCGGTCTCTTATTTCATCGCTTGCTATAATATTTGTCTCGGATAATTGCCTATTTCTTAAGTGAAAAATTAAATTCTAATCTTATTCATTTGTAGAATTCTAGGTAATTACGTAATTAGGTAGTCAGTGTTTAGTAAGCAACAAGAAACCGCATCGAGCTTCATCACTATAATTGTATTCAGTTGGTTCTAAAATATTTATTGCGAATTATTTCCTTTCATATTGATATTTTAAAAAAAATCTTGGAATAAACACTTAACTAAATATTCGACGTTTATTTATTTGTAGAGTAAAATAAATAAAACGCTTCTTCTACTATATAAACCATAAACTATTTTGTAAGAAACTTACTTGCAATGATGAAAAATATGTCTCTGATTAGAGATTTTTGTTTCAGAAGACATGGGGTACTCGAGCACTACGTTTTTACTGGTGACAATAGCAGCACAAGTTTTAACTGTAAGTATTATTTAATTCCTTATTTAGTCTTCTACAAATATGGCCATTCTGAGTGATTTCCACAAAGCACAGAATTGCCGCGTCGGTCCGGTAGCGGGTGGTGCGACGATTCCATGCTCTGTGGTTTACTGTTTTCAAACTAATTGCAACTGCCGCTATCCCTGTGCTCTATTCATAAACGCCCAGTAAACTTCTATTTGTTAACACATGTTCCGTCTTTATCGGTCATTGTGACCTTTACCATTGAGTGAAAGGAAGAGATTAGTAAACTTTTGTAATGGAGAGGGTTAGGTTAGAGCTGTGCGATTGATGTCTATCAACTGCCAATGCTACGGTTGGTTGTGGCCACTTTCAACTGTTAAATTCGATAAATATATATTTTTACGTATAGCGGATAGGCTGGATATTAGACGTTACAAATCACTCTAATTATAAAGTGAAAAATCCGTAATTTATTAAGAATGATTGGCGATCGACCTTCACGGCGTACGTAAGACGCTCATTATCGCTTCGTATTGATGTTAGGTTTTCTTTAATATGTTAAAAATAGCAGCAGATAACGTTATTGCGAGTATTGATGTTGAAATATTTTATTTAAAGGTCTCTTGGTCACTGAAAGACCAAAACTAACTAGACTAGTAAATGTACGCGTATGTATACGTATCAAAGGCATGTGGCTAGCGGAACTCTATTCCTAATATACTTACTTACCAAATTGTTATATTTATAATCACGGCAGTTCTATACAACCGTTATATAACAGCGTACGTTATTCATTCCGGCTTTACTAAAGTGATGTTTCATCTAACGCCACTGGTATTAATGTAGGTATGTTTGTAAATTCTTTGTTGTACAAAAATACGAAAGTAAATGCCAGACAGAAATTATGTACAAAGGCGAATATATCCTTTTAAGGAATCAATGTGTCAACACAAGCAATATAACCAAAAAATGTGTAACCAAAGCTAAATTTCAAATTTATAAAATAATTTACACATAAATATTACATTTTCTACCTAATAGCGCTGGCTTCTACGTAGTTGTAATACGGGTGAAGTATTTCAATAACAGTTTTAGTTTAAGCTTTAAAAGCAAATGTGTAACATTTATATTGGAAATGTCGCTTTCCACAGTCCTTCTACAAAGTCAGTTGAATATCAACACGGGGAAAATGCAGGACTTTATTCGCTGCAGGCGTCGGTGTCGAATATAGTGTAATATTTTTCAAGTTAGTGAGCTATAACTCATGCTCAAAGACGTACATGATTGCATACGAGCAAGGCTTACGAGCACCACTAGAGCTCTGTGAGAAAACCAGGTAGGGCTCAATTCAGGTGCACCTATGAGTACGTAATATTCAGTCAAACTACCAACCATTTATTTCAACTTGCCTTGTGTGGCTACGTCTAAATAACCACTTCTTTTCCGTCATTACGTATTAAAACCTTCCACAAAATTCAAGAAAATAAACAGTTAATGAACAGTGGCGTAGCTTGTGACTACGGGCACTGGGCCAAAAAATTTGAGTCTTATAGTCAAATTTTATAAATAGGTATGTAATTCTGGTGGCCGGAGAATATTTGCGAGAAGGAAAGCTAGAGTTAGAGGGATACTGGCCAGGGACCCCCTAAGCTTGAGGGCCCAAGGGCACGATACTGCATAGCCTCTGGGTAGCTACGCCACTAATAATGAGTGAATTTGACTCTAGCTCTTTCTATGTGATCGTAGTCAATCAATGGCCATCAAACTTCAACGGCTGTTATTACAAAATCGAAATAAAATATAATTATAATATAGTGGGATACTTTACACCAACTGATCTAATCCTGTACTAAGCAAAGCGTGCACTTTGGGTACTACCTAATAAATACATAATTATACATATAACATCCACGTGTCATGTCCAAACATCCGTATTCATCATACGAACATTTGCTTTTTGCTAGATTCAAACCTCTAGCTTCGTAAGTTCAAAAAAATTAGATAAATAAAGAAGAGTACAACAGTGCGACTAGGAAGCGCAATTCCGGCTCTTTTAGGCTACGGGCCAATTTCTGAATTCCGAAATTAGCCTTACTAAACATATCGGAATTGTGTACCCTAAATGCGACGTCGATTGCGGAGATTATCCACTGTCATTAAGTGTGGGGTTTAGAGTTTTCATTGCGTACAAATGAAACAGACTTCACACACAGCTGCATACAACTGTGTTATTGTGGTTAAATATACGGATACAGTGAAAAAGGAACTGCAAATGGATAAATATAAAATGTATCTAGTTAATTGGTAATTCCAGTCTACTGTCCATGTATGTGTACATAGTATGTACGTATATTAAAGAAGGGGTAACGACTGAAGCATTAGAATAAGATATCCCTTGAGGGGATAAAATTTCGATTTATATTAAATTCTGGGTCACCATTTTAAAGGATTTCGTCGTATTTGCGAACTTTTCTTCCTGTTCATTAATTTGATATCGAAATAGAAGTTACTAAACAATGAAAAAAAATATCGGATTACGTAACAAACACTTACTTTAAGTTTCAGGGAATATGGGATTTATTACAAACGGTTCTAATAAAAACAAGGACATTCTTTCGTTAGGTTCGTGTTCCTTTAATTAATTCTTAAACCAGATTTTAAGTTTCTACCTATTCTGCAATAATGTAATTTTTACAGTACATAGCTGGAATAAGTACCTACCTAATGCATGCGTGCCAGGGTAGTGCAAAGCTTAAGAATGGGTTTTGTGGCGTAATTATTAGTTTCAGCCACCGTGCGGTTTGTGAATGAGAAAAAATCGAACGTCATTGTTATTAGTTATTAGTAAATGTAGTTCACAATGAACTCACCTTAATAATACACGATAACTATTATCTGTATTTTTCCGTGCATTTGAAATCGAGATTAAAAAAAGCACAGTATAAGGTCTTAAAACTAAGAATGTATGTATGTATGTTGCGCCGCAAGCCATACAAATTTCTGACGCTGTTCATGCAGTGAATGTATTAAAAAAAAAACGATTTTAGTAAAAATTTGATATCCGACCTTGTGGCTCTATTGTCCAGATATATAAAATAAATGTATCAGTGCTTGACACGCGAAGGATATTGTTTTTACCAGTAGCTGACATCATGGTCACTAATTTTTATTCGTATGTTTCCGTATGTTCTGATCAACTATTGAGTCACTGTGTGTGACAATGATTTAAAACACTTGTAATTTTATAGTAACTATGGCAACCCGCAACTAAAGGACCGTTACAGCGCTCATATCAGTTTAAAGTGTTATAAAGAATATTCACATTACTTTAGTTTAACTCTATTTATTCCTCAATATAATCATTACCTACGTAATAAGACATACGTATAAGTTTAATGTAAAAAAACTGAAGTAGTCATTAATAATTAACTAAAACATATAATAATAAAAGGAAAAACGAAGAAAATGAAATTAAAACCATCACTTCTTTACGGCATAGATACAACAAGGAAATGCTGCCAGCCTTACGGGCAACCTGCCCAATGACAACGACTTAGGGGATATTTGTAGATTTAGAGTAGTTAATTTATTTTAGTGTTTTTTTTTATCTTGTATACCATTTTTTCTTTTTGTGCATAATAATGAATAAAATTATAAAAGTGGAGGCATGGATAAGTTATAACTTCTACAGTAAAAACATCTCCTTTTCCACACAGTAAGACTTACGTTAATATTCATTAAAAAACACGTACGTACGGTCTTTAAGTCTAATAGAGGAGGAAATGCGTCATAGAATTGCCCACTCATTTATAAAATTAATTAATTTACTTCGGATTGACATCTAATAGGTTCTTACAGTTAATAGGGAACAATTCTAATGACAATTCTAGGAAAAACTTATTCTTGGTACTTTTTGTGTCGACGATGAATAAAGTATAATTTATTTGCATTTATTACTATTACGTAACTAGTACGTGGGTAAGTAAGCTACTTAAAATAAAATAGACACACACTTGACCTTTCTCGGTAAAATTCAAACCTATCAATCAATATGTATTTCTACTAATACATAATTATTATATTTTGAAAGTAGTGTTTAATTTTATTAATTCGATGTTTAAACAATTCATAAAACCCTACTACAAAAATATGTTTTGGCACATAGTACATATTTTTGTGTTTTTGTTTTACTAAGAAAAGTCGACAGAGCCCTATTTAATTTTGAGTACTATATTTTAATAACACGAAGACAACGAATTTTTTTGAAAACGATACCTAGCTAGATCGAACTTTCGCTGCCGTAAACTCCTGTTAAGTTAGACAGCGATCCCAAACAAACTAATACGAGTAAATATTACTTGTATAGTAGTAAAGGATGTTACGTTTGTCGAATAAAACAGCAATTTTAGTGGTTATGAGTAATTAGATAGGAGTACATATTCGGACATCCGATTACACATAACTCCTACTGCGTAATCACGCCGGTAACCATCTCATTGCGCAAACGCTTGAAATTTGGCGCTTATACCTAATTATTAAATTTATGCATGAAAGACTTCCAATGTCATGTCGTTAGGACGGTCATATACGATTACCAAAAAGCCAGGGCAGTAATAAACAATAATCACTTCAAAAAGTAAAATACCTAATAATAAGATGTTTTATTTCAGATAAATCATAAAATACAATCATTCATATTTGGTTAGTAAAATAATACTCATAAAATGAAACAAAATAAAACAAACTTTATTTAAATTGATCTTAACTCCTTAATTTACACGTTTTATATTTTATTTTTCAGGTTGCGAAAATTTGGTTGATAATTTAAATAGGTTTTAGATCGTATTATGGATTCTTACTTGAAAATTAAATTAATTACATCAAACAATCCATCGTTATGATAATATAAGGTAAATGTACCAATACTCGACATGCATAGGACATGGTGTTTACCAGTAGTTGACATAACAGTTCCTCGTCTTTACTTATAGGTTTCTGTATCTCCTCGTCAACTATTAGGTCAACGTCAAGGACTGGGACAGTCCTTATATACATATAGGTACGTAAATCTATGTAATATCTACACACTATTGTCAACACAGTAGTAACTTGAGCAGATAATATTGAGGGCTGCCCTCTGTACCACAACAATTACAAATGCTTCAATTTGACATAATTGTTTTTAGTATAGACTTCTGGTCTACGTTGGTCCATTTAGCTGACGGTATTTCAAACTATCAGCGTGGCTCAGTCCTTAATACAAAAAAGGGTGTCTAGATGTGCGTGTGTCTGCATTCCTATCAACCGGGTAGACCAATAGGTATTGAATAAACAAGTTTCAATGCGGTGGTTCTTGATTCAAAACAGGTTAGCGGTTGAAGTTAATATATATTTAACTTTGAAAACATGTCGGGCTTTAAACAACAAGTGGATTGACGTCTGCTGCCCTGTCATTCATTGTTTTCTGTTGTTTAGGTGTGTAAATGCCATTAAAAATACTTAGTTGTTTACCTATGGTGCAATTTTTGAATCTCAGCAGGTGACAATAGTTTCGCTGGCCGAGTCTCTCTGTAAAACGGCCATTTTGGTGAGCTATAATCACCAGGTGAATGTCGAAAATCGCACTCCTGGACGTCTAGTATATTCTAAGTTTAAAAGTGGTCAGTGATTTGTATGATTGCTGTTTCCTTATTTATAAATTTAAGTTAACAGAAATTGGCAAGTCTTTATCATCATCTGCATTGATAGCATATTAGGCCATATTTTGAGCATAGAAAGCATTCATCCCTTTTGCACAAGTTAATTGATTAGAAAGTGATACGATACATGCTTTTTTTTTGCAACAAAAACTAGCGTGCTACAGTCTTTGTTAGTGTTTATACTTATCAAGCATAATTTCTGCTTCATAACTTACAAAATAATGTCTAATTTTAAATCCCACCGCGTTTAATGCGCAAAGTTATAACGGCAGAACTAGAAATTTTAGAGTTAATCTCCACATAATACCCGTTAGCTACCAACAATGGCTAGTAATAACTACACAAAAACAACGTTGAAATTAGTTCATTGGAGGAAGCTATAGGGACACAGACCAACAGAGAATACAAACCTATAACGCTAAATTTACTAAATATGTCAATTTTGATTTCACTTCAGCTCAGAAACAATCTGCTCAAATTTGGGTTACGCACGCTACTACAGAATGAAAACAGCAAGATACATTAGAGTCTAGTCTTTGTGCGCAGTCATGTCTTAATCACAGTTGCCATTCTAAATGTCCTCATCATAAGCTTTTATGTTCATAACCCGTTGAGCTATCGCAATCTCTTAGCTAACTAATGACATCTTGGTTTTCAAGTGTTAGTCGTGTATGTATATTTTTTGCTGCTTTTGTCTAACTACTTACTGCCAACAATAATGGTTGTTAGACAATGCGTTGTTCATAATGCAATCGATTGTAATCGTCTTTAGCATTACAACTACGTAGTTGCGATGTAAGAATGCCGCTTATTCATACAAATAGCGTGTAAGCAGCTATTCTTTGAGATTTTTCCGCTTGAGGTATCTCCTGATGATAATTATTGTGAATTATTCTGATCTTCTTTATTAGTAGATAAGGGGTAGGGGTAGGTTTTATTGGTCATATTGGTACTAACATGACCAGCCCAGGTTTAGTTTGTCCCTTCCTACGTTTTTGTCAAACCAGTGTCATAAGAACGGGACGTCAATAAAGATAAACACAGATAAACAAAATAATGCCCGGTCATTTTTGGACCAGTTGCTGATTGCTGTGTGAATGGGCTTGGGGTAGTATTACACTCATAATTCCGAAGGTGAGAAGACAAAAAGGCTGATAAAGGATCAGCTAATCTTTTGGGGTTACCGGTTTCCATGATCAACTCCATCAGGTAAACCGTATGCTCCTACCCTCTTTAAAAACATCGAAAAGGGCACAGTTTTTGGATCAAATAAATGATTAAACTAAATAAGTTTTACTAGGAAGGATAGTACGATATTTCATTACAGCTCTTGCTAAACCCCGTTCTTGAAGAATTCTATAACGTTTCCAAGAGGTCAATTCTTTATATGCGGACAACATTTCAATTTTGAATAAATTCTACATTTTCCTCAATACAGATAAAATTCGTTTTCACAGGTATAAAATGACCTTAAATATAGTCAGTTTTGTTTAGATATGGTCAAAATAATCTCCTAAATACGTGAGAAGATTTTAAACAACATTCTTAAAAGGAGATATGCATATTATTGCTGTTGGTTGAATAATTAATCGTCGGTTTTATTATTTATTTGCGTCACACTGGTTTTCCAAGCGAAAACTTGTTTGAGGAACGATGTTAATATGTTCAACGCCAACGATGTACAAAAAAGTTGTCACTCATACGCCACGTCATAATATGTCAAACGCGAACTTGAATCTTAAGAATATGCACCTAGGTCATTGATACACTGCGCAGTTGGTTGACTATAAGAGTTGGCGTCATAGTCACGACAACTCACGACGCCTTTAGGCGTTCTTGGTGTTAAAAAAATAATTTCAAGAATTCTAGAAATAAAGTTGCAATTAGTTAATTTAATAACGGTTGAATTGTCATACTATTAAAGTAAACATTTTTCCTAACGCTCGATAAATGCATTTTAATTATTAATGAGTAATGACGTCATTTAAAGCAACGGCGAACTATGATGGAATTCTTCAACTGCTTTGTGTTTTTCCGTCATCAGACGCATTCACGATGCATACAAAGCTGTCCATTTAAAAAAAAACTATGGAGAATGCACCCGAAATTTTACCTACGTTTGTTGGGTTCCGTATCGAATTGCAAATATGAACCCTTATGTTGTGACTTTATCCGTCCGTCCGTTTGTCGGTCCGTTCCTTTGTCTGTATGTCTCATTGAGTGGCACATTTCAGCGAGTGTTCTTTCGGCTTCAATTAAGGAAAAGTTCTAAACAAAGTTCATTAAACTTTAGTCTATAAAATATCTGAAAAATATTTTTGGTTTCTTTCTAAACGAACTTTAAAGAGGGTCTAATTTTAAAAATGAAGCTATTACTTCAAACTCTAAAATATTTTCACAATGATGCCTAGCTTTCGAGTAATAAGGAAAACTTACAAAAAATAACCTTAGTATTACCATTATCTGCAAAGTTTGTAAAGCGAACAATTTTAAATATTAAATGTTGATAAAAGTTTATGTATATGTTACAGCAAATTTAAAGCCTTTCTTAAAAGAATTTTTGAGTTTGCGCAAACACGTTATGCGGTTACACTGAAAAAATACACTCCACGCAAATACACTGAAAAAACAATTTTGTCTACGTTTAAATGGGTAGGTACATAAAATTATACATAAAAAATGACTATCGAACTAGTATGACACTATATTAAACTCACGATATGTAATAGTACATTTCGATACTAGTGCGGAAGGTATGTCATTACTTCACGAGTTCCGAGATATCTTGCCACGAGCCGCAGGCAAGTGGCAAGACTCGGGACGAGTGAAGAATGACATTTCCGCGCGTGTATCGAACGACGTTTTTCAATACAGTTGCGAAAAAAATACAATAAATTTGCGACTTTTACTGAAGCTCTTAATTAAAGTAAAGTAAGTACAAACTTTAGCAGTGAAAATTATTGACAAATTAAACGCGTTTTTGTTAGCTGTCATATTTCATAAGGCAATGGCTTTTGCTATTCAGCCAACTCAATGAAAGATTTTTTTCAAATAGATATTAATATGAGCGTTAGGACAATTATTAACGGATAACGAAATATTCTTGCCGGGAACATTAACATTTTCACTCTCCCGCCTATTTTTACTTTTTTTAACGATTCCGTTCTTAGTGGCCAGTCATTCAAAGGTGTTTTATTTTTTAATTTAGCAAAGCGCTTCGAAGTGCTTAAAAACACCCAGAATCGCTTATTTGTTTGAATATCTTTGCCATTTATTTCTGAAGAAGTGGAACTAAAAAGAACCTTTTTTTTTTAATGTAAATAAATATGGGGTACCAGAAAAGACCCAGTGTTCTGATTGGTCGATTTTATGTCGTATGCAGCACAAGTCGTATTCTGATTGGTCGAATCAGTGATCAGCGTGCTGATGTGATTGGTCGATATTTTGCTCTTTAAACAGGCCAACAATGTTTTTGTCTCAGAGAATTCCGTTCCATTCAGCCGCCTTAATAAGAACTGTTTTTAGGACTGTTATTATTTAAAAAATCATATTTTTTTGATGAACAGGCTAGCAATAAATTATAAAATCTCAATATTTTGATATTCTTACATTAATAATAGGTTTTTAGTTTTATTACGTCTTGGTACAAACTAAAACTATAAAAACTCTTTGGTAAGTAGTTGTGAATTGGAACAAGTACAAATTAAAAAAAAACTGGAAAAGTAAATCGCACTAGTTCGCAAAAACGAACTTTGCGCACGCAAAACAGCCAAAAAAAGGGCACTTTTTGAGCAACTTTATTGATAATATATTATCAAATGTTCATCATCAACAAATTGTTTTGCTAATTCAAATGAACTTTTACTACCATTAAACAAGTTTACAAATAACCGGACTAGTTCGGTTGTCCCTTTTTATCAGGGTAAAGATACTACTGACCCCCGGTGCGCGAGCCCGAATCGTACTTGGCCACTTTTCATCTATACCTGCATTCCTGTCCATACCCTAAAATATCGCAAATAACAATATCATGAAATGCACATCGAAGTAAGTAATTAGAGAGATCATACAAGGCATTCAGCGTACCTAGCACGAATCTTCTCGATACGCGTTTACTACGTAACTCAGTGCGTCACTTTCCTACTGGGCTGGTTAGAAAGCGACGCACTGAGTTACGTAGCGAGTTAACGCGTATCGAGAAGATTCGCGCTAGGTGCACTGGTGATCAAAGGCAAGTTCAAGATTCTTGTTTACAGAAATAACTTCCATAGCTCAGTCGCATTTAGAACTTCCCAAAAGCACTAACTAGAAGCTCGTTCTTGTGTTCGTTTACGCTTGTCTTGGGGATTTTGCAGTTCCACAAATTCCTGCCTGGGATCTCCCAGGCTGCTTCTCTATTGACACATAGATATGTGTCTATAGAGAAGCAGCAACGTTAATGAACGATATGAAACGGCTTTGTCCCGATTGGTTGACATAGACTCATCACCACCTACCAAATTGATAATAATAAAACTTAAAATTAACCAAGCTTTTTTAACTAACAAATATTTTGTTCCTTTCTTTTGAGGGCAAACGACAGAATGACAGATAAAGACATCAGACATGTTAACTAACATAAGTTTTCGCAGCGTTTATGAATAAGAAGGTAAATTGTTACGTGTGGTCAACGCTACTAATTAACTAATGTGAAAGCGTGATCGTGTCGATCTAGTTTGTCAATTGCCCCGATGTAATAACCTGACCTGCCAAATCCGGGATCGTGGTTAAAGCATACCCCAAAGAAGAAAGAGGAAAAACCACTAGGAAGATAATATTCGTGCTCGATTTTCAATGCAGATGTATTGTCATTGAACAATGAGTGTTTTGATGCCTACTGTATCCTTATGGGGATAAAAGGCGTTAGCATAGTAATGCGTGACTGAACAAGTTTATTACATTTTTGTATCTGAAATGTCTTTCGATTTTTATTTTCTCAATAATGTGATGACCATTAAAACGAAGCACATTGAAAAATTCGTAGGGTATGGTAACTACCAACTGGTAATGTGGCGGAACTGGCAAAGGCACGGCACGGAATGCTGAGGTTGCAGGTTCGAGTCCTGCTATTACCAGAGACCTTTCTTTGTGTTGTTATTTAAGTTTATGAGTTTTACTTAAAGAAGGTACCTACAATGAGATAATTTTCAGAGTGAGATTAACTTTCAGTTTCATGTATCGTACGTGTGAAGTTTCGAGGTTGAATATTCAGTCAGTAACTTAGCTAATGGTTATTCATGCCCTACTGCACTAACAATAAGAGCTTGGATAGTGTTTACAAATGCACTAGGGGAGTAATGCATCAAATTTTGATGATCCCATCCCTATTTGAAGCTCGAACCTTAAATGATTAAGTGAAAGGCAGACTTGTCTATGCAAACAAATTTCCAGCACTGTACAGTGTTTGGGGCTTTGGTTATGATAAATATCAATATCCAGTCAAGAAAACAAGAGAGACACGATCCTAACCAAATACAAGATTATTATATATTCGCACTAATATAATATTGAACATAGGTGCGACAGTAAAACTGTCTCTATGTCTATTTGGTACATAGTGTGACCCGAGGATAAATTAATTAATGGATTTGAATCACTGATATATAGCCCACTGAATTATGACTTACAACCGAAGGAGGAAACAGTGATAACCTAATGGTTTGACCTCCTGCTACTATTCTTTTTTATTCATATGCAAATGTTTATCCCAAATTTGTCATGAGTTTTTCGTGACGGAAAAGAACGTGAAAAAACTAGCACACACATAACAAAACAATTCAATGGTGTGTGTGAAATAACACATAGACTTTTTTTGAACACATATTAGTTGACATATGACATGAAGCGATTTAGGAACGACTTAATTTACCTCATGAAGACGCAGTGAAGCTTATTTGGACACGAGACCACGACCGTTGCAACGCGGTCAAAACATCTGACTCGAACAAAATAGACGCATATTTAAATTGAAAATAAAAAAGTACCTGTCAGACACTCTTCCTTAGATAGGAAAACTTATAAGAAAACATAATAAATAATTAATTCAGTTTATAAATAAGGTCTTCCCACAAACAAACTTTTGTGGGACTTTTTTCATAGGATTAAGTTTTTTTGTTGTATATTTGATAAATAAATAATAATAATAATAATCAGCCCTAACATGACCGCCCGGGTTTAGTTTATTCCCATCTGAGTATCTGTCAAACTAGAGAGATAAAAAAGAAACGCATACAGAGTTATAAACTCAGATGATAAAAATTTGGCCGGTAATGTTAAGGCAACATCATTATATATTATTTTGCGAGTGGTAGGACCTTGTGCAAGGTCCGTCCGGATCGCTACCACCATCTTGCTCGCTAATCCTGCCGCTAAGCAGCAGCGCTTGCATTGTTGTATTCCGGCCTGGAGAGCAAGACAGCCGGTGCATTACTGGCACAAGAGGTATTCCATCTTAGCCCTCTGGGTTGGCAACGCATCTGCAATCTCCTTGGTGTAGCGGGTGTCTGTAGGCGGTGGTGATCACTTACCATCAGGTGACCCACTTGCTTGTTTGCCTTCCTATTTTATAAAAAAACATGCCTATAAACAGGTAGACTAGTCGTTGTTGAGTCCTAATATTGACCTAATGGTGTTTGTGAATTCCCAATCCTCACTAGGCCCGCATTGGAACTAAGCAAAAACCCTTCATATTGTGAGAGAAGGTTTGTGTTCTGCAGTGTATGACTAGATGATGGGCAATATGACTTAAAACTAGAAAAGAACATAAGGAGCCTTTTTAATAAATCTGAGCATACCTACAAGTAAATTTGCGACCAAGAGTTAGAGTAAGAAATAAGGGGACGTAGATCCTAAACTACAGTTCGTTGAACGTCTTCGAACTTAGTGTTGTTATATGGCAATTAGTCGGCAAAGTTAATTGAATTTGTTAAACTTAGGTATCTATTTATATTTATTTGAGCAAAATATGTACAACACATTCATGAAATTTATCTAACTGTCAATTTGCATAATGAGCCACACTACAACTCACTTAGAAATACAAGCGTTGCTCCAATTTTAAACCCTAAAGTAGGTACCTATAACATTCGTTTTTTACGACTCTTACAAAGAAAAAGAGTTTTATGATTTCGTTATTATTATTATTAAACCTTTATTTCATGCAAAAAGGCCCATACTTATGCAACAAATACCTTACAGACTAACAAACGTAAATCATATGATTATTTTATTTTTGCGACAAAACGCACGTCTTTCTATTCCAGTAGCCTATGGACCAACCACACCAAAAAGACGTACAGTGCCCTACGTATTCAATACAATAACGCATTCAGGGCGTTGTTGCGGCTGCCGCGTTACTGCAGCGCGTCCGCAATGTTTGCGCTGGCAGGCGTGGATAGCTTCGAAGCCATCATGCGCAAAAAGACCGCATCACTGCTGCACAGAGTGCGCGGCAGCAGCAACAGCGTGCTCAAGGCGATTGCCGACAGTGGGGATTGTCCACTGATCGGCAACATGATATTAAAAACTAAATCCCTTTTTATAATAAATTACTAACATAGTTTCTAAGCTTTTACTAACCCATGTGGATCTCTGTTGTCCGAAATAAATAATTTTTATTTTTATTTTTATTTATTTTTTAAAACGGTGAGGCCCCTCTGCGTCGTTACTTCCGACGTAACGATAATTTCATTATGCCTGTCTGTCCGAATGTGCGTATGTCACTTGCGCGAATAAGAGCGTGCTTGTGACACTTTTTCTTCAAATTGATTCTTAAGTACCGTCATTGCTTATTGCCTATAATTACCTACCCCTATCGTAAAAAAACTACTACTACTATCTTCGTTTCGTCTTTACGTACAGTCAACCAATTTGATTCTTAGGTCACTGTAGAACCATTTCACAATAGATGTTATAATGACTTCTGAATAAATGTTATAAAACCTCAGCGATTACACGTTATGACAACGTTGTACAGTGGCCTGTGAATAAAATTAGCTGACTGCACGGTCAGACTGACATAAAAACGCTCCATTGGCATGTACAGATGAAATAAGTGGGTTTACTTTTTGTGTTACAGGCTCCACAGCTAATATCATTCAAGGATGGCAACGTAGGAGTTAACTTCGGTGGTTATCATGCAGCGGCTGGCTTAGGAGGCCTATTGAGTGAGTACTTATTATATTACAGGCGAAGGTCAGATCCCATGGGAACTACTTATTCGATCGCCACAATAGTAGCTTATAGCTTTCTCCCGCTCTTCAACTTCCCTATACGAAAAAAATC
The DNA here is from genome assembly GCA_963691745.1 of Ditula angustiorana. Lineage (NCBI taxonomy): Eukaryota > Metazoa > Arthropoda > Insecta > Lepidoptera > Tortricidae > Ditula > Ditula angustiorana. The sequence goes on along the minus strand of OY829482.1, from coordinate 9,956,774 downwards.
CGAAAAGACGTGCAGGAAGGACAAACAAAGAAACTAAGTAACTTTTACAATTTCAATATTAGTAAGGATTCAACTTAAATTCTATATTTTTTAAATAATTAATTATTATCTATATATATAAAATTCAAAGTCCTGACTGACTGACTGACTGACTGATATATCAGCGCACAGCCCAAACCGCTGGACCTAGAGACTTGAAATAATTCATAAAAGTTCATAAAGAAGCTAACTTTGTTGTATTGGAACACAATGAATACCACTGTATTATTGTTGAAAATGTCAAATACCTAAGTCAAATATTTCTACAACCATACAATACAATTAAAGTTACCTAGCTAAATACAGTAATTATTCTGTAACCGAATACCCAATTTGTGAGGTTCTATTTCAAAGCCCGTTTCATTGAATTTGTTTCAGTCCGAATTTGATTGTAATCTGAATTTACTCATAGGAATAACCGCTAAATAACACTCAAATGATTTCTGTTACGTACAAGTATTTGATCCCCGGATATTTACAATATCCAGTACAATAATACATTTAATTGCTCACTAGGCGCAGCTTACGGCTTAGAATTGGCCCTGGCTTTGCCATGTGTTAGAATTTAACACAGTCCATAGTTTTATTGCGTTCAAATAAGATTTCATGTGGCTTTCTTCTTGTTTTGTCATTAATATCATAAACAGTCATTCCAACAGCAGGCAAGTTACTGTAAAACGCATTTTGATGATGTAAACGAATCTGATTTGAGTTAGCTATTGTCATTTATAACTGTACACGGGCTATATCTATTCCAATTAGATTTCATAAGTCCTTTGCCGCCCGTACCCTTCGCGAGGACTACGATCAGCAAAAAATAAAAGTCATTAAAAAAAAAGTCCATTACCGATGACTGCTTATGCAATTCCTATATTCGTGAGTCATCGCTTTGGATGAACACTGGACTCTTGAATAGTGTTCGGTGATATCCTTGTTGATGTTCCTCCGCCTTATTTTGTTTATTTGTAATAGAGTCACACTCTAGCTAATTGCTGGTCGCAGTGCTAATGAACTGGCTCGATCAGGTAGTACCACAATCTAACATAATATGGGCGTAAAGTAGTAGTTTGCTCCTGCATTTCGTACGGTAGTGATAAAATCCAGAAGATCAGTGGTGGGTGACCTAAAAGATGGCAATAAATCAGAGACTCCTTTGGAGTAGTGGTATCCGTGAGAAGATAAGCTGGTTTATTATCTCCCTATTCCATAATGTATAATATCAAAATGGATAAGTCGCTCGAAAACATCCAAACATGCTCTTAAGACTCTTCACCTGGTCCACTGGAAGGGGGCAAGTTGCATACATTGTGCAGCTCGATCAATCGATCAATCACATCATACCTCGATAGCCCGCAGTGTAATGCAACTCGCATGGGAGAACTTGTACCGTCTAAATGAACCTTAATACGAAACCGTCTGTGGTAATAATTGGTTAAGGCGTTTTTTTTATAAATTGTATGTCATATCAAGGTGGAGCTGGTGGTGCTGGTGGCGGCCTGTTCGCGGAAGTCGGCACTCCCCACGGTCAGGCGGCTAGAGCTGGCTTGGGAGGCGCCACGAGTGGCGGCAGCGGCAGCGCAGGTAATTAGAATTATTTTTTCACTACACTGCTCAGATATGTTGCCATAGATGGTTACAATGGCGCCCACGAAGCTGCTAATCAACAGTACATAACAATCCAACAATGTAACTTTATTTGGCCTGAGTAAAACAATGTTCTCGACCAGTTAAAATACGGCTGTTGTTTTATATGATACTAAAATGACCAATCAAATTGCACCATTTATGTGTACGTACATGTGTGTCTGTGAGTTTGTGTGACCTTAATATGGTTGCTCGTGTATAATTTGGTGTATCATGACGCCAAATAACATTTAATGGGATGTTACTATCTGTCGGAATATGAAGCATATTTGTCACGTAAATTAATTTCTATTTATAACTGTGAATATCCTTATTGCTTTTTATAATAAAACCATTTCCCTGAGCCGTTAAAGTGCGGGGTTTTGATATGGTTTAATGACAAGCTTTTAAACAATACCTTTTGTATAAGTCGTATGCTTAATAAATTCATTTTAAAGCAGAGAAAAATGAAACCATTTCTTTTTAATAATTATTCCAATTCAATATCTGGTAGAGCAAGGCAGGTTAAGTTTATTTTGTAAACTGTACCGAGTAAGCGGGAAATAAATTAAGACAAAAAATTAAAACATTATCTATGAAATAGTTCACCAAAGACAATGCTGTCTCGCCGTTTATAAGATTAGCAATAATAACCCAGTGTTTGTAGATAGGTGTGTCATCGATCAACCAACGTTTTATAATAGCACAATGTACTGAATTAACATTATAATTGTGTTTTATTTACATAGCATAAAACAAAATTTGCTCTCCGTTCCTATCTGCCCTCAACCCTCGTCGTGTCTGTCCTGCTTCTTACGCCTTCTAGACCACGCAACAGATTTTTATACGGATTTCAATGTTATTTAGAGTTTTTTATTACGGATGGTTTTTTGGACAATACATTTTAATAAGGTTTTTGTATAGCAAATTGCACCGGAACAGGTCGCTGGTATACAGAGGTAATATATGTTGGTGTGAATACCCTTAGCTCGGGACTTCCGTACATAGACATCTAACCCTCTCTACCTACACGCAGTCCAGTGAACCGTCACATCGATTCCCGCTGCACATTGCTGGGCACTAAGGATGTCGCGTACGATGACATTTTAATTTTCGAACTCAAAATAAAATTGGAATAGAGTTAAGAGTTTTCTGTTAACTATTTATGTGACGACACGCAAATCAAACTTCCTCAAGTGCTTAAAATTTGATATGACAATTTGAAATTTATTAGAAAATATATACATACATGTTCCATGGATTTAGGAAAGATTAACAGGCGTCGACACATATAATGTTTCGATTTTGAAAAATAGTCTTTTGTTTCGTTCTACAACCGCACGCCAGTTCGTGACGCAAACTGAACTATCGGAAAAACAGTTGACATATTATTTATTGTGACTTATTGTGGGCTTGTTTTTGACGAGAGTTTTTGTAAACCAAATAAAAAAAAATACCATTATCTCTAAAAACAAACGATCTTAAGGTTTACTATCCTGCTGCAATTTTTAAATCGTTTTAATCAGTATAAATAAAATATTAAATTTAATACCTTTTTCAATCCAACTAGGCTTGATTTTGTGACTATTTTTTACCAAAATGTAATAAATGAAAATACGATACTGGAACATATTCCTAATGGAAGTTTGTAGTCAAAATGTATAAAGAAGAACATAGCAAGATTTCAACCAAAATGGGAAGTAAATGGCGAATTAAATGAACAAGACGCAACGCTTAGATTAATTACTCTGGTAAATTAATGAACATTAATATTTCAAATCCTGAATCTGTTGAATAATGTGATTTAGGAGCAAATTTCCTTAAAATGTGATATGTTTTGTTGAGAATTATTGTCTAATTTTTCGACCAATCTGCTGAATGAATTTATAATTAAAAATATGCGGACAAACAATAAAGATGACAACTGTGCAGCCATAATATATTCGACCTAGACACTAAGCAACACAATAGTAGCAATTACTAGATAATTAAGTAAGAGAAGACCTCGTCAAGTGAAGAGGTCATAACGTAACTACCACTTGAGGACTTAAGAATAAACTAGTACTCAAGCTTGAGTTATTAATATGTATGTACTTGAGTAGTATTAGGTAAACCTAACGAAACAAAAATTGTAAAAACTGTAGATGGAGTTGTTTTACAAACAGGTGGTCTATTCGCCGGTGCTACTGCTGGAGGCAACGTCGGTGCTGCAGCTGGTCTCGCTGGAGGCGTAGATGCTCAAAAATCTGCTGGTGTTGGGTATGCAGCTTCATCAGCTGGTAGCCACCACGCCTCTGCTGGATTGGTAATAATCTAGGATTAAAACTAATAAACCATTTTAACCTATAATTAAAGTATCGGCACTAGCTTCTTTAATACACACGTAGTGCTACGCGCTATGCTTGTAGTCTGTGCTAAGGGTTTTTTTGTATAATGAAAAGGGGCTAATTGTATAATGAAAACTCCCCACTTATTACCACGTAACTGGCATTGAATATGTAGGATATCAACAATCTACTGAGTTTAGTCGAATGTATTCTTTTTTGCAATGATTTCATAACGTATGTCTGAATGCGTAATATTTTTTAACTGGTGATGATTTTTGTATAAAAAGAAAAAATATATAACATCTCCTTGGTAAAAAAACATATCTTATTTATAGGGAGGTGAATCCGGTGTTGCCGGTTCATCAGGATTTTCATTTGCAAGCAGCAAATCCTTTGCTGTTGCCAATGGAGGAGCAGTTGAAACTGTTAAGCCAGTTCACAAAAAAGCACATACTGAATTTAACTTCGATGCTGCGAACGAAGTAAACGCTGTGCCGTTAACCAATACCAACGTACAACATAAAACTGATGTCATTGTTGAGACCAAGACCAAACCAGCGGTTATAGTCCAGGAAGTGAGTAAAACCAAGAAACAAGGCATTCATAGTAACCATAGATCTACGATAAATTTTGAAGGAATACTTAGCTCTCTGTTTAAGATTTCAGAAGCCATCAGACCAAAACCATTACATTTTCCTCAACAGTTTGTCTTTAAGCAATCGCAAAAGGTTCGTTTTTTAATGAATAACGATTAATGCACCAGAAGCTTCAAGACAGCTGCAATCTCCTACAGCACAACATCATTCACTCATTACCGACTTCATGAATGTACCTTTTATTTGAGCCAGGAATGGGAAAAACATCAAATATAACTTCATTACGATTAATTGTGCTAACAAAATATTTATTGAATTATGCCTTATTACCACAGTGTGAAATGTATTCTTGAGATTGATTATGTAACTCAATTCTACAAGAAAATCATTTGAAAAGGCACATTTTTTGTTACAAAATTTCATAATACAAACATTATCTTAACGAAGCTTGTTTTCAGGTATACGCTGAACCTCCACCACCAGTAATAGTTGAAAAACATTATATTGAACCACAACCAGTAATAATTGAGAAGCATATTATTCATCCGCAGCCCGTGGTTATCGAGAAACACATCCATCACAAAAGGCCACATCGTTATCACAACAAGTTCCATGTTCATGGGTACATCGGTGGTGCCGGTGCTCTGCCGCCTCCTCCTGCCATTGAAAAAAGGGTTGATGTAGGGGTTGAAACTTCAGCAAATGCTGGAGCATACGCCAATTCTGGCGCAATCGCCAACGGGGGTGCCAGTCAGGTTTCTTACACAAAACAAGTTAACTTCCAGAGGAACCCCCAATTCTTTGCTGATATTTTCAACGTGAGTAAACTTGACTAGTGCTAAAGATGATTATTATTGTAAACTAGGCATGTCTGAGACAGATAATGTGATGGTTATATGCATTTACAGATTCCAATCTCGACTTTAAAAGCAGTTGGGAGTTTCCTGGGCAACGCTGCTGGAAGCACAAGTGTTTCTGTTCAAAAATCGGCTTCGGTTCAAGCCGGTGCGGCAGGTGCGGCTGCTTTTTATTAATTTGAATCAGATTTTTTTATATTAATTTTATATAAAAAATAAAGGTAATAAACTGTACAAAATGACACCCTTATGTTATTCGGGTCCTGAAATATCTTTTTAATTACGACTTCTAATTAGGTACAAATAAGGAAATTGATGTGAAAAAATTTAAAAAAAAAAACTCTCAGCTACTTGTTTTAATTTTAAAGGGAAAAATATTTATAGCAACATTTTATATAAGAGATAAAGCGTGTAAGCGGCTGCAGGGAGCTGGGAGGCCTGGCGGCTTTTTCGCTCTCGTAATTTTGATAATAATTTTATCTTCCAGCTTTTATTGCGTTTTATTTTTTACGAGCAGGCCCTAAGACGGAAGCAGGCGTGTCCTTAACTGACTTGTTGAGATGATAAATGACATTCTTTTAATATCAGCGAGAGTACATTCGCACTTACTAAAGAATTTTTATATTAGTAATGGCAGTAATATCAGAAGCAGGCAGTTATTTTGTTCAAGAGAAAAAATATGCCGTCTTTTCTTTAAAGCTATGTTGATGTTGGTTTCAAATTATATCAGCTTCCCTAAGATTTTTTATTTAAGATACAACAAAAGTACCTTGGAAAACATTAACTATCAACTCGAAGCAGTTTAAGTGTTATTTTTTTTCAATTTTTTTATTTAAATCAAATCATACATTTTTGGAACAAAGCTATACCGGGAAACAATTTAATATAAATGAATGTTCATGTCAGAAGGTAATCCTGGCATTGCTTTCGTGAAATTAAATACTATGTAAATGCTCTTAAACCTTCCATAACTTGGAACCTTTGATCTCTTCTCTGCAAAAAATATCATGTATTATTATTACTGTATACGTATTTTTCAAGCATATTACATTTGTCATTCTATATTTACTGACTGTTTATAAAGTTAAAAAAAGTATTAATCTCAGATCCGTTGGTTTTTTACAGGACATAAACATTCAAATAGTTCTACTTCTGAATATTCCACGCATGTTCACAATTTCAGCTCCATTATAATATTTATCATTAATATTAAAATTCTCAGACTCGGACTCCATATCATCGAAGCATGGTCCATCATCATCATCATCACAGGCCGATGTATCTATACGGACACCCGATGCTCAAAAATTTATTGATGATATTTTCGCTGTAAGTTCATAATCATAAAATAATGTTTCATATTGGATCACACAGAGTGCGATTCAGTAATTTTCCAAAACAGAACATAATAATAGTAAAAATTTACTTGGCTCTGTGTGTGATCAGTTTTCCACTAACCTTATACGTTTGTTACTCAGCATCGCTTTCTATGCTTCAGCATTGCCTTTCTGCCTATTAGTGGTCACGACTGAAACTACAACCTTTGCGCAATTTAGACATTTACTGATTAGGTTGTATAATCTATGCCAGATGCCACAAACGCATAATCATATGCATTAAAATGACTGCAAAAGGGTAATTCTTCGAAATTCTGGTACTCCTGGCATGTTTTAATTATCAGATAATTGCACATTTATGTTTAGAAAGTATTAGGTAAATGTGCTAAAACATGCGTCAGAGGAATCAGAACTTCGAAAAATTAACCAAAATTATGACAGCGGAACTGGATGAAAGTCAACAAACAGAACACTAAACTTATTTATATGCGGTCAAGGCACTGATTTTGTTATTGGGTGGTTTTGTTTCGATCGCCCGTTCGCTATTGATTATTGTCTTCAAAAAGAGCAAAATTGTATGATCACGAAATTCTCCTGTTTATAAAGCGGTTTGTATTCGAAAGACAGATCTCATTTCAATCAAGTATGTATTCCATTTGATATCCTTTGTGATCAAATCTTTTTTAGAGGACAAGGAATAGCATTCGGAACGACAAAGATTCGCCTTAAAATGCATTGGCTTTTCGCATGTCAAAATCACAAAAGCTTTTGATGTCTGCTTTCTGTGTTAACAATTTTATAACACGGATGGTATCACGTGTCTCATTAACGATTTTGTAGGTATTAGGAACCCATTCAACTCATAAGGCATTTATTTATATTCATCATGGGCATATTTTCACTCATTTTGTTTTTCATCACGTTGTGTTATATTTATTTTTATTTTATATACGTAATGATACTTATAGTTTGTTGTGCGAGTTCTAGTAGGTCATATAGATTTTTGTGTGTGAGAGTTATTACTATTATCCTTTTATAATAAATCTAACACGTTGGCTTGTATTCACATGACTGTGTTGTAAATGCAAGCTACTACCAGTGAGAAGTCAAAATACTGTACTTCCGAACCATTTTTCGTCTAAATAAAAATATCCTTTCTCTCTCTTTTTTTCTAATACATACTCACAAATTTACTATTTATGCTTGAAAAACCAACATATACTTGGATTTTTCACGCGTGATTGCGTTTCGTATAATGTCAGTTGGTGTCATGTAAAACCAAATATATTCTTGGCAGAAATATATGACAGAAAAAAGCCAATGACACAAACACTTGAATCCATTAATTACAAAAACCAGTTTTTATGAAAAAATAAATGTATTATGGATTCAACGACCGCTTTTTATGGCCTTACAAGATTGACGTACTATACTTAGTTGAGTGTGTTTGTTTATGATAAGTATTTGCTAATAAGTGTTACGTAGTGGGACTCAAGTTACGTACTGAGAGCTATGTAAGCTGTATAGAGAGCTGTGTGTAGAGGCGATCACCTTTATACAGCTTGAATCAGCTTTTATGGTGCTTGTATGCCACTACGGTAGTTGCGGGTATAGCTTGAAGATTTGATGCAATTGGTGTTCGGAAATTGAAATAAAGCAACTTCAACTGTTAAAAACGCGTACACTGAAACGAATCTGATGATGACAGCTGTAGCAGCAGTTTGAGATGACAACTGCCTATAACTAAGCAAAATCGAAAATAAGATTCGTTGCACTATTATATCCGATATAAACCGTTGAAAATTGTTTTATTTCAATGTCTATAAATTGCGGAAACAAGAAATTATGGTGTTCGGTAACCTAAAACATGTAAGTATTGCAATTTTTGTGCCGAGGAATGTTGTGTTGTGTTTTCATCTCAAACAACGGATAAGTTTAAATCGTTAGTTGGTAAAAGCAAAAAAAAAATCATTTTTTGTATTATTGTTAGTAGTGCTTTTTGCGTGGCAACTTAATATGATTGTTGATTATTTTTCTTGTATTTAGTACTTGTGCACTTATGTTACAAATGTTTTCAATATTTTTAGATTCCAATTAACACTCTTGGTGCTGTTAACAAGTTCCTGGAAAACAATGTTCCCGCCAGGAAAAAAGTACAGGTAAAGTATTTCAAACAATACGGCTAAAATTAAACATTTCTGAGACATAACCACAGTATAGATATAACCAGTAAGGAATCTACGTACAAACGCTCGGAACCGACGCACGCACACAGACGCACGCTCAACACGGCCGCTAAGGCTGCTAACGCGACTGACGGCCGCCTCGCACGCTCAACACGGCCGCTAAGGCTGCTAACGCGACTGACGGCCGCCTTAGCAGCCTTAGCGGCCGTGTTGAGCGTGCGTCTGTGTGCGTGCGTCGGTTCCGAGCGTTTGTACGTAGATTCCTTACTGGTTATATCTATACTGTGACATAACTTCGAATTTTAAAGGAAAAAATTTAATACTTTGTAAATTAAGAGTTCTTGCGAAATATCGCCAATTATTTTTGTTTTAAGTATAGATTGTGTTACTTTTAGTCTCATGGTCCACCAAGAAAAGTTATAAAAAACGCAAATAGGCATTTCATTTCATTTCTCCGTTTGCTTTTTGTCTTTTTTTTACATAGGTAGGTACTTAATTTGGTATTAGTTATGCATATAACTGTAGTATAAGCTGCAGTATTAATTCAATAATACGAATTGAAAATTTTCAGTAATTTATTCATTAATCTCATTCACTCATCATTAATTCATCACATTATTCGTGTCAGTAACATTATGAGTCAGACATATGCCAAACACCGTGAATTTTGGGCATTAAATACGCAAATCTAATAATAACGAGTAATGGTACCTACGGAATTCGCTGTGGGCAATTCCGACTCGCACTTGTCAAGTTTTTATTTCATGGCCGCCAGTCTGGTACAACTCCCCTTTTGAAAAACGAAACGTTGTAAATGTGAGAAACAAAAGGCGGTTTGTATATATTATAATCTGTAATGACGACTAGCTTAAGTTTCATACAATAAGAACATCGGTTAGAAAGCATTAGAGTCCTGACTCTTAAACGTAGTGATCATTATATTCTCTTTATGTAGTGCAAAAATTATTTTGTTTTTGTCTGGGATTCATTGGCCCTGCTGGATAAGCTAATGCATAAAGCTACGTATTCATTTGTGCAGCCTCGACTTAAATTATACTAAGGCTAAAGCAGAGGCTAAGGCGAGTTACGGCGCAATGGTTTAATACCTTAAAATTTTAATATGACCTTCAACCCATCGTTAATTGATAAAATAATATGTTAACCTGAAATAGTATTCCATTGCTGAACAAAAGCCTTTTTTTTCGGACTTCCAATTCCCACTATCTTTAGCAATCTGGCCAGTCAATTGAGAAAGAGTCTAGATCATCCGGCCGTGCCCACCTCGTCCTGCTGTGTCGTCGATTACCATCTAGCAGTACCGAGTATCGTACTGCACAAAATAAAATGCTAAAAATAAATTTTGGTTTCTTTTAGGTATCATCGGATGGCGTTGAAGAACCTACGAAGTTTAGGCTCGGCCCCCACGCAAGAAGGAGGGCCACTAAGCAAGTATTTATAGAAGCTCCCAAAAACACTGAGCAAGCATCGGTGGAACCAGAGAAGACCTTGTAAAACTTACTTTGTATTAAATATAAGCCTTTCTGGAAGCTATCATATTGTTATGGTTGAATGTGTAAATAGATAGATATTTAATAAATCACTTAGTTACCTGCCTAAAAAGGTACAAATTTTTGTATTTTATGTTTTATTTCTGAATTTTCCTGCTGTTCATTTATGATTAAAAATTAAAATGACTTTGTAGCGTCTTAGCTTCAAATAGCGACATTGTTTTATATTATGTAAAGAGATTAAGATAAAAAACCACAAATCAAAAACTTAATTTATTTGTAAATATCAGGTCACGTTTTAAAATATTTTAACATCATTCGAACCTCAAAACATACGCATGTTCCTTCTGGACTGTATAAGGACAACACCCAACTATTCATGCCCATTTCCCTCATTGGTATAAAATTCACAGCTTTGTCAATCTTCTTCACGTCGAAATTATCAAAAACTGACACACCTTTGAATAATTTACATGACTTTAGATCCACTTTAATTTTCGTTGAAATAATTATTACGCGAGCTAAAATATTGTTACACGTCATACCTTTGCTGTCAATATTGTATCTTGGTATATCATTTCTAATGACTCCAGTTTTGAGTCTCCACAGATAACCAATTAAATTTTCTTTTATGTCTATTCTGCCTCTGATAACTGTTGCGTTGTCTTTTGAGTATGTAGTAAGGTTTGCGGAAATTCTTCTGTTTTTTTCATAATGCGGTTCGGGGTGTTCACACTGTGTCAAGCTGACTAAATTTGCCTGATACACACTCTGACATACTAAGATAAGTTGCATAACTCCGAACCAACACAGCAAGCAACGAATTCTCATATTGACAGTAGAAGAAAAACTGGCTCTAGTTAAAGTGGATAGCAAACAATACCGTGTCATTTGGAATAATCTATTCAAATAAACTAACGTGATCAAAATGGTAATGAGCGTACATACCTATACATGCATAAATATAACTTAAAAAGCCGGATGTTCATTGTCTAAATTGTTTAATGGCGTTTATAATAGTGTTTTTGCATCGACAATATCTTAAATGTCTAATCTGTATTTAACTGTGCTCGATTATGGTGAAAATTAGAGGTGGCCATAATATTTTCTGAATATTCCACATTCAGATACACTCTTGGGTTGGGAATAATAGTAAAAATTTATAGTAAATATTCATATATAACAAATTATAAATCGTTCTCAAGTACAACCGCGTTATCAAGATCGCAATTGACGTTTCATTCCTGTAAAAACAAAATGTCAAATGCGACCTTGAGTACGCTACTGTACTTGAAAAAGATCTATAACTATATACTTTAATATACACGAATTTTCAGTAAGTTATCTACGCTTAAGATTTAAAGGGTTAGTTAACAACTAAGAAGTCTAGAATTAATTTTTGTAATTCAAATAGGTATCACCACATTTTAGACCTAATAGTACAAACTGTGACTTTGAACACGGTCGATAAACTATATTTAATCGGCATCACGTTTTCTATTAGGTTTAGTAGACAGTGTTTTTGCGGCCGGCACTCAATCAAGACCCTTCGTCGCATGAGACGAATGGATCGAATCCTTAGCTGGGATAGAATGAGTATCCCTTGGAGTAGGTACCTAAGGAATGAAATACGATTGCCGTTTATCATTTGTACACTGGCCGCGTTTTACTTGGTGTGAAACCAAGTCAAATCTGCCGAATGTAGAGGTAAAATACGTTCGTATCTTCATAATGATATTGCGAACTTAAGCCATCAGACAATTGGTTCTGTATTTCTAAAATCGGTCTTAATCGATTTAAATATCAATATTGAAAGATACAGCGTAAACCACTAGTCGCTAAAGCAGCCAATGGAATGAATTAAGCGGCGGCCAAACTATTGGAAGTAATAATCGCTTCAATGTCCAACCTTAATAAATATTAAACTAACGCGTGAAGTAAAAACCGCAATGGATAGTAAAATATTCGATAACTGTTTTGTAAAAATTACAATGTGAATTTCAAAAATACCACCTGTAAATAAAAGAAATTAGCTTTAAAATAAACTACAGGTATTTTAATAAAGCTGAATACCTTTGAAACCTTTGAAATGTTTTTACTAGGTAATATGGCGCAACTAGGCATTTTTTGCATTTTCTATTAACGTTTTGCAGTACGAGTAGCGACGGTTGAAAGTGAATTGAATCGAGCAGAACACAAATTGATTCTGCAGAGCCAGTTTAGGGCGTGTAAGGTAGGTGAACCTATTTAATACTATCTGTGATAAATACATACAGACGGATGATATAGAGAAAACAAAGAGCGAGACAGAGAAATGGAGAGACCGTAGAAGGGAAATAAAATACAAACAAAAAACTAAGGTTGAGACAAATAATGCTCGTTAGTATTATTAGTGGTCGATAAACTAAGATTCCTGTAGCCCTAACATGACCGGCAAAGTTTAGCTAATCAGAGTTGATCTCTATGTGCGTCCCTTTCTAATGACACTAGTTTGATAGAGACGCAAGGGACAAATTAAATCTTGGCCGGTCATTATAGGGCCACTAATTACTTTTCTGACACCTTTTGAGCGTTAGAAGCGGCGCCATCTGCTTTAGTCATTAATGGTGATAAAATACAAAACTACCTGATTTTAAAGTTCAACTATCGATAGGGAGACTATCGACAGTTCGCAATCAATAGTGCAAACACTACATGGATGCATCGACACTGAAAGCCGGTCACGCCAATTGGACTACAAGAGCCTGTACAATAAAACTTAGAAACAACATGTTTGTCACATTGTTAGGGCTCCGTACATCAAAAGGAAAAACGGAACTCTTATAGGATCACTTTATTGTCCGTCTGTCTGTCTGTCTGTCTGTCTGTCTGTTAAGACCATTTTTCTCCAGAACGCGGAGGTATTGAGTTGAAATTAATATCATATACTCAGGTCTGCAGTTCCTAAGAGCCGTGAAAAAAATCAAACTTCTAAGTCAACGCAATCAAAAGATACGGCCGTTTATGCCGCATGTTTCATACATTTGCAAGACACTCAAAAACCTATGGGGTACTTCCCGTTGACCTAGAACTATGAAATTTGGCAAGAAGCAAGGTCCTACAGCACCAATCAAACGATAAATCTGAAAACCGTAAATTTGTAGTTAATAAACATAAAAAAAATATATTTTTGGTCTTGCAAAGCAAAAATGTGATACTAAATGTTCATGATGACGGAACCCTCGGTGCGCGAGTCTGACTCGCACTTGGCCGGTTTTTTTGTGTAAAATGCTCTACAATTATGTCAAATTGTAACACTTTTATTTTTTGTGGTACAGGGTTAACGCGTAGTGTCAACTTAAACAGTCTTAACTCACAGCCTATACAGGCAAAAAAGGTCATCTCCCCGTGAATAAGTGCGCGCACTTACTCATGTGGCACCCCTTAGATCCGGATTAATACATAATCACTATAAGTGGCTTGGAGTGATAAGACTCTGAATTCAATCTAGGGTTGCTACCTGTTATGTGTCAAGTAAACTGATACAATTAACTAAATGCCACTTGTTATACCCCGGTTTCCGAAAGCGAGTAAGTAATTGGTTTCTGAATATGTTATTTAATGTACCTGCAACTGTCAGAGGCAGTCTTCAGGGTCGATTATACAACGAATAGCATGATCAAGACAGTTGCAAAATTGCGGGGCAATTTCTGGGTTCATGCGAGATTCATCTCGTACGACAACAACTAACAAATACTTTAACGAGGTAAAATCATTGTTAATTTACCTCGACGTTTCGACCGTATTACAACTGCCGGGTCACGAGAAGACTGAAGTGGTCTTGTCGTGACCACGGCTGTTCTAAATTAACAATGATGTTATCGCTTTAAAGTCCCGTAGACATTATAAATACGTGTGAAAATCGCGTAAGCTTAAAATAATTTCTCAATGGTATCATCTCTATAGTGTTTTCTTGACAAATTACAGATTTTTTACTATTAGTTGCGTTAACTACGGATCAAACAAATGGACCCTAAGCCACTCTAAGCGGCCACGACGTTAGTGTAGACTCAGCCATTTAATCTCCGCCAGTCGGATCCAGTCGTTACTCCGAATTAAGTAGCAAAAAACAACATTGACTTTGCTGCAACAAGCTTAGTGCAATGGCTTCCTTTAAATTCCTTCTAAATTAACATATAAGTGGTTTGCGCTCCGTCCGGATGTTGACTCGGACCCGCGTCACACTAAATTAAATTAAAACAACCCGGTGATGAACTCAGGACTTGGTAATTTTAAGGGTATGAGAATCTGGTTAGTTTATGCGTTATTTTGTGTAAAGATCATTTTTAATTTGAAAAATGACATTTTTACTATGCTCTTAAGTGAATAAAAATTTATGTAGGGAGTTCATTTAATATTTCATTCATTTTCTTTTAATTTTGGACCGTAAACATGCGTTAATGCATGACAACTAAATAAAACAAGCAAAGCATCATAACAAAAGATTATATTTATATTTTTGTTATTGTCTAATGTTTAAAACGATAGATAGTACTGCAAATATTTATAATGTTTAATTTAAACGGCAGTTTTGAACTACAATAAAAACTTGCCTATTTACTCTTGCGACTGCTCCCTCCCTTGCAAGCCTCCTTTCCAGTTGTTCTTTGCGTTCAAATCCATGCGTTATTTTAAACATTTTTAATATGATATAAGAAATATATAAATTAATTAAAACACCACGTTTTTTCAACGTAGTAAGGTTATCAATTAGTAAAAGGGGCTATACCATACGGAAATACTATTTCTACCACAACACGTTCACGTTCGTAGGCGCCCAAGTGCTTCCAAGTCACTTGATAACTGTTCGCGAAATTACATCGGGATGTCCCCGGAGAGAATTAATTTTAGACCCCAATCAAACTTGTCCCAAGTTGCGTGGAGCCAGTTAGAGCCATATAGAGGTTGTAAGACGGCACACACAAGCCTCAAATGGGACCTTTATTGCCATTGGATCGTACCGTCCTAATGAAAGTGGCCAGTATTGTTTTGGTGGAATTGGAAACGGTTTTGTTGCAATCTTGAATTACTGTTTAAAAATAGAACAGCAGAAAAACAAACTCTTCTAAAATTAAATTAATCGTCATTGAATAATGTCATGTCACACTAGATTAGCAATCCACAAATAAACATGTCCCTCTAGCATGCAGAGCAAGACGCGGGAGTGGCGCTCTGTTATCACAGTGCAATAATTGAGATGCCACATTTCTATTCTGCGATCATTTTTTTGCGCTTCTGTAGGCACAATCAGTTCTGCTAATTGAAAAATCTATGATATTAATGCTTTGCCTCCTTTTAACGCTGAGTGCTTTCCGGAAGTAAGAGCGAGACAGAACTACTGGTTTATTTGCTCCGGGTGTGTAAGTCCAATGAAACGAGCAAAAATCAAGGGGCTTGCGACACACTCTATAACCGTCAACGTGTATTTGTGGCAGGTGTAATTCCTGGACCTAAGTTGAATAGAACATGGTGCTGGTTTTGAATGTTCAATCTAGTAAGTACATAGTTATAGTTCGTTAAAGTACTGTAGCAAACCATGATGTATGCATTCAAAAACATGCTTAGATGACCATGAAAGACAGAACTGTCTAGGTACCAGTTTGATTCATACATAGGCTACTACTGTAGAACCTTTCACAATAAACGTCATAATAACTTCTGAATAAATGTCATAATGCCTCAGTGATGACTGATGACATACTGCGCCAACATTTTAGAGTGGCCTATGAATGGCAATGTATGAAATTCTGGTAAACAGTGGATTTATAGTCTATTGCATCTATTTGTTATGTGAATCTGTTTTTTTTTTGTATCGTTTTCAATTGTATTTCAAACATAATATTTGTATTGTTCCTGAATAAATCATATCAATAACAATATCTGCAATGCATTGCAAAGGTCGTGGCCACAAGTAGATTTGCTGTGTGTTTTGACGCGGAGAAAACATTTGTATAGCCGCCGCGTGGTCGACGACTGGACGTGCGGTCGCCGAGAGGTGACTGCTGTAGTGTGAGGCAACAAACGTACAGATTCCTCTCTCTCATCGTGATCGTGTGGAGACCGCGCGGCAGGCGTGCTGAAGTTTTCGCCTCGGTAGGTGTCATTGTCGTGTTCCGCTTGAATTTCACAAACTACCCGCAAGTGTGAACAAGTGTTCATGTTCATTTTTACTCAGAGAATCGGTATACCAATACGCTAATTGTATCTGACGATTTATTCTAGGGCATATCCCGAAAGCTACTAATACATCACCTAGTACTTTAGGCCTTGACGTCGGCAAAGTTGTCTCACTGGAGTTGGACAAAATCCATACAAACCAAATAAGAAGAGATGTTTACATATTTTGTTGATCACTAGATTTCTTACAGATGTAAGCTTATATCTTGGGGTAGCTAGATGAAATTCTTTACAGGGATGAGTTCGTCTTCGCATGTTTTACATATTTCGTGTATAGTCGACCAAGTAATTGCTTGACCACTTTTGAACCCTACCCCTTTGTAATACGGTCGAAAAGTGGCCAAGGAATTTCTTGGTCGACTATACAATACAGAGTTTATATCAGTATTTCTTTTTCGTCATTATCATTATTGTCTTGGACAATCCCGATCCTGTAATTACAGATAGCTTTTAGACATTTTAATTATCAAAACAAATTCCAATAAAACCAATTTAATTATGCGTAAGTACCTCATTAGCGCTAATTATTTCTGTTTTAACGAAGCGCCGAAAAAAGTCCTTATTAAATTGAACGAGATCTATAAACGTATCTAAAATCAGATTGGGTGCAAATAATAAGGAAGATGAGGCTGTTATATAATGAGGAATGAGGAAAACTGCAGCAGAGCTAAAATTACCAAGCTAACTCTTAAAGCCTACTAACTGGAGTGCTGATAGGCTAGAGTCGAGAAATATCATAAGACTACATTAAGTGCCCGATAAAGTGTGTAGATTCTTAAATGGAAAAGATGAAACGAAAGATGAACTGGCACAGATCGACCCACTATAAGAAGAACTAATCACTCGGTTAATGTTACCAGACACTGGTGGATGCAGAAAGCGTGCGAACTTTTGCTACGGCTGGATGTCCTTGGGTTCTTTCGCGGACTGGACGCAGAAATAAAGAAAGGCAGCCCGCGAGATGGAGTGACGATTTGTCACGAGTGGCAGGAAAAAACTGGGTGCAGAAAACACACGACCGTACAACACGGAGAAAATTGGAAGATACCTATACCCAGCAGTGGGCAGACAAGGGTTGAAGAAGAAGAGATGTTCTTGGGCTGGACATCTACGAGTTGAAATGATATGAATGTTTATTTTTATAAAATAGGAAGGCAAACGATCAATTGCATCACCTGATGACAAGTGATCACCACCACCCATAGACACCTGCAACACCGAGGCGATTGCAGATGCTTTACCACCCCACAGGGCTAAGATGGAATACCTCTTGTGACAGTAATTTTACCGGCTGTCTTGCTCTCCACGCTGGAAAACAACAGTGCAAGTACTGCTGCTTAGCGGCTGTATTAGCGAGCAAGATGGTGGTAGAGATCCGGACGGATCCTGCTCAAGGTCCTTGCGTCTGCAAAACTTTATTAACTTGATAATGGCGATTGTAAGGCAACATAATAGGAGGATGGTACTTATATCTGTGCATTATCACGCTGTATAATGATAATGATGAGCACTGAATACCGTCATAACAATATTTAATAATCTTAATACGGACACAATTATGCCTTTTAATTACACTTAGCTTCAGAAATAAAAACAGAGTGCCTTATACAGTCAGTAGCCCAACTCTAGTACTCACTTCGCCATACTAACTGTATAGAAAAGTGGATACTTATGTCAGTGAACTCACCGTACCTAAATTCGTCGTAAATTCGTTCTGCAGTTCCGCGAAAAATAACCTTTTCAATGCAACATCAAATACGAAAAAGTCGCCACTCCATATCAAGCCTTTATTTTGCAAGTTGAACCTTTATATTGCACTCACTAAGGGATATATCCGTCATTGGCATTCAGCCTATAGTGACGGATATATCCTAAATAAAAACTGCTGTGCTTGATAATCTGTCCGAGCACAAAATACATAATGCCTACCCTGTATTGCATACAGAATACCCACGCACACTCCCGCACCAAAGTTAGATTAACGCTTGCTTGACTCTAAACTAACGAGTTTAGTATGGAGCGCACACATAAATGCATATGCAAAGATATATATATATATATCTTTGGTTGTGTGGTAGTACTTAGCAGCTATGCGGTTTTTGTATGTCGTGACATTGGTGTAGCCGCCCAAGCCCTAGTGAAAATGCTTAAGAGGAGTGTGAACCCAGCGCTCTCCATACAAACGGCGATAACGTTTTCCACCCTCTAAACCTCAACCTATGGCAATGATTTTTTGGTATGTTGTCATTATGTCTTGGAACTAGGTTTGTATATTTTGATTTTTTTAATATTCTTCATATATTTGTCAATATTTGGATTTTAGGAGTTTCATAAAAAACACAAAAGCGTCAATATTTTTAAAACTATTAAGAATTTAAAAAATCAAAACGTACAAACCTAGTTTCATATGTTAGGGTTTAGAGGGTGGAAAACGTTATCGCGGTTTGTATGGAGAGCGCTGAGTTCACACTCTTCTTAAGTGTATCACCTTCATAAAAACTTTTTGCACGTCTTGTTGCGTCCTAACCTGTAAAAGGGCGGTTATACGCGTGGCGGTCTTTAAACTACCCAAGAACAAAATTAGATGGTTAGAAATGAAACTGCTAGCGTAGTTAATTAAAGCGAAGATTTATCTTTCGGATACAACATTTAAGTGCTGATAATGGAGCTGACCGAGCTCCTCGTATAAACAGGAATGGTTGAAAAAGCCACGTTTTAATCTTGCCGGGCTTTTTAGGGCTCCGTATGTTGAATGAAAAACTAGAACCCTTACATCACTTTCTTGCCCGACCATCTGTTCGTTTGCTCGTCGAACCTTTGTCTCAGTAACACTAAAGTTAATGACTTGAAATGACTATTAAATACTAAAGTTTACGGTTACGAAATTTTAAAGTCAACGCAATTAATACATAAGGATATTTATGTAATATATTTTGACCGTTGCAAATAAAGGTATGATAATCTTTGGGGTACTTCGCGGCGACCCACGTCTTGAAATTTGGTACAAAGGGAATTTAGGAAATAAACCCAAAAAGTAAAACGAACGTAATCTTATTACATTATGAAAATCACTTGCTGTTCCATGCAAGTTATCATAGGAATTCGGAAAGCATTTTTCTTGTATGTAAGGTAACGGCCCTAGTCTTTGACATTGATCTAATAACTGTCGAGAACATACAGAAACATACGAGTAAAAAAGAGAGACAATGCTGTCAATTACTGGTTAAAATTATGTATAGTTGACCAAAAGATTGCTTTACTACTTCCCGATCTTATTACTAAGGGATATGGTTCAAAAGTGGTCAATCACTTGCTTGACAGTCGACTATACTACACGTGTCAAGCACTGGGACGGTTACCTTTATGAACGCTGTGTCTATTTAGTAAGAGATGATGTAAGGAACCCTCTTTACACGAATCCGACTCGTATTGACCAGCTTTTAATGAATACTCATACTTTCCTGAATGGAAAGTTCTACGAAAAATTAATTCTACGGCTGCCGGCTAGGGACAAACTATGTCGACATGACTAAAATATGAAAGAAAAAACCTTTTACTTAATAAAAATGTTTAAGGATATTAGATAAATAAAGGAATTACATTTTAAATATTTACTAATACTGTACTTTAAAGATTGATTTTGTCGATTAAAATTTATAAGACCTGCCTCGGAGCTCGGCAACAAAAAACAATTTTCAATACACTCTGCAAGTAATGATAGAACTAAATCGTTTTTGAAAGCGACAGCGTTTCTATTTGCACTTTAATTTGACATTCTCTGTCTTCACTTCCAAGCACTGCTTTAACTATTATCCCAGATTTGGTAGATCAGTTATTTGCCGTTTAACATGAAAAATAATAATTCCAAAAGCTTGTATAACGACCGTGCAATAGCCACATCTAGATGTTATCTCCAGCTCTAATTGTGAACGTTTTTAGTCCACCAATTTCAAAATTATTCCATTAAAATTTATATGTAACTGTCGACAAAATTTTCAACGAGTGTCCCGAGGGTCGCATTTAATTATGGCCTGTGTAAATCATGGCGCATTACGAGGTAATAAATCCTGGTCTCTGACCGCTTAGCGACGCTTTGCTAACCCCCCGCATGTGGTGAAAAACGTGCCGTTTTTCTTTTAAGACAAAGGCCAGGTCCAAATTAACCACTGAAGATATAAAACACTTTCGGAGAAAATGTTGAATGGTGCGGAAAAAATCACAGTGTTAGTAATTACCTTGCGAGTGTCAAAATGTTGCAATAATTATTATGTTTAAGCTTAATTTGTCAAGCAACTACGAAGCGAATAATATTTTATACTTCTCTGTATAAAATTGAGTTGTTTTACTATGATTTACAGTAATTATGGCTAGTTCTTTTGTTTCTTGTTAAAACTTATTTTTATAGTAACAAACAGGAAGATAAATATGTTCAAGTTTCTTATATCGTATGCAAAGGTTTAGTTAAATTAAAAAGCTAGCTCAAAGCACTTTCATAAATACAACTTGAACGCGCAATTGCAGTTGGAAGTTTCTCTATTCATTATCTTCGCGCTAGGTTGCATTTCAAGAAAAAGTCCTTTATGGCACTGTTGCAACGACGCAACGCTACATTAAACTGTTCAACTGCTTGCTTCAAAACCAATACGTTTGTATAAGGATAGTTCAAGCTAAAATAAGGTTTTCAATACCTAAAAAATATTTATACGAAAAATAACCAACGATAAGTTAAGCCTTGCCAGAAGTTTACACAACTCAAGTATTCGGCTTCAGAAACACAAATAGGTACGTTATTACAAGTTGTTATTAAGCTGGCTTCGCTCGTTGTCTATTTCCGATTTTAATTTTGCAAGCTTTGGCTTTTCAAAATGTAAATCAGTCCTTGTTTAGTCTTCTTAGTAAACATATATTTATACTAATTTTGTATTCTAACAACGAAGGATCAAAGTAAGTATATAAAAGATGAGACATCAAAACGCTTACATAGACTGCTAAAACATAACTCTTCCTTGGCTTTGCCATAGGCGGGTAAGAAATTGACATCAAAATGCCGTTCTTAAATGAGACAAAGTTTTTAAAAGAATTCTTTAGACACGGATCCCGTTTGCTCGATATGAAATGAAATGAAATAAAAATAATTTGCCATGGCCGTGGGGTACCGGCTTAGAATAGTACCTCCCCATCTCTTCCCAAGGGTGCCGTAAAAACCGGCTAAGGGATTTTCTTCTCCAGAAGGTGGGCAGCAGCGCCTTCTGCTCGACACGTAAATACTGCGCTCGCCAACCCGCTTGCCAAGCGTGGTGAGTATGGCAAAACCCCCCTATGGAGGAGGCCTATGTTCAATAGTGGACTTCTTGTGGCTGAGATGATGAAAAATAATTTAATCCAGAACAATTAGTACCGTATCCATGCTGTGAAAACATATTAATAAAATAAAATAAAATAAAATAAAATACCTAATTGCAATATAATAATAATAATATAAGATTAAAGTTTTGGACCCCTCTAAAACGAGCAAGCACGGTCGTATATCCTTGTCACTTAATCATCTTACTAGGATCATCAAAAAAGTAGCAGAAATAAATGAGCTCGCTTGCGAAAGCAATAGTGCGTTACGATATGTCACATATACGCGTTCTATTTTCATCTAAACTCCAACGACATCTATTCAGGAATAGGATTTTGAGTATAGTTTACTAATCTTGGTGACAATTACATACCTACTAATAATTCGCTGAAAACTCGTTCAAAACATGCATAAAAAATAATACGCAAAATAAAAAGAGATCCCATTAGAAACATTATGAGATAATATGTCAAGCCTGGAAACTGTTTCACCATATCAGCTTTGAGATCTCTTATTGTGCCAAATCTGCTGGCAACTCGAAGCAGTCAGGCTCCATGAGGATTTATTACGATGCAAGGATAGATTCACCGAGATACATCCTCACGCCGCGTAATCGCCAGAATAGAAAAATATTTTTGTAATAAACTAACGAGCCACCCCGGCTTTGCACAGATACAATTCGGATGTAATGTAAAAACCTTCTCTAAAAAAATCTCTAAATGACAGTGGAAACCGTATCAAAATCCGTTGTGCGGTTTAGAAGAAGAAGGCGCCCAAAGATACACCATATGAATTTAGGACAGATAGGAACGGTTAGCGACTTTATATTCCTCGACTTCGCACAATTACAATCGGGATGTAATGTATAGTCGACTAAGAAATTGCTTGACCACTTTTCGACCGTATTACAAAGGGTTAAGGTTTAAAAATGGTCAAGCAATTACTTGCTGGACTATAAATAAAACCTTTCGTAATAAAATCTTTTTTTTACTCTAAGATTTTACTTTATACTGATAAAGAAAAGAGGATAAAGATAATATTAAATAAAGTCAGATTAAGATGTCACCAGTAGCTAGCCAAACTTAGCACTAAAAGAAAAATCTATTTTTAAGCAAAACGGTTTCGGTTAAGGAATATTTTCCAGGAATGTTCTTAATGGGATTTTTAATTTTAGGTAAAATTATATTCACAGCTGGTGTGACGTATTTACTAGGAGTTCATTAAGTCTCTGAAGGCATTAAAATAAGCACAACACGCAAAAACATGAAAATAGGTACCTTAAGTGCGGACGATGGCGGATAACGGACCTTAATTAGTTGTCAAATGCTACTGAGTCGCAATTAGCAAAGCTATTTAACTTTTACCGACGTAATCTACTTTTTTTATATTTTTAGTAGTCCTTTCGAAAAGTATACTTTAGGTATGGCTATACATACAAATATAAAAAAAAAAACTACTGACTTGTAAATAAACGCACCGACAATACAGCTATGTGTTACAACCTTGAAATAAAGGTCCTCTATATTATAATACTTTAAAAAAATGATTTTGTGAAAACACACCTGTTTCACCCCTTCAAGGATGGAACGGGGGTATTTTTATGAATAATATACATTTCATTAATTGTGTTAAAGACTTGCATTTATAATGATTGTAAAGGTTAAATTCGTGTTCTTTGCCCCATTTGCCGTCATCTACTTAAGTACTTACTTTTAACATTAAGAAGTAAGAACGGTGCAATAATTTTGTATTTTATTAGCTATGAAAAGGACCCCCATTAAGTAGTGCCTCGTACAACGGACAGTCCATAGTACTTTTCTCTAAGGCAGTGTATCCAAAGTTGAAAATGAAAGAGTATTTATCGACTAAAGAGTGGTACCTGCTTACCTATTATTAGTTATTGCATTTCTGGCTCCTGAGCTAGCATGTGTGGTATAGGAGCCAGGTATATTTATTACGTTAATACTTACTTAACCTGTCCGATCCTGAATGGAAAACTTAAAGAGATATAAGGACCTTAAATCATTTATGTTTTTTGTACAATGAAGGATTTACATTCATACATACAATCTTGTAGTAAATATTTATTTTGTTAAGGCGTTACTTTGCGAAAGTTCTTATTAACAAATTGGAACAAGATATCTGGCACGTAAAGACATACAAAAATATCTACAGTGTGTAGTTTTTTTGTTATAAAGGTAATTTCTCCAAGACACTAGCATATTAACTCAAACTGTTTTTGAGATAGTAAACAATTTAATTTAACCAGTTATGCACGTTAAACTAGTAAACAAGTTGCCTTATTTATAACCAAGTTTGCTTTTTAAAGTTTTTTAATTAGGAGACAAAATTGACAGGTACTTTATATGGTAAAAGTAAAAAATGTATGTGATTAAATGTTAGTTTAGTCTCTGGGTTAAAAAACAGACTATCAGTAAAAACCTTTCGATTGTGCGGGTTCGTTTAATGTTACCTTGTTTTTTATGTGTCACGTTAGTGTGACAATAGTTGAAATACTGTCATACTTGACACTAGCTTTTGTGTCCTAACGAAAGAGGACCTCATAATATAATAACCATCAATTTAATATTCATTTAAGTATTTAAGTAAAGTTTTTTGTATATTTACCAGGTACTATCAGTGAATGTTTTTTTAAGTGAATGAGCTAAGCAATATGTCGAAGTTTAGGCACATTCAAAAAACGCAGTGTATAGTCCATTCCCCAGGGTGTCACGAGTAAAAATTTATGAACAAAGTATTTAATGTATAAAGAATAAAACATGCCATCGTGAACACGTCTTAAGAAAAATACGGCATGTTAAAAAGAGTTGTAAAAAAGCTTTCAAGCTCCCTGCGATCTCAGTAAGGACCTAAATTTCGTTCGTACCATATTTAAACTTGGCTTTTACTATACCTAACCTACATACTTAAGAGGCAGAACATTTATTCCATAATTCCGTTTTATAGTCGTCCGCGCTATGAGCAACACTTTTAAATAACGATACAATAAAATACCTACTCCTTGAGAACTTGAACTCTGATTTGACGACCAATTTGACTATTGAACGATGGTGAACAACCAAAATGATGATGCAACCAAAGTTCTTCAAGATCTCGCGCGTATTTTCTGAAGGAATAATGTATTTATGTAAATATGTATGTATGTAAATTCTTTATTGTACAAAAACAACTGACATCAAGGGCTTGTTCATTTTTTTTTACGGCATGCGAGAGATATATGTGATCAGTAAAAAATAACTTACATGATTACCAGTTTTTCTCCAATGTCAATATTGGATTAAACTTTTTTTTTGTTCGATGTGGTTTTTGCGCACGGCACTTTGCCAAAAAAGTTAATTTATCGGCTTGTTTTTCTAGTAGCTGTAAGTACATTTGACCTATGTTCAACTGGCGACAATAAAACATCCTAAACGCAAATCTACCTAACTTCAAATGTAGATGAAAAATACTTATGCAAGTCTTAAAAAGATTAATGAGGACAAAATAAAACATAAAACTATAACTTAAACCCACAATAGAACAATATTACTTCACTCATCAAACATAATTAAGTACATGCTCTATTTATAAACCGGATCTGTTATTCCAAAGCAAGTACGTTAGTACACGGTTAACCAAAGTTTGCTTTAGAAAATCATATTTCACAACGACGAGTTGATATTAAACCCTCTGGACTAGATAAAGGAGAAAATTGATAATTTATATGGTGTGGCAAGATTTTCTTCTTTTAATCAGATAAAATCACTTCATAATTTATTACTCCATTAGTCAAAATAGAAATATATATTTGCCAGAATATACTTAGATACAATAAAGGTACAAGGGATACTCGTAAAATTGTAAGCGTAGTGAAGCATTCTGTCAAAAAAAAGTAAATTTTCAAAATCAAAAAACCTAACTGTGTAAAAAGTAAATCAAAACTGAAAAGACTAAAACAAGACCAGTAGTCTGAAGTTCTGTTAAGTAATGTTGAATACCTACACCATTGCAATAGTTTCATGAACTTCAACAGCCGGGATTCGTCGGTTTTCGTCGGTTTGTAGTTTTTTTTGTAAATCGAGCTGGGGCTATCAGCCCGCACACACTGTATTACTCCTGAAAATAAAAGATTCCCGTAGATTTATGCTGCTAGCACTTATTGAGCCACAGCCTCCTTTATAGTACACTCAAGGTTATAAATTTTATACTATGCATAATTATAAAGGTGTTCACTTTTCACTTTACTCTATTGCCTTAAGAGGAGTGTGAACCCAGCCCCAAAAAGTGCTCCCCATACAAACGGCGATGACGTTTTCCACCCTCTAAACCTTAACTTATGGCAATGGTTTTTTGGTATCTTGTCATTATGCCGTAGAATTAGGTTTGTATGTTTTGATTTTAGAGAGAGATAAAACTTTTTCACTTTCACACTAGAACGTCTTACGAGTATATATTGTAAGTTTTATGGTACGCAGAAAGAATTCCTTTATTTAAGTGTTTCTTTTATCTTAAATAGGTAGGTACCGATAATGTACGTCGTAAGTACGACAGTGACAGTTTAATCTAAAAGAAAAAATCTAAATGATAGGACAAACAGCAACAACCTATCTTTCCATTAAAGAGAGAACTGAGAGACAGATCAGAGAGAACAGAGAGATAGATAATTATCTATGCTCTATATCAACTTCATAGTGCATGTTACATGCCTCCCTTTCGAAAAATGTCACCTTCCCTCCGTTTCGACTTTAACGGTCACTTTGTGCCTTTGACTGCACACAAATACAATTAATTGTTGTAAATTTCAGTGCGATTGCGAGTGTACAGCTGAAACTACAACAACAGTGCAATAAATTTGGGGTTGTCGCTTCAGACGACAGAAACTAAATGAGTTTATCTACTATTTTTGTTCACAGTAAAAGTTAGCACAAGATTGGTTTTGTGAACATAAATAAACGTATTCCAGTACTTTAGCTAGAACATAAGTACCTATTACGGTACTGCAAAAAAGCCCATAAATATTAGAATGGGTAAGACAAAGGACAAAAGACAGTTTTAAAAAACTTTATATTTTTGAAATTGGAACACATCAAAAGGGAAATTACCTACTTAACGGCTCGTTTATCTTTTCATTAGTTCGAAAATTAAACCGCGTTGCGACAAACACGGTCATAAGGGGGTTATTCTCGTCACCGTAGTCGCCTTTATTTGAGAAAAGCGATCAAACTGTGCAGCAGTAGGAGTGCAATTTAAGGACCCTCTTGTTGGTGACCCAATCCTCTCAAGGAATTCTCAAAATGTTCCGAAGGCAAAGTATGTGGAATGTGTTAATCGGACATTCCTTTTTTGGCTAAATTACATCCCGACTTCGTATGAGATACTACTAAAGTTTTTGATGGGCCGTACACAAAGAAGGTAGATGGATGTTAATATTTTGTAGTAACCCTCGGTGTACTAGTCCGACTTGTAGTTGACAGCTTTTCTAATGCCATACAGTGAACAAGTTAAGGCGCATAGTTACTTGCTTATGATCAAACTATCTTCCGCCCTTGCATCACACACTGTGTTAATTGTATACCTATGCTACTTAAATAGTTTAAAGAAAGAATATGCGTATTCAGCTTAAAACTAGACACAAAGATAAAACATAAAGACAACTTAACTGAACTTAAAACTAAAAACCTTATATTTAAATCTGCACCTAAAACCTAAACCTATCGGGTGACGTCATGTATAGCCAACATGCGTGTTAAGTGTGGCCGTATGGGCATAAATCCCTTCGCCTTTCTTTTTTTTAACCAAATCAGAAAATAAAATAAAAATGTCACTGACAGAACGTCAAAATACATGCTTGCTCAACCAACTAGAGTTTATTTCCCAGAACTCTTCTTCTGAAGTTTCCTCCTCGTGTGCCCAAGTGCTGCGGTTCCCTTATGGACTCTTCCGAGGGAAGAGCAGTGCTTAGGCCGGTGCACCCTGGGCATCGGTCAATGATTTTCTTGCCTTTATGGTTGGATATCATTGGCCAATGGCTAATAACCCGACGGAAGGGGGTCTTTTGACTCGAACCGTACAATTGCATTGTATATACTGACATTGGCACAAGCCTCGTGGCCGCCATTAAAGAAAAAAAGAATACCTAATAGCATCTGCTTGAGCGAAATACTGTAGCGTGCTTTTGTGCCATTTAATAGTATGTATCTTCCTGACCGTAACGGGCATTTTACAGCCAAATGAAGCACGCTAATGGCTTGTCCACAGTGTAGTTTATTTGCCCTGCTTTGGCCTGCTTGTGTGTGCATCAATCAGGCATTCATTCGCTACCATTCATGCGTTTGATTGAAAGCCTAATAAGCTAAGCTCGACTTATTTACAAATTGTGTGCACATCGTGCACATGGTTTAAGCAAAATAAGTTCATGTTCTTCTTAATATAATATTTAATTTAAATGTGGCAATAAAATACAATGTTCTTTTTTACCTTTACTTACCCCTGGAGTGGTTATATGTTTTGGTCACTGACCTATAAATAATGGACTTCTAGTCAGCGTTTAAAAAATGATCTCAAAAGTCGAACAAAAAGTCAAATAAATCGACAATCGCTCGCGCTGTCAGTCAGTCGGCCTGACGGCGCTGCTGTCAATAATAGTATTGACAGCAACGCTGTCGGTCCAACTATTTTATAAAAAAACCTATTCGCAACGAAACTTAATAAATTATTATTTTATGCAGTTACACTTAAAATTGTGAATCCAATGACTATAACTGGTAAACTAATAATTTGCAATTGTGACATTATTGGCGTCAACCTGTAATCTCATGTCGGGCCGTTTTTCTGCTATCATTTAGTATGACACTGTACATCCATGTATTATAATATCATTGGTTTTAGTGCAGTAGTGTTTTAGCAACAGAATG
The DNA here is from genome assembly GCA_963691745.1 of Ditula angustiorana. NCBI lineage: Eukaryota > Metazoa > Arthropoda > Insecta > Lepidoptera > Tortricidae > Ditula > Ditula angustiorana. Next base: position 9,927,827 of record OY829482.1, on the reverse strand, counting down.
GATATAATTACTACATAAAGTTATGCAGATGTTGTTTTTAACAGCTTAGTCGTAAATTACCAAAAATACATATAATAGACAAACTTGTTCCTTTAAGCCTAAAAGGGATAATTTTGCTTTAAAGTTTAAAGGATTATTACTGATTTTGGTTTATTACCTCGCTTGTGTTAACAAAACTCGATTGAAAACACCCACGTGTTTAACTTTAGGGATGAGGGCTATAATTACGAACAAGTTTAATTACTGTGTGTTTGATTCGTTTACTTTCATTTCATTTGAATACTGTCAGCGTAATCCCGATGTCGACACTAACTCCTTTATGTTTTATTAACTCAAGTTAACTTTGTACAGATAATCGTCTTACAACTCCTCAATGTTTAATCTGAAGCCAGCACTGAAAATGGAAGTGTTAAGTAAACTTTCTGTAAACTTTGCCGATCAGTCCCAATTTGACCGTAATCCACGATCTAGGGGATGCGCAAGTGGTTCCGTCCATTCCAGAAGCTCATATAAATAAATAAATATTAAATATATAAGGTCTGTAAGGTAATTGTCTATGGGCCTTTGTAGCCTGAGAATAAATGATTTTATATATATATATATATTATATATACTAAAGACTCGCCCCGGCTTCGTACGGGTACAATCGAGATGTAATGTGAATAAAAACCTTCTCTAAAAAAAAAGTTTTAAATGACAGTAAATAAGGCATCAAAATCCGTTGCGTGGTTAAGACTGTGTGTCTAGATTAATAAAAAAATTACCCCATTAAACAAACTTTTCCTAACTTTTCCAGCTTTGTTTTACGAAAACAAGACACTTAGGATTAAGTATATTCACCAATAATGTACATTATATTTAACAGTTTAGTAATAGGAGTTGGGTGCAGAAGGCCAGTTACGTTCTTTCAGTATGGTCTATATCCAACAGAAGATGTTTTCCAGCTGATGAATAAGTCGAATGAATGACGACCTAACTTATTACAGGGCATAATTTAGCGGAGATCTTTGTTAATAATTAATTTGGGCTCCTGTTGAATAATCCAAAAGGTCACATCGGCACAGAGGTTGACGACTTGGTCTGAGGGAAACATGCGTTAAGTCTTAAGTACTTTACAGTGTTTATTTACAATGTTAGTGTCCTGTTTTACAGTCTTGAGATTTATTATGTTTTCCTGACTCTCCAAATCTCCAATTAGATTACAATCCGATGCTACTTATTCACATAAATGGCTGAGCCACACCGGATGCATATGTAGCTGCTTTGGTAGAGTTGCGTTACGCATGCGTAACACATGCACTATGTACGCAGCTCTACGAAGTTACGCAACCGCACGGAAACGGTGTAACCTGGCACTAAAATAGAGCACACAGAACAACACACTTTCGCATTTATAATTTAATATAAGTTGGATAGGGAGTAGGGAAGAACCAGTTATTTAAATTCATAGAACCATAATAATTTGTCCAAACTTTTATTTCATTTTTGATACACATTGGACCGGTACGACACGACGTTTACCAACGCTATAATTTATTGTTTATTGTATAATAATGGAATCATTAGGTAATAAATAATTAGTAATTAGCTATATTTGATTATTGATTGATTACTTTTTCTTATGATGCATGTCATTTGATGGGAAGTGTGACCGCCAATGGAATCCACCGACCCCAAAAGAATCGCTGATCCGTTGCCAGACTGCAGTTCCAAACCCTCTAGGAGCTTCCTGATTTCTCATTGCAAGAAATGTACAAAAATGTACTTGCTTTAATTTCAACCAATCTGAAGTCACTTAATAAACAATATCTGTTTACATATGGAAGTATTTCAAGCAAGCAAAGTGGTCTTCGACAACGTCATTCAAATGCCATTTTCCTTATTCCTAGAAGGGACGTGAGCTGCTTTTGACTATGTGATTTTTTATTAACCAATTTGCATTAAATATACATGTTCCTTAATGGAACGTAAGACTTGATATGTCTTCTCCACAATGATATTATTTTCCCAAGTGAAATAAGGTTTCAGCAGAAATTGGTGAATACCTAATGGTAAGCAACAAATCACTTTATACCTTGCTTCAAATTGGTTTTGTTCCACATACGCGTTTTTTCTGAATGTATACATTTCGTATAGAAAAGTAAGACTCGGAAAAGTTTTATTTAAATATACTGACAAACTGTCAGCTTTTCGTTACAAAAAAAAGACAGAAGTGTAACTGCTTATCTGATATTTTTTTGGTCTGACATGTAAATATTACCTATATCAAGGTTCATGAATACTATGGTGTCATAGTAGAATTTGTGAAACGCGTCACATGGTAGGTACCGAAATAATGTAGGCATGTACTCATGTTCAGGGAAACCCAAATGAACACTCAATTAAGTCAGGTTTTGTATCCCAATGTCATAATTTTTTGTAAACCCAAGCTTAAGGATAGATGTAAATAGTTTAAGAAGTGTCAAAAACATGCATTTTATCCAGATTCTTAAAATGCAAAGGAAACATTTAATTTTAACATAACTTTAATTCAGGTTGCTCAAAATGCTTACATATTTTATTTTATTTTTATATTAGTCTATAAGGTATTTATTGTATGGATCTTGTTACCTGAAACAAAGTTTTTAATAATAATAAGAGCCCTGCCTTTCTGCCGGCGGCACTCTAGGTTAGGCTTTTATAATGTTTCTATATTTTGTATTGATATTGTTTTATTACGTTTAATAAAAATATTGTAAAAGCCTAGCCTAAGATTTTAAATAAATATACAACGCAAATATATTTTTTTTTCAGAACGCCTTCCCTTCTTTGATTTGTTACTTGTACAACTGCCATAACATAGTTTTCTCATAAGTTGATGGTATGCGCATATTCTATTACTCGGCCCAAATTCATCAAAGCATCAAGCCAAGTTCCTGCGGCCAGCTAGCGACGATACCCAATATACCCCCACAGGATCCTAGCTGCCTGAATAGTCGATGATAACGTAAGTTTGCTGTAAGTACTCACTTGAATTAACGAGATAAGGGAGCTAGGGATACGTGTGAGATACTCATGGGCGATAAAAGCTAAACTATGATGACTACGATGTTCTGCTGTAACCATGATGGAATAGGCGTTATGTTACGATTGGGATCTATTTGGATTAAAATGTACGGCTCATAAAATGGCATACGAAACTTAAAATATAACGAACAGGTAGGTACAGATATTTTCGAATTCTTTGAATGGTTTTCAAGGAATTACAGTACTACAGTTAAATTTGAACAACGTAGAACTTGGAATACTCCGCCGTCTTCTAGTTTCTTTAGATTTCATTTGATTTTAAACCCGTGAATAATGCACCCTTTATTTTGAAATGTATAAATCGAATTAAATGTGTAAACAATCAAAATTGCCATCGTTATATTTAAAGCGGAATTCTGTCAAAAACTTTAATTCAATTAACGAAAGATAAAGCGAAAATTTTATAGCAGAAAATTTAAAGCTTGCGACAGATTTTGATGTCTCATTTATTATTTTTCGTTTGCTTTCGTAACTTTGATTAAAAATATTGCCCGTGAACGCCAGAAGGCTTTTCCGCTGATGTTATTCTTGAACATTTTTTTCTTTCAAATTAGTTCCGAGGTTTGGTCAAGACTTTGTTTTTGTTTCTTTTTCAGTTACTTAATAATTTGTCAAATTATCACAATTAGTTATTTTTACATACATCAACGGTAACGGTCCCAGTCATCGACAGTGATCCACATTTTGACAAGAAGATACAGAAACTTACAAGTAAATACGAGAGAGAATAATGTCAACTACTAGTAAAAACAATGACCTACGCGCAGCAAACACTGCAACTGGTACAATTAACGTTATAATACCTAACTAAAACTAAATTTAAACTATCGAGGTGTTCACACATAGATTTGCATATAATGATACTTTTTAAACATCGGGGATACCAAAACAAGTACTTTGCGCGATAAAATCCTTCGCGATTTATAGCGGAACAATATATTATTTACATCAACACCTATATTATAACATTTTTTGTCGTTTCTTTATTTTAGGCACGCTTTTGATTCGACAGAAGTTATTACATTGGAGTGACTGCTATTTGCTCTTTGAAACCCTTCTGACAGAATAACCAGGCCAACACGACCATGGGTATACAAATTGTTGAAGTGTACTCGTTTCTCCACGATGTTTTCTTTCATCTTACGGCCGTTGTCTTCTTTTTTATCTTCCTTACACAGTATAAAATTAAGTTCTTTCCTCATATCTTTGGCCAGTTACTTCTCATAAACCACACAACGGATTTTGATACGGTTACACTGTAATTTAGAGATTTTATACGGAAGGTTTTTAGCCACATTACGTCCTACATAATTGTCCCCGTACGAAGTTGGGACAGGTCGCTAGTTTTTTTTTATGACATAGGAAGGCAAACAAGCAAGTGAGTCACCTGATGGTAAGTGTTCACCACCGCCTATAGACACCCGCAACATCAAAGAGATTAGCGGCAGGATTAGCGAGCAAGATGGTGGTAGCGATCCGGACGGACCTTGCACAAGGTCCTACCACCCGCAAAATTTACTAAATTGTTAGATAATTGCGTAATTTACGTATTTGTTAAAATACATATTGAGACAACGCAACCTTGACCTAACTAGCTGCCTCCCTCAGCCACTTGGTCGTAGTTATAGATATTTCTGAAGTATGAACGCGTTCTGAAATTTCGATAGGTGATCTTGAAATCTGCTGTATGTATGTACTTATGAACAATTTATAATTACTGGCCTGAGCCACGAAGCTACCAACGCTCTATTTCTAGTACTTTAAATAACACTAATTAATGAGAATTTAATACTTTTATTCAAAAATAAGCACCATTGAAATGACGACACAATATTTCATTTCAGTCCTGACGCTTTCCCCAATTCGCACCAAATTAAAATCTAAATTTTACTAAAATGTCGCTAATAGAAAAAGTTACTGGAATGCATTAAATTATTTTCCTTTTCTCTTTTCAACTCTACAAGAGTTTTATTTCTGCTATTGGAAATTCTGAATTTGTCCTTTGTTCAAAAGCAATCAAAGTGGTTTGCTTCGTTTGTTTAACGTTTTTAAAAAGATTCAACTAGCAAGATTTAGGACAGTAAGGTATTCAATGGTTCTTTGTTCTTTTATACGACACAGGAAGGAAAGCGAGCAAGTGGGTCACCTGATGGTAAGTGATCGCCACCGCCCATAGACACCCGCAACATCAAAGGGATTGCAGATGTGTTGCCAACCCAGAGGACTAAGGTGGAATACCTCTTGTGCCAGTAATTGCACCGGTATTGGGGCGGCACATTTATTATTTAAGTGACGTGTATTTACTCGCATATAGGTAACAGAAACAAGCACTTAGCCTTATCACTTTAACACTAGTTACAAGACCTTTAAATTAAAATACTTTGTAATGACAACACAAAAAAAAATTAGGGTGATGGCATGACTTGAAACTGCAACATCAGCATTCCGTGCCTTGCGTTTTTCCAGTTTCGCCACATTACCGCTCTGCTCGCCAAACTGGCAAAACGCAAGGCACAGAATGCTGATGTTGCATGTTCAAGTCCTGCCATTACCCTATATTTTCTTTGTGCTGTCATTACATAGCATTTTAATTTAATAATTTGAATGCTAAACATTTAAAAATAAAAATCGAAAGAAATTTCGGTTACAAAAGTTTAAGACCTTTAAATTATAATTAGTCATACTGCCGACGGCAAGTTGTAAAACTAAAATTTACATAAGTTATTTTGTAGTCACACATCTCTCACATAACGATTCAGTGAATAAAAGAAATATTATTATAATTCTAATAAGCACTAACAAACCGGAACAAATTCTCTTACTACTGCGAGAAACCAATGCTGTGCACTTACAAAATAGCTTCGTCTGTGGGACATGCACATTTTTTATGCAAAAACCTACCCCCGCTTCCACGCGAAACAACATTTATCACACAAACTCAACTATAAACCATTACCACTTAACACTAAAACTACATGATCTGCGCTCGTTTCGCCTTTATGCGAGGCATTATCCGGAGCAAGTAGTACGACGAATAATGACTGAATGTATTAACTATTAAAGTAATGTTTAAATTTCACAAACCCTAGTGATCTGACGGTATGCATAACCTATTTGCCATTCGATTCGTATACAGCGAGTGTGAACTGTCGATGTCCCAGCGACCTCTACCTCCATAAAGCGGTTTACGATGCATACCAAATATTCTAAAGGGTCCAAATACTATCGAATCGACGCCTAAACGGCAATGACGCCATTCCCTCGATGCAATTTTATGGTTTTATTAACAGGAGATTCTACATAATAATAGCAAAATTCAGACCTCACAAATAAGATTTATTTTTATCTTTTTAGAAAATAACAAACAGGTCATGGATAAGTTTATCTGGCTTGATTTCAAGATATTTGTATGAGTTGTTTGTGAGCAGGACTTCAATCATATTTTGTATGAATTATGACAACATTGTAATCGACATTTCCAAGTATATTTTTTCTTTTTTGAGAACTTTCTGTAACTTAATTGCCAATCCCCATGCATATTTACGCCGGTGAACACTATCTAAAACTGCGAAACATTCAATACGGAAAATCTTCAAAATTTTCCGAGAACATTTCCTCCTTTTCTAGAACTCTCTGCAACTTCTCCATTTCTAAATCAATGTCATTATAAACACCGAGCATTGAGATAAAGTCTGGTGACGTTGACAGTTTACAGTGACCTTTGCCAGCATAATATACCCTTTACACTTCGTTGACGTCACAAAAGAAGTTTCAAATACCTAGTTCGTACCAGAGTTGTCACGTCCGCTCTAATCCGATACGATCCTGCATGGAGCAAATACGAGACTTGGCGCTTGAACTTGCTTAATTTAACAGAAATAGCTTTTCGATAGCGCTTTAAGAATATCGATAGCGCTTTAAGAATTTCGATATCGGGTATAAAAGTAAAAAAAAAGTGGGATGTTTTTAGAAAAATGCTTAAGTTTGCACATATTATTTGAAAGTTTGGAAGAGAAGAAATGTATTAAAAATCATATTAAGTACGAGCATTATGAGTCCAAAATTATTATGACCGAATAAACCATTAAGCTACCATTACTTGGGTTTGAACCTCTAAATTTTTCGATATTCATACGAAAATTAATTTGAAATTTACCATTTTATGGAGTTCGGGCCGCTGGGGTACTAGGGATGACAAATACAATTGCATTAACAAGTGATTATAATCTTAGAAAAAGAAAATTAATAAGAATGGATTAGGAAAACAAATAATGTGTGTACTTAAACGAGTTTACTTACTTCATTGCGTGAGCTTTGAAGCTTTTAAAGTTCCGTGCCATAAATAACCAACTGTCTTATTTCGGAAGTGAGGAAACCCAACGTAATCCCATTGATGTAGTGCGAAGATTTCACTTGTCGCTTTGATAAAAAATAACGTTACATTAACTGAAACATATCGTCGAAAGCCTTTCGGTCTGGACTTTACGTTTATTTTTACAAAGGTGGAATTGTTTCGCACAGATTCTCCGAAACTGGGTTCTGTTAAACTCTTTTTAGCTGGACAAAACAGGCGTAGCCAAAATTTGCTTCTGAGAAGAACAAACGCAAAGAAAATCGTTTAAATATAAAAATGTCGCGATACCATGAAACAAAGTTTTATTTTAATTTTCAAAAAAATATCACGTTCTAATTAAATGTAAATGAAAAATGATAGGGCAAGTAAGTCACTTTAAGTATCTAATTTTGGCTATGTTCTTAAACCCTTATTCATAAAAGTTTAGCAACCTCTTAACTAAAATTTGTATTGTTCTTTTTATTCAAAAGCAAACGTCACAATGTCAGATAATGACAAACCTGTTATAAATAGGCTGCTAAAAACATAACCCTTCCTTTTGGCTTTGCCGTAGTCGGGTAAAAAATAAAAATAAAAATAATTTACTAAGCGTTTAAGACAAGTATAAGGAGGTGAGGCTTGTGCAGACATTGAAAATCAATTAGATCGATTAATATTCAAAAACAATAGCACTCGAGAAAAAAATTGCAATGTTTTAATTACTTCAATGAACATTGGTCTGGTTTCCCTGACTGGATTGAGCTGATGCGCAAAAATAAAAACTTAATCAATCAATCTTCCTTATTGACTTTCAGAAATTAGCTGTGTCACAGGAAATATCATCTGCTTAAAATAACAAATGGCATGAAAAGAACGATTGGTTGAACAATTGGTTTGAGTAACATTTAATAAGTTAAAACAGCCAAGAAGCAAGAAGGAGCTTCAGTAACTACTACATTTTCAAGCACTAAGCACAGATTAATCATAGCGATCTAGTATTGGCACAGAATAAACAATAGTACTAAACGTACAGAAACTTGTCTTTTACGACCGCGATTAAACGTATTCCAACTTTATTAACACGCAAAAAAATTCATATTACTTCATACACATTAAGCCAGGCAGCGCGAGTCAAAAGGAATGCGCCGCCCGCGCCCGCCTTTCCCTCGCTACACCCGGTGACACGTTAGGGTTGCGCGGCATTCGTTTTCTATAACACTGACACGGCGGAGCAAGCAAGCGGGCGCGCGGCGAGCCGACAACCTACTGCGATTTGCCTAAGCCATAGGTAAGGTGGTCGAGCGTACCTACAGTGCGGAGAGGAACCCCCCTGGTATTGGATCACAGTCACTAAAACAAGTGCGGCAATAAATAAAGATTTGAGATGCATAACTCACTAACTGACGCAACAGACAGCTTAGTGGATAGACCATTGGTAATGCGTATATTTAAGGAATGCTTTTTAACTACATTAGTTGGGTTCGCTTTGGATTGTAATTTTTTATTTTTTATTTATTATTTCAATGTTTACATATATTAATTAACTTTTGTTCACGACTTAATTCAATTCTGATTGTGAGTCAAAAGTACTTTTGATACTAAATACCGTCTTTGTTTACTTCCGGCTTTTCGGCTATATTTGCTATTTATTCTGATATGATTTCTGATATTTAATTGTACATATTCGCCATTAATTTATTTGCTATCTCCTAAATGTTATTATATAGTAAAGTGACTTTAAAACTTTCACGTTTTTATAAATATGAATTTCAGTTTGAATTGGTGTAATATCAACCAAATAAGCTCCTACTAACATCAATGTGTTTTACAAGCTTTTAATTTTTCCTAATAACAACTTTTATGTATTCTAAAACTCTGAAAAAATAAAAAAAATGATCAATTTTATCAAAATCTAGTAGTGCAGTTATTAAGAGCTTTTAAACTAACAATTATTTATAATATTACAGTAATTACCTAGTTAGCGAAGGCATAAAATACTTTCCTAATACCTAGTACTCTTACCTACAGACTTAAAGATCTGTCGTTGTAACTTACACTCATAAAGTACTTATACACATTAGTACTGTAAACGTGTACTATACAAATGTTTGACAGAAAGTAAGTGGTCAACTTTTATATGGGAAAATGGAATTGTCGTCTTACTCTATCTTACTCGCAATTTTTCCTTATTTGCTCACCGTTTAGACCTACCCTGGACTACGACAAACATTTTAAAACCAAAATCAGCTCAATCGGCCCAGCCGTTCTCGAGTTTGAATCAGACTAACGAACAACAATTCATTTTTATTTATATATAGAATACTCCTATAAATTACATATTTTATAGGCTTCTATGAAAATATTTACGTACCAAAGTATAAAAGCATCTTTTAACGCTTTATGTAACATGCCCATAAATCTTGGCAATGTTTTTTTAGCCCACTACAGTTTCTCTTACACTAAGTTCTCTTTCCCAACATTCGCCCAAGTTTGGCTCTTTTTGCGTCATTAAGACAGTGATATATCCTTATAATGGCAACTTTAGCACAGTAAGTAAGTATAATGTTTGAAATGTGATTGGAACTGAATTTTTAGGGTATTAACTTCGCAATCTACGCGCGTTTTGCCTCCACACGACCCAACATCTTGATCTTATGTAGAAGTCTTTATTCTCAGTGTCTAATGGTGGTGGTTTAAAGTTAAGTCTATTGTTTCATATGGAAGCAAAGGAGGGAAAGCTTTTGCATGAAAATATATGTCACGCAGACACAGCTGTTTAGCATGTACACAGCACTGGTTTCGTTGAGTAGCAAGGTAATTGTTTCCAGTTTGTTGATATGAACTTCTGCAAAGTAACGCCTAAACTTAATAATTCCTTAGAATGTCCTCTATCACTTACAGACATATCTATCTAATGCAGTCATCAATCTATACATATGATAAAGTTCCATTACTGAATAAGTGACAGACATCGCACATCTTTAACCACTGAAGATATAAACAGATTTGAAATAAGTGTTCCTTAGGAGAGTAAAAGTGCACTATGAAAGGATTCCTGGGAATTTCACTGTTAATAAAGAAGTAAAAAGCGGTAAGTTATTGTGTAATCCAAAATCAGCGCGGACGAAGTCGCGTGCGAAAGCTAGTTTAACGTTAAGTAAAGTGCATACAAGTCTTAATAAGCGCGGCCACGTTGAAAAAATCGTACATTCTAAAATTAAACGAAAACTTATACCATCTTTTTGAACCAAAAAAACTAGATATATCTATTCCATTACATTAGGTAGACGATCTTGAGACGCAGACACAAGACAATATGAAACTTTTGAGCCAAGCTTTAAAATCCCATAGCAAAGATTTATATAGATGTTCAGCTTTACTATTCAGATTTTAGCATTGCAATATGCCCTTGACCAACGTATCTGCACTCTTAAGTTGCGCTTGGCCGTCTCTAATAATTAACTCGTTATCGAGTACTAGCGCGTGTTACCAATTAAAACACCTACTAGCAACTTTCAAATAAAAATTGCTTTCGAACAATAATAAAAAAATTAAAATGATACGATTCTCCCAATCTTATTTCCGCAGTTTATAAAAAACCTGTACCCGAAATATTAACGTCATCTTTCTAAATAGCAAAGTTTTAGACAAATCTTCAAAAATCCTTTATAAATGAACTTAATTTTGCGCTCGACTGTCTTTGCTTTCAAGGGTTACTTTGGCAACTAAGCAACACAAACCGAATACACGAGTCCGACTCATACTTAGCTGGGTTTTCACTATAGCAATTCGTTTTGAATTTGTCCAAATTCCAGTCTTGTTTCCCAACCGCCTCTTTATTAATACGCGTGTAAATCTTCAGAACGTGACCTGCAATTACCCATTTTCAGTAGACGTAGAACATCCGTCACTCTCTATAAATACAAGCAGACGAAATGACCCGCGACTAATGACGTCGTCATTTGCACTCTCACGAGGCTCGGGAAATTAATTCTCGGCATGTGAGAATTATATGAGATGCTGGAACATGGTGTTTTAGCGGGATTGTAGATAAGGTAAGATGTTAGTTTATTTTGGTTAATATTTTATACCAGTGCTTGGCACGCGAAGGATATTGTTTTTACCAGTAGTTGACATCATTAAATTTGTCTCTCGTTTTTTCTAGTATGGTTTCGTATCTTCTCGTCAACTATTGGATCAGTGTCAAGGACTGAGACCGTTACCTTAATGGATTGATTGAGTGTATACGAGTAAACATAGACTCATACTTTCCTTAAAAGTAATATTACCAGGGGGGTTTCACTCCGCACTGTTGGTACGTTTGGCCTCTTTACCTACAGCGTAGGCAATTCGCAAAAGATTTTAATCTATTTTTAGAATTTCCAAAAGCATACCATTACGATACTAAATCCATTACAGTCCGTTTTACTGGTAATCATGTAGAAATATAAAACTCTACTGTTATCGGTCCTAGCTAGTTTTCTCAATGGCCCCGGTGTTGCACCTCTAGCAAAGCTGCAACAGTTAAGTAAACAATTGAACAAGCCAACAATGGAACCAGTAGGTAAAGCGGTAACAAAGACCTTGCATCCGATTCTAGAAAGCTACGAAGGTAATGTTAATTACATCCACTCAAGGCGTGTAATGTTATTTTCCAAACTGGCATGGAAATTACGTCAATTCACAGCAAAGTTCTTTCTCTATCAAGTGTTGGATGACAGGAACACATGTGATCGGACTGCCGTCAGCAAAAATCACAGTACGTTTAAGCTAGCATCACAGTAAATATATGGGTGGAACAGAAAACCAAATTCATTCCAAACGTCCAAAACGATGCCAGCGCCGCAACATTCCTCTACGTGAGCTTAGCAATGCAGGCAGTCACGGATGCCATGGCGGTGCGGCGAGCACGTTGGATGGGGGGCGAGCAGCGTTGAACTCTGTGTTAGGGCGCAATCCCACTGCTGTGCGTGCACGCTACGCACGGTGCATATACACGTGTATATGCACCTTGGATGCGACTGGTTGTGATTGCAACTCCCTTCGGCCAGAATACCTGCTTTACTGCACAGTGGCACATGTGTCTGCTTACTGTGCAAGAGGTCCCGGGTTCAAATACTGGTATAGGCAAATATTTGTGTGACGAATACAAATGTTTGTATAGTCGACCAAGTAATTGCTTGCCCACTTTTGAACTTTGTACCCATAGTGCAAGCTTTGCTTAGTTTGGGACTAGGTCAATTGGTGTACATTATCCCAAGATATTAATTTATTAATTTATTTTATCCTAGCTTTAAGATCATACCAACCAATGATCGGTCGGTAGGTGACCGAACCACAAAGGACGTACAGTTGACTTCGACCCTCAGGGTAAAACTGGTCTTCACTCGGGTATACTCTACAATCTCCTCAACCTTTCTAGAGTATTTAATGCAGCCGGGACACGTACAGTTGGAACAGCAGGACGCAGCAAATGTCTCGGACCAATCGGTGCCGTACCGCACTGGTTCCGAGTGGTGGGCTTCTTCCTTCGACGTTAGAAGCCCTCCTCGTTGCATCAGTCCTCAATCGGATTCAGTTTGCGGTATGATTACCGCAAACCAAATCAGCTGCAGGACGCCGCCGTCAGCAGCAGCAGCCGTTGAGTCTAGTTGAGATGCTGCAAACTAATAGATTCAGGTGTTAATTTGCGGAGGTCCATATACGAAAATCAGAACAGATTACCTTGGTACTCCGCGATATATATACATATACTTAGAAACAAAACGCGCGCAGATCATGTAGTTTAACCCCCTAATTTGTAAAAAGTTAACAATCTTTTTAGGCTAACAAATGTTTTTGTCCCTTTCATTTGAGGGTAAACGTCACAATGACAGATGAAGACATAAAACATGTTAACTAACAAACGTTTACGAAGCGTTTTTGAATAAGGGGGCAAGTGTTTAGTGGTGGTGGTTAATATTTTGAGATTGTGTGATGTATGTTGTTTCATGTGGAAGTGGAGGAGGCTAGATTTTTATGAAAAATATATATGTCGCACAGATACAGTTGTTTTGCACGTGATCGCATGACGCTGGTTTAACGGAGTAACAAGATAATAAAGTGCACCTAGCACGAATATTCTCGATACGCGTTAACTCGCTACGTATCTCAGTGCGTCTCTTTCTTACTCGCCCTGTTGGAGAGAGATGCACTGAGTTACGTAGCGAGTTAACGCGTGTCGAGAAGATTCGTGCTAGGTACACAGGTTCCATTTGATTGATTTACTGCACGCCGGCTCTGAAATTTAATTTAACAGAGATGTCACAAACTAAAATGTTTGTCAAGTATTTCGAAAAGTTTTATCGAACCGCAATACATGTCCCAAGCACACCGCTTAGGTCCGATCAATATAAATCGGCGGATACAATGGATTATCAACCATACGTGGTTTCACTTGAGCTTCTTTTATTTTAAAGCCCGTTTGTAGTTAGTGAATGTTACCGATAAGAATGTTTTACGTTGGAGAGGCCCTTTTGTGCAGAAACGTTTGCACTTTCTTTGAAGTTGGAACCTTATTGGTGTAATGTGTTCTGTACTTATAAAACGCAGGACGCTCCTATAAAAATAGGTGTACTTCTATAGACCAAGAAAGGATATAGATAAATTATAAATATTAAACTTGTAAAAGTGGACCTTGTAGAACTGGACTGATCATTCTATAGAAACCAGAGATTCAATTTTAAACCTTAAGAATTTCAGCGTAGTGTAACATTGAATAATGTTATTTTAAACTTGATTTGTATTTTAATCGTCAATATGGTGTTTTTTGAACTTTGTGATTTTCTAAGGTTCAAGTATTTACAAAAGGCTTTGGGTAATGATTATCAGTTCGGTTAATCTCAAATATGATGCATAATAATTCTCATTCAAGAAATTACTGTTGCTCAGGTGGCCAATAATAATAAATATCAAAGCCCAAGTTTAACATAAATATCTATTATATTCATATTTTCCGGTTTCGTGGTAAGTGGTTTGGTTATAATAATATTCCAATTTTCCGCAAGCTATTAGGAAGCGTCTTGATAGGCCCTCGAATTTATTTAATTAATTATAGATTGGAGTTCCTGGAGCGACAAACAAAGATATTAGACGGTTCCGCTCAAGGATGCTTGGGAAGGGGTGCCCAAAACAAGAATCTTAAAATTTCAGAACGTCGTAGCCAGCGGAACTTGAGTCGAGAAGTTTTCAGTGCTGGAATTTATGGAATACTTCCCAAAAATCATTTTAGAGTAACAGTGGAGCATTCAAATAAGTGCTTCTGGACCTTTTTTTAGATTATGATTTAGAAAAGATACGAAGAAAACTAATAAATAATTAATTTTAATTTCTGTTTAAAATTGTGCGGTCAACCAATTTGAATTCTACGAGTATGTCACATGTAGAACCCTTTCGCATTGAGTCACTTCTGTGACAGTAAATGGCCTTTGCAATCTAAAGTGACCCGGACATAATATATTTAATATAATAATAATAAATATTATAGTATCAATCTTTAATTTCTCCACTACCTAATCTCTCACTATACATCACATATTAATATTCTGGGTCGCTGCCCATTCATTTCTTATTCAATATTCACCAGAAATAATATTATTATAATTATTATTTTAATGTCTACAAGTCATGAAAAAATAAGAAATGATCTTTGTTATGTGTAGTAAGTCAATAATGAATTCATAAAGCCATCGAATTTTGTTTATGTAAACAATATTAACAAAAGTATTATCGAAATTTTGAATTTGAAATTCAAGTATTTGGTTTTTCTTTCACAAGTTTATCCTACAATACATATGAAAAATGAAAATGAAAATAAAAATGAAAAATTTATTTTGCAAGTAGGCCATATAGGCTCTTTTACATGTCTGAATCTACTAGCGCTTCGGAAAATGGAAGAATCTGCTGAGAAGAAACGCCGCAAGAAACTCAGCAGTTTATCTTTTTTTTTCTTCTCTTTTCAAAACAAGATTACAGAGCAATATACACAATCATAACAATAGTTCACATAAAGTGTGAGAAAAAAAAAAAGATAATAAAAAGCACAGCAAGCTTTAAGCATATTGAACGAACTGGCACTAGTACAGATTGACCAAGAGATGTATAGGGTCCCCAGGTCAAAGAAATTAGAATCGGGATGTATGTGGTCCCTGATCAAATACTTAGTCTAAATAACTTAGAGATGTATAGTCTCTAAGGGTCAAAACAAATTAATTACCTTAATCTATGCTTAGCAGAGGTGTAAAACGCCTCCACGGTCAAATTGTACAATATTACTTGGAGATGTATAGTCTCCGAATGTCAAAAGAATATAAGAATAAAAATATTCATGTCAAAAAAATATATTGGTTAAAATCCAACAAAATCAGTAATATTATAACAATAACAACTCAATATATGTCTATATTTAGTTATTTATATAAATATAAATAAATAGACAACACGATGAAGTCTCCCACATCAAACCGCATTTAAGTACCTACATTTTAGGCTTTTTGAGAATTACATTAGTCTTTGCAGCATGAATAGTCCGGACCCCACAAACAGCACCCGATCACGAGTATGACGCGTATCTCAGCCATAATTATACGGACTCTTATCTATAATAACAATTGCGACGAATTCAAAACCCTAATACTGTGTGGATCGTAGGAAATTCTTCGACACTTGACCATTAATCAATTCTGGAGATGGGAAGCCATAAATAAAAAAAAATGGTTTAAGGAAATAAAGAAGAAAATTACAAGAAATGCCTAGGTTATTCAGATATGAATTGTAGCACGTCCGACTAGGCAGAGAACCAATTAAGGCGAAGCCATTGCGACCAATCCAATTACTCTTTAAACTGCTGCCGCACGTCTTTGCCGAAAGATGCGAACTCGGCATTTTGAAGATTCATCCATTAGAGACCCAATTTCCTACCAACAGTTAATCTCGACATAACGGGTCCATTAAGTAAGCGGTTGCTTCTACTTTCATAGCAGAAATGCTGACACGATGTATTATAAGATTACGTGGACCTATCTATGTAACGTGGCACGCAATTTTAGCAAACATTTCGGTGAGGAGAGAAGCCTGCTAGGTATGTTAAGAAATTACAACCCTCAAGCCCTTAAGCCTCAATGTCTTTATGTGGGATTCCGTAAAATAAAAGCAATTTATGTATTTTATATTATTTAACTTATTTTTCGCACATACAATCATCATTGCAGGCTAAGTGCCTAATGTGATAGTGTAGCATAACTGTTGCTTACATCTAATGTTGTTCATTGTCACACCTCGCCGCATCTGTTGGAGTACTTTGTACCTAGCACGAACATTTTCGATACGACGTAACTCGCTATGTAACTCAGTGCGTTTCTTTCTAACTAGCCCAGTGGGAAACAAACGCATTGAAGCATGTCGTGAAGGGGTGTGCTAGGTGCACTGATGTGGCAAAGGAAATTTCCTTTCATTGCCACTTTGACAGGGGGCTTCTACCTGTAGTTGTTGTCCCTAACTGTAGGTTTTGGTTCTTATTGTTCGGCTAATACGCAAAAGCTAAACACATCTATATGGCACCGTTAAAATTTAAAACTTAATTTTAGCATGCCTGTACCTAATAGTGTCTTATTAGACTCCCTTTACTTGTTATGTTTCATAATAATCTGGGTAGGTAAGTATAAGATCAAGCCTGAACAAAACAAATGCCATTTAATTCAACCTATAAGCAATTATTTTACGACTTATTTAAATGAATGGATTTCATAACAGCGCGCACGGATTTCTTACAATCGCAATCTCCCTAGCATCAAACAAACAAACATGAACATATTGCGCATTCAATTTTGGACGGCGTTGAACAAAACACTGACATGAAAAGTAATGATCAACCATATTACGACTGTTTGTCCTCGGCTCATTTTGATAGCAGTGATTTATTTAGCTGACATTTTGCTAAAGCTTGCCACACACGTGCGGTTGAGCCGTAAACTGTTTTATCTGTAATTTCGGGAACATCTCGATGAAAATAACTAAGTTTAGCATTCTACTGAGTTGTTACTTAAACTTTCGTAATTAGCAATTACTTTGACCTTAATTAAACTGGCCATTAACAAGGCAAAGTAAGCAAAAATGTCAACGATTCCGTAACTGTCGCTCGTAAGGCTACACTGCAAGAATTGTTATCCAATTGCGCTATGTTAAATGTCATCTGTAGCCCTTACACGACCAGTCCAGGTTTAAATTATCCCTCTCTGCATCTCTGTCAATCTATTTTCAATAGGAAAGTGATGCATATAGAGATCAACTCAAATAAACATAACTGGGCCGGTTATGTTAGGGCCACTTGTTAATACAGTTGCCTCGCCCTAAAATTACCGTGAAAGTTAAACGTCTCTTCTTGGTGTTGCTGGTGTCTATGGGTGGTGGTGATCACTTACCAACAGGTGACCCACTTGCTCATTTGCCTTCCTATGTTGTATAAAAAAAACGTTTCTCTCGCTACTTCTTCTTCTGACCAGTATCATGAAAAGGAGACGCACATAGAGTTAAATTAAACGTGGAGATGTCACGCTGGTGCCACAGATAAAACTTGGTGTAGCGTAGTTGGATAACAATTTCGTTAGATAACTTTAGCATATTAGTCGAAGAATGTCAACTACTTGTTCATGATATCTCCTTAATATTTGGGCCTCTCATAACTTTTGCTAGATCTGCGATGACCTGCTCAAGTTATTCTTATTATGGTGCTCGGTCACCGCGAAAGAACTTTCCTGTTCCAATCCGCCAAGATTGTGACCATATCAGGGGTTCCCTATCATTAACATAAAAGTATGTAATGTTTTGAATATTTTGATTTTTAACCTTTAGAAGGCGACAGTTAACATTTACAATGAGATAAAGATCTAAACAGAAGTGGTTGAAAGCCGAATTTACAATTAATTTCTTGTAATACAAAATAATATTGAGTCTCTTACAACGTTATTTCGCAATGTTCCAATGTTCAAGCTGTTCTGAATTACGTCATTAATTAATGCACCATCCTTTTTTTAAACCTTTACACACAAAAAGCTTAATGCAGTTTTAATCAAGCGTGCAAATGGCGCTTGGTGGTAAGTACAGAATTACTAAGTTACGGATGTGTTCTTTTTCTGATTTGTACACTTTGCGCAATGCATAGAGCTCAGTAGTTAAATATTTGCATGGCCGAAGTGTAATAAAGTAAAGAGAATCAGAAATATGTGGCCATAAAACAAGTACATTCAATACACTCACCTTTAAGCGCCTGGAGTCTTTCTTCGTAATATAAGACTCAAGTAATCCCTCAGCATTCTGCGGCCTTTCTCTCATTCATGTTGCAACGGATATTGCTCCGCTGTTTCAGCGAGATAAGCTCATTTCTTATCAGCAGGGCGGAGAGGTGGGGGGTAACATATGACGTCATTACTGTCGCTCCGCAAAATTTGTCATCTATTCAGGCTGATGGTGGAAAGTGCGACGATTGATTAAGGTCATCTAGATGGTTAAATTATTTTTGCTTGAACTCAGTCCATTGCTGATGTCTAGACAAATAATTTGCAGTTGGCTGCATTATTCATCGTGAACTTGTGAATGTAATTATTATAAACAGTTTGGCTTTTCATCTTGTAAAACAAGATCCCTGACGTTTAGAGTCGTTTAAAAAACACTTGCTTAAAGTATGAACTTTAAAAAAGCACATTCAAATCAAATTAGTTTACTATTTAATTACCAACATATATGTATATTAATATATATATTAAATGTCTTGGTGCAAACAAGCTTACGGGTAGCATGATGGTAGCATTTACTGCCGCCTACTTATTAATACTTGGCACATCAGAAGCACTATCATATCATATGAAATAAGATAAGACAACGGTCCCAGTATTTGACACAGACCAAATATTGACATGAAGATACCGAAACATAGGTAGGTTCTAGTAAAAACGAGACACATAAAATTCAACTATGGGTAAAAACAATAAACGCGTTGAAATAAAACAATTTAAACGGTTTATATCGCGTGTATTGTAACGAATCTGATTACCGACGTTTAAAAAACGCGTGTCAAACATTGGGACGAGGTTACCTTCTTTTAATACAATTTCTTAGGCCACGCATTGTATGTGTAGTGGTAAGAGATTCAATGTTAAGCTCCACTAATATTGAAAGCAATGATTATATTACCTACAGTAACTCAACTGCCCTTGAAACTTAACTGCTGCATTCAAAATCAAAAGGGATTTAAAAGTATACACATTACTGAGTATTGAGCTTCCACACGACCAAACTTTTTTTAATCAAACCAGAGCCCAAAATAATCAAATTGAGTGCCGCTTGTTATAAAAGAGCGTCAAGGAAAACGTCACTTATTTTATTGCGAAGCCCTAAGGTGGCTTTAAATCAATTGGCTGATTAGATTTATTAGACAGTAAAAGATGACCCAGAGTCCACAATTTTCTTAAATGTTGGTGTCACAGACAACATGAACAAACAGTGAACACGTCTTTATTGGCTAACAAGTATAAATATTTAAATAGTTAATTTTACTTTTGAAATTGGCAAGTCTGTTGTTAGATATGGATGAATAGGTTTGGGCGATATTTTACATTCTAAATTTAATTAGAATTTTAACTTTTAAGTTATATATTTAAAATTTGACAAGAAAATTGTAAGGGGTACTTTACTAATGTTATCGGAAAAAATACTAACAAGTTACTCCGGGTTATTTTAAATATGAGTCGAAATTCACTAACAACATTTCATCCGAATGTACAATCTAAAACAGGAAGTAAAATAACGATAAAATCAATAAGATTATTGAATTTGCAAGGTATTTTATGGACACTCCTGACATCCAAGATAAACTATTGCCGTATTTGTAAAGTAAAACACTTCATTGGCTCGGAAAAATCTGCTTAAGAATTCCTACGCATGCACAATAGCTGCTCGGGCGAGCATTTTCAACATAGTTAAGGTCTAAAGAAATTGTCCTTAGAACGTCGGCCAAGATGTCTATTTTCGCTCTGTTGAGTCTTTGGAGGACTTCTAAAATGATTTAAGTTTCTAAAGACCTTTAAGGGGATATGGCTGACTTTGATGTTTTATTCCATTAATAAGTAGCAAGAAGAGCTCCTTATTTTCATGACTGATAAGGATTCTCGATCCCTTTACGGAAATTCGAACACTAAAGCGAGTTAAATTGATTCTTGCTCAGGCAACAGACAATGGATTTCGCGGGGCACAAAGTTAAGGTTTTCTATATCCAACGATATCCTACTGATCCTATGAAAATAGATCGCAAAAAAACTGTTCGGGCGCGTGAGGTTCTGTTTTCATCACTATGACTTTTTCATAGTAAACAAATTATAAGGTAAGTATAGACTAAACAAATATCTTGGGATAGTTACCCACCATGAACATAGTCCAAAACTAAGCAAAGCTTTTATTAAAAAACAGATATAACTACCAAATATGGATAAATAAATAGATTTTTAAATAAAAATTCACAACTCTCACAAGGTACAAGGATACAAACTATTATATTCATCAATTTCAGCATACAAACTTTTGCTTCTTGTAGAAATTGAACCCACAACCTCTAGTTTCGCAGTGAAGGTCACTATTTACTAGGCTATCTAGTCATTCAAAAATAAGGTGCGCATTGTTTTAAGAGAGTTTACATCGCATCTCATGTCATAAAAATTTCAAAATCTTCAAATTGGACATCCTCTCCGCCATGCATGTCCGTAGAACATCTTGGTCGTGAGAAATGTCGTTGAAATTCGGTAAAAAACTAATTGCAGCAATTTTTAAGAAGTTATGCTGTGAAAACTTTGAATGCAATGCTCTTTTTGTTGTTATACAATTCGAAAACGTATGTACTCGTATCACGATCTATAATGTATATACACTGCTTTTCCGTGCAATGTTTCAATATGTCAATCGGTCCATTCACTTTGGGAATTTTAGCCTCGAATATTATAATTTCCGAAGTGAAACTTATTAGGTATAATTTCATCTAACTAACGAATCATTATGGAGATTTCTTCTAGATAGGTACAGCATGATAGTCTTTAAATATTTCTTGCTGGGTTAGCAACGCGCGCGTGATTCTTTTGGAGTTGCAAGCGTCCGCAGGCAGTGAAAATTGTACCCCTGGGGTTGGAGACCACAACGTCTTCCTTCGTTGTCAGGGTCCCTAGGAAACAAAACAGGCCCTCTCACTGACAAAAGAAAACCTATGACTAGCAGTGGGGCATGGAAATTATGCTCAATTTTTGTTTATGAAAGTCCATTACCAGGCCAAATATTATGCTACCGGCTCAACAATTCCAATACAAACAGCAATCCAGTTTGCAAATTTGCTGGTAACTGCGTAAAAATTCAGAATAACCACTATTAAAGCTTACAGCTCAATCAATAACAAATGAAATAAGACATAAACAAATCCGAACAAACACTTTCACATAAAGAAATACTATTTTCAAACTCTGTCACGGGATCCTGAAGTGTGGAATGGGAATACAATTCTCTGTAAATAAGGACCAACAACCCCAACGGCTGCAAATGAGATTCCCGCATTCAAAGCGACGAATTCCTTTAGAGTGATCTTGAAAAAAACTCCAGATACGTATTTACGGAGAATAATTTTATTGAACGAACTTCTTTTGACACCAAATGCAATTATGGTTTCCGTAAAGGTTTAAATAGAATATAAGATGTACTTTGGATCAATACAAAAAAAGTATCACGTTATTTGCTATGCCAATACAAAATGTAAGTGGCGTAGTATAGATACTGTTTCGTAGAAGTTTTGAATTGAAAAACTCCATTAAACAGAACCACTATATTCATGATTCGCACTTTGATGACTCAGTATTTCGTAAGAAAAGTTTGTTTATTATTTTTTTAACAAAAAAGGGTAAAAATACATTTTTAAAATAACCCAATATTTAAAATGTTACGCATTTTTAATTAAGCCAACAAAATTCAATTAGTTTTTGGCAATGGAACGGCAAATTTCACACATTTTTATATTTCTTTGTTAAAATATTGTTTTATTGCCTTGGCACCTTAATACTATAATAAAAAACATGTTATTATGGCCTTTGTTGTGATTACTTTCAAACATCTTCAATCGCTTTTGCCTTAATCTTCCTATAGGCTTATTTAAATGGAGGTCATTAGCCTAATCTGTGCCGAAGGGGGACAAATTTATGTGTCATTTTATTGTAAAATGTTCTACGGTTCGTTAATATAACGACCATTATCTAATTTAGATTATTTAAAATAAAGTCAAAACTCGTTCAGAAGTCAGAATGATACTTATCATGAGTATTATTCTGCATTTGTCTCGAAGTTAAAAGTTCCATAAAAATACATTTAACGCAAATGTTCAGTTCTACAAATATCTTCACCTAACTTATTTGCAACAGTGTTATTATTATTATTTTATTTTCTTTGCAACCATGGTTGGTTGTACAAGATTTTACATTACATGGTTCTACAATCTGTAGACGACAGCGTAGCGAGTAGTAATTCATGGACTCTATTTATAATAGTAGGGTATAGCAATATATAAGTAACTAACATTAATAAAAATTGTTGTGTTCCTTTTGTAATCATGATCACAAAAAGTAAACTTTACACATTAGAGAAAGTAGATCAACCTTTAATCACAGAAAACATCACTTCAATAATATAATTAAATTATAACTGTATTGTTACGCGAACATTGTGGAAACATTCTATCATTTATTAACTTACATCTGTATGATGTAGTCATCAACGTATAAAGAAAGAATTTCGTCACTGACTGAGTGACTGACATATAACGCACCTCCTAAATCATTCAAGACAGAAACATTATGTTTCTTGTAGAATTGCTAATGCAAAAATTCATTCTTAATAGAATGACTTTTTGAAAATACTTACATTAAGGCGTTTAAAAAAGGAAGCGGAAGTTAGTATGTAATCCAAAGTCTACTATTAACTAAAAGCTAGTGTTAAAATACTTTCAAATGGAATTTGCACTTTATTGTTTTGCTATGGGGGCTTTTACATAATTTTCAAGAAGTTTGCGTTAACTATGATATTAATTAGTTTAAACGGGCTAAATGATGGGTTGACACCAGAATATATATTAATGCGTTTAGACATTCCACCCCACGTGTAAAAGTAAGTCCTGAAAGTATGAATATAATATTGGAGAACAAATTACTTTGCTATTCTGTGAGTGTAAAGTGTGTTCATTCACATAATGTTTAATTAGATAAAAAAATATGCTTAATTTAAAAAATCTCTCATCATGCTATGTTAGCAAAACCGTGGCCATATGTAGTAAATTTATATCACGTTCAATTCTTCACGGTATTTTTTCAAAGTCAAAGTCAAAATATTTTTATCCAGATTAGACTTATAACAAGCACTTATGAATGTCATAAAATTTACCACCGATTCGGAAAAACCTCTGATGAGAAGATAGCGGCAAGAAACTCAACGAGGTGTAATTTAAGAAAAAATCATAATCATTATGGACGAGTCAGAAATTTCCCTTCATACGGTTGTCGAAGCTCTAACAAGAGTTTAGGTACCCTAATGTCAGCTGCAGAAATGAAAACAAAATGGAACGGTTTTGTTATTTTGTTTACTTTATAACTTCAAAGACCTCATATTTGAGATAGGGGAAATTTCCATGATACAATTGCTGCTCCCTTGAAATTTCATTCCTTGTCTGCTCTGCAATGTCACGACTGAAACATTAGCATGTTTGCCCCACTCCCCTCTACCCATTTAGCGGAATTTTACGATCCCTGTAAATACTTCTTATAATACACACGCAGCTAAAGACTGTGCAAATAATTATCTAAGGTTTAATTTTCAAATGCTAACGTTATGCTCCTTAAAATTGCTTTTGTTTATGTAATTTGAAGATACATGATTTTACACGTACTTAACGAGATCCAGAATTAAGGTGAGGGGTTGAATAATTGTTTGATGTTATTTGGTATGGATCGTATGTTAAAAGAGAGCTGAAGGTCCACGGGGAATGGGATAGGACTTAAAAATTGACATCAAATCAATGATTTTTGGGGTCCCATCAAGTCATTCGCTTATTCATCTGCTTCCATGTCCCATAAAAAAAGTAAAATGATTTCTGTTTCATTAAAATGACATCACGAAACTAAAGTATGATTCGTTTTAACCACGACGTAATCAGACCTTTGTTAAAAATTTTACTTTTTACGCAATTGCTCTGGTTTTCATTTTACTTTAATACTTCAATTGAAGACAAAACCGTAACTTTGTATTGAAAAGTAGCATCAGTTCACAATACCGCAATGAAATGCAGATTCCAATTCTTTTCAACTGAGGTCGTTTCTTGCATCCAACTATGAAAAGAGCAAAAAGAACAGTTGCTAAAAAAACAAACAGTTTTGCATTACGTAAGTACTGCATTATTCAGAGAGATGAGTGTGGAATTTAAGGCTTTTGCCAACAGATGAGAGAAACCAAGAAATATTTAAAAATGTATTCCAAAAGGACAAAATGATACCCGTCTTTCGATTTTTAAAACTATGACCATTATTAATATATTATGTTTAGTTTTAGATTGCTTACGTAACCGTGAAAAAATTCAATTACCTATCAGAACGCCCCAAAATTTTCGTATTGGGGCGCATGTACGCACTTTGGCGGAATGTGTTGGATCACAGAATTTAATAATAGTAGAATGACTTGTTCTTATACATCTATGAAAAACAGGTAGGTAGCTCACCTAATGGTAAATAATTAGTTACCTACGCTTATGGATGTACCTCGCTGGAATAACCTCAATAGGGAAATTAATTAGTATCGGAAATTAAGTGTACTCGGAAGGAAGCACCATTAGAAAAATATACATTGATTATTCGCATGACTACGTAACTATTAAAGTTTCCGCGTGTGAGGATGAACACTCTGTTGAAGGTGAATCGGCATGCCAAATATTCTCTCAGAACATAACCTTTTAATATAAACACATACGAAAAGACACAGCTTCCAAGGCTTAACGGCTTCAAGCCGTTTGTCAGTTTGGGATTGTCAAGGATTCTAACTGCATGTTTCTGAACTAAATCAAATGGACTGAACTGGTATGCAGGTGCATAATACGTGAGAGCAGAGTTAAAAAGTTTTGCATTAAAACAGTGAACGAATAGTTTTTAGAATTAATTTTGTTTCATTGACGAAGTTTGTTCGCATAAAATACTCGGACAATTGAATATCAAAACGTGAAATAATTTCTTTGTAATTATTGTTTTCGTCTCAGGAATACGTAATGTGCAAAAGATAAGAAGCAGATATTTCGAAGTAAGGGTGTGTTTTTGTGTGCGACAAAATGTTAAAGATCGTGTAGCCAATTATTTGGATTCCTGCAAAGTTTGTGGCAATTACTTCTTTGTTTACCAAATTTTTCATATGCAAAAATTAAGTTCATGGATACCAAAAACTTAAAAAAAAACTCTTGTTCAGAACCTAAAATGACAGCGAGTGCAACCCTATCAACAGTTGCAACGAATGCTCGACGATTTGAATTTCCGAGGCGAATGAAAATACGATAGGGTATTTAAATGACTACTGCTTAAACCGGTATTCGTATAATGCATACTGGCTTCGGCCACTGAAAGTGTCCAGACAATATTTCGCTCAGCTAAATTTAATTAGCGTATGTGCTGGAACCAAACTTTATAGTCCCTTTTGCATTTCTACGCGACGACCTATTTACTTGTGGTTTTTTTACTATGTGGACAAATTCCCAATTAATTCTAGCAGCCTCACCTCTTTACAAGTATTCGTGATTGATTATAAAATATATGCGGCTTTTGACTTGTAAAAAATACAACAGAAATTGTGGAATTTGAAATATCATGTGACGACCGGATAGCCTATAGTGGTTAGTGACACTGACTACATAGCTTGAAGTTCCGGGTTCAGTTCCTGGGTGAGTCAAATGTTTATATGATGAATACGAATGTTTGTACCCGAGTCTTGGATGTTACATATAGTATGTATTTAAGTATATATTTATCTACATAAATATATCCGTTGTCCAGTCCAGTAGCTTTAGTAGCTCAATTTGGAACTAGGTCAATTGGTGTTATCTGTCCCAAAATATTGAATTAATTATTTTACACGAACAATTAATTAACATTGAATAAAGGTAGATTTCCTCACTGTAGCCAGTTTGTTCGTCGCTGTACAAATGAGCCGGCTTGATCGGGCCAGTAACACACTGCCTACAATACCGGCGTATAGCAGTGGCTAGCTGCTGCGGTTCCTACCGTGAGTGAAGGATAAGGAGGCCCACAGGATGGGGGAGGGAGGCCCAGCAACGGATCAGTGATTCTCTAAGGGTAGCTGGTTCTTAGGGACGCCGGTTGTCACTTCCGAAGATGCTCCTCATGCTTGTTGTATCATTAAAACAAAACTGATGTTTACAGGATTATTGTAATCGAAATTATTTATTTTTACATTTTTTCGATTTTCCTTTTTGTATTTTTTTTTACACTCAAATTAAATTTAAAATGCTATATAATGAATGACAACACAAAGAAAAATTAGGGTAATGGCAGGATTCGAACCTGCAACATCACCATTCCGTGCCTTGCGGATTCCAGTTTCCGCCACATTACCGCTAATGCGCATAGCATTGCATTACCCTAATTTTTCTTTGTGTTGTCATTCATTATATAGCATTTTAAGTTTACAGGATCTTTTATTTACTAAATGTCGAGGGTTAGTTAAAGTTATGACTACCTAACGATAAAGGCATTTTGTGCATTCAATAAATTGCTTGTCACATTTCCAAACCACAGCCATGCGAGCGTAGGTGTTCACGGCACGGGCGATGGTATCAAATACAGTTGTTGCCGTGTGACCTAAATGTGTCAAAAAAGTTCGTTGCTTTTATCCCTGCGTTGCATGTTTTTGTAATCGGTAAATGTCCATTTTCGCGCCTGTCTATATATATTCCTAAAAACAGAGACGCACGGACTTATTGGGGCCAAGGATCTTTAAAACTTCTGCCTAATAGGCCCATGGCTCCAATAGGTCTGCTCATATCTTTGTTAGGCGTTACAATACCAGTCGTGAGGCTTTAAACTTTGTCGCTTTTGTATGTAAATGACGATTGAATAGTGAGCCTACGAAGCTTTAAGTAGACGTTTTAGGTTCGAATCTAGATAGGAGCAAAACTCTTATCATATCATAAATTATGGATGGTTTACTAATTCATAAGGTTATATTTTATCTTATAATTAAATTGGTACTAAAACCTTCTGATGTAAGCGAATAGATTTAATATGAGCACTTATTTGAATTCCGCGGTGCCATTGTACAGTAGTACACGACGCCCTAATCCCCTTTGATGGCTCTAACGCAATATAGCTCGCTACGACAAACCACATTCTAAGACTGCTGCTTCTGTGCGATATATATTTTTTCTTGCAAAAACCCAGCCTCTTCTGCTTCCACACGAAACAACATATATCATACGGAATCCACTATAAACCACCACCATTTAAAACTGAAACTACACGATCTATGCTCGTTTCGCTTCTATACGAGGCATCATAGGATCTAGTAATACGACCGTCAGCTAATCGAACGAATGGCATACGTTCTAACAAACATAATGTGACTTTTGTGAGTGCGGTAAGCTTACTTTTTGGCGTTTAAGTATATTATAATAATACGCTAATGCCCCAGGCCTGTAAAGACTGATTTATATTCCACTGGAACACATTTTTATTTTCAAATAAAGAAGGCCCCATTAAATTGTACATTTAACATCCAAATTGTAAAAGTTTATAAACTATAATCTTGTTTCACATGTAACTTATAGAACTTCACAGTAATTTTTGCACGTGTAATTAGTTCTCGCAATATATAACATAAATAGCATTCAGTTAGTAGTTTCAGCTATTAGTACCTAGTAATCTACTTATTACCAATATGGCTTAATAAAATTGCTTATCTTAGCCGGTAATAGTATATATTAATTAAGTATCGGCCATCCGTTTTTTTGCAAAAAATATTTCAACCTATTTATTCTATTCATCTGCAAAAAAATGCAATGGCGGCTGATAACTTCAAACAACATTAAAAATTGCTTTTGCTATTTGTTTTACAGCAATATAATTTGTATTAATTAGTTCTTTAATCATATCTCCTCTTTGAACTTTCCGCTAATTACAAGTATTCGATAAACGATCAAATAGTTTTAATTAGCGGAAAGTATATCGATACTAGAAATCTGAAACGTCGTAAGGGACATGTCCCATAATATCCCTTACGACATTTGAGATTTCCACTATCGATATATTATTTATAAGGCCCTTTAATGTTCTAAGTTACCCAACGAGACTGTACGGGATACATTAAAATAATTACTATAGATTACTATCTAAATGGATAAGATTTTAATGTCTATTTGTACATTTAGAATTTTAGGTTTAGATTAATTTAGTTTAATTTACTTATTTACTCTTCTACACAAATCTACATATCTACACTATTATGTAATACAGAGGTAAAAGTTGTTTTTTTGTTTGTTTGTATATATATATATCATGAGAATACGTGATAGGGAAAACTCAATTCCTTATAAATAAACACATTGAATATTTATATCGTAGAACTTAAGCTAGCAAGACATATAAACGACTTTAAATTTAAAAAAAGCTATAAGTATAGGGATAAAAAAAATCAAATGCGCGCTTTAACATTTGCTATACGTAAGTGCCAATTTAGCCTCACAAACGAGCCCGCATCTCCGCTTTAAGTGCAACAAATTTAATTTGTTCGTTAAATTAAGAGGATACTAATGAACACCCCAGCAGAAATGAGTATCGAGCAAGTTCATTTTTAGGCCCGGTTAAATAAACGTCTGTAAGATAAAATGTCGTCGTACAAGCGTATAAGCGCGCACGCCTCTACAAATTTCATCTGCGCGTCGCAAAATCTAAGCACCCTGCGTCCTGTGGTTCAGTACCCTGAACGCATTATTATATTGTACGCACAGAGCGTATTTTTTCTGCATACCTATAGTTCACCCATAGGCTGCATGCATAGAAGTTTACACAGTAGGCTTTGAAAACAATAACCTGTAATGCAATGAAATGAAATAAAATTAAATGAAATTTAATGCGTCTGAATTGATTTTTTAACAGTGCAGTTACAGATGCTTAGTAATAGTTTCGCTTAACCCTACCTTTACAGGTTTAAAAATAGAATCTAACATAAGAAATGATCGCATGACATACGAGAAACTTTTCAAGACTGTACTAAATCATTATATAATTCATCTGTGTTTCACAAACAAATAAATACTTAATTCTAATTCTAATCATTACAAATACTATATCATGTCGTTATCATTATTATGTATGTCGATCAAACAAATTCTAAATTCTTATACCATTCAATTTATTACTTAGAAGCTAACATCATCACATAGAAAATCTTTGACACTATAATAACATTTGTTCCACTTGTTATTGTACTTGCTTGCTTAGAACGACGTTTGATTGGCTCCCACCCCGTTGCGCGGCTATAACAGTGGCGACGAAGATGGGATCCAATCAAACGTCGTTCTAAGGCAATACACATTTATTGACTGACTCGGCGCGGTCGCAGCCGCGCTTTATAACTACCCTTACAACAGTTATTTGTTGTACTTTCTTAAAACAGTATGTTGCAAAGTCAGCGCTACACTCTCACTTGATGCCGACATTGTTGTTGAAGTAAGAGGTTACTAAATGTGCTTAGCAAATTGATTCATTGTTCAGTGTACCAGGTCCTATTTCACCTAAGTAAAATATCAAGTGACAATGACAATTCGAAGTACATGTATCCACTATTTAACCTTGGCAATAAAAACTCTATGTTTTAGTCATGTATATTATAATGTCGTTGTCACATGGCAGTTATGGTGGTCAGCTTGGTGAAATAGGGACCAGGTCTACATGAAAGGAGGTCCACAGGAAGTATAATCTTGGGGTTAAATCAATACTGACCGCTGAATATCTATAATGGCTGCTTCTTGGACTTATCCGAAGCATTTGACCTGGTAGGTCACGAGATCTTGTGCCAGAAACTTCAAACTCTATTTGCGAAAATACAGTCCATGAAACCTTCTGGTTTCACCATCAAACATTGGATATGTTTGATATCTAGTGTATCTTAAAATGGCAGAAATAAAATTCTATTTTCCGACAAAACTGAAGTTCTTTTGTTTCTCCTTTCTTCCCCGAAGCGAGGGTACCGACCACCGCTCCCGGTCGTACTCGACCCTTGCTTTGGGTCGTACTTGGTTTAGCAAATCCCGCTCGCCGGCAAGACAATGCTGCTAGCGTGATGGATGCGTTTGAGCCAAATACGATGCGAAGTGGTGTTTTTAGGTTAGGTACAGGCTGACAGGTACTCATATTTCAAATAATTAAAATTGTGAGACTTTTTAATGTTTTGTAATTTAGTTTTTAATTTGTTTGTAATCTGTTTATGTTAATTTAATTTTAAATTTACTTTGACATCATTGTATCTTTTATATAATTAAGTAAATAAAAAAACTCAGTTCTTTTTTTAAGTATTTCGAGCTGTACATTACGTAGCAATCCAACTAAAAAGATCTCCAAATAACGCATAGAATAGTCAGCCTAGAGCGACTGTTGCGAAGCTTTGGAGCCACGAAAAAAGAAAATTAACCATTACGCTCATTAAAAAAAGGGTACAGAGAAAAAGAGTCAGTGGAGTGGAAATATTAAGTGGAATTGAACGTTACTAGGTTTTTACGCTTCACATTTATTTCCTTTTTTGTGCCATTGGCGTGTTCTCTAATTGGCAATTACGAAATACTTATGATCTCAATTGAAATAAAGAAGTAATTATGTTTTTTTTTACAAGGAAATAAATTATTTTATTGACTAGCCTTTCCTTTATCCCTCTTCAACGTTTCAACTACCCATGTACAAAAATCAGGTCATTCTGACTCTCCATTACGATGTGAAGGAAATACATACAAATGAACAAACTGATTTATAATTTTAAGAGGAAACCTCAAGGCCAAGAGTATTGAAAAATAGGTATTTGTAAAATCTATTGCTGCCTCCATCTATCAAGCCTCTCCCCGCAGAGCGCAATAGAGACAGCTGCAGTTTGGTCTGAAAATGCCTATTTAAAATACACAAAATCAACGATTCGTAGACCCCTGATTCCTTCTCCAAAACTTAACCGATTTAACTACTTTTTTCATTAAAAATTAAAGAAAAACTTTGGCAGTGTTCCTATTTTTTACTTTTTTAAATAATGTAGTAAAATTTCTTTTCTGAATGTATGAACGCAGCCGAAAATATGGCCAATTTTTTAAGTTTTTGAATGTTCATATCTCTTTTAATAATTAATTTATTGAAAAAAGGAAAACATAGGGACATGCATAATAGTGGCTATCGATTTTTCGGAAAAAAATTATTGCTCTATTGGCATTATCCAGAGAGGAAACAGGGGACGACGTTTGTATGGAAAAACGGCCCTTGTGTTTCCTCTTAAGTATGAATTCAGTGAGTAAGTAAGTAGTATTATAGGGAAATAAAATACATTAATCAATAGGTTCAAGAGCTTTTATGCCACTAAAAGTTATCCTTGCTTGTCTTTGGTGGGTAGTAAACATCATTTTAACCTAAATTTTCAGTTTTTTCCATCTAAAGATTTATTGTTTATTGTATGAATAAAACATTGTAAAACAACAAAATATAAATCGCCTCGTCTATTTAGGTTAGAACTTTGTTTTTTCATGATAAGACAAGTCATGAACAGACAATTGTTAAGTGATATTATTAATTGCTTTACACTTACCTATTGAAAATAACCGTCTCTTCTAGCGGCAGTTGGGTAGAAAGAATAAGGTACTTTGCAGATATAAGCCCCTTTGGTAAACAGTAAACAATCAATTAAAATTCCCAATTCCAGCTTAATACTTACGAGTATAATGTTTATTACACAATTTACATTGTACAAGTAATTGAAATAAAAAAATATATAGCGAATCCAGAGCAAGGTTTTTTTATGTACAAGGGACCAAAATATACATATTAAAGTCAGTGTTTGTGTAGCGTAAATATTGTACCCAAGGCGATGCGTAACGGCACAATTTATTCGAAGCCACGAGTACAAGCCTCTATAGTACAGGAGCTGCACATTTTTGTTCACTTTTTTTTTTATTTAGGTGTTACAGTGATTTCTAATGAATTCTATCTTTGAGCACATCTTCAGACTGTGTAAATAGGACTTCTCGATTATTTTCTTTAAATACCAATCCCCAAAAATCAGTTTACGATGACGAGTTTAAGAATTTGGGTTAAAATAAAGTTTGAAAGCTGCCATAGTTTGTTATATTGCTAGTCCAAAGGATATCTAAAATGACCATTCAAGCTCAAATTTTACCAGTTTATCAAAGTGAAACGTGGCCCTGTAATCTAAGTCACAATAACTTTATTCAGATTAGGCTTACAAGAAACACTTATGAATGTGAGTCGATAATAGTAACAATGAGTAGTAGTATAGATATTATTATATACCAGCCTAAATAAAGCGTGCTTGTAACATTATTATTTGATTGGCAAAAAAAACATATTTAAGCATATTTTTCTTTGTAAAAAAAATTACTAATCTTTAAACATGTCATTTCAAAACAAGAAAATTAATAGTTTAGTTTCATGTTTCATTCATAGGTTCTTCAATCGCTGCTACATAATTTGGTTCGTCGTAATATTTCCCAAAAAAGGATTTTTTCCCTATGTAGGTGAATTAGCTCCTACACTAGGTAGCTCTCTGTTTCTCTGGTACTGTGCCACTTGTCCTTAATATAGCCTTGTTGACGTGCTACGGCGGAAATTGCTGAATATTCCTCTTTCGCCCTAAATTTTTCTCTCTTCCTCCCTGATTCACTCAATATGTTATGGCATGTATGGACAAATAAAGAGCCGTTGTACTTTTATTTCACTTTATTGGCACATAGTATATTCAAAATATATACTCAAATCTAAAGAAATTAATGCGTATAGGTATATAAAATACGTCGTAGTGTCTTGAAAAAATTCTTGTTTGGTCAACTATAATTAGTTGCTCTATTAAATTTATGTTATAGCGTGTAAATAAGCCAAAAATTACACGCTATTAGCAAGTTGAAGTGGCAGTAGGCAGGGCACATTGCACGGAGAACTGATGGCCGATGGGGTCGAAAAGTTCTCGAATGGCGGCCGCGTATTGGCAAGCGCAGCGTAGGACGACCAGGGGTTCAATTTTTGAATCTCACCAGGTGACTAGAGCTTAACAAAATGGCCGAATCTCTATGAAAAATGGCTATTTTGGTGGGCTTTAGTTACCTGGTGACTAAAGCTCACCAAAGAGGTCGCATTTCTATGAAAAACGACCATTTTGGCGAGCTTTAGTCACCGGTGAGATTCAAAAATCGCACTCCAGGACGACGAAGGAATGACGATTAAATTTTATCTGTTACCAAAATTGAAAGAACTCGTCAAAAGAAGAAAAACTGTATTTTTAGTTTTTGGTCCCCAAAAACGCTCCACATAAAATAGCTACCCTAATATAACGTCACGTTGTGATCACACTTGTAACTTTGCTAGTAAAAGTGTGGAATGTGCAACTAGATCTCGTTTATTGGAATAACACGCGCGTTTATAAAATGGTTACCCCCATAATAAAAATTGTTGTATTTTTTATCAGGGTTCTAATAAGTATTCATATATTTTGTAGTAATATTATCTATATATATAAAATTCAAAGTCCTGACTGACTGACTGACTGACTGACTGACTGACTGATATATCAGCGCACAGCCCAAACCGCTGGACCTAGAGACTTGAAATTTTGTACATAGATACCTTATATAGTGTAAGCATCCACTAAGAAAGGATTTTTGGAAATAACACCTCTAAGGGGGTAAATTGGGCGATGAAAGTTTGTATGAAAGTCCGTCAGTTTTGAAGTTAGGATCTTGAAATTTTGTTGTTAGGCTGACGTAAAAAAAATAATTTATACGGGTCTCAGTGTTTTTGATTATTCCACCCCTGAAGGGGTGAAAAGGGGGATAAAGTTGTGTATGGAAAGGCCTTCGTTTTCACAGCAAAAATCACTATATTTCTTATTTAGGCTTATAAGGCGACGTGTACATCGGGTGTTATTGGAATTACAACCTTTAAGGGGGTGAAAAGGGGGATGAAATTTTGTATTTGAGTTGTTCGTTCACAATTTTTTTGTATTGAAGTAAAAATAACGTACGTGGTAATGTTTTCTTTTATGAAGTCGGAAGGAAAACAAGCAAGTGGGTCATGTGATGGTAAGTGATCACCACCGCCTATAGACACCCGCAACACCCAAGAGATTGCAGATGCGTTGCCAACCCAGAGGGCTAAGATGGAATACCTCTTGTGCCAGTAATTACACCGGCTGTCTTGCTCTCCACGCCGGAACACAGCAGTGCAACCACTGCTGCTTAGCGGCAAGATTAGTGAGCAAGATGGTGGTAGCGATCCGGACGCACCTTGCACAAGGTCCTACCATCCGCTGTGTTATTACTAAGCCTCTATTGCCACCCGTCTATCCGTCTGTCTGTCTGCCACGCGCAAACGTGTCCTGACTGATTTGCGATCATCGTCCAACCGGAACTATTAAAACAAGAAAGCTGAATTTTGGAATATAGGTTATTTTAGAACGTAGGCATCCGCGAAGAAACCATTTTTGGTATGATTTACCTTCAGGGGGAAAACGGGGAGTGAGGGTTGAACTTTGTAAACTTTTGAAAGTCTTTGTTGTTTGAAGTTATAAACATGAAAATTTGAATTAGAACTACTGATCATAAATAGATCATAAGTACTATAACGTGTTTCAGGATTTTTTGCATTTTTACAATTAAAGTGGGAGAAGGGGGGTGAAAGTTTGTAAGGACGTATTGGTTTTTTTTTAATAGGAGCTTGTAATTTTGAAATACAGCTACTTATCGTAAATAAATAATGACGTGGCACAGGGTTTTTGAATTTTCAAATTTGTAGGGGGGAAACGGGGAGTAAAAGTTTGTATGGAAGTATCGGGTTTTTAATAGGAACTTGAAAATTTGATTTTAGATACTTATCATAAAAAAATAATTATGTGTTTCAGTGTTTTACGACTATTGCATTTTAGGGGTGGGAAACGGGGGTGAAACTTTGTATGGAGGGGAGGTATCCGTTTATTCAAAAATAGGAACTTCAAAATGTTCGTTTGTTTAAGGCTGTTTGGATTTGGATGCGCGGTGAAAATATGAGAGGGAGTGAGAGCACTTATTAGTTTTTGATTTAAAAAAAGAATTGTCATTTGTTTTCTGTAGGCCACGCGTGCGAAGCCGCGGGCAGAAGCTAGTTGTATTAATATATTAAATATGTATTTTGAAACAAAAAAAATTAAGTTTCATACTTTTAAATCGCCATAGCCCCCATAATATACGTACCTATATTTTTTTGTGGATATTAGATAAAAATCTACAATAATTTAATACTTCACGCCATTTGGTTTTAGGTGTCGTCTACCCAATAATAGCGGTTTGCACAATCAGTTCATGAAACAGAAGTATCTAAAGTGAAGCTTGAAATGAAATTGCAATAGAAATTCAAATTTAAAGTTTTGTTCTCTGTGGAAGTACAGTTTTAATATAAAGTCTCCCTAAATAGTAAATTGCCTGGCGTTGCTCCAATTTACAGTTGGCCGCCAGCGATTTGATTAAGACACCGCGGAGATTTGATTTCTGTTCTAGTCGAATTATATTATAATATATAATACAACAACCTAATATTATCTACACGTAAATCACAAATGCTCTATAAAGCGTTCAGAAACCGTAGGCAATGACCAGCATTATAACAACCAATATTATTATAAGAATTTTTCTAATTTGTTTCTATATTTGTTCAAATTCATTTTTTATTACATTATTTTAAGGTGTACAGTCTATAGATATTTAATAGGTATCCTATTAGCTAGTAGCAATGCAGAACATTTCCCTATGGCTTCTGAACCCATCATAGAGTACTTATGATATGTGTGTGGATAAAGTAATGTATGCAACTGTACATAATTAGGACTTAAAACACTCGTGTGATCCTATTATGAAACTCGCTAACGCTCGTTTCATAAAACTACACTCGTATTTTAAGACCCCTTATTATGCAACAGTTGCATGAAATACTATTCATTTAGGACATTATTTTTTGATATACAAGATTAACGTTATTGGATTCAAAAATAATGTCAAACTCGCTGACGCTCGTTTTATAAAACCACACTCGTGTTTTAAGGCCCCTCATTATGCAACAGTTGCATAAAATACTATTATCTACACACATATCATAAGTGCACTATAACGCGATCAAAAAACAAAGAAAATAACCAGCATTATTACAACCAATGTTATTATAAGAATTTTCTTGTCTGTGGTAGTAGGTAAATCCGTTCTTTATTGGGTAGTATCTCTTAGTAGTCTGTGTTTATTGGTGATCACATTACCGATATCTCGTGACGTTTTATGAATTTAAATTTGTAATAGCTGTCAAAATTCAAGTTGGTCTCTATTCTAGTATCCACAGATATTAAAACAGTTATCGAAACGAAACGTCAACTCAGTATTTTTTTTTTATTTAAACGCACGACATTTGATCTCGAGTGACATGAAAATAGGGACTTCATTCGTTTCTCTATGGTTTAAAAAAAAACGTTCGTCTTGGCGGATAGATCAAATGTCCGCCATGACTAGTTGTCATGTCGTTTGTTGGTTTTTTGCTGTTACGGTTTTTTGCAGTTATGATATGTGTGTAGATAAAGTAATGTATGCAACTGTATATAATTAGGCCTTAATACACTCGTGTGATCCTATTATGAAACTCGCTGACGCTCGTTTCATAAAACCACACTCGTGTTTTAAGGCCTCTCATTATATAGCAGTTGCATAAAATACTATTGTTGTCTAGTACTCCTGTTACCTATCTTTTTAAGGACTGGTGGTACTAACCCTGACTACGAAGCTAAAGGTTTTGGAGACAAGTCTCGATAAGGGCAAATAATTACATGATGAATATAAACGCGTGTATCCAAGTCTTGGTTTTTATATAATTTATGTATTTATGCAATATATAGAAGTATCCGATGGCACAATCAACTTTAGAGGCTTAATTCGGAAATAGGACAATTAATGCAAATTTTCCAAAATATTTTCTATGGATATGGATGGATATAATTTATGGAAATTGATCTTTGAAACAAGAAATCGTAATGATTACATTGATTTATCTTCTAAAAACCACAAACTTTCAAACTTATATTATAATAAGCAATAGCTGCAGATTAAACAAATTTGACCAATATCGGCTTTATGACATCTCACACCCTTGAGATGGGTTAAATTACCTGAGGCGCCAGTTTCAAAGTACCTATCTAAGAGCAGCTAGCTGTCTGTCAATAAAGAAAATCTGACTCAATGCTCAGTTTGATAATGATGACAAAAAGTGCTTTAGCGTTGAACCTTTTGAATTCGCTTGCTGTCGCTAACCGTTGCCGTCCCAACTCATCAGTTAAAATTCTCAATTCTGATCTATCTACATGAATTTTACGAATATCTTTAGCTTTACATAATATACAGTAAAGAGGTTATACGTTCCTGTTTGTCCTAAATCCTTACAGTGTAGGTTCGGCTGCCTACTTCTTCTAAGCCACGCAACAGATTTTGATATGGTTTTCACTGTTATTTAGAGAGTTTTTACGGAAGATTTTTATGTCCATTACATCCCATTGGTACCGGTGCGAAGGCTGGACGGGTCGCTAGTCAGAAATAAACAATAAAATGTCGACTTGGCATATTAGGCAGAGATGGACACTGACTGGCAATGCAATATCAAAAGTTCATCCAAAAACCTTGGCCCAGTATTTTTATTTATTAGAATCTTTTGTTAAGGCGCGGATTTAACAAAATTTTAAGATCTAATAATATATCCTAAGAACAAATTTTAACATTTCTCGCCGAAATTAGATCTCACACCTATTATGAAATCCGCACTGAAAGTTTATCTATAAAACCCTTCTAGTACAAGCAGTTATAAGCTAACATATACGAAACGCACAAAATCCAGCTTAAGACACGAGATTTTTATGATTCATGCGCCGAAATCGGGAGTGCCTTAAAAGCTCAGAATGGGTCGCCACGTCTCCACCACTCGGAAAAAACAGCCAGTATTCAGCACTTCCTTATCTTCGAGCTCATTAAATCCGGCGACACATTTTATACGGCCTCTATTTCACGCGCACTGCATAATAAAACACGTCCCGACTTTTCCCCGTGAGTCGGCCGTGAAAAGTGTGCAGCGTGGTATTAAGCCGTTCATCACGTCGATTAACACGCTGTACTGAAATTCTACTCATACGTATGCAATGTAGACTCTTTAGTTTATTTATTGCTTAATTCACTCGTTCCATGTATTACAGTATGGTCAATAGGTGAAGAAGATTGCTAAGACGTCATCGCTTATTATGGGGTATTGCAATGGCAGCCAAAAGCCAATTAGGAGTTTTTTTAAAGGTAGACCAACATGCATGCGGACTCGATAGAGTAAGTCATGGAGTAGTAGAATGACAGCGGGCCGCAAAATCGCTTATCCGTTGGTACCGCCATCTTTGCTGCCAAACCTCACTGGTATCAGTTTAAATTTATGGCACAGAAAGAGAGGAGGTCGTTTCTGCAACAAATTAGAACATAATTGTCTAAACTCACCTGAAATGATTAGTCTAACTAATCCCGTTATCTTTTTTTTTAAAGCGCATAGATTTGCTTCGTTGAGAATGATTGTGGCTTTAGTTTAATTTATGTATTCAGTCAATATACAAATTGCATAGAATGTCAAATTACACGTTACGTTACTGCGCACTTTGCATTATGAGGTTAATTAGCTTAATAATGCTATCTAAAAGGCTGTCACCAGCATTGCCTGTCGCATCACTGGGAAGGTATTTTAGTGCTTTGGAAAGAGCCCATTCAGGCCTCCAGCGGAGCTATTTTTGATTGACATCACTACTTCATGCTCATAATTATTTATTTCTAAGTGGCGCTTAAATAGGTGCAATTCAGTGAATGAGGATCAGGGGCGCCATGAGTTACTGCTGCAAGGGGATGGTTCGATTACAAAGCAGATATAGTTTTGGAGTGTCGGGTGCTACGAAGTCACTCATGAAAAGCATGCGAGATTTTAAAGACGTGAGAGAAGAGTTGTTCGTACTATTTCACACATGAAGTACTCGTATCCTGAAAAAGAAACTCCAAAGTTTCTCCCAACTTTGGAAGGTGCTTTTAACTATGGTTTTATTAATTGCTTGCGTTAAAGGGTTGGCCACCACATTCTGCAATCGAGGGGATTCGACGCGTATGACCAATAACGTAATGTACATTTTGGCAAATCGCGTATTTTAAATGCGCCAATTCGTGAATGACCAAACTAGTGCTCGTAAATTACCAAAAACGCATCATCCACCTTGCGTGGCAATAAATTTTCATTTAAGTACAGAGTGAATTATTCGATAGACCATTAAGCTGCCAAGAGTAAGGTAACCAAAGTAACCAAGCTATTTGCCTAAGGATTTATACGTACCCATTCCTAAATTGTCGGATTGAAACATATACCTGGATAGTTTTCGTGTAATTTTTGGATTTATTCCTGTTGCAGAATTTACGGCTTAATAATTATCAAATTAGTCATTAAATTCCATTAATATTAATACATTTTTTTATTTCTGTGGTCATGTTATCTCTAAGAAAAAAATAAAAATAGTTGTTTTCGTGAGCGATGAAATTGGTTTGAGCTAATTATACTTTAATAGAAAAAAATTGAATCTATACACATATGCCGAATTTCATATCAATCAGAACATTGGCAGGGGATCAAAATCAAGATAGAAGACATAAGATTTAACATGCATATATATGTATAATAAATACCTTGCGATAACTGGTGTTAGTTGCCGCTAGTTCCATGGTACAATAGATAACGAAAATACATATTTAAAGACAAAGAACATCTACGACACGGGTGCAAACATTTGCCCCTCAGGAATCAAAGCCAAAACCAATCCCGTCACCAACCACTCGGCAATGCGGTGGTATATATCAGTTAAAATAACAACATAATGCTGAATAAAGAGGATTTGTTAAAAGCAACTAAACGGTACCTATACTGCGCGTCATGAGCTCAATATTCACCTTCCAGAAAATCTGAATATGGTAAAAGGGGAAAATAGAAAGCCCTAAAGAGTTATTGAATTGAATGGACCTGTCAATAGAGAAGGCAGGTTAAGGTGCGGAAAATAAATTACGCCGCGACGCTTCAGTGGAGTCCTTTGACCTTATAATACGTATAAGGTTTACCATGGATTTTTGCGATTTTACGTAGCTAACTACGCTATCCTACTAATATAATAAATGTGAAAGTTTGTATGTTTGGATGTTTGTTACTCAATCCAGCAAAAACAACTGAATGAATTTGGATGAAATTTGACACACATAGTTTATAACCTGGATTAACACATAGGATACTTTTTATCCCGTAAAAATGCATACTTCCCACAGGACACTAATAAGTGAGTTATACGCCGCCGTGACGTCATGAACTGCAAAGCAACTAATTCTCATTCCTTTGGCC
Source organism: Ditula angustiorana (assembly GCA_963691745.1). Lineage (NCBI taxonomy): Eukaryota > Metazoa > Arthropoda > Insecta > Lepidoptera > Tortricidae > Ditula > Ditula angustiorana. The sequence continues at coordinate 9,886,625 of OY829482.1, read as the reverse complement.
AGGAAATATTGCAGATTGCATGTTTCAGTTAAACAAGTCTACTCGGACGAAGTCGCGGGCAAAAGCTAGTTGAGGTATAAAATACTCTTGTGCAGCACTAATCTCTTATTTGTTACTGTTTGGTACATAATCATTAATAAGTTGTGTTTTTGCGACTTGTAGACGTTCAGGGGTAGACTGCCCGCGAACATAGGATGTGAAAAGAGCTCGCTTGCAAAATACGCAATATGTCCTGATTAAATTGTTTTATTTCAAATACATTATAATTGCTTTTGTGCTTAAAAATCGCAATTATTTTAGTGAGATAATTTGCATTCCAATTTTACGTGTTAGAATCGTCTTGAGTTCGTCTATTTGAAGATTAGTTCTGCACGTACGCGTAAAACGATCCTTCTCATCAATTGGTTAATGTCGTTTTCAGAAAAAAAAGTTTAGTACAAAAATCCGGTACATTTGTTACGTTTGATTTTAGGCACACGACAGATTAAGATCAAATAAGGTTATAATTAACAAATTGGGATAAATTTCCTTGCAAATTATCTTATTAACCACTGTATCTATTAAATTTAAGTTATAATATAAATTTCAGCGTGTCACAGTTAGTGCATTTATTTCAAACATGCAACATTTTTGTAGCCCCCATTTTAACAAGAGCCACATTTAATATCAAAAAAGCAATTTCAACGCTGATTTATCTGAACTACTGTACCAACGTACGCCGTTTAAAATATATTTCGGTACATTTTCAAAAATACAACCCCTAGAAGCCAAAACGATTGAGCGTCCGTCTATTCAAAATAACCAATCGATCAACGTACACAAAAATAACTCGTATCTCGGGAAAGGTAGGGTTGAAAGTTGAGCTAGTTCTATAATTTTTATAGGACGTGCACATTCATAAATGTAAGCCCCTGACCACCTGAGTATAACGGCTTGTATATGTACAACGTTCACAAATTGCTTTCCTGACGCTTTCAACGTAAAACTTGTGGCGAGGACATCGTGAGGTGTAATAACGAATTAGGCGTTCAGTTGGTTATCGTCCACTTAAATAATCCCTTTAAGGGATATGTTCGTCTTTGTACCACTTCCTGTGTGTTTGTAAGTGTAATTTTACATATATACATGAAGGAATAAAAAAAAAACTATTTGAGTCTATGTTTGTAGCAATGACAATTTTGCCCGGGAATGGCGGCGTCAATTGAATACGTTATGATTAAGACATTCGCTAAAAAACTAATTGTTAGAATAAATGTGAATTGATATTTAATGGGTTTAATTTATAAAAATCTAGGTACATACATAATCAGGTCATACCTTTTGATACCTTTGTTTCCTTCTCCGTGCAATATATTCTCTGTCATCAGGTAAAATTAACGTTTAATTCAAAAATAATATTATACCCATCTTAATAGACAATAATCTAGCCATTAAAGTGTTGTAGATAGAAAGTAAGTCATCTAAATAAAAATCCTTGCTAACTTAGTAGAGATATCCTATTCCCTCTGTCTTTGAGGAACTGCTATATGAATTATCATAAATTATGCTTTGTAAGATGCTAATATTGCACTTGACTCAAGGGTACTAAATTATTTTTTAATTAAATACCTACATATTAAAGTTTTCCATGAATAACAGACAGACAACGCACAGCTCAAGACGATGTATAGGTAACGCAATGAGGGTTGAGGTGAACAAATACACACAAGACTACACAACGACATACAAACAAAACAAAATTTCAAAAATTCGTATGCAGCAGTGTGCGTGACCTCAAACATAAGTTGAGTTGCGTTGCCTGTACATAAAGACTTCAAATTAGGAACACATCATTGAATCTTGGAAATTCCACTATTCAGGCAGTTAAAAGGAAGATGGAGGTTTGCTGCGTCCTATTTGTTTGAAGGACTAGCGATCTTTGGCATCCAAGCTATGTAGCTACCTTACACTCTACTAATATTATAAATGCTAAAGTAATGATGTTCTGATATTCGGATGTTTGTTTCTGAATCACGCATTAACGGTTGGACGAATTTCGATGAAATTTGGCAGATATTTCAATCGAGTTCTGGATTAAAACATAGAATATTTTTAATCCCGTAAAATGCATAGATACAAAAAAATATCACACGGGCAAAATCGCGGTTAAATGCTCGTATTACATAAAACTAAAACTTCATTTACTCGCGCGTTTACCGCTCATCTCGTGCAGCTGCTTAAATTACATAAACATTGGCTCAAGAAAATACGGCTTCATATGTAACATAAGCGTAACATAAAACGGTGGCTACAATGCTGAATAGAAAATTATCTTGGCGGCACGTTAACTTGCTCAGTATTTTAAAGTCAACGCACCATCTTTAATCCATTAATAGCACAAATTAAATTCCAGATTTGTATGGAGCTGGAGGGAGCAATAATGCGCCTCGACTGGTCACGAACCCGGCTGGCTGCTAGCCAAGTGTGTAGGAGACATGGAAATATGAGTACTGAACTGGTAGATGTGCCATTTTCGCCTTAATATCGGCAGCTTTGTCGCTTTAATATGTCTTATGAAGCACATGGTACACTTTGTGCAAACACATTTCACGCGTAGCCGTACGAGGTTAAACTTGAACGTTTTATAAATTTGTTTAGCGGAGGTACTTAATTTGTGGAGGGAAAGGAGGCTGAACGTTTATGATATAGTAATATTTAAGTGTTTTTAATAGTTTACAGTTGTTACATTTGATACGTACCTATCTGATTTCTTAATGTTTAAAACTCAAAAAACAGAATAGAATAAATAGCAACACTGTCTCTACTTACAGATTAATCAGAATAAAGCTATGTTGATAATCGACGTTGCAAAGATATCCAGATAAACTAAAATTCCCTTGCCTTGAATGTTATCACAATATTGGATCATTACTCATTTTCCTTAGAGAATTTATAAATAATTTACCAATTATTTGAACTAATGATTTGCCTGAAGCTAAAACGTTCGTTCCAAATATTTTTCTTGAAAAGAACTTCTTCTTTGCTGCTGTCTTTATCTGACCGATGATTTGCTAACGATATTTTTTGTGAATTTGTCCTTTGACCTGTATTAACTGGAAACATGCCTGTGTAAACGTGAGCCTGAAAATGTCAACCCTTCATAACTTTAGCTAGAGGTACTTACAAAGTATAATTCTAACAATGAAACTCTGGTATTTCAGTCCTAATACCAAAATGCCATATCATGGGCCAGCCCGTATCTAGTTGCTATCTTTACGACAATCCTGAAAAACCTTTAGATAACTGTCTGCTGATGTGTCCCTTTGTATTTTTATGATGTACGTACGGAAATAAAAAGCTCTATAGATTTTATGGATTTTACGCACAAGATTAAGAGGAAACACAAGGGCCGTTTTTCCATACAAACGTCGTCCCCTGTTTCCTCTCTGGATAATACCAGTAGAGCAATATTTTTTTTCCAAAAAATCAATGGCCACTAATATGCATGTCCCTATGTTTTCCTTTTTTTCATAAATTAATTATTAAAAGAGATATGAACATTCAAAAACCTAAAAAATTGCCCAGATTTTCGGCTGCGTTCATACATTCAGAAAACAAATTTTACTAGATTATATAAAAAAAAGAAAAACATAGGAACACTGCCAAAGCCTTTCTTTAATTTTTAATGAAAAAAGTAGTTAAATCGGTTAAGTTTTGGAGAAGGAATCAGGGGTCTACGAATCGTCGATTTTGTGTACTTGAAATAGGTATTTTCAGTCCAAGATGCGGCTGTCTATATTGCACTCTGCGGGGAGAGGCTTGATAGATGGAGGCAGCAATAGATTTTACAAATACCTATTTTTAAATTCTCTAGGCCTTGGTGTTTCCTCTTAAAATCGTGCATCTTGTCCCGTTTGCCCGGATTTTAGAATTGACTTAGTGTCGTGCTCAGTTTTTTTAGTACGTTTAATAATAAACTTAAAGAATAATAAATGACAAAAGGAAAATCATGTTTTCTTGCAACAAGAGGCCTATAAATTAAAATAAACAAAAAATATGTAACAGTTTATAAAAATAACATTACTAAAGTTATACGTTGCTATATGAGTTGTACCATCCATAATTTTTCCCAGGAGAGCATCACTAGTAGATTTAATTTAACTGTAAACCGTATTTATTCGACCTAAAATTTCCAATTTTGCAATCAAAACATTTTATATTTCTTAAATATATAAAAATCTAAAGCTACAAATCACCTTTTTCTTTTCTATTTATGCCATAAACGCTGTTTAGGCGACCAAAATAAAAAAATTATAAATGAATTATGAATTATGACAAGTGAAGTTATTATAGCTAGGAATTTAGTTTTAATTATCATTTACAGGTTCAGCGTAATTTCACAAAAAAATTTTCACAAACTGATTCATTTGACAAACTCATTATTTGCCAAAACGTTTTCATTTCCGAAACATTAAATGCTTATTTCCCTATCATTCGACCGTTTGTGAAACGAATCAGTTTGTGAAATGATTGGTCATGAATAAGACAACTATGGATGAACAAACTTTATGTTGTACCAGTTTTCCTAGCTCCATGTTGAACCGTTTGTAGTGGCACTGCACCTTTCTGACGTTTGGCCCTGTGACAGCGCAATCGTGGTCTCAAGATTTTACTATTGGGGACGGCTGCGAAACTTCCAAACCCACTGAATAATGCATTGTCACGGTTAGAACCTTTGTACTTGCTGCAATGTTTCACTACGTCCGATTACGTTCTGGTGGCCCGGTAGGTTGGAAAGTTTAGCTGCATAAGAAAGTATCTAACAGAGAATTTGTGAATCTATATCTGTTTTATAAAAGGGTTAAAAAACATCATGCGGGACACCTGTTGGGAAGTGAAACAAAGAGTGTGGGGCCCTCTTAGTAACAAGCACGAAACTAATCGACGCTATGTAATTCTATACGTAGCTAATTGCGTCTTTTCTGACTAGCGTTGTAGGAGAGAGGTGCATTAGGATACCTAGTGAGTTGCGGTTTTTCGAATCCTTTTGGTTCGTACTTGGTACACGGCCTCCGAATCTCGTCACTCATCGTATGAAACGCAATAGTAAGCTACTACTTTGGCGGATTTTCTGTAAACGTTTATACCTTGGTCGACCTGGCTCATACCTACTGTCCAATGAAAGAATCGAGGAATTTATTTGCCAAAATATGGTAGTTATAAGGTTTTATTATAAAAAAAATACATTGTATTCATCGAGCAAACTGGTGTGCAGTTTTTGTGTCAAATTTAAAAACTGTAACCGGAAACTGGTTTCATTATGCTCTACTAAGGGAGCGTTCAAGTATTACGTAACGCAATTTGGGCGGGGGAGGGGGTTACAACAATTTTTATTAAAAAAATTGGTAATTAATACTCCCAAACTGGCAACCCTTTTCATTTACGTTACGGGGAATCCCTCGATTGTATTAGTCTGGTCGTCATATTTTTTAAATTTGTTCTCGCAAGTTGGCAAACCTTTTCGTTTATATTTCACGAGGAAGCCCTAGATTGCATTGTACGTCATTTAATGTTGTTTTTGTCATTTATGTTTTTTTTTGTCATTTAGTGTTACGTAACATTTAAGAGGGGGGAGGAGGGTACAGAAAAACGTTACGGGGAGGGGGGTCTAAATCTTCAAAAATTGCGTTACGTAATACTTGAACGCTCCCTAATTTATAAATAACACTACAAAAATCAAGTTTGCAAAATTCACACTAAATTGATGTATTTATTGTGACCAACGATCTATTATGGAAATAAGAGTGGAAGTCTATAACGACAAAACCTCTTAGTGAAATAGTGCGCAAAACAAAATATTTTATTTCGATTGGGCTGAGTGCATTATTCACAGGCCTCTGAAAACGGTAAGCTATAAAAACCAGGGTTCTGTTTCTTTTACGAAAATGTTTGCTGTAATCCGTTAAGTAACTTTCATGTGGGTATACTCCATTCCATTAAACGTTAGAAGTTTTTGACAAGAGCATGCTACATTTGACATTTCGTTCCTATAGGAACGAAACGTCAAAAGCTATCTTGGATACTGTGCTGTACTTGAGAACGATATAGATCGTTCTCAAGAACAGCACAGTATTCAAGAACTACAGGCCTAAGACTGCGAGCATTTGTATATGTAAGTTCCTAAATGTAACATTAATAAAGTAACAGGTTTCTTAGAAAGATCTATGTTCAGCAGTGAACGCAATGGACTTAAAATAATCATGATGACATGATAAGTCAATTTTTTTATTACCTATCGAAATTTACCTTCGAATTTTTTTTTAAACATTCATATAGTTTAGTGGTAATGTGGCGAAACTGTCAAACGCAGGGTATGGAATGCTGATGTTGCAGGCTGAGTCCTGCCATTACCCTAATTTTTCTTTGTGTTGTCATTATCATTTAAAAAATATTTGAATGATGAGTCAATGCCTCCTACTCATGCTCTATTTGATTTTACATTGGACTGTTCATATTTACCGATCAAGCCGCATTATAGTCAACGGCTGGTTGAAAGGGCCGGCTTAACCGGGGCAGTACCACCTTCTCACAGAATACCGGGGTGAATTAGTTGCTGGCACCGTATACGCGAATGTAGACTTGACCTTTGTTTATTCATTTACAAAATATCTGAATGTAAAACTAAACCTATTTAGAAAATATACGCCATACAAATCACATGCTGGATTTACATTAAACATTGAAATATAGGCCCCTTAAGTGCCATCCATAGGCAATACATTAATAACCCTAACTCTGATTATCAGCAAGATGTCTAAACCATGATTATTTAGTTTATCGCCCATTACTGGATTTCTTTACGTCATTTTCTTTTTAACCTGATTATTGACTGTTTGATCCCAGAAACCATTAAGTCAACTATTCGTTCGTACATTTAATTTTATATTGTGAAATTAAATTAATTAAAATGATTAATTATTCATCTAAAGTAGCTCCGGTTCTAAAAAAAACTTATTTTCCCTCTCAATGCAATGCGTTTGTGGAAATTTGAGTCAAATGTGGACGACGTTCGGCCACCGTTTTCAGATTAACGACAGTTTGGAACAGTGAAAATGAATTGCAGATTAATTGTGCACTCACTCACTACTTTATTCATTTCGAGCTTTTTTTATACTAATTTCTATGCATTTTATGAAATAAAAAGTATTCTTTATTTTAATCCAGGATTTTTAGTTATTTTCTATCAAATTATCATAATTCCAACTAAATCTGCCTAGCCTTTAATGAATTATTGAGGGACATACATCCAAATATCCAACCCTCATTACCTTCGCATTTATACTCGTAAATTAGTAGTATTAGCTGGTACTTTTAGATTACTTACGGAATTTGCCGAGGACTTTACTTGATTTGTATTTCCCTCAGTGTCACTCAGTGTCAGAACTTTGTGTTGATCTTGTATGTTCAGCGTATTAAATACCTGAACAATTTAGTAACTTGCTTAGATAAATCCTTTAATTATTTGATATAGCGCCTCATTCATGATGTTAAGGCAACAATGTATCAAACTATAGCGATATTTATGACGTTGAATGCACCGTTATGTGTTAAGCCATGTAGAGGCAACACTCGTGCCACACCTGCATGTAATGCGATTTATCAGGAACAAAGCGTGGCTCTGTTAATAATGACTATGGATAGGCTTACACATAAAAAAACACAGCTGTCTTTACGATTGTACTTAAACATGAGCAGTCTAAAAAAAATCTTTGTAATCGATTTTTTTGTATTTTTTATACATTCAAATTAAATTTAAAATGCTATAAAATGAATGACAACACAAAGAAATTTAGGGTAATGGCAGGACTCGAACCTGCAACATCAGCATTCCGTGCCTTGCGTTTGCCAGTTTCGCCACATTACCGCTACCATACCCTGCGAAACTTTCAATATGTTTGGTGTCAAATCTTATGAAATTTACACACTGTACACAAACAAATATATCTACTACGTTGAGTCAAGTTAATAATTATGAAGATTTATTACTCAAAGAAAGACTGAATCAGATCAAAACTCGACAATCCATATTAATGGCTTGTCGAAGAACAGGCGTCCATCAAACTGCAAGTAAAATTGACGCAGCTTCTTCCAGCGAAGATTCCCGAGTAGCCATTACGAAGATTAAGGAGTTTTGATTTAATAAATAACCCTGGGCATTGAATTGGGGTTATTTATTAACACTTATTTTTTGCCCAAAACCTCGACCACCGATTTCAATAGCCCATGATCGAGGTTTTGACGACAAATTTTCTTCAGGACTTGTTCCATTTTCGAATGGTTTAAGATATTGTTTATTCGTACCGTACTTATACTCGTATACGGTTCTAATGTGCAGGTGATCGAGCTCTGTTAATGAAATATGTAAAAAAAAACACAGATAAAAAATAATTTTATCCAAAAATTGTACCTAGCTAAAAAAGTGGTTTGCCCTCGATATTGTAAATTTTATTAAATTAGTTAGAGCTGTTTTCGAGATATATGTATGAACTATTTACAAATAATAAATAAATTGCGACTAATATTATTTAAACACTTTAAAATGTATTATCCTAATCCTATTACTATCTACTCGTTTTCTTCCCTTGGCCATTAAAAAAATACGGTTCAAAAATGTTGAAATAAAATATTTGCAACGAATCCATACAAATAATAAATAAATTGCGACTAATATGATTTAAACACCTTAAAGTGTATAATCGTAATCCTTTTACTGCCTACTAGTTTTCTTCCCTTGGCCATTAAAAAAATACGGTTCAAAAATGTTGAAATAAAATATTTACAACGAATCCGCAAATTGTCGTATATGCCTTCTATATGTGTGAGCCCCGATCCTCAGCTATCTCCGATAAATAAAAGTGATATTTTCTATAGCTGAAACGTCTTTGTTCAACGCAAATAAAGACCTACGATATCTGTCGAACAAAACTGGTGAGAGATAGAGGATTGGGCAACAAATCGGGACATCAGTATACATATTTTCAACAGTATTTGAGAACGGTAAACCAAGAAAATTAAAATTAAAATGAAAAATTTATTTTGCAAGTAGGCCATATAGGCTCTTTTACATGTCTGAATCTACTAGCGCTTCGGAAAATGGAAGAATCTGCTGAGAAGAAACGCCGCAAGAAACTCAGCAGTTTTTCTTTTTTTTTCTTCTCTTTTCAAAACAAGATTACAGAGCAATATACACAATCATAACAATAGTTCACATAAAGTGTGAAAAAAAAAAGATAACAATAAATAAAGGTGACAGCGATGACAATCCTGTAAAAACTAGGTACCAATGTGCTTTGCTATCTACTTTGGATACCTCTATAAAAGAGCTGTCACTATAATATAGATTTTTTTAAGAGGAGTGTGAACCCAGCGCTCTTCGCACCGCGCGCGCCGCAGCTCTCCGCCAGCACGCAGCCGGCCTCGCGCGGCTACGCTGACGTTGTCGGCCGGCCCGCCGCACCCCGGCGGGCCCCCGCACCGCCGAAGAAGATTAGGGCTCCACCGATATCAACGGAGCCCCCTCGCACTAAAGTGGATGAGGAGGGTTTCACGTTGGTGCAGAAAAGAAGCAAGGCTCGCAGGAAGCCTTGCAAGAGCCAGTGTGGCACTGCGGAGCCGGACAATTCCGGGCTGCGAGCAGCCACACCGAATACGGCACTGTACGTGTCGCGCCTGCACCACACCGTCGCAGTCGCAGATGTGGTGGAACATGTCCGCCGGAAGACTGGGTGCTCGCTGAGGGTGTTCCAGCTGCGGTCACGGCACTACGTGCACTTCAGTTCGTTTGTGGTGCGCGTCCCGCGGCCGCTGCTGGAGTCCGTCGCGTCTGCAGCCTTCTGGCCGAAGGATGTCGTGTTTCGACGGTTTCGGGGCACCTTACCGGTGGCGAACGCGACATCGGAAGTGACGACGCAACGGGGCCACGCCGTTTTGTCGACAACATGAAAATTGTTTTGTTTTGTTTTGTATTGTATTTTAGTCTATATATTTTTATGTATGTTAGTTTGTAAGGTATTTATCTATGGGCCTTGTTGCCTGAAAATAAAGATTTCATTCATTCATTCATTCTTCATACAAATGATGATGACGTTTTCCACCCACTGAACCTAAACCTATAGCCATGATTTTTTTGTAAGTTGTCATTATGCCCTAGAACTAGGTTTGTATGTTTTGATTTTTTTAATATTCTTAATAGTATCAAAAATATTGACGCTTTCTTGTTTTGTACGAAACTCCTAAAATGCAAAAAATCATTGCCATAGGTTAAGGTTTAGACGGTGGAAAACGCTATCGCCGTTTGTATGTGGAGCGCTTTTTTGGGGCTAGGTTCACACTCCTCTTAAGACATTCTCGCAAAGTATTATACACTTTTCAAAATCCATTATAGCAAAGAAATGAACCTATGGAAACGACACATTTGGAACATTAATTTTATGGTTAACAAGCAACTCATTTTGAAGTTTTTTTAAATTTCTAAAATGCAAGTTTTTTAAAGCAATTTCAAAAACTTATACTTAGCGTTCTGTGTACTGCGAAGGAATGTTCCACCGATCGAGGCCTCACGCCGCGATATGAGGACGTGCGGTGAATAGGTTACAATGCCCGTCGTAAAGTTATAGCCATATCAAAACCTTAACACAATGAGTTTGGCATTTGAATCAAACGGGAACAATTGTAAAGACATTTATCAAACCGCAACCAGTGAAACGTGATTCTTGATAATGGTTAAGTCACAAGTTAGACATAGTTAAGTGTACTCGATAAATGAGGGTTAAAATATGACTTAACATACTAATTCTGTTTCTTACTATAATACGACTCCAAAATATAGTGAACTATAAAGAGAATGCAAAGAAATATAGTTAATTACACTAGTTTCTGAGTTACTGTAGAACCATTTCGAAATGCATGTCATAATGATCTTTTATAAAAAGATATAATGCCATCATTCACTATTGTGACAACATGTTTCATTCTACTTACAGTGGCTTCGAAATCAGTTTGACTCTACATTTAGCAAGTTGCATGGTTTGTACCATCATGATGTTTTGCATGGCTGTGTATTCTTTGCCTTAATTTTAGTAGCTGCACGGTATAAAGCCCATAATTCTTACACAAGTCATAAACTCGTAATCTTAACGACTAATGCAAAAGCACTCACGTTAATCGTAAGCGCGATATACTTTAAAGGTGCGAAATGTGCGCTTTATAATATAAATCTTTCCGTATACCAACACTGCTTATTTCTTAACATTTTAGAAGATGTTTTCTTTATATTTTGGAATTTCCAGGTTATTTTTTAAACTTTGCACTAAACGCGCAAACGCGCGTCGATCGTGTTGTTTAGTGTCTAGTGGTGGTGGTGTGCGGTTGAGTCTGTGTGATATATGTTGATTCGTGTGGAAGCGGAGGAGGGTGGGTTTTTGCGTGAACATATATATGTCGCACAGACGCAGCTAACTTGCACGAGCACGGCACTGGTTTCGCGGAGTAGAAAGGTAATTTGTTCCAGTTTGTTGAAATGGACCTCCGCAAAGTAACGCCTGAATCTTTTAATTACTAGACCTGTTTTTTTTTAGGTTAGGAATGTTGTAAACAATCTTAGTAGGTAAGAATTTTTTTGCAAAAGTGCTAGTTAAAGTAAATAACAGTTGCTAACAAATATAATATTTAAAATAAATCAAATTATTTTAGCATAATTTATTTGAAAATGGCCAAGTTTGTTATTGATTATTGTATTAAATTACTCGAAGAAAAATTTCACTAAAAGCAGTGAAGCTGGTGCTAAATTAAACCTTGTGACCATGACCGTTTCAAAACGGTCAAAACGTCGGGGTTTAAAAAAAGGTAAATTAGTCTTTGCTTAGTCAGTTTTTTGACAATAATTATGAGCTAAAACAAAATTAAGTTAACCTTATTTAAGTTGTTTTTTAGTTGTTTAAGTAAGTATTGTTTAAATGAAACATTCCAATGCAGCAAATTATAAATCGCCTCTTCTGTTTAAAACCTCGCTGTTTCATATACGGTGTTTAGGTGCTAAAAATTGAAATTTTAGGTTAGAATTTTGTTTACATAGAAGACAAATATGGATAAATAGACTTTAGCTAACCTTTGACTCTGCAAGGTCTAATTAACTACGTGATCGGGCTCATGCTCATGGAACATTACATTACCAACATGATGTATAAGGGAACGGGAACAATTTCTACGTACACTCGAAATGCTATTAGTACTAATAGCTTTCCCACAGGAATTCTCAGAAACCGTTTCAGAGGGTGTATGATTTAACAACAACGGTTGCCGAACATTGTTATGTCAGTAATTGGTACTAGTTTGGTGGGTGACGTTCCTTGTTTTGTATTAGATTAGACATTGTTTTAAGTTATTTTTTGTTTAGTTTTGTGGTAGATGGAGAAGTAAAATTACTTGATACTGTTTTCTAAATCTGTTTAACACCGTTCAGGTAATGAATTAAGGATGTCTAATAATTTTATAATTTATTAACTTGGTGTGGCCTATTTGCTTCCTTTAAATTTATAAAATGCATCCTAATACCTATTACTCATTTGACTAGATATTAGCAATGGACGAAACACGTACCAAGTTTGCTAAAAAGTAATTAAATTTGCTGATATTTTATGCCAAATGGCCCAATGTTTTTCTGTCCTAATCCCATAGAAAAAGAACGTTTAATTTTCGCCGGATTGAAAAATCTGGGATACTTTTCCAAATTTGCTTTCCCTAAAAACCAAATTCTATTATACACATTTTAAAACAAAGACTTGCCAAATTAGTTCAGCCGTTGCAAGTGATGCACTCACATTTCACTGCTATTTATATAGATAGATTTACCAGCGACTCTTATACGGTTTATGCATTTTTCTAGAAAAAAAAGTAGTCCAATATTATCACCCTACATAAGCAAACTATAACTTTGAGAAATTTCACAAAAATCAATTCAACGGTTTGGTCGTGTTGTGAAAAGTACAAAACAGAAAGACAGAGGTACTTTTGCAATTATCATATTAGTAGGTACAGATGAAGCACTAAAGATACTCTAAAGGAGATTTGATTTTGTGAAATAACTATTCACCATTTCGTAATTTTTAAGCTGGATGTAGTACAGCTGTGGTTTACACCCTAGAGCGAGTAATTCAAAAGGAAATCGGAAAAACCGAAATTACTTATAAGAGATAACGAAATTTGTTCTAAAGATGATGGCAGTTCTAAAGCTAAGTTGCATTTGAAACTTTTCAAAAAGTTATAAATGCAATTTTTCTTAGTTCTAGGGGTCAGCCACTACCTCCCTAGCCATTTTCCGTAGAACAATTAATTATTTTTCATATCCCATATTCGGAAAGAGGGTTATACATAGCTGACAAGGCCTCAGAAAGCTTAGAGCGTATGAAAGCTCTAAGTCAGAAAGTAATTCATGGCAGCACATGTGCAGAAAGTAATTTTAAAAAACTTATCCCATAGATGGCAAAGGTCACTATGTATTCAGCCAGTTCAATCTACATAGCATTGTTTCACCATCAAAAATTTTTTTTAATTTATATCCATTTATTTAAAAACAAATTTGACATGTTTGGATCCAAGATGGCAGATGACATTTGGAAATGAAAAATCTACATAGTAGGGTGTCAAATTCATGTAATTTAGCAGTAATAAATCTAAATCTAGAATTATTTTCTGGATCCAAGGTGGCGGATGACATTCTGGCAAGAAATCGTCATGAGTGTCAAATTCACGTAATTTAGCAGTGATAAACCTGAATCTCATATTATTATTCGGATTCAAGATTGCGGATGTAATTTCAACATAAAAATACCATAAGTGTAAAATCCATAAATTTTAGTCACAATGAATACGAATTTGACATTATTTTTAAATCCAATAACGTTAATCTTGTATATCAAAAAATAATGACCTAAATTAATAGTATTTTATGCAACTGTTGCATAATGAGGGGTCTTAAAACACGAGTGTGGTTTTCTCGCTAACGCTCGTTTCATAATGGGATCACACGAGTGTTTTAAGACCTAATTATGTACAGTTGCATTGCATACATTACTTTATCTACACACATATCATAAGTACTCTATGATGGGTTCAGAAGCCAAAGGGCAATGACCTGCATTGCTACTAGCTAGTAGTGCTAGGTACCTATTAAATATCTATAGACTTTAGACATTAAAAAAATGTAATAAAAAATGAATTTGTACAAATATAGAAAGAAATTAGAAAAATTCTCCTAATAATATTGGTTGTTATAATGCTGGTCATTGCCTACGGTTTCTGAACGCATTATAGAGCATTTATGATTAAATGTGTAGATAAAAGACCTTTTTTACTGTCCATGTCATTTTCTGCTTTCCTCATGGTCGAATTAAAAATCAGAGTGTTTAACAATTTGTGTGAACAATCTGCTATTATTGCTGTTATGGATAGCGTAGAATATAAGGAATGAATCTTTTAAAAAACTCAGTGCCGAAAATAAGGAGATACGAGTACAATATAACATTCATAATGACCCGCCAACTCGTGAATCTAAAATCTACGATTATGTATTGAGTTTTTTTAAAGTCTTTCAAAATTAAATAACTATTTTATTACTTAACTGTTATTATTAATCGTTACAAAGCCGTTACGAAACTGATATTTATTATTTTGGTAACAGTGCATTGTGTTTGTTTATATTGACCCTTTTAAAGAGTGCAACAGATAAAGGTAACTATTATGATGATGTTATTGCTATGAATGATATAAATTTTAACGTGCGATATACAGGTCGTGATAATGAGACCCCAACTTTCGTAGAATTATATTTTATTGCATTGATTACGTAGGAAACTATAATTTATTGAAATTTAAACCAGTCTACGCGTTTTGAAAAATGCCATTTTGTAAAATCTAATATGACACTCTTCTCGCAAAACTCATTAGCGTTACCTAGTTTCAGCCAAAAAATATTTAATTACTGACCAAATTAAAGGTCTGCAAAAAGTTTAAGAAAAGATTAAATACGCGCCTACTAGCGAAATCTTCTCTCTTCTCTTCACTAAACCTCATTTAAATTATCTTGCGTAAACTAATTAAATACCTATGTTTTTCGAGATGACGACAATGGTGATTACTTGATCGCAAACCCTTTCCTACCAACCAGGAACTATGATAAACGCTAGGAATAACATCTTCAATTTAAATACCATCGGGCCTTAGACAACCCTGCAGACTTGCTGCTTTGAATAACAATTGAAATAGCTGTTGTAATTTCTCTGTGGCCCAATTCGGCTAAACAAGAATGGCCTTATTCGCACCTTTCGCCCCGGTATAAATCAGCAAGACAAAGCTGCGTCCGTAAAAGCTTTTCCTAAATATGCAGGTCGCGTCCCTTGTGAAGCAGGTTAGGGTCTGATAAACTAATCAAATTCATTAAACAACTTCCGGGACTTTATTACGATGATGCAAGTGAAGTGCAAATAGAAATAGACAGTTGAAATAGTAAATGGTGCCATAATATTTTTTTCATCACATCTGCTCGGTAACAGTCCCATAACATGAAGACAAAGCCGACCGTAAGTCCTGTATTAAAACCTTGGGCTTTTTCGTTACCATTACAGCCCGAGGTTTTAATGGCTTTTTTTTAATTTTTAACCACACTTTCATACAGACCTATGTTAAGTTAAGCAAGGAGGTTTTACTAAAACTAAATGTTGTAAGTATTCGATTGAAAGTTTGTTTAAGGAATGGAATAACATTAAACGCTTGCAATTAATTAGAATAATTTATAGAATAATTTATTTCATAAAAACATCTTTTACAAAAGTTCCTTATCGCTAGAAGTCTACTCCCTAAATAGGTCAAAACCTGTGCCTTAGGATAAGCAGCGCTCCTCCCCCAAACAAAATTAGATGTTTGTTTCTGAAATATTTTAAAAACTATTTTGTTTAATGATAGTAATGATAAAGTGGCAATATAAAGCTAGAACCTAAACCTATGGAATGGATGTGAATTTTAATTACATTTACTATATTCATTTTATCTTATGAAGCCGTAGTTTATTTAGTATTTTGGAATTATTTATTTTATAAAATACATTGTGGCTGTTTGACGCGTCTCTTGGCCTTTTAAGTCACTGCACGAAACAGTTTTATTATCTGTAGAATTCCCCGCCATCCGCTTTAGAAAAATAAAAATTATAACCGGCCGGTCACAAATTCTGCGATTCTGTTGTTGTTTTTACTAGTGTTGTGAAACTTTGTGAAACGATATTCATAGACTACCTGATAAATTTTGGTTTTAAAATTATAATATTCAAAGTTTCCTCGCAAATGTGATGAAAAACATTGTATGTTTCACGGGCGGTACTGGAATTACAAACATCGAGTCATTAAAGCCCTCAGCCTCCGGCTTCGGGCTTCTAATAGCCTCTCGTTTATAATTCCTTATTTACCGCCCTTAATACACAATGAACTATTATTTTACTATTAGTAACTTACTATAATAAGATTAATCATGGAATATACCTGCTTATAATTCGCGAGTGCTTGGTGTTACAACGTCGTATTGGTCAATCGGCCATGGCTACTCGCAAGTCGTGTCGTTTGGGAGCTATATCGACTCATAGGTAAATATGACAATTTTATTTAAATATTCTGGAGCAATATTGACCTAATTGTAGTTAAAATTTTATTTATTTACACCTTTGAATATGTCATAACTGCAAAATTAATATTTTTTTAGGGCGATAACGTCTTAAGTGAGGGTAATATTTCAGAAAAAGTGTTTTTTTTTTCAGCTTACCTATATTGAAAATAGATAAAAAAATATAGGTATAGAATATAATAAATGGTCAAGAGAAAAGGCTCACTTAAACTACCTAAGTCAGAAAAATAATTGCTTTCCAACGACTTTGAAATTTTAAATGCATCTACTGTAAGAACACAATTTTTGCTCATAAGTCTCTTTTGCAACGAATGTGCGATATGATTAAATAGGCGTTTTAATAACATTACTCGTGGTTTATTATCGACCTCTCGTTGCTCAGTCGGTTGTACTTACTGTATACCTCATTTTATCCCCTCGTAGAACAATCTACTATTTAGTTTGAGTTAGCTAACTCAGTTACGAAGTGGAAAGTGGTCATAAAGATGCACGCGTCTGTTTTCCCTGGATAGTATATGTGGCATATTTAAAGGTGAATAGGCATTTGCTAGAGATAAGTCTTACTACATCGTGTGTTAACTCACCCGCATTGCTCACTGTAAACTCTTCTGCAGAAAAATGAATCTCAAAATGAAAGCAAAAGTTTATGCGGTTATCAAAGCGACGAGGCTGGCTTCTGGAGGCTCAACCAGTATCAACTCTCCATTAATTGAGCCTAGAGGATTAGCAAAGCGTCCTGACTCGTGACTCGTAGGCTGATTAATGAGTTCACCCGATAGGGGTAAACGTAATCTCCTCTTACGCAGGTAAACTGTTTACTTCGGATCAACTTACACCCAAACTTAGATCTTCATTTGGTTTTAATTAATCATCTTGAAACAGCGATAAAACTTTCATTATCACAAGTACTTACGACCTATTAAGTTTGAATGGGCATTTTGTAACAAAAGTGTTCAAATTAAATTGCCTCATTTCCATCAAAGTTTGGTAATGAGTAGAAATACAACAAATTTCCTTCGAAAGCATAATGTTTCTATTAAGTTATAAACTTACCAAACTGGAAATAAATAAGCAACCTTCTAAGAAAATATTCGTTGTTTTGATTAAATTCCAAATTGTGGCAGCAAACGAGGAAATTTTGACGTATCCAAATAGTTTATGTTTGTTATAGCGTCTTAACATACATAAGTAATCAGGTTTGGATGTCCAAACGCTTTAAGCTAGAGTGTTATGGAATTTATACCAGTAGTTTCTAGATGCTTAGAAGCTAGCATGCATATACCTTTACAACGCCAAAGATGGATATATCCGTCACTATAGGTTCAACGCCAATTACGGATATATCTATCAATGTGTACAATTAACAAGAGACCTACGTGCATCAGGATAAGAATCAACTTCGTTACTTGAAAAAAAAATTGACGTGTGGATGACGACTTTTGTATTTGATATAGCATGTACTTTGTGATATAGCGTTGAAAAGGTTAAATAAAAAATAAATCGGTAGCTAACAGATGGGGAACTTGCGTGAGTATTGAATTCAGAAATATAATATGTGCATTCATGTAAAAATAAATACCCAAAAACAAAGTCTGAAAGCAAAAAAAATCTTTTGGATCCTTTAACCCGACTAGGGATAAACATAATAAACTTTTTTTTTATACAACATAAGTAGGAAAACGAGAAAGTGAGTCACCTGATGGTAAGTGATCACCACCGCCTATAGACACCCGCAACACCAAAGGGATTGCAGATGCGTTACCAACCCAGAGGGCTAAGATGGAATACCTCCAGTGCCAGTAATTTCACCGGCTGTCTTGCTCTCCACGCCGGACCACAGTGCAAGCACTGCTGTTTAGCGGCTGGATTAGCGAGCAAGATAGTAGACGGACCTTGAACAAGATCCTACCACCCGCAACTAAAAACTTAACCATTTTATTTGTCCATGTTTGGTAAAAGGTTTCGTGTAAAGCGAAAGTTCGTACTAAAGTGGGCTTAGCTGTCATTCAAAGGTGAATATTTAATTGTGTTCTTTCTTATTTGTGCAACTATCACAATACATTACCCCCACTAACACACGCAGGACATTTAGTATGTTATACGTTTATGCGCCGTATTATACACTGCATACATATGTGTAATGTAACCTACAAGTTAATGTCTGACGTCCTTGTTTCCTGAGAGCTTGGTGATTAACGACGATAGTTAGAATCAAGCGGGCAGAACATATGCGAGGGATATTCACGATGAATATATAAGTACCTGTAAATAATAATATAAACAACTAGTAACATTCATAAAATGTACATCATCAATTTAAGTAGCGACCCTTTAAGATCCTAAAATGATTCCTCACATAGAAGCCAAACGCGCGTAGATATTGTAGGTTAAGTGATTAGTGGTGGCGGTTCATACTTGAGTCTATTTGATGCATGTTGTGTAATGTGGGAGAGGAGATGTTGTGTTAAAATATTTTAATATTATCATATTAAATATGATAATACGTCACACAGACGCAGCTATTTTGAACGCAAGATCACTTCACTGGTTTCGCAAAGTTTATACAGTCAGCCTCAAAAATAGCTAAACACTAAGGAACCTTGTCGTAGTGACGAATGAAATGAGAGTTCCTTGAATTTGTGACATCACTGATAGCGACAAGGTAATGAAATGTTCAGCTAGTATTGAGGTTGACCGTAGTTAATAGTATTTTATGCAACTGCTATATAATGAGAGGCCTTAAAACACGAGTGTGGTTTTATGAAACGAGCTTCAGCGAGTTTCATAATAGGATCACACGAGTGTTTTAAGGCCTAATTATATACAGTTGCATACATTACTTTATCTACACACATATCATAACTGCAAAAAACCGTAACAGCAAAAAACCAACAAACGAGTGTCAAACAAGTATGGCGGCAATTCGATCTATCCGTCAAGACGAACGTTTTTTAAATCATAGACAAAAGAATGAAGTCCCTATTGTCATGTCACTCGAGATCAAATGTCGTGCGTTTAAATTAAAAAATCATACTGCGTTGACGTTTCGTATCGATAACTGTTTTAATAGCTATGGATACTAGAATAGAGACCAACTTGAATTTTGACAGCTGTTCCAAATTTAAACTCATAACGTCACGCGATATCGGTAATGTGATCACCAATAAACACAGACTACTAAGAGATACTACCCAATAAAGAACAGATTACCTACTACCACAGACAAGAAAATTCTTATAATAACATTGGTTGTAATAATGCTGGTCATTTTCTATGGTTTTTGAACGCGTTATTAAGCATTTATGATATGTGTGTAGATAAACAGTATTGTAATCTGTGGTTTGCATGAAGAAGCGTGCGTACTGGTAAATTTGAAATCTTATAAAGTCTTCTTTGCAGTACCAGTGCCATGAGTTGCTATCGAAGACTTATATTACATTACAACCTTCGTTTGTGAGTATCTACAATAGATACGGTATTTTTCGATGACATTGGACAAATTTGTGACTCATGGTACCGAATGTTCTACGGCAACAGCTACAAAATATTAGTCAGTGCTTTAACTAAAAAAAACAGTTTTGTTACACATAACCAAAGTTTTTTTGCCTATTACATAAAAAAGTGACTACCAAACTATTTGTTACACTTCACCTAACTCTTGATTTGTAAATAACTCATCAAATGTTTATCAGTAGTGATAGTTTTGCTAATTTAAACGAGCTTTGATTGCCATAAACCAAAATGACGAGTAACTAAACTAGATCGTTTGTCCCTTTTTTTCAGTTTAGATTTCGATAGGTAATTTACCATTGGATTCATACATACTTAGCGATCTGTAGCTCTATAACTGACCGCTAGAGGCTCTGTGTAATTCTCCATATAAATCGTTTACGACATCGCTAGCGAGTACGTCACTATAAACGCATGGTAAGGGTACAGATTTTCAAGAAAGCCAGTAAAGCAAGCCCGGCTCTCTGTAAATAATAAATAGATAGGAGTTGCCCCCGATGTAAGGCTACCTTTGGCCAGTGAAGTGCTTGATTCAATTTTCTAAGGAGATCGGGAATGGGTGGACAGGTACTTTAAACTAAATATTAACATCTCAAGTTATTTTCAAGGTAAAAGAAAGAAGCACACTTCAATATTCTGAGTTATTAAGGACTTTTCCAATTGAGATACTTTGTACAGCTTATTTGGATAAAAAGAAATGTAATGTAAAATAAATTAAAATACGACCAAAGTCCATATTATTTTAAATTGATGATCTTCAATAATTTTACACTTTTCACGGCACTTGGTGTGACTTGGTTTAAGGTGTCAAACACTCAACGGTAGATGTCACCCTAAAATTAACTAGTCTAGAGTGGAAACTAAATTAACATTAAATCTACTGAATGAAATGGCTTGAATATATTTAAATCTTAGTCCAGAGTATAATTTCATTTAGTCAATACTTTAAGTAAACATCTTGATCTGAAATAACAACATTATGACACAGTACACACAATCCTAAACTAACCAACGAGTACGAGCCTTATGTTAACAGGTCGTTAACAAGACTAAAGTATTATTACACGCTTGATACTCTTACATAAATTAATCAAGCTACATTGAAATAATAACACACTTAAATTGGTTCAAAGAGTTTTTTTAAACACGCTGACGCGTTTGTGTGGCTCGTGGAGATACAATAAACCAGGATTTCTCAACAAGGGTGTATTGACATCCAAAAAACGAAGAGCACGAGAATTTTTAGTGTCATGGATAGTGGTTAGCGTTGTTTTTAGTAGTTAGGCTGAAACTTCCCTCAGGCAGTTGGTCCCGCAGCGCGGCGCAAGACAAGCAGGGGACACCCAGGTAATGTGGACAGAAGTGAACGCAGAGGGGTCGCTCTATTTGCCAATAGGAGAAACCAAGCAGGGCAAGGCAGGCAGATGGAATGCGTAATCAGGCTTGCGTGCAGTACAGGTAGCAAGTACAGTAGACGCCTAAGAAGCCAGGTTTGGCTGTCTTAGTACAGGACGCAGACCCAAGGATCTTCCGATTGAGATGTTGTGGAAAGTTGTAATTAAAGCAAGCAAGACAAAAGTAAAATATTGAAGTGTAAATTTAAACAAAAGTGCACAAGTAACAGTTGAAGACTTTTACTTGTTTGAAATTTAAGTTTAAAGGGACTAAAGAAAATAAGAAGAAATAATTAACCTGTAACCTATGAGGGATCAAAATTATTATGGAACTGTACATAAATAATACGCAGAGGAGATTGGCGTTTACCATAGAGACTTGGGTCAAAACGATACTTTAACAATTTTTGGGTGGGTTTATAGATCAATGCGCTAGATATAAACTGTTTAAGATGGAAGAATCAAATAAGAACAAGCAGTGATACTAATGGTTACCTAAAGCAAGTCTTAGTGCAAATAGTAACTTATTATACAACAAGTAAAATACCATAATGTAATTCTACGTAATTAAACTATGCTGATTTAGATTCTGCGATAACAGTTTATGCAAAAAGCCTAATTTGGCTATATAAATTATGCCACAACAGGGTGACCCTTCAAATAATATGTAGATCATTCATCGATACAAGCCGAGATGCGCACTGTTCTGCATATCGCACTGCACTGCGCGGTCCTCGAGTTCACATTAGTCCAGGCACATGACAGTCAAATGAAACAGGTGGTGGATAAAGCAAATCCAACTGCCCCGAAAAAAAAGACCGGCTGGTTGTTAACCGTCCTGCCTTGGTTACTGTCTTGACGGTACTGCTCAGTCGCGGCGTGAGACTTCAAATTGTATTAGTACTGTGCTGTCCACCCTTTTGCCTCACTGTTCTGTTCCCGTGTGAAATCAGTAAAGGCTGGCAATGGCTAAACGTTTCTATTGCGTTCACTGGTTTCGACAGAAGACCTTAATCACTTCCCATCAGGTGATCCACATTCTACTTTGCCTTACTTTTCTATAAGACAGAATTATGTGCACATTAAGAGAGATAGTGATAATTTGTCACACACTTACTATATGCAACAACACATTGAATTTAAAAAAATAATATTGTTTTGCATAATATTAAAATAATTATTAGTGCACAGGTCACGATAATGAGACATAATCTGATAACTTTAACCATAAATGCTTATTGACATTCATTAAGAAGTTAATTATGTAAGATTTAACGCTAATGATGCGGGTGACAATGATTTTGTTGGGATTTTTTTCATATTTTAGACAAGTTCAGCATTGAAAGACAATCAACGGTTAAGAAAACTGACCCTAAATTATCTTGCCATTATTTCAATTAAAGTACCTCTTAGTACCTTAAAAGACATATTTCCACTCTGCTCTAGAATTACAAATCCATAAAATAATAAGTAAAATACTAAACTAGTACTAGTAGTTACTAGTACTTAGTAGTTACTAATTTTAATGTGGTATTCAATAAAGCATATTCTATTGTATTGTATTGTGTAACTAGGAACTACTTAATTGTAATTGCTTATTAGATTATAAGTCAATAAACAAGACGTACGAGTGACGTTCAGCTTAGGGTTGTAACTCGATACTCTGCAAAATAGCACATCTGCGAAAGAATCAGTCAATCAAATCGATAATTTGCGGACAGTCTGTTTGTTGCCGAATTACTGGGGACTTGCCATCTTTATTGGCAATTATGATATCGCACTTCTATTGACAATAACTCACTTCAGTAATGATAACACTAGATGCACGTATATAAGGACCAGTGAGTTACTAAAAAGTAGCAGTCATTTAAAAGTTATACATAATCACGGGTAAGCTTTTAATGATGAAGGCTTATAGCAGGTCTCTTGTTATTTATGTTCGCTGGCACAACCCTGTCAGATATAGGTAAGAATTGTACAATTTATTTAAAAATTCGTTTATTATGTATGTTAAATGATAAACATGACTGTGTCATTTGCCCATCAAAGACAGCGAGGGTTCTAATGTCATAAAGTTTAAATGCGCTTTTATCGTGCCTAGAGTGATTTCAACGTTTCGTATTTCGTCACTTATTTATTATTAAAACCTGCCTCTCTTAACGCTTCCCTATTAATGGCTGTAACCTACTACGCTTCTTAAAAGGCTCATAGGATCATCCCGGCATCTTCATCGAGGTCTGCGGTGGCATCGAGCTCTATTCTTCATTATTTTCTTGAATGTCTTACTATGACATGCATAGTTGATATATTTCGTATCCCCAAAGAAAAGAATGATGCTGTTGTACGACGGGTAATAGCTTAACAATTTACTTTCGAATTTAACTTCTGTTACTCCCAGTTACGCTTTCGCCGATTTTCTTTCATTCTTTATTTCAGCCCTTGGGGTACATTTTTAGCAACGAATTTAGTCAGGTGTGAAACTGTCTCTGTACCAAATTTCATCTACATTGGTTCGGCTGTTAAAGTGTGAAACCAGACCCACTGAGAAATAGACAGACTCTTGCATTTATAATATTAATTAGGTCCATGTAATCCATTCTAATGGGATTGTATGTTAGCCTTAGGCAATTAAAGTATTATTTAAATTTAATTTTGATTGATAATCAGGAGAAAAATAAAAATAAAGATGAAGGGGTGTCTAAACTTGTAACTTACTCAACCATCACGCTAACTTGTAGTGCAAGGGTTTGGTGACATAAAACTAATTAATACTTAATTATTCTGTTTAATTTCCAGTTGAAATCGAATTTGAACCATGTGATAGTACAGATATGGAATGTCTCAAAAATAAAACAATTGATTTCTTTGGAAAATCTGCAGAAGGAATTCCAGAGTTGGGCATAGGTTCAATAGATCTCGCGGTCATATCTCCATTTGACGTAGTATTTGATGAGAACCTTGGAATAACTTTTAAGCTTACAAACTTACAAGTGACGGGATTAAAAAACCAAAAATTACACGGTTTTAAGTAAGTCTTATTTATTAAGTACTAAATATTTATGCAATTTAATTAAAACTTTTTTAAAAGTGATAGCGACTATGGACAAATCTCATACAGCCAAATCCAGATACCGAGATTCAGTAATTTTGTTCGAAATTTAACATTTTTAATCATGTCTCAAACAGCTTTGGCGTATTAAAAACAAACAAGTACTTTTTTAAATATTAAAAAATAAGCGGAAACACGTAAATAAGTAACGAGATTAGATTTATTAGTGACAATAAAGATAAATTAATTGAAAATAATATGTGTTACTGAGTAAGTAAAAAAATGCAATTAAAAGCGAAGCAAAAGTAGTATAGTTGCCAAAAAATTAATATAAACTTGAAGACATAATGAGAAAATAAGAACCGTATAAAATGGAGGATAGAGGTAAGAAGGAGTGAAAAAAATTCAATATTATAATACTATTACATATTTATCTACATTTGAATCGGAACAACGCGAAAAAGTAATATTTTATTCCTATCACCGTCGATGAACATACTTAGTGATCAGAAGGATGCAGTATTGACTAGTTGGAAATGGATATGTTTGTACGTTTTAAATAAAGGTCTTTATATAATTCTTATTTTATTTCTTCCGAATGTATGAGAACAGTACTATATCTACCTCGGCTGAAATGGCAATTGCTGGCTTCGTACTTTTAAAAACCCTCGTCGTTGGCTCGGGTTTTTAAACTAACTCGGCCAGTAATTGCTTACTTCCCAAGCCTAGGCATTAATCTACTATTCCGTCCACGAGGGCTTTGGTTAAGCGGCACCAGAGCTTGCGCAGCAACTCGAGATACTTGACAGTGCTCTCTCGCTCAGTACACGGAACTACTACACTCTCACTAAATCCGGCGTGAACTTGCTTCTGTTTTTTTTTTTCAGGTAATGAGAGATTTTAAGTCACCGGAGGGGGCGGAGGGACCTATCATGCTAATTTCACATGGAGGCAGAGCAGTGGGGTAGAATCGAACAGGACAGTTATTAGAAAGACATTTAGGATCAGTCAACGAAACCCAGACGCGCATTGTCCTGCATATCGCACTGCACTGCACGGTCCTCGAGTTCAGATGAGTCCAGGCACAGGACAGTCGATTAAAAAAGGTAGTGGGAAAACTAACTGCTCCGAGAAAATAGACCGGCTGGCTATTCACCGTCCTGCCTTGGTTACTGTCTTGACAGTACTGCTCTTTCGCGGCGTGAGGACTGTGGTGTCCACTCTACTGCCTCACTGTTCTGTTCTGTTCAAATCAGCAAAGGCTGGCAATGGCTAACTAAACGGTTATCAGGTGCTCCACATTCTGCTTTGCCTTGCTTTTCTATAAAGCAAAATTAGGTGCTAATTATGAAGGATACACAGTGATCATTTGTCACTTACCATGGATATGCAACAAAACATGGAATTAGACAATAATATTTATTTAATTTCTTTTAACTTTATTTTTATTTTTCTTGTTTTTTATTCACAATCCTGCACCGATTTACTATCTGAATAGACTGACGGTTGACAATGCCTTACGGCATTAAGTCCGCTATTTGTACATATTTTTTTGTATTGTGCGATAAAATTTAAATAAATAAATATTGTTTTGCATAATATTAAGATCATTATTAGTGCACAGGTCACGATAATGAGACATGGGCTGATAACTTTAACCATAAATTCTTATTGACATTCATTAAGAAGTTAATAATGTAAGTTTAAATGGTAGTGATGAGGGTGACAAACATTTTGTTAGAATTTTAGTTCTTTTCACACGTAGCTACACCTTTATCAACAGCAGCTCACAAAACCATTTTATCACAAACACACAATTTCAAAAATATCGCAATGATTTAGAAACGCCTATTGAGTGAAATAAGTTACCAAAAAAATGTTTGCATCATGTCTACTATTTTAAACTGACGTATTCAAAATCCTAACATTTGAAAACACGATGTTCCTCAGCAAGATTTATTTATTTATTCATTATTCAGTTCGTGCCTACAGCAATTATTACCTCAAAAGTCGTGGTAGTTTTTCAATCCACAAATGAGCTGTTTTTAAAAGATAATGATAGATTTGTACATGCAGATAATTCAACAGTTTAAAAAACTGGCCCTAAATTATCTTGCCATTCTTTAAATCAAAATAACTCTTTGTAGCTTAATAGTCACATTTCCAAAATAATAAGTCAACAGACAATATGCGGGTGGTAGAACCCTGTGCAAGGATCGTCCGGATCACTAACACTATCTTGCTCGCTAATCCAGCCGCTAAGCAGCAGTGCATGCTCTGTTGTGTTCCGGCGTGGAGAGCAACTCAGCCGGTGCAATTACTGGCACAAGAGGTATTCCATCTTAGCCCTCTGGGTTGGCAACGCATGTGCAATCTTTTTGGTATTGCGGGAGTCTATAGGCGGTGGTGAACACTTACCATCAGATGACCCACTAGCTCGTTTGCCTTCATATTTCATTAAAAAAAAGACAATACTTATGCCTGACGTTGAGCTTGGAGCTGCAACTCAATACTCTGCAAAAAACACATCTGCGAAAGAATCAGTCTGCGAATCGTTATTCGACGAAACGTTGCTTGCAAATCGATAGTTTGCGGACAGTCTGTTTGTTGCCCATTAACTGGGGACTTGCCATCTTTACTGGCAATTATAATATCGCACTTCTAATGACAATAACTCACTTCAGTGATGATAACACTAGATGCACGTATATAAAGACCAGTGGGTTACTAAAAAGTAGTAGTCACTTCAAAGTTTTCGCATAATCACGGGTAAGCTTTCAATAATGAAGGCTTTAGCAGGTTTCTTGTTACTTATGTTTGCTGGCACAACCCTGTCAGACAAAAGTAAGTATTGTAGAATTTATTTAAAAACACGTTTATTATGAGTGCGATTTCTTCGTGCCAAGAGTGATTTCAGGGTATGTTTCGTCTTTCTTCACTTATTTGTTATCAGGCCTCAATACCCCATTGTTGGGTAAAACCTGTCTCTCTTAACGCCTTCATATTAATAACTATAACCTATTACTCTTCTTAAAAGGCTCACAGGATCGTCCCGGCATCTCCATCGAGGTCTGCGGTGGCATCGAGCTCTACTCTTCATTATTTTCTTAAATGTCTTATTATGGCATGCATTGCTGATATATTTTGTATCACCAAAGAAAAGAATGACGCTGTTTTATGACGGGTTAATAGGTTAATAATTTACGTTCTTATTTAATTTCTGTAACTCTCAGTCACACTTTCGCCGATTTTCCTTCATTCTTCCTTTCAGTTCCTGGGGTAGATTTTTAGGAACAAATGTAGTCAGGTGTAAAACTATCTCTGTACCAAATTTCATCTAAATTGGTAAGGCTGTTCAAGCGTGAAAACCAGACCGACTAACAAATAGACAGACTCTCGCAATTATAATATTAATTACGATGCATTGGTATGAATTTATTGTTAACCAAAACAGGCAATTAGCAGTTCAATAAAAATTTTATTTTATTTGGTAATCAAGAGAAAAATAAAAATAAAAATGAAGGGGTTTAACTTACTCAACTACCAAGCTAACTTATAGTGCAGGGGTTTGGTGACATGAAACTGATTAATATTTATTTGTTCTGTTTAATTTTCAGTCGAAACCGGATTTGAACCATGTGATAGTACAGATATGGAATGCCTCAAAAGGGAAACAATTGATTTCTTTGAAAAATCTGCACAAGGAATTCCAGAGTTGGGCATAGATTCAATAGATCCCGCTGTCATATCTCCACTTGACGTAGTATTTGATGAGAACCTTGGAATAACTTTTAAGCTTAAAAACATAAAAGTGACCGGATTAAAAAACCAAAAGTTACACGACTATACGTAAGTCTTATTTATTAAGTACGAAATATTATAGAATCATGGGTATAGGTAAAAACTTAAGTTAAACCCCTTTTACATGTAAGACTGTAAAAAAATATTTAAAACTTACGTCATTTTTCGAATCTGCACCGTCAACTTGTCTATACAGACACGTTACTACTACATGCAAGAGGGGATTTTCTTTACGCTAATATATAATGCTTAGAATTTTTTATTGGAATGTACTTGTTAAATTACTGTTTTTTAGTTTTTCAAAATTATTCTCTTGTAATTAAAAAAAAAACATTATTTCAGTTTAAATAAAGAGACAAGAAAGGTGGTAATGGCTTTTACAGCCGAATTCAACATAGGCAGTGACATCGTCATAGATTATTCAAAAAATTCAAAGTCTTTCGAGGGATCCTTTACGTCGCGTGCAAGTAAGTGCGAATTTTTATAAGAACAATAATTGGTTTGATTGATTCGGTTGATGGGTTTTTTAACTGTTATATTATGTTTCTAAATTAAATACCGACTTTAAATTAAGAAATTACTTATTTTAAAATCAGACCTGGACAAAATTATAATAATAATACCACTTTGGATTCAAACAAAAAAAGTCAAAATCGGTTTATTTATTTATTTTAATTCCTGAACTATACAGACGCCAGTTCACCCCACGAGCCCGATGATCAAATTTAAATACTGGAAATAGCACAAATTGAATAAAAATACACATTCTACAAGAAGCAGGAACATAAATTAAAAATTACACTTTCTGATGTAACCGTATTTGGGTTAAAACAGTCCTTTGATTACTGATAGAAAACGGATCACCTAACACTGAAGAAGAATTCACAGTAAAAGTTGCCATTTTCCTGACTAGGATTATTTTCCACATTATATACTCTTAGGCTAATTTTTCTAACACTATTTGACTGTAAACTACTGATATTTCTACGATAGGTGCCTTTTTTATAAAGATATATTTTTAATTCAATGTTTTTTAATTGCAGCTCTATTAAGCACATATTCATTCAAAATAGATTTCCATAAGAACGATCAAGGCGTGAACTATTACGACGTTGGCTCTGAAACTTTCTCGTACCAGTATACCACTTCGCCAGACTTTGACTGGAGTCCTGAGTTAAAACAAACACTGGAAAACGGTAAGATTATTAAAATAACCGGGTTCCGTACTAACTTAATAAGTTTGCTGAAACAAAAAGATAAACTGAATTGCCCTAGGGACAAACTTAACTTTGCCATTAGATAACAGCTGTCGTTTCCGTACATACCAATTGCAAACATAAGTTTGTAGTCGCAAAATTAGGATTTTTCTGATGTAACAACAAGTTAACAGGTTTCCAATTTTTCCTTTTCTTTATGATGTGAAACGTGTTAGTGTTGTGGGAGTTGTTTTTGCTTAATTTTATAGTTGTAGGTCAACAGAAAGTACCCCATAAGTTTTTAATTTTAATTGCGTTGACTTAAAAGTTTGATTGTTTCCCAATGTCTAAAGGAATGCAGTCTGTCATTATTTATTTTTTTATTCACTACACGTAGTGTCCAACCGACCTTTCGGTTGCATTCAACAATTTCATGGATAGAGCTAAAATGAACAAAAGGTGAAACATATAGGTACTATCGAATAGCCCTCAAAGTAAGTTTTGGTTTCGGTTTGCCCAAACTGAAACTGTTTTCATTTGATAAATCTAGTTTCGGACGGACACTAACCGCAGCTAATCAAAATAATTACATATTACTTATTTTTTCAGACGCTGACTGGAAGAGTCTGAGCGCAGAATCATATAAAGAGTTACGGGAAAAAACTTTCGCTAAAATAGCGACGGAGACATATAAATTACCCATTAATTACGTGAAAGCAGCATTCAAAGCTTTGCCGGCAGCAAACTTTTTGAAAGATTTTAATTGAATTAACCTACTTATTTTTAAACTAATCGATTGCATTACAATTATACCAAGAAGTGTGGTCAGTTTTAATGAAACAGCCAAAAGAATATTGTGAGATATACATTGCTATTTTTATAAAGATTGCCTAAAAACTCGATAGCTTAAAGAAGTAATCTAAGTCGAAATTGATAGTTATTGTTTAAAGCCGAAGTCAAATAATTGTATTGTGAACTATTATGTGATCATCTTTATCGTCAACCATATCGCCTAGCCAACAAGCCTACGTACACATATAAGTCATGGAGAAACCAACTCACACAATTAAAGTTGTAAAAGGTTATACTTGCCAAAGTGAACTAGTATTTTCTTTAGATACTAATCGTTAGGATAGAAAAAATAGGAAGAACTCTAACTTTAACAGAGTGGATGGTTTTTAAGTTCCAGCGAGCTAACAACCAAGACAGTATGGTGCAAGACTTGTTGTGTGTCTAATATCTCTGTATTTTTTTTTATTTGATTAGCGCCATTATTAAAAAGAAATTTCTGAGAACAAATTAGTTTTATTTTATCATTATAAGTAGAATAAACGATTTGTTAACGCACATTTTTGTCATAGATTGCTGTCAAAAGTACACACACACACACACTTAGACATTGAACAATCAGAAATTGCTCCTGCCACGTCGGCTGGCAATGCTGATTCTTTGGGCAAAGTATTGCCCAGCCTTCTGATCACGGGAGGCCTCTATAAGGCGCGCCCATAGGTCTTTGTATAGAGAAAGTGCCCTGTGACCCCAGGTCCCCAGAGTTTAAAACAAAAACGCCTCAAATAGGCCTTGTTTGGTTTTGATTGTTGTAAATTGGAACAATGGCTGCCTTTATAAGAAAGTACAACTTGTTCCATCATGAAGATTAAAGCTGAAAACCAGGCAAACTTCAACAAACAACAATAATTAAGTTTAAATGTTAGTTTTATTTAGTGCTTGCGCTCTACTTTATGCTGAACTGCTATGCTCGGAATTTTTATGTATGGTTAATAAAAGCAGTAATAAGGAGATTGCCAATCGTGGCAAAGTTGGCAATATAGCTTAAAGAATAGTCAATTTCAATAGGAGTAGCTGGAGCACATTCAGCCGTCACAACACTTATTTATTATTTTGGTAACAATGCAATCCAAAGATTGTGACCCCTTTTAAAGAGTGCAAGAGAGATAATATAAGTATTATGATGATGTTATTGCTATGCACCAAATTAAAATTAAACTATAATTTGTTGGAATTTGAACCTAGTCCAGTCGTTTTCAAAAGTGGCATTTTGTAAAATCTAATATTATGACATTCTTCTTTGACGCAAAATAGTAGTTTATGCAATGCTATATTATAATGACAGGCCTTAAAACACGAGTGTGGTTTTATGAAACTAGCGTCAGCGAGTTTCATAATAGGATCACACGAGTGTTTTAAGGCCTAATTATATACAGTTGCATACACTACTTTATTTACACACATATCATTACTGCAAAAAACCGCAGCAGAAAAAACCATCAATCGAATGAAAACTCGAGTACACATGAGTCCAGGCATAGGACAGTCGTGGTGGGGAAACCAACTGCCCCAAAAAAATAGATCGGCTGGCTGTTAACTGTCCTGCCTTGGTTACTGCCTTGATAGTACTGCTCTGTCATGGCGTGAGTACTGTGCTGCCCACTCTACTGCCTCGCACAGTTGTTCCCGTGTGAAATCAGGAAATCAGAAAGGGCTGGCAATGGCTGAAAGATTCTATTGCGTTCACTGGTTCCGACAGATGACATTAATCACTTCTTATCAGGTAATCCACATTCTGCTTTGCCTGACTTTTCTATAAGACAAAATTAGGTGTTCATTAAAAGGGATAGTAATAAATTACCACTTACTATGGATGTGCAACAACACATTGAATTTAAAAAAATAATATTGTTTTGCATAATCTTAAGATAATTTTTAGTGCACAGGTCACAGGTCATATTGACACATACGCTGATAACTTTAACCAAAAATACTTATTTGCATTTATTAAAAAGTTAATTATGTAAGATTAAATGCTAATGGTGAGGGTGGCAATGATTTTACTGGGAATTTGTTTTTTTTTTACATTTTGGGCATAACTTTATCAACAGCAGCTCCAAAACCATTTTAACTTAAACACACAACTTACAAAAAAATCACAATGCTTAAGAAACACATACGAAGTGAAATAACTTACCAAAAAAATGGTTGCACCAACACTACTATTTTAAACTGACGTATTCAAAATCCTTATATTTGTAAACACAATGTTCCTCAGCTAGATTTATTAACATATTTATTCATTATGCAGCCCGTGCTACAGTAGTTAATATGTGCCTCAAAAATCGTGATAATTTTTCAATCCAAAAATAAGCTGTTATTAAAAAATAACATACATTTGTCCATGCAGATAAATCAACCGATAAAAAAACTGGCCCCAAATTATCTTGCCATTTTTTCAATCAAAATAACTTTTTGTACCTACGAGGCTACGAGTACCAGGGGGCACTTTTAAAAGTCATATTTCCACTCTAGTCTAGGATTACAAATTCAGAAAATAATAAGTATTAGTATTTTACTTACCACTATTACTATTATTAATACTACTAACTACTAAATTAGTATCAACTGACAAAGGAGCTAATGGCTTATTAACTCTTATTAGTCAACAGACAAGACTTATGCATGAAGTTGAGCTTGGAGCTCGATCTGCACTTCGAGACTCTGCAAAATAGCACATCTGCGAAATAATCAATCTGCGAATCGTTATTCGGCGAAACGTTGCTTGCAAATCGATAATTTGCGGACAGTCTGTTTGTTGCCCAATTACTGGAGCCTTGCCATTTTTACTGGCAATTATGATATCGCACTTCTGATGACAATGACAAATTCAGTTATGATAACACTAATTTCACGTATATAAAGACCGGTGGGCTACTAAAAAGTAGTAGTTACTTAAAAGTTTTGACATAATCACGGGTAAGCTTTCAATGATGAAGACTTTAGCAGGTCTCTTGTTACTTTTGTTCGCTGGTACAACCCTGTCAGAAGGTAAGAATTTTACATTTTTTTTTTAATTTGTTTATTATAAATGTTAAATGATAAACATGTGTCTTTTGCCCGTTAATGACAGCGTTGGCTCGAATGTCATAAAGCTTAAATGCGATTTTTTCATGCCTAGAGCGATTTCAAGGTATGTTTCGTCTTTCGTCACTCATTTATTATCAGGCCTCATTATCCCATTGTTGGGTAAAACCTGTCTCTCTTATCGCTTCCCTATTAATGGCTGTAACCTATTACTTTTCTTAATAGGCTCTACAGATTAATGATTTACTTTTTAATTTAATTCCCAGTCACACTTTCGCCGATTTTCTTTTATTCTTCATTTCAGCCCCTGAGGTAGATGTTTAGAAACAAATGTAGTCAGGTGTGAAACTATCTCTGTATCAAATTTCATCTAAGTTGGTTCGGCTCTTTAAACGTGGAAAATAGACCTACTGACAAAAAGACAGATTTTCGCATTTATAATATTAATTAAGGTACATTGGCATGAATTTTATGTTAATCTAAATACGCAATTCAAAGTATTAAGTATTATTAGTAATTATTTTTGTTTCATTTTCATTTTATTTCATTTTTGCTTGTATTGACATTTTCACCGTTTGTGAGTTTATATATTTTTTTTATTGTGACATTTGAATTTTTTATTTTTGACATTTTGACATTTTTCTTCTTTTTGTTTACCTTTTTGACGATCTTATTGTGAATTTGTTGTTTGACATTCAAAATTTAATGTAATTTCCAATAAGTAATAAATTAATCTAATCTAATCTATTATTTAAATTTAATTTTGTTTGGAAATCAGAAGAAAAAAAATGAAGCTGCGACTTACCACCATGCTAACTAGTAGTGCAAGGGTGTGGTGACATGAAACTGATTAATACTTATTTGTTCTGTTTAATTTCCAGTTGAAATCGGATTTGAACCATGTGATAGTACAGATATGGAATGCCTCAAAAAGGAAACAATTGATTTCTTTGAAAAATCTGCACAGGGAATTCCAGAGTTGGGCATGGCCCCAATAGATCCCGCGGTCATATCTCCATTTGACGTAGTATTTGATGAGAACCTTGGAATAACTTTTAAGCTTGCAAACTTACAAGTGACGGGATTAAAAAACCAAAAGTTACACGATTTTAGGTAAATCTTATTTATTAAGTTCTAAATATTTATGCAATCATGGGTATAGGTAAAAACTTAAGTAAAGCCCCTTTTACATGACTGTAATAGTGTAAAAAATATATGAGACTTATATCTTTACTCGAATCTGGGCTGTCAAGTTTTCAATACAGACATATTACTATTACATACAAGAGTGACTTTTCTTTATGCTAATTTATAATGCTTAGACTCTTTCATTCGAGTTAACTTATAAAATTATGATTTATTTTTGCAAAAATATGCGGCTTACTTGCAAATTATAAAATTGTAATGAAAAAAACATTATTTCAGTTTAAATAAAGAGACAAGAGAGGTGTTGTTGGCTACTGCAGCTGATTTAAACATAGTCAGTGACATCGTCATAGATTATTCAAAAAAATCGAAGTCTTACGAGGGATCCTTTACGTCGCGTGCAAGTAAGTGCGAATTTTATAAGAAATAAAATAAAGTGCTTGTACTGTTGCGTTTCGGCGTGGAGAGCAAGACAGTCGGTGTAATTTACTGGCACAAGAGGTATTCCATCTTAGCCCTCTGGGTTGGCAACGCATCTGCAATCTCTTTGGTGTAGCGGATGTCTATAGGCGGTGGTGATCACTTACCATCAGGTGACCCACTTGCTTGTTTGCCTTCCTATTTCATACAAAAAAAATGTTTCCATATTAAAAAAGTAGGCACTTATTTTTAAATCAGATCTTGTCAACATTTTATATATATTAATATATTAAAATACCATTTTGGCTTCAAACAAAAAAAAATCTAAATTGGTTTATTTATTTTTTTAATTCCTGAACTATACAGATGCTACTTCACTCCACGAGACTGATAAAATTTTGTATACTCCAAAAATTAATACAAATACACATTCGACAATTAAAAGGAAGACAAATTACAAATCATACTTTCTGGCTAACCGTATTTGGGCTAAAACAGTATTTTGACTACCGATAGAAAGCGGATCACCTCGCACTGGACAAGAATTCACTACAATAGCTGTCATTTTTGTTGGCAAGAATTACTTTATCCATAAATCTGTAAATATACTTTTAGGCTAATTTTCCTAACACTAAGCATTTGAATTTAAACTACTGATATTTCTACGATAAATGCATTTTTAATAAATATATCTTTTTAATTCAATGTTTTTTATTGCAGCTGTAGTAGGCACATACATTTACAAATTAAATTCACATAAGAATGATCAAGGCGTGGACTATCTTGAAGTTGGCCCTGAAACTTTCTCGTACCAGTATACCACTTCGCCAGAATTTGAATGGAGCCCTGAGTTGAAACAAACACTGGAAGACGGTAAGATTATTTAAGAAACCGGGTTCCGTACAAACTTATTAAGTACCGAACATTGCTCTAACGAAAAGATAAACTGAATTGCCCTAGGGACAAACTTAACTTTGCCATTGAATTACTGTCGTTCCCATACATAGGTTCCCATATAATTGCAAACATAACTGCAGTCACAAAATTTGTATTTTTTTGTGATGCAACTAAAAATTTACGGAAATTTTCCTTTACTTATGTTGTGAGTCGTGTTAGTGTTGTGAAAGTTAATCTTGCTAAATTTTATTGTTTTTAGGTCAACGGAAAATACCCTATCAGTTTTTAATTCCCTTGCAAATTTACGAAATATACAGCTTAAATAGCCATGTCCATGTTATTGCGTTGACTTAGAAGTTTGATTTTTTTCACAGCTCTAACAGAATGCAGTCTTAAGTATTTGGTATTAATATTAATTTGATACCTCAACGTATGACTGGGAAAAAGAATTTGACAGACAGACAGACAAACAAACGGATAGCAAAGTGATCCTATAAAATTTAATTTTTCCTTTGAAGATACGAAACCCTAAAAAGTTAAAAAGCTCCTGTTGAGGAAAACCTGCCATAAAATAGGTCAAAACATAGGCACAAATAATAAAAGTGAGTTAAATTGGTTCATCGATCGTTAAATGACTGTCCACGCTTAATTTATCTCTGCTTGCTGCTCTGTCTAACTAGTGTCATAAGAAATAGACCAATAGACGCACATAGACATAAACTGACTGATGTGGTCATGTTACTG
Source organism: Ditula angustiorana (assembly GCA_963691745.1). Taxonomy (NCBI): domain Eukaryota; kingdom Metazoa; phylum Arthropoda; class Insecta; order Lepidoptera; family Tortricidae; genus Ditula; species Ditula angustiorana. The sequence goes on along the minus strand of OY829482.1, from coordinate 9,849,888 downwards.
CCATAGACTCCTGATACGACGTGTCGATAATATCATTTTCAAACAGATCTTTAGTTTTGTCTAGCTCTAACGCTTAACTTTTTCTCGAACGGACACTAACTACAGCTGATCAAACTAATTACATAATACTTATTTTTTTCAGACGCTGACTGGAAGAGTCTGAAGGCAGAATCATATAAAGAGTTACGGGAAAAAACTTTCGCTAAAATAGCGACGGAAACATATAAATTTCAAATTAATCAAGTGAAAGCAGCATTCAAAGCTTTGCCGGCAGCAAAGTTTTTCAAAGATTTTTATTGAATACATCTACTTATATTTAAACTAATAGATTGCAATACAATTATACCTAAAAGTGTCTTTAGTTTTAATGTAACAACTAAACAAATGTTGTGATATATACATTGCTACTTTTACAAAGAATGTCAAAAAACTCGGCAGCTAAAAAGTAATGTAAATGAAAACCGAGAGTAATTGTTTAGAGCCGAAATCCAATAATTGAATTGTGAACTATTGTTGCGGTCGCCTTTATCGTCAACCATATCGCCTAGTCAACCAGTCTACTTACACGTCACGTCATGGAGAAACCAACTCACACAATAAAAGTTGAAAAAGCTCAGATACTCGCGAAAGTGAACTAATAATTTCTTTAGATACTTACTCGTTAGGCTACAGAAAATAGAAAACACCCTAAATTTAATAGAGGGGATGGTTTCTAAGCACCAGCAGACTAACAAGCAAGACTTTTTGTGTGTAATATCTCTGTTTTTGATAGTTTTAGTAGCGCCATTATTAAATAGGAATTTTTGAGGACAAATTAGTTTTATTTTATTATTATAATTAGCGTAAACGATTTGTAATCGTTAATTTTTGACACCATAAACTAGGTACTGTCAAAAATTAACAGTCCCGCAGTGTAATAAAGAAATTATTCAGCTCACTACAAAAATTACGAAAAATGAAACACAATAACTAACACTCAAAAAGATCACCACTCAATGCTGCTGCAGGTAGCAGCACTGTTTTTCAATATGGCCCTGCAGACCCGTAACTAGGCTATAGTATCACGGCCTGTATAGCAACCACATGCTACACAAATAAGCCATATACAATAGTACATTTTGATGCTAGTGCGGAATGTATGTCATTACTTCACGACTCCCGAGATATCGGGACGAGTGAAGAATGACATTTCCGCGCGTGTATCGAACGACGTTTTGCAAAAGAGTTGAGAAAAACAATATTACAGAATAAATTTGCGACTTTTACTGAAGCTCTTAATTAAAGTAAAGTAAGTACAAACTTTAGCAGTGAACATTTTTGACAAATTAAAGGCGTTTTTGTTAGCTTTCATATTTCATAAGGTTTTGCTATTCAGCCAACTCAATGAAATATTTTTTTTTTCAAATACATTTTTAATACTTTACTATTATTACCTAAGTTCGATTATTTGTGTATAGAAATATTTAAATTGTATAAACACAAAAACAACTGTTGCCTTTAGAACCTTAAAAACCATGCTTGCAGTTAGAAAAACGCCTCCACTTTAACAGGCGTTTCGGCAGCTATTCCCACGCTATTCCGTTCCATTCAGACATCTTAATAAGAACTGATTTTATGAATTCAATATTAAAAAATAATGATGAACAGGCTAGTAATAAAATATAAAATCTCAATATTTTGATGTTCTTACATTAATAATAGGTTTTTAGTTTTATTACGTCTCGGTACAAATTAACATTTTATCTCTCTCTGTATCTCTTTTTTTTTTAATTTATGTTTTTTGTACAATAAAGAATTTACATACATACATTATAATAACTCTTTGGTAAGCAGTCGTGAATTGGAACAAGTACAAATTTAAAAAAAAACTAGAAAAGTAAATCGCACTAGTTCGCAAAAACGAATTTTGCGCACGCAACAGCCAAAAAAGGGCACTTTTTGAGCAATTATATTGAAAAGTATCTTTTCTTAAACATACAATGAAATATTGACGTTGTGTTCCTCATAATAGACTGCGAAGTATTGCGTTGTATCGCGCGTAGGTATTTTTGTATCATTTTGGAGGCATTTATAATTTTTCATTCTATAAATTTATTTTAGTGGATTTATTGTGTGTTGATGATTTTGTTATTTAATACGAGTTCCGATGAAAACACCGACGACGAAGAAATGAATATTAATTGCACCCCACCGGAATTGAGAGCAGAAGTAGAACTGGCTTTAAATAACTTGCTGCCAACAAAGTCAAAGGCGAAGTATACAAATGGTTGATACGTATAGTTCCGTAGATCGATCCTAACATTTCCTTCCAAAAACATGCTATTGTACATTTTAGTATATTTTATAGTAGTAAAATAGTATTTTCTATTCAATCCGAGTTGGAAATATAACGAAGTAAATAGGTTATATATGCGCTAGTTATATTTTTTGTCTAGTTTACTTTTAGTTTCTGTATAAATAAAAGTATGACTTTTGGAGTTTTTGAAATTTTTTTTATTGCTTGTTTGAGAAAACCACTACACATACTCGTACCTCGGCGTGAAAAAGGAGTTGCCGGCCTCTGTATCAATGTACTATTATTATTGGAAAAGTCGTTAATAACGTTCGTTCATACAAAACAAAAATGTATTATTTAAAAAGTCTTAATTAATAGCTATAGTATAGTCGACCGAGAAATTGTTTGACCACTTTAAGACCATATTACAAAGGGGTAAGGTTCAAAAGTGGGCAAGCAATTACTTGGTCGACTTAACATTGTCCACTTATAATAGAATGAGCATTTTTGGAGTTATATTTAATTCGCGTTTTAGTATGGAAAGCAACCACTATCTCACCACCAGCTCACCTCAGGAAAGAAAGCTGTGCTAATGCACACAGGCTGCAATGACTGAACGATTCTGTTGGGTCCAATGGTTTCGACACATGACATTAATCACTTCCCATCACCTGATCCACATTCTGCTCTGCATTACTATTCTATGAGACAAAGTTAGGTGTTCATTATGAGGGATAGTGATTATTTGTCACTTACTATGGATGTGCAACAACACACTGAATTAGACAAAATAGTCTATATTTTATTATTATTTATTTTACTTTTAGTTTTTGTTTTATATTCACGATCCTGCACCGATTTACTATTTGTTTAGCCTGATAGTTGACTGGTTGAGAATGCCTTACGGCATTAAGTGTGCCATTTGTACATTATTTTTTGTATTAGCAATTAAAGTTTAAATAAATAAATATTATTTTGCATAATATTAAAATAATTATTAATACACAGGTCACGATAATGAGACATGCACTGATAACTTTAACCATGAATACTTATAAAAATTCAATAAAAAGTTAATTATATGTAAGCTAAAATGCTAATGATGAGAGTGACAATGATTTTGTTGGGAATTAGGTTCTTTTCACATTTTAGACACAACTTTATCAACAACAGCTCTAAAAGACATTTTACCACAAAGACATAACTTTAAAAAAATCATAATTCTTTAGAAACGCCTAGGAAGTACAATAACTTACCAAAAAATTTTTTTCACTATCTCTACTATCTTCAACTAAGGTATTCAGAATCCTTATATTTGTAAGCACGATTTGCCTCCGCAAGATTTATTTATTTATTCGTTATTCAGCCCGTGCCTACAGCAGTAAATACCTCAAAAATCGTGGTAATTTTTCAATACACAAATAAGCTGTTATTAAAAGATAATATAGATTTGTGCATGCATATAAATCAACAGTTGAAAAACTGGCCCTAAAATATCTTGCCATTATTTCAATTAAAACAACTCTTTGTATCTTACAAGTCATATTTCCACTCCGGGGTAAGATTACAAATGCATAAAATAATAAGTAAAATACTAAACTAGTAACTACTTCATTAGTATCAACTGAAAAACGAGTTAATGGCTTATTAACTTATAAGTCAACAGGCAAGACTTATGCGTGACGCTGAGCTAGGAGCTGTTACAATAGCACATCTGCGAAAAAGCCAAACTGCGAATCGTTATTCGGCGAAACGTTGTTTGCAAATCCATAATTTGCGGACAGTCTGTCTGTTGCCCAATTACTGGGGACTTGCCATTTTTATTGGCAATTATAATATCGCAATTCTAAAGACAATGACACATTTCAGTGATGATAACAATGGATTCACGTATATAAAGACCAGTGGGTTAGTAAAAAGGAGTAGTCACTTAACAGTTTTCACATAATCACGAGTAAGCTTACAATGATGAAGGCTTTAGCAGGTCTCTTGTTACTTACGTTCGCTGGCACAACCCTGTCACATGAAGGTAAGAATTCTGCAATTTATTTAAAACTTCGTTTATTATGTATGTTAAATGATAAACATGTGTCATTTGCACGTCAAAGACAGCGTTGGTTCTAATGTCATAGAGTTTAAATGCGATTTTTTCATGCCTAGAGTCATTTCAAGGTATGTTTCGTCCTTCGTCACTTATTTATTATCAGACCTCAATTTCCCATTGTTGGGTAAAACCTGTCTCTCTTAACGCTTTCCTATTAATGGCTGTAACCCACTACTCTTCTGAAAAGGCTCACAGGATCATCCCGGCACCTCCATCGGGATCTGCGGTGGCATTGAGCTCTATTCTTCATTATTTTCTTAAATGTCTTACTATGACATGCATAGTTGAAATGTTTCGTATCCCCAAAGAAAAGAATGACGCTGTTTTACGACGGGTTTTAATTTCTGTAACTCCGATGATCCTGGCAAGGTGGCTGGCAAGAGCTGGATGAGAGTGGCGTGCCATGGGAAAGGCCTATGTCCAGCGGTGGACGAACATAGGCTAATGATGATGATGAACTCCGAGTCATGCTTTCACCGATTTTCTTTCATTCTTCATTTCAACCCCTGGGGTAGATTTTTAGAAACAAATGTAGTCAGGTGTGAAACTAACTCTGTACCAAATTTCATCTAAATTGGTTCGGCTGTTAAAGCGTGAAAATCAGACAGACTGACAAATAGACAGAGTTTCACATGTATAATATTACTTAGGAGGCATTAGCATTAACTTAATGTTAGCCTAAATAGACAATTCAAAGTATTATTTAAATTTAATTTTGATTGGTAATCATTCATTGTAATTGTAGTCAGTCATTGGTAATCATAAATGAAGGGGTGTCTAAACTTGTGACTTATTCAACCACCACGCTAATTTGTAGTGCAAGAGTTTGGTGACATGAAACTGATTAATACTTATTTGTTCTGATTAATTTCCAGTTGTAATCGGATTTGAACCATGTGATAGTACAGATATGGAATGTCTCAAAAAGGAAACAATTGATTACTTTGAAAAATCTGCACAAGGAATTCCAGAGTTGGGCATGGCCCCAATAGATCCCGCGGTCATATCTCCATTTGACATAGTATTTGATGAGAACCTTGGAATAACTTTTAAGCTTAAAAACTTACAAGTGACGGGATTAAAAAACCAAAAGTTACACGATTTTAAGTAAGTCTTATTTATTAAGACCTCAGTATTTATGCCATCACTGGTATAGATAAAAACTTAGGTAAAGCCCCTTTTACATGTAATAGTGTAAAAGAATATTTGAAACTTACACAATTTTTCGAATCTGGACCGTCAACTTGTCTATACAGACACGTCACTACTACATGCAAGAGGGTTTTTTTCGAATGCTAATATATCATGCTTAGACTCTTTCATTGGAAGAAACTTATATAAAATTGTGATCTATATTTGCAAAAATATGCGACGAGGTTGCAAATTATTAAATTGTAATAAAAAAACGTTTTTTCAGTTTAAACAAAGAGATAAGAGAGGTGTTGTTGGCTACTACAGCCGATTTAAACATAGTCTGTGACATCGTCATGGATTATTCAAAAAAATCAAAGTCATTCGAGGGATCCTTTACGTCGCCTGCGAGTAAGTTTGAATTTTTATAAGAAATTAATGTTTCCAAATTAAATACCGAGTTTAAATTGAAAAAGTACTTACTTTTAAATCAGATCTGGACAAAAGTTTTATTGATAGAAAAACCACTTTGGATTCAAACGATAAAAAATCAAATCGGTTTTTTTTTAACTATACAGATGTAACTTCACTCCACGAGATTGATAAATACTGCAAATAGCACAAATTTAATAAAAATACACGTTTTATAATTAGCAGGAAGATAAATTAAAAATTACACTTTCGGATGTAACCTCGGTATTTGGGTTAAAACAGGCCTTTGATAACTGATAGGAAGCGGATCACCTAGCACTGAAGAAGAATTCACAATAATAGCTGCCATTTTTCCTGACAAGCATTATTTTATACATAAATCTGTAAATATACTTTGAGGCTAATTTTTCTAACACTATTTGACTGTAAACTACTTAGCATTTCTAATACAGGCTTTTTAAAATTTCATATTTTTAATTGCAGCTGTAGTAGGCACATACGTATACAAATTAAATTCACATAAGAACGATCAAGGCGTGGACTATCTCGAAGTTGGCCCTGAAACTTTCTCGTACCAGTATACCACTTCGCCAGACTTTAACTGGAGCCCTGAGTTAAAACAAACACTGGAAGACGGTAAGGTTATTTAAGAAACCGGGTTCCGTACAAACTTAATAAGTACCGAACATTGCTCTAACGAAAAGATAAACTGAATTGCCCTAGGGACAAACTTAACTTTGCCATTGGATAACCATCGTTCCCATACATACCAATTGCAAACATAAGTTTGTAGTTGCAAAATTAGTATTTTTTGTGATGTTACAAATTTACGGGTTTTTAATTTTTCCTTTACTTATGTTGTGATACGTGTTAGTGTTGTGAGAGTTGATCTTGCTAAATTTTATAGTTGTAGGTCAACGGAAAGTACCCCATAAGTTCTTGATTCCCTTGCAAGTGAACGAAATATGCAGCTTAAATAGCCATTTCTTTTAATGGCGTTGACTTATAAGTTTGATTTTTTAAAAGCTCTAAGGGAATGCAGTCTTAAGTATTTCATACTACTAGCTTTTGCCCGCGACTTCGTCCGCGTAGACTTGTTTAATCGAATCAAGCAAACGTGCACCCAACATGCAATCTGCAATATTTCCTGGCGTATAACTCACTTATCGCTACCCCGTGGGAACTATGCATTTTTACGGGATATAAATTATGTTATGTGTTAATCCAAGTTATAAACTATGTGTGTGCCAATTTTCATCCAAATCCATTCAGTGCTTTTTACGAGAAAGAGTGACAAACATACATCCATACTTACAAACCTTCGCGTTTATAATATTAGTAGGATAGGACAATAGGGATGTCTCCTGGGTTAAAACAACAAGATTCTAATTAGTCCGTCAGTTAGATTATAGAAAAATACTCGATACGTATTTTTTTATTTGTCCATACGAATAATATTGACAAAGATACAGCACATTCAAATTCAGGAGTAGGGGCTCGTGACGTCACTCTTCCGTAAAAATTTTACGATATAATGACGTAGCGCGAACTTTCGCCGCTCTGTAACTTTGTTATTTTAAGTTTTAGAAGCAAAAGAAAAAATACGTATCTACTATTTTCTGGCGTTCTAAAAGATGGACTAATTATTATTTTTTAGTCAACATCCCAATTAGTTGCTTTGCTGCTCACGACATCACGACGGCGTATAACTCACTTATCGGTATCTATGCATTTTTACGATATAAAAAGTCTCCTAGTGACTACGAGTAGTGTCAGACCGAACTTTCAGTTTTACTTAGTTTCAGTTTCGGCATATACTCTACCGAGACTAGGACCGAAAATAAAAGGTTTGTGAGCTTCCGTGCGTCGTTCAGAAGCGTTCGGCGTAGTGGATCAGCGGAGAACAACGTCAATGGCACTGACGGCTTTTTCTCGCGCTCATGCCAACTGTATACCGTCGTGCGTTGTTACTTGTTGGTTTGTCGTAGCGGTTGCATTCAACAATTTCAAGATTAGAGCTACTCTCGAATAGCCCTCAAAGTAATTTTTGGTTTCGTTTCGCCTAAAATGAAACTGGTTTCATTTGTAAAAACTAGTTTCGGACGGACCCTAACTACAGCTGATCAAAATAATAACTTACTTATTTTTTCAGACGCTGACTGGAAGAGTCTGATCGCACAATCACACAAAGAGTTACTGGACAAAACTTTCGCTAAAATAGCGACGGAAACATATAAATTTCAAATTAATCAAGTGAAAGCAGCATTCAAAGCTTTGCCGGCAACAAAGTTTTTCAAAGATTTTTATTGATTTCATCTACTTATATTTAAACTAATAGATTGCATTACAATTATACCAAGAAGTGTCATCACTTTTAATGTAACAGCTAAAAAAATGTTTTGAGATATACATTGCTACTTTTATAAAGTAGCAATGTATATCTCAAAAAACTCGGTAGCTTTAAGAAGTAATCTAAATCGAAATCGATAGTTATTGTTTAGAGCCGAAGTCAAATAATTGTAATGTGAACTATTATTCTGATCGACTTTATCGCCTAGCCAACAAGTCTACGTACACTTACACGTCATAGAGAAACCAAATCACAGAATTAAAGTTGAAAAAGCCCAGATACTCACCAAAGTGAACTAGTATTTTCTTTAGATACTAATCGGTAGGCTACAGAAAATAGGTAGCACCCTAACTTTAACAGCGGGGATGGTTTCTAAGTTCCAGCAGGCTAACAAGCAAGACAGTATGGTGCAAGACTTGTTGTGTGTCCAATACCTATCTCTGTTTTTTTTTCATTTGATTAGTGCTATTATTAAATAGAAATTCCCAGAACATATGAGTTTGATTTTATCATTATACATAAGTAAGTAGTATAAACGATTTGTAACCGTACATTTTTGACAAATATTGCTGTCAAAAGTACACACACAAACACACACGCACGCAGACACACACACACACACTTAGACAAAGAACTATGAGAAGCTTTATGAAGAAGAATGGCCTATTGCTAGCAATTGGCATTGTTCATTTTTTTACAATGTCCTATAATTCTGCAACTATTTAGAGGAATAGGGGTAGTAAACACTTTTCTAACATTCTGGTAAACTACTGAGTGTTGTGGATATTGTTGCAAATCAAATTTTGTCCTTTATTTGACCTTAATCGTGGTCATTAACGTTTATCGAAATACACGCGCACTGGTATCCGTTCATCATTTATTTTTCATAAACGTCACGCCCTCCTTAAACCCGCGCTCGTAGTTCTCGTCTCTTCTAACAAAGTGCGTCTCGGTCCCGCAACTGCTCCCGCGTCGCTAGTCCGCTCACAAAAATGCCACCAGTCTAGTGTCTCCTTGGCACTACCTATCATTAGTGTCATTATTGTTGCCTTTCTCTGACAATTTATGCACTATATTTTTAGATCCATCATAACTTCACATTTTTTAAGTTTTAATAATAGAATTATACAAATAGTGTTTTATTCCTACTTGTAGAAATGATTCTATTAATATCCCAAATAAACACGATGTGTAAGATATTAACAGCAAGAAACTTAGCCCACTATTCAAGAGGGAACTGAAAGAAATTGTCTATGCTCGAAAGGGTTAGATGTGTATTATATGTATGTATTAGTATTGTATTATATGCCTCCCTTTCGAAAAATTGCATTTTCTCGCTGTTCCGTCTTTAATGCGTCAAGTGTTAGTTTATTCGAAGACAAATACATATAAGCCATTACATGTATTTGTCTTCGATGGTACTAAACTAACACTTGACGCTGACAGTTACAGAACTGACACTGCTTTGAAAAAAATGGGATAGGCAAAAGGAAACGTACTTTTAATGTCATTGCCTATAGTCTAAAATGTTGTGGTAATTTATAAATAAGATAAAAAATTCAAAACACACATAGAACCCAAATCCTTCAAATTGATGTCTTAAATTCGTCTATTTTATGAAAAATATTTCTAAGACCAATGCCAATTATGTCTGAGCATCACGGTAGGTATGTATGTATACCTGACAATTACATAGGTAATTTAGAAGATAGTTCTTTCAAAAGATAATGCGTAACTCTTCAAGATTACTAAAGTTAGCTTATTCCATTGAAATCATACTCAACAAATAAACGAATAAAGTGTTTTTCATCTCACGTTACGGAATACACAGAATAGTTCTTTATCTTGTTCGACAGACAACTATCTGTTGTAATCAATTATTGGCCGAGTCATAATGACACTATTCTTCTTTCCTCGAAAGAAAAACGTCAGAGGTAATGACAAAAGCGTGTTCATTCGATTAGGGCCGGCGATAAGTTCTGACGCTAAGCGAAAACTGTTCACGTGGTTTAGTTAGTCTTTGGCAAAAGTTTTTGATCCGAGAAAATGACAACAGCCACTCAATCAATAAACAAAGCTTACTCATACTTCAGTTTGGTACTTAAACTGCGGTTTATAAAGGTCAATTAGATGCCAAAAACTATATTGGTTGTTCTTAGTGAGACTTTTATAAAACCGGACTTCAACAGCAAAATCGTGGGATACCAGAATGAGATTGTAACGTTAGACGGTGAACTTAAACAAAACTACTTTAAATTAACCTCGAGTCAAACAATTATAATTCATAACATACCAGCAACCTGTCTCTTGCTTCGCAAGAGTCCGACTATAAAAACCCTTTTACAAAAAAATCTCTAAATGACAGTGAAAACCGTATCAAATTCTGTCGCATGGATTAAAAGGAGTAAGCGACCAAAGATATGAAAACAAGCAGGAACGAATAGCAACTTTGTTTTATACTACGTAAAGATAGAAATGTGGATAAATCTACATCTACATCTACACTAATATAATAAAGAGGTAAACTTTGTTTGTTTGTTTGTTTGTATGTAGGGAGTAATCTCTGGAACTACTGAACCGATTTTAAAAATTCTTTCACGTATAGAAAGCTACACTATTCCTGACGAACATAGGCTACTAATTTTACGTGAACGAAGTCGCGCGCGTCCGCTAGTATAATATAAGCACATTAATATAATTTAACATATTATTGTTTTACATAAAGTAAAAAAAGAACTTTATGAAATAGAAAGGAAAACAGGCAAGTGGGTCACCTGATGGTAAATGATCACCACCGCCTATAGACACCTGCAACAAAAAAGAGAGTGCAGATGCGTTGCCAGCCCAGAGGGCTAAGATGGAATACCTCTTGTGCCAGTAATTACACCGGCTGTCCTGCTCTCTACGCCGGAACACTGCTGCTGCACTGCTGCTTAGCGGCAGGTTTAGCGAGTAAGATGGTGGTAGCGATCCGGACGGACCTTGCACAAGGTCCTACCACCCGCGAAATTTAATGTAGAGCTTAAATTTCACATTATGAGCAATATTTATATAAGTGCATCGGCCATTGAATGGGATTATTATACCCAAGGGTATAATTACCATTACCGGCACTTAAACGTAAAAAATTGACAATGCTGACATAAAATATAACGTTATAAAGTTCGATATTAATGTATTCTACACTGAGGCGACCATTTTATACCTTTTGCACACTATAAAGTATTCAATCACTGAAAGCCAAAGCTCTGAAAGGAGCGCTCATCGTTTTCAATAAAAATCGAGCGGGCTATCTCAGTCCTTGCTACCAAAGGAGGCATTTGCCTGAAGTTGTGAGAAACTGTTGTGTTCCAGATTTCCTACTCTTTGTCCGAGTCACGACCACGTCCTCGGAACACTTTCGAGAGGCGCTTGCGATCCCATTGTATTTTTAAAGGGAATATTCATAAATATGCTCGGGGACTTATAAACTGCATCAAATTGACTAGTTTTCAACTTTGCGATGTTCACGCAAGAATAAATCCTAATTATTCAAACTAAGGACCCGCCCCGACTTCGCAAGGATAATGTACATCGTACTTCGTAGAATTAATATACATAAAAACCTTCCAAAAACAATTATCTAAATGGCAGTGAAACCGTATCAAAATCCATTCAGCGGTTTAGAAGGAGTATGCGGCCGAAGATGAACCGAAGAAGAAGATGAAGATGAAGATGGGCCGAATGGCAGACAGGAACGAATAGCAACATTGTTTTACACTATGTAAATAAAATAAATAAATAAAATAAATAAATATCTTGGGACAGTTAACACCAATTGACCTAGTTCCAAAGTAATCAACTAAAGCTGCTTGTGTTATGGGTACTAGATAACGGATATCAATACTTATATAGATAAACTAGCTTCTGCCCGCGGCTTCGCCCGCGTGTCCTACAGAAAACAAATGACATCTAAATCCGAAAATCCCGAAACATCGTTATTTATTTATGATGAGCAGCTGCAATTCTAATTTTCAAGTTTATTTTTATTATTATAATTATAAGCTCACGCCTGTTTCCCTTTGGGGTAGGCAGAGGCCACATAACGTCATTTGCCCTGGTCTTGGCATATTCCATCGCTCCCTCCACACACATTCCTCTCTCCATGCATGCTCGGCGGTTCCGTGTACTTCTGGTTTGACCTGTCTTCAGGACATCACAAATTTGGTTGACAAAAGTAGGTACGTCGAGGACAGCCTCGACCAACTCGCCCAGTCACATCACCTTCATAAATTTGCTAACATAATTGCCTTTTATCCATTCGTTCAACATGCCCAAACCAACGTTACATTCGTTTCTCTATTCTAGTCACTACATCTTCTTTCAGACCTCACCTCTCTCTTATAACACCATTTCTCATTCTCTCAGTCAGTTTGATCCCACTCATACTACGCAGAGAACGCATCTCTACGGCATTTATTCTACTCCTATGTTTCTTCTCGCAAACCCAGCTTTTATTTCCATACATCAACGTGGAAACTAACACAGCATCGTGAACAGCCGAGCGTCGTAAAAGGCCCGTTTGGCTGTTCACGTTGCTGGATGCAACATTCTGGCTGCTCACAAAAGCACGCAGAGCTCCCAATTTCCCGCTTTCACTCTCCTTTCAATGTATTCATCGTGCTTTCCATCCCTAGTAAACATATTACCTAGTACACAAATTCTTTCACTTGTTCAACTCTTTCATTACCAATCTTTATTACACATTCAGAAACCTCTTCATTCTCCTCTTACACCATTACTTTAGTTTTTGTAACATTAACTGTCATCCCTTAAAGTCTTCCAAGTTTATATCTTCGAAAAAGCCTCCATACCTCCATACAAAGTTTTAACCCCGTTTCTCTCGTTTTAATTGTGAAAATCCAAATACCCTTAAATACGGCGGTATTCATTTATGCTCAATAGTTCTAATTTTCAAGTTTCTACCTTTAAAAAACGCCGATACCTTCATACAAACTTCCCCCTCCCCGTGTTACCCCTTCAAATTAAAAATCTAAAATCTCTGAAATATCTCATTATTTATTAATAACTATCTCCTGCCCGCGGCTTCGCCCGCGTGGCCTACAGAAAACAAATGTCTTTTTTTTTTATTCATAAAACTTATAAGTGCTCTCACTCCCTCTCATATTTTCACCGCCCGTTTTGCCCCCTTTCAATGTAAAAATCCAAATACCCTAAAACAAACAATCATTTTGAAGTTCTTATTTTTGGATAAACCGATACCTCACCTCCATACAAAGTTTCACCCCCGTTTCCCACCTCTAAAATTCGATAGTCATAAAACCCTGAAACACATAATTATTTATTTATGATATGTATCTAAAATTCAAAATTTCAAGTTCCTATTAAAAACCCGATACCTCCATCCATACAAACTTTTACTCCCCGTTTCCCCCTACAAATTCGAAAATCCAAAAATCCTGTGACGCGTCTTTATTTATTTATGATAAGTAGCTGTATTTCAAAATTACAAGCTCTTATTAAAAAAATCAATACGTCCTTACAAACTTTCACCCCCGCTTCTCCCCCTTTAAATGTAAAAATGCAAAAACCCTGAAATACGTTATAATACTTATAAGCTATTTATGATCAGTAGCTCTAATTTAAATTTTCATGTTTATAACTTCAATCAACAAAGACTTTCATACAAAGTTCAACCCCCACCCCCCGTTTCCCCCTAAAGGTAAAAAATACCAAAAATGGTTTCTAAGCGGATGCGTACGTTATAAAATAAACCTATTTTCCAAATTTCAGCTTTCTTGATTCAATAGTTTCGGTTGGACGATGATCGCAAATCAGTCAGGACATGTTTGCGCGTGGCAGACAGACAGACAGACAGATAGACGGGTGGCAATAGAGGCTTAGTAATAACACGTTACCACGTACGTTATTTTTAATTCAATACAAAAAAATTGTGAATGAACAACTCAAATACAAAAATTCATCCCCCTTTTCCCCCTTAAGGGTTGTAATTCTAATAACACCCGATATACTCGTTGCGTTATAAGCCTAAATAATAAAATGTAGTGATTTTTGCTTTGAAAATGTAGACCTTTCCATACACAACTTTATCCCCCTTTTCACCCCTTCAGGGGTGGAATTATCAAAAACACGGAGACCCGTATAAATTATTTTTCTTACGTAAGCCTAACAACAAAATTTCAAGATCCTAACTTCAAAACTGACGGACTTTCATACAAACTTTCATCCCCTAATTTACCCCCTTAGGGGTGGAATTTCCAAAAATCCTTTCTTAGTGGATGCCTACACTATATAAGGTATCTATGTGCAAAATTTTAAGTCTCTAGGTCCAGCGGTTTGGGCTGTGCGCTGATATATCAGTCAGTCAGTCAGTCAGTCAGTCAGTCAGTCAGGACTTTGAATTTTATATATATAGATACATACTTAAATACATATAGCATCCACGACTCGGGTACAAACATTCATATTCATCATACAAACATTTGCCCCTCCCGGGATTCGAACCCGGAACCTCAAGCTTTGTAGTCAGGGTCACTAACCACTAGGCTATTGGGTCGTCTAAACTAAGACTACAACTAAGACTATGCAAAGAAGATAAAGATACTTAATTAGGTATTAAATTCACCTTCTAATGAACAGTGGTTGCAATATGACCGATATCATCATCACTATCACTACATAGTATAAAGCAAAGTCGCTTCCCGCGTCTGTCTGTATGTATGTATGCTTAGATCTTTAAAACTACACAAAGGATTTTGATGCGGTTTTTTTTAATAGATAGAGGATTTAAGAGGACGGTTTATATGTATAATAACATGCTTAATATATTAGAGAACCACTGATAATTTCAAGATTTCTAATGTGAAGTCGAAACTAAACTCATTTTTTTAAGCTTCAAATGTAGATGTCATTTGTTTCCTGTGGGCCACGCGGGCGAAGCTAGTTATAAATAAAGTATGATTAACAATTTAAACAAAGTTTTTTTTTTATAAAGAAAGCAACGTATGATTTCTTGTTAAACTTACGTAGAGCAATTCCGCCATTATCGCTGGCAGCTACTAAAAAGAGGATTAAAGAGCAATCCACAACAACAAAAGTAGTAACAAAATAGGTAAGAAAGCCAGGCACGGATTAATACGGATTACTTTAAGAGCCCGAAGGAAAGATACGGGTTTCCTTTTAGAAAAGTTAGGATCTTTTCCGCGATTTTCCTTTAAACGCTCGTACGTTGTGTCATTAGTAATCTTGGCATGCAAACTGACTGGTTAAGGTTCCCACTCACGTCGGGGTTCGGGCTAGCTCCGCTAATTTATCATGCACGTCTATATTATCATAAGATACTTGCTACGTATAGCTACGGAATTTCCATAGCTGTGATACGGTTACAATATATTTTTAACGCGTAATAAACTAAACCCAAGTTTTAC
This sequence comes from Ditula angustiorana, assembly GCA_963691745.1. Classification (NCBI taxonomy): domain Eukaryota; kingdom Metazoa; phylum Arthropoda; class Insecta; order Lepidoptera; family Tortricidae; genus Ditula; species Ditula angustiorana. The sequence continues at coordinate 9,834,148 of OY829482.1, read as the reverse complement.
TGTTTTATTGCATCATAACTAGAAAAAAGATGAGTGGCCATCCATAAAAAGATAGTAAATCATTTCGTTTTATTATTATCGCAGCTTACCTGACGACAGTTTCTTTCAATTGAAAAGTTTTTATATTACAGTGGCTTTAAAAGGCTTCTTAAAATACAGAAATTAAAGAATTAAGTCAATAAATATCTTGAGATGGTTAAAACCTAAAATTGGTCTAGTTTTTAACTATGCGTACGTACTTAAAAGTCTAAACAACGCAAACACATGCAATTACCTTGTTGACTAATATTTTTCTGTAATCGAAGTAGAGAGAATTTGTTAAAAGAAAAAAAACAGCAATTTACATTTTACCAAACAACATACAATTGTTGGAAATGACCCATAAGCGCCTAAAAACTTAGAATTAATGGTATCGAATATCGAAATTTCGTCTCTTATTGTATTTATCTAATTAATAGATTCAGGCGTTACTTTGCGGAGGTCCATTTCAACAAACTGGAACAAATTACCCTGCTACTTTGCGAAGCCAGTGCCGTGCTCGTGCAAGTAATCTGCGTCTGTGCGACATATATATGTCCATGCAAAAACCCACCCTCCTCCACTTTCTCACGAAACAACATATATGTACATATATATGTCGCACAGACGCAGCTTACTTGCACGAGCACGGCACTGGTTTCGCGGAGTAGCAAGGTAATTTGTTCCAGATTGTTCTTATTGTATCGTTTTAGCTATTACTAAATGTGGAAATTATGAAAACATAAGGGTGTTTGTTTTTAAATTAAGCGCTAACGGATGGACGGATTTGGCTGGGCAAACAGACAGTTGTCTGTAGATACATGATCACCACTCGAAGCTCGCTATTCCCAATGGCCTGGGAGGGATGTGCTCCAGCTCCTCCTATTGGAATTGGCTATTCTTCGAGCTATATTCCCAACTTTGGCACGTTTGCCAATCTCCTTATTACTGCTTTTATTTACCATGCATAAAAATTCCGTGCATAGTTCAGCATAGAGTAGAGCGTTGTTTGTTGAAGTTTTCCCGATTTTCAGCTTTAATCTTCAAGATGGAACAAGTTTTACTTCCTCATAAGGGTAGCCATTGTTCCAATTTACAACAATCAAAACCAAACAAAGCCTTTGTTCCTCTCCAGTATAACTATATAACCCACTGCAGGGCACAGAGATCCTCTAATCATAGGGTTCGGTATATTAACTAGTGTTCATTAAAGTAACTATGAAACCAAGTGTTAGAGTTGATTCTGATAATATAAATAGGACGGAAAGTTAAAGGAGAATGGGCAAATTGTCCCAAGTGCTGTATACAGTTGTGCTATATCTTATTAGAAAGCTCTCAATAAGAGCTTAATTTTTTTATATGACAGCAAAACCGAGATGTTTGCAGGGAAAAAGCTACAGCCCGTTTTATACCTCACTTTGTACTAGCAGTTGTATGAAAAGTATCTGTAAAATCATTTTCGAGATATAGCCGAAAGATTTTAACCACGCATTACTGAGGCCACTAGAAGTAAAAAACGTAATGGGAGCATAGGTCTAATTTGGTGTTTTTTTTTTTTCATACAAAACAATGATTAATGCTGCAGACACCTGGTCTTCGAAACATAGCCTATGATGATCCTTACACCGAGTACTACACGTCCATACTACTCACTATTGTATACAAGGGTTGGGACAGCGCCCATACAAAAATGCCCATTCACCTTTGCAAGCGATTATTATAGAAATAAATTGATCATTCTTTTGCGCTTTTTCCGTTTCTTAATTCAGGGTACACTTTGACCATGATCCCATGATCATGACCATGTACCCTGAAATCCGTCCATATTATGTCGCACAGACGCAGTTATTTTGCACGAGCCCGGCACTGGTTTCGCGGAGTAGCAAGGTAATTTGTTCCAGTTTGTTGATATGGACCTCCACAAAGTAACGCCTGAATCTATTAATTAAGTTAGGTTTCATTAGAGCGATTTCCATCTGACCTCCGTAACTCCTGTTACAGGGAAACCGGACCGACAGGATCGTAGTCTCACTGATTTGTCCCACGTTGTTTTCTTTTACTGTAAGAGCGTTAGGTATGTAGGTACATAAGTAGAAAAACCGCTCTGGTACAAGGCTTCTTTGGCATCGCTGGGGATCGAATTCGGTACCTCTCGATCACGAGACCACCCTCCTTGCCTCTAGGCACCAATCCCTATTTAAGAAATTTACTAGGTAAATAAGGCGGTTGAAAACTATGGATTCGGAAGTAAAGAATTGCTTCTAAAAATTATATCTACAAAAAATATAAAGATACCCAAGCTTGTAAGCTTTGCATTTGTTTAGTATTTCTATTACATGACACTTTGAGGCACATGGCTTTTAAGCCAAGTTAGTAAAAAACTAATCTACATGGCACAACTATGCATCATTATTACTAAAAGGCATTCTATCCCTACAATGCGACGTAAAATAATATACCGCATAGTGGTGTACGCAGTCTACGACATAAAACCAGAGAATGACACCAAGCCCGTGTGAAGCGCGCAATAAAACATGTGGCGAACCCTCCGAAGAGACGTCTACAAGCGCGATCAGGAAAGGGCGGGTATCTGTAACTTAGTATTCTGACTCATTTACCATCAAAGGCAACTTTCTGCACTAAAATGGTAGTCAAAATCACTCGAGTGTTCTCTCATCAACGGTCGGCATATAAACTTGGGCATAATCTATCACAGGGCCTCGTGAAAAAGGTGCTTTTATGTGCCATGTCGTCAATCTTAGACGACGTTTAATTCCACGGAAAGATACGCTCGCGGTCTTGACACTAAATTTGAGGCAGAAAGATATTATGAAAGTACCTTAGGAACTCGTAAGGAAGGTGATTCAAGTTCTTGCGTAATCGTAATAAGTTATTTCTACGGACTTTTCCAAAAGCGGTGGTTTGACATATTGCCTCAATGATATTATAATGCATGGATGTACAGTGTCATATTCAATGACAGCAGAAAAACGGCCCGACATAAGGATAATATATATTCTTATATATACCTATAGGTTGGCGTCAATGTTACAAATGCAAATTATTAGTTTACCATTTATAGTAATCTGATTTACAACTTTACGTCTAACTGAATAAAATAATAATTTATTAAGTTTCGTTGCAAATAGGTTTTTTTACAAAATAATAACATTGATAGCAACGCCGTCCGTCCGACAGACTGACAGCGCGGGCGATCGTCGATTTAATGTACTTTTCTTTCTTTTCTCCTACTTTGATGCGGCCATTTTTTAAACGCTGACTAGAAGTCCATTACTTATAGGTCAATGTATTGCCTCCAGTGACCGTAACATGACCGACCGTGTTTAGTTTATCTCTATCTGCGTCCCTTTCCTGTGACACTACCTTGACAGGGCTGCAGTGGCGAAAAAATTAAGCCTAGGCCGTTATCATGTCAGGGCCACACAACCGTCAGAAGGGACTTGAGTCCGGCCTGGTGCCTCTGAGGTTTTTTTAATACCATACTAAAAAGGGGGAAAATTAACCCGTATAGGTGCAACTCTACTAATACTTCGATGTGTAAATAACTCAACCTAAAATATACAAAATTACAGTTGCTAAAAATTTTACTATTACGAGAAAAATACATCATCTTTAGAAATAACGGTTTTTTTTTAAATCACCTGAATCTACAATCTTTATTATTAAAAATTTAATGATGTTCGTTGGTAAACGCATCACTTAAGAACGGCTGGACTGATTTGGCATTACACAGCTTACATAAAGCTTATAATAATGACAGTTAAGAATTAAAAGAAAACGTATATCTTATATTTACAAAACAAACGTCATGTTTTTTTAATCATTTAAATTAGAATGATTTGACAATTTAACAATGCTTTGAACGAAATAAGTAAGTACTCGTAAGAAACAATCAATTTTAGGTTATTTATTTACAAAGCTAAACCTTAATAAATGATTGTTAATAACGTCGAATACGGCATAAGTAACACGATGTTATAAGATGATTGCAGGCTCCAGGTGTGGGTCATTAGAAATGCCATCAACTGCCCGGTATAATCTCCGTTTTTCCTCGCACGACGTAATACGTTTTTGTGCTCGTTTTCCCTTTAGAAATGCGAGTTTCAGGAGCTAACGTATAAATAATACAAGTATCATTGAAGTCTAGCCAACATTACGACGGAAATGATCGGAAAAAATGCCTTCGACCTACCACTACCACGAGTATATTATGTTGAAAAAGAAAAGAAAAATGTAAAGAGCTTTTGCCACAAAACTCATAATTGACGTCTACCGGTTGCCAATGAGAAAGTGATCTATTATAGTCGCACAAGTAAATGATTTTGTAACCTGTTTCATTATAACTAACTCAATTCAATAATAAGTACTCTATGATCCCGCCATTGGCAACGTTAAAGAAAGCCAGCACAGTGTTTAGAGTGTTTAGCTGTGATTGTATCCATGACGAAAACGAGTATTGGCTTGTCAATTGGTTCTCACCTGATAATATCACCTTGGGTCGCCCCAAGCTGATGACTTCAAAAAAACCGAATAACTTTATTTGCACGAAAAAAAGAATGGTGAATGACGTGCGAGTCACGTGCGGGCTGAAGTTTATGACGTGGTAGGGGAAGGCTAGTGGCGAGCGAAAACAAAAAATGTTTCTAGAAAAAGATTGTAGCCGCTCGTCCGCAATTGACAGTTAAGGCATTATTTGGTCACACCAACGATCACACGTACTCAATAGCTGCAGTGCAGAGTAATAGAAAACTTTCATAATTTGCATAGAATATACCTACTAGATAATATAGCTACAAAAACCTGCCAAATGCGAGTTGACTTGAGCAGGTGTCCAGGTAACTTATAAAGCTTACTTAGCTGTGATAGTTTTCCTTTTGATTTCGTTATACTCGTACTGCCGTGTTTTTTTTTCACATATCCAAAAACAATTATTTAGCTGGCAGGACGCGCCCCCTGATACTTGATACTTAACAAAAATGAGCACTTTAGAGCTTAATTTTTCACAAACGATTCCTTTAATCGAAATGTTTTTTTTTCGCGGGTGGTAGGACCTTGTGCAAGGTCCGTCCGGATCGCTACCACAATCTTGCTCGCTAATCCTGCCGCTAAGCAGCAGTGCTTGCACTGTTGTGTTCCGGTGTGGAGAGCAAGACAGCCGGTGTAATTACTGGCACAAGAGGTATTCCATCTTAGCCCTCTGGGTTGGCAACGCATCTGCACTCTCTTTGTTGTTGCAGGTGTCTATAGGCGGTGGTGGTCACTTACCATCAGGTGACCCACTTGCTTGTTTGCCTTCCTATGTTGTATAAAAAAAATGTGGGTTTTAGAAACTTACAATATTTTTGATAGACTTATTTAAACAATACTCCACATCATGGGGTAGACGAGAAAACAATCCCCACTTCGTCTTAATATTCATAAATTCTTCTTGTTTGCTGCCAACATTAGTTTGTAAGTAGCCAGAATCATTTCTTGTAAATGTTTCCTAGTGACCTTTTCAACTCGTACTTCAACCCACGCATCTTGTGATCAGCAGAAGTGGGCCAAGCTACAGGCATGCGAGTTGTCAACATTTTACTCATCTGCTTTAACAACTCGCAAAATATGCGAGACTTACTCGTAGGCATTGGTAACACAATCGTTAATGGGTAATAGAGTTCCTGAATAGGAGCTGGCAGCTTGGCGTTGGTAATGCCATGACAAAATAAATAACATGATATAAAGTGGAAATTGGCTGACGCTCAAATTTGGTACCGGTTCGCCAAGAGCGTGAAATTGTAAAGAATAATGGTGGTTTTTAATTCTTCGGATCTTTTTAACCTTTATGTTAATGACTTACATAATTAAGTGTTCGAAGGGTACTAAAGTCAGTTGCCATATAGGTGATGTGTATGTTAAGCTGACGACATAGTGCTGCTTGGCCCTCTATTAAGGATTTAAAAATGCTGATATCAGCCTGTGAAAATACTTTAACTTCTACGGGGTGATATAAGTATATACAATGTACCCAAAACTGAATTATTGATGTGGGTTAGGAATGGACCAATTTCAAAAAGTTGTCAGAAAAGTAAGAATGTTTTCGGAAAATCTTGACAATAAATATTTCGCTAATGGCAGTTTCCGCTGGCTCATCAGTAGGCCGGATAATGCGCCAGAAGTTACATTAAATGGTGAGATAATGCGCATTGTGCATCAGTTTAGACACTTGCTTAGTACTTACTGTGAACATGAGGGACGACAAAGTTATGGAGCGTGAAAAACCTGTTAGCCTAAAAAATTTGCCGCCTGAAGCAAGCTAGTCAAATTGGCATTCAATGCCTTGTCTCTTTTTCTATGTATGTCAACTTTAGGTGAAGCATAGCAAAAATCGTACAGCTCGATCAGGATGCAGTGTAATGACGTACGACTGTTCGTGGCCTTGATTAGACTACCGAGGTTCTGGAGTGCTTCGGCAATGTTTATTATTGCCAGATTCATCATCTTCTGTGGCAGTAAACGAGCGACGACTCTTTTAAAAAAAAAGTTTGCTTATTTTTTTTATTTAAACATTTAATTTCTAATTAGAAAGTGTTTCTCTTAGTCCGGCATCAGTCTTTCCTCATTAGCTTACACTTATAAGTCCCTTTTTAACAACACGTTTATTCAATGTTGTTGAAAAATGCCGATGCAGGAAGCAGTCTCGCCGCAGATCTGATGTTATGAATCACAGATTTATACGACTGTTTCACTATTTCACAAAATGCTTTGGAACGTAATTCTTCTACCTTTTCTTTGGACATCTTCTTAAAATCGACATCTGAAAACGGTTAATATGCTTCAGTTAGTTGCAATATTCATTATTATTAATTTATTCATCATTTTACCGCTTTAATTGTTTATTCGTTTGGCTTATGCTTTTAACCATGATCCGTGCTTTAGCTGTTTAGGTTAAATTGCTATGGAGCGACTGCTAAATATGCCTTCCATGACAAGGAGACCAGACCGATCGGGCCATGATTACAGATGTCATCAAGTTACATAAATAAACAGGTTTTCTCACGATGTGTCTCGATGAATGAGGAAACTGAATCCCGGCTACAGATATGCAATTTTGTTGGGGTAGCTGATTCACCGGAGCGACGGTGACCAATTGCCATCAAGTGACTTGCGTGCTCATCGCTCGTTTAGCTCTCTTTTCCATTAAATATGTTTTCTCTCATCATGGTTACTAAATACGTATTGCACATAAGTTACAAAACACTCATTGGTACAGTCAACCAATTTGATTCATAAGCGTAAAACGTTGTCACAGTGTATCACCACTGACATAGTTTGCCTTTATTCAGAAGTTATTATGGCATTTATTGTGAAAAGGTGGCCTATAAATCAAATGGGTGACTGATGGCGGCATGATGGTGACCGAGTTCAGTAGTTTAAGGTCATGAGTTTCCCCTCTAGCCACTAAGTCTAGACTTTTGGCCGATGGAGCCTTCGATCCCCATTATACCGATACACCTATGATGTATTTATTCATTTAATTGCTAAGCAATCGTAGCCGCCCGTACCCCTCGCGAGGACTATGATTTGCAACATGCAGATCAGGAAGAAAGCCACTAATGCTCTAAATAATCATTTATTACAAGAAGTGCTGCTTTTTTTCTCAGGGTTTAAATTGCTGATATTAATCATTTGATACGAATTACCTTGATACTCTACTAAACTTTGAAAATGTTCTAATTCTGAAAGCAGTTTATGAAATATGCCTCTGTGATAGACAGACGAAGGGAGTCATGAGATTGTTTTTCTTACAGTTTTGGTACGTAACCTAAATAAATGCATATTTAAGACTTACCTTGATACAAGGGTTCCCTCAACTCAGGATTCAATTGAGCTTCTGGAGTTGTTACAACCTTACACGTAATAGTTTCTGGGCCAACTTCGAAATGTTTCACGCCTTTGTCGTCATCTTTCAGCTCATAGTTGTAAGTGGCTGTTCCTAATACGCCTGCAAGAAAAAAATTATTCAATGAACTTTTGGATGTGGACTAATTTGACTTCATTGGTTGATTCATCTATTAGACTCAAATATGTAGAACATGCCGCCCTCGGACCACAATGCAGCCCGCAAACTACTCAAGATTAAAAACAAGCAAGGAGATTTTTAGCCAATTTGAGAGCCAAAAATCAAATATTTAACTCTAAGAAGAATGTCAGAATCTTTTTTTATTATTTTTTTTTATTCTGTTGTCGTTGCATATTAAATTTAAATGTAATAAGTTGAATAATCTACACTTAAAAATTATTAATCGAAAGAAATTTTGATTGATTTAAATTATTAATGGCTTTAATCATGTTCTCATCTTAGCTTTTTTTAAATTAAAAACAAAAATGAGATTTGTTTTAACCAAAATATTACAAAAGATAATATAAGGAAAGATGGCAGAGAGGAAGGGGAAGGCAAATTGATGAAAAAGGAGACGTGGTGTCCGCAGGAAATGAAAGAACATGCGTTGTTAAGAAAGAATTAGACAAACTGCACCGACAAGAGACAAACACTTAAATATTCAGTTACTCACTTCCTTTTGTTGTGGCAGATCCTGAAAAATCCTTCGGTGTTTTTGTAAACTCAACAGTAACGTCGCTAACGATGGTTAAATCAGCTTTTGTGGTTAGAACTACAGATTTTAGAGCAGTATTCATCCTGGAAACATTGAACCCATATTCAAATTACTACAGCCCCTTAACGTATATACATAATTCAAATGAAGTCAAATCATAAATCAATATTATTATTTATCTAACAAAACTTACTTAAAGTCTGATATTTTCTGATTCCTTAATCCAGTCACGACTGCGTTCTTAAACTTGTAAACCAATCCTAAGTCCTCCCCAAAATTTACATCAACTGATGCTATGGTTAAAGGATCTATGGCGTCAAAATTATAGTCTGGATTTCCATTATGTGTTTTTTCCAAAAATGTCGTTGTTGATTTGCTAAGGCATTCAATATCGTCCATGTTACATGGCAACAGGAGTGCATCTAAAAAGATACGAATATCTGATTAGTTTGAGAAAAAAGAAAAGATTAAACAATTTTGTACTTTTGTACAATGCACATTTCTGTACAAAACTCACTAATTACAAGTTTACAAAATATGACCATGTATATTAACTTTAGCATTAACATAATAATACAAATTGTCACCATGTCACACATGTTTTGCCGAAATATGCAGTTTTAAGACTAATTCTTAGCATTGTTGGCAAAATAAAATACCATAGAACTACTTATCCCTTACCTTCCTTTGATAAGACACTCCCGAAACATATTAGTACCAAAGATAATGACCACACTTTCATTTTAGAAATATTGCTGTAATAAATAACTTAATTACACGAACAACTAATATTATCAAAAAGCGACTGGTACGTTCTGTTTGTCACGACAGTTTATATAACGTCGGTGTTATCAATCTAAATAATATCAAAATAGAAATTAAACCCAGTCTGTTGCGGTCAAGAGCTTATCTCTTGTGCAACACAGTCTTGACCTCTGTACCGAAAAAAATGCAAAACAAGGATACAATACAACACAGCTAACAAGGCACGGCGACGTAAATAGAGACAGGGCACGTCTTTGCATAATTAAATAAAGCTTTTGTTACAAGCTTCACCTTTAATACTAGCTTTCTTTCGTTGACGGTACTTTTTTTGCTGAGTGCTTTTCTACTAGCGTATATGCCAAAATATCTTTATCTTGATTAGGCGCAACCAGCACAGACGTAGCTGAACACTAGAAGAGGTCAAAATACGTACACAAGCTCTTCGATAATAGATCTATCTGTACAAGTTTTGACTTTTTTGATTGTTTATAGATATATCTTATCTGCACCTGAGTGAACTTTGTCGTGATGTTTGCATTTCGATTTAATTTTGGTTCATTTCAATGCATTGATACCAAACTTTGAGTATAAGACGATGTGTTAAACAAGTACTCTGTTTCTAATTATATCGTGCTGTGATTTATTAACTGGGTTATATAATTGTACTCAACTTTATCTCTTTTCAGACAGTTTTATTGGATAAGAATGCTGTCGTAGTAAAACATTAGGCACATGTTTACTGTGAGGGTAACGGACTTGTATGTGACATTGTCACAAGTTATTAGGTCAATTATGTGATAATTCTTATTTATACAGTCAGTGAAAGATAAATAGAATTATGATTAAATGTTAATTTTAAAACACACGGATGATGTTTGATTGGGACTAAGCCGTGCGTTGTCTGCCGGATACACCCAGAAAGATGGGCACAGTTGGCCACGTGGTGGGTACGCACGACGGTCACCTGTGGCGAGACGAGGCAGGCTAGGTGAAGATGGCGCAGAACTGAAAGATTGGCTGGATATACCCAAGATATGCATCTCAATAGATGTGCAGATGACAGCTGTGCGAAAGATTCAGTCGACCCAAAAAATAAGTCTTTCGACGGACCGCATATTTCTTAATACAAAAGTTGTCTAACGAACTTCATGTCTTTGGAAAGTTTCAATTTCAATTTATTTATTTATTTACTTTTACAGGTGTTGGTTAACTTTGATTATTAGTTAGTGTTAATTAGTTGTAGAAAAGATTTAATTTTCCTTTATATTACGGCCTAGTGCATCCTCTAAATGCATATACGAGTACGTAAGAACTTATTCTAGAGAACCTACTTCGATGGCCAGTGGTATGATTTGTCCACAGGGACCACTCCATGGTATAAGGAACCAACATACGGTTAGCAAATTTTAATTATGAGCCATTCAAAACCCTGTTACAATGAGCTATCGTTGCCACGATAAGGCAAAAGCATTTAAATGAAATGTGAAAGGATTCTCCATGGCCCGGAAATCAATTTGGTTGATGGTATAACTTCTTTCTGGACGCTATTGAGGCTACGAGCCTGTAAGGTTTAGGAACAAAGGAATTCTTTTGGGAATTCGGACGCCGACTCTGCGATTGGGGATGCGACCCCCGTTCTCTATAAGGCAAGCTACGTGTTTAATAGGGAACCAGACCAACTGACTTCTATAGTTTATTAGTTTCCCAGCTAGTTTGATCATTTTTTTTTTTAGCCAACAAGTATTTAGCCAATAGATCATTTTATAGTTATACATGTTAAGTTAGTTAAAGGTTCTTATGTTTATATGACAGTGGGCAGGGCACATTGCTAGCAGAATCGATGATCGTTGGAACGGAAAGGAAGACGAAGTGTTGGTAGGTACGGGATGTGGTGAGGATTGTGGGACACTGATGGATTGGAACAGCACAAACCTGACCGTGGCGATCCTTGGGAAAGGCCTATGGCTCATAGTAGCCCCGTCTTCTAGCCGGTATGATGATAATGATGATGATTTTTATGATTCTGTATCTCAATCGTCAAAAACCAAACGCGTTAAGGTGTCCAGTTGAAATTAATATCAAGCACTTAGGTGTGTAGTCTCTTTGAGTTATAATAATGAGTTCAACATATAGTCCCGTGTTCCTAGCATTAGTCATTTGAGCGCAACGGTTATATTAATTTCAGTCAGACAATCAATTGGTCATCAGTCAGGACTTAGGAGTTCCCTCTTTATAATAACAGGATATATAGATATAGAAAATTTTCGGCAAAAACATAAATATTATTCATTCATTTATTCATAAAAGACGTAAGTATATTATTTGCCACAATCGTGTCACAAAGATATTTATTTGAACTGAAGCAACTTGGCTTTAATTTCCCTATTTTTTAGTTTATCAAGTTATTCATTTAAATAGTTAGGTTAGATAATTAAGTATAACAGATATTTATGCTAATTAAGATATCATATGGGCCTATACAGCCTTAAATAAAATGATTCTATTCTATTCTATACATAGAAAATGGTGACATTGGTATCTACGGGTAAAAGGGATGACTTTGACCTGCAGGAGCGATTTTAAAAAGTAATTTCAAGTTAATTTCATCGTACTCGTAATAATCATGGGTTGTCTAGTTGTTTATATGACTTAAACTCACTTACTTATAAATTTTAATATGGTGATTTCAAAACTTATAATTATAAAGTAGCCCCTATATTTCGAAGGCACTGCATTTTACGGTGCCGAATACGCGACCGTTGTGGCCTGGCCCTTTATTCTTCATTATCATTAAAGTTCGCTATGCAAATTATTGAACATTAATGATGCAGGTAGAAGCCTGCATGCCGCTTTGATGTTAAACACCATAGCATCGTAAGAGTCTGTCGTGATTTCATCAACAAATTCGTGTAGTATTTCCTGTCTAGGTTTTTTGTCTTTCCCTTTGATATCTTCATCTGAAAAAGAAAACAATTTATTACGTACTTAACACACGTCATATAGAAAGAAAAAAAAAAACAATTAATTTAAAACTATTCAATATAATACTTATAAATACACACAGCACGGCCATATAATGCAAAGAAACTCCTAGTGCAGACTTAACATAATATGTATCTAAAGTTCAAATCACTTGACTATGTAATTTGCCATTCGTTCGCTGTCTGGCTTCTTTTTTATGTGAAATGAGTATCAAGTTTAATAAAAGCAACACTGTTCTCAAGACAGTTTTAAATTAAGTTAAAAATAAAGATTACCATTTTCCAATGATTGCAATAACTCAGGCCCCCATTGAAGCTCTGGGCTCGTTATGGGTTTACACATGACGTTCCCTTCGCCAATATCAACGTGTTCGACGTTGTTATCGTCGTTTTCTAACTCCATTTGGTAAAAACCTGTACCCGAAACGCCTGCAAATATTAAGATTTGATTTGATTTGATTCATTTTATTTCGAAATATAAATTACAATATACATTACATTTGATGTCAAAATATAATTCGTCACTTGGATGGCAAAACTTCTGAAGCGACACTTGGTCAACTTTACAGGAGAGCGATTTAAAGTTTTTTTTTTACGAAAAAAATTCATAACTCGTCTCCTACTGAACGCATTTTAGAATTTCTAGAAAGGAATTAAAGCTAATTCTGCATACTATAGACTGGAATCAATCCCATCAAGCTGAGACTACTGGTTTAGAAGATAAGTGTCGCTTTAGTCATTTGTCTTCAACTTTTTGAGAAAATGCAGTCAGGTAAAAAGACTAAACAGACAGTTTTGTGTTTGATATCATATTTTCAGAAGACTAACGCGACTTTAATTCTGGTATTTTATATTGATTTTTACTTAACGACCTTAAGTCACTTGTTATCAATCTGAGTTTAATACTTAATTACCAAATGTCAAACGATTTTATAAGGGCATAAGGCTTATCATTTATTCAATGGTAATCATAAACGTAACAAAATACTAAAGGCTGATTTTTCAGTAATGGGAAAGGATTTATCCGAGGAATAACTTATGCATTATTGACTGTTATCTGTTGAATAGACTTACAAGTAATACGTTTCGGACATTAAATATGCTATTGTACACACTGATTCATGTAACTTAATCAAAATTAAAAGATAAGAAGTTGGCAGACTACTTTTTATAATTTTTACTCAAAAGAAAAGTTAGTCAATAGTAAAAATGCTTGAAGTTTATGTATAGCATTTGATATTGACAAGTTTTTACTTAGAGAGTATAGATACACTTCACTATTCACCCTTTTATCGAAAGTATCTACTATGGGTAAGACTTTCACTAAATTTACGCATGCGATGACTCTGTCCATAATCTAGGCGGCGCTGCGGTACTGGGACTTGTTGGCTTAGCAAGAGTCAGAGGCCATAGACAGGATTTGGCCGAGACAGTAACTGGAACTACCACCTCTTACCGCTTGCAGGTTGCCTAAGATCTAATAGCTTGCCCCTAGTTACTGCATTCCCACCATCGCCGGTCGTAGTGGAATACCAGCCCAATAGATGCTAATAGGAGTGGCTTTGCACCCGCACAACTTAACGCAACGTAAGGTGGGTAACGGATCATCGATTCTCTTAGCATCGCTAAGCGGCGGCGTTCATTTCCCGTCAGGTGACCCGCGTACTCGTTTTCTTTACTGTTTTATAATAAAATACTGTCAATCTTCTGAGATCAACACCCAAATAGATGATCTCTGCTATAAATAGGAATTCCAAGCTTTATGACCTGTGGCAATCGGTAGCGAAATGTTGGTGGTAATGCAAATTACAGGATATCCGATTCTCACTGTGGCCGTTTGACGGCAGGCGCTCTTGAAACCGACTTGGACAAGATGATGGATTAGGCAACATATTTGACGACAAAGCTGCCCTATTCAGGATCGCTCTGCTTTCCCTGCATTATCGTGATGAAAAATTGCTATTATCACTGATTTAATCACGATCAAAATAACATAACAAGAACAAAACATAGCTGACATGGAATGTAAAAACCTTTTGAACAATCTTAGCAACATTACATCCAAGAAATAGTAAGTAAGTTTCAATTCTATGACGATTTTTGAACTGTCCTGTGAGCCATATTACAAAGCTCTGATAAAGTATGTAAGTAATACTCAATCAGATCAGTATCTACTACTTATATCAGAATCTAGCATCTGAGAAGACGTACTTGGCTGTCATGGAATTGGCAGAAACAACTCAAATGGAAGAATCTTCATCGGGATTCCAGATAAACATAAAACCCCACGTATAGCCTTCGTAAGCCCTCCAGGCGCACGGGGCTGGACAGACAATCGTTTCACGAGCTCGAAACGCCAGCTTTCACTTTAAGCTTCGTGTAGAGCTAATCACAAGGTGGGTAGGCTGGTATTTGCAACACTAACGCATGAACTGCAGTTTCCTCTTTATGCTAAGTTTGGTACAGAACGAATTGACAAAGCATGATATACCAATCTTATTTACATATTCGCAATCTCGAAGTTGTTGATGATTAATGATTTGGTAGCGTTTGATAAGATACGAAACTTCTTTTCATCTCAAATACCGCGGTGCGCGAAGCCATAAGTCTTCAACCATTGTGTATTACCAAATATAATATCCCTGTCTCTTACAGTAAGCCGTATGAGATTCACCCAACAGGTTATGCTCGGAATTTCTATGCGACATCATGATAGAAATGTGGAGGTCCGCAGAAGAACCAAAGTTACCAACATGGCTCTACGAATTGCGAACCTTTCCGTCTTACAAATTAAGTGGTAGTAGGCAGGCACATTGCTTATAGAACTGATAGCCATTGGGGTGGAAAGGTTCGCTGGTGGAGACCGTATACCGAAAACAGAAAGTGTAGGTCTCATTGAAGGTAGCTCCCATAACTACTAAACTATTCTCACATTATTTTCAAAACATGACCCAAGAACATAAGCCGACGTAATGATTTATCGATTACTCTGTTTTCTATGTAGACGGCAGTTTCTATCTAGCTTTCTTGTTGTTCTCTGCTGTTATTCTACTTAATAACATAATAAATGTTTGGGTATTTGACCCTTTGGGTCTTAGGTCTTCAATCACGCATTAACGGCTAGACAGATTCAAAAAAATATTTGACAAACAGATACATCATGTCCTAAATAAAAACCTACGATATATACTTTTTTGCATGTGTAACGCTGCGGGTAAGGCTAGTCACAATTATTATGCATTCAAACAACTAAAACTGTAACTATCAAGCTTGGAATACACGTGACTACAGCTTCTGCACTTTCATGCAAGTACTTGCATTTTTGAGCCACATTTGTGTGAAATATGACATGCACGCAGAAAAGTGTGCAAGTTACAAGCATGTGTACCTATTCCAGGCTTTAAATTCAAGCTGTACCTACGAGGAACAGATATTGTTGCGGCTCTTGCACTGGCACTACACTCTAAATTGTCCTAAGAAGCATGGGTTGTTCTATGAAGTTCACATGAGAACTCATACGAGATTTCCACTACGGGATGATATTATTTCGTAATGGTGGTGGGAGGTCGTTCCAAACTTTTGATGGCGCACTGAAACCTCCTCGAAAACCGACAGTGTTATGCGCGAGAAGTAAGGCCTTGTTTTAATGCAACTCGCATACGCCAACTCGCTCGCAACAGGAAAGTGTTATAGCATCTACCTTATTTGCTGCTGTGATGGAATATTTTTAATATAACTGGAGTGAGCAGATTGGAACAGATTGTGCGCTTTGTAAAATCCACCAATGGAGTCTAAAAATCTAGCGCAGGCTATGCGCAGGCTATGCGCAATGCACCAACAAGATTTCTGTTATAGATATCCATTACACATCGGCGTAAAGCGTAATAATATTGACAGTCTACAAAAGTAAATTACCAGCTTTTTTGGAATTGCCGTGCCGTAACGCGATCAGGTGCTAAAGGAGCAGTCGCCCTAATGCAGTTCGTTAGACAAGATTGCTTCTACACCACAACTTTTATATGGTTTGCAAAACTTAAAAACTGTTTAAAAACTGAATACAATGCGCCTGTGCATCACCGTCTGGAGCATTCAGCAGCCCTAAGACCATCCTAATGACAGATCGTAGACAGACACCATTCAACAAAACACACAAAAACAACAGAAAGATCTCTGTGTAAACGGTAATTACAATTATAAGTATGTTGGCCATTTGGGTTTATATGGTTCGAAAAACCTGTGCCTTTAGGTTGATATAAAACACCTCGACACCTTTTATGAAGGATTTTAGGTCTGCCAGTCGTGCCCCTAGCACTGATATACTTCAGCATATGGGGCTGAGCGTTTTAGAATAAATGCTCATGAAATATTAACTCAAGCGGTGCTGGCATGTTGTGCGACTAATCACATTATTAATACTAAGTCCCGAACGACCTAGTTCGGCTCAGACCAGATGTTAGTAAAAATGCGCAGGAAACAATATTCCAGAAATGAGACCTGACTAGATCGACTTTTTACTCAGTAATATTGTATACATTGTAAATTTAACACGTTTGCCAACGGTAAACGACTATAGCCACTATAACCTTTTGTATTTGGGTCATCATCGGCGAAACCCTTAATCGAAATCGTTAGACCTCCAATATATAAACATTGCTCGTATAGTACACAATTTATTTATTTACTTCAGACTTCAGAAGACCAGTACATCTGGGGGCCAGTTTTAAGGGTACACGGATGTCATCTGAAATCATCTTATGACTTACGATATGACTGTATAGACGTGCTTACGCATCATTAAGTCCGTCGTAGTAAGACATGACCGCTATATGTATAAGAGCTTTTCTTTAAGAAGCTGTAAAGCAAATGCCACGTTTTATATACTACCCGTATCGTTTTTTTTCCATTTTATCTTGTTTTCATAAAGCTAATTGCACTACACATAATATTAAATGTATTTGTAAAAAATACTGAAACGACTTTAACATATTCTTATCAGTAAAGGAAAAAGACTAAGTGTACCCAACCTTTTAATATGAAGGGGATCAATTTACTTAAGCGACATAGCATTACAATTCTTGGTATGCACAAAGTACTAAAGCGCCAATCTTATTTCAATTCGCAAAAGCACGAATGACTGACAACGTTCTTATGACAAAAGTATAAAAAGGTAAAATTACTAAACAGTAAACATTTAATTTAAGCGTCGGATTAGTAATGGGTCTCCCAAATTTCGAGCTTTTTTTCGTGGACTAAAGCGACAAAAAGTGCTCAGATCATCTTGAAACCTGGACAGATCGACGCAGAAAAATCCGCTGATTCCGATGGTATATATAACTCAATTTGGCCCAAAGTGTCGCTTCAGCAGTTTTGCCATCCAAGTGACGATATGCAATTCACATTAAGATCGTCATAACAATTTAAATTATACAAGAAAAAATTACATTAAATAACTATCCAATTCTACATAATTATAATGTCACCGTTTACATTAATTCATTAAACCATCAGTAAAAAATGTAAAAATAATAAAATACAATATGGGTAATAATAATTCAAAGTAATACAAATGTCAAAATCTAATAATCTAAAATGTAATGTCCATAAATTCTTTGAATGAGTATATAGGGTTTTTCAATAAAATATTTCTCAGTTGGCGCGTGAATGATTCATCAGAGGTCTCAAATTTAAGATCTGCAGGCAAACGCTCGTATAAAATGGGTCCTATTATACATGGGTTCTTCCTTGCAAGCGCCATGCGGATAGGAAATTTTCGTACACGCCGTGCAAGACGAGGCTGTTTGCCAGGAACATGTTTGCGCTCAAACATTGTGATATTGTTCCATACATACATGATTACTTCGAATATGTGAAGTGAATAGTGCGTCATGATACGATGGGCCACGAACAGGCTTCTGCACGAGTGTCTGGGTTTCACCCCGGCCAGAATGCGCAATGCTCTTTTCTGCATCAGCAGTACTCTTTCGGCATCCGTAGAGTTTCCCCAAATTAAAGTACCGTAAGACATCAGGGAGTGGAAATGTGCAAAATAGACCTGTCGTAACGCATCGGCAGAGACAAGCGGTTTTAATTTTCACAACGCAAAGACAGCACTACTCAACTTATCACATAGTATATTCACATGGCGCTTCCAATTCAGATTTGAATCCAGCGTTTTCCCAAACACAAATTAATAATGTAATGACCGTCAAATACAAAACTCACTGAAAAATTCGCAGGGTATGGTAGCTGTAATGTGGCGAAACTGACAAACGCAAGGCACGGAACTTTAATTTTAATGTATATAAAGAAACAAAAAAAATCGATAAGTAAAAATTTGGATTACAAAAGTTTTGGGGATTTGTATTTCAAGTGCATATTAATTTGATTTCATCTTCTTAGCAGAATCATTGTCAAAGTAGGTAGGTATCCAGAAATAGAGGCTTGTACTCAGTTACTCATTAACGGCTAAACAAATAATAATCCATTACCGTAACAATTGTTAAGAAACTTTTTACACCTGTAATGACTTCTCGAGTAGAATAGAATAGAATAGAATAGTCTCATATTTTAGGCACGGGATGCTGATGGTGCAGGTTCGAGTCCTGCCATTACCCTAATTTTCTTTGTGTTGTCATTATTTGAACTTCAAATTCCCAAAATTTGACGTAATTATTGCCTTTAAAAAAAACAACGCTGCGGGATTTAATCATTTAACATTATTTAGAAGAGACATTTTAGCCGTCAAAACCTAAAGGCTCATAACGCTGTCTTAAAGAACTTCATTATTTTGTTCACTTTCCACATATTTAAAACTAATTGTACCCTTTTGATCAAAGTGTGTTAGCAAAATGACTACATTTTATTTTATATGACTAAATTTAATAAAAACATACCACCTTTCTTTTTCTTAACCTTCTTATTTTTATTCAAATTGCAAGCTAAATACTACATACCTACTTATACTTTTGTTGAAACAACTGGGCCTTTTGACATTGTCTCAATGCACGTCTTAATAGTAGAAAAATAAGTAGAAAAAGTTAAATAATATGCTACTATGATACATTTGGTGCAGTGACGATGATGATGCAAGTGATCTTCTCATAAGGTATTAACTTTATAAGACAAACCTTAAACTGTGCTGTACAAACTTTGAATTTGAACAATAAGTTTTAATGATTTTAGTTCAAATTTCTGTGGTGTCATCTTTTACAAAAGATTGGCAACCATAAAAGCCACTGTAAACTGACACAGTTACGGATAGAAAGAGGGCTGATTTTCTCGCTAGTTGCTCAGGGCAACTATCTCCTACTCGGCTAGTTATAAAGAGATGCACTGAGCGACAAAGTTAGTCGTGATCTGTCGTGCTAGCTATCCTTCACTAAACTATTATCACTTGCTTGTTTGGCACCATTAGTGGAGTTTAGAATTCATTTACTTTGGATTTTTCATAGGATAATTAATCGCATTATTGTCGATGCCATTCAGCGAGTACAAGTCACTCATTGTCACTTCGTTGTACTTACTTGCACTCATTGTAAATGATCCAGCAAAGATTTTTGGTATCTTGGTATAGTGTATTGTAACATGGCCCAGAATATCTAAATCTGCTTTTGTTGTAAACCCTACAGTGTAAGGGATTCTCTCCAATCTGAAAAAAAAATTAGCTTATGTCATCCAGACTACAATTACGAACCGATGGATACCTCATTCATCAAAATCGGCTCAGTCGTTTAGGCACTACAATGAAACATACGTAAATACAAACACATACAAAGACTGCTAAAAACATAACCCTTCCTTTTGGTTTTGCCGTAGTCGGATAAGAATAAGATTGAAATGGTTTTTTTATTAACAATCTAGCGAAGCCAAACTAAGTAAAGCTTGATTGTCTTATGATACACAAAGGATGTAGATACTAATGACTTAATATAAATTCCCATTTAAATACATAATATTACACATCCACAACTCAGTTACAAACATTATACACAATAATCCCCGTTTACCATCGCTAAAATTCAAATCTCCAGCTTCGTAGTTAAGGCCTAAATAATACGTAACCATTTTTTTAAAAGCCCCATCGCCTTGCTGAGACAGCCCCACTTAACTTCATAAGTGGGGTTGTTACCGTCTAAAAGTCCCCTTGGTATTCCATTCTCAATGCCTTCACGGCGAGACCTTAATTTAGTGGTAAAACCCACAACCTCGCACATAGGCGGCTGTAGAGTATCAGAATCACGACTGAAGAAACCCGTTACGAGTACCATCCCCTCATTGTGAACAAAAGGGTGCCAGGAATACTTGCCATGCCATTCGCTTTGAAGACCCTAATTTAGAAAGCAACATGCGTTTTCTTGTCTGCAGCCCAGGCGTCCTCTTTATGAAGACCGTTGGCAGTTGAGTAGCCGGCGCACCACTCTACTGTAGCACACAAACTCTGAGCGCTATCCTCTCTAGCCAGTTTGGCGTTATTCTTCCACAACATCATGTCTACACAGAAAGAGAATGTTGCTCTACACGCTTCATCCTTGTCAATCATTGCTTTGACTGTGGATGGTAGCGATAGGTCAACAAGACTCAAAGGTCCCAACGATGACTATATCTGCTTGCGCTGTGACTTCATAACAGCCATGGTCATGACATGTTAGTGTGGGCTCTCTTCTTGATATCTTGCGCAAGTACTTCCCGAAGCAACCGTGCCGCGACAGTCACAGGACAGGCATGCTCCCATGCTCCCTAGCTAAGCCGTTACTGGAGCTCCGTTGACCTACGAGTATTCACTGCTAAGCTGTAATGATCGAATCTCCATTAGACGCAAACGCTTACGGAACTTACTTGAATTTTTCCACGTCTTGATTCATCATTCCTCTAACAGTTACGTTTTTAAAGTTATAAATTATCCCACTGCAGTTGTCGAAGGCGACATGACGTGACAATATATTCAGAGGATCTAAGGGTATGGTGTCATAATCAGGAATTTCGTTTTGACTGTATTTTAAGAGGTTTGCCAATGATTCCTTGGCGCATTTATAATCATCTATTTGGCAAGTATAATGAGTTATATCTGAAACACAAACAAATAAATTAAATTTTTTTATGACGGAAAGAAAAAAAATTACAGCCGAAAAAAGGTCGAGACGGATACACAATGTTTTTTATTTGATAAAGCTTGTTGTGGGTATTTTTAGTTTACTTTCAGTCGATATTACCTGTGATGCAGACCTTCTGATGTGATTATATTATTGTTTTATTCTTATAGCGGAATTGCATACGAGATCTAAAGGTCCACATCAGATGCATATGCAGCACGGCTCCGAAGACACGCGCGTGCACAGGTCGGTTGTAACGGATGGAATTATATGTTAAGATGCCACGTCGCTTGCGTTGCGTGCACGTATCACAGCTCTACAAAGTGAGCTGAAGCCATGCTGCATACGCATCCGGTGTGGCCCGGTCTTAAATTAATGGACCCAGGGCTTGATACGCGTAGAATATTGTTTTTGACAGTAGTTGACATCACAATCTATCGTTCTTACTCATACATTTCCCAAGTAGTAAAAAACCAGAGATTTTTTTTAATTAATTTCGGGATCATGATAGTTAAATAGCCATTAGAAAATAATAGCTTTAAAGCCGCACATTATAGAATCCTAAACAGAACCAAGCTCAAACCAAATCTTAACCGCATTGCCTGATGGCTCAGACAAATTTCGATTAAAACCATCCCACATTGAATGAACCAAACCTATCTGTTGCCACGCTACGCCTGATAGGATCCGTTCGGACACACTCCATGACCACACGATCAACATTTTCAAAAACTCTACGAACTTCGCCATTTGGTGAATTCATCCGACTCATCAAATTTAAAAATATATCCAATGGAATGTATCCAGATGGAAGCTTATGTGCGCTAAATTGATGTGTGCGCTGAATTCTGATGAACAGATCACCGTCTGTTAAGGAGTACAGTGAAACTGACATTGTTCAGGTTTCAATGTTTTTATTGTTATCTGTGCCATATTTTGTTTTACTAAATTTCGATTTGTGTTCTAATTTGGATGACATTTCCACATATTATTGTGATTATTTAATACTATTCTATACTATTAATTTGACATTGTATACTTGTAAACATATTTTTTTTAATGCTAAGGACTCGATCCTAGTAGTTAGTAGTTTCCTAGCGGTAATGTGGCGAAACTGGAAAACGCAAGCCACGGAATGCTGATGTTGCAGGATTAAGTCCTGCCATTAACCTAATTTTTCTTTGTGTTGTCATTACATAGCATTTTAATTTAATAATTTGAATGTTAAACATTTAAATTAAAAATCGAAACGAATTTCCGTTACAAAAATTTCATATGTATATTTTTTGTTATTATTTAAACTTGACATTTGTATTTGACATTCTCTAGGCTTGTTTCTAGACTTTTATTTTTGTTTTAATTTTTTCAACTTTTTTTATTATTACAATTGTTTTTTTAATTATTTTGACGACCTTTTTGTAAAGTCCATAGTTATATTTCGACATAAAATATATTGCAATTGTCAATAAAAAATAAATACAAAAATTACTTACGAAATATAATAAAGAAATTACTTATAGAAATTGTTAAGAAATATGAAATTAAAAATATTTACCATCGGCTGCGAAGACGGTTCTGGTGAGAAAAAGTGTCAATGAAATGGAAAACATGATAACGTGAAATGTCAGTAAGCGACTGCTTCGTTCTGTTCTTGCCAGACGTTTTTATCACAACGCGCATGCAAATAATAGTACTTTTATAAAGAAATATAAAGAAATATTGGAATGATTGTAGTTATGCATTTACACTCTGTAAGTTTTCTGCATATTTAATTAATTTGAAATATATACTAAAGCAAACTTAAATAATAAGTAGGTAGAGGCAAAGGTCTTAACCATATACTACTCAAATTAAAATAGGTACCCTCGACTTTTCTCAGTAAAAAAAACATAAAAGTATGTATGTTCCAAAACATTTTTATTGAAGGGTTTAATTAATTGTTTAAATATGAAATTAGAAAAATAAAGCCCTACTTTCAAGATATCTATTAGTACCTAATTCATGTTTATTTATATTTTTAAATTTTACCGAGAAAGGTCCCTGTTCTGTTTTATTTTGTTCCCAAAATGCGTAAAATATCTATGCACCTCTATGTCACTGACAATAAATCCTGGAATACACTTGTGATATGCTTGTCTCTTTCATATTTTTATGCAAATAGCTGGCATATTTCATACAAATCTTACACAAGCTTAAATTCATTGTAACATCGCGAACAAATCCTGGGCACCAGCTAGTAAATGTAAAAGCTATTGTTTTATAAAATTACGCATTAATTTAATTATTTAATTTTTTGGTAAAACGCTAAATAATGTTACATTTGGTGTGTGATGTCATCGCACTGAAACAGTAATTTTCGACTGTATAACCTGCAACAGCTGTATAATCATAACAAATTGCCTTGCTACTTCGCGAAGCCAGTGCTAGCAAATCATGCGAAATAGCAATAGCAACGATGCCCTCACATGACCGGCCAAATTGAAGGCCAAACGGCACGACTCCTAGGTTCCTAGAGCAGCGTTACGCGTGTGCTACGCGCGTAATGCACGCGTATCGCAGCTGTACGTAGCTAGTTGAAGCCGTGTCGAATACGCGACGTGTACGCAACCAGAGTGGTCTGACTCTCAGTTTATCTTCATGAGCGTCCTTGTCTTTTGACTCGACTTTTACAGACACGCAAAAAGGGATAAATAAACCTGTGCTGGTCAGGTTAGGCCCACAGCTGTAAGGGTATTTAAAAACAAATTTAAACCGTGTAACAAATACTGTTTTTCACTTTAAATAAAAATCTGAACCCATATGTAAACACGATATTTATGTTTGTTGATGTCTCACATAAGCAATGGTCGCCATTTTTGTCTATCTGTAACATTATCTTCACCGAAATAATTTCTTTTTATATTTGTGTTTTACATCATGATATATGTTAGTCTGTAAGGTATTTATGTATGGGCATTTTGTAGCCTGATAATACATGTATTATTATTATTAATAAATAATACTTTATAATATTCACAAAATAACATTACATGGTGCACTCTATGTACAGTAGGGGAAATATATTCACGTACCACCTTAGAACCCTATCACAATGACGCGACGCGTTAAACTCCAAGCTATGTCATACAAATGTCATGCGTATATATCTCTTCGACTAGGTTCTACGGTGGTACGTGTTTCAATTTCCTTGACTGTACATTGCTTAAAGGAAATTTTTGAATAGGTTACTAATTTACACATTCCCCCCTGCCTCTCTTATCTGTCTAACTAGTGTACAAGAAAGAGACGCACGTAGAGATAAAATAAATTTGGTCCGTCATGTTAAGGCCAATGGTTCTTATACGAACCCATTCTAATTGCCAGGACGTTTACAATATTCTTAAATAGAATTTAGAGTTAAGTTTACAAAATCAATGAGAATTCATTTGGAGACTCGGCAGCTTCTAAGAAATTTAATTAAGTTTCTGGAGATTAAGATCGACTTTCTCCTTCAAGTATTAAATGAGACATCGTTTACTTACTCGTATTACTAACACGTTTAAGGATGTTACGCTAATAAATTAAATACTGACTTAAATTTACCTTTTGATGACGCTTTTAACTTGACACGTTAAATTGGCTAGGTATGTTAGCACCAGTAACTAAACAGTCGAAGAGAACAAAGCAGAATGTACAAGTTCTTAGTAATTTAATATTTATTTGTATAAAACGTACAATTGTACATTAAAAGAGAAAACTTTAAATCTTAAATAAAAGCTAAATGAACTGATTCTTACTCCCTTTTGTGGATCCGACTTGCGCTCGCAATGAAATCAAAACATATTGGGTACTTCCCGTTAACCTAGAACCGTGAAATTTTTCAAGACGCAAGCTCTCACAGCACAGATAAAGCAAAAAATCCGAAAACCGTAAATTTGTAGTTACATTGCAATCAAATATTTTTTTAACGATTACGTACTTATATATTTTTGTATTTGGTAAAGGTACCATGGGCTATGTTGATGTAAGGCGACAACAGTTTTCCAAGGGCAAAGTTATGTTTGTCACTCAATCCAGTTTATCTTTCGTTAGAGCAGTATTGTTCGGTGCTTAGTAATTTTGTACAGAACCGTCGGTGCGTAGCGGGTTGCTAGTAGTCCACAAATGAGTGTGAAATCACTAAAATTTAAAGCAAAGCATGATAATTTCAAAATAATACAATTAAAACTGATTAACTGTTTATAAATATGCTTTGAAAATGTAAAGCTATTGTTTAAACTAAGCTTTGTGATTTTCAAATTACTGGTTCCGTCAAGGTTGCTCCTAAATTTGTAGAGGAATCAAAATGTTACTCTTAGCCTCTCAACATAAAGTTCAAAGTTAAATCCTCAGAGGAAGCGATATGGGACATTGTAATCTTGAATAGAATCACACAAAATTCAAACAAAACTTGCGCTAGATTGCTAAACTATTACTTTAGCCTCTTTAAATATTTATTTTATGTAAGAAAACAGTGTATTTTGGATAAAATAACAAACGCGAAAGTGAATAAATTTAACTTCTTAATCTCTAACCTCGACTACAAACTTGTGAATGTCTTGATAATTTTATATAGGTACCTAATTATAAGTACGTATATATTATTTAAATGTATCATAAATGGTTTCACTGGTTCTTTCATTTTATAACTGCACGACTTATTTCTTATTTAGCAATGGCCATCTTTCTTTGTCAAATAACGAGTTTCAAAGCTGTACGTTACATTACAAATTTTTAAATATAGAATATTTATTCGTACAGCTCACATCTACATACAAGACGGGTGTTTCTTAAATTTTTAACTAACATTTATTATATTCGCGAGCCATACTAAATATCCCAAAAACTGTAAACTTAATTAATGTACTTATTCGAATTTATTTACCTTGAAAAGACCCCAAATCTTCTTTACTTTGACATATCTTTACAGTTTCTGTCTGTCCTCAACATATCTTTGGTCGCTTACTTCTTTTAAACAACGCAACGGAAATTGATACAGTTTTTACCTCTCAAGTAGAGATTCAAAGAATACGGAAATCGTATATATACAGTCAGCGTCAAATATACCAGAGCGGACAAGGAGTCAAAAATATCTGAACTCAACTCTATTGTCAAATACGCTCGGGCGTGTTCAGATATTTTTGACCACCTTGCCCGCTCTGGTATATTTGACGCTGACTGTACATTAAATTCTAAGTGTACCCTTGCGAAGCTGTAGCGAGACGCCAATAGTAAATAAATCAGTAACTAAATTGTTGTTCTTGTAAATTACACATTTTTATAACACCGTTCCAGACTTTAACACTTCAGAGTTTAAGACGATTGTTAAGAAAGGCAATTAAATTTAAGTTTCCAAGAACAGATGCTTAATTTCAAAACAGTTTTAGTCGACGACAAAGCTTTTAGAATCTGAATATAATTGTAATTAATGTAAATGGAAATTCGGATTTGTAAACCCTTTTTATTAAATAAGCTGACTCCTATCGATCGGACACAAAACGGGCGTTGTCAGTGAGTCCAAATAATTGAAATCGAATCCCATATTATCTTTCAATCTTATTGGCATGCCGGTTTTGTTCCTAAAATATTACAAATTGGCAACGAATTTAATATGCGCCTGTTTTTTTACTTGTTTACAAAGCTGTTTTTTCCCCAAATACTTTTTTGCTCAGAAGAGCATAACCTATAATATATGCGATGTACTGGCCTTTACTGAATATGAGAAGTGGCTATCATTACGGGCCTACACGAAATTAAACAATTTTAACATTTTCACAATTATGTTTCTCCCGTTTTGTTTCTAAAAGGACTATGAACGTATTTATAGGGTTTCGAAACCGAATGGCTAAAACGGAACCTTTATAATTTCGTCCTGAGCGTCTGATTGTCTGTCACAATCTATCAAGTCGTTATCTACATGCGGGTTTAGCCTGAGAGATAGACATACTGACATACACACATTATATACATCCAAAAAAAGGCAATCGGGCTATAAAAAGAAAAGTTAGCAACACCAGCTTGCGTACGGTGTGAGGCAACATTCATTATATCTCTGAAACAATGCTCGGATAGCACAAACTATTGTTTTGCGAAGTACTGCGAGGTAATAATCGTTCCCTTTATACGTAAAGTTTTTGCAGCAGCAATATTGTGATCGAGGTCTTATCTCAAGTTTGTACAACAACGATGTGTTGCGTGCTCAACGAGTGTCAGATATCAGGGTCTGAGCTCAGATTTGATCTCGCTTTCAATTTTGACGTCACAAATAGCTGTTAGTACCTTAACCAAGTCTTACGGACACTAGTACTGATAACTTGCTGTCTAATTATAACAATGTTAAGGTATCTTCAGGTAACTTTTGCCTACTGAGGAAAAAAAGAAAGAATGAAAATATGTATTCAGCAAAGAAAAAAACAGAAAAATAAAGATAGAAAATACACTCTGGGTGCTGAAACGGACTCCCTTCAGCATACGGTGCCGCAAGCTGCAGCGCTGATTTTCAGTGGGGCCCTGAACTTAATAACTTAAATAATTGATAGATTCAGGCGTTACATTGCGGAGGTCCATATTAACAAACTGGAACAAATTACCTTGCTACTCCGCGAAAACACTGCCGGGCTCGTGCAAAATAGCTGCGTCTGTGCGACGTATATATGTTCATGCAAAAACCCACCCTCCTTCGCTTCCACACGAAACAACATATATCACACAGACTCAACTACACACCACCACCACTAAACACTAAAACTACACGATCGACGCGCGTTTCGCCTCTATACGAGGCATCATCAGGTGGGTTTTTGCATGAACATGTATATGTCGCACAGACGCAGCTATTTTGCACGAGCCCGGCACTGTTTTCTCGGAGTAGCAAGGTAATTTGTTCCAGTTTGTTAAAGAACTTTAAAAAAACCTTAAACCTAAACGTACCGGTCAACGCCACGCTTACTATGACCATATGGAAAGGAACTGGCTTTCTGCCGTGATTTTAAAAGCCGATGCATTTTTTTAATGCATCAGTAAGATGCAAAGAGCAAGTGGGTTACCTAGTGGTAAGTGATCATCACTGCGTGATAAACATAGCAAAATACTAGACTAAATAGATTGCAAATGCGTTGCCAACCCAGGGGGCTAAGATGGATGGCGCTTACGCCAGTAATTTCACCGGCTGACTGGCTCTCCACGCCGGAACACAACAATGCAAGCACTGTTGCTTAGTGGCTAGATTAGCGAGCAAGATGGTGGTAGCAATCCGGACCCGCAAAAATAATTAAGTTTAAAATTAAATTGAATCGAATTTGTAGTTAGGATAGTTTCGACTAAAAGAAACAATAAAAACTAACTAAAACCCTACTAGTACATACACATAAAGGATCTATGAGTATACCTTCTTGAGTTTCTTGCCGTATCTTCTCATCAGAGATTTTTTCGAACTGGTGGTAAACTTTATGACATTCATAAGTCACTTGACTTGACTTGACTGTGGAAATGACATGTCCAGTCACAAAAAAAAGGATGTTTCAATTTCGAAACGTAATTCATTGCAAAAATTTAGAAAGTGACTAGATGTTCTTTTCGGTTACCTACCCTTCACATAATTTATTTGTCACGGGAAGCTGTGTTCGTACTTTCAAGAGATATTAAGGATGCGCCATCTGGAGTCAAATCCGATGTTACTGTAAGTTTTTTTTACCGACTTCGAAAAAAGGAGGAGGTTCTCAATTTGTAAGGACCTTTTCTACCTGCAAAACAGTCGTGCGGTACGCTTGAGTAAACTATAAATTAATGTTCCTCTCCCAATAAACCCGAAGCTCTTTGTAAATAAATACAAATTAAATAATAAATTTAAATAACAAACCATTCTAAACCAAAGCATTCTCAAATACAGTCAAAGTAAAGCCTTTATCTAAAAAATTGCGCTACAGTTGTTTAATCAGCTCAGGAAGCTCACTCAAGCAAATTTCTTTCAAAATAATAACAAATTTAATTACAATCGGAAAGCCACTAAAAAATTTATAAAAACACTTTGTTTTCCGCCCCTCGTGGCTTAATTATCCCTCAATACTGAGGGAGTTCAACAAACTGCTGAGCCATCTTGCAGATTATCTTAATTTGTTAATGCAATCGTTGTGTTTTGTGCCGTGTAATTTCGCTTTAGCACCAGGCAGCCTTTGTGGGTGTTCAACCTCCGGAGCTTCTAAGCTCGCTTTCCTAAAGAAAATAAAATATAGAAGAGAATGGCTTACTTAATTGAATCTGTAAATTGGGCAGAACTTTAGTCCGAAGCTTATTTGTGTAGGTACCTTACTCGTACTCGTACTTGCATTGTGAGACGCTGAAAATTTATGATAATGGCCCTCTGTTGTTTCATAATGAAGTATCTAGTGTCTTATATAACAATTAAGGCCATCATTATTTAGATATACCTATTGTCAATCTAGACCGATAAATAATAGTAGATTTGTGCTATATTGATGCCACGTAGCTCTGCCGGCCGAAACGTGAAATTTGGTTATTAATATATTTATATGTTGTTCTACCATTTACCGAAACACTGGTAGAATCTGCTATTGTGCTAAAACAAAACGTTTTTAAAGAAGCTAAAAAAATTGCCGTTTTATTTGCAATGAGGTTGGGTAAGCAATACTGGAAACCATTTCAAATCGACGTCGTTAGTGCCTACTTAGTGGCTGAAACATATCGCTGGAAAAGACCCATCGACGGATAGAGTCACACTATAAGCGTCTTTTTTTAACTTTTTGGTACGGAACCCAAAAAAAGATTATTTCGGATAGCAAATAAATAAGAAGAGGTTAAAGGAGAAACAAGTCCGATAAACACTTTTAATTTTGTTTGTCGAATAACAACTTACATTGTGGGATTGCGTCCTAACGTTTTTTCTTATCGCTGTAACCAAACTTATTTATACGATTAGAGACCTGACCTATACCTACATTATTAACATTAATAGTTATTTGTTAAAAGATAAATGTACAGGCGATGTTATCAAATCTTTCAAAAACATCTAACAATTTTATTAAAGGCTGTGTTTGCATATTTTTAGGTTGCTTAGGGCTCGTGACAACCATAAAATTGTTTTTTTTTTATGAAATAGCAAGTGGGTCACCTGATGGTAAGTGATCACCACCGCCTATAGACACCTGCAACAACAAAGACAGTGCAGATGCGTTGCCAACCCAGAGGACTAAGATCGAATACCTGTTGTGCCAGCAATTACACCGGCTGTCTTGCTCTCCACGCCGGAACACAACAGAGCAAGTACTGCTGCTTAGCGGCAGGATTAGCGAGCAAGATGGTGATAGCGCTCCGGACGGACCTTGCACAAAGTCCTACCACCCGCAAATTGTTTTCGTAGTTTAAATTGATCTGCTCTAAAATTACAATTATGTGCCAATTGTCAATATGTGATAAATTTTATTGTTTTAAACTACGAAACATACTATTATGTTTGCTGGGATTTAACAAAATTGTATAGTGCTTATTGATTTACCTCTACGTCTCGGCTAATTTAAACACGAACGTCGACAAAACGTGAGATAAATAAATAGTATAATATTATTTATTGCGTTATGGTGGATCGATTCGCATGGGACGGGAATTTCAAAATTTTCGCAGTTTTAAATTTATTGTAACTAAATGGTATGACATTATATTTATTCAAGTAGTTTTGCGGTAGTAAAACATTGTTTCTTAAGGCACTGTGTTTTGTTTTTGAATGTTCAAGCTGCTGATTTTAAATAATGGTGCATAAAATGTGTAAAAGTCGGTTGAAACATAAAGAGCATAATTATTTAAAATTAGTAACTCGAATCCCCAAAATCAAAACGCAATGCGTAAAAACCAGTGTTTTACTACCGGAAAACTACTTGAATTAATAAAAAGTCGCACCATTAAGCCACTATTTATTAAAAACTGCAAAGATTTCGAAATTCCCGCCTTATACGAAGCGATCCACCTTAAACTCCCGGTAAACGCAATAAGTACCTGTGTACAAATATGTGATCTATTTTGTGAGGGTAGTCTCATTTTAACTACGTACGAAGAGTAGTGATAGGTTGTTTACAACAGCCAATCCGTAGCACGTTACGGCTGTTGCAACGCTGCGGTTAAAAAGTCGGGCCTTTAAAACAAATCTTTAATGTTCCGTTTTTAACTTTAACATAATTATTAATGTGTTCAAACGAGAGTTTGAAGTTTAAATTCAAATATTAGAATTATCTACTCATACACAAGGTTATCAAATAGTAGCCCCGAGAGATATTAAATTTGGGTTATTACCCCACAAATCAACACAGATATTACGTGCAAACATTTATTTCCAAACGGAAATTAATCAAACGATTAAGATTGTTTAATTAATATTAAATTCTTGACAGCAAGCGTTCTATAGCATTGAAATTCTATCTGATTAGAAATACTTCAAATCCCTTTTTTTCTCTTAATTTGAAGGCAAACGTCACTACGAAACACGTGTTAACGAATGAATGTTAGGTACTAGGGGTTAATAGGCAACAAATAACCATCCAAATTCGTTCTAATGGATTTTCATGAATGCCCGCTGGCCTGTTTTTATATGAATAACATTTATTAGGTGCTTACCCGAATCGGCAAATTTGTTAACATACAACATTTTGGGATCCCCTCCTAAGGTCGGCTGGTTTAATATTTACGTAATCCTCATACGCTTACTGTGGCGAGCCCGGAAACTAATGAAACGGCTCGATGCCGTCTGTGTTTTCGAGTGTAAATAAAATATTGCCTCGGTCCGTGTATTAATCTGCGGAGCGTTGGTTTTTGCCGGAAAAATACCTACAATCATTTGAATGAGTTTGTACTCTTTCATTTGTAAACTGGATGGATATTGTTCTGCGCCGCGATTTGGCATTCAGTTTAAGTCAACGCCTAAATTGTTCGTTATTAGAATACGAGTTTCTGGTCCAGTCAGCCTTAGCTTGACACTTAAGAACTTTGTTATAGTAACGAATGACATGAGAGTTGCTCTGTCACATGACTGACGGCGACAAAATACTAAAATGTTCCGCTACATCTGAGGCTGACCGTGCCTTTACTTTATTCCATATTGTTCAAGTCCAAGTTAAACGGAATGAAGCACAAGTATGAGCCATTGCTTTGGTAAAGCTTTTGTGTAATCTGCTTATATTCAGGGCTATACCTACATTTTTGTAGTTTTAAATACAATACTATGTTCTTGTCAAAATTGTCTTGATAAAATGACTAAACGACCAAATATTTGATCACCACAAAACATATTTTGGTCAAGTATTAGTTTGTCCCCGCCTGCAATGTTTAAGTTATATCAAAGAGGCATTAAAATTGTTTTTATCTACATTACTCAAGCAAACTCTCTGTATATTATAGTACTTACTTGTTTTCCTGTGTTCAGTTACGTGGTTATTTTTTGCAGTCAAGTTTTTGGAAAATTTTCCAGAAGCACTTTTAACAACTCACTAAAGTTTCATCGTGATCGGATACATGGTAAAAATCCCCCTATCCCTCTATCCCGTTTACCCCCTTAGAAACCATCGCGAGAGTGCTCTCAATAACAACATTCCAAAGTATTATCGCAATCGGATGAACGGTTTAAGTGAAGAACGGATAGATGACAAACAAACAAACATTTTTCCAGAACATAGAAGATAATAAAATGCAGCGAAATGTCACGGTTTTAAAAATGATTAATAGAATTTTTATCTGTCTCAAACGGCTTTATTTCATTTGCTTAAATAATTATTGTAAAAAATATTCGTATCAAAACAATCAGTTAAATATCTAACCGCAATTGATCCGAATAGAATCTTGATGTAATAAATTCAAGTCCAACTCTATAAAATTTATTGCACTCGAGTTGTCCGGAGTTTGAGATAACATTTTACAACTGTTCTGCGATTATGACACTTTGAAGACTTCAGTTTACATTACGTGAACCGTATTTTTCGTGTCTTTCATTGTACTAATAGAACTGACCTAAAGGAAAAAAAACCAATCGTGAGGACATTATTTTCTTGTATATTTGTTGGTTTCACTCGGTAGTTCTATAATTTATCTAATCTATCTATTATACATCAGTTGTAAATTTGGATTATAAATACTAATTTGATCATTTTTGATTGATTGTTACATAAATTTACTCCGATATTCACATGCAGATTCACATTGGAATCAAGATTTGAATGAAAGAAACTTGAAACCTAAAATTGGTATGAAATACTTTAAAGTGTAAAAAAAGCTTGCAAGAGCTAGTTCATTTAGTTCATTTATCTTCAGTTACAAACTAGACTAGGAATATATTTTTTGCATGCTTGTAAAACAACTTCTGTCTTACTCACCAAGTTTAATTTTTACAACCACAAAGGCGATAAAAGTATAAACATTCTATTTCAGCTTTACCCATCCAAACTGGCGTTCTCGTTCGTTAAAATTTAAAGCTATATTAAAATACTTATTTAAATTTGGAATTAAATCTAAGCATTTTAAACAAATGGGTTGTTAAAATATCGTTCGCGCAGGATTCATGTGGCCTGTCCGAAATCGTAAAGTGAAACTCTATTTGAAGGCTTAAGTAGCAGTTCTCTTTTATGAAGCTATTCATAAAGATATAAAGCACCAGTTGATGGAGCCAATTTCTAAGTAATAAAAGTTTTTACTAGCTTCGATACTCATCAATTTGAGCCAAAGAAATTGGATACTCAATTAACTTTTTCTGTCTATATTTTATCTGAAAAGTAAGGCTGTTAATATTTCGTGTTAACTTCTGTAGATTTATAGAGTTCAAGCGCTAATTAATAAGCATTATAAAAAAAAAATAACCTATAGTAATTAGATTTGCCAGTTTGCGCCATAAGTTGCCACTAATATCAATCGATTTTTAAGGATAAGGACAAAACAACGGAATTGCGCTTACATCATTCAGTGCCATTAGAGCAAGAACAAAATCTTCCAAAAGTAATTTTGCTAGGCGGAGAAACTATTTATTAGACCCGCTGACTTCTCCTAAGATAACCTATAAGTCCTATATATATCTTTAGAAGTACCTAGTCATTGAAAGCAAAGTCAGCACAACGGACAACTAACTATATCCCACAACCGCAGATACTCCACTAAACTTGTCTCCAATTATGTTTATAAACGTTGATTTATACAAGCTTCGCTTTGTTACAAATTCCGAGTCGAATAAACGATTATAACTTGGAGTTTGGCTTTGTTATGTAACCGCGGAAGTACCAACTCGCACAGACGTCGGCATAAATGCTAGGTAAGTATGGAAATTTACATATCAGGGTAACAGTGAATATGATACAGTTATAAAGCCAGTGAAATTACTCAGTTTTTAATTTAAACTTTTACACAATAGCAAACACTGTTTGGTAGCTTTAGAAGTTTTTTGGCGTTACGAATACATTTGTAGGTCTATTTAAATTATTGTTAATTTTAGTTAGGTTGTTGTTGTTGAACAATATTTCTAATGTTTGAAAATGCCGCGATTTAATAAAGAATGAAATATAGAACGGCAACGCCAACGGTATGTGAAATAAAGATCATTAAAAAGGCTTATGGGCCGCTCCGGATTTGATACGGATTTCGAAGTTCACAATAATATTTAAACTAAACTCAGTTCTGTAAAATTGTTGTATGCACAAGCAGAATACATTAAATCCTTCTTAATTGTGAGACGAGAACTATATCGTGCAAATAAATTATTATTTACATACCTCAAAGATTCGGTCGTATTTTAACAAGGTCTACCTCTTACCTTTACCTCTTTACCGCTTTGACTTGGTTTAGGTTGTAAGCATAGAACATACTAGACGTGCTGCGAGTGCAAAAAAGCTGAACTAACACAATAACATGTAACCTGTTTTGAATGACAGGTCGGTCCAAGTGAGCCCGCTTTAGTACGAACTTTCGCATTACTTCAAACTTCGTACACACTTTGATAGATGAAACATGGTTATACATCAATAAGATCTTTGTACATCTATACTATACTACCCTAAATGCATAAAATGTTAGCAGACGTATATTAGTCAACACACGTTACGTTGTTATCTGACAGTGTGACATTTACTTTCGAATGAAAGCAACAAAACATAATTAAATTAAGAGACTGACAAACTTTTTTGAATAACGGGGTACTTTATGGTTTAGGCATTGCCATAAAATGGAAGATACGATTAAAATCAAAATTAGGTAATCATGCGTAGCAATATTGCTTCATACTGAGCTGTTTTACGGTACCACTGTGGTAATAAGTCTAAAGACGTAGCCCTTACGGCTTGCTGAAACGGTTTATGGGCAATAAATCTGAACGGAACGCTGGTTATATTCGGTGCTTGGTCAGAAACCGAGATTTTTATTTATCGCGATCTTTGAAAGGGAAACCTTTTGCGGGGACATCGATGCTAATAGCCACGGTCCAAAAAATCACAGATGAAACGACCCTCCCACGTTCTTTGAATTTGTAACTCAAAGACGACTTAGAGAGAGCACCTCTCAAATTATTTATTGCTTGTATAGTCGCCAGTCACAATCAGAAATAATAGACTATAAAAGACAACGTGCACTATAAACGGAATGACTCAAAAAACATAATTAACATGAGTATAATGTGTTTTCTGGGTTAGCTACAAAATATCCCCTACAGTGATAAGCTTGCCTTTCTACTAGTTTATATTCTTGTAGTGTTGTGTAGGTACCGTGTTTTATGTACCACTAGCTTTTACTCACAGGTGCGCCTGCGTGACTTTAGAGGTAGTCTATGTGTTATTCCAGGGTATAAGCTATCTCCATTCCAAATTTTATCTAAATCTGCTTAATCGTTTTAACGTGGAGATGTAATAAAATACTATGTCACACACACAAACTTTCAGCGTCATTATATTAGTGTGATTAGTGTGATAAAGTGTTCAGGTACTTACTAAAATATTAATGTCTAAGTATTGCAAGTTGAATAATGGCTTGTAAAAAATAATACCTAACTATATTTAAAGAATTATTATAGCGATACAAAGTTGCGAAAAGAATGAAAAAAACAATAATTTTTTTACCACTTTACGCCATTCAAAAAAGTGATAAAAGTGGTTTTGTTTACCTGAGTCTGCTTGACTATTTTATGGGGATATATTTATATATTAATTATATTTGTCGCACAGAGCACAGACGCAGCTGTTTCGCACGAATATGTTAGATATGACACTATTTTAGTGGTAGGTAGAGAAGTATTTTTTCTGTTGTTTATTATAAGTTCCCAGATTAAATAAATAAATAAACATAGAGCTTAGTCACAATAAAACAATAAAGGAAAAAGTTAAGTTTTATTATGGAAGTAATAATTTCAAAGGAAGCCGTATTAAAATAAACACGATTTAGTTATACGCTCCATGATTTTTGCTAGCAAATATTAAAGTAAGAAACGTGAACTACTGGCTATCTATTTTCAGTATGTTATACATTTTATAAGTTGAGCTGTAAAATATTGATAGGTTCAATTCTTGTTGTAATGTTCGCTTTAGAACCTAGGTATGCAATGTTTTAAACAGGCGCTTCTATTTGTATTGGTAAATAATCCAAGTAATACACATAAGTACTAAAACGAATGTACGGTTAGCCTCAGAAGTAGCTAAACATTTTAGTACCTTGTCACTGTCAATAATGTGACAAATTTGGATAAGTCTCATTTCATACGTTACCCCGACAAGGTTCTTAAGTGTTTAGTTACTTCAGAGTCTGACTGTGCTAGCTAGCTTTTGTTTACTATGCCATATACAGTAGTTTACGAAGTTGCAATACGCGACGGTTTAACATGACGTTTTATCCCATCCATATGCACGACAGCGTCGAAACTTAAGCCAACTAGAACAGTTAGTGAGATAACTAGAATCGTCATCATCATCTCAGCCACAAGAAGTCTACTGTTGGACATAGGCCTCCTCCATGGATTTCCAAAGTGACCGGTTGGAAGCAGCATGCAACCAGCGCCTTCCTGCCACCTGTATGAGGTCATCGGACCATCTTGTGGCTGGTCGTCCTACGCTGCGCATACCTAGAATACCTACTTATAAAGGCCATTATTTCTAAGGCAGTGACTAATCTACTTTTTTCGCGGGAGTGCTAGTGAAGTTTCGTTATTCTTTCTAACAATAGATACGATCTAAAGAAATTAAAGCACAGTTGGTGTTGACGTCTCAATTAAGGAGTCATCTATCATCCCGGTTTACGCAAGCAGATAAGACTGACGGAAATGTGAAAAACAGATTTTGTTTAAGGGATCTTTTAAAAAACCAGTGAGGTCGCCTTCTCGCTTTGGTTGTACTCATAAACGTTCAACACTGATAAAAGGGTCACTGAACTTTTACAAAGTGTAGATTTCTAATTATGATCACAAGAGATTTAAAGAGACTATGGAAATGTTACATTTATTTGAAACAAGCTAATCGCACCGGCTTTGCATGAATACAATCGGGATATGATGTACATAACAACCATCCGGAAAAAATATCTAAATGACAGTGAAAACCATATCAAAATCCGTTTCGTGGTTTAGAAGGAGAAGGCGGCCGAACAGACATAATTAATAAATAATGAATAAAATAATAAATATCTTGGGACAATTAACACCAATTGACTTAGTCCCAAAGTAAGCAACTAAAGCTGCTTGTGTTATGGGTACTAGACAACGGATATACATACTTATATAGATAAATATATACTTAAATACATATAACATCTAAGACTCGGGCACAAACATTCGTATTCATCATACAAACATTTGCCCCTCCCGGGAATCGAACCCGGTACCTCAAGCTTCATGGTCAGGGTCACT
This sequence comes from Ditula angustiorana, assembly GCA_963691745.1. Taxonomy (NCBI): domain Eukaryota; kingdom Metazoa; phylum Arthropoda; class Insecta; order Lepidoptera; family Tortricidae; genus Ditula; species Ditula angustiorana. The sequence goes on along the minus strand of OY829482.1, from coordinate 9,795,798 downwards.
AACCACTAGGCTATCCGGCCGTATAATTATACTATATAGAATTAGAACAGACAGGAACGAATAGCGACTTGACTTTATACTATGTAGAGAAGATAAAAAGAGATAGATTCTATAGATAAACAATATTATAAACATTACATTCAACAACATAATCCGCAAAGCCACTTACCTCACCCAGACAAGATCACAAAAACGTATATTTCTTTGAATTTTCTTCTTTCGTAAATACCATTATCTCAGATAGTGCCGTTGTTTATTGAGGTATAAGATTAAATCTTTCTTTTTTATTGTACTGTGTTACTTGTATACTTTAGTCAGAAATATTGTTTCTTTATCATCTTAAGTACAAATTTTATATTAAATACTAAAGTTTTAGTAGGTACAGGTATAGTCCAATGCAACAATATATTCTAAAAATATATAAAACAGTTCTGTTGCTGACCGACAGATATTACACAACAAATTGGAACAAAACTTTTGTACTCCGCGAAACCAAATAAAGTGTGGTTTCACGGACTAGCAAGGTAATTTAAACAATTTATTGATATGAAACTCCGCAAAGTAACGCCTGAATCGATTAATAGGACAATGCAAACTTATATCGCTGAAGATAGAAACATGAGAAACAAGTGTTCCTTAAAGTGCCGGGGAACACTAACAGACGATTTTCACCATTAAGAGGGTATGCAATCTAAAATCCACGTAGATGAAGTCCCGGTCAAAAGCTAGTTATTAAATAAAGTCAAACCATTCTATTGAATCTTACAATCAGCTCCTTAAGAACCGTTTGATAATAAATGTCATAATGGCATGCCAATGTCTGCCAATGGAGTCAGTAGGACATTTATTATGATAAGATTCCACAGCGGCTTATGATCAAATGGTGCGACTGTACAGTTGGAGAGGTCAGTTAGGTAAGGTTAGTAAATTATCGTTTCCGATATGACGAAAACGGGTTCAGAAGTCAATGTACTATACTCACTTGATTTACTTGCACTGTGCGACTCAAGTCTTATAACGAGGACTCTCTTTGTAGCAGTGCAAAAAACCGACTTGACTACTAGCTGACAGCAAAAGAAATGCAAACTTAATAATGATAAGCCGTACCAGCCGCCCACAAGTGACGCGTGGAAGGGAAGAGTCTTTTTCATACCGGACCCTCTTGTTGCTTCGTCGAGTGGCGTGGCTGACTTTGCCCAATTTATGATTACTTCAGTAGGTAGGTACTTGATAGGTAAGAAAGTAGACATTTGTATATCCAGGTAACTGTTGATACTGTTTTTAATTAAACATCCAATTGTACACAGTTAACAATAAATACAGTAAGTACATATATTATATTCTATTCTAGTTATTCTAAAACTTCCATCATGAAGATGATGTCCGTTTCCTTCATCTTTCTACGAGTTTTATTGAAAACCAGATAATGTAGAGTAAGCCTCGTGACAGTTATTACTTAACACGTCGGAGACGGAGCACCCAAGCTGTATTGCTAACCGCTTAACCCGAATCGAAGTCACACATGACGTGCTCCCAAAACACGCTCCTTATGAAAAGTTCCACAAGCCTCCCAAAGCTTTTGAAAGCTTTAATCGCATAATTAACAGGCTGTACACTCACCCCGGAACCCATCTGGGCAACCTAAGTGGGTTAATTGAAAACGGAAGTTGCGGAGTACAAGAGGACGTTGGTAATTTGTTCAACGGGACGGCCCTTAATTGGTCAAAAGACTACTACTAGTATGGAGATATCGTTTTGTATTGCCGAGTAGAAACAAATAAAAAGCAGTTTTATAAAACTATAAAGACGGATTGTTTTTAAGGAATGTTTCGTATTTTCCAAGATTTCAGTGGTCGATAAACTAAAATTATAAATATGAGGCCCCCGCCGTAATAGTCCCGATAATACATGCGGCATTCCCGCGCTGGATGGCTACGCTGAGCCTTTGCGCGAAAAAGCCGCCTGCGCGGAAGTCACCTGTCCTAGATTTTAAGTGTTTGTATTGTTTTCATTTATATGTATTTAGGTAAACTCTGTTAAATTAATTACCTTTTTTGCAATTCTAATCAGAAACAATACAAAAACTAATGAATCTTTTCACAACTGATTTAAAGTGTACTAGAGTTTTTACGTTTATTCTTAGAATGGTGTGCTTCACGTAGGTATAACAGATGGTTGACAAGAAAATGATAATTGGTGATCGCATTCATTAGTTTTTTTTTCGACGAACATCAACACTTTACGGAAATTTAACACGTCTCGGCGGCATATTAAACTGCTATGTTAATTTTGTCTGCCTCGACATGTTTACTTAACTCGAAATCAGCTGTCTAATACAGCGCGCCTAACGCGGGACGATGTGGCCAATCTAGGCGGGCTAATGTTCACTAATTAATAATCAAGCTAATAATACAATGAGTGCGTACCGCATGTAAGCACTGTTCCAATTGGTTCCCCTGAATGAACAGAATTCAAATGGTACTAATAGTACTGTAGGACCTTGCGCAAGGTCTGTCCGAATCACTTACACCATCTTGTTTGCTAATCCAGCCGCTAAGCAGCAGTGTTTGCACTATTGTGTTCCGGCATGGAGAGCAAGACAGCCGGTGTAATTACTGGCACAAGAGGTATTCCATCTTAGTCCTCTGGGTTGGCAACGCATCTGCAATGTCCTTGGTGTTGCGAATGTCAATAGGCGGTGGTGATGACTTATCATCAGGTGACCTACTTGCTTGTTTGCCTTCCTATTTCATAAAAAAAATAGAAAAAAAATTAAAATCGCTTACAGCTTAATAATACAGAAAAACACATACATAAAACACATTGATCAATTGAAAATATCATGAAGCCGAAATGGCCTCCATTCAGCAATGCGGGTAGCATATAGCAATGCCAATAGCTCTGGTATTCAGTGGAGCCATTGGGCTGTACCTACGGGACAGCGTCAGTACTGTGGGGACATTAATTTAAAAACACATCATTGTCTCGGTATCAAGCTTTCCTCGTCCTTATTTTGCCAGCTACCATAGCTAGATTGTTCGATCTCATTGGGTGTCTGACTACATTTCTCCATTCAACCACACCTCTACCCCCTCGTTGAATTTACTTACTACGCAATAACTATTTACACAAAAGTTATTTGTGAGACATTACTTGCCTACAATTTGATCTTAATACAATTGTTTTTACTCAAATGATTATAAAAGTATTATCTTTTTGTGGAGAACACAAAAAAGTTGACTAAAGCATAACCCTGAAAAATATTCTATGTGTGAATTAATGTAAAACATACAAGTTCGAATTTAAAGTCCTCGACTAGGAGTAAAAATTACAATTCGAATTTCAAACGCTTCAATACCACTTGAACGAGTATAGCCCTCTCAGCGACGCTATGATCTCTCGACCGTATCTCTCGATTCCAACCATCTGCAGATTACATTACAAACTTATTCGTACCGGTAACGACGTCACTGTCGTCTATTGATGCACTTACATTTAGGACCAAATAACGTTGATTCGCATTTTAACGAGCAGCAGAAATAACTTTGCCGTGCTGTTGATAGCGTCTGCAGGGCAAATAAAAATGCAAGAACCGTTAATATAACAAACAAAGTAAACCTTCGTATTGCGAATTAAATATTAGTTAACATGGCATGTAGTGTTAGAGTATGATAAAATATTATTATTAGAAAACATAAATAAATCTAATCGCCCTGCTAAGCGTCCTTTCTGCTCATAATTGATAGATTCAGGCGTTACTTTGCGGAGGTCCATATCAACAAACTGGAACAAATTACCTTGCTACTCCGCGAAAACAAGCGGAGCGGTTGTTTTCGCGGAGTAGCAAGGTAATTTGTTCCAGTTTGTCCTTTCTGCTGCTTGGTACGAGTATGTCTCCAGTAAGCTGTTAATACCACCTAGGGGTAACAGGAAATGTTCATTCGAAATAACCCTCCCTCCTAGTGGTAGTCGGGTAAAAAAGGACTTATGTAGTCAAATAAGCTTTATCTTTTTAGATAGTATGAAATAAAGTCGCTATCTGTACTGTCTGTCTTCATCGTGTCTTAGGACCCTTACTCCTTCTAATCCACGTAACGGATTTTGATATGGTTTTCAGTGACATTTAGAGGTATTTTACGGAAGGTTTTTATATGCAATACATTGTAATTAAGTTTTCGTTAGTAAACTGCACCAGAGCCGGTCGCTAGAATATAATATGAAGTGTAGTTGTATTTTATTTATAAATTAACTCACGGTTAAAATTTTTATGAAAATAATCCTGACGTAAACAACTCAATGAAAGTTTATCTTTGGTTTCTTATTACAACTATGTAACAGATTATCAGTTAAATACAATTGCAATATAAAGCAATCAAAACGAAATAAACATCTCATAAGATGTTCTTACATATAACACCTACAATGATTAAGAATAAAAATTTGCGTCCAATAACAAATATGTTTACCACTGGTGTCTTTAGGTAATATTGGTAACATTAACAACAATCTGTGCAAATAATATATCTATTTAAAAGAAACTAACTAAATGCAACAATCTTATGTACAAGTCAAGGAAATTGAAACACGTACCACCGTAGAACCTAGTCGAAGAGACATACGCATGACATTTTGTATGACATAGCCTGGCATTTAACGCGACGCGTCATTGCGATAGGGTTCTGAATATATTTCCCCTACTGTACCTACGAATACATAAATGAATTGGTTTTAATTGCATTACTCCCTAGTACCTAATAACAACTGTTCAAATATGTTTTTTCTGCAACGACGAAATTTAATCCTAAACACCATGCACGTCAATAATATTTGCGTCATTTCAAGTATGTTCAGTGTGTCTTTGACCTGCAATATAACAACTCTGTCAAACTCCTGGTTTCTTTATTCATATATTTGCATACTAGCGATCCGCTATGGCTTCGCACGGGTAAAAGAATGTATTGCACATAAAAAAATTTGGTGAAAAATTCTCTAAATGACAGTGAAAACCATATTAAAATCGGTTGAATGGTTGAAAAGGAGTAAGCGACCGAAGATATGAGTGTCCTCATATCGAACAGGAACGAGCGACTTTGTTTTATACTAGGTATGTAAAGAAAATATTTATTGATTACAAGCAAACACGTACCGTAGCGTAGCGTACGTAACGCAGCGTGGGACATCCTCAGACTCGGTGGAGCGATGATCTTCGCAAGGCAGCTGGCAAGAGCTGGATGAGAGTGGCCGAGGATCGTGCTCAGTGGCGTGCCATGGGACAGGCCTATGACCAGCAGTGGACGAACATAGGCTGATGATGATGATGATGATGCCAAGCAAACACAAAGTAAAAGGGAGACAGATATTTCTTGACCAAAATGTAACAAGCTGAGATATGGCTTAAAAAGCTTAAATACTTTTAAATATTTTAAAGTGTGAAATATCAACCCAATTCACAAGTTAGAAGGAGCGACAAAGTGAGTCGCGGTGTGTCTTGCTAGCCTTGCTATCCTGGAATACGAGAAATGTAAAAAATAAGTTTAGTTCACTAATAAAATGAATATTGATTAAACTAGAATTAGATTTGTGTAAATATGTAAGCTTTAAACAAATATTAACGTACTGGCAGGATATATGGCAATTTTATTTAATCACCATCTCTCATAGGAGACTTCATACTAGACTTGTACGACGTGTCACGATTCTTGCTGTTATAACTAGAAATAAATAAATCATTTATTATCATGCTACAAAAGGCCCATACATAAATACCTTACAGACTAACATACATAATGATATAAAACACAAAAATAAAACCAATTTAATTCAATAACATATACATACTCGTATGTTATGAAGAATCACGGTACATAACCTTACTTTTACTATATCATTGATTAATTACTCCGATTACCAAAATCCACTGGATTTTCAGGGATGATTTGCTAACATGCCACCTATTACTTGACACAACTTTCATCTTGTTACATTCTGACCCAAGATTCCATGAATTTTTATCAGTTTCCCGAGTATTAGTTAAGGCGTAGCGGCACGTTAGTCTGCCGGCATGTATGACGAAGTCGCAACAGAGTAATTGAATTCGAAATTGTAAATAGAGCTCGATACGAACCTCCTACGGCAGACAGGGAAAATCGTGTCAAACGCCCCCCGACCTAGCTACAATTGTCCACATTTCCCCAAGGGACAAATTCAAGGGGTAATAAGTGGAACAAGCCACCAGCGGGGTTCCGCAACGTTGATTAATTTTAGTCCATAAGCCGTGATCATACGGCATTGTATTATTGCCGCTTAGCAAATATAGTGGAAACTAGGAAAATATTTGCTAGTTTACTAATGAACGGGTTATTGTATTACGATTAGAACGTAACGTGAAGCGCGATTAGGTGGTCGCATAACTTGTATTAAGCTGTAGTAAATTGTTTTAAACATTCGCGATTTTTAAACATATTCATAACGTCAATCGGGACTTTAACGCGATAAAATCGTTGTTAATTTGCCTGTATTGCAACGGTCGTGGTCACGAGTAGACCATATTACAGTCGAAACGTCAAGGTTAATTGATTTTGATCGCGATAAAGTCCCGATTGACGTTATAAGAATTGAAAAAGTGTTGCATCAAAAACAGGCATGTATTTAACGTATATTCATTCTGAAATAATACTCAATACTTTCTCAATGCTACAAACTAACGACTAATAGTGAGTATTATTAATTAATATTATATTATAAAAAGTGTTCATTAATATAATCACTTTTTACGGTAACTCATCCGTAAAAAGTGGTTATATCAGTGACAATGTGTGAGTAGGTACTACGTAAAATTACTCTTAAGAACGAAACTTTTTAAGAGAGATATATCTCTACATAGATACTTAAGCGATTTAGTTTCGTAAGGACAGCTAGCTCAGTTATAGTGTACTTGTACAAATAATAAAAACGAATAAAAAAGATATTAGATACGTTAGTATCCGACTTTTGTTATAAACCGCCTCGACCAAACTTTGTTCCTAAAAAAATACCCAATATTTTCGTGACCAACAAAACTCGGTGTCTTAGGGGTAAACAACCTTTTTTAGCATTATGAATATAATATGACGATACAAACATAGTGATAGCAGCAAAATAACAGCCAGTCTGACAATACCGCGTATAAACGAGGTATAATGCTGTGTAATGCGACGCACTCATGCTGATTTATAGGGCACAAGCCTGACAAGATAAATTGTACAGGCTTGCCACTGCGGTTCTACTTTTTACTGCCAGCCAATTAATTTTTAAAATGGCTTTTTTTAAGGTGAGACATCCTTTTTCGTTGTTATAAGCTTCTTGCAAAGAGACTAAGTGAAGACATGTCAGTGAAAGCTAACTGCATATCTGTAAAAAATTTTAGGGGTTTATAACTGGTTAGATATAGTAGCAGGCAAACATCTTGAGCATTAATCGAGTGGAGGGGCTTCGTTTGCGCATACACATTTGTACTAGAAACGGCTACTGCGCAGTCAAGGTCAGTATTCAAGATGTTTGCCGGGAACTGTACAGTTACTTACACTTTGTTTCCGCGTGCTTTGAAGTAGGGATCGGAGTTTTCGTAAGACCCAAATATGGAGTCGACATTAGTATTAAAACGCAACCAGCCTCAAACATTAATTGAGTTTCAATAAATAATAAATAACTTATTTTCATAGGCTACATCAGACCGAAATTAATAAGTACAATTTAAAAATGTATTCTTTTTACTTTTTTGTATAAAATACTAAACTCTGACACACCGCGGACATTGCATGAAAATTGATATTATTATCTAATCATTTTTCTATACCACGAGATTTTGTTATTTTGAGCTGACCTAAACCTCCCATTAATTATTGAATTTATTTAATAAACCGTAATGTCAAAACATAATTTTTAATTACATATCACACATTCCAGTTACATTTTTCTACAACATTTTGTCTATGAAGTGTATTAAATTATGTAACTTTTAATATGTAACATTATCAATAATAAACGTTACCATTTCAAATGTACCCAAAAAATTCTCTGTTCGCGCTAAGTTTAGCACAGAGCCACTTTTTCCGACAAAAACTAATATCGCGAATTCATATATTAAGCATGTCGCTTATCAGTAAGCACAAGCCTATAAATATATATTCAAATATACCTAATACGATATGCGACTGTGAATACTATTATCATACTTCACGAACGACGCTTTGACAAATAATATTATTCCTTATCGTATGATGCCACTCTGGCTCGTCGCAAAGGCACCTTTTATATGTACAAATGGACATCCGATGTCGGGTGAATATTTTCGTACATTTTTCATGTCAATAAAATCGGCTTCGAAAGCAAATGCAGGCGAAGGAAAGCAATCCTCTGAGATGAATAGTAAAGTTGAGAAAATCCATTGTATTTGTATTGTAAATCGCTCAATGGAATGTAGACCATGTAGTCTTCATATCCGATGAAAATATTTTATTTGTTTGTAGAAAAGGGTAAACTGATTTAAAAAAATACCGTTTTTAAACTAACCCTTAGAAAATTTACTTAAATAGGCTTTTATTTGAAGTTCCTTTAAATATTCCATGACCGTAAGAACATTTTTGTATTAGTATTCTCAAGCCAATAAGCGGTCATCGAATGCACTTGACACTTAGTGATTTGATTACCGTCGCCTTAAGACAGCACCAATGGGACTGCTGTTACGTTGTCTGCCGTGCAAAAAACGGTACACTCGCCTTAGGCACCAATGTAATGGATGAAGAACTCCTGCCGCAAGTCCATTCAAAATATATGCATCAATACCGTTTGAGATGCGCGGTGGATCGCTCGTAACACGTAAGTAATAAAGAACAAAGTGCTACTCATACAACCAATCTCGGTAGCTTCGCTGTACATTTGAATAATGCTATATGGCTTGCCTTTTTTATTGACGATAGGTTAATGCTCGACCAGTTACACCTATTAGAAAGAGCTAGAGGATAAGACCAAAGGTAGGAAGCCATTATCTATCTTAAAAAAACGCCTATTTAGTCTACTTTTAAAATTGTCCAGATCATAACTGTCCAGAAATACAAAGGGAATAAGTTCATTAGTTTCCTTGGCAGTGCGTAAAAAGAAAGATGAATGAAACGTTTTTTAAGACAAGGTGGTAAGTTTTGGTGGTATTTTATTTAGAATTTATGAACTGCTGGGATCCAATTGATGTTTCGCATAAATATCGTAATATAATTATCTAGTCAGAAATTCATGACTTTAGTTTTTTTTTTTCAGCCAAAATAAATTTATAGCGGGTGTAACAAAAAATGACACTCGGCGCAAATAGCTTTAGTGAAGATTCATGTAGTAATTACTAAGCCTAGTCACATTTCGTCTAGCATTTCTCTATTTCCACTTTGATTTGGCTTAGCTATAATATTATAATTCAGACTAGTACCCACTTAGATCATAAAATATCTAATTTCAATTTCTAGGATTAGGGAAGACGTAATCAAATCGCTATTATTAGATCCATGATAATCTTTGGAATACCAACAGATTGGAACTTTAATAGAGATCAGATGAAGAAGATAATAAGTGTACACTAGAATCCAGTAATAATACCTGTTTAGTTAGAAACTGATGCTTTATTTATACAGGATGAGCTCGCCAAATGGGTCAGTGTCAGGAAATCCGAAACTATAAAAGTCAGGGTTTATTCTAAAGAAGTATCACTTCCATTTAAGAGCTAAGAAAAACTGCACTTAAAGTTTCCCACAAAACTTATGCACCGCCTGCGGGCTGAACTCAGCCACTTTCTTTAGAGCGGTCAAAAGTTCTTTTATAACTGTTATTGATATTGTAGAATGTAAGAGACATGCTACGAAACCCCATGTCGAGAATAAAAAGACTTGTAGTTTTACATTCGAAATCGCCCATGACATCGCCTCCCTGCCATTTGACTTCTAGATAGTGAATTCTTTGTTTTAGTTTTCCGTTTTTTTTAATGCAATTTTATTTAACTTTAAAATCAACGACTTGGTTTCTTCGAACAAAACCCTGTTTCTTATATTCGTTGTTTTGGACTTTCCCATACTAACCCATTTGGATTACCGACCTTGTGTATTTGGTTGGTACTCATGAGTATGTAAAAACCTTGGAATTACACGACTGTTTGTAATCCCGAAAGTTACTTATTTGATAGACATATTTTCTTTCCCATATTAATTCTTAAAAGAGAAAGCTGTCCATCATTAAACAGAGACAGTAGCACAAACAAACTCTACGGATATTAAATTAAATGATATTACAGAGTTCCCTCTGAAAGTTAGAAGGTTGTTAACAATTTAGCACTTCAATTATAATTAGTAAATTTACTTTTATGTACTTTAGAGCGCTTTCACAGAGTTGGTACCAAACGCATGTAATATGCTATTCAGTATAATCTCTTCAGTGTTAAAGTTATCACTTGCATTTTGGTGTCGATAGTAAATTTATAGTGACAGCGTGATAAAACACGTACCTGAACGTGATTGCTGCAGTAAGAAATGATAAATGATCCCGAGCGAGACGGCACACACAAAAAGTAAATTATTCAAACTGGACAAAAATGAAATATGCTGAGTCAGAACAAATACGGCGGGTAGTGGTTGAGCGCAATTCAATTGAAACGCATTTTTCTTTTACAGTCAGTTATGATTATGGAACACTAAGGCTGGGTTTTGTAAAGGTTCATTAGATAAAATTTCGGTAATTAATATCAAAATTGTACTGACTTACTGAAATTTGGTCTGGCATTTGACCATATGAACTTTTGTAAAACCGGAGCTATTAAAATATTACGAGTACCTACCTATAATTATAATTTTTCTGCCCGTGAATTCATCCGTGTGCATTTTTAAGTACTAAATCTCCCCCCCCCCCCACAGTTAAATTGCTTCAATGATGGAATTTCCAAAACATCCTTTTTCAGTGCACTTCTATCCATCCCAAGGAAAACATGTTCAAAATTTAATGTTTCAATATTCAGCAGTTAAGGCAGTGCTTTGTTTATCACTCAACCAGTGACGGAACTTATGTAGATATGTTTGATGTCAGATCATAATAAAGATTTTGTACCTTTTTAATTTCGAACCTGTTAACTTGGTTATGAAGTTGTTTAACTATTGCTTTTGGCCAAAGCCCTTTGGTTCAAATGCGTTTCAATGTGATAGATGTATCCAAGTCGCCTGAAGGATTGTTCAAATTAGGATCTTGCGAACATAAAAAGAAATAAGTGGGCATTCGCGCGGACTATAAATTTCTGGTGTCATAAAAACGAAAACGGGGAAGCAATAAAATCTGTCATCTTAAGTAATGCCATCGTGTTTTAGGCTTATCTCCTGAGACGGGAAAGATCTTCGTCGCGGTGATATCGCTAAGGAGGTTTACCTTGAGTGGAAAATAATGTTTCGATCTAAAGAATACTACCTACATATTATCCAAAAGCAGAAAAGGTAACTATTTTTGTTTTTCCTCTACCTGTAACACTCCTGGTTTGAGGTTTTACCGAATGTGTTTTCAACAAGTCAACAGCAAAGTATAGGTGGGTTACGTTCAGATCACTTAACGTTAAATGTAGCGTTTTGTTACACAGTATTAGGTGGAATATTTATTTAGAGTTAAAAAGGAGTCACGGGGCGGAAAGCGCCCAACGAAATTCGCGTAGTTTATGTTACTATATGAACAAGTTGCGTTGTTTGTTTACGCGTTTATATGTGCGCACTATACTAAATTATGTTAGTTGAATGTGGCTTTTTCTTAACTAAGATTTTAAGTATAAAAAGTTTTGACACGGACTAAGACCTGAAGAAATGACCCTAAGAAATGACCTTAATGTAAATAATTAATATGGATTGCATTTGATACATAACCTTCAATTTGCAACGATAGTGTTTATTGAAATAACACATAATTAATAGATATTTTGACTTAAGTAAAACGATTAAAAGATAAGGATAAAGTGTATAAATCGGCAATGGGACCCTACTCGTTGTTCAAAAGTGCGTGATTACGGAGTGTTAATGGTAAATTGGTTTGTTTGCAGAATTGGCTATTTCTATTGAACCCGAATTTATGCTTGACGTCCTGATAAATTTTACAATAAATAGTACCTACTTAGAAGTCTTACATTGAATATGCGAACAAAGTGCAGTATGAAATCGTTGTACAAGTGTTTTGGTAAAGAATTAATGTCAGACCAGTACCTAATGATGATATTTACTGTTTGATCCAAATATTTGACAAAGATCAATGATGCTCTTTATGAAAGCCCGCCGTAATTGTGTCGGCGTCGTTAACCAAACTGAAACCTCATTGCAAACGTCACAAGCATCGTACGAGTCGCCACTATTGACAGACAGTTGTAAATCAATAGTTGTCGTACTCTCCATAGGTACTTCATTATAATTCCGTTGCTGTTCCGTTCTCATTAATTCATAACACTTGAGGAAAGTATGAAGAATTATTATGCAAAGCTCATTCAGTTTAAGTGGGTGAAGTTTTGGTGGAAGTGTTACATTATGCACATTGTATTTAGTCTCTTGCCACGACCGTGGACGTACGTACTAAAGTTTCAGAAAATGCATTTACTTCATCTCGTAGTTGAATAAACCTATCGCACGTAAAGGTTAAATAACATCGGCACTCCCAAGGTTCTTTATCAAGCTCACAATGTGATCTTTCGTTTGATTGCACTCGTCAAAAATAAACGAGTGTCTGACAAATATTTATGACCAATTTAGAATATTCCTTCTCAAAATGTATTTTCATTCGCGTATTCCTCTTAAAATAAGCTTATTAGAGAAGCACGAGCTTCATTCTTGTTAAATTAATTCGTCAGTTTCAATTTACGTCCTCGTGAATAAAAAATGTTATTTCTTCCCGCACTTGAGCACGAGGTCACATATTTCTTGGCAAAAACGGGGTGTATCCTATTTGTCGGTCATGAGTAAGTGAATCAATTTCAGGGGCCGTATCTGCGCTTATGTAATATGTAATATCTTCTTGTCATACTCTTCGACTGCTCGTTCCTTTTGAGGAAATCATATCCCGAAACCAACATATTAGAACCTTAAAAGCGTATAGTAAAACGTTTTTTTATAAAATATGAAGGCAAGCAAGCCACCAAGCAAGCACAGCAAGTAAGCCACCTAATGGTAAGTGATCACCACCGCCCACAGACACTGTTTACACCGTGTGTCTGTCTCTCTACAAAACTATGTAAACTGCGGATGCCTTGCCAACCCAGAGGGCTTGGATGGAATACCTTTTGTGCCAGTAATTTTACCATGCGGGAACACACTAGTACAAGCGAAGCACTGCTGCTTAGCAGCTGGATTAGTGAACAAAATCCGGGCGGACCCTGCTCAAGGTTTATTATTGCGGTGATGCCTTAAACTATTAAAATACTATTAGGAAGACCTTTATAATGCTTGGAGCTGAGTAACTTCATGTCGTCAGGTTAAAATCAACAATTTATCAGTCGCTGTCACCAAAATCTGCACATATGGTTCATTAATGTCATATTGTGGTACTACAGCACCCCTAGAGGTGTCCCGGAGTAACGAATGTGATCTATCACGGAAATAATTATCCCAAAGTTACTGTACTAATGAGCTTAAATTAATAATATGTTTAATTTAATCTCATATCGCTAGCCTCACACGTACTACTGCTGGGCGCATGTCTCCCCTCAAAGTGAGAGGGTTTGATGGTGTTTAGCTCCCACGCAAGTTCAGTACGGATTGAGATTTCAGAGAATCATGGTAGCGCAATGGTTTAACCTTTCGTTCGTGGTTTAGAACTCAGACAAGTGACTCGGATTTTTTTGGAATGACCGTTAAATTTGAAAACCTTGAGCTTCATGGCTAAGGAAAATATTGTGAATAAATCCTGTATACACCTGGCTGTTAAACAATTTATACTTAATAGTATGTTATTGTTGTAGTGATAGTTATAGTCCTAATTCTTTAAACCTAATTTCCACAAATAAAAAGTAGGTAATAGTATGTATGTAAAGTTCCTTGTCTTGTAAAATTGTACAGAATACAGAAATACAATTATAGAAGTACAATATAGAACAGAGATACACTGATAAAAACTCGTTTGTATTTAGTAAATAGTTTCCAAATATGTAACATTTTTATCTATATTTCCATCTCAGATTGGGGATACTGAAATACGTTTTTGCTATTTTAGGGAATTGAATTTTAAATATTGTACTATACTTGAAATGTATGTAACGAATTTAGCGAAATATTAGCTAGGTATTCAAACTTAGCTCTGACAAATTTAAAAGTCTAAATGTCGAGCTTTGGACTAGCCCTAAAGCTCCACACAAAAATATTATTCCACGCGAACGAAATCGTCGGTAAAGGTAAATTATATTACAACATCAGAGTCGCTTAAAGTTTACGCCAAAAGTTAAAAAAATCTGCATTTCGCCAACGCCGTAAATGTCTCGCCTAAAAAAACTTTGGCGAAACCATTGAGTAAAATGGCCGCTTTCCGAGTACCTACTTACGTAAACGTTGATTCCTTTTAATTTACTAAAAGGATTCCCTAGTATAATTATATTTTGAACGACGTTTACCTTAATAATCTTAAATTATTATTTACTGCAGCAACGTTGCCATACAAAGCGGGACATTAAAACTTTATCCTTCGTAACTTAATGTAACATTTTGCACACCTACTAAGGGAGTTAATAATTACACATAATTTACCTTTACTTGGTAAACTTCACGACAAGTCTGAGGAACTTGGCAGTGAAATTAACTTCCTCGGGACTAAAGGTAGCATGTTAAAGAGGATCGTGCGAGCCCCTTACTGTGTACAAACGTAGTTAGCAAGTGATTTCAAGTGTGACAATAATATTTACACCTTTATGCCGCCCCGTTATCTACAAGAGAACAATTTGTATTACAGTTTTCAGGGTTCTGTACTTTCTGTCCTCTGTCTCTTTGTTCGTCCGTAAGCCAATGGTCTTAGCAGTTTTGTTACGAGGTCTATTTCAAAGACAAACAGATATGGCGTAGCTATAAAGGTTCTTTATTTATTTATAACGTTATCGGGACTTTAGCGCAATAAAAATATATTGTTGATTTACCTCGACGTTTCGGCCATGTTTCAATGGCCGTGGTCACGAGTAGACTGAAGTGGAGGGTATTCTTCTAGTGGAGGGGTTCTTTGTTTATTAGGGAGCCCTAAAAATTGTATGTTTATCAAAATTGAAACGACTGGACAGTTTAATATCCCTGAAAAATCAAGAAACTCCGCACACAGCAAACCGAGAGTTAGGGTAAAGGTTCGGATATGGGCATTAATAAAAGATTTCGGGCGCCTGACCTGTGTATACGATGAAATATGAAGCCATCAACGGGAGCGGCTTCGGTTTTTGCTCCGACTACTCTCGGGATAAACGAAGTTTTTCATGCATTTTGTGACCTCACGTAGTAGGTAGGTATATACGTTATAACTTTATGTTACCATTTATAGACTTTGGTATCCTTGCTTGCTAATAACTTATGTTCTGATAAAATCCATTTGTCCATATATTTTTTATTAGTAGAACTATATACTGTAGTCAGTTGCAGGGTGTAGTGTGAATAGGCAGGAGAAGAATGCTGACTTCAGTAACTACTGGGCTTCGTACGGTGAGAGACGAGGATGAGAGGCCCAGATACTAAAAGACTGGCAACGGATCTGCAAATTTCTTAGAGTTGCTACTTTCCTTGGGGGCCAGTAATTACTTTCCAACAGATTACCCGCAAAATTGTTTTTCTGTCTTTTAAAAATATATATGATTTGGTTTCTCATCACAGTGTTGTATTATTTACTACTTCTACACTTAGGGTCGAATTTTCAATCGTTAGACATAGGTAAGATTTATTTTTCGAAGCACCAAATTCGCTCTTATCTATTGAATAGGTGTCTATATGGAAATTGAATAAGCGGCCCTTAGTGACAAACTGTGACATTGGGTCATTTAGTATTTTGGTACATAATTGTGACCGATCACGGCATTATGTGCAAGTGGTCGCATACTGGAAATGTTCATTTGGTAATTTCGTTACAGTAATAAATCTCGTAAACTTTCTAAACTCATCACGAATTCCGGAAATCAATGTGGCGTGCGTTCAAAGAATGCTAGCCACTTTCGGGCCGTTTCAGTGCCACTATAAATCATTGGAAGTTAAAACTTTAAATTAGGAAAAAAACGACCAAATGCGAGTCAGACCACGCCCAGTTTAAGATTCTGTAGCCTATAACCAATAAAAAAAACTCCAGTTTATCCAAACGTAGCTTGTTTTTTTTAAGCTACTTTGTCGTCGTCTCTTTAGCTCAAGAATCAATAAAGCCATATTAGTTGTGGTATTGCTTTTAAGTACTGTCTAAGAGTTTTTGTTTGTAAGATATTGTGTTTAAGCACTTTTAGTTATTATTCTATAGGGACACAATCATTTTCCAAAATGCTCTTTAATTCCGAACCGGTGCATCAAATCCTTAAAAAGATGATAAATAACATTCCGATAATTATTTTCAAAGAGCTATATCGATACCTCAATTCAAAGTCAAAGTCAAATCAAAATATTATCTTAATTCGAATTGGGCTTACAGGAAGCACTAAACTTATGAGTGACAGATGTACCACCGGCAAAAACCTTTGATGAGAAGATACCGGCAAAAAACTTAATAAGTTGAATTTTTTAAATGAGCTTAATGATTACCTTAGTCAGGTAACTTGTTTAATTCTTAGATACTAAAACGTTGAGAACATTTTAAATATTAATAAGTACTTTCTGTAAATTAAGTAAACGGATTATATTACTGTATTTACTCAAGAGACGGAACTACTCATAAGTAGTTCCGTCTCTTGAGTAAATACAGTAATATAATCCGTTTACTTAATTTACAGAAAGTACTTATTAATATTTAAAATGTTCTCAACGTTTTAGTATCTAAGAATTAAACAAGTTACCTGACTAAGGTAATCATTAAGCTGTAGCCATATTGCTTAACAATTTCTTATCAGTTAAACACGTGCAATCCTTAAAACAATAGCAAATTCGATTAGACGAAAAGCTCGTAAACATGACAATATTCTTATCACGAAGCACAATTTACGACCGCCTCAAATTATTCAACAAGCAACTTCCAAGACTGCTTACGAACTAAGTTAAGGCTTACATAAAAGACGGTTTTTCACATTTCTTCCAAGTGCTCTTTAATTTTCCGTCTTTACTTTTACTCTTTTGCTCTTGTTGATTCAGTGAAAATATTATTGCAATATCATTGGCTTAAATTGGAGTATTACGCGCGTGAGAAATCAATTTTCTTTCAATTTAACGCTATCAGTTCTCAGGAGTTAAGATTTTTCTTCCGTCTTCGCCGCCCGCGGTCGACGGTCGGCTGGTGGCGGCGACGCAGGCTTTCTACCGAGACGTTTGCCAAAATTCATTCAGTTTTCTGATCAGATAGGTCGAGGACACTGACAAATGATCGGCCGAATGGAACGGTCGACGGCGCGTCCGTGCGAACGCTGTTTTCCAATCTTCCCAATAAATCTACTTCGAAAAACTCAAATTAATCTTACTAAGGGATGTTTTGTTATCGACCTGTCCGCTTAAATATTTTTGTTTGGGTAATCTGGTGACGAAGCTGTAAATCAAATTCTTAGCACAGGTTAAATAAATATTAACGGTACGCTTAATCATTAATCATTAAATTATCGAGATCATTGCATGAGGGTATAAAAGTTAACCTTTGCTTGCCACTTATGTCTTAGCATAAAAAAAACAGTCAGCCGTAGTAATTACTGACAAGAAAAAAGTTTTAAAAATATTTTTCATTAAAAAAAATGTCCCAACAAATTATTGGTAGGTATCTGAATATATTTATGTAACGTTGTTCGTACATCTGAACTCCTATTAAAATTGGCAATCCTAGTCAATGTCTGTAATACTACAAACCTATTTCACAATCAATTGAGCTCCTACTTTCCCCGGAGTTGACCTTCTATAAGCACAGTAAGTATATCTAAAGATACAAAGGGACGGAAAACTTTGCAATTAGGGGAGCTTAACGCAAACATTTTCTGTCCCAAGAATAAAAATGGGAAAACGATGTCGGAAAAAGGTGAAATACTTAACTTTAATAAGTTTCATAATCCTTTAAGTAAGTAGGCAGAAGTTGTGTTTAGGTTATTTTAAAAAATGCCGCCTTTATTTTGAAATGGCGGTTTGGAGGTTCTTTTTAGGTTGACTGATGAGATTTTATAAGCGTTTACAAAAGAGTCTTATATAAGTCAGTCAAGACTTGAGGCATTTTTTCCAGCCCTACTGATTTCCGAAATATAATTTCTTTGTAAAGATATCATTCATTATCATTTCATTTCAATTAATCGGACATGTTACATAATACATAAGAGTTACTCATTTTTTCATTGCAGTTACTGTCAAATGTAATTAATTGAGCCTCTAATAGTATTTTATGCAACTGCTATATAGTGAGAGACCTTAAAACACGAGTGTGGTTTTATGAAACGAGCGTCAGCGAGTTTCATAATAGGATGACACGAGTGTTTTAAGGCCTAATTATATACAGTTGCATACATTACTTTATCTACACACATATCATAACTGCAAACAACCGTAAAAGCAAAAAACCAACAAACGAGTGTCAAACAAGTATGGCGGCAATTCGATCTATCCGTCAAGACGAACGTTTTTCCGTATTGTCATGTCACTCGAGATCAAATGTCGTGCGTTTAAATTAAAAAATCATACTGAGTTGACGTTTCGTATCGATATCTGTTTTAATAGCTGTGGATACTAGAATAGAGACCAACTTGAATTTTGACTGCTGTTCCAAATTTAAACTCATAACGTCACGAGATATCGGTAATGTGATCACCAATAAACACAGACTACTAAGAGATACTACTCAATAAAGAACAGATTACCTACTACCACAGACAAGAAAATTCTTATAATAACATTGGTTGTAATAATGCTGGTCATTTTCTACGGTTTTTGAACGCGTTATTAAGCATTTATGATATGTGTGTAGATAAAAGCATTTTGAATCACTGTACCTCTTTTTGTAATTTATGTTTTTTGTACAATAAAGAATTTACATACATACATACATTTTTATAAATAAAGAAATGGGAAAGACTTACAATATAACAAAGACGTACATACATCCACAGTTTTAAATGTTTAAATGTGAAAATAACATTGTAATTTTGATTTATTTATAAAATTACACCTCTCTGAGTTTCTTGCCAGTATCTTCTTGTCGAATACACGAATTCGACGCGAACGAAGTCGTGGGCAACTGACAGTATTTTATCTCATGTAGTTATCCTAGCAAATAATTATATACAGGGTGAGCATAATGCAAAGATAGCAGTGAGTTATTAATTTTTAAAGCTGTGACTCGTAATTAAGAGTATTTCAAGTAACTGTATTAATCTATCAAAATTTCTTACTTAACGACAATATTGCTGGCAACGTGGACGGCGATGTTCCCAACCCTAGCAATATTACTGGGGCCTGTACCACGTAATTTACAAGTACTACAATTTAACACATTTTTGTATGAAAAACTCTACAATTGTGGCAAATTGTAGCACTTGTAATTTTTGTGGTACAGGGGGCTGGTGTTTAGCGGTAGGTACATTATGAAGGTTTCTATATCACTTTATCCAAGGACTTTGGCGCGACGGATTAAGAAATAACATTAAGTACTTAATTGCTTCCAAACTTTTGCGATTAGTAAACATAATTATTTTATCTCTGAACGGGATATAAGTATTAACCGCACAAATAATATACGTTTCTGAACGTGTACGAAAGTACGTTCAGAAGTTGCAAATTGGTATGGAAAGACGTATAGATAATAAATAAGGTAGCAATAATTTCTTAATATCCCGGGTAAAAAAATAGTAAATTAAGCAACAGAACGCCGTACAAAAGTACGTCTGGCCAAAACACATAATTTACGTTATTTGATTTTAAGAGGCTAACAAGAACTAATTCGCCGTTTCTTTCAGTTTGAACGCACCTAAAAGAGACGTAATCATGTGACAATAAAGCTCGTTAGTCTATTATGATCCTTCAGTATCGTTCTTTATTAACCTTGATTGTTAAACCATAAACCTTTAATACTTTACTCATTTTTCGTATCATGTATCGGAAATAAAAACGAGCTTCGAAATGTCATCTAGGTACTGAGTAGTTAATCTAAACATATATGTACATTTTGTGTATATATTATATATGTGTGTGTGTGTGTGTGTGTGTTCAATATAAATATATAGCCGGTACATTATTTGCAATTGCAATCGCGGTACAGTAAGTCACTCCCTCTGTCTGTATGTGACGGGCATCTCGTTCTTAAACTGAATAAGATAGCAGACTCGATAATTTATTTTGTGTAAAATGTTACCCCAAGCCGAACACACTCCCTTAGAATAGGGTAAAAAATTAAACTTAATTACCTCAATTGTAAACAATGTAAAAACAAAAGTTGTGAGAATATAGCGTTATAGCGATCCATAAAGTGATTGTAGTCGTCATAGTGTCTCATATTCATTATAGTGCCTCATATGTGCTATACTAGTCTTACCGGTTTACTAGCCCATTGCAATTTTTCTCTACTATTATTTGGACAAGAAATCTGTTTGTATATTGTACATGTATATGGCCTGTGAGCTGTGTGATTGTAATGTGCGTGACGTGTGTTTTTATTATTTAATTTTGTTTTATATAAATTGAATTTTAAATAAATTGTCTTGGTCTTTTTTAATTGTGCAATAAATTATTCGTATTACGTATTATATACGAATGAACTAAAAGTGTGTATTAAGCAGGTAAAAAGTCCGAAAATGTAATGAAAATATTTTTAGTATTATAATTTGATCCCTTTGATAATAGCTACATCGCAATTTAATGACTTCTGAAATAATAGCGAACCTTTTGTTTTAGAAGAGCCAAAAACCTTGGCACTGGCTTAATTACTAAAGATGTAATTATTCCAAGATCTGGTGATTTCATTGAAATTCTAGTAACTTTGTGCTATTTTACAGGTCTCTATTGTTTCCAAAACATGATTAAGAAAATATTTTAGGTATAGAAAAGAGGAAAGTTGCGACGAGACATTTTAATAGTAGCTTGGAAACGATTTCATCTTCGTTATGAAACAAACCAGGGTGATGAAATTAACAAATCTTACGACTAAAGAGTTCTATTGTTTTTTTATCCTTTATTGAACTTCTACTTTTGATAAAACAATCATAGTCATATCATTGATTACCATTTATCTGAATCAAAATTATTAATAAATACCGCCTAGTAATTTAGAAACAATTATAAAATATAGTCAGCTCACAGGACGCAATTTTAACCTAATCCGGAACCGTGGCGAACAGTCACGTGCTCACGCTAGTCACCCATATTTATAACAAAGACGAGTTTAATGTGCAAAGGGAATACGGTTTTTAAAAACAAACGCAGTGTTTCCAAGTTTACGCCAAGAACTGGTCCTGTTTCATATACGTATTCGCTCGACATAATGTTATCAAAATGCATACAGTGGTTATTTTGTGTCTTATTTTTCTGTTGGAATCTGAGTTATGGGCAGATTTTTAAAACACATAGAGACAGTTATGAGACAAGTAAGTACCTTTAAATTAAGTGCATATCTACTATCTGTTTTCTTGATACTTTGTCCCACAGCTGGGATCTTCATATACCAATGCACAAGTGTCATTTTATTTTATTTTGTTTGTTTATTCATAATCATTCAAGCTCACATGCTCACGCTTATAGATTTAATTGGTGTTATATGTAAAAGTACGTAAAGGGACTTTAACACATTATTATTACTAGCAGAAATATTATCAATATTGTTGAAATTACTAGCTACAATATTCCGTGTACATACGTATATGGATACTGGCAGCGTAAAAAACTAAAAGCATTTTATCAACTGCACTCGGGAAAAAAACGGTTTGCACAAAGGATTTTTTGTAAGGTAAAACGGAACATGCTGTATGTTACAATTTAGCGCATTCCGTACATTTTGCGTCACACTGCTCTGAATCCAAAGTAATATTCTAGGTGCGAAAGTCTGTTTGTCTGTCCGGCTTTTACGCTTAAACGGCTGAATCAATTTGGTACAGAGATACCTTGACTGACAGACAGATATAGGATGCTATTTTATTGTCAAGGTCTAGGGTGTGAAATGGGGGTTGAAACTTTGCATAAGAAATGTCAAACTGCTGAATTATTGGGATGAAAAAAGTTGTGGGCAACGGAGAATCTTAATGACGTGGCGAGATAGATAGAGATAGATACCCGTAAAGATACAAAATTATAAAAGTACTGGCGTGAAGTAGTAGCTTAATTGCTACTGCGTTTGGTACGGTAAGTGAGAGATCCGAATTTTAAAGCGGGCAAAAGATCAGCGAATTTATTGGGACTGCTGTGTTCCATGGGCAGCGGAGATCACTTCTCATCAGGATGCACCACGAGTATGCGGATCACCGGATACTCGTTTGTCTCCTTATTCGTTAAAAAAACGTCTGTAGCTCAATTGATAAAGTTACTGATATTGCAGTTTAATATCATGTTAGATTACCGATTATTTCTTAGTACTAATATTGCCACAGCTTCTATCATCTATCTTTAGTTATTCAAAGCGAAAACAAGCAGGTATTTATAATAAATTGGTATTGTATCCCAGGAATTATAACTTGATATGATAATATTAACGCGTTACACAACTACTGGTAAAAACAATGTTCTACGGGTGTCAAACATCGGTGCAGTTACTTTACTTAAATATAAACACTTTTTTGCGCTTAAACTACGGTTTTCACTTAAGTACTTGAAGCTTATTTGTATGCTCCTCAACACTCGATAGATTGCTCAAGGGAGTTTTATGTTTCCCGAGAAAAAGTCGTTAAATTAAATTATGCTGACAGGATATTATTTAGGTATTTTTGGTGCATAGTCAGCGTGGAATAAAACCAATTTGAACGGCTAAATTTTCAGTGGGTAAAGAGGGATTTTTACTGTTGTCAATCATGTAGAATCATCCCGCCATCTTCTTTTTGGTCTCTTTATATTAGTTTTCTTATGAAATAGGAAGGTAAACAACCAAGTGGGTCACTTGATGGTAAGTGATCCCCACCGCCTATAGACACCCGCAACACCAAGGAGATTACAGATGCGTTGCCAACCCAGATACTCTTGTGCCAGTAATTGCACCGGCTGTCTTGCTCTCCACGCTCGAACACAACAGTAGAAGCACTGCTGCTTAGCGGCAGGATGGGCGAGCAAGATGGTGGTAGCGATCCGGACGAACCTTGGGGTTAACAGAAAAACACCTCCGGGTATGAGCAAAGCCAAAAATACGTAGATCTAAACCTACCAAGGCATTATTCGTTTTTCCTAAAATAACACGAATCTTAGAAAGCGGAATGTAATCATCAATTAGGAAAACCACACCAAAGAGGTTAGTTACCGTTTCTGGCTAAAATGCACCCGCACGTAAATTATATTCTGCTCTACACGTTGGCCGGCTAAGTTGTTTTAAATTTTAACGCAGCGTAAGTGAAGGTAGGTTCCTTCCACACGAGCTGATTAAAAATGAAGGGCCTAGTAGCCAGCTCATCTCGGTTTACTTATACTGCATGTAGCCCTGACATGACCGCCCAAGTTTAACTTACCAGTCAATGTGTCCCTTTCTTTAGTTCAACAGTGAGATAGAGCTGCAAGACTTGATAAATGAAATGGCGATGGCGTAGTAGACTTGTGTAACGCGTTAGACAATATGGTGTAATAGCACATTAGGATTCTATTTTAAATTATACCTTTATTTTAAGAGATTTACCTCTCCTATGTGTACATAAAATGCATTTTAACTTAATCTAGTGCTCCAACGCTCTTTAAAGTATTATCTAAAAAACGATTTATTTTTCTACGTCGTCTTTATTCGCTTATGGCATCTTGGTCATATTCTCTGGCCATATACCAAGCCTTAAGTATTAACAAACTTGTTCCTACTTGAAGTTTTTTGTGCTCCAGTTCGTTTATAGTCATAAATGTCATTGCTCTAGGGGTGGAGCTAAAATGTCATTCGGAGACATCGACATCACTCTCCACCGTTAAAAGACATTACCAGAAAGCAGGCTTGGGAAAGCCGTAGATTTATATTGGGTTTGTGTCAACGCGTGCAATATTTCGGGACAGCTAGATTATTTTACTTATTATAAAAGATTGTACCGATAATTTCGTAGTTAAAGATTCAAACATATCGATTTGTTTTAATAGGTAAGGTAAACAGTAACCTTTTTTATTTTTCCAATCGCACGCGTCTAAATTTCATGCTCGAGTAAAAACTAATGCCGGATAATACTTCCATCATCGGAAATAAACCGATGGCTTCATCAAAAATTTTCGTCATGTCCTCGAAACGGAAAAACGGACGAAAACAATTAGTTACAGGATCAACCGGCTGGGGTTCAAACGATTGCCGGGTGTTGAATTATGCCCAGCGGAGCGCAACCCTGCGACCGCCGAAAGTTGCGCAACCCCATCTATTATTTAGACTATTCTGAAGGAACTTGCCAAAGAACGTTCAAATAATTGGGGCCCGTTTCGCAAAACTACAAGTTACGTCTCTACAAGTGTAAGTTGGAACGAGTAACAACCGCGTCGAAAACTCCTACTACGTTGCCTTATAATGGCCCGTTGCTATACCTCCTTTTTTTTAAGATACTATATTATTTTGTTCGCATTCATAACCCCAAGATTCCCCCTTCCCCCCTTATACCTCTGTGATAGAGACAAACATACAAACTAGACACCTATCACAGCTATCTGTGTCTAGGTTAGAAATAGCAATAAAAACCATTAAAGCTGGTGGTATACTTAGCAAAAATAAATCCTATTATTTACACTGAAAAAATGCAAATCCGTTGCGTGGTTTGGAAGGCGTAGGCAGTCGAAGGTATGAGGCCAAACAGGAATGGATAGCAAATTTGTTTTTTTACTATGTGAAGAAGATTGTAGCTGGTAAGTTCGTGGAATTGCCTCAGTCAATACTCTGGACTCAAACAATGTGCGGTTCAAACGAAGCAGTTATGTTATTGTTAGTGCTGTTCTATTTCGTAGCTATTATGTTACGAAAACAAATTTCTCGACTTACTTGTTATGAGAATGGTTCATAGGAGAAGGTTTACTTAGGTAGAGTTGATATTACAAATAATAACAAACAAACAAAGCCAGGATGTGTGGTCTCATTGCTGGACTTGTCTTCTCCTATTCGTATTAAGAGAAATTAAAACGGGTTACATTACCGCAGCTAAATTAAACATGAAATTTCGGTGACAAAAATTTAAATCATTAATATCACAGCTTGATTCACTATGACAGGGTTATATAGTGTCCTAAAGTTCGAATTGCTTGACCGTACATGAGTCGATGTGGCCTTCAATTAACGTTAACTATGGACTTTTTGGTTTGTAGAAACAACTTCAAAACACGATATCCGCGGCAGATTCGAAACTCGTTTCGTTCCATCAACCTTTTCCTTAAGAATGCAAAAAACAAGGAATTTGCAGTCTTTCTGTTGTTATTACTTAGACAGGTTCTTGTTTTAATGCCCATATGCAAAAAATAAGAGCAAAGTTGTAAATGTCAGCTTTACGATCGTTTTATTTAATGTTCGTTCTTTAGTTATATAGGTAAAAAACCCGATCAAGTGCGAATTGGACTCTAGCGAAGTGAGATCTGAACCGCTACACTTATAATTATGTTATTGTATTCGCAAATATCTCCTAAGCGATGTAAGTACCTAATAACAAAGCCTAAAATATGTTTACGTTACACAATATTTATAATGTTAGTTTTTGATTGACCAAGTATTTTTTTGAAATCCATCCATAAACTTTGTATTTTGTCTTACCTGCAAAGTTAGTAGGGTAGCCATGACTCACCCGATCTAGTAAATTCAATTCTAAAAAGGACTACGTCCATTGGTCATACACTATTAAGGTCAGTGTTTTTCAAAATAAATTAACCGTTAAAAAACTACACGTGAAACCTACTCAAGTCATAGTCAAATATCTGTATTCAGATTAGGCCTCCAACGCTAGTAGCACGCTAGCGTTTATCACGCACATAAACGTATCTGTCCCTCTCCCACACGCATACTGGTTAGAAAAGGATAAATGCTTTATGTCAACGATAAAAGCTAGCATGCTAGAGCCCCAGGCACTTATGAATATCAGAAAATTTAGCACTGGTTCGGAAAACTTCTGATAAAAGAATACCGGCAAAAAACTACTTTTTTTTATGAAAACTCACTTTTGATCTATCGTATACTGCATTATTGTTCACCAACAGTGAATGCGGACAAACGTGCCGTCTCTCTATAGAATACCTATCCACGATCCGTTTTTCCATTCAAGGTGCCGCTGCCGTCTCGGCGTACGCAACATGGCACAAAGTAAAACGCCACGTAGTTTTATTAGGAAATTGTTTTGTTTAGGGTCGGACAGGCGTGATGAAAAATGCATGAGATTCTACGGATGTCGGGCAAGGTTAAAGATGACACAAATAGCGAGTCAGGGGATTTTAAAATTTAAGGAGCATTTTGGGATAGCCGGCTGTTTCACTTCGACGCGTTTTTTTAAATCCCATGGTCCTATTTCATGTAAAATGTACAGAAGATAGATCATTTTCGAACAATTTAAACATGTATTAACAGTTCTTAAAGTATATTTTTAATGTGCCTATTATACCTATTTTGGTTATTATAACGCTACAATGTTAAGCTCCAAAATTAGACAGATATTACATAGAAAGAAGACCCATTGGGAAAAGCGTCCAATCCGACGCCGCCGACTTTTAAAGAAAAGCTTTGTTTATAAAATTAATTAACAACAGGAATAATTCAAATCATGATAAGACGATTTTTTATTTATTTGCTTAAAAATGTGTGTAATTTTTCAAAACTACCTTTCTTCCTTTAACTTCGACCTTCAATCTTCAGGTTAAAGTTTTACCGTTATGGTTATGATAACCGGAGTAAAATAGGTGAATTACCTCGACAGGTGCTTAAAGCACTTAATCTACAATATTTTTACAAAATAGTAAGTCGACTAAGTAAAATTTTCGAAATATTTAAATCGCTTGAGTGTTAGTCTAGCGCGTCATATCCACAAACATATATGTCTATGGTCATATCTTAATCCGAAAAACTACATTATCCACCATAAACATAGTATATTTATACTAGCGTATAGATATTCTAATTGTTATGACATCTACAGTGCTAGCGAATTCTGCTATGTAAGTAGCACGCTAGCGTTAATCGTGGACATACAAGCATCCGTCCCTGTCACACACGCTAGCTGGTTAGAAAGGGATATAATGCTTTATGTTAGCCATAAAAGCCAGCGTGCTAGGGCCTCTGATTGAAGACTCAGTGCGCAGGTGGCGTCAGGGGCGTAACTAGGGTGGGGCAGGCAGGGCATGTGCCCTGGGCGCCAAATAAGGAGGGCGCAAAAAACGAAATTTACTAATTACCTATTAAAAAAAATACAATCCAAATTCATATACATGGCCAAATAAAAGTCTTTTGAGGATCACTTAATCGTTATTGTAGATACATTAATTCCAGACGCGGACATATTTGTGGTATTTTGTTTGATTTACATACATTACATTACAAAATTAGTAAAATAATAAAGAAATGTGTAGGTATCTGTTTTTAAAATAATTTACAAAGGGGAAGGGGCGCAGTTTGGATGCGAGCCCTGGGCGCCATTTTACGTCGCTACGCCCCTGGGTGGCGTTTAGGGGGCGCTAGGGTAATGTTTGCACACGGGCGCTACATAGGCTAGAGACGCCTCTGCTGCTTAGCGACAGGATTAACGAGCAAGATGGTGGTAGCGATCCGGATGGACCTTGCACGAGGTCCAAACACCCGGGACGTGATAATTATTATACGGCATTTTTGTTTTCAGTGAGCCCCTTGCCCTTCCCATCCTGCCAGGCAGACAACATAGATTGCCTTCGGCGTGGTTTGCGAACGTTCTTCATACTCATGGACTCCGGGCATTTGGGCATGCGCCCTGTAGACCCGACCATAGTGAACAGCGTAGTGCTTTCGTTGCCAGAGCAACGAGTGTCCTTTCTGCTGAGAAGGGTCAACGTCACTGGAGTTAAGTGGACTAAACTTGTTGAAAGGAGGTTTGTATTCTGGAAATAAACGTTTATTTGCCAATGTTTGACGAATAGGTAAAGGTCGATTCATAAAAGCTGGCACCTAATGTCCATAAAATTAATGACAGTGTTCTTATGAATCAATCTTTATGTTGTATGTGTTTAAAAGCAAGAAACGTCAAACGCGCATTATCAAGATCATATCCAGTAGAATGTCATTAAAATATGAGATAAGCACGTAACTAAATTCAAAAGAAATATAGAATACACACATACGATATTAATATTGAAATATTTTTACGGTACACTATGAGGGCTAAGTATAAACTCAATGATAATAAAATATCAACAAACTGGAACAAATTACCTTGCTACTCCGCGAAACCAGTGCCGGGCTCGTGCAAAATAGCTGCGAATATCGAATATCGATCTTGATGATGCCTCGTATAGAGGCGAAACGCGCATCGATCGTGTAGTTTTGTGTTTAGTGGTGGTGGTGTGTAGTTGAGTCTGTGTGATATATGTTGTTTCGTGTGGAAGCGGAGGAGGGTGGGTTTTTGCATGAACATATATGTGTCGCACAGACGCAGCTATTTTGCACGAGCCCGGCACTGGTTTCGCGGAGTAGCAAGGTAATTTGTTCCAGTTTGTTGATATGGACCTCCGCAAAGTAACGCCTGAATCTATTAATTATGTAATAAAATATGTCTTCTATTCTCGCTCCAAATCATTTAAGGTATTTAAACTGCCTACTACTTCAACTACTAGCATTTTTCAAATACTGTATGCTCATACTGCGAATCATTTCCTTTCTCATAAAAGAAAAATAATGTTTTCACGGCTGGTTTCATCTTACCCGGAGAGGTTTATTTATCATTAGTCTCTCACTACTCGGCCGAATACAAAAGGATAGGAACCCCAAGTCACGATCCCTAAACAATACAAGCGGAAGAAAAAGTTAACTACTTACAAGCTTGATTTATTACAATATTTTTGTCAAAGCATCTCAACGTGGGTCATTTATTTACTCTATTATAATTATTGATTATTATCTCGATACTATATATAACGAACCTAACTGCTAATCGATTTTCGTCCCCGTTAATTTATCGATATCATTCGAAATCGTTTTACAAGAAAACTATATAAGTACTGCTCGTATTTATAACGGTTATATAATTAACGTAAAGGTTATTCTAGGCGCCAACGGATTGTATACTCGTAGTTAAAAATTAATGTCGTCCCACCATCAAGACGAAAGTAGATACACATTTTATTTTACAGACATTTCTCACTTCAGTACCTTGCATCAAGCGGAGTTTAATTCAATTTTCTACGCTGTTTTAAGTGACAGTTACCATTTTACAATCGTAACTTTAAATACCTAACTAGCTAATATGTTCTTGATTGTAATGTATATGATGTGGATGTACGTAATAATAAATTAAAATAAAATAAAATACCTAGTTTAGGCCTTTAATCGTAAATCGTTCTGCGTTCTCCAGTAAGATCGCATTTGAAACTTCAGAATTCCTAAAGAAACGAAATCTCAAATGTGATCTTGAGAACATAGTCGTATTTGATCGATCTACTACTACAACAGACCTAAGAGTTCGTAATAGTGTATCTAGACACAGAATAAGGATCTAGAAAATCATTTTGGTCGGTTATAATAATGGCTACGGAAACCTACACTGAGCATGGTTTGACATGCTCTTGCTCGATTTTAATGGTTCCGTAGTCAAAGTAAGAACTCTCATTGCTATATCGCATTAACATTTTGTTTATTCCTCAATCTCAGCCAGGCGTAGTTAGCGACAGTACAAAATGCATCTCTAATAAGTACATATGTATCAATCATTAATTTCAGGCCCACTTTAGAACCTTGTCACAATGATTCATTGCTGTAACACGAAAATAATAATTCTAAAATGTAATTTGCTGAGAACAGGTTCAACCCCCATTTAAACTGATTTCAGGTTCCACTTGCGCAGCTTCATGAATGGAGTCATTTTCAATAGTGATCTTCACGTCGAAGGCGAAATTCTCATGTCCATAGCAAACAGAACGCAGCCGCGCTCGTCTCATATTACGATGGATATACGTAAGAACAAATTTTATTCTTTTAGTTTAATTTCCTCGTATTTCAAGAATGAAATTAAATTGATATTGTTCTGATACTCAAAGCAAGCGTCTAATTTGAAAAACAGATTCGTCCAACTTTTTACAGCGTATTTTTATTCTGTAAGTCATCGTTTTTCAGCCTCATTTACGTATAGCGTTCATAATTAACAGCCTGTTCAGCCCAGTGCACATAACAAGCTCTTTGATGCTAGCGACTAAGTGAGCATATTAGACTCAGACACATCTGCTGCACAAAGAGCATCAATAGCTAAGCATTAAACCGGCATGGAGTTCCAAAGTGGATTTTCAGCTAGAACCCAAGTTGTGGATATAGTTAGGTTGCACGCAGATAGCCCGGAAATTGCAATGGATGTCCAAAGTTTCAAAACCTGATGGTATAAAACTTAGTTAGGTAGTATCTGCCGACCTAGTCTTAGCCCAAAAGTTTTGGTTCAAAATGACAATATTCATCCCATTCGATTAATTTTCATTTCTACGACTGTACTGACCTACTGACAATCCGGTAAAGGAAGAATATGACCTACAACTTGGCTTCCTACGATCGAATGATTCAACTTACTGACCAAAGTAGAAACTGAAGTGCCTCGCCAATGGAATAGAAATCACCGGTAGTGAATATAACGCTTTGATTATACGGAAAAGGGCAATTTTTAATTGATTTCTAAAGTCTCCATCCACACCCAGATGGTATAAGTAAATAGGTAGGTATCTCGAATTTAAAGCAGTCTTTAGTTTGTAGATGTAAGGGCGATTTCATAACTAACTCAGGCTCATCTATTAAATTTCAGTATGACGTCGGCGAATCAAGCCAGGTGGGGACATTTTTAAAGCACGTTGATAGGCGATTCCTAATTCATATACAGTGTAAAAAAAAAATCTACCAAATTCGTACCAACTACAAAAAAGTTCGTTGATCAGTTGGTTTAACGTAACGGAACAAAGCGTCCAACTCGATCATTACCAAATCTTAACGGGTTTGAAAAACTAAGTAATTAACGAAAACAAAAACCCGTCGACGTGAAAAATAAAATAATTGAAAAGAGAAAAACAACCCCAATATTTAAAGTATAAAAAGTTTGGGTAACGCAGGTAGACAGAAACACCTTATTTATTAACTATTTAAATATGTACTTAAGTGTTAAATGTTAAACAAAAGATAACTATTGCAGGCCGACAAGTCAATAGCCAAAATATACTTGGTAGTGGTAATAGTATTTTATGCAACTGCTATATAATGAGAGGCCTTAAAACACGAGTGTGGTTTTATGAAACGAGCGTCAGCGAGTTTCATAATAGGATCACACGAGTGTTTTAAGGCCTAATTATATACAGCTGCATAAATTACTTTATCTACACACATATCATAACTGCAAAAAACCGTAACAGCAAAAAACCAACAAACGAATGAAACTAGTCATGGCGGCCATTCGATCTATCCGCCAAGACGAACGTTTTTTTTTAAACGATAGACAAACGAATGAAGTCCCTATTGCCATGCCACTCGAGATCAAATGTGCGTTTAAATTTAAAAAAAAATACTGAGTTGACGTTTCGTATCGATAACTGTTTTAATATCTGTGGATACTAGAGACCAACTTGAATTTTGACAGCTGTTCCAAATTTAAATTCATAACGTCACGAGATATCGGTAATGTGATCACCAATAAACACAGACTACTAAGAGATACTACCCAATAAAGAACAGATTTACCTACTACCACAGACAAGAAAATTCTTATAATAACATTGGTTGTAATAATGCTGCTCATTTTCTATGGTTTTTGAACGCGTTATTGAGCACTTATGATATGTGTGTAGATAAAATATATTTTGCAATTTTTTTATAGCTTAAGGACATGACCTAATATTGCCTAAACTTAATTATACATATTGCAGGGCTTGTTTTCACTTTTCAGTCAGTTTATTTTTAGTTTATTGATTAAAAAGTTGTGTATGCGGGGCGATTTTCTTTTTAACTCCTTAACATATTATAGTAATAGCTTTAGCTGTGAATTATCATAACATAATTCAAAATATCAAAGAAATAA
Source organism: Ditula angustiorana (assembly GCA_963691745.1). Lineage (NCBI taxonomy): Eukaryota > Metazoa > Arthropoda > Insecta > Lepidoptera > Tortricidae > Ditula > Ditula angustiorana. Next base: position 9,763,325 of record OY829482.1, on the reverse strand, counting down.
GTTTGTTAACTCCCTACTCAATTATTCATGATCGAAAAATGTTCTATCAAGTTTTTTGATAAGTTACCAACAATTGAGGTCTAACTAACTGTGTGAATTTAGTTTAAAGTTATATTTGATGCAGTTTATTATTCTCTGAGTATATTAAAATTTTTAAATATAGGTATATTATGTTAAAATAGTTTGAAAATAAAACAAGTTAGAAGGCATACTTTCAGAAATCTATTTCAAAGGAGAATGGGCAAATTGTCCCAAGTGCTGTATACAGTTGTGCTATATCTTATTAGAAAGCTCTCAATAAGAGCTTAATTTTTTTATATGACAGCAAAACCGAGATGTTTGCAGGGAAAAAGCTACAGCCCATTTTATACCTCACTTTGTACTAGCAGTTGTATGAAAAGTATCTGTAAAATCATTTTCGAGATATAGCCGAAAGATTTTAACCACGCATTACTGAGGCCACTAGAAGTAAAAACCGTAATGTGAGCATAGGTCTAATTTGGTGTTTTTTTTTTTTTCATACAAAACAATGATTAATGCTGCAGACACCTGGTCTTCGAAACATAGCCTATGATGATCCTTAGACCGAGTACTACACGTCCATACTACTCACTATTGTATACAAGGGTTGGGACAGCGCCCATACAAAAATGCCCATTCACCTTTAACAAATAACGATAAGTAGGTGTACACTATCTTTGCATTGTATAAAACGAAGTTGCTCTCCGCCTTTTTCTTTATTTCATCACCTTTACTAATTATGGTACAAAGAATAAACAATGGTAAGGTAGCTTATTATTTTTATCCTACTAATATTATAAACGCGAAAGTTTGTAAGTATGGATGGATGTTTGTTACTCTTTCACGTAAAAACTACTAAATGGATTTGGATAAAACTTGGCACACACTTAGTTTATAACCTGGATTAACACATAGGATACTTTTTATCCCGTAAGAATGCATAGTTCCCACGGGATAGCGATAAGTGAGTTATACGCCGCCGTGTCGTCATGAGTAGCAAAGCAACTAATTCTCATTAATTTGTCCAGGAAATATTGCAGATTCCATGTTCGGTGCACGTTTGCTTGGAATAAATAGGAGCAAAGGAATAAATAGGGTTAAGTGTAAACGACTCACTAATATGTAACGACGTCTTTACTTTGCGGGTGGTAGGACCTTGTGCAAGGTCCGTCCGGATCGCTACCACCATCTTGCTCGCTAATCCTGCCGCTAAGCAGCTGTGCTTGCACTGTTGTGCTCCGGCGTGGAGAGCAAGACAGCCGGTGTAATTACTGGCACAAGAGGTATTCCATCTTAGCCCTCTGGGTTGGCATCGCATCTGCACTCTCTTTGTTGTTGCAGGTGTCTATAGGCGGTGGTGATCACTTACCATCAGGTGACCCACTTGCTTGTTTGCCTTCCTATGTTGTATAAAAAAAAACTTATTACGCCGGTACAATAGTAATTGGTACTTATAGGTATATTTTTGAATAAGTCCAAAATATTTTTAATATTTGTAATAAATATAGCACAAAATAGATGTAACTTAAGTTAGTGAACCATAAATTTTAATAAGCGATGAAAAAACTAGTAAAAAGCTTCAGAGATGAAAAATATTGTTGAAAATAATTTATAAACGAGAGGCTTTGAGACGTTAAACGTACACTCAGACTCAGAAGGAGCTAAATACCTACTGAAGAACCTTGTAGTAACATATGAAACGAGAGTTGCTCTAATTTGTCACATTAGTGTCAACGACAAGGTACTAAAATGTTCAGTTAATTCTGAGGCTGACCGTAGCTACCCGTATGTTTACACTTGACTGAGCAGACATAATAATCACTTGCTTTTTAATATAATTTAATATCACACTTCCCTTAGCACATCTAATGTCGGGTAAAAAGGTGCTCTGTATCTAAATGTATAGTACAGTCAGCAGGTAAAAAAGCAACATTTGAAGTCAAAAGGATCTGTGATCTGACAAGTTCTTACTCTTTTTTTTAAAAGAGACGGAAACGAACATGCGGGTCACCTGATGAACCAGTAATCCCAAAAGAATCCCCCCCCCCCCCCCGTCGGCTTACGGATCTCTCAGTCTCCGTACGAAATGCAGTAGCAAGCTTACGCCGGTATTTAGCGAGTGGTCGAGCCGGCCGATTTGAACTGCAGTTTTGGCTACAGTGTGGCACTACCACTACGACAATAGAGCTATGTGCAGAAGAATCATTCTCTAAGTGCAGCAGCGATGAGCTCAACGCTGTGGCAGCGCCCTGTCTTGCTCTAGCACGCTAACTCGAGTGGGCGAGACAGGGCGATGCCCTTAGCCCTATGTTGATTGATACACTTAGAAAATAACAGTGCAGCGGAGCGATTCTCGGATCGTAAAACAACTGTCAAATAATTTGAAATCTTTTTATACTTATTTATACTACAAAGGAAGGAAAACAGGCAAGTGGGTCCCCTGATGGTAAGTGATCACCACTACCCATACACACCCGCAACGCCGAGGAGATTGCAGATGCGTTGCCAACCCAGAGGGCTAAGATGGAATACCTCTTTTGCCAGTAGTTGCACTGGCTCAAATCTGTAATTTTTTGACATATGTCGCACGTGAGATGCATCTCGCATGAACTAAGAATTGGGGTCCAGACCTTTTTGGCCAGACCGACTGTGTAGATATATGCTGTTAACTGTACGTACAGAGTGGGTGTTTATATTGATAGGGACCCGGGCGGGCTTGTCAAAAGACTTATCCCCGGAAATACAGCTCCCTAGTGGGCAACGGGTGCCGTGTAACCCGTGTTGCGTAAACCGTAACGCTTGCTTTTACGCTTTCTGAGCTCGTCAGCTTTAACGTGGTATTAATATCAAGGGGAAGTTTTATTGTAAAGAACCAACCTGCAAGACAGTAACTTAAATAAAATTAGTACCTATTACATTAATAAAAACGGATCACTCACGTATTTTTAAGTCGAGAATTGCCCGACAAGCTTCGGACCAATACGTGGTCCTTAACCATGAGCCCCCGCGGCGATGGCGCGACGACTGCGTAACGAAGCCCTGTGGCCCTAACATGACTGGCCAAGTTAAGTTTATCTATATCTACGTCCCTTTCTTATGACGTTACTTAGACAGAGACACAGGGAGGGGTTAAACTAAACCTGGGCTGTCATGTTAGGGCCGCTGACAGCTCAGCTGCACCGTACCTATTGCATACCTACTATTATTTTGAAGGGCGTCGATGACCTAGTTTTTGGGTGGATCTCGAGTCCACGATGCTAGGGTACCGAGTTCGATCCCCAGCGATCGCCTCGTACTGTCAACCAATTTGATTCATAGACCACTGTATAACCTTTTCACAATAAATGTCATACATAGTGACTTCTGAGTAAATGTATAATCAGCGATGACACATTGCGACAACGTTTTACAATGGCCTATGCATCAAATTGGTTTAGGTTTATATCCCATTCGTTTAGACGTCATTTAAGTTTCAATTGTAAAGGTTGCACAAACTTCGATGTGTCACCAGCTGTGAGCTTTTAGATGAATGAAAATCGTAGCGAGGAAAACCTGCATATATTTAGCTACAAAGCAATTCAATATATCGGAGTGTGTCCAAAAAGACCCCTTGTATGACAAGATTGGAGAGCAACCAGCTTTGTCAGATTATTTCCGCAAAGCGGCATTTTAAAACCTTTAGAGTAAAAATAATCAGTAGTTTAAGTTTCAATACTCATCTTTTTATTTGAGTTACAAATTATATTCATTACAACAGTAATCCCAGAAAAGTGAGAGTGAGCCTGTCCCACGCGGGACAATAAATTTTGGGATAAATTCGGGACTCCGGCAAAGTTGGTCGCTACTTAGTATCAAACTTATAAGTAGAAGCATAAGGCTCTAAATACATATAATATACCAGAATCTAGCAGAAAAATAAAGATTCTAAGTATTTTATATTCGTACTAACACCTTTTTAGGTAGTTATATATAGTCTCGACGCGATACTTTCTCAGCCCAGTCACGTTCCGAATTCTCCGCTCCTTAGATTAAAACCGACCCCTTTTATTAAACGGAATATTGAACGGATACGTAATCTACGTTGTAAAAATAAATCTGATTTTAGGGATAATTTCCTTACGACCTTGGTAAGGAGTTCGGCATCTACTCGTACATTCGGTCAAATGAAGACTCACGAAAAAAGCATACTACCACCAAATGATTTACCTACATACCGGAATTACCTAATATCTGCTTAAAACGCATTAGCTGCCAGCATGAAACTTTCGCCAGCACGGCATATCTCGCGTCAGTAGAGATGAAGTCACAGTGGGAATATTTCAAAAAGAAAAATCAGATCCCTATCAAATCTGTAATTTTTGACGTAGGTATCTCAAGTGTGAGAATAATATTGATAAATTCTGCGAAAGTTCTCTATTGTGCAAAAGTTTAAGTTAATTTCATTCAGTAACCAGTAGGTAAAGGCAGTAAAATAAACCTTTATGATTTCAGAGGAGGTAGAGAGTAACATCACTTATTCGTGGTCGGGAACAAACTTCAACAATGATAACTACATCCTGATTGGTCCCGAGAGGATAGCTGTGAGGAATCGACGCACACCGACTTATTTTCTGCAACCAGGTAACATATCATGTTAAATTAGTAATTTATTAGTGTAAGAGCCATACTATAGCCGTTGGCCCTGACTTGACCGGCTCAGGAGTGCGATGTTTTAATCTCCTCGGGTGACTAATGCTCACCAAAATGGCCGTTTTTTAAAGAGATTCGGCCATTTTTGTTGTCTTCAGTCACCAGGCGATTCAAAAATTGCACCTCCTGTTTAATTTATCCCTGCGAGGGTCTGATTTAGAGTTCTGACAATCCTAGGCTAATTAGAACCATATATATATATATACACATGATTTGATTATGTATATCTATCCGTAGTCTAGTTACCTAGTGAGTGTAGAAGCTTGACTACTTATTGTTAATATTAAATTAATACGTTTTACTTAGTCCCAGTTTTATTTTTGTTTGACTTTAACTAAGTATAATTACAACCAACTGGTCCCCAATTCTTGGTTCATGCGAGATGCATCTCACGTACGAGATACGTCAAACAGTTGATTTCGTGCGTGATGAATCTCGCATAAACCTAGAATCGCCCCGCTGATCATATTATTATTATAGGTTGTACCTACTCTCATAGGTATTTTTCATTTATCATTTTCTCTCCAAAATTAGTAAGTAGGTATGTTAACTTATTTCTACCTACTATTTATGCCTAAATAATTAAATTCAGTTCATCAAAAATCTCTACATACGAAACAATTGCTATTTTGAAGTCAATTTTTCAACAATTGTAAGTATAATTATCCTTTATGTGAAATTCCCCCATTTTTTGGCGCTGAAAGTATTAAATTTTTAGATAGGTAGATATCTTGTGTAAACCCAAATGACAAATGACTGCTTGGTTTCTACGTCTTGGAAAGGTCTTCATTATGACCTCATTAGCTAAATGGTTATTTATTTACGTGCGTCCTAGATTGTCCCCAACAGCATAATAATTAATGATAATGCATCTACTCGTAGTTAATGCGCAAGCTACTCGTAGTTCAACAGTTAACGGTTGAATAACTTTATACCTAGACTCATTTTTGATAAAAAGTCATTGTAATCGTCAGTGGCGGATTTACACATTTGCCGCCAGTAGGCTATTCAATTTTCGCCACCGGCCGGCGACAGGGCAGGCCAAGGCGGAGATGGCGGCATGATCTGGATGCATTTTCAAATGACTGGCCAGAGATTGCCAAAGACAAAGGGAACTGGAAATCAAAGCGACAGGCCTGTGCTCAGCAATTGGGCACACTTGCAGGCTAACATTCCATTATTATTCCTAAAGTCGTTTTCTACGTGTAAATAAGTTTTTTCTTGTTCCTGTAAGAAAAAAAATACCAAATTTGCCGCCCCCCCAAAATCTGCCGCCCTAGGCTCCAGCCTACTCAGCCTACTGGTAAATCCAACACTGGTAAACGTCATTCAAATCAGCATTTAAAAGCAAGCGTTCTGTAGAAATACCTAATTAACACTTTGTGAGGTGTTAAGGGCGTGTTCGCATATTTGGCACTTGCACCCTTTGAAATAAGTATACTCGTATTAGATTAATGCGTAAGTACCTACACATTTCCCATCCGGTGACCCGCAAGCTCCTCCCATTTCAATAAAAAAATACCTTTACGAAGGCATGTTACTTAAAACCTAATGAAAACTTAATGTTACAGACAACACTGCAGACACCAGAATAATTGATGGCGCACTGCAGCGGCAACCTTCTATCCTTGATCACTTCTCCAACGAAATTGTAACAGCACTTATGCATTCAGTTGTGGAAAATTTCAGACTGTTCGCCAGAAAGGTTCCAGTAAAATATTACTATGATTACAGTTCATTCGTATTGTAAAGTTTCCATTCTCTAATAAGCACCGCCTTTAAACTTGAACTTTTGAATATACTTAGCCCGTAATGTACTTTATCTACACACATATCATAAAGGCTAAATAACGCGTTCAAAACCCCTAGGAAATGACCAGCATTATTACAACCAATGTTATTATAAGAATTTTCTTGTCTGTGGTAGTAGGTAATCTGTTCTTTATTGGGTAGTATCTCTTAGTAGTCTGTGTTTATTGGTGATCACATTACCGATATCTCGTGACGTTATGAGTTTAAATTTGGAACAGCTGTCAAAATTCAAGTTGGTCTCTATTCTAGTATCCATAGCTATTAAAACAGTTATCGATACGAAACGTCAACTCAGTGTGATTTTTTAATTTAAACGCACGACATTTGATCTCGAGTGACATGACAATAGGGACTTCATTCTTTTGTCTATGATTTAAAACAACGTTCGTCTTGACGGATAGATCGAATTGCCGCCATACTTGTTTGACCCTCGTTTGTTGGTTTTTTGCTGTTACGGTTTTTTGCAGTTATGATATGTGTGTAGATAAAGTAATGTATGCAACTGTATATAATTAGGCCTTAAAACACTCGTGTGATCCTATTATGAAAATCGCTAACGCTCGTTTCATAAAACCACACTCGTGTTTTAAGCCCTCTCATTATATAGCAGTTGCATAAAATACTATTGTCTGTCAACTCAGTAAAAAGCATTTTTTTTATTATTCCTGTTATAATTCGTAAGTATCCACCTACCTATTAACGGGGTTACTAGGTATTATTATTGGTTGGATATTCCTGAATTAATTGACACATTTACACTAAGCATTTATTGTAATAGACATTTACCGCCGTACTCGAGACATTAGGGCCAAGCCGCACCGGTTGCCTAACAGACACCCAGGGACTGATTTACCCACAGGCTCATTATGCTCGAGCCTACGGCGCAAGGTCTGAAGATCCGCTGGGCCTTTGCAATATACAGGGTTGGAAGGGCACAGGCGGGATAGGCCGTGGGAAAGGGGGTATGTTCATTATCAGTCTAGGACTGTTAGAACTGATCAGGCCCTGACAACACGGCTCCAACTAGCTTCGTGGAGCTAGTTGGAGTATCGCACACGCGGCGTGTACGCCTCGTGTAGTTAGTCCTTAATTAATGGGCACCTGAATTTGTACCCATGGCCACGAATTTTTTTTTATGACGCCTCGTACGTACCGCGACGAGTAACTTGTATATTCTTTGTCGAGACGTTTCTTCATGAATTGAAGAAAAAAAACTAGGTGTCAGTCTCCCGGGTATTGCGGTTAAAGCCAGAAGTGGGGAAATTTAAATTGAATCAGGAATACTTAGGTAATAATGATAAAAACATCAATAATATATGAATATCTTATTTTATTTCAATTGGTCCCAAATTCTATATGGAAATCAGCATACCTTTTCTGGAATTATGCAGCAAACTTAAAGTACCTACCCTACTCTTAACTTCGTCTATCTAGCTGGATTTAAGTCACCCAACAGTTTTAATATACTATCTTTTATTCATGCACTTACTTAATTCTTTTATATACCTACCTATATTAAGCTACAGGCAAGTGTAAAGATTTGGATACATCTAACATTTCTAAAGATGTGACCTATAAGTACAGCATATACCAGTATTGCTACAGAGTCAGCCTCAGAAGTAGCAAAACACTTTAAGAACCTTGTCGTAGTAACATATGAAACGAGAGTTGCTTGAATTTCATACGGTATTTCACATTACTGACAGGGACAAGGTACTAAAATGTTTAACTTCTTTTTAGTACACATGATACTTAAATCCAAAGTTTTGGTTGTCATGACGCCCTGTTTACGCCTACCTGTGTATTATGTTCAAAGTTGTACCAAACGCTCTTATAAGCACAGGCACAACAAGATCGCCGCTACATATTTTTGAGTCGTTTGAATCTATTACATAATATTATTAATAATATACAATCAAAGACTGTAAATCTGCAAACAAGCATACTTATCTATATACCTATCTAGTTATTCTATTGCTGTTGCTGGCAAGATTCAAAATAAAAAGTTTATTTAGGTATCTAATTAGGTACTTACTTAATGTGAAATAAAATAATAATGTTGCTATAATTAGGAAATGAATTAGCTTAGCTTTGGTCATTAGGAAATATGTAAATATAAGATTCAGTTCAGTTTAGTTTAGACTATGATTAATGATAGCAAATTTTCGGAGTAGGTAGTAAATATTTAGGAAGTTAAGTTGTATGTAAGTTTAGAAATAAGTAGAACAAAAACTGCACATTATCAGTAAGATTAGATTCCATTTTATATGAATTCGAATAACTTAACAAGAATTCACTTAGAACAACTTAGACTTAAAAGTTGAACATATTTATTACTAACAATTAGGTATGCCAGAACAAGGCCATCAGTAGTTACTTAATTAAATATAATTTTATTTCATAAAACAACTTGTTTTATTTCATTATCTGACATCTGTACCTATTAAGAAATAATATAATGCCCTGTTCCACAAGATCATTAATAAAAAATGTTTGAAATAATTCATTATGCATCAGTGTCACTGATCAGAATCACTGGTCCATTACCGGCCCATGTATGAAACGCAAAGCAAGCTTATACTTCATGCTGGTATTCTACGAGTAAACCTGGTCAAGACAACTCTTTCATACTGAAAATGGCTACAGAGTAAGTCTACCTAGTAGCTGAGCCAGATGGAGGCCTCAGGGAATCAACCCTCAAAAGCATGCAGCTCAACCCCTGACAAGTCTTTGGCCTAATGTCAACTCAGTTACACCCCTTCCTAAACAAAAAGATCCACCACTGGCTCTGCCACTATTAGAAGATTGGTGAAACACGGGACACAAATAAATTAGTTTTTGTGTCATTTTTAAAACAAGGTTTTTGTTGTTATTACTTTATTATTGCATTGTCATCAGACTTACATTCAAACAATTAGGAAACAATATGACCATTGGAAGTTAATAAAACTAGTCTTGGAAGGCAAGGCAAGTTGAAAAATACATAACATTATGACGTAATAATAAAATTATATCTGCCAAGTATCTCTGGGATCAACAGAAGTATTTCATTGTCTGCAGAGTCCTGGATAATGGATTGTGTATGACAACAGTTAATTGTGAGAAATGTGACATGAAATAAAATTAGATATTAATGTTTTTTACATGACTCACTAAGGGAGAATATTGTTGCTAAGTGGTGTATTATTGGATACTGGATTTATTAAAAAAAAAAACAATTTAATAATACAATAACATTTATTCAAAAAATATCCCCCATAGACTCCTCAACAAATTTTTTGTAAATGGCCATAAATTTTGCAACAAATGCCTCTAGGTGGAAAATTGGCTTGTTCCCTAGTCTCATTCTGTGCTCAAACTTGGCAGCATGACTCGCTACTTGACATTTCATTGCCATGTCACAATTACGGACAAGTTCTCGCAGCAAACCCGCAAATATCATATCAGGTGGAACACCATGAATTAATAACTCGTACAACTTTTGTCTAACTTCACCAAGTTTTTTAGGAGATTGCTCAGAAAGAATCATAGAAGCAGTGTCTCTTATGAACACCTGCCAATCAGGTTCTGGAACCTTTTGATCGGAGGTGAATGGATACTGTTGCACTTTGCATGCCTCACACATTAGCAAAGCCCTTCTTATATTGCGATCAGCTGCCTTTGCGATTCGTAGGCCAAGCTCAGCAGGCAGACTAAGTCCTTCTTTCTTACAAACTGCATGTAAAACTGTTGCTATTTCCTTTTCTGTAGGTGCCGGCACACGAATAGTCAAGCACCGTGATCTTATAGCTGGAATAACTCGTGATATAGAGTTTGCTATCAAAATAAGGCGACATGTAGACACATACTTTTCCATAGTGCGACGTAAAGCATGCTGAGCATCTTTAGTAAGGTCATCAACCTCATTTAGAATAACGACTTTAAACTCTCTTTGCCCAGATGAGTCTATCTGATGAGTCTGGGCAACATTCTTAACCAAGTCCATAATGACTACTCTATCGTGTATTCCAACGTCTGTAGGATTCACTTCGATGTGGTAATTACTACTCACGGTCATAATTTCGAGTTTCTTGTTAGATGGCGTCGTGAAATTCATCGTTTCTTGTCTCAAGCGCTCCACGCCGGAGCCGTATAATTCACGCAACAAGCACATAATGCGGGTCTTTTTACCAGCCCCCGAAGGCCCGTAAACAAGGAGATGTGGGAAGTCACTCTGTTGAACCAAATTTTTCAGCCGGACCGCTTGATCTTTATGAAAATCTAATTTCGTGAGATCTCTCGGCCGGTGCTTGTCTACCCAAAGACTCATCGTTTAGTCTAGTTGCTTGATGTGATATCTTTTTTCTGGACTATGAGTATTTCTTAGTAAGTATTTAACTTGTAATGGAACTGTTTGTCAATTTATTCAATTTTATTTTGCTTGTTGAATCTTTTAATGTTTGACAATTTTGACATGCCTGCTGACATTTATTTTGGCGCGAGACCCATTCCCATTTTCGAAGTGGCAAAGATTTGAGACCATACAGCCATGTCTTATGTGCTTTTTTTGGCCGAATAAACACGGAATAAACCGTACGCGTTCCGTAAACGACGATGTGAGATTTATTTTTAACTAGCTGACCCGGCGAACTTCGTACCGCCTAATTATTGGAGGCATATTTGCTCACCGTTTAGACCTACCCTGGACTACGACAAACATTTTAAAACCAAAATCAGCTCAATCGGCCCAGCCGTTCTCGAGTTTTAATCAGACTAACGAACAACAATTCATTTTTTTTATTTTTTTTATTTATATAGATAGAAGATAGATTTATTGCTGTTTTACGGCCCTGAATAATGTTTTTAATTGAGCCAGTACGGAAACCAACTATTATATAAACAATAACATCAATGATGACTTCCTATGTTATTTCGAAATTTAATAAATGATTATGATCATTAACCCATCGAACAAAGTTATACCCAGTGGACAGAAAATGTAACTTGTTGCTTGGAACGCATGCATTAAATTTGCCAAATCGAAACGTGTGGAAGCCGTTTCTGACCAAACTTTTTTTTTTTTTTTATTTATTCTTGGCCATGGGTTTCTGACCAAACTGCGGGCGAATGTTGCCAGATGCACAGTAATTACCGCACAACTACGGTTATTTGACGTAGTCTACGGAAATAAAATTTGTACATTTCCATCATCGAAATGAGAAAACTATAGAAATGTGTACAACGCAGTGGCAGAGTAGCCGACCATAGTCTATTTAGTAGACTATGTTGAATAGCCTGAATAAAACTGTATTTGCCAATTGTCAAGTAAACAGCTCTGCGTTTTGTACGTTTTACATTGGCATCATATTTTTAGTTCTCCTATCTGACGCCTGTGTCGCTGCTAGTTAGAACACTTCGAAGCAATTTATTCACTTACGATAAGATTCAAAGTTGAACCAATGGCTAATTATTGAAAGCCCCTCTTCACCTGCTTCACCCCATCGTAAAGTGGTGACGCTAGGCTTGCAACAATCCGAACAAGTAAGCAGATCTATTGTCTTCTTATATAGATGATTTCCATACAAGCACGGCACGTTTAGAATCAGGGCTTTCATACAACCACAGTATTTTTGGAAGTTTTTGGTAATCTTGTATGGATACATAGTATAAAAACCTGCTTGTATATCGTCCCCTTACTGCTAAAACCGACTAACTGCATCAATGATAGTTTCGAGAAAAACGCATTTAAAGGTTTGAGTGGTACTTTCTCTAACAAAATCTAACATTAATTGAAGTGTTTTTGTGTTTTTATTTAGATGGTTTTTTTGTAAGTAAAACAGTATGAGGAAATTTAGCCTATACCCAATATAAGTAGGTAAAATCACGCTTTTATTAAAAAAAGTGGCGCAGATAGTCGGTTTTGCTAGTAGGGTATGTGTAACATTTCGAAATTAAGCGCCATTAAAGTATTAAAATGTAACTAGTATGTTTTGTCACTTAGCTAATTTTACAAACTGTACAGGTCCAATGGGGCGAAGCGAGATTCTTTGTAACGATTGCAGTTATATTGCTTCTATTCTATTTATAAACAAATTATCATGGAGTTATATTTACAAATCTGACGATTATTTGACTAATAAAGCAACATTGAACATCAGACAAGACAAAGATGACCATTTTAATAACTATTTAACAATAAATATTATGGAAATTAATCCAAAAAGTCCCTTGTAACCACAGGGAGGAATATAAAACCTAAAAAAACAATAACTTGTCATCGAATAATCACAACAAGGAAGTTTTTGTTCATTATCCGATGGGTAAGTAATACGGTTCAAAGAAAATAAACAACTCGCTTTATTTACAGTATTTACAATTAATTATATATTCAAGGGAATTGCATAGCGGACAGCTCTTGAGGTACGGTGACAGAGTGCTAATCATTTCTGTTTTGCCGTCCAGTAGCTGCGCGCGGTGTAGGCGTCACCAAGCAGGTGCAATACCGAGCTAGGTGGAAGTACAGTTGTGGCCGAGGCATCACATATTCCCCCTGGCCAGAACACCTGAAATCTGACCACCCTGCCGCTCCGCGTCCGCTTCTCGATCGGTACGGCCGGACTAGCAGGAACGGATACTTTGGGTGCATTTGCCTCGCGCACCATGTAGGCTGGCTTAAGTCTATCGATGGAGACAGTGTTTCTCTTGCCTTTGATGTCGACAGTGAAAAATTTCGGTTGCCTTTCCAATACCTTGTAGGGTCTTTCATAAGGCGGCTCAAGTGCGCCACGAACACTATCGACTCGCAGAAATACATGAGTGGCGGTATGCAAGTCACGAGGTATGTAGAAAGGTGAAGTCGAAGTGTGCCATGTCGTTGGTCTTGGCGTGAGTTTAGCCATATGCAATTGAAGACGTGTCGCGAATTCTGTGATACAGATATCTACAAGATTACTACAAGACGGCAGACCGTCTTGTAGTAATCTTTCGGCGACAGAAACTGACCAGGTAGACGCAGCGTCTCGCCGTAGACAAGTTCGGCCGGAGTGGCGTTTAGGTCTTCCTTCACAGAATTTCTTATACCCAGTAGGATCAGGAGAAGGGCTTCTGTCCACTGGGTAGAAGAATGGCACATAATGGCTGCCTTGCTGAGCTGTCTATAAAGTCGCTCGATAATCCTGTTGTTCGCAGCTGGCAGGTAGGCAGTGGTGCGAAGATGGCGCGCACCAATCATGCACGTGAGAACTTGGAAGAGGTGGCTCTCGAACTGACGACCGCGGTCCGTCGTCACTCGCTCCGTACAACCAAAGCGAGCAAACCAGCCAGACACTAGGGCAGCGGCACAGGATTCGGCAGTACAGTATCTGTGTGCAGTGACGGTGAGACATTATCTGTAATCAGAAGACGGGGTAAGAGGTCCTACGATGTCGAGATGAATATGAGCGAATCTCGACGAAAGAATATGAAATGAGGAAAGTGGTGAAATGGTATGACGAATGATCTTACTCTGCTGCCATTTCAGGCATTACCTGACCCACTATCTAGAGTCTTTGCGAATCCCTGGCCGCACAAATCGCTCCGTGACCAGTCGCACAGTTGTTGAACTTCCAGGATGATGAAGACAATGTAGCATGTCGAAAAATTGCTTGCGGAAAGTGGCGTGACATAAGGACGTGATATATGCGTAGAAGTGTCGCAGAACACAGGTTAGCCACTGTCGAATGTAGGCATCTTCTTTAGCTTCAGTGTGGAGTCATGAAGGAGCAGGTCTGGCAGTTCTGGATCAATATCCTGAGATCGTGTAAGCGCCTGGTAATCGATGCATGCAGCTACTTTTTCGACACGAGATAAAGCGCCAGCAACGACATTGTCTCTCCCGGGTAAGTACTTCAGTTCAGTAGTGAATTGTGAGATGAAATCAAGGTACCTGAATTGCCTTGGTGAACATTTTTCTCTGTTTGTGGAAAAAGCGAAAGTGAGAGGCTTGTGATCTGTAAACACAATGAAAGATTTGGCTTCTACCATGTGACAGAAGTTCAATGGGGCTTGTATTTGAGCAGCATTGGGAACAAAGCGTCGATAAAAGTTGATTATTCCTAGAAAACGTCTTAGTTCCTTAACGATTTTTGGTGCTGGATAGTCCTGGATAGCGTTGACTTTCGTCTCCAATGGCTTGGTACCAAGCCATTCGCAGTCGCAGTCGCAGTAACACGTTATCCGAGGAAAATTCAGATTTACCAAATGTGCATTTTGAAGTGTTGACCACCACTCCGTAACGTTTCAGTCGCTCGAAGAGTTGACGGAGGTACTTTTGTGATCTTCTAAAGATGGTGAGTAGATCAAAATGTCATCGATGTAGCCATAACAGAAGTCAAGACCTGATAAGACTTCGTCAATGAACCTCATGTGCAGTCTCGATCAAGGTTGAAATGCGACTAAGTGCGGGGAGGGGCTGCTTACGCACTCTTAAGCGGTTTTGCCTGTACCACAACTCTGTCGCCGATAGGAGAAACGTTACATTCAAAACCAACTATTCTACGTTTAGTTTGATTTTGCAGTTGAATATTTTTATCTATGCAATAATTTAGTACAGGAAAAAAATACTAAGGGTAGGTTTGATTGTTTTTTCAGACGTCCAAAATACCATATTTGTTTTATAGTTTACAAGAAAAAACGACTATATATGTTTTAGTCGCTTTATGCAGTAATAAAATTGCTGTTTTATTCAATAACATGCACTTAGTAGCTTTTGCTAGTTATCTATTTCTGAAAATCACTAATAACCTACCTTAAGCTGGAGGCTAAATCAAGAACGAAGGTTCGTATCCAAAACGGGGTTTTGCCACCAGATAGAGCTTGGAAAGCGTATTCTAACGGTACTGCTAACTCATTTTTGCCAAAAAGGGAGGTTAGTCGGTTTTAGCAGTAAGGGGGCGATATCATATATTGACGATTTATGGCTTAGTAAGGGAATGGTTTGTGGCTTTGGTCGGTACATTATCTTGAGGCTCACGCCACGTATTTGAGGGAACATTACACACACAGATCAGCCCCTCTAGCACACTAGCGTTTATCGCTGACATAAAGCATTCGTCCCTTTCGCACACGCATACTGGTTAGAACGGGATAAATGCTGTATATCATCGATAAAAGCTAGCGTGCTAGGCCATCTGATTTCGTAACAAAAAATATCGTGTAACTGAAAATAATATTTTGGAATTCCGATGAATTATCGTGCGAAACGTATTGATTATTTTTTACGCAAGAAACTGTAAATTATTGTATATCTAGAACAATTATTGCATATCTGGCAACGCCGTGACAGTCGGACGCTATCGGTCAGAATATTCATAGGCATGGGTCCAATTCTGGCGTCGTAGGGATAAAGTCAAATTAGAGATTTTGCGAAAAAACATGGCGAATGACGAGTGAAAATTATTTTTGGTATTATCGCTATCTCACGATCGGAAAATGTCTGTTGCCACCGTTCGACATGCAACGAGTGGCCTAGAGCAGGAGAATTGGTCAACGAGTGGTCGAGATCAAAACTGAGAGTGATTGACATGACAGTTTGACAGATAAAAGTTTAGTTGCAGCGGGACGTAAGTATGCTTTAGCAATACCAGGCGCGGTTTACGTAGCACTTTTCTCAAAGAGTAATACTTTCCAATAGTACGCGATTGGTTTTATTTAATTCGAAATGGGTACTAAGTTTTCGTTAAAATAAAATTAACGTTTAGATGTACTCTTTTTTTAAACTTGATACAACAATAGTATTTTATGCAACTGCTATATAATGAGAGGCCTTAAAACACGAGTGTGGTTTTATGAAACGAGCGTCAGCGAGTTTCATAATAGGATCACACGAGTGTTTTAAGGCTTAATTATATACAGTTGCATGCATTACTTTATCTACACACAAATCGTAACTGCAAAAAACCGTAACAGCAAAAAACCAACAAACGACTGACCACTAGTAATGGCGGCCATTCGATCTATCCGCCAAGACGAACGTTTTTTTAAAACCATAGACAAACGAATGAAGTCCCTATTGTCATGTCACTCGAGATCAAATTAAAAAACATACTGAGTTGACGTATCGTATCGATAACTGTTTTAATATCTGTGGATACTAGAATAGAGACCAACTTGAATTATGACAGCTGTTCCAAATTTAAATTCATAACGTCACGAGATATCGGTTATGTGATCACCAATAAACACAGACTACTAAGAGATACTGAAGAAAGTACTACTACTAGAAGAAGAGATAAAGAACTGATTTACCTACTATGACAGACAAAAAAATTCTCTTAATCACATTGGTTGTAATAATTCTGGTCATTTTCTATGGTTTTTGAACGCGTTATTGAGCACTTATGATATGTGTGTAGATAAAACAATATTATTTTTCAAAAGTAAACGTTAACTATGTCTATCAAGTCAGTGTTAATTTTATTCATCATCATCATCATCTCAGCCACAAGATGTCCACTGTTGGACATAGGCCTCCTCCATGGATTTCCAAAGTTAATTTTATTAAATATAAGCAAATTTTTATGTGAAATACGTAATAATGCCAATTTATAACTAAAATTCGAAAATACTATTTTATCGATTGTAACCTACTCGTAATCGATAAAACGGAACGTTTCATTCCATAGACAGTCGAATTATCCTTCGATATTAATCTCATCTGACACCGAGAATACGATTTTAAGCGACGATATCCATTTTGATGATATTTTTTCGTGATAGATGATTTCGGGTTAGACATAATCTCGAACGAAACGAAAATTGGCCCCTCCCTGGGCGTCCTACGGCTATGCCACATGGAGAATACTGCCACATTAATAAAAGAAGACTTCAGTTTGATTTTCAAAACAATTTAAATTGCATTCAAAGAATTTTGAATAATCGCCGGTGTAAACCGGGAATTGAGACCGCCAAATGGTAAAAAATTATAATTTTACCATTTGACGGGTCATAATATGAAAATGAAGTCTTCTTTCAGTAAATTTTTCTGTCTACAATATTTAAGATACTTTCCCTTCATGTGGCATAGCCGTGAAACCCCTGTGGGACAATTCTCGCATCAGTAGAGATAAGGTCACAATCGAGATAAGCCAAAAAGAGCTGTCAAATCCCTTCAAAATCTGTCATATTTTGACACATCTCGAACGTCAGATGAATCTCGATGAGCGCCAGAATTGGGGGCTGTATATTTACATAATTATTATAATTTACAGAGTAGATAGATTTGTCAAGAAATACTGGTCACACTGAGTAAGAATACGTCAAAATCAAATCAAATCGTCCAAATAAAATCGAAAATGGAGCATGGTGATATTGTGTTTCGTAATAAACACGTTATGTTTACACTAATTGCAATCGGCATTGAGCAGCTTAACGAACTGTATCACATTGGCGCAAAAACAGACTCATTTGTTGTAGTTGTCACGTAGAAAAGAAAGTTAAATTCCTGTGGTTTTGAAGTTTTATTTTCACGATGGACCCTGTTGATCCAAAGCCCGATTTTTCGGGTATTGTTGACTCCGTGATGCATTTGTTTGGTGAAGTTATGAGCCGAGAAGCTGTCTGCGCTATAGTCGAACATTATGGTGGAGACTGTGAGTATTTGTTTATTTGTTTGTTACCTATCAGTCATTACTCTCAGGTAAACGTATATATATTTGGACATGCGCATAAACAAAACGCGCAATAACTTTCGTGACGCGTAATTTGTGCTATCATTATTTTTCCTCGCCTTCTGGTACCATGTAGTTCTCCAATTGGTGAGTAATAATATGTTATTTTTAGAAGTCAGGTTTCTTAAAAAGTCCCTATGTTACATGTTACTTATCTTGAAAAGTCGCCAACAGATATATCGAAGTGGTCAGGGTATCCAAAAATAATATGGGAATAAAATTCCATTGTCAAATGTATAAAAGGTAAGAAAGAGGTTCAGATATTTTTGAATACTTTTACTGGTTGATAATATCTAAGGCAAGGGCCTAGGGTAAATGTGAATAAAGGTAAGGACCCTTACTCACATTTACCTTTGTTCCCATTTGTTACATAATCTAAATGAAATGGTTGATTTTCTTGTACAGTCAACCATAAAATCTGGGCCACTGTAGAACTTTTTAAGGGAAAACCGCACCTTTAGAATTAAAGCAACTCAATTCTTAATATGACATTTCCCAAAATTAAGCCCCATGTCTTTTAATTAATGTTATATTTTGGGACATGTATTAT
Source organism: Ditula angustiorana (assembly GCA_963691745.1). Classification (NCBI taxonomy): domain Eukaryota; kingdom Metazoa; phylum Arthropoda; class Insecta; order Lepidoptera; family Tortricidae; genus Ditula; species Ditula angustiorana. The sequence goes on along the minus strand of OY829482.1, from coordinate 9,744,569 downwards.
TCAGAAATGGGTTGCTTTAATTCTATAGGTGCGAAATGTCATATTGACTTCTCATAGTAAACGTCTTTAGAGCACTAACCCACCGTGACAAGGTACTACAGCAACTCAGAATTCAAAATGGTTGACTGTACAGACAAGTCAATTCTGACAGCTATGCATACCAAGCAGTTTATTTAGCAGGTACCTGAATAAAATGTGTTCTAGTTAAATGCATTATGCTCAGTTGTTTCTTACATGATGAATATGACAGATGTCAAACTGACGTAACAAGAGGTGTCCCTACTGTTATGCAAGCTCTTAAAACGTTTCGCATGTAGTGTAACTATGTATACCTGGTGCTAAAATCATTGATAGCATCAAATTGTTGGAAAATGTAACACTATTAAAGCCTATAATTTCAAAACGTAATTTACTAGCAGACACGCGTGACTTCTTTTCGCGTGGAATTAGTTGCCTATGTCCGTCAGGACTAGTGTAGCTTTCTATTAGTTAAAGAATTTTTCGAATCGGTTTAGTAGTTCCAGAGATTACCCCCTACATACGAACAAAGTTTACCTCTTTATTAAATTAGTGTACATTTACATTTATAGATTACTGTTATAGTCACAAAACTAGTAATTGAAATGAAAACATTTCAAAGTTTAAAAACAATGGATTGACAGAATCTTTAGTTGAAACAAAACAATGAGCAAACAATGACATGTACGTGTACACGGTGGACTCATACTGACTGTTCTCTATTGTACTATTGTTATTTGTAGAAAAAAAAATGCTCAACATCTTCCTTTTTCACTTGCACAAAAAAAGAGATAAATATCAAATATTTTGTGAAACAAAGAAACAGAACTTGCACTGTTGTGTTCTGGTGTGGAGAGCAAGACAGCCGGTGTACTTACTGGTACAAGAGGTATTCCATCTTAACCCTCTAGGTTGGCAACGCATCTGCAATCTCCTTTGTGTTGCGGGTGTCTATATGGTGATTACTTACCATCAGGTGACCCATTGCTTGTTTGCCTTCCTATTTTATAAAAAAATAACAAGATTTTTGAATCCCTTGTAACATGCCAGTTTTGTCAAGAGTTGATCTTGATCTGTCAAAAATTACATGTATTTACCATATCATTATACCATCCTCAAGTGCCAGTGTCATTTTTATTATGTAAAAAAAAACTGAATATAGGGATATTAATTATTCTTTGAAGTCATTAATCGGGGTTACTTAGGTTAAGTACTGTAAATATTGACTAAATAATTAATAGATTCAGGCATTACCTTGCCAAGGTCCTTATCAATAAACTAAACCCAGTTTCCAAGTTATTGATGCTAACTGAGTTTTTAATGGTATTATCGAATGGAGCCCTTGGCGATCCGTCGGCGATTCCATGAGTTTTTTTGACATATCGAAAACGGCGATAATAATTTGCATATGCACCAATACATTCTGAATTCGTAACAATAAATAATCTATGTGTAAACGCGCCAATCTCACCTTCATTGAAATTTATCTATATATTTGTGGGAAATCCCCGCGTTTTTTTTAATCTGTTAATTTTAGTAAATTCCCGCGTTTTATAATCATTGTGCTAGTAGCTTCTTGTTAGTTGTTATGTAAGTGTTAAGTTTATGTAAAATCCTATCCCCAACTTTTTACACCTTTTGAAATCTTTACTGGATTTGTAATGGCGTGCGTTGTATTGTTGCATTCCTAGTCCTTAATTTGTACTAGCGATAAAACAAATATAACAAACTGACATTTGCTCAATCTGGCCAAAATTTACTATCTGGTTGGATACTGGATATTCCAGAACTTTGATGATCTCCTAAAATTAACTTTAGCCAGCAAATCTTTCTAATAAATAATAAATTGGCTTGTAATAAAAGTTTGACTGCTTTTATTTGAAGATTATATTAAAGTAATGATCTTTGTATATTTGGATGTTTGCTTTTGGTTGGATGGATTTAGATAAAATTGGACACAGATAGATCATGAACTAGATTGAAACATATGATAGGTACTTTTTATTCCATGTATTATACATATAAAATACTAACACGACGAACAGAACTATGGGTAAAAGCTCGTGATAAATAAATGTTTAAACTATAAACTTACCAAAAACAAACAAATAAAAAGCTGTCAGTTACTTAAAAACTTTAATTAGTGAAATAAATAACCAATTATACATAAAAAACACACGAAACAGTTTTTAAAATTCGCTCTTGTTTTCTATCAAGGCAAATATTTAGGTAAAATTACTAATATTACTATTGAAAAATAAACAAACAGTCAATCATGGTGAATAATGATAATGGTGATTAATGATATGAATATTTGTACCTGGGTTGTCAGTGTTAATAGTATATATTAGTCTGTTTATGCATGTTTATCTTTTGTATTACAATTGCACAGTTACAAATTTGTTGAATTTGGGACCAGGTCAATTGGTATTAAATAATTAATAGATTCAGGCGTTACTTTGCGGAGGTCCATATCAACAAACTGGAACAAATTACCTTGCTACTCCGCGTAACCAGTGCCGGGCTCGTGCAAAATAGCTGCGTCTGTGCGACACATATATGTTCATGCAAAAACCCACCCTCCTCCGCTTCCACACGAAACAACATATATCACACAGACTCAACTACACACCACCACCACTAAACACTAAAACTACACGATCGACGCGCGTTTCGCCTCTATACGAGGCATCATCAAGATCTAAGAAACAGTACGACCGTTCGCTACTTGAACGAATGGCGTACTGACAAACTAAAACAATTTTCTTTAATCCCGCCTACCGCCAACATTTTGGCACTGGTTTCGCGGAGTAGCAAGGTAATTTGTTCCAGTTTGTCAATTGGTATTAATTGCCCATTGTCTCAAAATATTTATTTATTCATTGCTTGTAGTTTTGTCATCCACCAGCATTGCTAACTATTAGGCTATCTGGCCGTCAAAGTCCATTAACTCTAATGGCGAACATTAGGTTTAATAATCATTAGAAATAAATATAAATATCCTGAGACAACTCACACCAATGACCTAGTCCCAAACTAGGCAAAGCTTGTACAATGGGTACTAGACAACAGATATACATACATACTTAAATACATATAACATCAAAGACTCACGTACAAACATTCATATTCATCATATAAACATTTGCTCCTCAAGGGAATTGAATCCAAAATCTCTAGCTTCATAGTCAGGCTCACTAACCACTAGGCTATCGAGTTGTAATCATTATAAGTTTAAACCATGCAAGTGATTAAGACTATTGTGTCCCCAGCGCTCTCTATCGGCGATACGTTTTCCACCCTCTAAACTTTAACCTATAGTCATAGTTTTTTTTTATGTTGTTATTATGTTTGTTGTTGTTTTGATTTTTTTACTGTTCTTTATACGTAGTTTAAAAAGTAACGCTTTTTCCATTTGTATGAAACTCCTAGATACAAATATTCTCAAAACATAAAGAATGTTAAAAAATCAAAACACGCAAATCTAGTTCCAAAGCAAAATGACAACATACCAAAAAGCCATGGCTATAGGTTAAGGGTTAGGGATGAAAAACGTTATCGCCGTTTGTATAAAGCACGCTAGGTACTCAATACTTTTAACCACTTGCGTGGTTTAAAGTTCAAATGTCCAAATCTCGTATGTATATTCAAAGTCATAAATATCCATACAGCCATATGGCCACATTTAAACACTAACCTTATTGCCAGTGTGATAGAGGTATACAGGTGTATAGCTGGATACACGTGTATAGCTGGGTACACAGTCCTCTTAACTAGGACACATAAGTTTAACACTCATGACTTTAGGATAGGTACTATGAAAGTTGGGTCAAACATTTGGAGGCCAAACGAAACTAACACTTACAGTATTAGTTCAAGGGACGCTTTCCTGGTCTAAGGTCTAAGGACTACAACGCAATTTTTTTCACAAGTGACGTTGTTTTTAGTAGACAAATATCGCTTTTCATGTAGGTTAAATAATGTTACACTCAATATGCAACATACTTCGGATATTCATATTCACTGGTATTTATAAAGTGCCTGTCTAATTTTTCAAATAATCTCTTAAAAAAAATAACCGTAATTTATAAATACTTTGTTTTTCTTTCTTTCCAGTAAATCAATCTATTGACGCAATTATGATCATGTGTGATGATCAACCCAGTGCCAGTGAAGACACTCCAAGGAGTCAAACAATCCAACCATCAAGTAATGCAAACCCATCCAATCGAAATGTGGTACAAAATGTAGGTACTCCAAATATAGCTACACACATGACTAAACCACCGGTATCATATGCAGGAGTATCCCAAAACAGAGGAGCTTTTCCTAAACAGCTCCCAAAATCAAGACAAACAAGCACGAACCATAATGCATGGGCACTTCAAACAAATCAAATTATAGGCTATCACACCCAAGGCATTAGAACTTTAATTCTTTTGAGAGGAGTGCCTGGCAGTGGCAAATCATATCTAGCAATGCAACTGCTACAAACTATGAGTCCTGGAGCCGTGTTTAAAACACACATCCTCAGCACCGATAATTTCTTTGAGACTAGAGGCAAATATAGTTATGATAGAAGTAGGTTATCTGAAGCTCATTATTGGAACCAAAGTAGAGCCACAGAGGCAATGCGTCGGGGCCTTAGTCCCATTTTCATTGATAATACCAATGTAGAGGCATGGGAAATGGAGCCTTACGTCAAAACTGGAGTGGCTCATGGTTATATCATTGAGGTACTTGAACCTAATACGCCATGGGCTAGAAAAGCCAACCAACTGGCTAGCAAAAATACTCATAATGTGCCAATAACAACAATAAGAAGAATGCTAGATAATTACCAAAACAACGTATCTGGTGTATCTTTAATGAGGATGTTTGAATTAACTTATCCTCCAGGTAAGGTGCCTCCAGTGTTACGAAATTTTCCTCCAATCTTGCCTCAGAATATGCCACAGCAAGATCTACCACCTGAACCTACTACTTCTAGCCAGGTTCTTAAAGTGTCACTGACACCACCAACTATATCAATTCAATCACCTACAGAAACAATAGTTACACAGCCAGAAACAACAAACATTGTTACTCCAGAGATACTTAGTAGTTCAGAATGTGTAGTCGTTTCTTCTCCAGGCACAGAAGCAGTAAAAAATGGTGATACTGAAAGTTCAGTAGTACCAAAATCAGATGTTAAGCAAATAACAATTGAAGAATTAAGAAAACAGATAGATGAAATCGAGAAACTTGAACAAGAATGGGAAAACGGCGAAGATTGGAATGAAGATGGGAAAGCAAATGCAAGTGGATACAGTCAGGACAGGCCACCTGATGATACTCCTCAGCCTCCAAGGACTAGTAAAGTAGAAAAGGTTGCCACGGGTAAGTTTTTACCGTCAACTGCAGATTACAATGACTGGTCTAATATTTCGATGTTTATGCCTGCATGGAATGATTACCAACATAAAGACTCACAAGCTTCACTAAATGTAAGGGTAGAAACAGCCACAAAAGGAACGAGTGTTGAATTTGGCGACATTGACACTAATAATAAAAATCTCAAAATTCTTATTGGTACTGCTAAAGATATTAACTTTTACTATATGGGATTAAATGAAGAAAAAATACCGGAAAAGAGAATGCTTGACAAAAGCAGTATGACTAACGATCACGATCACATTGCTACTGCAGGATCTAGGTGTAAAAATGAAGAGAAGCATTTTGCTGCTTTCAGAAAACTCTTCAAGAATGTGTCAAAAGTAGAATTAAGAGACATATTTGATAAATGTGTCGGAGATGTGAATTGGGCAGTAGACATTGTCCTCGACGGTATGGCGAACAGGCAATTGCAAACTGTAGACACTGATGATGTTTCAGATCCAGAGGATCTTGATGATGATCAATGCGACTGCCTTGCTGCATATAATGTAATTCCAAATATGAATACACAGCAAGTGGCTACTACATCAACTGCTAATCTACCCGAACCAGAAGCTATAGCAGGTCCTAGTACCTCTAAAATCAAAAAAGAAAAGGTGATTTTGGAATCGACAATTCAATTAAAACGTCAAATAGAAAAAAATGTTGTTATATCTGATAGCCATTACTCGGACCACTGCCTCAAAATTAGAAAGATGCGTCGTGGTGAGGTGAATGATGAAAGACGTGATTCACCTGAGGAGGAGTCTGAAGAAAGTTCAACGACTAACACACCTAACGCTGCAGGCACTCCGACAGAGACTGCAAGTGCAGAAACCGATGAAGAGACGAGCTACAGTGATGAATGCGAGAGAACGGTAAATGTTGACTTGGGACCAGTGTTCGTAAGTGAACTCGATGATATGTTTGGCCGATACGATATGCTTTACCCAGAAAATGTAGAGACGAGGGTCAACATGCCCGTTTCCCTGTTAAACGAGATAAACGCCCTTTGGATGGAATCCCTGATGTATCAACTTGATGAACAGTCGCGTCAATCTGAATTGATGGTTCGCCAAGATGAAGAATTTGCTAGGTAAGGATATGAAGGACTTTGTTATCTTTTGATTCATAATCAGACTGCACACTGCTGAAGATTATGGATCGGATTTGTAATATTCTTATAACATGATTAGATAAACAATAAGACTACAGCGAGATTTGGAGTCGACATTAAAAATTTTCAGGTTTACGAATATTACCAAACCTACGGGTCAAAGTATTCCTAAAGTACTTTGCTTTCCGCACATCTTTAAATAAAAAAAGACTTGTATTTAACATATTCTTTAATGAAATAACTATGTAAATTGAAATATTTTAAATGTCTGAATCCACTTGAGTGCTTATCTTTGAAACTTAGTGCAGACAAAAAAATGGTAGGAAAAAAGATTTTTAGTTCAAATTGCAGCTTCACTGCTACAGCCAGTGGCCTGTTTCACGAAACTACAAGTTACAATTTTACAAGTCTAAACCGGCAACATTGGTCAATAATTCCTGGGATTATTGATCAATGTTGCCGGCAAAGTAAAGTTACAACGTTATGAATTAAAAATGACTGCTGGGATTATAGAAGAGCGCAACATATTGATATTTTCTTTGGTACATTAGATACAAAACTATTATTAAAAATAAAAGGACACACTTCTGTAAACAGTAATATAAGATTTGTCTTATCTTGGATGGATGCAGTACTTAATTCTTTACAGCGAGAAAGCGTTATTGACGTCTCGCTCCAACGCATATCTGAGGTATCCTTATTTCTCTTTCGCAATTTGCAATAATAAATATTATCTACTGCATTCAATTCAAAATGTTGCAATTCAAATAAACAGACATTGTTAATTGAACCACCTAGTCGAAGCAGTAAGGTCACTTGAACGAAATATCCCTTTCTCTTCGTTCTTTCGTTTCGACAGTAAAGACCAGTTCGGCTGGGCCAAAAAAAATGATCTGTGCGAAAAGGGGGAGGTAAAATGTATGATATTATGAGTTTAACGAAAACCAAGAATAAAGGTTGGAGAGAGTTAGGTTTTAAGCAAAATATTGCATATATTTTGGATAATTAGGTGGTAGTTAAGAACTCTCATCTTGTGACTGCTAGTCTGCTTCAGAGTGGAATCGTAGGGCTTCTGTTGCCAGACCGTGATCACGGAAGTACTTCTTCAAGCTCTAGACCAGATACGCTCAGCAAAAAAAAGTAAATATGTATAAAATAGGGCGTGATGTAAGTCTAAGATATTAAAGGTTAAACAGCACAGATATATTTTAAATAATTAAACTAGTCTCACTAAGGGAAAAGGTAAGAAGCAACAAAGTACGTTATAAAAAAAAATTGTGTCACGGCACGGACACGAATCATGCTCAGCTGAACAAACAGCTGTATTTATCAACAACGAAAAGGGTAAGGGACAGTGAGTCCGGTTGCCATAGTTTTAAATCCAGTGTAGTGTGGCCATTTTCTTCTAATATAAAAATAAAGTTACTATATTCATATGACAACACAGAAAAATACAATGCCATTGTGTTGAACAGAAGGTTCTAGGATACGATCCAAACATTTCAAATAATTTCTAAGATACCAAATCTAACTACATTTCTTAAAATTTCAGGCAGTTGGCTTTAAAGGAGGAAAAGTTCGCTCAAACAGGACAAGAACCTCCAGTTCCTGATCTAAAAGAAATCATGGATTTGGAGTTAGCTCTCTCGATTTATAAGAGAGAGATCACTGCGGAATGGCGCAACAATGAGCCAAATGACTTAGCGGCGAGAATGAGCAGGGAGAAACTTTACAATTTATTCCCTGATGTGCTGCCAGATATACTTGCTGAACTGTTGATGGCGCATGATAATAACTTTCAAGCTACTGTCGAGGTGCGTATTTTAAACAACACATTCAGTTAACAATATCGTACTATAATAATAGAAGGTATTGCAGGCGGGGTCAAAGCAATAGCCAATACCATTGGCGGTGGTCATGTGTTTTATATCTTGTTTGTTCCTGCCTGCAATACCATTGTAACATTTAAGACATATTTAAAAAAGGCTTTGAACGTGTTAGTTTTTTGAGGGCTTCTTCAGTTAATTATTTTTTACGTCTCCAATACTAATCCACCTCGATGTGTCACTCTGCAGGTAAATTTTGGTAGTATTCTAGTAGTGATATATTTTTTCTGAAATTCTAGGTGCTGTTATCATCGACCGGCAATGCTCAAGTTTTGGAAGAGCAGAACGGCGTAAATAAGTTCATAGCTAAGAAAGAATTGGAACGGCAAGAGAAGATACTTGAAGAACAAAAGAAGGTTGGTTTGGTATACGTTTTATCAAGGGGATTCCTTAGAAAGCTGAAAAGTTGTTCACTGTTGCTCTTGTAAAAAGGAGAAGGCCCTGCGGTATGATTCTCTCACTTAACCATCGTATTTAGTAACGTTGCGCCAGCTCTCTGCCTCTCTCGCTCTCGCTTGCATCTCTGGACGGCTAGCACGTATGTTCATTTTGATGGATGTCGCTCAGAGCATCTTTATTCTTCTGGGCTAATTAAAAATAGACGTACTTAGCGACAAAGCGGAACGAGATGCTCGTGCTATCGTCGTCCTGTATACAGAGTCAGTGCTGTCGCTGGCGCACCATTGAGCGCAATTATATCTTGCTATTACCTTGTAAGTTATTTTTAAGGGGATTTTTGTAAATAATTTTCCGTGTGGTTGTCAACATTTGTTTTGTCTTGTCTTGTTAGCGATTCGAAGAGTAAATCTTATCGCGAAGAAGTCAGGCAGATATCCTTTCTTAGCGGTCCTCCGTTGTGACGACGCTTGGATCTAAATATTACTACTTATATTAAACTTTAAAAAAAATTTTTTTAGACGTTTGTGTTGAAGATTATTTAAATTATTAATAAAATAAGGTTTTCTCCTTTTAGTGGGATGATATTTTCAGGGATTACTCTCGATTAATGTGAGTAGTTTTAAGATACATAGGTTTGTTTTCTAGACTAGTATTAGTATCATATTAGTTATCTAGTCCATCTTCACTTGCAAAGTTATGCCTAATATGTAGTTATTACCTAATAATGACAGTCTTTATTGGGGCAATTATTATTCGATTTAGCTTAACCTAGTTTACCTCATTAGCTCTGTCTCCATTCCTTTTTCGTGACCACTTCTCTCTATCGCCAGCCACTCTTGTTCACGTGTCATCTGCTACAGCCTTTATCTCATGGACCCATCTTCTGAATAGTCTGCCTTTCCTTTTTTGTGATCTTTGTACCAGTATATTATGATTTACAATCATTTTTCCTCATCATGCTCCTTTCCATGACGTTTTGGTATATGACACAAATTTCCAGTTGTGGATTTTAGAGATAATTCAAATTCAGCTACCATATGTGATTCCAGGCAATATCCAAGTGTGAAACAGTTACCAAGCGATATTATTTTATCGGTTTGATACAGCACTACACTGTCTGCTATGACAGCTTGTCACATGCAACCAACTAGAGATGGGCCGAGTACTCGATTGATACTCGGTACTCGGCCGAATGACTCGGTTTGAATGCCGAGTATACTCGGTTTAAGAAAAGCAATATATTTAGGTAGATATAATTAAAACAACAGTGTTAATCAAAATCAGGTCATCACTGATCAAATACTACACACAGTCAATCGTAAATTAACAAACTTTTTCAATTATTTATGTACTATGACGCGCAACGTGAAGTATTTGTTTGCAAACTGTCAAGCGACTGAGGGGTGTATCAACGCGAACCTGTTTGTACTTGTTTACGCGCGCTAAATGGGAATTTGTTCGAACCGAGTTACTCGGCCGAGTACTCGGTTGAAAAAAAATTGAAGCGAGTAAAACTCGGTACTCGTTACTCGGCAAAAGTCACATCTCTACAACCAACCTACTGCAAATGTAGTCTCAGATAAAACGGCTACTTGATCAATAAGGTCTTCAGACAACATGATCTTGTGACCTCATCTCTCATGTCCTTTGATTTTATTAGACAATGAACCTATCAATTTTAGACGTCATATATTGTTGCCAGTGGATCTTATTCCTATTAAATATCGTTATGTTTTTATTCCATCCGCAGGCGCTGTCTGAAGTAGAATGGCCGTTGCTGCCTAAAGACGTGAAGGTTGATATGGTCACGGTTCAGAAATACCGTGCCAAAGCCAGCGAGCATTTGTCTCAGCGGAATATGTAAGTTGTATTTTAAGCTTCATTATTACATTGCTACGCGAAACCAAGATCGTGGAGTAGCTAGGTAGTTTGTTCCAATTTAAAACTATCAAGGTTCATTACGGAATACGGAGCCCTAAAAAGGCATCTTTTAGTGTTTTTGCAAGGGGGTAATTTAGTGGTTTTTCTAATGACTTAATTCATATTTATTGAATACAAATTAAAATAATTTATTTGGTTACGCAAGTGCAACGTGCAAAACAATAAAAATTAAGTTTCATAATTATATTTAAGTTGTATATCCCTATATTTTTCAGGTATTACGAGAAAGCCCAAGACTTCTTCAGACGAGACATGACACAAGTCGCCACATATTACTCCGACGTGGCTGTCTTGCACAAAAAGAAATTTGATCAAGCCAACAGTCTGGCTGCCGCTTCTTTGATGCAGGTATGACATACTGAAATTAATTACAGATAATACCGTAAGGACATTGAAAGATTTTAATCAAACATAATCAGGAGTCAGTTGAGAAATGTGACTTATCAAAAAAAGTATAGGCATGAACGTTAGGAATCATGTAATGCACCCATAAAGTCGAGAAAAAAATGAACTAAAAAGTTGTCAACAGGACTAATAATTAAAAGAAATTCATCGCCTTCTGGCGGTATCCTGGTAATAAATGCGATCATTGGACCATGCTATTTTACCGTTTTAAATACAAAGAACGAACATAAAAAATGAACTGTAAGGTTGGCATTGTTGCTAACATAAAAATCAACTATAATACATATAGCACTGTATTACATTTATAAGTTATAACACAGTCAAATTAGGAAGCAATAGCATAACTATCTATCTTCGCTCTCACGGTGTATATTTAATTTTTCCAGGTGCACGCAGCAAATTGTACCGATAACGCCACAATAGACCTGCACTTTTTACAAGTGGCCGAGGCAAAGGAAACCCTAGACTTGTTCATAGACACGCACATTAAGAAACTTAGAGAATCACTGGTTAGGGGCGGACCGAAGTACCATAACCTGTTCTTCATCACCGGCCGAGGCCTGCACAGCCGTGGCGGGCCCAAGGTCAAACCGGCTGTCAAACGCAGACTCCGGGAGAGGGGTATCGCGTAAGTAGCATTTATATTTCTGGACAGCGGAGCCAAGAGGTCGGGTGTTAATTTTTTCCAAAAGCACTTTTTTTAAACAAAGATTTTTGTCCTCTTTCAGACCATCTAATCATTATATCGCTATCTCTTTAATTGACCTAGTTAGATATAAATTAACTAACAAATTCTTTTAAGTGTCAAAAGTGATTTTGGTAAAAAATTTACATCCACCCTGTTGGCTCTTATGTTTTCATATATTATTTACTTATACATTTAGATATTATATTTTTTTTTTCATCACACTGGCTCTTAAACCGTGTCATTACATGCAAGTAAAGTCTCAACGAAAACCACAAGCTCAGCTGATTACATATCGGCCTAGTTTTATTTTTGTATATCATATTGTCTCGTACGTTAGATTAAAGAAGGTTGCTTCAAGTCAGTAGTTTTTATTTCATTTAAATTTTGTACAACTGAACTAGTTCGCAAAAAACGGCCGTCGTGTTGTGTCGTGTGGCCTGTTTCACCACTCTTTGATAAGTTCCTGGTATGGTATCAAACAGATATCTGTGATACCGTCTGTTTATTGTACGGATACAAACCGAGAAGGTATCACATGATATCGGAAGCTTATCAGCTAGTGGTAAAACAGGGTCTAAGTCTTAAAATATCTATTTCAGTTTCGCGGAGCGCAATCCGGGCCTTCTCACTTCAAAGGTGTCCGGCGAAGACAGAATGACCTTCGAACTCCCCTAGTATAGAAATAACTGGCGATGCCGTCCGTGTAACCGCAATACTTGCTCTTACTACGCTCCTGCGCGCCAATCGACTGCCCAACAGGTTTATAATTATACACTGCTATCTGCTTGGCACCAAGCGGGCATGCCAATGACATATATTTACGAACACAATTCGCCGCCCTGGAATATAAAGATACATTACTGTTCTTACACACAATGGTACTCACAGTGGTATTACTCGCAATGGTATTATTACGCACAGTGGTACTATATGACTATCAGCTGGCCTAGTAGGATGAGACCCTGGTGGTAGTGGGTTCGAATCCCACAAGAAACATGCTCATACGATTATAAATGATTGTACCTTAAGATGTGGATGTTAAATGTATTACTATAGGCGAGAGCCGCCAATTGGCATATTGTATTTGCTCTTGCTGTACAACTTTAGTATAAAAGCTGTTGGTTCTTCATAATGAATAAGGAAAAAATAATCTATAAGAACATTAATTGTGTATTTGTTGTCTGAAACAATAGTTATAAGTTTTATGAGCGTTGCTTACTTCCGGACTACGTCAATGGGTGTTACTCGTCCCTACCTGTTTATGCGTTTGCGCATTTTACGAGCATACGCGATGTCTTGGGATGATTAGCGGCCATTTTGGAAAAGCTAAAAAAATCGACGCCCTCGTAGAATAAAGACGCAGTGCTATTATTAAAACGTTTATTAAATGTTTATACAGGGTGTTTGGCGCGGCGTCTGTCACAGGGCTAGGGTGGATAGGTAAGATCAGACCATATTTTTCCAATTCTTTTTTTTCAGGCTTGCGTTTTTTTTTATAAAAGTCTAGCTTTTAGCCTAGACGTAATTTATCTTTACGATTGATTATCAGAAAGACATGATCAATTGTCAAAAAAAGTACTTTTCTTTTTCCCTTTGTTATGCTAAGCCACATGCACAAAAAACTTAAAACTTATTTAAAAATATAAGCGATGCTAAGTATAACAGCCTAGACGACAAAACAAATCAAATTCTTATTTTTAGTATAGATAGAACGATATGCATTGCATGTCAGGAAATCATAGAATGCTTTTTTAACCGTCTATAGTCACATAATTGCAATATTATTATGCTTTTTGGTAATTTGTTAAGAAATTTTGGCACCATTCTGAAAGTCCTTTTTGAAAGTAACGCTATTTTTTATGCCCAATTATTAGTTTAGTCACGCTGGCGATGACTTTTAAACGTAGGGAATTGGCCTAAAGTGCAACTGCTATGCGCGAATTATTTCTATAAATACATGGCAGAGTTAAGATTTGAAACCGAATAGTTTACAGAATTCTGTGGAATTTTTAATCATGATAAGACCATTAGCAAAACGCGTTGGTACACTGTCACCAATCAGGTTCGAACACTGTACCTGTACCTTACGATAATTCCCCTCTATAGAAAGTAAACAACCAGAGCTTTGTAATTCTGCCGACCTCTAGTAAAAAGATGTTCTGCTATTCCTAAGCCTTCGTTGTGCAAATTTTTTTTTATAAGGGTGTTACAGACGTCTTTGCAAAAGATTGTATTAGTAGTTTCGATGTTTTAAACTCAATTAGAACATAGATAAGGGTTTGTCTCCACAGTTTTGTGAGACTTGCCTGTTAATAATAAGATTTGTTGTTCGTCTTATAAATAAAATAAAAAATAATAATAATCGCAAAAAATAATCATGAATTCTATTAAATTGTCGAAGGTGTTTTCTTAAATGCTATTAAATAAATATTAAAGTGTATAATCATGACATAGAAAGATTAAACCTATTTCTGTAAAACCGTTCAACCGTCCCTAAATTATTATTCTAAATCACAGTGAGAAACTTAATATTAAAATTTACAAAATACATTTCTGATAAGTCCTAAAATATTAAAGTTTTTATCGAGTTTTTAACGTGATCGTATGGTTTTGTTGTATGAGTATAATCTTAATGAATTTGAATCCAAGACTGAGATTACATACCTACAATTACTTTAAAATAAATCTATTTTGATAGTAGTAGCTCCGACCGTTAGAATCTGATCTTGAAAGCGGTAAATGAGGGAATTGGACCGTCTTAAATAAGAAATAAATACGTACATTATAGTCTATTCTATTTAGTATATTTCTAAAATCTAGTCACGAAAAAATGCCATTTGAAGAACAATAAAATTAACTAAGTGCGTCCTTTAGTTACCATAATTAAATTAATAATTTAGGAAACTGATTTTACATAATGTTTAATATTCATAATTATTGTAAAATTCAAAACGTGCTTTGGATTAAGTTGTTTCGTGACTTAAAACAGGAAGATCCCTATTTACTATGTATTTATCTTGATACAAACGATTAATTATTAATTTAAGTATTGGCAGAGTAAAGTGAAATGTTAGCTAAAAGCTTCGGGGCCAATAAAAAGTTTATTCGTTTTTTTGGCCAGGTAATGTGTGATATTATTATAAAGCGACGGGCGGGAGGGGGCGTTTATCTGTCATACAATGCCGACAGCTCCCTGCTATACGACCCAGCGTTTTAAGCGACCAATGAAACGGTCGGAGTACACTGATTAATATCCTAGTAACAATATAGACCTAACTCCCATATTATTAACTATTAATTATACTTGCTCGCGCTTTTTTGCGCTTATACTCTTTAACTATCTCTTCTGTATATTTTTACAAACTGCAACAGTCACGTGTCTAAATAGTTAAGGCACTGCACGCTATTAAAAGCTTTAATGATTTTATACGTAAGTAATTCATTACTTTTATGCGTGTTTGCCATTTACCTTGTACGGTCGACGACAAAGAGATGTTTACACTTTCACCTATTCCATTGCAGAAAGGTGAAAAAGTGTAAACATCTCTTTGTCGTCGACTGTATCGATATTTTATTATTATCACTATTTAACGCAAGTATAGTTTTTTACCCGACTGCCGCTAGAGGAGAGGGTTAAATAGTGTTGTATATTTCTTTTTTGACTTCTAATTTTGGCTTACAAGTTAGTATTTATCCTAACTATTCTAAATATTTATATTAGATGTCATTCCAATAAACAAAGCTTTTTTATACATTTCTCGGTTTTCTTTGTTGATTGCTCGGTCGTAGATTTTTTTACCAACCCTTGCTGTAAATTCACTGTTAAAGATACTTACCAACATATTTGATAACTACGGATTGAGCATCGGCTGAGACAAACCTATAATATCTTATTGTTTCTGTTAAGAATTACGAAAGATGCTACTACTAACCTAGCATTATTTTACTGAAAGACATAATAGACATAATTATCCACGAAAGACATCATTTTATTATTTCACTTTTATTTATAGAGACTAAGTTTACTCCGCCTGGGAATTATTATAGTTATAAGAACATCGTAGAATCAGTATAAGTCGCGCTAATAAAGTAAAGATTTACAAACAACGGCAACTCGCAAGCGATAAAGCTCGCACTCGCACTTATGGTGTACGAATATAGACGGAACTGCGCTGATGTAGCTACAGTGTAACCGAGGTACCAATAGTATCTTTTTTGGCGCGACTTATATAAAAAAATAGTGAAACTAGTTATGTTAATTTAAGTTAGTGCTTCTGTTGTATATTTGCTTCTTGCTGTTCGTAATACGGTCAAAGACCAATATTTGTCAAGGTACAGCCCAAGTGCTGGGAATAGATTATAGTATTATTAAGTGTTCATCTGTTCTAAATGTTCCAATGTTGTAGTCATGTAGGTAAGTACAGTAAGTGTTGTTTTAATGTTGTAGTCGAGGAGTGCCAACTTTTCTGCAGTATGCGAGCAGATAAAAATCCATGATGGCGCAAATTGTATTCTTTGAATTTAGAATTCATGCAAAACTGTCTGACCATGGGCTTCTATCTTCTCACGTACCTATAATTGCATTTCTATTGTTTATATTTTTAAGGTTTTTTGGATGTTAGAGATTTGAAGGCGTATTGGGCCAAATTATAAAGTAAGGTGTTAGGGTTTATTCATGTGCGGACGTGGAGAGTTTCGGGGTCCTTGACATTGTTAAAGAACTTGCTTACAGGACCCGGTTTTTGTGCTGTTTTTAATTTAATATATTAATATACTATAAATATTGCTGTATCACTGATAGTGATAATATTGAATTGTTATTATAATCATATTTACGATTTTGTGTCATACTCCTTGTAAAAGTCTTTTGTTGTGACAATAAAATACTTATAATGGAAAATACCGTAAGTAGGTAAATTAACCGAAGAAATTTGGTGCAAAATGCTACGAAACTACGGACTAATTTAAAAGCGATAATCGCGCCATAGTTTTACTTTTAGAAATAAAAAAACTGTTTATATTTAGATTTACCTTTTAATAGTGAATTTGTAACTAACGGCCTGATTTTCAATGACAAGGATATTTTTTTCTTCTACCTAACTTGTGTCATGAAAGAGAGATGGATTCACTCAAAAGGTAAACTTGTGCAGTTAATATTAGGCCCGGCCGCTGAAACTCTCCACGCAACATGATGTTATCTTCCTACTCTAAAATATGACATTGTTCAATTAATCGTTTTTATTCGCTCTAAGGCATTTGTTTAGTTGACAGTTAAGTTTTACGTAAGGTTAGAGGTATACTCTAAATGCTGCGCTCGATTAAAAAACAGTACTCTCGCGCTACGCATATAAATCTTCGCGAGACTTCGGCAAAAGTCGTATTCCGAGCGCTCAGAAGACGTTACAGGCTGGTTTTAATTGCCTAATATTGCTCTCTCGTCTTCTTAAACTTTGTATCCTAATTTCTTTACAGTAAGGTTAAAAAAACAAGTGAAATGTTTGGACGCCTTACGGTTTGTGATCCGGTGCTTATCGATAGACGAAGTATCACGAAGATTTCTATGCGCATACGTTTAAGCGGTCAGATAGAAACCTTTTTTTTCATAAACGATTACCAACCAATATTACATAGTCAAAGTCGAATAATTTAATTAAAATTCTTTTGAATTAAATTATTCGACTTTGACTTGAGCGCGACAAGAATGGTTTTCAAATGTTTTGTCGGAGAAAGCTAGGCCTGTTATAGAGGTTCAACGTACATCATTTTAATCCTTTGTTAATCATAAAATCATAAAGAATATTAAAAGCTACCTAGTTAAAAAAAACCTTCTCAAAAGATAAACATTTTTTAAATTATCTGACCGCTTCTGACATTTATGGAGCGATTTATTGTTTGATTAGTGGAAAACTAGTTTTTGTGCTGTTTTCATGCACAAGTTCTTGAGCACTTTTTACTAAGTCTTGATTCGTTAACTTCCGCTTCTGCTCCTAGCGCCCTTTTGGGTCTTTTAGATTTAAATTAGATGGTAAGCTACTTGTAGAACTTTATTATTATTACTTGGAATTAAGTTTGTGATTATTTTTTATATTGTCATTTGATATCTTTATTAAAATAAGAATGTTATTATATGAAGGTTAAAGGAATCCCATTTTAAGCTGATATGATATTATATGAGCCCTGAATAACCCTGGGTGCCAAGTTGTTTTGTACGAAGTAAGTGGATAAACAGACAATACCTAAAGTTGCTATTAAAGCCAAATGTAAAGTTATTAATGAAAAAAATGTAATGGGAGGTTAACTTAGCTAAAAAGTATAAGTAAAAGGGTAATAAAAGTATAAGATTAATTAAACATCCCAAGGAGCTTAAAACTTTCGGAGAGCTTTAAATCGGAGTTGGTGTCTGACACCATATATATTTCGAGATTATATAACGATCGTGCCGCGTCATTGATTCTAAAATAATTAATCAAAATTTTGAAAATTGTACAATTCAAGTGAAAGTAGGTGCATTTGGTAGCTGAACACTCGAAAAGGTCAAGAAGATGTATTTATATACACAAACTTTTACTGTCTTGACAACCGAGTCGCGTCTCTTCGTAGATGGCTGAATATTCGGGCGTTTTAACCGCCGTCATTGTCGGCAACAATTGTTACCAGAACTTTGAGAGGGATGGCAATTAGCATCCACGTTTGACACAAGCAGAAGCTTAGCTGGACGAAATGCCTGGTCTGTCCAAACAAGGGATGGCAAAAAGCATCCACATCCGACACAAGCAGAAGCTTGCCTGGAAGAAATGCTTGGTCTGTCCAAACAAGGGATGACAAAAAGCATCCACATCCGACACAAGCAGAAGCTTTGCTGGAAGAAATACCTGGTTTGTCTAAACAAGGGATGGCAAAAAGCATCCACATCCGACACAAGCAGAAGCTTTGCTGGAAGAAATACCTGGTTTGTCTAAACAAGGGATGGCAAAAAGCATTCACATCCGACACAAGCAGAAGCTTTGCTGGAAGAAATACCTGGTTTGTCTAAACAAGGGATGGCAAAAAGCATCCACATCCGACACAAGCAGAAGCTTTGCTGGAAGAAATACCTGGTTTGTCTAAACAAGGGATGGCAAAAAGCATTCACATCCGACACAAGCAGAAGCTTTGCTGGAAGAAATACCTGGTTTGTCTAAACAAGGGATGGCAAAAAGCATCCACATCCGACACAAGCAGAAGCTTTGCTGGAAGAAATACCAGGTTTGTCTAAACAAGGAATGGCAAAAAGCATTCACATCCGACACAAGCAGAAGCTTTGCTGGAAGAAATACCAGGTTTGTCTAAACAAGGAATGGCAAAAAGCATTCACATCCGACACAAGCAGAAGCTTTGCTGGAAGAAATACCAGGTTTGTCTAAACAAGGAATGGCAAAAAGCATTCACATCCGACACAAGCAGAAGCTTTGCTGGAAGAAATACCAGGTTTGTCTAAACAAGGAATGGCAAAAAGCATTCACATCCGACACAAGTAGAAGCTTTGCTGGAAGAAATACCAGGTTTATCTAAACATGGGATGGCAAAAAGCATTCACATCCGACACAAGCAGAAGCTTCACTGGAAGAAATACCTGGTTTGTCTAATCTCATCAAAATTCTGTCAACTAGTTGTTGCTGACAATAATGGCGGCCAATATTCGCCCGGATATATCTGTGGCTGACCGTGATGAATGGTGCTGTTAAGTGTGATAAGATTGTACTAGCGGAGGATTGGAACGCCTAGAAATTGTAATACCTAGAAGCTGCTTTAATTAACTTAGATTGAATCTAGCGCCAACGAAGATGTTGATGAGAAATGTGAACTTTGACCATTTAGTATGGGGACCCCTTTTACACATTATACATTTAAAAAGTGATTAAGGTTTTAAAGCCCTCGTTGTAGTGCGGAATTTTTCGAAACTTATTTCTTTTACGGGCAACAGTTAAGCTTGTTGTAATGACAACGGTTGCTAGTAAACAGTGTGCAGCGTTGACATTTGTGTCGACTCCTATTAAACTTGCACACGGAATATGAAATTTGTTTATCCATAGTTGTTTGTTTTATCATGAAAACAAAACTAATCTAAAGTTTCACTTTTGTCACCTAGATAAAACAAATCGAGGCTATAAATAGAAAAAGCGATTTATAATTTGCTACTTTAGAATATCTATATTATTCAAACAATAAAAAATAGTAAGATTACAAAAGTGTAATTTTAGATTAGAAAGTTGTTTACTACTTAAGACATGAATTTAGTTCATTTATGTCTTTAGGTAATGGAATAAACTTCACTTAAAATTAGGCAAATTGATATGGCTCGACGCATTTATGTCAGAAATATTAGGTAGTACAAACAGAAACAAACTTAGCCAACCATTATAGAGAGAACTGAGAGAAATTATCTATGTTTGAAAGGGATAAATATATCAATTTCATAGTGCACACTACATGCCTCCATTTCGAAAAAAATCAGTTTCTCGCAGTCCCGTCTTAATGGTGAAGTGTCTTCGATTGTACTTTGATAAAATGCCGAAGAAATTGAGTGAACATGAAAATACTATTGTGTACAATATCGCTAACTGTTTAAAGTCTTAGAAATCGAAAGAATTCGAATCTGTTTTTGAAAAAAAAGCACTCGCATAGGAACCTCAACCTTTTCTGAAGTCGGTTAAAAATAATTTTCATATTGATTTAACATGCTATTTTCTGTTGCCATAAACCTAAATCGCAAAATTTGCGTCCTAATTGCAGGGTTTTTGAAATTTGGCCAGACAAAAAATTGTAGTCGGCAAAACAATTTTAATGTTTTTGCTCAATATTTTCTATTCAACTAAGTAAGTAACTGATTTTGTTAAAGGAAATATTTTTATAAAAAAAAACTTTTATGATAATATCTAAATGTGTAGCAATGTTGTATGGATGTCAATTAAATTAGAAATAAAAATCGTTGTCATGAAAATTGCGTTAACTTTATTTTTGTAACCCCGAGTGAAACATTCAGTAGGTTATCTTTGTGTTGGCTTACCTTACCTATAAAGTTCAGATGTGTTTGGAGAATATACCTAGTGCAATGATCCTTGATAACCAACTAGTTGACTGAACTGAAAACGAATGGCTACGCACATAATAGAAGTCGCAAGAGCCGGCACATTCCTACTGCAACAAGAAACTGCCTACAGTGGGGCTCTATACTTAACTACAAGACAGCCTCTTTATAATATATTAATATGTTCAACTAGAGCGGCAATTGAAGGGCCCTGCGACCCTTGGCCACAAAATACATAATATCACTAACGTGCAGAAATTTCTCTTTTGCGGCTGCGATTAACCGAATTCCAACTTTATTAACACGTGCAAAAAGTTCGTATTACTTCATACACATTTGCCAGGCGGCTCGCGTCAAAAGGAAAGCGCCGCCCGCGGCCGCCTTCCTCCCGCAACTCCCTGGCGAAACGTTAGGGTTGAGCTGCATTCGTTTTCAATTACACTGACAGCGAGAACCAACCACCTACTGCGATTTGCCTACTCTGTAGGCAAGGCGGCCGAGCGTATCTACAGTGCGGAGTGAAACCCCCTTTTACGGCCGCAGGTAATTTAAAAAAACTTTAGTTTGGTCAATTACTAAAAAAGGTGAAAAACCTGACGCAAGCTAAGTTTATAGATGTATCGTCAGCGTTAAACATCTACCAACTGCGGCCTTAACGTGACTCCCCAAGTTTAATTTATCCCTACCCGTGGCTCTGTCTAGAGTCGTAAGAAAGGGACACACTGAGACATAAATTAAACAATTCAACTTGGGCGGTCATGCCAGGGCCATTGCTGTTTGGCCTTTGCCTTGCATAATTATAAACCTACAGCGCGAGTACAGCGTTTGCTCCAATTTATCAAGTAACTTATTCTAGGGATGCCACGCTTCGGCCAATAGTAGTTATGATTCGAATCGCTGTTTATTACGATAACGATTAGAAAACCAATTGGAATTATCTTGCTAAGTACTTCACAAAACCAAACCGCTTGGTTTTGCGAAGTGGCAAAATCAATGGTTCTTGCCATCCTAGTAACTTCATTTATCATCCTGTGAACAAAATTGGTTCAAAAATCAGCAAGACTTCTGAACCGCTGTGTAATTTTTTTACTTCCTAGACTGAGATTTGTTCAAGACTGGATACACCAGTTTTGCAAGTTTTTACAATTATGGTAAGCGCTAGTTGCATTTCGGTTCACATTTTAATTTTTAGTACCTAAATGAAGAATCAGAGTAAATTCGACACATGTTCCATTTACTACCTATAAAAAAGACGTATCTACCATTAATCATTTTTTGTGGAGAATCGTATTGTTATTACTCGTAAAAATCAATAACCGCTGGTTAACGAGGTACCGTTATTAATCGTTCGTGACCGTTACAACCCTAATTTATATTGCATGTGGTAGAACGACTTTTAAAATGCTTCATCGAACTTTGCGATTCTGTCTTTTTGCGAGGAAATGTCAACGACCTTACAAAGAGGTCGACAAGTGCAATCACGTTGAACTTCATAAAATCGGAAACTTTATGTCGTTTTTCGTCATTACATACCTAATTAATTCAACACTCCAAGTATTTATACGGTTTTTATAGATAAATCACTTACATAGATACCTAGTGTATTAAAAAACTCGAGTTCTCTAAAGTCCTATTTAGTTCGACTTGGAAAATGAACTACAAGACCCGATTCATAACGTTATAGGACTTCCCTTATGTACTCTCGCAAAAAAAGCGAGCGTTGAATTAGGACTCGGAGTTTTTTTTGCGTTCGAGTCTTTTTTGGTGTAAAGAGTCGTACTCGAGCTGTTTTATTGTTTGAGTCCACCTTAACTCAAACATGAAACTAAGTGCATACTTTGATCATACCTACGTAGTTGTCATTATCGCCTTCAGCTCGGGCCCCAAATGGGCGCTCTTTACACCATTCTCCGTAAAATGCATACATTATTATTGTTGTTTTTGCTCCAAACGTTTTAAAAGTACTATAATAAAATTGAGACTAATTTGAAATCAATAAAAAAATATGTTACATTCTTTAATGAAATCTTTTTGCTAGCATAGCAGATAGAATTTGAAACTAAAGAGTGTAGTGTAAGACTCCAGTTTAATCTAAGGCTTGAACTAGGTATTCAAAACACCTACTCGAGTCGTTGCACAGAAAGACAGATGACTCCGGCTTGACTCTACTCGAAACTCGAAGTCTTCGAGTTCACTTAAGCCTATGCGAGGCGAGTTTATATAATTTGTGTCTTCAAAACTTGAGTTTTTTACAACTCTAGCTATACCTGCCTTTTATCTATACATCGTTATATTAGTCCCAGCCCCAGCATAGCTTAAGTTATTAGTAGCAGATAAAAAGTCGTAAAATAAGTCATTTTCATTCCAATAAGTCACAATCCGTGAAATTATAACTGGTCAATAGTTAAGAATAAAACGTCGAATCCTCATGCAAATACTAACGTGAGTATCTATGTGCTTAAGACAAGCAGTCATAAATTTGTACTATTTTGGGTAAATGAAACCCGTTTAAATCATAAATATTTCGTATTCTTAGAGCACCGGATCTAAAGGCCAGTGGTCATTTAATAACACTGGAATTAAATTACCCACTCATACAGGATGTATTAGTATCTCTTGTTTTTATAAATGTCATGGGCAAGGCAATTAGACATGCGACACTTTAGAAAATAAATTTATCAATAGCCGTACGTATTACGTACCGAATCATAAATTTTGGCAAAACCAGCCCGTGTTGATTTCCTCATTCGATTGTATCTACTCAAACAATTTAGGTAGGTACTAGTAGGTGCTAGAGCAGTTAGGTAGATGGTAGGCTAGGTAGGTAAGTAATGGATATTACGAGTACGGGCATTGAAACCAAACAACGTGTGAATGCACTCATGAACCACCGCATAGGACGCAGTTATAATAACATAATACCTAAGTAAATATCCTTGGAAAATTTACACAAATTTAACTAGTACCAAACTAAGCAAAGCTTGTACTATACTACTAGCAACGTATGCATACCTAATTATATAAATACAAACACTAGTTACTCGTGAGAACCGAACCCGGTACCTCTAGCTTGGTATATCACGGTTACACTCGATTATCTGGTCGTTATGTTATGGAGCATCATCATCATTCCAGTCTTATTTTTGGCTACCTAAAAACTCTCCTCCACACTCCGTCCTTGTGCTAAAACAACTTCGGAATATATCTCCCAATTTTTATCAAAATAGTCCCCTTCGGATCAAAAATGGATGTGACAGTGAGAGAGACGGGTTGGACAAAATTAGGTTCAGTTTTGTGAATTTGGTACCAAAACGCATGACACACAGCTACTGTGTCTCATAATTTACGCATTAGATACGCGAAAAAGTGAATACAGCATTTGGTTTTCGCTCACTGGTTTAAATGAAAAAGAAAAGTTTTACTATGTAAAAAATTTCTATTCATTTTGATGCCTCAATGTATGTGCTTCGCAGGTTAACACTCTTTCTAAACACTGTTCTGAAACCGTTTCGCTCATTCATTTTTAATTGCTTGTATCATCTTGAACGTTAGATTAGAAATACTGATATACAAATATCAATACCGGAGATTACATTACAGAAGTAATTTAAATTTCTGTGGCCACTGGACCGCGTATTGAAAAGGAAGTGCGGACAAGTCCTTGATCCGTCGTCGGGTTGCCGATTTTAAATAAGACACCTACCGAAGTACCTAAATATATATATTGTATTGCATGGACAGTCACGTAGCAAAATGTTTGAGGTTTTTGATCATTTAAATACTTACGTTTTTAGCAGTTTCTCGGCATAGGTTCCTTGACAAAATAGTTATTTAGTGTCTTTTTCTGGGGAGAGAAATTCATGTAGATAACTCCATGGCTGCGGGGGATGACGCCCACTGGCGAAATCCTATAGCAGGACTGTGCAATGACGGTAGGAGAGCCTTGGCTTCCCGTTTCCTTCTTCGAAAAGATGTGGGCCATCGCTTCGGACGTCTGCGGGTCTACCCAACGTGGCCCAAATAGGCACCAGGAGTAGCTTCTCGGTAAATAATTATACCTCTTGGCTCCGCTGCAAGTCGGAGACAAGGCGTGCATGAGTAGAACAATCACTACCACAAGAAGGTTTTGCCTCGGTACCGCTGGGTAGGCTTAATTAATAACCCTATAATCGACACTCTTCTAACTATCGGCACGTTCATTCTCATTGCAAATATAGTGATAATCCTGCAAAAACTAGGAGCCAATATATGGAAATTCGGATATAAATAAAAGGATTTTCATCCACAGAAATTTGTAAGGCCCTCATAGTCTTAATGACATTAAAATAAAAAGTTAACCTTTTTAATCATAACAAAACCCACCTTATCTTGAAAATGACAAGGACACCCAAACACAAAGACGGGTTTACACTCAAGGCCCGAGTGCCCTATGGCTCGCTTATTTGACGTAAGCTCAAACGGAACGACGAAATCGAAAGGCTATCTCTGAGTCAGACGACGCGGCGCGTAGGTACAAGCAAAGTTACGTACGTGCTGGCTCACCTTGGCAATGAAAGTAAAATGGACTGCGAGCCTTACGTATAAAAACCAGAGCACTCCTAACCAAAATTATTCAGTTGCCAACTTTACAAACAGCAACATGTACGCAAAGGTACTTACTATACAAATTATTAATTTTGACACTTAAGAATTTAATCTAGTCTAACAATTTGTCAAATCAACTTTTCGCAACATTTCACAATTGACTTTGTCGAGACGGGACGATCTTTCGACAGAGCGTCCTTTGTTTCAGACTTAATAGAGTATGTTGCTTTAAAAGAAGCGAGCTTTAATCACTACCTTTATAAACAAGTTTCGTTATAGTGTTTAAAAGTTTCGAACGTAAACTAGACGTGCAAAACAAAGTTACTATTAACATATCTAAGTACGTTACAGTCTGAAAATAAAGTTGAAAATTGCTTCTTTGTTTTGAGCTGTACCTATCGTTTTAAACGTTTTCTAATTAAAACTTTTTTACTATTTTAAGGTGATCGTTGCTCTGTGCGCCGTGGGCATGGTCCGCGCTGGAGGCCTCCTCGCTGGGGCTCCGCTCGCCTACAGCGGCCACGCGTACGCCGCGCCCGTCGTCACCAAGACCATCAGCCCCGCGGTCTCCTCCGTGTCTTCGTACTCCACACACACCGCGCACGGTGGCCCCGTTGCGACTTACGCCGCCGCCCCTGTGGCCGCGTACGCCGCTGCTCCCGTTGCGACTTACGCCGCCGCCCCCGTCGTCGCCAAGGCTTATGCTGCGCCCGCCTACACCGCCTACGCCGCTGCTCCCGTAGTCACTAAGACCATCACCCCCGCTGTGTCATCCGTCTCCTCTTACTCGACCCACACCGCCCACGGTTCTCCCGCGGTTGCCACATACGCGGCTGCCCCCGCCATCTCCACTTACGCGGCTGCCCCCGCCATCTCTACTTACGCGGCTGCCCCCGCTCACGTAGCCTACGCCGCAGCTCCCGCTGTCTCTGCGTACGCCGCCCCTGTGGTTACTAAGACCATCACCCCGGCTGTGTCTTCCGTGTCCTCTTACTCGTCCCACACCTCTCACGGCTCCCCCGCGGTGGCCACCTATGCCGCTGCCCCTGCTGTGTCTTACGCCGCTGCCCCGGCCATCGCCACTTACGCCGCTGGTCCCGCCATCTCCGCGTACGCTGCTCCCGCGTACCACACCTCCTACGCTGCCGCAGCCCCCGTCCTGAAGTCAGCTGTAGCGTACTCCGCTGCTCCCGCCGTCTCCCACATCTCCTACAGCGGCAATGGTGCTAACTATGGTTGGTAAACTGAATCTCACGAAAACTTTGTAAATAGAAAAGAATAAATAATGTTTTAAAACAAGAAATTGACTCTTCAATGCCTTTTCACAACCTAAATATTATACTGACAGAAAAGCGTTTATGTAAGAATTGAGTGGGTTAGTAAGCTAAGCCACCTAATGATATTAATCTCACTTGGCTCAGTTCCACTATTTTACTAACAGCGTCAATTGAAACAGATATGACTTTTATTAAAACAATAAAGAGTCATCAAAATCGGTCCACGTAGTATAGTCGACCAAGTAACTGCTTGACCACTTTTAAACCTTATCCCTTTGTGATATGGTCGAAAAATGGTCAAGCAATTTCTTGGTCGACTATACAAAGTTATGCGTAAAGTCATTAATAAAGAAATAATTATTTTGCAAGTCAAATAACTCTGTTAAAATAAAGGTTAGTTATGTTATTTATGACGCTTACCTACCAATAAGTTGCCAAGTTACGTATACAGCCATATGGCAGCCAAACGTTTGAGTATGAACTAGCAACCCGCTACGGCTTCACACGGATACAATTAGGCTGTAATGTACATAAAAACCTTCCATAAAAAACTCTGAGCTTGACATGACAGTGAAACCGCATAAAAATCCATAGCGTGATATAGAAATAGAAGGCGTAAGCTGCCGAAGATACGATGACAACAGACAGGAACGCATAGCGACTTTACTTTATCTACACTAGTCTACACTAATATAATAAAGAGGTAAACTTTCTTTGTTGGTTTGTTTGTATGTAGAGGGTAAACTCTGGAACTACTGAACCGATTTCAAAAATTCTTCAACAGATAGAAAGCTACACTATCCTTGATGAACATAGGCTACTAATTTCACGAGAAAGAAATCGCGCGCGTCCGCTAGTACCATATAAAAAAGAAATTATGAAGATAACATTTCCATGGTTACTTTGATGATGATTGATTATTTATTTCCTGTTAGCCCCGACATAGGGCACGTAGTAAGTAGGAACTTAAAATTAAGGTTGCATAGAAGATCATTATTTAAGACATAGTATAGAACCAGTGCAGTGGGACGCATGTGGACGACAAACAGACCGGGAGTTTAACTTATCCCTCATCCATTGAAAATAAAATTGTAAGCGGTAAGTACTGAATTAAGTAGATTTGCCTCCTTATTCATAAACGCTTCGTAATCGTTTGTTAGTTAACATGTTTTATGTCTTTATCTGTCATAGTGACGTTTACCCTCAAAAAAAAGGGGAAACACATTTGTTAGCTTAAAAAGATTGTTAACTTTTTATGAATAAGGGGGTTAGTATTTACTATGTAATACTTGATTTCAGATGTATTGTCATTGGATTCACATAAGTATATGACATACAAAATTTCAAGTCTATTCCGACAACTAATAACCCTTCCTTTTGGCTTTGCCGTAGTCGGGTAAAAATGGGTTCAAATTTAACCTATCCAAATGAAATTAGACAAAAGCTTGTAAAAAAGAATGAGAGATATTTATGAATTTTAATTTTTACCCTTTAGCAATTACACACTGCAGCGGTGCAATTTTTGAATCTCACCAGGTGACTTAAGGTCATCAAAATGACCGAATCTCTATGAAAAACGGTCATTTTGTTGAGTTTTAGTCACCCAGTGAGATTCAAAAATTGCACTCCAAATGATTAGTATTTTAAAATACACGACACAAAAGCACAATGAAACTGTACATAAAAATAAACGAAAAATTCTGATTTGAATTTCTTAAACACTAACGAGGAACAAATTGATGCCGAACAGCGCCTACAACGCCTTGTACTCAGCATTGTGCTGCTGCAAGCTACATCGCTGCTGGTTTTAAGTGTGACCCTTACATAAAACAAAGCCGGAAAACAAAACTATTTCACATCAAAAAAAATCTTTTGTTTTTGCGACATTAAAGTAATTTTTAGACATTAAAGTAAAACAATTCAAACGGTTTATATACATCACGTATAGGTATTGTAACAAATCTAATTCCTGAGGTTTGAGCCCTTTTTAGGAGTCATGTCGGGAATTAGATTCGTTACAAATTATACGCGATACTAATTGGTTGATTATTTTCACCTCAAATTTCGTTGAAAATACTTGAAATAAATTTTTAAAGCAATTAAAAATAATTATGGAACCAATGGGTTTTCATAAGTGCCCGGACACCGGTAGCACACTGCATCATCATGTCACTTTCTTAAGCTTTTTTATTTATACAACATACGAAAGAAAACGAGCAAGTGGGTCATCTCATGGTAACGGATCACCACCGCCCATGGACACCCGCAACACTAAAGGGATTGCAGATGTGTTGCCAATCCAGAGGCATAAGATGAATATCTCTCATGGCAGTAATTGCACCGGCTGTTTTGCTCTCCACGCAGGAGCACCACAGTGCAAGCACTGCTGCTTACCGGCAGGATTAGCGAGCAAGATGGTGGTAGCGATCCGGGCGGATGTCACAATGTCCTACCACCCGCAATTTTTTCTCTGTAAGGTTTCCTTTAACTGTGCCATCATTTAAAAGTAAAAATAACTTTGGGATTTGTGAAGTATACCTACTTCCTCATCTTTACAAAACAAAACTAAGCATTGTATAGTGAACATACTAGCTACGTTTACGTAAAACTATAATTATCTTTAAAATATTCGTATGAATTTATGCCAATCATGAAAATGCCTATGAGACGAAATTTTAAAGTCATTGTTTTACCGTTACCTTTGAATATACTTGCGTCAGAAAAATAGAGTATCTTGCACCTACTGTAATTTAGATCACGGCAAAATGCTAATAACATTTTAATCTAAGAGCATACAGCATTTTAATAGATCTAAATTAGTTACAAAATTACATCGAGACTAATTCTGAGCACTGACATTGGCATTGATGATGCAATTAATAATTAATTTATATCACTAGCGACCCGCCCCGGCTTCATCAAAACTTAAAAAAAAACTACTGTAAAAATATCTAAATTACAGTGAATCCGGAAGAAAATCCGTTGCGTGGTTTAGAAGGAACAAGCGGCCGAAGACATGAGGACACACAGGCACGTACAGCGACATTATTTAATTCTATGTAAAGATAAAAAGACTCAAGTGCCTATAAAGTTAAAGCGTTGTTCGTAGCATGAATCTTTGACGTACAGTTGCCGTAACAGGGTCGACTTAAGCGTAAGTGGGCCAACATTCTTTTTGATGCCCTTTTTGATACATTTTAACGCATATTTTTTACTTATTCTGATATTCTAAAAGAAAATTTTATCTTTAAATTCAGATTGGCATACGCATACCCGAATGATGACTGCTATAGAAATATTTGGGGTCAGAATAAGAAAAAAACTATTGTTTGGTAACGCAGTGGACACTATTTTTTAAGAGTCATGGGGACTGGTAACGCAGTGGTAATTTGGGTACCAAATGAGAATTTTCTGTAATAAAAAACCCAGGATGGTGGGAAAATTCATAATAAAAATTGAGGCCCGGTTGAGAACTAAGGAAAATATTTCGAGACATCTACAACTTTGTAAAAGTGCTTATACATTTTCATCTTTATTTTAGGCACTAAAAAGTATTTTGGCCCAAGTTATCCCTCAGCGTGGCACTCAACTTGTGATTTAAATACTAAAATCAAAAACCCGCTTCCTCAAAAACAGAATATTTTGACCAAGCATACTTTGTTTCCCTACTGGCGACAGTCGGGTAAAAAGGGATGCATTGAGGGTAACTTAACCTTGGTTAGTATTGTTAGAGCTCCGAACGATTCCGATCAGTTTCCTTTTTTTAAGGTTCAATTTACTCGCCAAGCAATAGGCTATAGATTAATGTCTAATCCTAGATAACTTCAAGGTAATCTTAAGTGAAGTAAGTTTCCATTAAAATTAAGTCTATTAATAAATTTTGCATACTGCTGTTGATCTTGACATAGTGGTAGAGCCAAACTGAAGCTAGTTACTGACTGCAATACGAATGTGCCGGCTCGACCGGGGTAGTATCACACTCCTATATACAGAATTCCCGCGTTTCATAGGCTGAGCGGGTAACCCGGGCAACAGATCAGTGATTCTCTTGAGATTGCTGTGTTCCATGTGTAGTGGAGTTAATTTCTCTTTAGGTGACTCGCTTACATGTTTTCCTCCCTATTCTATAGGAAAACTGTATCTAATACATACATACCTAACCAGATACCAATGTTCATAAAAAACAGGCTTAGTGCAAATCGGACTTGCGCTCTGAAGGTTCTGTACACAATAATAAATGTTTGAGGGTTGTGTTATGCATGTAAATAGGGGTTATCGGATTTTCTTCTTTACTGGCGCTGCAATGAGCAGTACGACTTTGCTTCTTGCCGATTTTCATAATTCTAGATCAACGAAAAGTATTGTATAGGTTTTGATTTATTTGCGACAGTGGAAAATGGTCGTATTTTTTAATATAAAACTATATTTTTATGACCTCTTAGACTATGTTGCTGCATATCTCCTGCCGACTGTACGCCTAGTAAACCGTTTCAAATTAGGGCACGTCAGTATACTTGTCTCGGGGTAATACTGAATATGCAATCTCATGTCGTTTCCGAGACATTGCATATGTCGCAGCTCGGTTGATTATACATACAGTTGATCCTGTTCTAAATTTCTCCCTACTGATGTCGAAAGTATTCAAAAGGACTTATAAAGGCATTTTTTTCACTCTTTACCCACCACACTAGCATTTAAATGGTTAACGTTAACTTTAAGGGTCGGTAACGGCTCGCTTGCATTTCTGTTCTTAAAAATCTATGGGTACCTAGACTTACCTAGATTGAACAGTGTCAGAAAAAAAAATTACATACATTCACAACTCTCACATACGTTTTTTCTATGGAAAATTGAGGAACGCGGTACGCATACACTTTATAATATCACAAAACTGACTGTTACTTTAAATACTAAACGAGGCAAAAAGCTCATTGTGCAGTTATGTCCAGCAGAGAAATGCATTCCAGGGGTGCAATTTTTGAATCTCACCAGGTGACTAGAGCTCACCAAAATGACCGAATCTCTATGAAAAACGGCTATTTTGGTGAGCTTTAATTACCCGGTGAGATTCAAATGCAATTTCCGAATCTCTTTAGGTGACTAAATCTCACCAAAATGGCCGCATTTGTATGAAAAACGGCCATTTTGGCGAGCTTTAGTCACCGGTGCGATTCAAAAATCGCACTCCAGTACGGAACAAAATATACGAGTAAGATGACTGCCCACTAAGTAACAATACCCTCCGGGGACCTCTAAGCAGTAAATTTGTAATCTCATTGGTATTCAAAATGACCTGAAAATATATTTTTAGTGTCCTTTCAAATTATGTCCTCCTTGGCCGTCAGACACTAGCGATCGTGAAATGAGTAATTTCATACATAGTGCCTTGACAATGAAAGTGAAATGAATAGTGCAATGTTTGTCGGTATAAAAACCGAAGCGCAACTTGCCTTAATTATTCAGCTACCAACTCTAGCCAAAGCAACATGTACGCTAAGGTATGAAAATGATTTTTATTTTATTTAAGTAGCTACTTGGAAGTAATAGTCACCGAAATTCAATTCTTGACGACTTATTGTTAGCAGCTGAGTAGTAGAGAGGCGCTATCGAAAATAACTATTTAAATATGATGAAGATATCCATATAACCTTTTGATAATACTTGCTAATCAATTGTTGTATATTTAGGTCATCATTGCCCTGTGTGCCGTGAGCATGGCTCGCGCTGGAGGCCTCCTCGCCGGGGCTCCGCTCGCCTACAGCGGCCACGCGTACGCCGCGCCCGTCGTCACCAAGACCATCAGCCCCGCGGTCTCCTCCGTGTCTTCATACTCCACACACACCGCGCACGGTGGCCCTGTCGCCGCATACGCCGCTGCTCCCGTTGCGACTTACGCCGCCGCCCCCGTCGTCGCCAAGACTTACGCTGCTCCCGCCTACACTACCTACGCCGCTGCGCCCGTAGTCACCAAAGCCATTACCCCTGCCGTGTCATCCGTCTCCTCTTATTCGACCCACACCGCTCACGGTTCCCCCGCGGTTGCCACTTACGCGGCTGCCCCCGCCATCTCCACTTACGCGGCTGCTCCCGCCATCTCTACTTACGCGGCTGGCCCCGCTCACGTAGCCTACGCCGCGGCTCCCGCTGTCTCTGCATACGCCGCCCCTGTGGTTACTAAGACCATCACCCCGGCTGTGTCTTCCGTGTCCTCTTACTCGTCCCACACCTCTCACGGCTCCCCCGCGGTAGCTACCTATGCCGCTGCTCCTGCTGTGTCGTACGCCGCTGCCCCTGCTGTATCGTACGCCGCAGCCCCTGCCATCTCCACGTACGCGGCCCCTGCGTACGCGTCCTACGCCTCCTCTGCACCCATCCTGAAGTCAGCTGTCGCATACTCCGCTGCTCCCGCTGTGTCCCACATCTCCTACAGTGGAAACGGTGCTAACTATGGTTGGTAATTGAATCAAATCCTTTTTCAAGGATATATATAGAAAAATGTACAGAATAAATGAACTATAAGAATAATTTGTGTTTAACTCACTTGTAGGACTGCAAAACCAATTTTTTTTGTACCACTAAAAATGACATGACAGGGAAATAATTATGTAGGTGCTTTCCGGCTAAGGTGACTAAATATTTAAATTTTAGTAACCGAAATTTCTTTCGATTTTTTTTTTAATGTTTTTAACATTCAAATTATTAAATTAAAATTGTAGTGACAACACAAAGAAAAATTAGGGCAATGGCAGGACTTGAACCTGCAACATCAGAATTCCGTGCCTTGCGTTTGCCAGTTTGACAGGCAGGCAGGCAGTGTGAGAGGCAGTGTGGCGAAACTGGCAAACGCAAGGCACGGAATGCTGATGTTGCAGGTTCAAGTCCTGCCATTGCCCTAATTTTTCTTTGTGTTGTCATTACAATTTTAATTGACTAAATATTTATTCAGTAGGTACTTTTAGGTAGGCAGACACAACGTGAAAAACACAGTTCAACATATTTAATTATTGAATTTTACCTTATTTCATCATTTACATCAATCAAGAACGAAACGTTTCAAACGAAACTTAACAATTTACAGACGACAATCTAGAATAAACATTGCACGTGCAATCCCCGCGATTTCGAAAAATAAGTAAAAAGGTAATTTGTTCCAATTTGTTAATAATATGGACCTCCGCAAAGTAACGCATGAATGTGTTAATTATTTTAAATCCCAATAGTTTTATTTGACAAGAAACCATTCCATTCGCGCACTTTGTCATAAATGTTTGTGTCTTCTGCTTTTCTTGCTTATAGCAGCATAGCCTCTAGGAAGCGCAGCGCAGCAGCCGTAAGGACATTGCCCGATTTTATTTGGTAAACATGTACGGATAGCCGAACACTATTCATACCACGGACCTACGCCTAAAGCGTAGATCCTTAAGCCAGATCCCTTCAAACAAATCAGTCAAACAAGCCGTCAGCGTTAATTCTATGCCGTCAGCTAAGTTTTTCTCTCAAGCACGGCCAACACCTCAAACATGACCGCATAAAATTGTTAAACAAGATTTGAACAGCGTTAAAGATAAACTCAACAGTGACTTAAAACTGTCGACTATTTAAATTAAAAAAAATATACTTACATAGGTACCGTCTTATTCTGTCTGGGGTGAAAATCAAAGAAAATAATGCACTATCAAAAACTTAGCTGTTGAAATAGGAGATGATATCGTCTTCTTAGCGATGTTGTAGGATGCATTTCGAGGTAGATACAGTGATTCACATTAAATGATTCAGTTACAGCGTCTATTGTTATGAAGTGTTAGTATACCAAAGAACATAATATGTGTACTCGTCGCTGATATATTTGAGCAAAAGTTCATATATTTTGTATGGTTCCGCTGTCACTGTCAATGGCATCTAGTCGCGTACCAGCGATATGCGTCAGCGACGGCAGTTTCGATAAAAATCACGGCGGAAGGCCACTCCAATACTCCATGTGCTCGGTGGTCAGAACATACTAGTCTTTAAAAATACATAGCATATTTTTAGAGAATTACAAAGTATGATTAATTGAAACCTTACAATTACAGGAGAGATCCAAGTAATTGCAAATTCAAATAGAGAACTAAGCATCAATTGATACTTTTAATAATAATTATTATAGATTCCTCACTGTGCAGCCCTAACCACCAGTAGCTTGAGCCCTGCCCCGCTGCCGGCGGCACTCTAGGTTAGGTTTTTATAATGTTTGTATATTTTGTATTGATATAGATTTATTACTTTTTATAGAAACAAAATTAAAAAAAATCCTAAGATTTCAAATAAATATACATTAAATAATATAATATTAATACAATTGACTTAATTCTTTGACATAGATCTTATGTCTAGAACAATTCAAATTATACATAATCTGATAACTCTTTTTGACATATCTCGTATGGGAACGTCATCTCTACTAATACAAAAATTGCCCCTAATTCTCAGTTCACACGGGACTCATCTCACATTTGAGATACGTCGAAACATAATAGATTTCAAAAGTATATGACAGTTGTCTTCGTACGAGATAAATCTTCTCATGGACCGAGACAACCTAAAGGACTAACCTAATTATATCTATCTACGCGAAATCGGAAAAAATCTGTCCTAAAAAGCGAAAACGACTTCGTTTGGCTCGGTTCAGCTCGACCGACGAACAGAACGATGTTTTTCTCTCTTATTGTGTGGACATACCTAAAGCGTTTTATACCGGCATAAGCCGATGGCGATAACGCGTCAATAGATGTGGTTAGACCCTAAATCGCCACAACCAGACACATAAAATTTGGAGCAATTAGGTTCTTGGGGGGTGTTGAGGTGCACTTAGAAGGGTTTATAAAAATTTCACCATTAAGGGTTTTAAAAGTGGGGGGGGGGGGTCGTGGTTAGCATGTACAAACAGCAACAAACTTAGCCGACCATTAAAGAGGGAACTGAGAGAAATTGTCTATGCTCGAAAGGAATAGGTATATCAACTTCATAGCGCATACTATTTGCCTCTCTTTCGGAAAATTACACTTTCTCGCAGTTCCTTACTTAACCAAAAATCTACTTAAATATGATAATATGAACAGGGTCGCGGGCAAAAGCTAGTAAATAATGGTCAAGACAAAGTGACAATTGACAGAGGGTTCATTTACTGCCTGTAAAACAAATGACCGAAAGATTGAGTAGATTGCATTTCCAAGTTTTTAACCGACTTATAAAACCAAAGAAAGAGGTTCTCAATGCGATGTGTATGTTTGTTGTTTTTTTAAATAATTTTATTTCCATTTTTACCAATTACTCGGAGATGGTTGTATCGGTTTGAAAAATATTTTTATAAGAACCTTTTCCAAAATTGAATTTCGAATATTGGTCCAGGAAAATACCGTCAGGAAAACGCATCGTGATGCACGGATATTTAATGAAATAAATAGCTTCGGATCTCGTCAATTACAAGTTCGTCATTAATTTGCAAGTATTGAAGACCCTACGCTATTGTATTAGGTATCAAATTGCATCACTCACAAGTATAACTTGTAGCAGTTAGGTGCGATATTACAAAGCTTTTACCATTGCAGAACTAATCAAAATTCAGCAATCACGTTGATGTCACAACATACACTGTCAAATTTATTCATAGGACACATCATTTCGTATCGAGAGCGACAATTTTAAGGTCGATCTGTAATTTACTTTATTGCGGTAGTACGACGACCCTGTAAATATGTTTTGGATTAATTATACTGGACTATTTTGGGTGGAGCTTCACCCTGACATTGTTACAGTAAAAAGTATAATGCCACGCGAAACTCGTTCTCAACTACTGTATAATTATAATGCCCGAAGCGCTATTTTGTAATATCATACGCTGGAGTTTATTTGCACCGAATATCTCCGAGGATTCGATACCAGTTTGTTCGCGCCGGTATAAAAGAGAACGCAAGTGCTCTTGGAAGTATTCTGTCATCAAAACACACGGATTAAACATGTTCGGAAAGGTACAGATGAATAAATATTATTTTAAAATATAATATTTAATAAAATAAAAGTGAAATTTTAGAGAAAATTAAAAGCTCTACGGTATTAGATATCAATAATTATCAATGTAAAAATAAGGATCCTTAAAACCTTCCCTCAGTAGGGTAAGAAGTATACACCCAAGATTTTTTTTAGTGCGTTGACAACTAAATTATCGAACTGGCTGGTAGCTAATTTGTTGGGTGAAGATTGAACCATTCGAAAGTATTTTTTTAAAGCATAACATTTTTTATATGCTGATTTTTGCTCAAAAGGCGACGTTTCTACGTTACGACATTGTAAAAGACATGAACTTGTATATTTATGTGTAAAATTTGTTTTCAGCTGGTAGTCGTTCTGTGCGCTGCGGGAATCGCATCCGCCGGCAACCTGCTGCATGCTGCAGCCCCCCTGTCCTACGCCGCACCGGCCGCGCAGTTGTCGTACGCCGCACCCGCCGCACATTTGTCTTACGCCGCACACGCGCCCGCCGTCTCCTACCAGACCATCTCCACGCACTCTGCTCCAGTGGCCTACGCCGCTCCCGCCGTCTCTGCCTACCACTCTGGCCAAGTCGCGTACGCCGCTGCCCCCGTAGTCGCTAAGACTTACGCCGCCCCTGCCATCTCTACCTACCACTCTGCCCCCGTCTCATACGCCGCTGCCCCCGCCATCCAAGCCTACCATGCTGCCCCTGCCGTGGCTACCTATGCTGCTACCCCAGTCGTAGCTAAGGCCGTAGCACCAGCAGTGTCCTACTCTTCTTACTCTACTCACTCCACCCATGGTGCTCCAGTTGCGTACGCAGCCGCTGCTCCCGTAGTCACCAAGACCTACGCCGCTCCTGCCTACCAGTCCTACGCTGCCCCCGCCGTGGCTACTTACGCCAAGGCTATCGCTCCTGCCGTCTCCTACTCTTCATACTCGACTCACTCTGCTCCCGTGGCTTACGCCGCCGCCGCTCCTTTAGTCACTAAGACTTACGCCGCACCCGCGATCTCTACCTACCACTCTGCCCCAGTTGCGTACGCCTCTGCCCCCGTAGTCGCTAAGACCTACGCCGCTCCAGCCTACCAGTCCTACCACGCTGCCCCCGCCGTGGCTACCTACGCTGCCGCTCCCGTAGTCAAAACCGCCGTGACCTACTCTGCGGCACCTGCTGTCTCCCACGTCTCCTACTCTGGCGCCTACGGTAACTACGGCTGGTAAACTATGGATGCAAACCAAAGACTGTTATATTGTTGTGTAAATATTTATTGTATTACAATGATGAAGAATCGAAATCGAAAATAATAAATAATTACTTATGAACAAAGCATTTTATTATTATTTTTAGTTAATACATAATGAAAAACAGCCAATTGCGAATCAGACTCTAGCAACGAGGGTTCTGTACCACCGCAAACTATATTAGTGACAAATGTTTTTCAAAATTAATTACAAACGAATATTTTTTCGAAAGATTTTGACCGTAATGTGAAGGTAACATGCTACCTATGTAACCCTAAAATGGGCATACCTAGTTTTTGGTATTTTGGTACAGGTAGGGGCTAATCACAAACCTATATAACTACCGCATCAATTTTTAAGGACCACCACCCTGTACCTACCCCTTAGTACGCCCATGAGTACGAAACTCATGAGCGTAGTATACCTACTGACTCTCTGTCTTGACCGGTTTTTATCTAGCTCATAGGATCATCAGTATGGCCGTAAGGGTTTCTGTGATTGTAACATTAAAAATTACCGTATTATTAACATCACATGTTACTACATATTTAAGTACACAATCTCATAGCGATAGAGAAAAGTGTAATATTGCTGTTTATTTTTTCTGATTTTTTCGTAGTACACACTAGCGTTTATCGTGGACATAAAGCATCTGTCCCTCTCGCACATGTATGCTGGTTAGAAGGGACATATGATTTATGTCAGCAATCATTAGCGTGCTAAGATATCGGGAGGCAATTCTCAACAGTCACATTCGAGACATTTCACAAAGAGCGCCAAGTCCTCTTAAAACTGGTTTTTGTTTAATGATATGGCTCTCGATGAATGAGAGAATTGGGGGTCCGACCCCAAAGTTAGTTTGACACAAATCTTGCAATTTTCCCCACTTCTAGTGGCCGAATGACTTTAAATTAGGTATGTATATGTAGATCCAAGGAAAAGAAAAAAGGCTTGCACAAACATAAAAAAAAATATTTGTCTTGCCTTAAAAATCTAGTAATAACCAAACAAAAACAAATTTAAGTTCGGAAGAACATAACTTTACGAGTACAATACTTGTACTTGTTTTTGCGTCGTCAATAGCGTGAGTCGCCAAATAATAAAAGTAGATTATTAAGGAGACTTAAAACAAAAGGTTTTTTTTATAAATATTGACTCAGTAACTTAACTCTCCACGTCAACCGCAAATTGAGGTCGCTTTAGAAATGGCCTGAAAGGCTGGGTCAGAAATACGATCGGAAAGAAATAAATCAGGGATCACTGCCGTTATTTATCACGTCGTCGTCTCGATTTTGGTTTCATTTGAATGTGATTTATCATTGGGATGGTCTCCGGTTATAAAGGGGATAGACAGCCAAGACAGCCCAAGTATTTTTCGGCTAATATCTATTGGTGAAATGGTTTCCCTGTTACGGTAATCGGTCTGTACATGCTGTATGTGAAAATCTGTGTTGTTGATGTTACGTGCATTTTTGAGTAAATACCTGAACTTAACTTTATTTGTATTATAATTGAGTTTATTAGGTCAAAAGATGAACAAAAACAATACAAACAATAATAACTAAACTAAAATAAATACAATATATACAAATAAAACTAAAGAAAACACACTTAATATCTAAATAAAACTGAAATAAAAGCTAACTTAAACTAACTTTATTTGTAGTTATTGACAAACTGTTGACCTGTACTATTTAGGAGAAACAAACATTTAACCGAATGTCAACCGACAGTACAGTTTATCTGAATTACATTTAACTGTAAACGTAGTAAACGTACCTAGAATAAACTTTTGTTATTTTATTTCACCTAGTCCTAGTCATTAAAACAGTCCGTGTAACTGTCATTTAAATTTGCAAACTTTGCTTGACTTTTTCTTTTAGTATTGAGCTACCAGAAGTGCGATTTTTGAATCTCACCGGGTGACTAAAGCTCCCCAAAATGGCCGTTTTTCATAGAAATGCGGCCATTTTGGTGAGCTTTAGTCACCTGGTAAGATTCAAAAAATTGCATTTGAATCACACCGGGTAACTAAAGCTCACAAAAATAGCCGTTTTTCATAGAGATTCGGTCATTTTGGTGAGCTCTAGTCACCTGGTGA
The DNA here is from genome assembly GCA_963691745.1 of Ditula angustiorana. NCBI lineage: Eukaryota > Metazoa > Arthropoda > Insecta > Lepidoptera > Tortricidae > Ditula > Ditula angustiorana. The sequence goes on along the minus strand of OY829482.1, from coordinate 9,704,415 downwards.
AATTCAAAAATTGCACCCCTGGTATCCATTAAAGGGTATAATCGATCCGTTTGACTCGTAACCCTTTGAGGAATCTCTTTACAATAAATGTCATGATGACGTGATGCCCTGCTATCATAATGCCATAGGTAAGTATATTTATTGTGGTATAGTTCCACACAACGCCGCGATTGCGCCTCGTTCGTTAGAGCGGCACGTCATGTTTGGAACAAGAATCCGTCAATTTGATTGGCTGAAGGTGACGGACTGTCAATCAGATTGACAGTATTTTTACAAACGTGTCGCTAATAGTTCGTCACTCAAATAAACGAGGGTCCTTAAATAGTTTGACAGATGTACTCGTAGTACACATTCATGGAGTCAAATAAAAGATGTGGAGCTATTTTTAACTTTTTTATATTTGCATATTTACAGGCGTCATAAAAACTTAAAAAATAAATAATAAAATCATTTCGTGGCATGGAAAGTACGATTGTTTACCACCCGTAGTTGCCGTAGAGACCAGAGTAGGAGACGTGAGAGACAGCAGGGGCCGCAGAGTATGTCACGGCGGTTTTAACTACGGGAGCGGCAGCGTAGGTAGCTACAGCGGGGGCAGCATAGGTCTTAGCGACTACGGGAGCAGCGGCGTATGCAACTGGGGCGGAGTGGTAGGCTGACACAGCGGGTGCAGCGTAACTCAGAGGAGCAGCGTAAGATACTGCTGGGGCGACAGCCTTGGCAACAACGGGACCAGCGGCATAGGTAGCCAGCGCGGGGGCAGCTTGGTAGGTATGGACGGCGGGTGCGGCGTAAGTCTTAGCGACTACGGGGGCAGCGGCGTACGCGACTGGGCTGGAGTGGTAGGCAGAGACGGCAGGAGCAGCGTAGGCTACAGGGGCAGAGTGGGTGGAGATCGACTGGTAAGAGACAGCGGGGGCGACGGATTTGACGACGGGTGCTGCGTAGGCCACTGGCGCGGCGTGTGCGGCGTACGAAAGATGCGCGGCAGGTGCGGCGTACGAAAGATGCGCGGCAGGTGCGGCGTAGGATAGAGGAGCTGCGGCATGCAGCAGGTTGCCGGCGGATGCGATGCCTGCGGCGCACAGAACTACTACAATCTGGAAAAAATAATTTTGGAGAATAAAATAACGGTTGTTAATATGTAATTGATTTGGGCGTTCGATTATTTCTTAATAAATCTCATCACCCATCGCTGCCTAAAATGTATGCCAGCTAGGCGTGAAATAATTCGAAGAAAAAATGTCTAGATTGGTTCGTAAACAATTTACATAGGATGTACGTTTACTTTGTCAGTAAATGAACGGTAATTTGGTTAGAAACGATCCCTGACTTGAGAGTCACCTAATCTACAGGCTAAAAGTGTGGTGACCTGGATGCGAAAATAGTTCGAATTAATTTTTTAGCTTTTAAATAAAAACCAGGAGAACCAAAAGAGGAATAAAAAACTTTAACTGCACTGTGTTGCCTTCGATCACCAAATTCTTTTTGTAATTGTTACGTATGTAAAATAACAGTTTTTTTTAATTAAATTAAAAAAAACACCATCACTTATCTACGGTTGTAGTCAATATTCGTACCTTGGCGTACATGGTTGTATGGAAGTTGTTGTCAGAATACTTTTTTGGAGCACTCGCTTTCGCTTTTATACGAGCATCGGTGAACAGGTATTAATCACATTGCATCGACCGGTATGTTTACAAAGTCAAGGTGAGACTCCACCCAAGTCGATTATTTAATCTACGCAAGTGATTTATGAGATACCATGCTCATTTTGGATCCATAAGGAAATCCTATTCGGAAGTCCAAGATCGACGATGATATAGATAGGTATGTTAAAGATTATGTCATGATAGTTTGTTTGCTTCCTTAATACCAAGGGCTTCATGGTTTTTTAAACTGGCGTGCGTACCAATTTAATTGACTTCAAATAGATACAATTATTTTTACCCGACTACGGCAAAGCCAAAAGGAAGGGTTTTGTTTTTAATACAATGTTTTGTTTGATTTTTACTATTTACGCTTGCTGGTGCAAAAGTAAGAGGAAATCAAATAAATTAAATTGGAATTAATGAGTTGTGGCATCTACTAAATTGAAAATAAAACAAATATATAGAACAAATGGTTTTATTTGGTTTCAATATAATACATAATGGCTACATCACTTGTTTCGGGAGGGTAAAACAGTCCTTTGTTTTAAACATCTACCAGCCGCCGTAGGCACCGTGACCGTAGGCACCATGGCCGTAAGCGCCACTACCGTAGCCGCCGTAACCGGCGTAACCAGCGCCATAGGAACCGTAACCAGCCAGGGCGGGTGAGTGTACACTGTATTGGTTAGCGTACGACGTCGCGGGACCGGCATACCCAAGAGATGAACCGTAGCCTAAACCAGAGTGGCCATACGATGGAGCTACACTCTTAACAACAGATACGTGGGAAGTGGCGTGGCCCAGACCATTGTATCCACCATATCCTAACCCTGAGCCGTATCCACCGTAACCAGCGCCGTAGCCAGCGTACCCCAATCCACTTCCATATCCTCCATATCCACCGTATCCGCCATATCCTCCGTAGCCAAGGTTAGAGCCGTAGCCAAGCCCACCGTAGCCAAGACCAGCACTGTGAAGTGCACCGGCTTGGGCAAGCCCGAAGAGGGCGGCAGCAATCAAAGCGATCTGAAAAAATAATATTTTTATTTATCAAACAATGAATATTGATATGGGTATAAAATTTAAAACAGCAGGGAATAAATCGTCGGTGTAACAATAGAAATTTTAAAATGTTTTACCTTAGCGAACATTTTGTTGTTGTTTCTTCAAAAGTGATGATTTGAATGTTTTCCAGCTATTGTTTGCCGGCTTTTATATGAAAAAGGTAGGATATAAAGCATTCTTTGCCAAGGCTCTATTCTACTAAACGGACCGTAACGTGATTACATTTTTTGCAGCATGGCTGGCGAGTTCAACTTAAAATTATAAGACTTGAATAATATGATTACATTGTCTAATGAGAATCATTTCGTAAAATGACCACGTGATATCATCTTTAATAAGTTCCCGCTTGAAATTTTTACTAATTAAATGCAAGAAAGATTAATAGCCCTTGTTGGTTATGTTTACGTCATTGTTAACAATAAAGCCAGCACTATAAATGCTTGGGCAGACCTTGCACGTGGCTTACAACTCTTTTTTATTTACACTAGATAGAACGTGAATTGGGTTAGAATATTTGTTAAAAAAACATTATACTACCGGGGCATTATATTTTATTCTAGTAAAAAACTGGCCAAGAGCAATGTGATTCGTGCTCAGAGGGTTTCGAGCAAAGTAATGCATGCATATAAAATATTAAAAAAAAAACTCTTTCCATATCATCCCGTTGTAAATTGAGCTAATATAACCGCAAAGGTGACGAAAAATGGTTATAAATTGTATCGTGTTACACGCATTCTTCGGAGCAATATCACATGAAAAAAAAAAACATTTTGTCGTCTTCATTTATTATGCAAGTATCCAAAGTAAATAAATGAGACAGACACCAAGCAGAGCGCTTATAAGCACAGCCTTTGCAAGCGGAATATCGATAAACGTTCGAAAATATCATATTAACATCGTATTAGTATGTAATATAGCGTAATATAATGGCAAACTTCAAAACAATCTGTAGAGAAGGAAACAATTAAGTATTTGTATTAAATTGTTTATTTTTTCTTGCCACTCTCTGGTTTAACTCTGAATTACTTATTCTGTATTGGTAAATAACCACGGTAACCTTGAAAGAAAATTTAATTAAAAACCCTTTTATTTAAAATAAAAATCATAAAACTTTTACCAGCGTTTTCTCTATTATAGACAATGGTACACAATATCATACTATCAGTTAATAAATGAATAAAGTACTATAGTACGTCGTTGTACAATAAATCCATCTTGGTATAATGGTCCATCATCGTATAGTCGACCAAGTAGCTTGACCACTTTTCAACCCTGTTCCTTTTTAATACGGTCGAAAAGTGGTCAAGCAATTTCTTGGTCGACTATACAATAGTAAATCGCTGTTCAACTATGCATCGTTGTAAAATAGACCATCGTGGTATAATAAAACACCATTGTAAAAAAGAAATCATTGTACAATAGTACATCGTTGTACAATAGACATCGTTGTACATCGGCATTCTAGTCGATCATTTTTAACGCCCTTTCCCTAGATTATCACACATAATGTACTGCTATGAGAGTCAACATTTATGAACAATTTTTAACTTTTATTTAATTATTACTTCTCTATTTTCATTGTATTTTATTATAAATTAAATATGCAATATCTACTTAACCTTTGTGATTTATTTATTTTTCGCGTTTGACATAATTCTTAAATTCTAAATGTTAAATCGCGTCAGATTATGACGCGTACTCCTTATATTGATATTAATTATTGACTGTGAGAATAAGCTATTCTTATTCGTAGACTGTTTGTATTAAAAAAACCCTCGACGATCGCAATGTACATTCTTATATCTGACGTGTACTATAAGTACTATAACTTATAGTGTGATTTTAAGTTGTAAGATAAATAAATCTTAATCTATACAGCCAACCTTCCAAATAATATGTATACATAGCCTTATGGTGACTATAAGGTTAAGTTCACATATTTTTGAACGATTTAAAAACTTTGCTGTGTACTTGTTGGCGCGCGCGACTGTACCTTGTATTACTGATGACATGAAAGAAAAGTTTCTTCATAGTTTGATAAAACCTTACACTGGTTACGGTATGACTTCTGTTTTCGTCACAAGTTGATGCAGGTATTTTTTTATTTCGTAAAATAATTACGGGGGCAGCGGTTGTAACGGTTGAAAAGACTGATCCACCTACAAAAAAGACTATTGACCCCACTGGCTACGGCCTCTACCCACTGTTTGGTGTGTCATTGTATTTCAATACTAACTTGACCTAGGCACTTCCTAAATAAAGAATAGTTTCTACCAAAAGTAAATGTGAAAAAGAAGCCCAGTTCGCGAATAGTGATCCAAGTAGGGGCTAAGTTCAATAGCAGCTTCTCGTATCAAGGGTGTAGGGAATGTTCAATATTATATCATTACAATAAATGTGAATTTAATGTAATGCCTTCCTTTTGATCAAATATCCGACTTGGCAAATTTTTATACACATTCATACACATTTGACTAACGCAGATGGCTTTGCTCTCGAACCGTCTCCGCCACCGCTTCCGCTTGTGTATATGTTCGCAACCTAAACTCGCAATAGCCAATTTGGATCTAAATTAGCTAAATTAAAACGCAAGTGGTCACTTTAGGTGCAGTAAAGGCAAAATCCTGTCGGACCATGCGTATTATGGGTTCCGTGTAGCCATTACAAAAAAAACTTGTAAGTGTAAATGAAAAAATATATTTACTTAAAGAGAATAAGAAATTATTCTTTTTGTGCTCACTAATCTCTAAATACCGTGTAACTGAAAATATTCCATAGCTCGAAAAGCAGTTCAGCCTTTTTCGACTTAATGTCATAATAATATTCTTGTAAAATTTGTTATATTCACTAATACTGTAAAAATAATTAAATGAAATATAGATAAAAAGAATAAATAAATAAATATTGACACGGAACCCTCCTATGCAGTCCTTGGCAGTTTATTTGGCAAAAAACGGTCACAGTAGGTGTCATACCATGAACAAATCAAGGTTTCGTGGTCATTCACTGATTTGTATTCGTCCAACATCGTTTAAACTCTCACGTCGTATTCTAACAACTGAACAAAAGGTCTTGAAGTATTGGTGAGTAAATCTTCAAGCCGCCGTCGCAAGCCAACCGAAATAAATTCAATGGATATTGTGATTAAATAAAACAATAGACGGTTAGGTCGCGCTAATATCCTTTATTAAATAGTTTATTAGCTATCACAGCAGGACAATTCCTCCAGCTCCATAAACTCGAAAGATGCAGTACTTAGGTACTCGTTTAATATGTATCTGCATTGGTAGCGCACTAGCGTTTACCGTTGACACGAAGTATCCATCTCTTTTGCACACGCTAACTGGTTAGAAAGGGATGTCATAATATAACTCATGTCCGCGACAAAAGCTAGCGCCCCAGAAACTTATTTCGATTCGTGACACCTATTTCGATTTTAGTGTTGTTTGAACTTTTAACATGTTGAGCTGGTCGTTTATTTGAAACAATCAGCGGTCATAGTGATATAGAAGCGGTGCGAAAGTCAGATATATCTCAAGCAGAAAGGCGGACGGGCATCCTCCGCGAGCAATCGCGCGTAATGTACAATATTACAGCAATATTTGTCTTATGACAAGACAGGACTATATTCTTCTTCTCAGTTTATATTTTTTTCTTCGTGTGCCGTATCTTAACGAAGGTTGGCAATCTCCACTTTAGAGATCGCCGCTCGAAACAGTCCTCTGGTGCTTTGCCGTATTATGGAGATCATTCGACCATCTAGCTGGTGGTCTGCCTACGCTTCGCCTTCCCGTTCGTGACAACCAGTGTAGCGTTTTGCGGCTCCATGTGTCATCCCCGTTCGACAAATAAGACCGTGCCATTGTTGTGCGTTGGAGAATGTATTTATTTTGTCCCGCAGTTAGATTCCGAGCATTTCCCGTTTCATCACTCTTTGCGCTACCTTGAGAGTCATTCTATAAGCGCAATCAGCGACAAGCTTGACCCCGGGACAGTGCCCTGTCTTGTCCTAGTAAGCTAGCTGGACTGCACAAGGTGGGCATGGGAAGAAGGGCGATGCCTCGACGTCGAGTTCGACGCTGATGCGCTTTGATAATAACGGGGCTTGAGACGGGCGGTGCATCATCCCCAAAAATAGTGTCTTTTTCTTAAACACCACACGAAAAATAGTTCACAAAAATTTCACAAGTTAGAAAGTTAGCAATTGAGGGTCTTATCGCTGAAGAGTGATTTCTTTTAGGCAACTTACCATCACTTGTACTAGCGTTCGGGCTTTCTTTTTTGCCTATCATACTATACACACATCATATTGTACTGCCACGTAAAAAGTATTTTATTTTACCTACAATTACTTTACACCTAAACGATTAAAAACGGTTTGCGTGATACTTTTAAAAGTATTTGCCAACTTAAAAATATTGGTACTAAACTTACAACCAAATGTTACATGTGAAAATAATTAGTTTTTGAACTCTCAATTAATTTTTATCCGAAAAACAAATGTCTCCAAAAAATTCGTGCATAATTTTTTGGAGAGAGAGGGGTAAAGGTTCAAAATGAAATATAATTTAACGTTTAAATAAAGGTAATTTTATTATTTTTGTTTAAATAATTTAAAAAATTCTATCGTTTACCAGTAACCGCCATAGCCGTAGGCATTGTGACCGTAGGCACTATGACCGTAGGCACCTTGACCATAGCCTCCGTATGCCAGGGCTGGGGAGTACGCGGCGTGTCCCAGACCACCGTAGGAAGAGTAAGCCAATGGGGCAGCATAGGACTTAATGATCGGAGAACCATGGTAGCTGTACTGCGAGACGGACGAGATGGCCGGAGCGTGCGCGTAGGAGATCGGCGCGATGGTCTTCACTACAGGAGCGACTACGGTCTTCGCAACAATTGGCGCGGAGTAAGGAGAGATGGCATGGCCGCCGTAGCCGAGGCCTCCGTAGCCATAACCACCACCGTAGCCGATGGAGTCGTAGCCAAGGGAACTGTAGCCGAGCGAGCCGTAGCCAAGACCACCTCCGTATAGGTTACCAGCGCTGGCGAGGCCGAAAAGGCAGACGAGGAGGGTGAACTGAAATAAAGGAATTAAGTAAGGTAAGTAAGTGTTTCACACATTGCAGTTTGAAAGATTATTAGGTTTAACATTAGTATTCAATTGCGGTATCCTTATTGAATCTTCGACTTAATGAGCCACAATATCTCTAAGGAGTAGCTACTAACTTTTCTGTTGATAGATATTAGATATCACATTTGGCTTTCATTAGCTTTTTTTGTTATTCTCACCTTTCCGATCATGTTGTTGTTTCCTTGGCAGTGATACTTGGAATGCTTCTTCGTCAAAAAATATTTGCTTATATATGTGACTATGTCGGAAATATACTTAGCCTCTGCCAAGGCTCTAGCTGCTATTAGCAAATTGGACCGATTGCGACATCGTCACCGCCAAATTGATATTTAATTTTAATACTGTGAGAAAATAATACTGAAGGTAAAAACGTTTCGTTCACACAAAGGAGTGGAATGAACTCGGCCCGTAAGGAAACAACAGTTTAATTGATACAATAAAAAACTGACTATAGCCTCTGTTTGGTAAGTCGGAAATATTTAGGTAACTTAACAATGACTTCAAAAGTAAAGGGTTAAGGATAAAAGCAGTAGCACTGCTCAGTATAGGATCATTTGAAGTGTTATATGACACGCGAAACAGGTCGAGTCCGTTGTTTAACTTTTTATTAAGTGTAAAATTTAATTCATTTTCTGTAATTTTTATATGTGTATGTATAACTCGTTATTGTACATAACACATAAAAATAACAGATTACAGATGTACTTTAAGGGATCTCTTCCAGTTAACCATTGGGCGATTGACAGGACCCAAGATCTAGAGTAACACACAGAAAAAAAAGGAAAAGTAAACTAAGCAAAACCTACTTATCATATCTAAAAATACACATACTCATAATATTTATACCTATGTTACGTATATGTATTTTGTAACTACATACAAAATGCATATACCTAAGTCAGAAAACATACAATAATCATTAAGAAGAAGAGTCAAGCCCGTACTTCCTAAAGCTACTACGGAAAGAGGCACCGACTGCGATTTATTATAACAACAGTTTGAAATTAAGGTAGTCTATACCTTTCAAGAATAATATATGACCTAATTAAATGACGGGCCTAAACTCTATTCGACATGGTCCAGGTGATATAGAAGCCAAGCGAAAACCAGACGCTGTATTCACTACAGATTAACCAAAATATCCAAGAAGAAGATGTCACAACATTATAACCCTACCCAATTTTAATTTTAATTAATCCTAACCTGTTTTCAGCTTAGGTTAAATTAAGTTAGTTAGGTGACTAGAAAATGTATTGAGTAGGTGACATCATTAAATAAAAGCCTTGGTAGAACATAACTTTTGTTGAAACAAATTTTTTAACATGCTTCTCGACGAAATCAAAGTTATCCTATGGTTTGACATCAACCTCTGTCTATCTTTGGCTAGTAAAATGCAACATTAGAGCACACCTAAACCTCCGCAGCATCTTTCTGCACATAGCTCATGTCAGCTTATAGCACCACTTTTTAAGATAAAAACATAGTTTGGAGCTTGTCATCTCAATTTATTTTTATCATATCGCCGGTGGTAGGACCTTGTGCAAGGTTCATCCGGATCGCTACCACCATCTAGCTCGCTAATCCTACCGCTAAGCAGCAGTGCTTGCACTGTTGTGTTCCAGCGTGGAGAGCAAGACAGCCGGTGTCATTACTGGCACAAGCAAGAAGTATTCCATCTTAGCCCTCTGGGTTGGCAACGCATCTGCAATCTCTTTGGTGTTGCGGGTTCTATAGGCGGTGGTGATCACTTACCATCAGGTGACCCACTTGCTTGTTTGCCTTCCTATTTCATAAAAAAAAAAAACATCTTTGGAAATCCATTTATTTTCGCCCACTCATTTTCATTGGATAAGGGATCATCGAATTTAAATTATTTCGTCGATAACTTTTATTTTTACACTTTAAGAACCATAAGCATAATGTATAAAGGCTCATTGAATTAAATTTGCATATACTTAATTTCACGACCTTACGATATTAATCTAAGGACCGGATGGCCTGGTGGCTAGTGACCGTGAATACAAAGCTAAAGGTTGAGGGTTCGATTCCCGCAAGTGGCAACATCGATAAATAAATATGAATGTTTGTACCTACCTGCAATGAGTCGTGGCAACTATATGTATTTATCTACATTTACTTATGTATGTTTACCTGTTGTGTGGTACCCATAGTACAAACTTTTACTTAATTTGAGACAAGTTCAATGGTTTAGATTGTCCCGAGATATTTATACAATTTTATACTTACTTAATAATCTCGGGGTATTAATGAATGAGACTTGAAATTTTACTCCCATCTGTTGAAAATAGTTGCATAAAAGTGTTAATATTTATATTTAGAATCCTCCATTCACCAGTTTTCATTTGCTACCATTGTATTAAAGAAAAAAAAAAACTATGTTCCTCGCCTCTTTTTTAATTCGTAGGCGCCGTATTTAAAAGTTTAAGTAAAACCTATTTCACCCCCTTTCTTAAACAAATCTAATGACACCTTATTATGTTTAAGTCCGTCAAGCAGCTAAGACTACAGAACGTGCTAAAGAAATTTACATACATTCAATGAACACGTAAAAAAAAACGTGACCCTTTTTCGGCGGCAGTCGGGTTAAAACGCTCTTTAAACAATTTTCGATGCTCACTACCGATTCAAATTCAGTCAATTCATTCAAGTGGAGATTTTACTATCAAGTGTCACTTTTCGAAGGCGTGGCATTGTTTATGTTTTGACACAGTTTCTTGACCTTGCTCAATGCAAACGTCCAATGTAAGTAGAGCTCCTATCTCTTAGCAGCATTATAAAACTCGGAACCATGAAAAAATGGTTATCTCACACATAATCATAATACAAAACAGTGATGCTATCTTTCATTTTAACACACAATCATACATAATAAGCAGAGTTAAATGTTAATTACACGCCTTTGTGTTTTTCTTTGTAGTTGTAGATGATACTAATTGTTATGGTGTAATAACTCTTTCATCTTTTAATTGTTAACTTCGTTCATAAGATTTATTATAACGGATGTTTTCGGCTTTTAATCGTGTTCTTTTCTAGGTTCCGAGTTTTTACGACTGGATAGCCTAATATTGTGAGCGATGGTTTAAATGGTCGAACGCCTGCGGGCCGACGGGTGGGAGAGGCGGTCAATAACCTTACATTGCCGAGAGCTTCCTGCCGCGCTACCCTGAACGGCCATTTGCACAGTATGAGTTCCTACATGCGAGTTGTATTATTATTGTGGGGTTCGATCGCACTCGATCGACTCGCATGCAAGAACTCGCACCAAGTAAATTACCCCTTCTAAGTCTTAGAGTCGTACTCAAATTTGAGTTTCGTATTAGCATTTTATGGAACTGGAACTCGAGTTCGGTTTAAAATACGACCCTTAGTTCACTCTGAGACCAACCCAGCTCGCCGCGCAAGCATAACCCCAATAAAGCTGCCATCATCCTATGCATGGTGACCATGACTACGAAGCCGGAGGTTGCGGGGTCGATTCTCATGAGTCATTTATATAATGAATGTTAATTTTTGTACCTCGGTCTGTGGATTTAAGTCTGCACCCACGGACCCATATCTAAGTATGTAAAACTGTTGTCTAGTTCTTAAGTATTAGTCACTTAATTTGGAACTAGTTCAAGAGGTATTTTATATTTAAAGTTATTTAGGGGTTAATTTTATCCATAAAAAAATGTAGCGATGTTAGCGCTAGGGTCCATAGAGCCAGATATTTTAGCTTTTTCAAAGTGTTCGAATAAGTAAATAATATTGCACATAAACACCTTACATCGGTGATGATGTCCATCAGGGTGGGTTTAGAGTAATGGGATTTGAACCAACATTCTCTACATTTTATTAATTTAGAATTTGTAAAACTAAAACGCATAAAGCGAGAGGTAAGTGGCTCGTTTCAAGAAAGTCTATTAAGTTAACTGCAAAATAATACCTAACAGGAATTCAATCTTAACATTTAACGTAGGGTATGCATCGATGCTTGAACAATTAATTTTGCAACAAAGTAGAAAATGAATCATGACTCAGTTTCAGTTACCAATTCATCATTTATTAATGCGGTATTTACTAACATCGAACTAGATTGGAATGAATGGTTTATTTATGACTGCCTTATTTAGTGATCTGCTGCAAACCTTTTAATGGTCAACTTGAATAACTAAAAATAAAGCGCTACCTTACGTAGAAGTAACTCGTTATTGCAAACTTTAATCGTTCATACATGGAACTTGTCAATCACAATCAAACAACATCATTACTTAAATTGGTATTTTCAAATTTTATTCAAATGGCATATAAAACTTTACAGAATTATAAAAAACAACTAGATTTACTCATTCGTAGTCGTAGTGATCACCAGCCGTAATTGGCTAAGCCGTTGTAAGAGACGTGGGAGACCGCAGGAGCGGCAGAGTAAGCCAGACCTGACTTCAGCACCGGACCGGCGGCATAGGTGGCGACGGGAGCAGCGTGGGCGTAGGTTGCCACGGGAGCGTGGGCGTAGGTTGCCACGGGAGCGGCGTGGGCGTAGGACAGCGGCGCGGAGTAAGCCAGAGAAGATGGCGCGGCGTAACTCGCCACAGGGGCGGCATAACTCGCCACAGGCGCGGCATAACTCGCAACAGGCGAAGCGTAAGCCACGGGGGCGACGGCCTTAGCGTAGACCGGTGCGGTATGGGCGGTGTGCGTCGAGTATGAAGACACTGATGAGACCGCGGGCGCTACGGCTTTGACAACTGGTGCTGAGTACGCGGAGTAGGCGACTGGAGCTTGGGCGTAGGACAGGGCCGGAGCAGCGTAGCTCTTGTAAACCGGAGAGGCGGCGTATGTGGCTACGGGGGTTGCGGCGTAAGATGCAACGGGGGCTGCGGCGTAAGACGCCACGGGGGCGCCGTAGGAGGCGTAAGAAGCATACGGGGAGCCGTACGGAGAGCCGTACAGACCTCCAGCTCTGGCGGTCGCCACCGCGCACAGGAATACTACAAACTGAAAAAGAAAAGTTTTCATTAAAATTAAGCCGCTTATACTTTTGTTAAGAAGCTGGGCACGGTTTGGTGGAGTAATAATATTGTTGAATAATCTATTCTCTTTTTATGTGATTAAATCTTTATTTTGCCATACCTAAATTAAAAGAAAGTCGTGTCTGTTTTTTTAGGCCATGCCTACTCATATTATTTACCAAATCTATATTTTTATACTCTGACATAAAAAACGACTAGACTCAGACAAGGATGCGCCAATTAAGTTCATTAATTAGAAGAATTTGCCTTGCTCAAACTTAAACGTATAATTCCGTTCAGTAATATTTGAATTTCTCCTAAAGATTTCCTCTTTATACTGAACGTGACTTCCACTGAGTTTGAGGGCTTAAAGCTTATGTATAAATAGGCAATATAAGTAATTAAAACATCGCTGAGCAGTTCCCAATTAACAACCAATATTATCAATAACTGGTGTATGATGCTAAGACACTCCAACAGTTGTAATTTTCATAAACATCTAGAATTTAACGCAACTACACTTTATCAACTATCACTACATTAAAAGCACACACAATCCCGTACCTTGGCTGCCATTTTGTTATATAAAATCCACTACGGCAAGTGATACAGTTGGGTGGTGCGCGGTAAGTTTTATACTATTCTAGGTTACCCCCGTGCGCGTGCGTTGTACAAGTTCGTTAGATCCCTGCCAAGGACCTATGTGTCACTTCAGTCGCGCGGCGTCCTTTCAGGTGACATGTCCTGGCATGGATTTTGAGCTAAGTTGGATATTACTGGGTACAATTACGACACCATTTACTGACGGAGCAGTGAGATATTTTGTGCCACTGTTGTTTTCAATTAACAATAGATATCAATACCAACACTTGGTGAATACAATGTTTTGTTTTGTCTTGATTTTAAAGTCGGTTATGAGGTATCGCGTGTAATATTTTACGAATTTTATATAAATACATTCATTTTATTAAGAAGGTACCACGTTTTTACTAAATAATCTGGCTGTCTAGATTTTGAGTCTGGCAGGTATACATTTTGAAACGATTTTTAGAATAGATGGAATCAATTAATTGTGAACTGTGCAGTGAGAAGAAAAAGTAGCCGAACACTCCACGAGTTCACAAAGATCTTTACCAGCTCTTACTTTCTTAACAATCGTGTGTAGCTTATTTTGATAACTTTGACTGAGTCTTTAATAAGTAAAACAGTTGCCCTTTGCAAACTTACTAGAAACTTAAACATAGCACAAAACTGAATGACAATACTATTCAGCGACCTTTCACTGTGACGTAGCTCTATGCGTTACGCTCTCAGCATCGTGCAATGTTTTTCCACGTTGAGCTACAACTAGAAAATTAAAATTGACTGCTAAGTCTGCATAAGAATAAATACCTTACATGTTTCTAAATCAACCTTTTAAAAGCATATAACATTCCACCTAGCGTCACACGGATTTTTTACGAAAAATGTGGCGATGCCATTAATGCTCTTTCTTAGTGTTCTTTTAGCAATCAAAGTTAAGGGTATCAAAGCTCACTAGAAAATCTAATTTTGCAAATTACTTAAATAAATAACGTCTACCTCTAGAATATCTAACGTAGCACAATTTTCTAGCGACGAATTCCAAGAGTAAATTATTTAAATTGCTTGGTACCACTTCTATCCGCATGACATCTTAATACTAAAAGGTGCATTAGTAAAAATTACCAAGTCTCCTTAAATACAAGTGCAATATTTAAACGATGCAATTGGTGCAAATTTTACTTGATATGGTCATCGCTGCATTTCAAGTTTCTTATAAGGATCGCATAACATTTAAAAAGTGTAAGTTCACAAAGTCACATTTATTACCATATAATTATAAACACAGAGCACATAAATAAGGTAGAGTTGTCTTTCGCCTTGATAATTCTTATAGCTTAATTAGCTGATGCATATAAGCATTTTTTTATAAAATAGGAAGGAAAATAAGCAAATGGGTCACCTGATGGTAAATGATCACTACCGCCCAAAGACACCTGCAACACCTAGGAGATTGCAGATACTTTGCCAACCCAGAGGGCTAAAATGGATTACTTATTGTGCCAGTAATATCACTGGCTTTCTTGCTCTCCACTCTGGAACGAAACAGTGCAAGCACTGCTGCTTAGCAGCTTGATTAGCGAGCAAGATGGTGGTAGTGATCCCGACGGACCTTACACAAGGTCCTACCACCCGCATGTTCATATTGCCGCGGCATCATTGTCAGCGGCGTTGAGTCGCATCGCAAGGGAAAGATATGCATCGGGGACAGCGGATTCGGTACAAATCACGCCAGGACCCAATTTCATAAACGCGACAGGCGACAGGTGACAGTCACAATTTGGTATACATTGCTTGCCCACTATGACGTTAAGTCTATAAGTCTTTTTTGTTACTTGTCGACACAGATATATACGGCTAATTGTCACTGTCACTGTCGCGTTTAAGAAATTGGTCCCAGGAGGCTATTCTATCTTTTTCATGTAGTCCGTGATTAACCTTAACCTTAGATAATTTTCAGTTATTTACATTACTATGACAGTTAGTTCAGATTTAAAATTAACTTGTTTTCTTTCTTTAAGAATATCGTTTCTGATGATTTAGTGGTCATAACTAAGCACTAACGCTTGTAATACAAGAGTTAACTAAACTTACCTACTAACAATTAAGTACTTCATTTTTGAGTACGACTTCATGTACGTACATACATAATTAAAACATGTATAAACATGTATAATTAAAAGTGGGAAAAACTGTGGCTTAGTAAACAATTAATTACATAGCTTCTGTAAAATTAAAAGTTTATTTTAAATTTAAAAAGCTTGCTTAGAAGATTTACCTATAAGTTTTGACTCATTGTTTTAAAAGATTGTACCTAAATAAAATACCAGTAATGAAATCTACTTTTATCTACACACATACCATAAAGACTAAAAAACGCGTTCAAAAACCCTAGGTAATGACCAGCATTATTACAACCAATGTTATTATAAGAATTTTCTTGTCTGTGGTAGTAGTTACCTACTCTGTTCTTTATTAGTCATCACATTACCGATATCTCGTGACTGCTCGTGACGTTATGAATTTAAATTTGGAACAGCTGTCAAAATTCAAGTTGGTCTCTAT
The DNA here is from genome assembly GCA_963691745.1 of Ditula angustiorana. NCBI lineage: Eukaryota > Metazoa > Arthropoda > Insecta > Lepidoptera > Tortricidae > Ditula > Ditula angustiorana. Next base: position 9,688,405 of record OY829482.1, on the reverse strand, counting down.
TCTAGTATCCACAGATATTAAAACAGTTATCGATACGAAACGTCAACTCAGTATGTTTTTTTAATTTAACCGCACGACATTTGATCTCGAGTGATATGACAATAGGAGTTCATTCGTTCGTCTATGGTTTAAAAAAAACGTTCGTCTTGACGGATAGATCGAATCACAGAGAACCTTTTTAATATACATGGCCGCCATTAGTTGTCATACGTTTGTTGGTTATTTGCTGTTACGGTTTTTTGCAGTTATGATATGTGTGTAGATAAAGTAATGTATGCAACTGTATATAATTAGGCCTTAAAACACTCGTGTGATCCTATTATGAAACTCGCTGACGTTCGTTTCATAAAACCACACTCGTGTTTTAAGGCCTCTCATTATATAGCAGTTGCATAAAATACTATAATACCTTAAAATCCGATACAAAAATAGCTACTTAGTTCATAGAATCATTCACAGGAAAATAGCGTAAGTATAAATATTTCATCAACCACTTAATTATGCTTGTTAGCCTGTCACAGAAAATACTTTAGTGTTTATCTTGTAAGTCGAGTGTATGTCTAGGATACATCCAATTTCGGATCGTTGAATTATTAAAAAAATACTAGGCCGTGAGATCTGAATCGTATTTTAAAATCCTTCGCCGTGTTTTTTTCTTTACACAACACTATTTAATTTGACATTTCCATTTTCTAATACTAGTGTTAAAAGGTAACGTTGATATCCCCGTTTTCCTACATCGATTAAAAAATTAGTTGCGTTTCCGCTCAAATCTATGCGTTAGAGATGTGCATGCATTATGGATATTCATACGTCAGAATGATTAAATCTGACGTTGACAGTCGATGGTTAACGTTTTAATAAACGTTTAATGTTTTTCTTATCATTTTAAGTAATTGTTTTGTACAGCATTGTTTTTGATTTATTTTCATTTTATTCTGTTTTTTGCTAATTTTGACATTTTTACCTTTTGTGAGTTTGTATTAATATTTTTATTGTTACAAATTTACTTTTTATTTTGACACTTTCTAGACATTTTATAGATATTATTATTTTATTATTTTGTTTCCCTTTTTGACGATCTTATAGTCAATTTGTCATGTTTTAACATTATAAATTTAATCTAATTTTCAATCCGTATTAAATGAATCTATCTATCTAAGACACGAACATGGGGGTGCGCCTCCGGTTTCTTCCTTGTGTGGCCAAGTGCTGCAGTTCCCTTATAGACTCCTCCGGGGAAAAGAGAAGTGCTTGAGTCGGTATGTCAATGATTTCTTAGCTTATATGGTGAGATATCATTGGCCCATGGCTAATGACCCAACATGGGAGGAGGGGGGGAGGCGTCTAACAGCACATAACGTACATTATTGTATATACTGACATTGGCACAAGTCTCGTGGCTGCCATTGAACAATAAATTAATAAAGAGGACACGATGATGGACTGAATTCATTTTTGGGACATATAAAGGACACAGGTTGTTATACGGAAGGAATGTTCTAAGGAATTTTATTATACGTCATTCTCAATTGTCGCACCTCTCTGACTCCTAAACAACACACCCACAGCCGCATACAGACCATACATTCTTAACAGTTGAACAAGATAGGCATACAATTTATGTTCGAATTCAGAACTGCAGACTTGCATAAGATCGCATGTGGGGCTTTGTCTAAGGGCATGATGTCGTGTGTCGCAACCAGTGGACAGGTCAATCGTGCGACCGGTTGCTTTACTGGTTGGTCTGAATTCGCACTATTCTTGCCTCGGTTAAATGGCTATACATCAGTAAACCGGTTGTCTGGAACATCCTGTTAAGACGTAAAGATAATGTTTATGCATAAGAGACCCGGACCACATATTTCCGGAAACCCGAAAAGGATTAGCCTGGTTGGATGCAGAAGGTACTTGTATAAACAGCCGGAACATTATGTTAATCCCAATGTTTAAGTTCTTAGATGGATGACAATTTATGCATGTTCTTAGATGGCTCACGGACGCTAAAGGCCGGGCCACACTGGTTGTGTAAACCTTGCGTATGCAACACGGCTCCAGCTATCAGTGTAACGCAGTCGTAACGCAGCTCCACGAAGTGAACTGCATACGCATCCGGTGTAGCCCGGACATAAGTCCTTCATCACAAATCTGCTGGTAGAGGTCGAACAATCAGTGGCCCTAACACGACCAGCTAAGCTTAAGTTTATCTGCCTTTTTTTCTATGTGCGTCACTTTCTCATGAAATTAGTTTGACAGAAACGCAGGCAGGGATAAGTAAAACAGAGGCCGGTAATGTTAGGACCACAGGTGTACTAATACAGTTGTATTATGATGTCACTTGCTCTTACGAAGGATGAACCTGACTCCGATGTTTGAAACTATACTATCTGCTGAAATGGAGGACACTGGACATGCAACATTTGACACATCAGCTGTTTTCGGTCTTGCTCTGAATACATAATAACAATTCACTGTTAAATACAAAAGGTGTCATTATACATTCTTTATCTTCACACAATACGGTACTTACTATACGCTTTTCTTAAAGGGACAATGATGCAAGCTTTGGGCTCATTACATAAAAAAGTCCCGATGTCAACAAAATTTGTCATTCAAAGTTGGGGAAAGAATGCTTAAAACACGTTTCCTTTTTGCATTTACCACATTCTTGCATCCTAAAAGACGTAGAACGTAACTCACGCATATCTAGCTAACATACTCGCTCGAATGACCCCGAGTCTAATTCGACTGACGATAGTAACCCGCTGACCGCGCCTCGCACCTCGCCAAATGATAAAGTTTGCACGAAAATTCGTTTTATGTCTCCATCACCGGCCACATTGCAGACTATTGTGGAGCATACAAGCTAACGAGCTTGACAATGGGCAGCGACGTGTGGTAACCCTATTGTTGGTCACGACACGCGATTTGTTATCTTATTTTCAAAGCAATTGGTCTCGTGGATATGTTACGACATGACTGACCAGTGTCACTTTTCGTTATCCCTAGGGAATGCAAGAATTAACCCGTGGTTTACCTTATATTTGGCTTAGAAAACTGAAAATTAGACGAAATTAGTGAACTCTTAATTGACAACTTTGTCCATTTTGTCCATTAAACATGCCTCGTCAGGCAAGTTTTTTGATGAAATAAATTAACTAGACATATTATTTTAATTTGATAATTTCAAACTTATTTTAATAACGTGCCTGCATACACTTTTTAAGAAACAATTTGTTGGTTGAAGTATTTACCTAAGTAGATGTCTACAGAGAGGCATTAAATATTTAGGTAACTTGAGAGAAGCATAAGGGTTGGGTCGGCAATTAAGAAACATATTCAATGTCCGGTTGCTTACTTTAAAACCAGAAATATTACTAGACCAACAAAACTCCAGCCTATTAATTTTTCTGACAGCTAAGCCAAGTTTACAATTAAAGCTAGAATAATTTTAAGTTCATTTGGCGTGTATTATTAAAGCACCAATTAGTAAGATTAAAATTAGTCCGGCATTCCCAAACGTGCAAATTAATTTAATGCCACGTTTAATTAAATAAGTATCGTGCATAACTCTTTTTGATTAAGGAATGGAGTTACTCTGTTTGATACGTGTAAGTATTAAATTCTCTAAGAATGTTCGTGCAAAAAAGTGAAGCATAAGCAAGTTATCTCAGCCCTGTAGGTATGTGCTAGATTCTAAGAATGTTGAGTAACGCTATATAAAACTCCAACGCGACAGAGTGAACATAAATGATGTGATTTAAAGTTGACACATTGCTTCATAATTATCGCAATTAAGGCAAAATTAAGTCTAAACTTTAAAGTATGTTAATTGGTTTTAATTAGGAAGTGTAAAGCTTGTCCTATTAGGTGCTATGCGAATCTTATGTTGTGTATAATCTTATGTAAACGAAACAAATAAAGATACCTATACTTTAGATTAGCTACACAAGCAAGACATACTTGTAACTCAGTATAAGCGAGTCAATCTATTCTGGCTCTGTAACCTGGGCTATTAGCATTGGGTTTTGCGTAGCCTATTGAAAAAGAGAGGATAAGAAAAAGATAACAAAAGATTGCAGAAGTTTATTAATGTTCGTACATAAATTAAATAAATACTTAACATTAAACCTAATACCTAGTTAAAGTCAGTCGCGCTCTTTGATGTAGATATAGTTGTCATCGCTGTCGTTATAATTAGTCAGAAAGCCTTATGGGCCATTTACACGGTACAAGTTCTCGCACGTGATTTGTATTACATTGCGGGCTACCAAGGTGATGTGATCCATCAGTTGATCGAGCCTCGCAATATAATTCAACTTGTATACGAGAACTTGTGCCGTGTAAATGGCTCCTTAGTCCAGTAAAAATTCTGTCCCCTTAGTCACAAAAGTTTATCAACCTCTTTCAGTAATGTGTGTTAAGTAATGTAGGTTTACTGAAAGTTTATGAATAAGGGGATAGGTGTGGGTTGTTTAAATAATCTTTATTGGAATTATTTTATTACCAAGAATAGTTAGCACCTAGCCCACTGAACGAACCATGTGCAAACGAACCATCTGAATTAGTTAAATGATCATAAGTGGCCATGGGTTCAAAGTTAATTGTCTCAGTTTTATAAGCAGATAACCCTTCGTTAATCAAGAAGTGACTTTGAGGAGAAGGAGCATTCATAGGTTTTGGGAGATTTTGATATGTACCAAACACCGGTTGTGCTGAATTAGAAGATGGAGACGCGAAAGAAGTATGTAAAAAAGGTACAGATTTTAATGGAAATAATTGACTTTCGTAGATTTCGGGATGATACTCGTACAGATGCCCTCCATTGTATTTATGTACATTAGTTGATCCGTATACAGATGCTGGTGGTTTGATGAATCTTGATGCAGAATCTGGAGAATGTGATGAGGGGTAGTCAGACCATAATGTAATGGCCTGAGATGATGCTAAGAAGCATAATAATGTGAAAGCCTGTAAAAAACCATAACAATATTACATATACACACTTAGAATAAAAAAGATAAATTATTGGATAAATAAATTAGAATATTTGTTGCAAAATATCACTAACAACTTTGGTGTTCATTAAAGTTTGAGTCATTAAACCCTACAAAAGTGAACTTTATTTATATTTGATATATGAAAGGAATGATTATTTTAAATGGTGATTATAAATACCTTCGCGGCCATTTCTTTCCGAATACCGAACAGCGACTACGCTTCGGTCTGACCGGTAGCAGTTTTATACAAACCATTGTATTTGTTAATCCAGTTTCTCATTGACCTGACTCATAAGAGCAATGCATCACAATAATTGTTGTGTGTGTAATTTGAAAAACCAGTATACGACCTTAACTTACTAACCTTTGACTCACTTTAATGAGTGTCATAAAAGCCTCGAAGAAATAATCCGGAAAAGTGTGAGCCAGACTCTCGCAGTAAGGGTTCCGTTTCAGCACAGAATACATTTACCAAAAAAACCTTGAAAAAAAAACAAACTGTAAAACTAACTTCATTAACTTCTGTTAACTAAAATTATTCCAGATTTTTCGCTAGGTAAAAATATAAAAATCTATGAAATATGTAAATGAAATCCATCCATAACTTTGAAAGTTCGACCCACCCTACGACCGCTTCTAGAAAAAAAAAATCATTTGCTATGTAAGATAAGGTAAGCTCTGTTTTAAACCATTAAAAATGTCAAATCTATAGCTGAAATATGATAATATGACAGGCCGACAGGCAGATACAAGAACAGAGTGGCATCATAAGAGTTCCTTTTTCACCTTTTTGATACGGAACCCTAAACATTAACATAAGATTGAGTGAGAACTTAACGTTGCAACCCACTGCAGTAAAACACAAAAGAATAGGTCACTTTATCAGTCTTTTTTTTCGTTTACAACCCTTAAAGAGGTTGTCCACGAAAACTGTTTTTTTTATATGGAAACACGAACATGAAAAATTATCACCACTAAAGTTCCGCTTATAAGCTCATCGTTGAAACTTAAACCTGCATATTTGTTACACGAATGTGATGGCGCAAAGAAAACGAAAGAATGTCGTAATAAAAAATAGACCGTCATTTGAATATAATAATTTTCTTTGAAATTGGCGCAACCGTCTCGCAGATAGTACTTTTGCTACAAAACCATTGAAAACTAATATAGGATAATTAAGGTTCTATTCTACCATGCTACTCTACTATTATCTTAATGGTTAGACTTACTGAGTCATCTGTCGGCACTCAAGGACGTTTGACAAGCCAGAGGAGATTGATTGATTGTAATGATTATTTTGCGGTTACATCACAGGCAGTTTTGGACTTTGGGGTTTATGTAGTATTATGAACAAAAAATACTGTAGGTACTTATTAAAGGCAACCCTGTTAAATACTTATCTACCAAATCCCATAAAAATGGGATCAAGGATACTCAAGTTATAATCGAACTAACACATATATAAATGCCATCTCATCCCTTCGAATTTAACATCTCGCTTCGCTCGGTCAACTGTCAAGGTAACATCGTGATACACTTTATTTTCCATTCAGAGAAATACGACTTTACTAATTCTTTAACTTGATGTGAGTTAGGTTAAGTTACTAAGCTTACATCATCGTAAGTTTTGCTATCAGAGGCCTGCCATCACTTAATACCCTTACTTCGTTATAAAGTGGGCGTCACTTATCAAACCCATGAATCCGCTGCAATTGCAATACGTCAATGAACTGTTTAAAAATGTTAGCGTCAGTTAGCACAACAACAATTCTGCGTAGGCCTGACCCAAATTTTGCTTGCAACGAGTGTGAGATCCGTGTGAGTTAAGTACTATGAATTACGAGGTAGCGGTGCAAATGTCGTGTAGATCCATATCTTGATGAATAGAAGCAAATGTTGGAGCATTTTTGTGAACATCATTTGTATTTTTAAGATTAAGATAACAAGTTAGACCTTCATATTCGGCATTATCGCGGCTTGTATCAATGGTAGCGAAATATTTCATTAATTAAAAATTGCGGCTGAATTTTAATTACACTAATTGGGCATTATTTTTAACATGGCCGATACCTGATCTTCATTAATGTCATATCAAAGGGTACCAATATATAACTTTGATCATACAGTACATGGCATTTTGTCATCGGAAAAAATCTTCATACCGTAATTATTTTTATTCCTCGATCATGCAAAAATCGACAAAAAATTGCCAACTACTGAACAGTTGTAAATATATTATTCTATTAGATCGGCAGATATTGAATGTATTAAGTTCCTGAGGGAACACTTAAGACTATTGGCTACTTGGTGAATTTCCGTGTTGCTGGCGGAAAAAGATGAAAGAATTAACGGCAGCTACTTTGTTTAAACCAATTCAAAGCCAGGGATCGGTTTCGATTCTGATAATGATAATAAATTGATTCTAATGTCACCCATTCCACTAAGTAATATTTTGTTGACGACTAAAGATATTTTTTTCGACCAGTAAAACGTTTTGAAATTCAGCCTGTTATGACATACTTACCTATATGTAATATTTCGGTAACAATTCGAACCGTTCCGTTCTAAAATCATTTGCTTCGACATAAAATAATTACTGTGTTCACACATAGTATGAGGCCAAGCATAAAGGTAATGAAAGTTTAATGTGCCAGGGTCTTCACAGCATCAATAAAACATGGAATGGTAAGTGGGAACCCTTGTTGAACCAGTGTGTAGGCCACGCCCATTATTGCTTTTTTAGGACAAGTTTAACGTCAAGTCTGTTTTCATTACCGAAAATTTGGACATCTTTTTGATCGTCGAATCAGTTCACAAGTCTTTTTTGCGAGGGTTACCATATTTGTTTTATACGAATTAATGCATTGATAAATCGTCAATGTTAATGATATACCAAACCTTCGAATTTAGTATAATTAGTATGACTCGAAAATATCATTAATTTTTAATAGGTTGGAAACAAGATTAACTTCAATCGTTAAAATTTTTCTTAATAAATAAAAGTTTCAAATGGTGCTAGTAAACTGATTAATGGATCATATAATGATGATAATTCATTTAATTAATTAGAATTTAGGCCCCTAAATAACTTGCATGACTACCGAATCCTGATACGACAGGCAGCTTTATGCCTCTTGTACCACAAAATGTTTGTATGAAAACCTTTATAATTATGTCAGAGAGGAAAAAAAAAAATTGCTGAGTTTCTTGCGGCGTTTCTTCTCAGTAGTATCTTCCATTTTCCGAAGCGCTAGTAGATTCAGACATGTAAAAGAGCCTATACGGCCTACTTGCAAAATAAATTTTTCATTTTCATTTTCATTTTCAAATGTAGCACTTGTAATGTTTGTGGTAAAGGAAGACAAGTCGACTTTGCGATAAAAGTGTAATAGTTGAAAAAAAATCGAGTCCACGTATTTAAGCAATTAGATAGAATTTTTGTTACTCACATGCAGCATGGGAGCAGAAAGACTAGCATTTATGACACTTTGGCGTGAACAATCGAGGGGGGAAGCCATGACTCATTCTTAATTTAAGACCTGAGTTAACGAGCATTAGCGGGAGGAGCTTCTATAAACCACTCCATACCACAGCACGAGCGTCAAATTAGATAAAATTGGGATGCGAGAAATACATGTAAAATATGACGGCCAAAACCTAATAAAAACTCCATAATTTTTTAACTATTCAAAACTCTGTTTCTATTTTACGTAGTATAACTCCAGTAGTATGAATTAAGATTACGAACTAAAGAAATGTTCGCCTTTTTCTCTGTAGAGAAATATGCAAGATAAGATCCTACATCAAATGGCTGTCGTTAGATGAAGGATTTTTATTCAGAATTAAATTCATAACCTCCTTGAATTTGTATTGTTATATTTTATCTAGGTTTATAGCAGTCAATACCTCTAAAGAACTCTTATTATTATAACAGAATCATATTCCGGAGAGTGGACGTTAAGATGAAAATAACAATTTGTGTATAGAATTGTTTCTAATCTTAAAATCATTTCGATCTTTGTTTTGTCTTCGCTTTGTTGTCTTGAAAATGGAAACGATTGAGTTGAGATGCACAATAAAATTAATACAACGGAATTCTACATTGTAATACTCGTGCTTAATAAGTTTAGATAATGTTTGAAAGATTGTGATCTAGTTTAAAGTCAGTAAAGAAACACGTTACTATCAAAGATTTATGTACGTTAATGACCTTATACTCGGACCATTAAATTAAATGAGAATCTGTCGTCACTATGAAGGTTGCTAAAGTGAGATATTGATAGGTATCGATTTTCGATCTTATACTGATTTCTAGGAGGATAGCACTTGATGTGAGGTCTGTTAGCCTTGGCGCATTCTAATTGGCCATTTGTGTTTAAGAATCGATTGAATTCTATAGTCTAGACTTAAATTAAAAGCATTTCGCAATGGCACCTCAATATTACAAAATACTCTAATATTAATGTACTTAAGGCAATTATTAGGTGAATTGTATCTCTCTACTTTTGTATTTGGTTTGTAATTTTTAGGTTCCGTATCAAAAAAGCTAAAAGAAGAACGCGATGGTAAATGAGTAGCACCATAAATGTTTCTATTTTAAGGATTTTTTTTTAGGGACGAAACCCTAAAAATATATATTATGAATCTATTCGATATGATTTTTATAAAGAAAGAAACAAACTGTAATTGCTTTTATGCTATCGAATAGATACAGCTTTCCATACTGGGTGTCTTTTATCCTTGTAAGATGTATTTACATAACTTATTACTGAATATGGGAACTTCCTGTAAACATGGTTTTAAGGACTTCGCTACGTAACGTGCGGAGAAACTTAATTTTAAACTTTGACAGTTTGTGTAACCTTGTTCCCTTTCGGGCACAACCTATTCTGACCTTCCTGCATCGCTCAGAATTGTGTCATAGGTGTGTCATAAAATTTTACTAAAGGGCCCCATGTCATTTAAATGAACTCTTGCATAAAGAACTAAAGCATGTATATAGCCTCAGTACAGGTCAAGCGTACACTCCCAAAACTGTCAAAATGGTTACCTTTGGTGTGCGTTAAGGTATTAAAACCTGCAAATTAATAAGAAAAACGTAGGTTATGCTACCTTAATGTACACCAAAGATAACTTAATTATTTACTTTTTATTATTTGGATTCTAGCGAATCTATTTTGAAACAGAAACAAAAGTTTTTCTACAATTTCCCAAATATACTTTTTTTTCTACATGAATATTTTTTAATATTGATCTACAACAAAGTTTTTTAAACTTTCGCGAATTTCACACATTATTTATAACGTAAGTCGGTCCTAGTGATCCTAGCCGCTGCAATACGGTCGAAACGTCGAGGTACATAAACAAGTCCCGAAGTTCTTTATACCTAAATATTGTGATTTACAACAATTTCTCACTTTTAGGCCATTTCGTTTGTTCTTGGTTTTTCGATGTCAGTTAAAATGTAAAGTTTGGTGCTTACTGAATGTTAAGTTTCTGAAATGTGAGCAATATTTTGGTGCAAAGTAAATACTAAATAAATTTATAGTACTTAATTATATAGTCAGACAGACACCGAGCGGGCGTATGTGTAGGCAAAACTTAACTACTGTCAGCAGAAACCAGACTTGTATTGGATGGGAACATTATTTCATCATTTTATTAATCAACTTTGATGAACTGTACGATAAGTCGATGACGGTTATACTTTTTGAAAATGCCCATGTTTCTCAATATGTCATTCATAATAATGTTACAAGTATAGACTTGGGTGTGGTTATACAGTTACGATGTAAAACCCACATTTTATACCAGACATGAAACAGTTTCCATAGTTCTGCGTAGCGTTTAATGCTTCCTTTCCTTTATAAGAGGAAAATTATCTAAACGAAAAAGAGCACCGGAACAAGTATTAAAATACGATCACCATCCAATTAAGTAGGATTTAAAGTTAACGAGTATTTTTATACCCGAGAAAAACAAACGCTTGTAATAAATAGTTCACTTATAAAAATCCTTCGTGCGAAATTGCACTTCGTTTTAAGAATAGCTAAAAAACTTATGACTGATTTTCTGAATAATATTTCCAAACTGTACCGTACTGAAACATGGCACAAATACCTTGTCTTCTCAGTGTAATTAGTACCAACATCTAGTTTTGACGATAATCTGGCAGTAGGGTACACGGAATAAGACGACCTTCTGTTCCACCGATGTCAATTCACACTGTTCTGGAAGGAGGGTTCTGTTATCGAGTGTTTGTTGCCTACACGATGTCAGTAGAATTTATAGATATCACACTGGAATCGATGGATATGGAAACGAGACTCTGTTTGTGGTGGAAGTCTTTGAGAGAGACTATGTTTAGTTGTGGAGGCCTAATTCTCAAGTGATAAAGATCAGTCTCTACAGTGAGTTTTTGTGGATTGTCGAACGAAACTCTATGGAATCTCGTAATCGAGATGGGATTTGATAGCTTCGAGAATTGTGTAGAAAAATGATGATCTACTTACAGCCGCCTTATGGAAATCGTAGCTCAGCTCTGCTGACTATGCCTAAACATGGAGAAACTAGATGGCGCTTTCAATCTGCGGGATGTTCAATAAATAAAAAGAAATTAATAGCAAACTGGCTCTCATCTGATCATCTCAGCTGAAACTACCAGATTTTCGAAAGTGTTTTTGGGTTAGTGTAGCCGGTTAAAACAATTATTGGTTTCCACAAATTATAGTCGTTATCTAGGAAAGTTGCCAATAGATGGCATTGAGCTATGCCAAAGACGCTTCATTTTGTGGACTCTGCAGTTCCTCTCATTCTATTCGTCCATGATTAATTATAGAAATTATGATAAATTCCTATAAAGTAATTTTCTAATAATAGTTTTGTCTGTATACCATACTTCTAGTATCAGTTCCGTTTTCGCAGCCGGCTAGTTTATTCACTCAGCTACATGTATGTAATAATGCCAAGCGGGGTTTGGTTGCAATTTTCTTAAGTAGGCAATCAACTTTGTTAGTAAGTACATTTTGATTATTAATCTCGAGGCCTTGGACGGATCTAGTACATATTGAGCGCATAGGGCTAATACAAATTCAAGTAATATTACTTACTATGTATTTCGTGTATTTTAGGTATTGATACTTACTTCTTTAGTTATTTCTTCAGCGAGCTAGACGATCAGAGGTAGAAAAAATTGCTTATAAAATAAAAGAGTTCAGGCTGAGATATTACTGACATGAACTTTGAAGATCAGACGATCACGTCATGAAATAATATCTTTTCATGGCTACAAAGAAGAGAGAGAGAGGAGGACAACAAAGTACGTGGATGAAGAAGGTCCAGAAAGACATGAGGGAAATAGTCGCACAGGAGTCAAGCCAAAGGCGTTGCGTGATTAAGAAAACCGACCCCGCATAACGGGATAAGACGCTAGGCCAAATAGACTAAGAGCTAGACAAAAAGAGGGCACTTTGAAAATAAAACGTCTTCTGGGCAACCTTGCCTTGTCTATCAGCTTCTTTTCAATTTTGTTTGCTTCAGGTTCATTTAAGCAAATATATTTAACTTTTAAAATCATTTTGAAGTAAGAAACCTTCGAACGGGACACCATAAATAACTGAAGACAAGAAGCCAGCTTAACATTAACAATTTTACACACACTATCAAATTTTAATTCCTAAACCACTAGCACAGAGTAATTCCGCTAACAGAGGGTTGGCGCGACGCCTAACCCGTGTAACCGTGTCTGCCAATACGGCGTTATACATATTACCATGTAATTGCACTGCCAGTCTCAGAGGACTGTGGCTTTATGCCAACAATATTATTGCGGCTGATAACATTGCTTACAACCTTTTTCATTGACTTTAATGGGTTTAAATGGGTGACTATCGTAACATTTGCCCCTTGTGGGTTCGATTTCTACAAGGAGCAAATGTTTGCATAATGATTAATAGATTCAGGCGTTACTTTGCGGAGGTCCATATCAACAAACTGGAACAAATTACCTTGCTACTCCGCGAAACCAAACGCGTTTGGTTTCGCGGAGTAGCAAGGTAATTTGTTGCAGTTTGTTTGCATAATGAATATGAATGATTTTACCTGAGTCGTGGACGTTATTGTGTGTTTAAGTTTGTATTTATCTATATGTGTATGTGTATCCGTTGCCTAGTACCCATACTCAAAGCTTGTCTTGTTTGGGACTAGGTCTAATGGTGTTATTTGTCCTAAGATATATTTCTTGAATGCAGTATAGGAAAAAAATGCCTAACATCGACGTAAGACAGCAGCACTCTGTTGCTCTGCGTTTGGTCAGTTAGAGTGATGTATGTAGGTCCAAAATGAATGTCTCTTAACTGTCCCTTTGCATTTCCCTTCTCAACTTCTAAAAATCGGCAGCGCATCTGCATATTCTGCATCAGAGTGGCGGTGATTGCTAAAACTACGTAAATCGTACCTGTTTAGTCTCTTATAAAATTTAAATAGGCTGGGAGTCAAACCCAAGACCATGCTAACTTTGACCGCAGCTTCACTTGCGGGAACAGATTGGTAATGCATTTTACAGGATGAAAAACACTTTATGCGTTAATCCAGGAAATGATCTAGCTGTCTACCTAATTTTATTTAAATCCTTTCATCTGTTAATGCGTGAAGAACAAACATTCTAAAGTACATTCATATTTATAATATTACTAGGAATATAATGAACTATTTTAATTACGGTCTACTTACCTTACCAATAACATAATACGTGGTTGTTACTTCATGCTTCAGACTCTAGCTTATTTTCCAGTCTACCTTTCGAAACCTTAATCTCTCGGATTTTAATTTACAGTAACTCCGCGCCTGCGGCTAAATAAGATTAATGAAACACACCTGACAACAAAATTTGTTTCATAAAATTGTTATAGACTGTTCTGCCTTAGAATTATGATATTCTAAAGTGATAAACACTTCTTTGACGTGATGAACATATTAAATTTGGTATGTAGGTATCTGAAGTTTTTTGACTTCTCCATATGTATAACTTTTTTAACTTTTTAACTGGTCATTGTTAATCTAAAAAAAATGTAAAGAAAATGGCGGTTAAAATCAACATCATTCCGTAACGAAAACAGATAAAATTATGAGAAAGCCTGTGTTTTTTTTTCTAAGATCATTTTTCGAAATATCATAGGTAAGTAATAAAATGAAAGCAGTTGATTAATCGCGTTAATAAGCTTTTAACAAATTATTCGTACTTGATAAAATGTTCCACATTTTTTATCTGGATTCTAAGGAGCGCATAATATCTGAATAAAAAACATTTTTCCGCAACATTTTCAAAACTTTGTATTGCTATAACTTCTAAAATCTTTGTTTATTCTTTTTTCGTCATTAAAATATCTTGAATAATGGTCTACAATAATTTTACACTTTTATGTCATTTGGTTTGTGAGTGAAATACCTCATTGTAATTATTAATTAATATTCTCAACATATAAAATATGATTAATTTACAACTGGAATTCATAAAAACTGGTAACCACTTATAATTTTGTTGTTCCATCTGAAACTTTTCGGAATACTACATTTAAATAATTTGGTAAGCATTCAATAAATAATCAAAACTGTAAATTGTCATAGGCCATACTACTATCTAAAAACCAGTAAATAATCTACTAAAGTTTGTAAAACTTGCGTGAATAAAAACAATGAAAAAACTACAAACGCAAGCAATCAACAACTCAAAATGATTTCCGAACCTCACGAATGCTCACTAATAATATTATACAATATCAGATTTTAAGGTAAAATAAGCTATAAAATACAAACAATAAAAAGAGAACTACCTTTTTGATAGCGTCAATGTTTCCTTATTAGCTGTTAACAATAGAAACGATACGTCAAAAATACACGCTAAGTATATTGCAAAAGTGCAGATAAATATAGCAATTTGGACGTCTTTGCCTTCACAATAATTGTAGTTGTGTCGTCGAGTTCAAGACTATGGTATGGCCTTGTTACGCGTCAGAAGATTGAGTTCGGATTCAAGGCCAAGTAATAAACGCAAGAAATATGTGCAGCTTAACAAAACTGTATAGCATAGGTTATGGTTTATGGAAAATTGACAAATGAGAATAAAAGAGAGTACTGGTCACCTGGAATTAACCATAACCACCGCCGCCCATGGGGACCAACAACAACAGGAGAATTGCTGATCCGTGGTTGGCTTAAAAAACTGTTATGGTTACACAATATTATGTTTAAATATTTTATAATGTTAGTTTTAGTTAGTTGTAAGCAGCTTGTGGAGTTGTATCTCGGTTTCCTTTTTTTAGTGCCCCTAGGTATGTAGTTTTCTTTATGTTGTGGTAGTCTGCTAGAGATTGCCTACTGGCGTTAAGTCCGCCCATTGTACTGATTTATAACCACTGTCCGCCATTAATATCAGAGTAAACCGAACAAGTAAATGTGGTTTTCATCGTAAAATTATAGAAAATGTTTTAACTATTAGAAGGTATCTAAACTTATGACAATTGTTACTTACTCACCTATGCCTACATATAATTGTCAAATTTAAATTAAAAAAATAAACTAAAGCCATTGTTTAAAATCTAATTAAATCCAATAGCATTATAATTAAACCTATACCTACGAAATATCGTTCAAAATTTCATAATACACGGTCAGTGGACAGAACAGGTGCTCTGCTTCCCATCGCAAAGGTCCTGGCATTTGTGTGGCCTCTACTACATCTAGGTCAATGCGAGTCGCGGTTTCTTTAAAAAACTGGATCTCACTTTCATGTGTGCCGATGAGCGGCTGATAACGCGTTATCACGTAATTTGTTATAATTTAAATTGATATTTTAATGTAAAGTACGTTGTTATTGAATTATTTATGCATATACATGTCTTGCCTTGCCTCACTTGTCTTAGGAGTAAGAAGTAAACAACATTCTAACCTAAAATTTTCGTTCATGCCATCAATATGTTGTTTATTGTTTAAATAATACATTCTCAAGCTATAATAGCGTTGCTAAACTATCGATAGTTTGACTATTAACAAACTGGAACAAATTACCTTGCTGTACGAATGGCGTACATGTACGCCATTCGTTCAAGTAGCGAACGGTTGTACTGTTTCTTTGATCTTGATGATGCCTCGTATAGAGGCGAAACGCGCGTCGATCGTGTAGTTTTAGTGTTTAGTGGTGGTGGTGTGTAGTTGAGTCTGTGTGATATATGTTGTTTCGTGTGGAAGCGGAGGAGGGTGGGTTTTTGCATGAACATATATGTGTCGCACAGACGCAGCTATTTTGCACAAGCCCGGCACTGGTTTCGCGGAGTAGCAAGGTAATTTGTTCCAGTTTGTTGATATGGACCTCCGCAAAGTAACGCCTGAATCTATTAATTGTTTGACTATTAATTATTTTCACGCATTCATTTACTCGAAAGTGCAGGTTTCCTCGCAATGTTTCCCTTACCGTAAGAGCGTTGGCTACTACAGAACTTGGCTGCAGTCATAGTGTGATAAACAAATTTAACTGCCACACAATGGGCCCAAACTATATCTAGCTACTCACCAAATATACACTTTTAACATGTCATAAAAAATCAAGGCCTGGCTGTATAAAAGTCAGAAAGATTAAATATCAGACCAAATTTCAGTAACTCAGTACAATCCAATTATTGACACCTCAAACCGAAATTTGATCTAACGAACTTTATACAAATGTTTATTATTAGATACTGAATACGAGATTATCTGAAAATGGTATAGTCAAAGGAGTATACCTATAAAGTACCATTTATTAATACGAATTCAAATACGAATTTACGCTTTAAGTGGTTCCCATTTCCCTTTACCAAACCCACTCGCCTCGCAGTCGCTTTATTACGTCCGGCACAGAAATGGCAAATTTCATACTTACCTACATTTACCGCGAAATAGTTAAGTTCTTGTTAGCAATTCATATTTGTAAAAAAATATGACAAGTTTTGAGATTGATAAGAAAAATTAAAAAGATTTGAATTAAGAAGTAACCTTTTAAGTGGCATAGCAACAACAGCTTTTAAGCTATTAGAAGAGATTCAACGCATAAACAATGACAGCTATGTGTAGTATTGTGCAGAGGCTTGGCATTACCAATTTAGAAATAATATAATTTAGAAATTAATGATATTTAACTTCGACTTTAATGTAAAAATATTTTTTTCCTTGTACTTTCCTGCAATTTTGTTTAAATTTTCAGTATTTAAGGCAACAATATATATAGTAAATATAATAAAGTATATAAGTATAAGTATATAGTTACAGGTACCTATATACTGTTGCAAAATCATAGACCTATGTAATTTGAGGAATTTTTATTTTATTAGTAGAGTGCCACCATTTGAATCATGAGCAACTTTGGAACCTTTCTACGCTAATTGTTATCAATCATGCAATGTCGTGCACTCAGACAGAGATCGCCATAGCACGTCACTGCAATCATGCCAATACCTGCCAAGGAAGTCAGTATGGGATTTATAGCGAAACATAGCTTCGTAATTAAAATTTTCGTCTCGATCAATCTTTTTTTATTGACGATGGGTTTTCTTTAGACCACAGTGTCACCTAATGGAAAGTGACTTTGGGGCCAAGTGGTATAATGTAATTACCCAGAAAAGCACCTATATATTTACTCTCTTTTTGAAAATGACCAGATCATAACTGTCAGGAAATGCGAAAGTAACAAAAAGGCAAGAAGTCTGCACACTGTCTTATTACTGATTCAAATATCAACCACAAAATATTTTCTTCATGCAAAGGAAAAGTGGTATAATTTCATATTTTAACGACCACTTTATCAATAAATAGTACACTAAGTACTGTTAGTTCTTGCATAGACCCGACAATAGTTCCATTGTCATGTATTCAAGGAAGATGCCATCAATAGCATGAAAAATACAGGCCACAATATAGCGTTCAGTTGTTTTATACGCAACAAAACCACTTTGGTCATGGTTTTTGTTTCTCAGTTCGTTTTATTTAATGTAAATATTTTATTCGACCTTGTCGAATATTTCTATGAAATAGCAAATAACTGTAACACTTCCTCGTGAAGTATTGATCCAAGATTTTGTTAATTCGAGGTCATAATACTTCTCACGCTACCCTGAGAGGTCCGTTCAATTAAACCTGACTCACAAATCTATAAGAAATAAATTCATGATTCATTAATTGCCCTATGTGTTGCATAGAAACTAAAAGTATAATTATCTGTAATTTTGAAACAAAAACTTACAATATTGCTTATTTCCTATACGTCATTACATTGAGTTTCCGTACATTCGACAAATTAATTGACGTATGCGATTATTTAAGAGCGCATCATCAAACTCCAAAGTTTTTTTCACTTGCTAGTCAATGTGACAATAAGTCTCAGGCCTGTAGTGCGTCTATAGATTATTTTCAAGTACAGCAGAGTACTTAAGGTCGTATTTGACATTTTGTTCTACGGGAATGAAAGGTCAAATGAAATCTTAAGAACGCGGTCGTACTTGACAACGATCTATAACACTACAGGCCTGAGTAAAATTTTCTTTAACTAGTAATTGTTATCAAAACTGATAAAGCACGTCCCTGAGCGACGTTCTTAGGCTTATGTTTCAAGGCTAACCTATTTCAAGAAACTTTGGCAGTTTCAAAGTTTGATATTTCAAGCTCTCTAAACCGAAAGACCTTTCGTTAGTCCTTTGTGAATATGGAGAAGTTTTGTTAGTTTAAACATAATTTATTTCGGTAAATTGCTCAAATTGATCAAGGGTCCAATAGTTAGAAGTGAACCTACACTGCCACACATGCCAATTTGGCACACTCTCGACGTGGATTGGGTCATAAATTGCCGAACATGGTCGCGCCTCTAATGGCTACTTTAAATTCAAACACAAGTTTGTGAATTATGCGTTTAGTTTGAATTTTTAGATCTGTTGAGCGATTGCCTCCAAGGAAATTGATTGCTGTTTTCAATGTTATCTATTGTTCCTAGATTTTACATTTAAAGTTCACTGTATTGAGTCATCGAGGTAATTACGTGTAGTTTTTGTTTAAATTATGTTTTAATATTTGTAACTAGCAAGTATTTGTTTGTAACACGACTTCATGTTATTCGTAAGAAATAATAATCGAAATAACACAAAACCAACAAAATTTTGCTAAAACTTGAAAAATGTTAAGGTTTTTTCACAATTTCCAATTATTAAAAATATGTGACGTAAGTACATTTATTGTAACAATTAGAAATATCGACTTTTAGAATCCTTTTCAGGTCTCATATTCATGGGCAGATTAAATTGAATAGTAGTATCACAAGTAGTATATAACATTATAGTTTTAACATACGAACTAACCAGTATAGTAATTAATACTTGAAAATCCTTTTTTAATGCAATTAGTCTAAACTGGTTGTACCAACGTTTTAAAAATTACATTTGCTGAAAATAAACTCTTTCATTCAGTACCAATCGTGAAATCGTGCTAAACTGCAAACACAAAAAAAAGAGAAATTAAAAAATAATTATAATTCGAATCCTATAGGTACTATGGTAAGTAGTGTTTTATATGTAAGTACTCATTACAAACCATTTAAATAGTTTTATTTCACTATAAATCCAGAAGCTAAAAAAATTATGTTCTTGTTGCTTCTGTTGTTTGTTCTTCTTGGAATTATTACTCAAAACTGTCAGTCAAGCAACCTTCAACATACTTCACATACATTTTAACTAGTTTTATCCTCCTTTCCAAAATTATTACTGCTTTTATACCAAACAAATTCACAGCTATATAAACATGCACATTTAAAAACGTGTCAGGAACTCTGCGTGAAATGACTTTGTGAAATTGGAGTATTTTTTTATAAGTTTTTTAATTGTTCATTTACGTGGACAAATTTATAAGCAAATTAGGTATTCTCTCTAAAACAGTTAGGTTCAATACTTTCTAGTAGGCAAATTAATGTCTAAAGAAAGATATAACTCAAGAAGCTGACACACGTACGCACCGGTTGTCATGAACCATACATGCGGTCGCCTTGAACTACATTATGGTAAAAATTACACTGACACAGTGTAGGCGTATACTAATAGCTTATTGTTCTGCTGTCTGCATGTCACCTTTTGAGTTACCCTTTTTCATGGTTCCGTACCAAAAGGGTACCATCGGGTCTCTATTACTAAGACTACACTATCCATCTAGGCGTTAGTCCCTAGGCCTAGTCCTTAGGCCCTCTTTCCAATCTTTAAAAAGGTTTTACTATTGAATTGAATCATTATAGATAACCGATTTAATTTTTCACATATAATTTGTTATGATTTATGATTATGAAAACGGATATATATAATCGAAAGTATAAGACTAAGGGGTTTCCAGGGTTTTTTGCTCTATTATTAAAAAGATAGCACAGCACATACAAGCATCAAACTCAAACAGTAAAGTGAAAAACCAGTCAAGTGTGACGCGGTCTCGTGGTAAGGACCCCGAATTGAATAAATGAACGGAATATAATTTAAAGCTTTTGAAGTGTCTTAAAAAGATTACCACTGTAAAAAAAAGCTTTAGGCCAAATGATGATTCGTACAAACAATTACCACTTTTCATCAAGTTTTAGTGGACAACAATTGCCAAAGAATCGGCCAGAAAACAGAGTTATTGCTATGATAATTGTCGACCTCCGTTTGGGGGTGGCACCGATGAAGAGCAAAGTATCCATTTATTAAAGCATAACCCCAGAAGAAAATGTAAATAGATACTACTGCAGTAATCAGTTTCAACGGTAACCCAAACCTTGTCAATCAAAATAAGCCTTTGAACATTCAAAGGAGCCGACCCGAATTGAAGCCGAAATATCCAACGCAGTAACGTTACGATATTCGTTACGTTTTTAATTAGTAATATCAAATTAATTAATTAAATTTCTAATCTCGCAGTACGTTTCAAATTTATTTCATAACGTGAAGTTTATTCTAAACGTCGCTGAGGTAAAGTTCCTATACCAAAAGTTGGACAAAGGGGGAATGAAAATTACAAATTTTTCGCTAGAATTGATGCTAAGAAATTTATCTTGAGCCAGAAGACCGTGTTTTTCACTGTTTCCTTTACATTAATTTTGATGTTGTTGTTTGTTAAATTGAATTACTTATGAAGGGTACTTAGATAATTCAATTACATACACTTCATGCATGAATTTAATTAATTATGGCGATACAAGAACTTCAGGTTTGCGGATTGAGAATTTTGAATTTTAGACATTTCATGTCTCAGATTTGCAATTATAAATGAATTGTATCATTTCAAATATGAGATGTTTCTTTTGCTGTCGTAGTTATGGAATACATTCCTTTTATTCCGTCATTTGCGTAAAAAAACGAATTACATTACACAAACTTTTCAATTTGGGATATAAATCTACAGCCGTGAATGTTTTTACATTTCTACAATTCTACAAAGTCAATTTTAGTAAACATTCGTTTGCGTCAGTTTGGATTCAGTGTAAATAATAATTGGGTGCCTAGCGTACCCTTTTCGGGTGTTAGTTCGTGGTTTTTTCCGTAATGGTCTCTTTCGATCTTTTTAGGGTTTGAATGGGGGGTGAAATGGCCATGTTAATACCGTACGTAACACTGATAGAATTTTAAGTATCTGCGCCGAAACCAAAAGCACTTCAATTTTTCTTGCGGCAAGTTTCTTTTAATACAATGTTTTTCTTATCCAGTGCTGGCAGAATGGAGAGTTATGTTTTTCGAGTTTATGTATGTAACGATATCTATTACTACAACGCCTCGATGGTTTTAACTTGTGAAGTGACGTTAGATTCATATTAATTGTGGGAATGGGGGCGATTATTATTATTATAACAAATAGCTCATTATAAAATTATAATATCATTTTAATGCTAATATTTTGACATAAAAACAATAAAAAAGTACGTTTCACACATAAAGGACGGTACGTTATTGTCAGCTGATATCTCTGTTCAACCCGTTCATTGTCATTGAACTAAACTAAAAGTTTATTATAAAAAAACGCGTTAAAGTCCCGTTAACGAAATATGTGTGAAAATAGCGAAAGTTTAAAACAATTTAAAACAAAACCTTTTATCTAACGAAATTTTGTTTTAGCAATGTGAACATAATGCATCATCGCGTTAAAAGCCTTTTTAATATAATTTAAACTTTATTAGGATTGCCGACGGGGACTATCCGGTACCCAAAATATGTTTAGTGGTAGCGGGTTTGCGGGTGGTAGGACTTTGTGCAAGGTCCGTCCAGATCACTACCACCATCTTGCACGCTAATCCTGCGCTGTTCCGGCGTGGAGAGCAAGACAGCTGGTGTAATTACTGGCACAAGAGGTATTCCATCTTAGCCCTCTGGTTTTGCAACGCATCTGCAATCTCTTTGGTGTTGCGGATGTCTAGAGGCGGTGGTGATTACTTACCATCAGGTGACCCACTTGCTTGTTTGTCTTCCTATTTCATAAAAGAAAGCCGCATACACCTTCGTAAATTTTGTTTTTCCCTGCCGAGAAACCTGGCAACCTTTGAATAGTATTTAAAATACGTAATAATTGCTTGTTTTCGCAACTTGTAGACAATGAAAGGAACATGAAACCTAAGAATTCTCGGAATTAAATTCATTA
Organism: Ditula angustiorana; assembly: GCA_963691745.1. Taxonomy (NCBI): domain Eukaryota; kingdom Metazoa; phylum Arthropoda; class Insecta; order Lepidoptera; family Tortricidae; genus Ditula; species Ditula angustiorana. Next base: position 9,665,744 of record OY829482.1, on the reverse strand, counting down.
CAATGTACGGGTACAAACCGTTTACATTGTTTTATTCCAATATTTAAAAGGCTTTTATAGAGACGTTATCTACATATTTTACTCATACAAACGTTATTGAGATTATAAGGCCTGTTATTCTAATTTAAATAATAAAAGTATTAAATTTTTGTAGTTTTTCAAAATGGTTACTTATTTAAAAAAAACTTTTCAGTAACAACCTGTAGTATACGATATTATAATTATTTCAAATTAAGCAATGCTCTCCTCGTAAACTCCACATCTTCCTGTCTTGATGTTTCATAAAGTTTAAAAAGTTATATTAAACATCAAATCAACATCATAATGACGCACGCTAGCAGCGTAGGCACACGCCTACATACTAACTTATTATAGTTATTATAAGGCCCATGAGAACAGATCTACTATCCGCTACCTGTCACTGCAAGAGGAAGCTACGCCAAGCCGTTGGTATAAATGACTAGACTGAATTAATAAAGTAATCGATCACCTAAAATAGAGTACAATACAATACATTAACTTGTTTGAAACTTTCGCGATTTCCACACATATTTATAACTTTATCGTATTGTACTCGTGACCACGACCGTTGTAACATGGCCGAAACGTCGAGGTAAATTACGTTATAAATACAATAAGTCTTTATTGATCACCACAAAACATCATAAAAGCTTACAATTTAGAGAGAAAACATGAGGCATACAATAGGCGGTTTTAGACTATCTAGTAAAGTAAACACCGACCACACAACCAGTTGTGGGTGAAAGTAAACAATCTAAAAGGTCTATAATTTTTTAAAAGATAAAGTCAAAGTCAAAGTCAAAGTATTTTATTTGTGAACAATAGGTATACACATAATTATTAATGAGATAATTGTGTTGGATGTCGACAATATTTTTGGTTCAGCTATGTTCTGCCCTAGGGCTAAGGGCTAAGGGCTAAGGGTTGCTTAAAACTAAAGTACATTATCAATTATTATTTGTCATTTAGGTATTCATTTGTAGAATAATAAGCCTTTCCCACCAAGTAAGTAGTCAGAGCTGTTTTAAATTCCATAACATTATCTTTGTCTCTGAGAGAAGTGGGGAGCTTGTTATAAATTTTCGGTGCCATTCCTATAATACTTTTAGACAATAGGCTCGTCCTTGATGGGGCAGCACAAAACTTGTTACAGAGTCTTTGACTTGAAAAATGATGAAATTCATCAGAATTAGATTTTATAAATAAAGCAATCTCGTAAATATACATGCAAGGAAAGGTAAGAATCTGCAGGTCACATGGTGCATAAGTAACACTTACTCGTAGCGCATTTACCTTTACGCATATTTCGATGCCCTTATCGTTCAAAAAGGTAGGCAAGTGATTTCCACATTATATCCAATTCAAAAACATTACATATATATTTTGGTTATGCTCCAAAACAAAGACGTAAATCAGAAATACTCCAATTCCACTCCATTCTACTCAAAGGTTAACTAGTAACAATCGCATCGAAATCGATTCATCTGACTGACCCTCGATGCCACAGCCAGACTTACGGCCACACTCATGCACAAACATTCCTATCAATATAACAGTAAGTTATTCACTAATTTCTCATCACAATTGTAAAAATTTCTATTAATAGTACTAGAGAAATATCATACTTCTCTAGGAAACTAACTATTACAGAAGGTCAACAAGATTGCTTACTCAGTACCTAACTACGTGATTATACTACTGAATACCTAAAGAGGCATATTAAAACTTTTAATTGGTGTTGTGCCTATAAAGTAACTGTGAGGTCGTCCTTTGTAGCTCCTTGCTTCACTTACGTTATAATTCTTGCAAAATTTCTCTGTAATTAGCAAGAAAAATTACAGCAATTAACACCGTGACTCACTGAGCAAGGATGTTCTTGAGAAATATTTGCGGTAAAAACCGTTGACTTGGAATATTAAATCGTCTCTTTGGCATTTGGCATTCAAAATATGAAAGGCATCATAATATTTTATCAAATACAAAAAACTTTGAATGTTGTTAAAGGTATTTTATTTGTCATAACAATTGTCTAAACTCTTTTTGTTTTCTATAGAATTAATTAACTCCTGAATGAGAAGCCAGTTGTTCGGAAAATCATAGCAATACATAATTACCCAATAAGTTGTAACATTACAACATTTAAGATAAATCATCTATCGATCAACGACTCGATATTTATCACTGTTGCATTATCGTATGTGCTGCTAAATCATTTAAATGTACTTTAAATCTAGACCTAGCTCAAGATATATACTCATTTCGTAATCCCCAGGTGGAGCCTACGGACATGTGAAACAGTATACATACACACATGTATTTAATTATAACGATCTAGAGCAAAGCTTGTTCGTGCGCCTGATTCGGATATCACATACGAGGAACTAATATTAAATTAATAAAAAAGACTTATGAAGGGTGAGAGAATTGAAAATTTAAAAGGGCCGGAATACCTTGGCGAACTGGAGAAATGCCAAGTTAGGAGCACCCAATTCGACCAGCACGCATGGAGAATGTTATGAGAATAAGTATAGCAAGAAAAACATTATATCTTACCTGCAAACTTATCAACCAGTCTAATATGTCAGATTGAAAACCAGCAACTACTGTTTTAAAATTGTTTGCATACTTTATGCAAAAGTTTTGCTATCAGAATCGGTCACTGTGTTCTGTTAATAGGCTTGTAAGTGTAACTAAAATAATTCCTACAAGACAATATATTTGCATAATAGCCAAGTATAGCCAGGCCTCTGGGCCAGGTCCTTGGTGTTAGGCTGTCTTCTAAAGCTTTGAGTTATAAACATTTTCATCAAAATTTACTTTTAATTTAAAAACTGGGTTTATAACCAATAAATGCCTTTTTTAGTTTTAAAAAAGGCATTTATTAGGACAACGTTGGTTTTATTTAAATAAAGTATTTGGTAGTGGTAAATAAACTATGAAGACGTAGTGACAGGTGATCATGGGATCACTAACATGGAGATCTTGATTGAGTAGCTCCTTGATTTGGGTAGTATTTATAGTGTTTTTGATAAATAAAACCATGAAGCTTTCGCTGTCAGACCAATACTGTAATAATGTTGCCACACACAAAGTACAAAAGTAAAATATTAGTTTTTATTTTGATGTTGCCATGCAACATAGTCCCACAAGGAAAAGAACCCTGATATAAGTATTACAAATTTAATAACTAATTACTAGCTTTACTAAATTAATAACTTGGTACTCTACATTATAACTATTTGTGTAATATAGCAGTCGCCTTGACACAGAAAACAAAGCCCTTTATAGGCAAAATTATACAATCTTGCCATTTATATATTTTTATGTCTGATAACATAATTTTTATGCCACATTGAGTATAATTGTCTTACATATTTTTCTGTATGTTTGAAATATTTTATGAGATTACACAAACCAAAATTAACCTTAAGATATGCTTGTTTCTCTTATAAACTATTTTAAGATGGCACATGGACAATGATAAGAATGATTATGACTAAATCAGTCTTACAATTACAACAATATAACTGAGATCCATAATAATACCTTATAGGTTTTATTATCTTAAAAGTTAATACCTTATAGGCTAACAAGTAGAATGGTAACTTATTCAGTCTCAAAACTACATAGGTATAAAAATAATGTTTGGTTACCAAGTAGCTCTTAAAGCAATTAAGTCCTTAGTCTTATATTAAATACAGGTGAGTTAAGTGACAAAACAGACAAACACTGCAATGTATCCTTTTGTAACTAGTGACCTCCTCACCCGGGATTGCTTAACTGAGACAGGCCCACAATAGTCGATACCTACTTTCTCAAACGCACGACATGGGTTCACCCGGTCGGCCGGTAAAGACCCCATAAGTTGTTTGGCGGCAACTGCCTTAAGTCTGAAGCACGTTATGCATTTAGCAATAATTCCTTTAATTTCACTTAGGCCGTTACATATGTAATATTTCTGACCTAAGGCACTTGCCACCAGCTTTTGTCCTGCATGTAAAAGCTTGAGGTGCTCCGCTTTAATAATCAGCTCAGTAAGCCTAGACTTCTTAGGCAAAATTGCGGGATGTCGCTGGTCGTATGGTATCAAGGCGTTTTGCAATCGGCCACCCACTCTGAGAATTCCCATTTTGTCAATGAAAGGGTACAGGGATTCCAAAGAGCCTTTTATCTGCTTATTCGAGCGTAGCGCCTTCATTTCGTCCTGAAACTCACTATTTTGTACATATTGAATGATTAGTAGAAGTGAATTTCTAAGCTCTGCAGTAGTTAAATAAGTACTAACCGAAATTGACTGCACTGAACAGTGTTTAGCCTCTTGCAGTAGCTGATTGCCCTGGGAGAATTGGGTGTTATTCTGCCTCGCATTATATAACGCACTACGCTTTAATAGGTTACAGCAAAATCGAATTATGTACGCCATTACTCTATGCATTTTTGTGATATTAGAGACCCTCGTCAGTAGGGTACTAAAAACATCTGTTGCCGGCACCTGCGCAACGGGACAAGCGGCCTGCTCGCTGGCCACCATGGGTTCGATCTCTGGTAACGCTTGAAGAGCATGCTCGTAAGCGACAAACACATGATGTTCGTTTAGTAAAAAGTTTGGACCCTGCCACCACAACGGATGGCTGCTGAGCTCATGGGGCATGATACCTCTGCTCAGACAGTCTGCCGGGTTCTCTGCCGATTTTATGTATAACCACTTGCATTGATTAGTATGTTGAACTATAACTTTGACTCGGTTAGCCACATAAGTGTCTAACTTCGTCACGTCTGCTTTAATCCATGATAACACTACTTGTGAATCTGAGTACAGAATGGCATTGTCTATTTTTAACTTAAGCTTTAGCGTGTCATAGATTTTAGCCACTAACTTTGCAAGTACTAAGGCAGCATTAAGTTCCAGTCTGGGAACGGTTAGAGCCTTTTTTAGTGGATTTATACGCGACTTTGAGCTGAGCAGAGATACCTTTACGTTGCCCGTCGCATCGACTGCCCGTAGATATGCACAGCAACCATAGGCTGCAGAGGAGGCTGCGTCTGCAAAACCGACAATTTGTATAAGTACTGCGTCATGTAATCCTACATTTCTCGGAATGGTTATTGCTGCCATTTGTGATAATGACTGAACAAACTCTTGCCACTCGTTACCTATATCTGTAGGAGGAGTCACGTCCCAGCCAATGCTGGTTGCCCACAATTTTTGCATGATAATTTTTGCCTTAACAAATATTGGGCCTATCAGACCCAGAGGGTCATAAAACTTGCTAATAAAACTCAATATTTGTCTCTTCGTAGCATTACCAGCAGTGGTACTCTGGGGACTAATGAACATAAAACAATCGTCTTTGATGTTGAAATTGAGTCCTAATGTTTTCAAATTTTGGTCATTGAAATGAATATCCTCAAACTGCCTTTTCTCTACAGGTACCTCAGCTAGAACTTCAGGTGAATTGGAAGCCCATTTATGCAGTTCGAGATTAGCCAAACTTAGTAGTTGAGACAGTTGTTGCTTAGTTTCAAGCAGACTTTGTAATTCGTTGTCAGCAACTAAGATGTCATCAACATAACAACAGTTGTCCAAAACAAAGGCAGCCCTAGGATATTCGTCTCTATGCTCATCGGCCAGATACTTAAGGCACCGCGTGGCAAGGTATGATGAACTTTTAAGCCCGTACGTGACGGTATTGAGTCTAATACATTTTATATCTTGGTCGGGAGAGTCCCGCCATAATATGTTTTGCAATGACGTCTGTTGTGGATCCAGACCTATGTTTCTGAACATGCGTCTGATATCAGTAATAAAAATTAGGCTATCTACCCTGAACAAGAGAAGCACCTCAAAAAGCTCACGTTGGACTACGGGCCCATTGTGCTGAATATCGTTGAGCGATACCTTCTTGCTGGTAAGCATTGACCCATCAAATACGACTCTAAGTCGCGTTGTCTTGCTCTCCTCATTAATTACCGGCTGATGCGCAAGAAAATAAAGGGGGTCTTTATTGAAGTCATATTGACTGATATCTACATAGGAACCATGTCCCAACACCAGGTACTCGTTTATAATTTTTTTATAATCCTCATACAGTTTTGCGTTTTTTTTAAACCGTTTCTCTAAGTTAAGAAACCTTTTTAAAGCATAGTTAAAGGAATTGCCAAGTGTCTCATTCACTCTATCCAATGGGAGCTTTAATGGCATTGCCACTTGAAACTTATTTTCCTTTATTTGGACCGACTCTTGAAAAACCTTTTCGCATTGCTCTTGCTCCTTTGCCTCTTTAAATAGCTCTGGTACGGATTCAGTTTTCCAAAAGTTGGTTAGGTTTTCATTGATGCTTGTTTCACATGACTGACAAAATAAACTTGTTACCTTACTATATTGCTGATCAGGTTGAACCTGAACATTACCAGCTACAATGTGCCCGAAGAGAGTGTTGACAACATGAGGAGATAAGGTTGCAGCTCCTGACGCAGATGGCTGACTGGCTGCAGAGGCAGGCTGACGCGAAGACTCAGGCTGGGTTGTCAGCAGGACCTGGAAAAATATGTTTGCTCCCATCAACATTTGTATCTCTCCTGGTTCATTAAAGGTGTTATCGGCTAACTTGATATCCGATGGCAAGTTTAAGTCTGAAATATTGTACATGTGCTGTGGCAGGTTCATGGTTATCTTGTCCACTACTAGGCAGTCTACTGAGATAGAATAGGGATAAGCATTGGAGTGCACATCAAGTCGTACAGAATAGTTGGTCTTGTTTTCTGCATGTGTTATACCAATTATTGCAGTCTCAGTCCTTGTAGGCACATAACCTAAAACTTTCAAAATGCTGTCTGTAATGAAAGATACTTGCGAACCTGTATCCAGCAGCGCTCGGACTTGTATTTCTTTGCCATTATTGCAGATTAACTTAACTTTGGCTGTGGGCAAAAGAACTTGACTAGTTTGCTTGCTTGTCAATAGCGAGACAGGGTTGGAGACAGTGGCTTCATGTTCACCATGAAGCAAAGTATTATGCTTGCCCTTACAAAGTGAGCATTTGAAGTGATACCTGCACTTGCCCCCATGTGGGTTCAGGCAGGTTCTGCACAGTTTGTTGGCTTCTACAAAATTTAATTTATCTTTCAGGCTTGCTAATTGAAACTTTGGGCAGGTAAACAGTTTGTGAAATGACTTACAGTAGGCGCAGGTCCTGTCAGCTGCCGGAGTTTCCATCACTGGCAAGTTCCTCCCAGCTGATGGAGCAGGAGGTGCTCCTGCTGGCGCCGCTGCCACTGGATGGGCTGCTGATGGTGTCTCTGCCATTGAAGATTCTTCAGGCGGAGCCAGGGCCATCGTTGAAGCTTTCCACATTGGCCTATAGTTTGATACAGGCTTTTCGAGCTGTACCTTGGGTCCGGCTGTAGTAGGGTCTGCGAGCTCCAGGGCAAGGGCCCGCTTGTCTAGGAAAGCAATCAACTCGCTTAGTTTGGGTTCTTGTTTTGGATCTCTGTCCATTTGAAAGGATCGGTTTAAAACAATATCTAATTTCTTGGACAGGATGATAACTAAAATTGCATCCCAGGACTCCACTGGGAGGCCTAAATTGCTTAAAGCCGCTATTTGCTGTTTGACATTAGATACAAAGTCCCTGATGTTAGCAGCCGTTGACCTCACAATTGAGCTTGTGTCCAATAAATTGTTTATATGCTCTGATATAATTTGGAACCTGTTGTTGTACCTGTCATCAAGGATAGACCTAGCATTTTCATAACTCTCCGGAATTAATGACAGATTTTCTATTAACCTCAAAGGCTCGCCCTCTAAAAGCGTTCTCAAATAGTACAACTTATGCACTAAATCTAACTCTGCACTGTTACCTATCATTGAATCAAAAAGTGAAATGAAAGTCCTGTACTCTCTGTATTTACCAGAAAATTTGGGTACTTCAATGTTAGGTAACTTGGTGCGCACTGGTGGCCTGGTTGGAGAGGGGGCAGGCGCAGGGCTCGGGGTCTGATGAGCAATAATGGCGTCATCGAGCCTTTGCAATATCCTATAGTAATTCTCCTCAACCTCTGCAAGCTGGCCATCAGGCTGGATCATATCTATTTGTATTTGCAATTTTTCAAACTCATCAAAAACCTTAATAAGTCTATCTTTTTTGATTTTTAGTTCTGTGAGAGGTTTGTCACTCAACTCACCTGTATTTGCAGTGGAGGTTAAAAGCCGCGTTATAGTACCTTTGGCATGGCCGCGTGCCGCTACCAGCGGCGCCAATTTGCCCGCCAGCTCTTCCGCGCCGGTCATCGCAATTAGTGCCTGACTATTCGCTAAACCTTAATTAAGCTTAAAAATTACTACAAAACACAACACAATGTCCCGACTCGATCAACTTGCGCTTGCGTTTTCACTTCAATGTTCAACGTGTTTCTTAGAATCAAAGGACGCCATTCGTTCGTTCGTCGGAAGGACGCGTAGCCGCAGACCGGAACCAATGCTGCCAATTTCGGCAAACCGGAGAAACGCGAACTTTTGTCACTTTCACTCTCTCCGCGATGACAGGAACCAACAATAAATAGTATTGTTTACCGGAAGTGCGACTTGCAGTTTTCGAGGTTATGCATGCTCAATTACGTTGCTTGATGCCATACAATGGTGATGAGTTTGATGATTTTGTAGATGATGGACCGCAGACTCCTCACAAAGTCGCACTGTTGCCGTGAAATCGTAGTGTAGGAAAATAAGTCATCTCCTTCCACCCGGCGAACAATGTTGCGAGTCTCGTAGTCTTGAATCGCGCAGCCACTAGTTCTTTCTCGCGAAGGACCATATGATCATGGGATCACTAACATGGAGATCTTGATTGAGTAGCTCCTTGATTTGGGTAGTATTTATAGTGTTTTTGATAAATAAAACCATGAAGCTTTCGCTGTCAGACCAATACTGTAATAATGTTGCCACACACAAAGTACAAAAGTAAAATATTAGTTTTTATTTTGATGTTGCCATGCAACAACAGGTCTAGTTACAGCCGTTGCGACGCGGTCGTAACATCGCCGTCGTTATAAAATCATGCCTTTCAAAATAACTGAATAATGAATTTGATGCCATATGAATCTCAATTTCATGCGGCTTTTCGCATAAAACGAGAATCGTGTGATTCATATCTATTACGGGTAACTGCACTTAGATTTTGTAACCAAGCCAAGCCCAGACACATGCGTTAACCTATCTAGCTAACTGATCTAGATCGGCAACACTTTTGTAGCGAAAGGTCAGTCAAACTCGTCCGTGTGGTATGGTGTAATGACCACTAACACAGCTTGAAAATAGCCTATACATGAAGAGAAGACTTGTTCCTATACGCAACTCGGTATATTGTTGCGTCGATCTCAAGAGCATGGGTGATGAACATCCCCTGGTTAGATCGTCTAAGAAAAAAGAGGTTCTGCGACGCGCATTAATTATTGCACCTTTGACGGGATTAAGGCAGATCAGATGACGCTATAGTTGCAGAGGTGTGACCAGGTCTCCCTAATGCTTATGAGCTTTTTTACTCAAAAATGTAAGAGGGCAAGTATAACAAGGCGGCCAACTTTAACGGTTCAAAAATATGCTGAAACGTCACATGCGATTGCGATGCGTCACATGTGATATTGATCCATCGCACTGGGAGATTTTTCCTCAAGATCGCGCGAAGTGAAGAAGATTGTGTAAGTAAACTAAGGTGCAAGTTTGAAAAGTGATGATACAGGAGCTCGACACTAAGCGCGACATCATATATAATTATACATAATTTGTATTTATCTGTCAGTGTGAATGTTCGTACGCACATCACGCAAAGACTTTTGCTTCAAATCAGATCTGGTTTTCACAGTTGCATTGCTGAAAACCTAACTTAAAATCTCGTTTATGTTTTATGTTGATACGTGGTCTAGAAGCCGAGTTATCATTAACAAGATATACAAATTTAGACACTTGCTACCAAATTCCACGCGTACATAGCATAGCAATGACTTAGGTGCACTTAAATATGAATCCTCTGCATTTTTCACCGTTTTTTCAAACTGCCCGTTTGCTAGAGGAATTTTAAATGTCTTCCATTTGTATTGAATTACATTTTTAGTACCTAGTAAATTAATAAATTTGAGAAACTGCCACTCTGCCAATAGTATACTCGTTCGTATCATAACTTATTAAACACAAGTTGTAGGTTCAAAGTTCAGTGACCGTTCAACGCACGTAGCGTTAGTGATGTAACGAAGATGCGCAGGAGTCAATAAGGCTAGCATGTCAGTGACTCGTAGCGTAGGTCAAGGTGGATCGACTCATCTTTAATACTGCTCGTTTCTTTATGCTGGCCGCTAAATACTTAGGAGTTCTTAGTTTCTGTACAATTAGAAAATACTGGCTAAGTCGAAGTCTTGAAATTGGTATTCAGGTGGAGAAAAAAAAACATTAGTTAATGTCTTAGCCGATCTAAAAGATCGATCTATTTGTTTACCAAAATAAGCAGTGAAAGAAGAAAAAACCGAACCGCAATTCAAAGTTTTTCCGTAAGGGAGTTTTGATGATTTTGACAATGTGCTGGTTAGAAAGTTCCTTATATTTGTTCTGTAACATTTCAATAAACTTCTATAAACTGTAATTATTTTAGGCTTTTTCGTTACAAAATTTAAAGATTAAAGTATAGATGGTTTTGTTCATAATTTTAAAATTATAAAAAAACCTGTTTTGGAACGCATAAAGCAAACCTTTTAATCTGATTTCCTACTCGAATTAATGCCCTCAATTTAAATTGTAGACCCCGATTGCAAAGCAATAAAATAATTTTATTCTTTTAAAATAAGGTTGAGTATATAGGGTAGCAATCTATCAAACAAGCAATATACAGCAAAGTATTTTGTAATTTTAAACAATGAAATAAGAATGAAAGTTATGTACTAAGAAATTGCCATTTTCCACCCTGCTCTTTAACATGACAGCCAAATTTTATTATCCCTGCCTGCATCTCTAACTAGTGTCATATAAAAAGAGATGCTCATAGAGATACACTGAACTGTAATAATCAAACGATAATTGTTTTTGAAGACAGTGAAGATTTAAAAATATTATGGATGAAGTGATTCTTAATCCTATCTAATTTAAGTCGCTGTATGCTAAGACAAAAAAGAGGCATTAGTTTTATTAAAACCGGTAATACAATATATTTTATTATTATTTTTTCCGCTAGAAGGAAACACCGTTTCCTCTAAGGTTTAAGCTATATACTAGTCAATTGTTACTTCAAAGCTACATTTGGATTGACTATTACATGTTCTTTGATGTTTTATATTGTTTTAGTGCCAAAGCGCCCAATTTTATTCAAATAACAGACGTCGGTAAAAACAGATTTGTCGAACAATTGTAGTATCTGAAATATCTGAATACATCAGGGTTAGAAAAATAAAGCGTAGTAAACCGTTTGTATTTCAAACAGCCTCGCTTACTACTACATACTCCCATGACTTTACTCGCAGTATGTAACCTAGCCAAAAGTTTTATTTTGAGTGCTTCTTTCTGTTATTTTTCTAAGACTACGCAGTTATCTTTACGGATTTCTCAAGATAAACAGTACCATATCTTTACTTTTCGTGAAATAATGACTATTTCATAGGGAGTATGTTAAGGGTTCTTTCTGCCAGCACCAACGCGCTGCTGAACTTTGTCAATTTCTTTAAGAAATTAGATAGGTAAGTGATTTATGAATTCCATGAAAATAAGAGTACTAAATCTTTCTCTTTGGTGCTGTATAAAAGATTATAAATTTTCATAATATTTCGAAAAAAATGCACCTGTAGGTACTTACAACTGAAACAACTGTTACATGCTGACAAATGAAAAAACAGGAGTGAGTTTAGGTTTTTTCTTCTTTATTTGTATTAATCAAAAGTAGATTAAAAAAATCTAGTTCTTTTTCATTTCTTGTAGATTATTGTAAGTATACCTAATCGTTTTATCTGATAATAGAATGCCATGATTAATGTAAAAAAATGCTTGCAAAGCTTCTTTTCTCGATATTTTTGGGAGGAGAAGCCTTAATGCCAAGTGAAGGTAAATTAAACAAACTCTTTCGTGGCTTCTGTTTTTCGAAAGGTTAACCCGAATCTGGGTTTGGAGCTAAAAACCACATGATACTATTTTATCTTAAACATTGTAATACTCATAATGAAATGATATACGAAAGCGTTGGTTGCACAGGGGCTAGGAGGTGGCCTAGTGATGGTAAGGTACCGAGTTCGATACCCAGGGGTCGCCATATGCCAATGAGTTTTTGTAACTTGTGCACATTACCTAAGTACTATAGTAATCAATTTACGAAGAGGGAAAACACTGTGAGGACACCTGCACGTTCATGTAAATAGATGTGTAACCATGACTCTGTCGGTCTGTAACAGGGGTTACGGAGGACAGATGGCAGTCGCTCCAATATAATAACCTGACCTGCCAAATCTGAGATCATAGTCATAACGTACCTCAAGAAATTAAGGAGAAAGTCGATAATGATAGTCAGTAAAATGAAATTTGAACTTTTTGGATTCTGTCAAATTATTATATTATTGTCACACAAATAGGTATATTCATGAAACACACATCATGGAAAAATTCAATCGTTTTAATATGTTTGCTTCAGTAACGGCCACAGAAGGTTTGCAAGGGAGTTCAGAAACCCATTACCTTTCTAACGAATAAAAACTAATAAAATACACATTTCTTTAAACTTACGAGTACCTTCGTGAAATAATCTGGCAAATACAGATAACGGAATTAAAGCGAAGACCTCGCTTTCTTCTGAGACCTTGTAATTACGTGGGTTCGTTTTGATTAAGGAAGTTAAAAGGAACTTTTATTCCAAATTACAATGGCATGGCTTACCTAATATTTCGGAATTGTACTAAAAGTATTTGTTTGGTGAGGAATTTTAAACTACCCAATACTGTTAAACTTAGATTATTAACCATTGCTTAGATTATTCCGCTTGATTTTGAGCTGAAAAAGAACCTTCGCCCGTAGCCGAATAACTTTGCTATGAAATATTTTGATACAATAGTTCGTCCTATTTAGGATAGGCAAAACGCGAGTAGTACTTCTGGTATTATACAACCGTGTATAGGCTGCGGTAATTACTTACCAACAATATGAGCCGCATGCTTGTTTTCCACGGACGCTGTATACAAAAAAAAACCAGTTTACTATTCTATAGATTGGCAGGTTATTTACATTGGAGCTATTGCCTCATGACTACGGTAAGCCCCGTTACATAGCAGGGTAAATAGATTTTCGCACGTTGTTTTTTCTCACTGTAAGAGCGTTAGTTAGTGGTAGAAAATCACGAGGATTCTGTGTGCCAGTCTGACTAGCATTTAGGTTTTTTCAAGTCTTACACACTTAGATGCATTCGTATGTACGTGGTTAAATATAAGTAATACTTACAGTTACTTAGAATAAAAATTGCCTAAAAAAGTTTCAGCAAATCTTGATAAAAAAAATTGCCACTGGAAAATTATACATACAGACAACAACAGCGGTCAAAGAACATCATCTCCTTTGCGTCTCAGACAATTTGGGTATGTAACAAGATCGCGCCACCTTATTTCTGCAAGTCTATAAAGGCGAATCTACATAAAGTATGAAAGAAATTAGCATAATAACAATGTTTAGAGCTCGTATGCCGACTTTTTGCTAATTATATATTGTATTAAAATTCTGTGCCAAGGCGGTATATTGGTAAGTTATTGTGTAATGTCTTCCTAACCTTTTAGATTCAATGATAAAATTTGTAGTGTCCTAAAGGGTAACAGATTAACCAGCATGACATTTTTGTAAATCGTATTGTACAGTCAAGGAATTAAATTTCCAACCCACTTAAGGTTCAATAGCATATAGCAAACTGTCACCATAAGAGCTATAGAGCAAGACGTTAGTTTCACATATCGACCTTAATGCATTGCGAATGTCAGACGACATTTCAAAGAAATGGGTAGGGAATTAAATTCCTTGACTGTACATAGACATAGGTAGTCAAATAATTAAGCGTGTGTTGTAAGTTTTTGTTAAGTCATATTTAACAAACGAGCGTTAACTTCTCAAATACTATGAAAGTAAAAACAGCGCCTCTAGCGACGCGTATCCGAAACAAAATGGTTCCATAGTAATTTTGAAGTTAACCCTAATGCGACGGGACGTTATGTGACAAATAATTAATAGATTCAGGCGTTACTTTGCGGAGGTCCATATCAACAAACTGGAACAAATTACCTTGCTACTCCGCGAAACCAGTGCCGGGCTCGTGCAAAATAGTTGCGTCTGTGCGACATATAATATATATATTCATACAAAACATATACTTTATGAATGTCGCACAGACGCAACTATTTTGCACGAGCCCGGCACTGGTTTCGCGGAGAAGCAAGGTAATTTGTCCCAGTTTGTTTATGTGACAAATAAGTTACACTAAGGGCTTTGAGCTCTGAGCCAGATAATGATACTTTGTTTTTCTTTGTCATTATATAATGCATTTCACATTAGATTGAGGCGGCGGATAAGGTGATAAAAAAAAAGTAAATTTAAAAAATCAAAAACCCAACTGCGTAAAAAGTAAATCAAATAACTGAAAAGACTAAAACAAGACCAGTAGTCTGAAGTTCTGTTAAGTAATGTTGAATACCTACCATTGCAATATTTTCATGAACTTCAACAGTCGGGACCCATTAAAAATGAAGACCGGCTCAAATCTTCCCGGTAATAGGTCCCGACTGTTGAAGTTCATGAAACTATTGCCGCCAGCAGAAATTTCCACTTCCTGGTCAGCGGAAGACGTAAAATTGTATACACATCTCGGGCGGTGATAAAGAAAGTCTCAGGTCGCATGTTTATAGCCCTCGCCTTTGGCTCGTGCGACAAGTTCCTGCGATCTGAGACATTCTTTATTTCACCACCCTCAAGGTGTAATGTACCTACTAATACCTGTGCCAAGTTCTCGTATAAAGTGCTTTAAAAGTGCCACTGCAAATTCTTGGCTTATTTTTCATTAGATAGATGATTTTAAACTTTAGGTAACTTCGTTGGATACTTAATAATTTTGTTAGGGGTGCGAATTATTATTTTTACATAATTAAACAGGTATTTACGATGATAGCTTACCACAACCACAGCAGATTTTTATCGTGTCTAATTAATGAAATGGGGTGTTCAATATTGACATACATAATGTAATATAATTGTAAACCTAAGCTCATTCCTTTCAAGGTCCGCATTAAATTGTCAAACCAAAAATAAAATAAAATTACAACGATTTATTAGCGCACCTGATTTGCGAGGCCTTTTTATTCGGTAAATTGAACGTTTCAATTTCGAAGGTATTTTTATAATAAAGAATCTTCCGTTTCCTATTATGGGAGCTTGTGTGGGCCGTATAATTTTTACCATCCTTTATTTGAAAAGCATTAAATTTTCTTTGTTAGCAATTCGTTTTATTTATGTATTCGCCTAAAGGGAAAACCGTTGCTTAACATTGTATACGTATTAAGAATGAAACAAAGAAAACAATTCGTACTATCAATAAAATTAACTAAAGTAAACACTCAAATGTAATAGATTAATTCTGTTTATTTTAGATTTGGTTCGCATTTTTTTATTAAACGTAAGAACTAAAACTATGATTTGTTATGTTAATAATTTACTCATTTTAACTTTATTTATTTGTTTTTAACAATGACAATATGTGTAGCGGTATTAACGAGTAAAAGACGTATTAATATATTTGAAGGCTAAAAATGGAAAGTAAAGAATTGATTTAGTAGAACTGTGTTTTTAACTTTCATAGTTTGTCTACTGCCTACTCAAACAAGGATCAGAATCATTCATAATTCATGACCCTAATTCAAAGGACACAAAGCCACATTGTGAATACTAGTGATTCAAAAATACGATCCAGCCTTTAGAGATAAGAAGCTTTTGCAAGTCAACGGCCCTTTCAAACCTTTTGAATACATTAATTGGAATACGTTTCAAGTGGGAAAGAGCGCCCTTGAATAAATTGTAGTGATTGAATTGAATTTTCTTAGAGATTTTTACTTTTTTGATCTCACACTAGAATTTGAAACCATGTTGGGTTTATCAGAACAAGATCTAAAAATATTTTTTATGGTAAGACGTGGAAAATATTTTTAGCAAAAATGGAAAAGGGTTAGAATCAGTGTTGTGTCGTACCAGAAAATGTAATTGATAAGTTTAACTGCTAACCAGTCGAATCAAAGAAATCAATTCTCAAATAAAGAAACAAAAATATATGAGGGTTTGATGGTCGGACCTGTTTGAAAGAATGAGCTTATTACAGGATAAAATGAAATATGCAGAGGTGAGAAAGAGCTAAGTGGCATAAAAAAAGATTATGTTGCGTAGAATCATCATCATCATCGTAACTTAATGACGGGATATTAACCGTAGTAATAGACTTAGTGGAGCAAATTCCACTTTAAAATAGTGGTAAATAAAACGCTCGTATGCTCACAGCATCATATTGAGGCCAATTTGGACTTAACTTTTGCAGTATAAGCAGTACTGTATGTAAAATACCAAAGTACCTAATCGCAAAACACGTTGGTACTATCTCAATCAATCGATGTGCACACACTAACAATAAGCCGATCTACATCTCACTTGCTGTGCGTGTTGCAACATATTTTTCTATCTTAAGGCCAAGCAAAATGTTAACCGGTCGACGAATGGTCACAGATAGATCGTTTACATCCGAACACTTGCGTAACTTGCAGATAATTGTTTTTATTTGCATACTGCGACGCGCGTACTTATTTAGTGTAGTATCAAGTGAACTTAATCCTTCAGGGCCACTATGACCCAGACAACTAGAGCCTTTTCGAAATTGATAGTCCTGGAATTATTACCATCATCATTTTTACATAGTCTAAATAAAATCGCTATCTGTTCCTGTGTCCTCATCGTAGTTTCGGCCGCTTACTCTTTCTAAACCACGGACAACGGCTTCTGATATACGATTTTCACTATAACATTCTACAATGGCACAGAATTGAGTTGAGTTGAGTGGCAAAATTTGGAGTTTTACTTATTGCTGAGCAGTTAATAACTCACCAGGATTATAAGGATTTTTTTCCAAAAGCATATTCCGGAATAGTGATGGGTCGTTCCTGAATTTCTAAAGCTTCCATTACTGTATAAAATATCAGTTACATACAGTTGCTGAAAATTTATCTCTACCAGAACAGATTCAAACGTATCACCCTTTTTACCCGACTACTTTTTAAATATTAAACCTTTTATATTTCATTGCTTTCGCTAAGCTTTGCTGCTGATCGTGATTGGCCACTTTGACAGCGCTAATGAGGAGACGAGTTGTCAAGGAGCTACCGGTGTTAACTGTCACTCAATGAATTACTAATTATATCATGTAATTTGTACCTACTTTAAAAAGCCTTTAGTTTTTAAACTATAGTTAAATTAACTAGTAATAAACAGTGGTATATTATGTAGTATAGTTAATTAAAGTAGTTATCTTAGACTCTTTCAATTTGATTTTGGCAGACTACGAGAATCTTCTTCTTTATCTCTTTACGTAATTCTTTAAAGTGCAAAATTTTGTTAGAGTCAAGTGTCCCCCTGCCAGCCAAATGGCCGGTTTTGGATACATGAAAATATTCACGGTAATTGTATATAATAATATTATTATGATGAAGTTATTTAAAAGGAAAACTATAACAGCTAAGTAGGCATTACAAACTTACGAGTAATCAGGCAACAACGGAACCCTACACTGCGTGAGTCCGACGCGCGCTTGGCCGGTTTTAATATTGTAACTTTAAGTTAAAGTTGTTTTGAAAACTCTGCTTCTTTTTTGTTTTAAATATGTAATCGTTATTGCATGTTTTAAGATCGATCGAGAGCTGGTGTTTTCTGGTTTCTGATCTAAATAATCAGTGAAGAAAGGGACAAAAAAAGGTATTTTTAGTAAATAAGTAATTCGTTTATTTTAACTATAAATTAAATAAGTAACTTATATTTCACGTGAAATTATACGTAACGTAAAGTTAATTATTTGTTTAACAAACTAACAATACTGATATTTTTGGCAATGTTATAGTTAATTATAATAATAAGAGTTTCATTAAGTATACAAACATGCTTATGTTTTAAAGCTAATTTTATTAAACTAAAGCTAATTCATAATCAGAGACAAGGAAAATTAAATTTCTCTGACCTCCTTAAAGATTAAAGTATTGTAGCTCAACTGAATAATGAAACAGTTTGTGCTTCCAAACAAAACGTCGCTAACTCATAACTTGTTACATCACCAACTGTCACTCCTTGGAGGTGGTCTGAAAATAAACGAAAATTAGACGAAAATCTGTTAAACCAACAAGTGAAATATTTCTAAGTACATACCTACGCAATTTTTTTAACACCTTTATATTTTTATCCGAGATCCCATGGGCAGGTTTCTTCACTTTATTAATAAATAAGTAAAAACTAGATTAAAGAAACATTTTCTTTTCCTAATTTTTGCTGATCGTAGTCCTCGCAAAGGATACGAGCGGCTACGATCGCCTAACTAATAACAATGTTTTAAAACACTAAGATAGGTGATTTAACAATAATCAAAAGGACAACCTAACGTCTAACGGAGAGAACTTTACGTGTGTATTGACACATTGACACAATAGTAGTAAAGACATAAAGACCACTACCATAAAGATCACACAAACCGATTTGCCCTTTGGTCATCGACAACTTTACTTAAAAGAACTTACCCAGGGGTATTCCAAGTACTGCCTTCACAGAGAGCCGTGGTCGGAGTTTCTTGCTGACTGAAACAATTGCATCTTAACATAGTACAGTCACAAGCGCCAACATCTATACAGTCAATCTTCCATAAATATGTATACACAGACCTTATGCCTCTAATATGAAAGCTCTAAGGCCTCTAACAATAAGGTTGATGTTTACATAATTTTGACAGGTTGGGAAGGATTGGCTGTATACATGTTAGTGCTCGTGACTGTACAAAACAAATTCAAAATCCGGCTCTTGTCTATCCTCGTATCTTTAGCCGCTTATTCCTCTTAAACCACGGAACGGATTTTGATACAGTTTCCATCATCTAGAGAACTTTTTAAGATAGATTTCTAAGTAATAACAGGGCAGATAATTAGTTCTACTATAATTGTTGCACTCCACGAGTGCGGGTAGTTCTTCGTTGTATTGAAGTTGTATATGAATGTGTGCGTGGATTCTGACTCCGCATTACAACATATATGGTTACTATCTGTATACAACTAAAGGCCACGTGCGTTTGTGATTTAGATACAAAATGTATTACAAAATTATAAAACCAAAACACATCCTCTAACCTAAAAGAAATATATCTTTGAAGGGGTTAAAGCATAACTAAGAAACCCCAGCGGCCCTAACATGACGGCTCGAGTTTAATTTATCCCCTCTTTGTGTCTCTGTTTAACTAGTCATATAAGAATGTGACGCACATGAAGATAAATTAAACATAGCCGGTCATGTTAAGGCCAGTGACGTCACGCTAAGCAATTTTTGGAATATTAATAACTGTAATAAAGTCTCGCACGTGTGGGCTCTACTATAGACATCAAATGCAACAAAAACGAATAGATTTGGTTTGCAGAGTTCCTAAAAAAGGGCTAGAAAATTATTTATATTTACTGACCCAGATCCCAAGTTAGTGAGGGTCAAGGCTTCTTGAGCCCTGATCTTGCGTCCATAAGCTCGCCATAGCTGCACGCAGAGAGGAGTGAGGGTGGTACACCACGATACTCCTAGAAGGAGGCCGCAAACCCACCAACCGTGCTGCGAAGAGGAAATTGTTTTTCATAATAAAACATAATGATTCTAGTTTGCTTGCATTCTGGTTAAAGCTGATAAACATGATGATAATGGTAGCAATAATTAATAGATTCAGGCGTTACTTTGCGGAGGTCCATATCAACAAACTGGAACAAATTACCTTGCTACTCCGCGAAACCAGTGCCGGGCTCGTGCAAAATAGCTGCGTCTGTGCGACACATATATGTTCATGCAAAAACCCACCCTCCTCCGCTTCCACACGATATATGTTGTTTCGTGTGGAAGCGGAGGAGGGTGAGTTATTGCATGAACATATATGTGTCGCACAGACGCAGCTATTTTGCACGAGCCCGGCACTGGTTTCGCGGAGTAGCAAGGTAATTTGTTCCAGTTTGTTGATAATGGTAGCCTGTGCCTATGCCGATGCTTTATCTTAGGTTTAATTCGCCAAGAATTCCTAGGGCCACGATCATTGTGCTCACGTAACCTATCGTCCAATGCCAATAGATGTGTTCTTTCAATAATTTCGGGATCGTTACCACCAGACTGAGTCGGTTTACTTTAGAGTGTAGACTATAATTGTACCAAGTTCGATGCCGTATTACCATTTTTAGTAGTTTTACCAAAAACCATTGAATAGTCACGTGTCTCGGGTTTTGCGGGTGGTAGGACCTTGTGCAAGGTCTGTCCGGATCGCTACCACCATCTTGCTCGCTAATCCTGCCGCTAAGCCGGTGTAATTACTGGCACAAGAGGTATTCCATCTTAGCCCTCTGGGTTGGCATCACATCTGCAATCTCTTTGGTGTTGCGGGTGTTTATAGGCGGTGATGATCACTTACCATCAGGTAACCTACTTGCTTGTTTGCCTTCCTATTTCATAAAAAAGAATACTTTATCTTCATTTCCTCAATTCTAGCTTTAGCAATTTATATTAGCATAACCCGAAACCTAGGTAGCTTAATTTTTTAAACTTCATGAATGTTAAAAGTTTTTGGAATTCAAATAAATTCCGTATTCAAAACTTTGTTGAACCAATGCAACCTTATTTGCTCATCGATTACCTTAACTGCTTACAGTGCGCTTCTCTTGTACAAAATGGAGAGCAAATGGTAGATAAATTAGACTCAAATCTACTAGAATAGCTCGCTTGGGCAAACTTTTAACGAGATCAACATGGTTGAATAAATAGATTCGGGGAAAGAGTAAAGTAACGGCGAGTTAAGTAATAGTGGACATTTACAAGTTACATCAATTCAAAAAAGAGCTAAAGTTAATACCTCATATTAATAACTAGCAACCCGCCCATGCTTCGCACGGGTGAGAAATACTAAGGAAAATGAATCAGAATTTACTTAAAACTAAGACTAAAAAAATCACTCAATGACAATGAAAACTGTATCAAAATTCGTTGAGTGACAGGAACGGATAGCGTCTATATTTTATACTAAGTAGGGATACGTAAAGGTTATTGAATTGAGGCCATAGACCTAGAGATATGGTGTATTAGGTTGGCACCGAACAGGATGAGCTGATAACATTTTTAAGATCGTCGGCACCGTTAGTTGTAGAATGCACTCAACCGTTCGCAATGGAAGTTTTTGAAGGAAATCTGTGTTAAAGTGAATATTCCCGGGTTGAAATGAGGATGATGGTGATGAACATAAATAAAAATTCGTGTCACCCATCTCAACAAACATCCAACATACTCAATAGAAGACCATCTCTACCACAGGTTTGATGCTTATTATAAATATGTATGAAAATCGCAAAACTTTAAAACAACTCAAGTTTGCTATTCATGCAAGCCGCAAATGTTTGTATTACTTCCATGGTTATGATGATATGTTTATGAGAAAAATGAGTGTAGAATATTTTAAAGTGGCGGAGTTTAATGGTATCTTATAGACTGAACTCAAGTTCCAGTTTCATCAGTATGAGTGTTAAATATAGCTTTGTTTTAGTAGAGTAGTTTGTTAGATATCGAACCTGCGAAATCGAGAACACAACTTTTCTAAAGAAATTGATTAATTTATCGATCGACTGATAGAACATAAAATCCGTTTGGATATGGATACTTTAAAAAATCCTTACCTTTCTATGACTAGTTCTATTGGAATACTTTTAAAATCAATAATTGTCTTTTGAACACCTAATCCAACGTACGGAAACAATTATTCGTCTCGTAACATTTTAGTTTAAACTCAAGGTTTCAAATAATAGATCGTTATAATTAGACTTGTAACGTGTCTGTTTTCAATAAACAACAGATAATCAGCTTTAATGATTTTGGCATTTTTAAACAAAGGAATTTGATCTCATAGATCGTTTGATGCTGATATAGCGTTATAAATGCTAAATATTTAAGATAGATAAGTATATTAAACGTGTTAACCTTTTTAAAGATTACGAACTAAATTTGCCATGAATTGTGTTTACTCATACGAATATTTCAACGTACAAATGGGCGTGGACGTCAAAGCTAATCGGAATAAAAAAATTAAATGCTAGAAGACCGATTCGTATTTTTATAGGTGCAGGATATAGTACAAGGCTAAATATGTACTTAATTAAGTAATTTATTTGGTGTTTGTGTTAAAATTCTAGTAGTACTATTAAAGTACCTATAAATCAATAGGAATGAGTAATGTAGAGCAATAAGCATATTTTATTTAAATTATCACTACCTACTTAACAGTTAATTACTTCAGAATAATAAAGTCGGTTAGAGTAACTATAAAATCAACACTGTTTTTCACCAAATTAAAGAAAGGTTCTTTTCAGCGAGTATTTTCATTTTTAAACAGTTTTACTTTGGTTATCTTTGATAATTGTACTTTAATTAATTTGGTATCTTTCTTTACCCTTGATTAAAATACATTTTACTGTATTAATAATACTTCTTGCAAGAAGTTTACCAAGTAATAGCATAACCACTTTTGAGCAAAAAGTTCTAAAAGTGGTAAAGCAATTTCTCGTTCGACTATACTTGGAACTTGATTAATTTGTTAAAATGCTCAGAATGGGCTGTTTGCTCACCAATGACCCTACGTATCTGGTGCACAGGAGAGCCCTGGCGGCTTCATACACGTTGAAAAGCGGGCGGCACCGCGCAGCATGCTTCCCCGCCGACGCCAGCGCGTGAGTTCGCCAGCCGGCCACGTGCGAGATCAGACGCGAGACATACATGGATACCTTCTGAAACATAACAATTGCACTTATAAAATAGTAATTTTGTTAAGTAGTAGACTAACATTCGTTCATAGGCTACTAATTTCACGGGAACAAAGTCGTGTACGCGCGCTAGTAAACAATATTTTGATAGAATGTTATTTCCTATTTAAGACAAGCAAGAATGAATATGGTGTAAATATATTGGTAAACACCAGTTACTTTTTATAAAATATAATAAATAATTTGCGAGAATTCATACATCAATTGATCTAGTCCCATATGAAGCAATTAAACTGTGCGTTATGGATATTAGGCAATGAATTTACGTACTTTCTGCAACGATGTAAATGACAATCAGTCGCAATTGACTCTTCTATACAGTGACAAAGAATCAAATGCCGAGATGCAATCGTGACAAAAACTAAACTGTAACAATCTCGTAACCATGGATATATTGCCAAATAAAGGGTACCAGTGTTTGCATTGCGGCAGACCTGACCGTGTGCAGATTTTACATAACCTTATCCCATCAAATTACTTTTTCAATGCTTAATAACCACGGGAAAATTTTAAAATAATCGCAACATTACACATTACCTTATGAGCAATGACTTCTCCTTGATTATCGATGTAATATTGTGCTGTATAGATGTGACTCAGGGATATGTTCAGTTTCCTTCGAAATGGGAGTAACTGGAGTTCTAGCTCCGTTAGCTTGTACACCACATCAGCTCGTAATTGTTCCAATGGTTTAATATTATTCAGATGCAGCCGTTTAGTTCGTGATGCTAAAATTACAATACAAATATAAATCCAAGGCCAAAATTCATTGTTTTACCTACCAAAAGAATTAAACGGTACACGTGCGTGTTACGCTGTGCTACATTACTACGAGCCACACTAGAGGGCGCTACTGAAGCCAACGTTTATTTTACCAATCGGTATAAATAAACGCTGGCAACATTTAGAATCGTTAGGGGCGGGGTTTGTTTGAATTGGTTATAACCCCTTTCCTTTGGAAGGGCTGCTCGAAATTTGGGCTATAAAGCCCCTGCAGCTCTCAGAGAGCTCATATTTTCTACATCACTACAAGCACCTCTAAACGGTAAAACCTCTGCCCAACTGGTAAGCTCTCTCTCTCTGCTAAGTTGTTCTTATAATATTGTATTTTTCGTGTATGTGTTTCTTTCAGACTGTATTTAATTTAATTCTATCTTAATTTGTACTAACTTAAATCCTGCGACCGTTTCTTTAACTTATTTCTGTAATTTCTAAGTCTTCGTTATAATATTAAATTCAAATCTACTTGCTCAACGGTCGCAAATTTAAATTGTAAAGAAACACGGTTGCTCTAACGCACCTAAGTTTTAACGCTTATTTAAATTATTCAAACTTTAACCGTCACTGAGCTTTAACTTCACTATTTATTTCCTTCTAAATGTAACGTAGCTTTTCTTCCTTTCCTTGCCACCTGTAAACCTTTCGAACTGATGCCACACCACTATTTGGCGAGCCCTAGCTCCCTGGTTGGACTCTCGTCTCCTCGAGCTTCAGTATGGCATCAGTTCCCGCTAGTGGCCAGACTGTAAAGCACTAAATCATTACAGGGCAACTACCTACGGGCTCACGTTCACCTAACTACCTACGAGTTATCCATCTACCGACGAACACCAAACTATCTACGGTCTAACGAACCCAAAGCTTCGCATATCCTCGAGCCACCTGCAGGGCACCTCTTGCCGGTTACTTGGACACTGTACCCTGACCGAGCTGCTACCAGCCGGTTACTTGGACAACCGTACCCTTGCCGAGCCTTCTACGCCCTTGCAGCCTACGGAGACCTGCCGAACCTCAAGCCTACGCTGTTCCACGTCGGGTCACGGCCAGGGGAGTGCGAGCGATCACGTTAATTGACTCAAGTTAGAAATTAGGCACAAGAATTACGAACTTACGACCTAGAGTCTCTAGTCGTCCTAGCGAGCTTTTATTTAATAAAAACCTATTGTTATAATTCTTGTTTCACTCGAAAATCCCCTAGGGCGAACTTCTGTACCTGACCGGGTAACATGCGATAGACTTTTGCTCTCCATTCTAGCTTAGAATTTTTCGCTTGCTCGGAATTTAAAAACAACACTCGCAAAACCCAGCTTGGTTCACTTTTACAGATAAATATTGTATACTGGAGTATCTTTATGTATACATCTTTTTTATTTTCTTTTACTTAGTATAAAACTCAGTCGCTATCCGATCCTGTTAGTCTTAAGTTCTCATCGTATCTTCGGCCGCCTTTACTTTTTCCGAACCACGCAACGAATTTACTTAGATATAGTTTAAACAGTCATTTAGAGATTTTTTGGGGAAGTTTTTATGTCCATTATATCCTAATTGTGCCTGTGTGAAGTTAGTTAGTAGAGTCGCTAAGATAGCATTAATAATCGGTAGCATCAGTAAACACAGACTCAAGTAAGAGGTACGTTTCGTATAGTGTGTGACAAATCCGATGGCCCATGGAGGGAAGAGACATATAAGGCAAAGTAGCAGTGATTCTTTTGAGGTCACTGGTTGTGATCGTTTGTCATCAGGTAATCCACGTGCTCTTTTCATCCCATTTCCATATACATATAAAGAAGTTCCACTTGTAATCAATAATTAGTAACCCATGATAACTGTAGAAGCAAAACGCTTTGTGCAAGCAGGTGGAACAACTACAATATGACTGCAGCAGTGGCACATAGCAGTACGTCTGGTTGTCCGATCGAGAACAAGCGAAACAGGATTTAATATGTAATTTATGTAAACGAGAGATACACAAAGGAACTTTGTCTTTATTTGTTTTACCCAAAGTTTCCAGTCTCTCGGCAGTAGTCAAATCGGAAACCTGAGCCCCGATGTTTTCTAGTTGATCCACAAGAGACGGCAAATCCTTTCCTACTACTGGCGCGTTGTATTCTAGTCTGAAAATAAATTATCAAGCCTTTTCAATTCCATGGCATGAAATTTACTTTATGATGATGAAGAGAAACATAGTAAGTAAGAATCTACACGCTTATGTTAATGTGTAACCATAATCGTATTGGTTTGGCTCAAATTAAATAACATCATGGTCTGCTAAATCAAGAATTATGAAGATGACGATGTTACTCGTAATTACCTATATGCTTCACTAAACTGAAATT
This sequence comes from Ditula angustiorana, assembly GCA_963691745.1. Classification (NCBI taxonomy): domain Eukaryota; kingdom Metazoa; phylum Arthropoda; class Insecta; order Lepidoptera; family Tortricidae; genus Ditula; species Ditula angustiorana. The sequence continues at coordinate 9,639,504 of OY829482.1, read as the reverse complement.
ATGGTGTCTAGCATAAATGAATTAATAACTCGTTTTGGCAATTCCATTATACATAAATACATTGAATATTGCAGATAATCCTTACCGATAATTAGACAATTTCACATCAGTGACCTGTAAAATTCGGTTCAGCAACTTATTAAAATTAACGGATATCGTTTTCAAGAATCGAACATCGATGGATGACGATAAACCCGCGAAATCGGTTTGAAGTTTGTCCCATTCGAAATACGACGTCTCCTTGTTGACATCCAAAACTTTGTCCAATTGGAACACGATGTATGCTGGCCGGTCCTTTTCACAGTCCCTAAAAATAATAGTATGTATTATTATGTTATCCTAGAATATTATCGTATAGTACCTACCAGAATGGTATTATGTTATCGGTGCTTAAAACTGTTCATCTAAACAGGCTAATGTCAATTTTGATAATGCTTTACCCTCTTATTTATAATCGTTTAGATTTATTTATAGCATAATGTCTTCTTTTCTGTCATTCTAACGTTTGCCTTCAAATGAAAGGAACAAAACATTTTATTTAATTTTTGTCGTATAAATTTGATTACAAAATCCTAGACCAAACTTTCGGATTCTTTTACTAACAATCGGATTGATTCATTAGTTGTGTATTTCAAATAAAATTTTTACTCCAATAAGCATCTTAAAATGAAAAACGTGTCACATTACTTAGCTCGCTTTGGTTGTCACCTTTAAGACTATAGTATAGAAATACGAAAAATCGTCGTCGTGTGTGTGTTTTTTTGTAGAAAATTTTTTTGGTCGCAATACAGCTTGCCATCTCCTTTGGTTAAATACTCAAAGGGTATCAAAGTTGAGGTCACGCACATATTTTTAGCATGCCACGTGTGTACAAAAGAGTTTCGTTCCACTTTTTAAATCGTGTTGTTTTGTACGGAGTACGTAGTTGTATGTGTTATTTTTCACCTCATCTCACGTTGCGTTACCTACCTATACTTGTGGCCCTAACATGACCGGCAAAGTTTAGTCTGTCTGAGTGTATCTCTATGTGCTTCACTTTCTTATGACACTAGTTTGACAGAGATGTGGGAAGGATAAGTTAATCCTGGGCCGGTCATGTCAGGGCTACTGGCGGATCAGTTTGCCAGTGACATTAATTTGTTCAGAACTTTGTTCTTGATTTTGGAATCATTTGGAAACTAATTAGACCATCTCCTAATGTCTAGTTAGATGCAATTACTAACAAGAATATTTTATACATTTTTTCATTTTTCTCCATTGTAAAAGGGTTAAAAAGTTAACAAATAACCTCGACCTTGACTGTACCTTAGCCTCATTAAGGAAAATGGCTTAAAATGTTTACAGTTTATTCGTTTTCGTAGTATTATTTGCATTGGGAGTGTTTGAAGTTCATTAATTAAGCAATTTTTAATTCATTAGTCGGATTTTAGACAGACGAGCTAATTACTCAAATGAAGTATTAGAAAGAAATTTCTTGGCGTGGTAATGCTATTATAGCTTGCTAGATATCACCAATTGCTAATGAGAATTATTATTTGGTACAAGCCTTTTGTTACTCTTGTTTCAAGCTTGGTTGGGAGGCAATCTTGACGCTCAATTACAAGCTTTCATTTGCTCGCTTCGTTCGTTATGTACGAGTAAATAGTTATGTTTTCCGATCTTCATTTTGTAAAGACGATTTTCTCTCACTTCAGTGGTTGGATAAACTTGAAATTCGGTTTACATGTCAGACATGTAGTCCCAATGAATACGCAACCGACTTTCATCCACAAAGATTGCTTTAACAATTAAATGCTTAAGAAAAGTTGATTCCTAAAGTTGAAATTGCATTACGCAACAAGTTGCATTACATTATGGGGCTCGATCGGTCGATCGACCACCTCATATTATTATCTCGGTTGGCCGCAATGTAATGCAACTTGCATTCAAGAACTTGCTAATGCAAACCCCGCTTACGGATGAACTTACCTGAGGACATCCTTCACTGAAACATCGATGGTAACATTTTCTAGGTCTAAGAATAAGGCATCGAAAATACCCCTTTTATCTGTGAGGAGAGGTGAAGGCCTGTCCAGTAGAGCTGTTAGTGTTTCGTATTGGGGAGTATCCCAAAGGGCACGACAGACAAATACCTGAAATAAACTATACCTATATTCTGATTGTTAATATTTAAAGGAACGCTGCGATGATAGCGAAACAAAAATGGACTTGGGCGGGCTACGTATGCCGCGCAAATGACAACAGATGGGGCAAGCTGGTACTTGAATGGTGACCCAGAACTGGTCGTAGGAATGTTGGCAGACAACCGATGCCGTGGATCGACGACCTGGTGAGGATCGGGGGAAGGAACTGGATTCAGAAGGATTTTGATTGAAGTAGATGGTGCATTGCAAGAGGCGAACTCTAAGTATTGGGTGGCACTAGGATGAGGAAGAAGAAGATTTAAAGGAATGAAAGGAACACGGGGCACATAAAGAGGCCTTCGTCCATAATTTGTGGTTTCAGCCTGTATACAGTCCAGGCATAGGCAGCCTTGCATAATGAAAGTTGAAATTAGTTACCATGCTGCCCCAGTGCGTATTCAGACCTTACGCTACGTAACTGAGTGCGTTTCGTGCTAACTGCCCAGTAGGAGAGAGATGCACTGAGTAACGTAGCGAATTTACGCGTGTTGAGCAGGTTCGTGCTAGGTGTACAGGTTTTTGTCCCTTTTTTTATTTCACTAAAAAGCTGATGTTACCAGTTAAATTTTACACATAAAATTGGAAAAACTGAGAAGTGCGAGCCCTAAGCTGGTTCGTAGACCCCCTGTTTGAGAGGTAAACAATAAGGCTACCACGGCCAATCATGATTGAATATAATCGTAGTGGTAAAGCCTCACTCTAGCCAGTTGTTGTTTGCAGTAGGTACGAATGGGCTGGATTGACTCTGCCACTCTCTCACAGAATGCCGACTTCACGACGGTGAGGGAGAGATCCGGAAAAGGATCAGAATCAGCGATTCTCTTGGGAACGCTGGTTCCCATGGGCAGCGGGGGTCACTTCCCTACCTATTCCATTTTTTTTTATAAAAAACCAATGTGACAGTATTTTGTAATAAGGGGAACCATAGGGATTTGAAAAGCTCACACTTGGTAAAAGAATGCGAACCTTACCTCTGCGTGCCCCGCTATAACAAAAATGGCGGATACGACGCCCCATAAAATAAGGGATGCGAGGCACATCCAGACAGCAGACCTGCGAACATTCATTATCTGTTTATAGCTGTAACTCATGTGTTTGACTTCATTTTGTTTGAGAAATGGCGGGTATTTCTGCGTACCTACCTACAGTTATGAACATTCCGGGGCTGGGTTCGAATTTTTTACATAATCTCACTACAGATATTACAATGAAAAGTAAAAGCTACAAGCTCCCTTCCCCCTTCTTACTGATTTAGAGGTTGAATTTCACAAAACTCATGCTTAATTTATTACGTCTCTAGACTATAAAAGAAGCCTGTTGTCAAACATACAGAGCTAAGGTTTTTCCTGCATATTGGATAAGTTAGTCAGGATTTTTTTGCGGAAGCACTAACTGTGCTTTTAATACCCATGTATGTATTCTGGCAGAATGAGGGTCCTCGTTTTCCTTGGGCACTCTGGGCAAGAAAAACCAAAAAATAGTAACTCATTAAAAACTAACGTAGTCAAAATGCTCCCTGTTTGACGCAGCATCAGGCCAGTTTGTGCGTGTCTAAGACTGGATTCACAATAAGTATTTACGAGCGATAAAAACGCAAAAACCCGGCCATTTTGCGGCTATTGACCAATCAGAGATAGCCATTGCCGCGTTTTTGCGTTTTTATTTCTCGTAAATTCGTGGTCGATAAAATGTATTTTGAGGCTTATTTATAGTTATATTTTTGTTTGGAATGTATTTTTAATTGTTAATTCGACTTATTTAATTGTAATTATTTTAATCATCTAATTTTGATTGACATTTTGTAATACAATTTTATCAACTCGCTGTATAGTCAATGCAATGTACTCCGTAATTGTCGTATATATCGGACTAATGTACCTATAACTAGCTAATATGTTCTTGATTGTAATATATATTATGTGGATGTACTTAATAATAAAAAAAAAAAAAAAAAAAAAACTTTGATTTGAACCCCGGTCTAAGTCATCCTGCCATCGCCTTTTTGGTGGTGATTCTCGTCACGATATCATAAAACAGTAAGTAAACTTACACCTGTAACGTTCGTTTGGCGTGTTCTTTACGGTAGCTGCACCCACACAGCAACGCTAGGAGTATCAGTGTCATTACAAATCCTACCATCACTACGCAAGCTGAAACACAAAAAAGACAATTATTGCTGTAAAAATATTAGCAGGCGTTTTAATAAATGGTATCATAAAGTCCAAGAATGCTTCTTCTTTTAATAAAATAACGAAATGTATAACATAAACGAGGTACCAGCGGTATTATCAATTTTATGTTTTTTTTTTTGAGTAGAAAATAGGGCCAGAATTTTCAAATCTGTTATTTTAACATGCGACCTGGGCGACCAAGTTCTGCTCAGACAAAAACAGATGTAAAAACACGGAGAAAACTAATTTTACTAAAAAGAGACCTAGCTATTGGTTTTACGTCCACGTAAAGTCCTATATCGAAATCGCTAAAACCATGCTCAAGAACGTGATTACAAACAAATATGATAACATTAACATTGCTCGTAAAATATTACAGGATAAAAATACAATGGTAATTTATTACTGAAATGTCTGCGATTTCATTAGAACGTACCTAATAAAATCGTCCATCTCCAAAACTCGTATCTCTGCACCCTCGATAAGACGGACTCGAATTGCCGCACGACGCTGTGCAAGCCGCCCGTTAGATGGCGCACTATGTCACTTAAAACCCTTACAGCGCTTTGCACAGATTGCTGCTTTGCTTCTATGTCGCGGAGGATTGCTGGAAAATCGATAAAAACTAGGATATAGTACATTTCATGAATCTGAAAGGGCTGGATAGCCTTGTGGTTGTGGTTAGTCACCATAACTATGCAGCTAGAGATTGACTAGGTATATTGTAATAATATAACTAATGTAATAATTAATATAAGTTCTAGTATTCATGCCACAGTTTTAGGTGAGACTAGGTCAATAGGTGTCAAGCTTAAACTATGAGTAGGTACTAAGCAATGGATAAAAATATATACTTAAATACTGTTATAGGTATGTATATCTACGACTTAGGCCCAAAAAATAGTATTAATCAAACAAACATTTGCTCCGTGAGGGAATCGAACCCACACTCACTTCTTAGTCTGAGCACTAATACGCGGCTATATACGGTCGTCGATCGTGGTTAACACTTCATTAATCGAACTTTCATGTAGGTCACTTACCATCAGGTCACCCACTTGCTTGTTTTTCTTCCTATTTCATTAAAAAAAGGTCATTTATATAAACAAAAGTTTCTTTTGTGGTTACCGATAAGGTAGATAGTCTCATTTACTAAAAGAATAGAAAATATAGCCGAAGTTCACAAAAAACATGCGGGGCAATTTTTGCCTCACTGGAGATGAAGCCACATTCGAGATATGACAAAAACAAAGGTCAAATTCTTTAAAAATCCGTAATTTTTTGATATATCTCGAACGTGAGATGAATCTTCATATAAGTGCCATAAATAAGTACAGTAAAAACTATTTAAAGAAGGTAATGTAATGAGAAACATGCTATAATATATCAAAGACGCAAAAGGGTTAATAATGAGAGTTCAAGTCTTTTACGTATCATGTGACATTCGAGCCAGAATTGAACTGAAATGAATTCGCAGAATTATGGTAAACGCTTCTTAGAATGCCTAGTCGAAAGAAAATAAAATTATCTTGCTACCCATTTTATTATACAACCGAAGAGTTGCTCACGGGAAGTTGGAAAGGCAAATAAGAAAAGGGCCCGTAAGGGTCAAGGTACGAATTAACATAAAAAAGAATGTCAGCGAATAACTATGAAATGATACACATATTTAGGTCATTTAATCAAACTGAAATGATTATAATGACCAACTAAATAGGGATTACAGACTTTACAGTTCCAAAAAATGCATTTTATGTTCGATAAATCCGCCAAAATATCGCCCCTCCCTATTAAAAATGTCGGATCTGCAAAATTGCCATTTTCTGTTTATGTCATTAATAGACCTTGAATTAAGGTAACTTTCACCCCCCCGCAAATAAATATTAAATTTAGTGTATAATTTATGAAATACGTAGATTAAAAACGTCTGATCTTGCTTAAGTATTCGTTAAAAATGTCGGTAAAAATACCGACCGATTTGCAGATCTGACATTTTTAATAGGGATGAGCGATATTTATAGAGCTTTGCGCAATAACAAAATAAACTACTAGTATACAGTACAGTATAGGGCGGTAATTCTCCATCGTTTTCACCGTTGCTCATTACCGTTCCTTAATGAATTGACGAAATACCTAACGTTTAGCACCAATTTCTGAGAAAACTAGTATCAACTGCGAGTACAGCTTCTGTTCTTGCCTGAACTCCATGTCTGTAGACCTGTATTTCAACAATTTTATTAATGAAGGAACGGTAATGAGCGATGGTGAAAACGCTAGAGAATTACCGAGGGGTGTTCAGATCAGACAATCTGAACTTTACCGGTTACTGAACCGAGAATTAGTTAGCAACTAAAAGATTTAGATTTAAAGCTTAGAGTCTAAGTGTCTGGGTGACGATATACACAAGGTGACACTACATGCTGTTATTCGAAATCTTCAGGATAGTCCAGCCTTGATCAGAGTGAGCATTAATTAGTTTTAAGTACCCATTGGCTATTAAAACCATTTTCTCGTGGCGTTTGTCATCTTCTAGCACTTTTATTTAGTACATATGGCATGCATTAGCATTGGTAGGAAGTTTTTATAGTTACCTTCTCTGACTTGAGTAGTCTGCGTTGAAATGGCATGTGGCAGGGTTTGGAACTCCTGTCGAGCATCTGATATTGCTCGAGTCAAGTTCTCGGCTCCTAAACTACGAAGCTCCAGTAACTGCTGCTCCCGCAGTATCTGAATATGAAACATTGCTTGCATAAGCTTCAGAATGGGATTGGGATAGAATGTATTCCGTACCTCGTCTTGATTCTCGAGATTGATATGAAAGTGTTTTGTTTGGGAATAATAAATATCTATTTTCTACTAACTGTCCGTAAGTCCGAAATCAAAATAAATCACTGTCAGAAACAGATCCTCATTAGTATAGTAAGCATGTGATATGTTTGCGTTCTACACACCAGATCGAATTTCAACTGCAGCTCCAACGAATGAGTGTTGATAGTGTCGCAAAGCGGAGCATCCTTACTGGTGCAATGCTTTTTAAGGCTATCCAGCTGCTTTGCCAAGTCCTTGATGCGGTCTGATGCAGTGGATGCCAGTGCTCCTGCTCTAATACTGACATCACGGAGAGACGCTATTTTTGAAGCAAGATCTTCGCTTTCTGTAAACCAAGAAACGCTACAGGTTTAGAAGAATATATAAGTGTAACTGTAATGTGTAACTTGGTACGCATATTCAAGATGCGTGCCGAGTTTCAATGCAATCGGTTTATGTTCGAAGATTAAGAACTTTGAAGTTTGTATAAGAAATGGTGAGAAGCGGGCTGCGGCGTAATCGCTCTTAATGAAGTGCCATGCGATAGCCGTTTGCTTTAGTATTGCTGACATATCACACAAAATCACATCTATTGTCAACAAATTACTAAAATGAATGTAAACTAAATTCCTAATGGGTGACTGTTAAAACATATAAACATTTTTTTTTATCTTTGCTAACACAGTTATGCAATAAAAGTATTCTTGTGCTTATTCTGAAAAAGCAACGGATATTGTGGAATTCTTGCCCGTTTGCACATATCAAAGAAAATTGCTGTACCTGTTATAATATCAGCCAGTGAATCGAACACCAAGTCGATACCGCTCTCAGACGCAATAGCCTGTTGAACTGGCTCCCCCAGGAGAGAGCCCACGTCTGCAAATAATGATGCCAATTATAAACTCAATGACAGTTATGCTTTGATTCTTGAGTAAATAGGGTTACTCAATTGCAGGGGTGACTTTAAAAAGAAATAATGCACCAAATCAAAATAATATTTCTTCACACCTGCGTGGTTTTTTTAATTGTTTATGTATACTCGTAGGTAGTGTACACTAAGCAGGAAATAAATTTACCAAATCCGAGTCTGTCATTCACTCCGATCTATCTTCATTTAAATTTAATTTAGCAACAGCTTATAATAGTTGAATATTCTTTATATTTATAAAGTAAAAAACACAGTCTTGTCTGCCCTCATCGCATACTCGACCGCTTGCTTCGTCTAAACCGCGCAACGGATTTTGATACGGTAACTTGTATATTTTTTATGGAAGCTTCCAATACACACGCAAACTCAGGACGGATCAAGCAAAATTAACTCTTTTTCATCACATGCACTTTACAGTCGGTTACACAGACATATTGTGTCTTTTGCATTGAAACAAAGTAGTTTTGAAATTTTCCATGAAAAAGGAGGAAAAGAAACATGCGGTTTACGGAATGGTAAGTGATCTCCGCCGCCCATGAGAACCAATGATCCCAAGAGAATCGCTAAACCTTTGCCCGCCTTTAAGTTAAACTCGTAGGCCTTCGGATCTCTCCGTACTAAACGCGGTATGAAAATGGATACATCTTTTTGTAATCGACTGTACTACGATCATTGTTATACATATACCAACTAGGCCTACAGTCCCTGTACTATTATACCGTATGTCCATTAGTTTGTATGTCCCGGAAACTTTACGTTTACCCTTCGCATTAAGCGACCTGAACCTTTGAAGGGGACATTTTTCCCCGGCCTGCTCGTTAGGAAAAGTCAAACATCTGATAAGCTCGGGCATTTGGAAGTTTACTATTTTTTTGCCAGTTCTAATGTCACTTCAAAACAAGTTTTTTATAGGGTATTATTCGGATAGGTTAATGTAAAAACTGTATTATTTTTCAACCCTGCAGCTAGCCGGCGCCGGCGGCGATTGAGTTGTTAGGTGTCACTTCTCGCGGAAGACACTTCTTTTAATTTACAACTTGATGATTCTATTATGATTTCTGCTGATCGTACAAATTCTGGCCTACTTTTTATCATCTCGAACATTTTTATTTCTAATTCCCGCCGCATACCATAATTATAACGCTCAATGGATCGACAGGTTATGGGCCCTAAGCGTTCTACGTCTACAGTAGATATAATAAGCCCAGTCATACAATAGTGGCCGTATCATGACCGACCGAGTTTAGTTTATCTTTATATGAATGTATCATGACACAGTTCTAAGCTGTTAGACAGAGATGCATGGAGGGATAAATTAAACAAAGGCGGTCGACTTTGAAGGGAAATATGACCAGTAAACAATTTATTTCATGTTCCAAAAGAGCCATAGTAAACAATGGTATTGCTATAAAACTGAAAGAAAAGAAAGAAAGACGAAATAATATAGTTTATTCGGTGCTCAGAAATTAGTACATAGGGCAAACTTACAACTAAGGCTAACGAAAAATGTCTTTTGAAATTGTTTCTTTTTTCATAAATTTTATATAACTTGCAAATCTTCGATTTGAACTTTGTACAAATAACGATGGAATTAAATTTTAATAGGTACTTTTTGAACTTCGGGTCATTGAATTTATTAAAAAGATAATATTTTTCTATTGTATTTGTTATGCAAAATAATGTTAAGTGAATGATAAAACATTACCTAAACTTTTTTAGAGAGTCGTGATAAAAGGACAAGATAATTAACAAGATGACCACCTACAAATAAAAACTGTATTTAGTTTGTCTACACTTTTAGCCTTTGACATAATGGAAACATACATGACTTTATGGACACGACATTTTAGATTATTAGATTTTGACACTTGTATTTACTTGTGATTTTTTATACATATTGTACTTGCTTTTTTTTATTGATTATTAATGTGAACAGTGACATAGAATTAATATAATTAATATTGCTATATTTACATAATTTAAATTGTTGTACCCTCTTATTGAGAATTAAGCGTATACTCGCATTTGGTTATCTAATGTAATCTCTACATCGTAATCTAAATTGGGTAATTAAACAATCAAATCTAATCATATAAAAAACACTATTTTTAACTTATTTAATGGGCTCAGCCAAAAAGGGCTACTATTACGGGATTAAAGTATAACAGACTTGTTGTTCAAAACACCACCGAAAACATTACCAGGCGGCTGAGACAAGCGGCAGCACGGGACTGGAGTGCTAATTGCTGCCTCTATAATGCTATATGGTTAACGAGGCGCCGTTCCTAGTCGAGCGGCTACGTTGTATGCTTAACAAGCTTGCAGTAATGTCTGTAGCCGCCAAGCATGCAACTATAGCAATGCCTAGGAGCTAGTAGGCTTCGCAATCACATAAACTATAGTATAAAAGTGGTAATCTTTTACCACTAAAAAGCAAGCCGGCCGCGGACAGCGTTTCATAGAGCCTTAGCCCTGCCCGCAAGACTTGCTCCACTAATGCCGATTTGATTTCACTAGGGGGCAGAATGAAGCAGTATTGTGGACAGTACAGTACTAACACAATCACTCACTCAAACTACTAATACATTTTTCTCTACTGCCTCACTGCTCTGCCTCCGTATCTGACCCTGTCAAACTTACTTCTCAAGTCTTCCCTATAAGCGTGCACAACGATGTCCATCGGTGGTACTAGACTGTGGTGCAGCTCCCGCGCAGCCGCTGATAGCCACGTCGCTATGTCAGCGCAGGCGCAGCTCAGTATGTTCTGGCTGTCCGCGGCCGCAGTAGTGGCTTGTTCGTTGCTTACCGCCATGCCTGATATAATTATACTGAAAAAGACGTTTATGCATGAGTATCTAATTAATTAAATTAGGTAAAGTAAATATTATTATAACCGTACGAATGTCTTTAAAAACATGAGAAGCCGTGTACGCCTCGAATGAGGATTTGTGTCATGTGGCATGTCATATGCGAAGCCACGTGAAACGTAGCTTAGAGGGTATTTAGAGGTTTTTACTTTGAATTTTCTGTTTAATAAGATAAATATGAAGCTAAATAAATATTATTTTTTAATTTAATTTGTAAATATTAAAAATGAATTGTATCAATTGGAATTAAAATTTAAAAAGTGTCTTGACAAATGTGTTGAAAAACGTCGTGTTAGGGTCTCCGCAATAGGGTTGCAATAAGAGGCAAGTAGATGTCTAGATGTATTGGGTAGATATAAAGCGTTATTTGATCTGCTAAAGCCGATTCTGCGTCGATTGGTGTGGGGAGACCCTTATCCAAGTGAATTGGTCGTTTCCTATAATACACTTCCAGCATAATTTTAGCCCTTGCTTTCAGCTCGTGCTAATTAACTGGCATCCTTGTGAATGACCACCATTTGACACTTTAACGACAAATAGCTATAATTTTTGTCTTAATGAGCCAACGTGGGGCAGAAAGAATTATAGTGAGGTATATAAATTAATTACGTAATTTACGCTACACTGACTGTCTACTTGTTTTTATTTAGTTGCTCTCACACAAAAAATATTATAACTATTTGCGTTGTGTTTTGTGCACTGCATCTTTTCACACGACACGCTGTGAAAGGTCACAGAATTTATGTTTTCTGCCCGGCGGCCTCTCATTAAGCAAGATAATGTTTGTTAATATTAGTATGGAATTTAAATTAGAATACATAGAATAAAATAATTTTATTTCAGGCCTCGAAGACTAACATAAATAATTATTATACCTAATTAACAGCTTAATTACTAGCACGTGAAGACCGTAACGTGAGCACTTTCGCGGTATCAGTTAACCGCGAAATTAGGTGTATTTGTATGGATGACCTGATAAGTGTCACCATTTCTCGGCGCCCTCATAATTTTTATTGGATGATGTCAATAGCTAAGAGCTACTGTAAAAGTTTTATACCTAAAACTTAAGTAATACCCCTTTTTACATGTAGTAGCGTAAAAAATAGTGGTGGGCGTCGTTAGAAAAACGATGCGCGTTATCGATGCCAGGTTTGGATGCGCGCATCGAATGCCATGTGGTACCGATGACTGATATTTAGTAAGGTAAAGTAGTCAACGTACCTTCGCGACTCTCGTAGGTGTGAGCGAGATGAGACTATCACGGGGAATCCTATTTCATTTACCGATAACGAAACGAAAACACACACTACAAAACGCGTATCTAGGCGTACCGCCATCCTGTGACATTCACTTGGCATCGATGCCGGTATGGATGCGCGCATTGGATGCGATTTTTCTGATACGGATGTGCATCGATACCAAAAATATCTGAAAACGCCCAAGACTAGTACAAAACTGATATGGAACTTACGTCATATTTCGATTACGGAGCGTCAACTTAGTATGCGGAGAAGTTACTACCACTTGCAAGGTGGGCTTTACTTAAGTTTTTTCCTATACCCCAGTATCTAATTTGTTTTTTTCTTAACACGAACTCAATAAATCACCAGTAGCAGACTCGTTAAACGAAGGAGCGCAGATTGGCGGGCAATAAACTTGCTACAAAGAATGTTGAAAAACGAATCAGGAAATCTCGAATTTTAATTAGAGTTTGTGCTTAAAACAACCCAGGCAGAAGAAAATTATTTTTCTTCGGCAGGTTTTCACTACAGGGTATTGACGACAACAGAGAAAGTGACCGATAACGGATAATTCTGAATGTTTTTTTGATTTAAAGCTCCAGTAAAAAAGTAAGAAAGAAAAAGGAAAATGTAATTTGCAAGTAGACCACATAGGCTCTTTTGCATGTCTGACTCTAAGACAAACGATACATACAACAAATAAGTGTAAAAAAATAAAAACATATAAGTGTAAAGTTGAAGAAAACATCCCTAAAAACTGGACCTTTTGAAAAATCATTTCTTGGAACTGAATGTTTTTATTAATTTTGTATTGTTAAAAACTAGGAATTATTTTTAGAGCAAAAATAAATATGTGGATGTAGTTTTTTCTGTCCAATAAATATTGAGTTAAGGTACAGTAGGTCATTTTCCACTTCTTTCATACATGTCTGGTAGATATTTTCAAAATGATTGTTTAATTTATAAATGGTTATTCTTATTTGGTAGAAAATAATGTGATAAAATTTAATTGTTCTGTTCAGTGTTGAGTTTTCCATTTCGTCGCTGGTCCATTTCCACCTCCGTGTTGATTTATGCTCTGTGGGATTAATTTATTTTCCCCTTCAGAAAATATTCACAAGATTACATTTATCGGGTGCTTGTTTACAGCTGAATCCTAGTTGCTTTACAAACAATTTATTTTTACAACGCTGAGTAAAACGGTCCTTTATATTCCAGTTCAACTTTTTGATTTAACAAATTGACTTTTAACTGGATTTAAATTATTTAAACGTGGAAGGCACGAAGGAAAATTATTAACGTTAGCGATTCATTACTGGCCGTAATTAGAAATGGAAACTGCTTGCAGTAGAAATAAAAGAATACACTTTCCAACGACATATAAAAGAGTGTGGCCAAGTGCGAGTCGGACTTGCATAGTGAGGGTTCCATACAAACTTAATAGGCACCGAACATTGCTCTAACGAAAAGATGATGGACAAACTTAACTTCAAACTTAATCAGACCATAGATCGCGGTCAATGTACCAAAAGTAAATAAGTTTAAAATCCCTTAAAAATATTTTTTTTTTCGATATACCTAACTACTACGTTTTCGGATTTTTCAGTCGGACACACTTCTTTCTAAATTTCATGATTCTAGTCCAGCGGGAAGTAGCACTACAGGCAGAGACTGTAATATCGATATTTTTTATCGATACAAAATATTGATATTCAGGCAATTATCGATATACAGTGCTTGTAGGTGTTTGATTCCCTTGAGAGTGTCAAAATATGCGGAATAAACGGTCGTGTCTCTTTTGATTGCATGCTTAGAAGTTTTATTTTTCATAGCTCAAAGGGATTACAGATCTGAGTATTTGATATTAATTTCAACTTGACCTGTACCTCCACAAGTTACTGAGATAAGGGGTTTTGACAGACTGACAGACGGATAGACATGCGAACAACGAAGCGATCCTGTAAGGGTTCCTTTTTCCTTTTGAGGTACGGAACGCTACATACAACTTACGTTATCGCATTATAATAAGTATTTTATGGGTTTCTTATTATACGTGTTATTGGTAGTATCACAGCATTTTAGAAAACCATAATTATTTTATTTATTAGGGAGATATCTAAATATACACATAAAAGATTTATTTGCTGACTAACTGACTGCCAGACTATGTATAGTCGACCAAGAAATTACTTGACCGCTTTTCGACAGTATTACAAAGGGATAGAGTACCAAAGTGGTCAAGCAATTACTTGGTCGACTATAAAACCTACGAGTAAACCGCTGAAGACGGACACATGAAATTTGGAACAAATTGTATTCCTGGAGCGTAGATGCCCATTAAGAAAGGATTTTTGGAAATTCTACCATTAAAATGTGGAATCAAATTTACCCGGATAAAGTCGTAGGCAAAACCTAATATAGCATAGTCACAGAGCCAACAGCCGAAGTAAAATAATAACGTTGTTAACAACTAAATTAAATTCCGGCGTCATCTCAAGTGCTCGTTAAAGTTGAAGAGAAAATTGGTAACTGTGCCTCGTCACTTCATCTAAGTTTTCTTGACTTAACATTTACGCCGAGTACTTAATGTAAAAGCGCAAAGTTTCATATTTAAGTCCCGCAGATGTCCTTTGATTCATACATACGGTACTAAATAAGGTTTAGTTAACGTCTTTTTATGATTTTATAAAAGTAACGTTAAGTTTATTGCTATCTTTTTTTCACTTTATGTGAAGTACTTACTATTGTGATGATTATACTATTGCTCTGTAATCTTGTTTTGAAAAGAGAAGAAAGAAAAAGGTGAATTGCCGAGTTTCTTGCGGCGTTTCTTCTCAGCAGATTCTTCCATTTTCCGAAGCGCTAGTAGATTCAGTCATGTAAAAGAGCCTGTATGGCCTACTTGCAAAATAATTTTTTCATTTTCATAACGGTAATATTTCAGAAATCACGTTTCAATTTTATGTTTGAATCTGAAAATGCTACGTCGAACTTTACGTGAATTACATTAGCTATAGTAAGCTCTTACCATCTTATTTATAAAAGTTTAAAGAACCTCTTTTAAAAAAATGTGTTCTGATCCTATCTTTAGAAAGCAAACACCACAATGACATTTCATGACATAAAGACGAGACATGTCTTAACTAAAGTGTGTCGAGGGATCATTTATGAATACGGGTATTAGAAAATAAAATTAACGATATTACTTACCAACACACAACCGCAACGAATAAAGTAACAACAACCAATACTCTGTCATTGTAATCCGATTCATCTGCGTCGGGGAATAAGGCTCCAGTCTCTAATTCGTCATCGCAGCCGGATTTTGAAAATAGCGACAGAATACACAGTATTAGCATATACGCAGGTATTATCAAAGCAATACATGCGAATGCCACTGTGGTTGCTAAGAAGGTCGATTCCACTTTAATAGACTGAAAAAAAAAACAATAAGAACTTTTGTGTGAAACAGGTTGTTTTGAATATTTCACAACGAAACCTCCAAATAACGTAACGCATCAATCTAAAAAATATGAATAAAATGAACCCTAATATTAAATAGTAACAAATCGCACCTTTAGAATTAAAGCGACCCATTTCTGAACTATACACGTCCCAAAATATCACCTTGATTAATAGACATAGGGTTTAATTTTGGGAAATGTCATATTCAGAATTGAGTCGCTTTAATTCTAAAGGTGCGAAATAGTGTTTACCCTACATCTTTGACGACGATTTGTAACAAGTTCTCAAAACAGGCTAGCACTGCCGAATTCAAATCTGGCTATGCATATTTATAAATAGAACTCATGTGAGATTAATTGAAACATGTAATAAAATCCCTGATACTGTCAAGCTAAAAAGCAATGTCAAAGTCTTCAAAAACAATAAGCGACTTTGTTAATGACATGAAATTAAAATTGTAAGGTATAACTCTTATTTATAATTTTATGTATCTAACAACTACTAACTACTGACAAGTTTTGTAATATTTAAACATGAAGTATTAAGAAAAACATTAAAAATAAAAACTATCCTACCCTAATAACTAGCTATGATTACATAACTTAGCCATGCTACTAACATTAAACGTTTCTACTTACCTACAAAAATACATACTTAACTACAAATACACAAACTTAACTTCAAAACAAGCGTCTAAATAATATCAGAGTGAGATTAAAAAAATATTCCCGGAAAAGATACTTTGTAATTACGAAATGACCAATATGTCTTGCCCGAAAGAAAAAGGTGCTCTTCTAAAAATAAGCGAGGGGAGTTTCGGCATAATCATGCTTTTACTACGCCCTCAGGGCAAATGTTATTTAGAAATATACATAAAATTACTCGTTTCTTCAAAATAATTATTCTTCATCTCAGTGTAACTTAACATTAGCATTGCTTTGAAAAGAAAGATTTAAAAAATATTATATTGTCTTTCTACAGATTTTACAGCAAGGTTTATAAAGAGCAATATAACTTGTGTAAATATATCCATTGTTATTGTGTCGTAAGTTGTTTTAGGAATGAATTTGAAATGAAATTTGTTTAGTATAATCGTTTTATTTTGTTTTAAAAAGGATTAAATGTATTACAGGAAAAAAAAAATGATAGAATTTTAATTAAAATTATTATGAATAATAATTACTTAAAAAAATGCCCAGATCACTGTTGCTGGGCAGAGTTCCATTAACTAAGAAATTATAAATAGTTCCGCTTGATTCATTAATATAAGTGGTAATTACAGTAGTGTTTCTCTGTTGGGCAAATTGACGTCAAACGCATTTTGAATAGCATTGCCAACGTGTGTTTATTCAAACTTAATTTATGCATATTTCCAAAATAACTTAGAATGGAAAATAAATTAAACGATACATTTATATAATATGTCGCACCTTAGCCTACAAAGACATTAACCCACTAAAAATACAAAGTGAAATAAAATAAAACTTAAATAAGTATATGTACAAATGTTTCACAAATCTGTCCCCTGCGGCAAAATGTCTATAAGGCTGGCTGCATTTAGACATTTTAGAGTTGTGATGATGACTTTGACCCTACAACCATGACGTTTAAGAGTCAATTAATCAACCGGGGCAGAAAACGGTAGTTTCTAAGAATTAAATAGTTTCTTCGTAATTTTGAGACTTCATTTGTCAAAGCGTTTCCTTGATTTTAATATTTGTCTTCAACTATTATTGTTCGTAATTGACATAGTGACGCTAATAGCTAAGTAATATCAACATTCGCTAAAAGCGGTTGCTTGTCGTTACGTCGACGTGAACATTGTTTAAAGTCTGACAAGCAGTGCATTAAAGACAAAGCCATTAACACCACAGGTTTCGGCACTACCAAGTTGCCGGAAGCCGTTCTTTTAAACTGTCGGTTGGAACGAGCGAGTTGCTGCGAGTTGGATGTACTTTGGCGAAATGCACTCATCGGTAATATTTCAGCCTGAAGTAGCCGAATTGATTAAAAGTCTAGGTTTTAAGCTAGACTTTATTTATACTATTATTAAAGACTGCCTTTGAAAATTAAGGCAGACATATTGCAAATCTTAATCAAGAAAATTTTAACATGAAATTGAACGATTGTTTCAGTTTTTAATCAAATATACGAATTTTAAGAAGAAAGTAAACAATCCCGATGACCATTTATAAAAGGCGTCGACTAACTAAGTGCGATTTACTTCAGATATTGGGCTATCGGGCTGGGTCCAAATCCGAGGGATTTATTTCGTACTAAGACTGAGTGAGATTGGATCTGTCTATCCGATTATTGTGAAGTGATAACAGTGAGGACCGCAAGTGCTGTAAGCAAGCCAAACATCTCATCTTCAAGCACCTCAAGCATCTTCTTTTAGTAGCAAAAAAGGATTAAATTTTAATGGGAGGTATTTATCTCGACTATTGGTGCCACGCCACTCTCAATGGGGAGTTAACCCATTAAGAGTGGCGTGGCATCAATAAAATGATTTTATCACTCGGATAATGTTGTCCTGTAGTTCTTGATGATAATTTACTTCCCACAGAACGTTAAGGTATCGTTTTCATTATTACAATAAATAATTTCAAAATCGAACGTATACTCAAAAATCTAAACGTCTACATTGAGCGCAGCCACCATGAGCACTATTTTAAAAACGTTATATTAGTTTCAATTTATTTCAATGTGAAAACTTGTACCTGCAAGAATGAGTAAGGAAATGAAAATTTTCCCCACACAATATCCTTAACGAGACCTAAAATTGAGATAAAAATGTTTTCAAACTCGTAATGTTAGGTGTATATTATAATGTTATGTAAAAATTAGTGCATGCACGCAAATGTAAATTAAATGTTGAAAGCGAAAGTCAATTTCAACATCAGGACGTTTTTAAACTTTATTTAGTTACTTTTGTACTATTTAAGAAAGCAATAAATCTTCGGATAAAGTTACTCACCCACTGGAAATTCAAACGGGTAGATTAAAGAAAAGAACTGTGACATAAACCCGAAAGGATGGAACCCCTCTTCCGGCTTAAGTGTCGGTATCAAATATGTCTCCGTCTGAGGTTGCCCGCCGAATCTTATTTTACTCCTGTCCTTCGCTTCGAACCAATCTTCTGTGTAACTCGCCCTAATATTGTTTTCGGTCACCACAACGTCTACTGACATGTTAAAAGATTCTGTCGGATCGTTGAATATTTCCCTTGTTATAGGTATCATTTGAATAGTGGTTGATGGGATCGTTGTAGCAGAGGGTTTCGCTATTTTCCTTATTAGCAACGAATCGGATTTCTGGAATGATCCATTGGCAGTTTTACTGGCCCTCAAGCTGTTGTATTTGTCCAACCAAGACTTTATCGCCAACGAGTTATTTGCGTCGGCGGCATCTCTTTTACTCAATCCTTCGCTCCATATACTTCCAATTTGCCTATTCTTTTGGAATCGGGAATCATGATCAGCGTCCTGCATATCTAGTGAAGGTTGTATGGATATTCTCTGATTATCTTTGAAATTTGTTTCCATGCAGCTATCCCAAACTAGGGCCAGAGGCTTAATATTTGCGTCGACTGCTTTCATTCCTTTCTCCGTGGCATTTCTATCAAAGGCTGATAAATTGAAATTTCCTTCTTGCTCGTCGTCATATTTTTTTTCTGTTACCTTTTTGTTTTGGAGCGGGTAAATTGTGGGAATTGCTTGGTAATTCTGTGTCTGTGGCTGTGCGCCCGGTGCGCTAGCGCCAACGACATTTAAATTGTTTCCGGCGGAGGCCGCGGGCGTTGCTTCCGATGTCGTCCGGATCTGTCGGATTTGCAAGGCAAAAATGGCGTCTGCAGAGCCTTCTGGTAACTTGTTTACCCCGAGCGCTGGATTCAACGTGGTTACGCTTATTTGCGTGGTCTTAACCCGATTCAGAAGAAATATTGCGGTAACAAAAATTAGACCAATTGCTGCCATTACGTAAGAATTTATAACTTCATATTTACTGGTAGCGAGCTAAGCGGAGTGCTCCGTGAGGCCGCGGGGCAGTGGACTGAGGATTTGTAGCACTTAGTAGTCTGCCTGTCGACGTTGCACAATCGTATCGAGCTGGCTCCACGGTGCCTTTACTGGATTATGTAAAGAGTACTTAGTGAACAGAGCCTCGCGCTTGTCTCGATGTGACAAAACTTTTGTTTATATGCATACATTTCAAAAGGTTTTTTAATTGCATAATAAAAAAATATACATATATATATATATATATACAACTTAATTAAATTTTTGGAATATAAGTCATTTACTACTACGTTAACTCAAATACAGCTTTACCAGACTTTCAAAACCTTCACTTGTTTAAAGAAAAATAAGCAATGAATGTGCTAAATATGATTTTTAAATTCACTGGAGACTATCAAACTAAGGAGATTCTGATAAAATACAAGTATGAGTGCAATTACTTAAAGATTGGATCTCAACATAATTTTATTTACTATGCAAATTTCGGTGTCAGCCAAAGTCATGTCTTGAAATAATTGTATTGTATAATGTTTGATTATACTTTATATCTTTATACCTTTCTTTTATAGAAAATAAAAGAAAGGTTAGTACCTTTCTTTTATTTTCTATCTTTCATATGAGAGAAGCGAAGCAAAGGTTGTACCAGTATATCATGATCGTAACAAATGAAAATCCGAGGTCTCTGCCTACCCCTACAGGAAACAGGTGTAACTTTATGTATGTATGTAGTCTTTCTATCTTAAACACTAGCCTGTTATGGTTTCTTTGTAGAATAACATCTTTGAACATTCATTTTTGCTATTTGAAAACCGGAAATTAAACATTACTCTATGTTCATGGTGACTATTGAATTTACCAACGAATAAATGATAATTACCTTTACCTACACATATATCATAAAGGCTAAATAACGTGTTTAAAAACCCTAGAAAATGACCAGCATTATTACAACCAATGTTATTATAAGAACTTTCTTGTCTGTGGTAGTAGGTAAATCTGTTCTTTATTGGTCATCACATTACCGATATCTCGTGACTGCTCGTGACGTTATGAATTTAAATTTGGAACAGCTGTCAAAATTCAAGTTGGTCTCTATTCTAGTATCCACAGATATTAAAACAGTTATCGATACTAAACGTCAACTCAGTATGTTTTTTTAATTTAAACGCACGACATTTGATCTCGAGTGACATGACAATAGGGACTTCATTCGTTCGTCTATGGTTTAAAAAAAAAAACGTTCGTCTTGACGGATAGATCGAATCACAGAGTACCTTTTTAATATACATGGCCGCCATTAGTTGTCATACGTTTGTTGGATTTTTGCTGTTACGTTTTTTGCAGTTATGATATGTGTGTAGATAAAGTAATGTATGCAACTGTATATAATTAGGCCTTAAAACATTCGTGTGATCCTATTATGAAACTCGCTGACGCTCGTTTCATAAAACCACACTCGTGTTTTAAGGCCTCTCATTATATAGCAGTTGCATAAAATACTATAACTTTATCAAGCTTACGGTTTAGTAAATTAAACAAAAATCCACATAAGACAAACATAAAAAAAAATCTAATATTTATTCCTACTAAGTAATTGGCCTAGTTCTAATCCAATCGATACTGGTAATAACAATTACAACTGAATAAGGATTACATACACTATTAATAAGTACATTTATTTGCCTTTAGCGAGATTCAAACTCGCTACCTCTAGCTTCGTATTCAAGGTTCTATCTGAACGCTAGAATTTCACGTTAAATATAGCGAAAACTCTAAGCTACGTTTAAAAAAGGTTAAACTAGTCTCCTGAGAACCTGAAGATACGGTAGATGAAATGCAAAAAGTCAGAAAAAGTACTTGTCATAATTCAGCAGGGTTAAAGGGAAATGTATTTTTAGGATTCCCTTTTAAATAGTTCTCAAGTTTTCTGAATGTTGTAACTTAATTTTAGTTTATAATACATTCTGGCTGTGTTATGTGATTTATTATCTCAATAAGGGGCCTTTTACACGGAGCGAGTTCTAATATGCTAGTTGTTGTACATTGCGCGGCTTGATCAATCATGCCTTGGTAGTCCGCAATGTAATGAAATTCGCATGCGTAAACTCGTACCATGTAAATAGTCCTTAACAGTGTCCAATAGTAGACCTAGGTTCATTTTTATTTTTTTTTATTTATGAAATAGGAAGGTAAACGAGCAAGTAGGTCACCTGATGGCAAGTAATTACCACCACCCGTGACACCCGCAATTCAAAGGAGATTGCAAATGCGTTACCAACCCAGAGAGCTAAGATGAAATATCTCTTGTGCCAGTAATTTCACCGGCTGTCTTGCTCTCCATGCCGGAACACAATAGTGCAAGCACTGCTGCTTAGCGGCTGGATTAGCCAGCTAAATCGCGGTAGCGAGTAAAATGTTCCTACCACCCACAAAACCTAGAACCTAGGCAAAGTGACGTTCTCTGAAGATCACTACAGACAGCCCGGTGAGTGACCCAAACGAAGCCAGGGTAGCGGTTTCGATTCCCAATAAGGATAAATATTTGTATGAACATTAATATTTATATAGTCAACCAAATTAGTTTCTTGGGCACTATAGAACCATTTCATACTGACTATCGCTTTGGTGAATTTTGACAACGATAGCCACAATGTTACTGCAGAGATGACTGACTGGATTCTGCAGTGGCCTAGCGTTCAAATTGTATGACCTGGATATGCACAAGTATGTATATACATTTTTTAGTACCCATTAAAAAACAGGCTTTGCTTAGTGTAGGGCTAGAACAATTAGTGAAATAATTTTTAATAGTAATGTTTTTAATTCAGTTTTCCCGCTACCAAAGTGAAAAAGACTCGATATTGATTAGCAAGCTGGGATTGATTTATAAGTTACTATCGGACGTCCGTGACTTAGTAGATAAGTAGCCTACGTCCGTCAATGATAGTTTAGCTTTCTATTAGTGAAAGAATTTTCGGAGTCGGTTCAGGAGTATCAGATCTCCCTCCTTACAAACAAAAAATAAAAAACAAAGTTTACCTCTTTATTATATTAGTGTAGATGCAGATTAGTGTAGATTAAATGTCATCCTATCCGTTCGAGTTCCATTACAATATCTACATATGAGTACATATACTATAGAGAAATAACCATTGTCCATATTTCTTTTATTGTTCGTTGCTGTAAGAACGTATGTTCTGCACTTGTAAGAGCTCTCGTAACGAAACACGCTGCAATAAGCTGGTTCTGACATTAATTGTAATGGACATTCGTTTTTTTAGGAATTTATATTACTATGGGTATAAAACATAAAGACTTATTGAAGAGTGACGATTTAGACATCAAGCAAAGCTTGTCAATAGTGGCACTCTACCTCGGTTGAATCACTGGAAGCCTCTATAAATGTAATGAACTGCAATTATAGTCATAATAGTACATTTCACCTCAAGGGCGGTGAAATAAAGATGTCTCAAATCATAGGCACTTTATGCACTAGCCAAAGGCGAACCCAATTAATATGCGATCTGAGGCTTTCTTTATCACAGCCCATCGTGTACACAGTTTTACGTCTTCCGCTGGCTATGAAATGGGGTTTTCTGCCCGCGTAGCGGTTGGTAAGTGCTACTTGCGTCCCGGGCTGATGTAAACTGGTTAATAGTATTCTCAACCTCGTTTTTATCATAAGTCTACAGATATTCTAAACGCATCTAAAATGTGTTTAACTTTTAAAGTAATATTTATATTTACCCTACATTTCATACTTGCTTAGTCGTCGAAATGCGGCCATGAATCGGAATCACATTCGTGCAAAGTACTTACCGATAGGATTTCCGATGCATCCTCAGGTATGTACCTTCAAAGCTGCGACTCGACTGCATAATTCATTCCACTTGCTTACGGACTCGTATTTGGAATGCCTGCTTGCATTATGTACGATTCTGTAAGTCGTTTGGATTCTACACATTTTGACGACTGCTGTTGTGTTAATCTGCACTCTGCCATTTTAATGGACACTTCAAGTACCTCTACGTGTTGGTGTGGCGTCGAACACCTGTATATAATTATGAAATCTGTTATTATTATTTATTTTTTTAATAATCAATTACAAGTTTATTAAATTTAATAACTTAACCTAATAAAAAAATACAAAAACTTAATTATATGTACAAATATCTCCCAAGTCTGTCCCCAAAGTGCCCATAAGGCTGGCTGCATTTCCATGTTAGATCGCAATTCCAATGCGTTGACCAAGAAATGCACCAGCCCTATGGTTATGCGAGATTTCGATTAATTTTGTTTTCAGCTGTCCAAATAGTTTATGTGCGTCTGGGCTCCACGGTCCCAACGTTTCAACGGCAAAATAAATCACGTCTTAGAAATATAAAAAAGTTTCAGAGATTTAGACTTCAATAAGTCATGCAAAATTCTGGTACATGCATTACAGGTATATATGTACTTATTTATTCATTCAGGTAATATGGATCCATAGTTAGCTGTAAGTATTATTGTAATCAACAGATTACATACCTACTTACAGCTATGTTACAACTATAAAAACTAAATATATGTAATATAACAGTGTACTATGTGTTGCTATACCTATTGATGTAAAAGAATTTTGTTTTACAACGAGTTTATTATAAAACAGCTATTGATCTTTTTATCACTACATAGATCAGTGCAGACGTGTAGGGATGTTTTTCCGATTTTGCAATTTTTGTTCCTCAAAGGTTTACTTCCTAGAAATATGGACTTCTTGACTAAAATACACATAATAATGCGATGGTGAGCGCAGTGAGACATGTTTTTTTTGCAATTTAAGAACAAATTCAATGAGATAGAAAAACAATGAACAATTAGTTAAAAACGTGCCATGTAAAAGTTACTTCCATATGGAAGCACACTCGTGCAATTTTCAATATGCTGAAATTGGAGTCAAATGCAAACTGTTAAATACTGTTATTACGACTGACTTGAAAGTCACGCTGTGCCATTTGAACCTCTGAGTTATTAAGTCTCTCATTTACGGACTTCATTCAGAGCTCTGATTAGAACATTTTAATTTAATCTCGCCTCTGAATAGCACGTTTTATACAAACCTGTGTCCGGGCATGTGACAGCAATTTGAATACCGTAAACATCGCGCTTCAGGTCTCAACCATTCGTTTGCATTCCTCAAAAACTACATATCAAAACGCCGCAACCACCTCGCAGAAGTGCACAGCGATATAGACTTAAAAAGCAAAGGCGTCAAAGGGGTAAGAAAACATTTCCTTTGGACGCGAAAATGGGGGCGCGCTCCCGTTAAGGCATGTATGTGAGTTAAGTCAACATACTGCTTTTCTTTAGGGCGGAGGTTTTATGAGATTTTTTTAAAGGTAAATTGACTGGTCACAGGTGGCAAGGGAAACGGGTCAGCGGGCCCGGCGTGTCATGTTCATGTGTCACCAGGGACGGACTGAGGAAATAAATGGTGGCGAATTCGGCCTGTCGGCAATCTGTGGCCGAAGGACATTTATTAGCTTTATGGGCCAACCTTTTATTGGCTTAACTGCGGCTAAATATATAGCATTGTTAGGATATATTCGTTGTATCTATTGAAGTTTAAGTAAGGCTACATTGGAACAATATTATCAACAGCGACGTTAATCTATGGTTATAACCTAAGGTTTTGCTTATCAGTATCATAAACATTTATGTAGAAACATGATGGGGACATTGTTGTGGTGTAACAAGGATACTCTTTGTTGTGAGATGCCGGTCGGGGTTGGATAAACATTTAGGATGGCCACACATCGCTACGGGGTACGGATTGGCCATATGTATTTAAATGAGTACCTACGGATACGGCACTGATGATAAATGGATAGGAAAAATCTTGACGTACCCTTAAAAAACATGAAAGCGTGTAACTTTTTCATCGCAACTACAGGGTTCTGTACTAAAAGGGAAATGAAAAAGGTACCCTTTCGATGCGATACCTTCCGTCCGTCTGTCATACTAATGTATCAGTAACGACTAATGCTAAATATAACAAAAAAAAAATTTTAGTTTCTTTACAAGCGGGATTGAAAGAGGGGGGAAGGGGAGTCGAAACTTTAAAGCGATGCTACTAGTACAAGTGGGGTACCAAATGAATGGGCTTCTCTTACACATTCTAAAGCAGTAGTTATAACATTTTAAAAATTATTCACACACAACCTTGGCTTTACGGATCGTCTTTTTCTTCAACGACTTCTTTTTGTGATGCCTTACAGGGAATCCTCGGTGCGCGAGTCCAACTCGCACATGGCAAATTTTTTGATAACATTTGTATGATGTAGTAACCTAGTGAGTTTTTCAATGTGTTTTCTTTTCACCATATTTTTGTTTATAAATGTGGTGTTAATTTAAAATTTATTTATGCTTGTTGCTATCCCGGCATTAAAGTAAAAAGGGGGTTTTGGTTCCAAAGTTTAACACGAAAGGAAAAAACATTCGGTGACAGTTTTTCTTTTTCAAATACTTAAATAGTTCCGGTACTTATAGTTAAGTAGTATAAAATTATACGTTGCCTAGTGGAAACAATGTTATGGAAATTGCTTTTTAAATTGTGGTTTAATTCTGAGTCCGTCCCTGCTGTGGCTCCATATTTCTATTAATTACCAACAAACTAGGTCGCGCCTTGCATCTCCGTAACTAGAGTACGGCACTGTATCGGAAGCTGAACCATCTAAACCGCTAGCACATTTACTTACTAATTTTCTCGCTTGTCGCTCAGTGCCTCTCTCTCCTACGGACTAGTTAGAAAGAGACGCCGTGAGCGATAAAAAGAGTCGCGGTGTGTCGTGCTAGCCATACTGAACTGGATCACATTAGTTAACACTTTTCTACTAGGTTCTTCTATGGCCCTAACATGATATACGTTTAATTTAACGTATGTGGATCCGTTTCTTATAACACCATTTAGAGCCTATTAATCCTTTCTCACTTGTCTTGAATAATAAATAAACAATATTCTAACCTAAAATGTCACTTTTTGTCACATAAACATCGTTTATCGCCTAAATAAAGCAAATCCAATCTTTAAATACAAGAGGTGATTTATAATTTGTTGCTTTGTGATGTTTTATTCAAACAATAAACAATATTTTGACGGTAAAAAATGAAATTTAAGGTTAGAATATTGTTTACTACTTAAGATAAGTGAGGATGAATAAATTTGAGACGGTTATGCAGGGAGAGGATATATTAAACTTAGGCCGTCCTGTTAGGGACGCAGATGTGTCGAATAAGCCAAATAAAATAAAAATAAACCAAACTATTTTGAAGATGGTAATGATTTTAAAAATTGGATATAGATGTACAGCCTCTAAACTATTACAAGTAACAATTTAAGCTTAACAGAAGAAAGAGTTGCCTATTTCGAAGCATTCTAAGACATTTATTTTAAAAAGCATTAAATTACTGAAAATGAGAGAAGGGAGTTCAACTTGAAATTTAGTATGACACTTTGAAAAGAAACCGTAATATTACTTAAAATAATCTTTTAAACGTATTTCGTTTAACAAAATTAGTTTTAACTAAAAATACTTTGATAAAACTTTCCAAGACCAATTTGGTCTTAAGTATGTGGCATTGGTACTGATTTTATTTAAGTGTTTCAATGAAATAAATAAATAAATATGTAGAGATAATTTACACTAATTTACCCAAATTAAACAACTTAAGCTGCTAAGCGTTTTGGGAACTGGACAACGGATACATAATAATTATGTATAGATAAAAACATAGGTACATAAATATTTATTTCAATTATTCAATTGCTCTCATAGCTATTCTGTCAAACAAAAACAATAACGGAAGTCATCAATTGCACTTGTACCTTTAGAACACCCTCATCATCGCAGCTGACGCAGTTAGGCTATTTATTATATCATTAACTGCTACCACTATTCCACTGATAATGGTGTATTAACTAAACTTAATCCATTCTCCTAACTCTTCTTAATCCCTTATCACTATCACGAGTTTATGACTTGCTATCGAAATTTCAATAGTTGATTTACAGTTAGCCTCATACTCTTACTAGCGATCTTTTATTTCTATAAGTACCTCTCAGGCATAATTAAAGGTACATGTTTTTTCTAACGATAGTATCTAATGAAAAGTTATTAAAAATTTATAAAAGGCAATTCGATGCAAATAAATACTGATACATAGTTACTAAAATAGTAACTATAAATTGAAATTATTTATGTATGAACTAAAATTATAGCGTTTCGGCGATGACAGCTATAGATTAAATTTCTTGGTTTAGTAAATAAACACTGCAATTCAAAAGTTAAATTCGAATGTTATAAAAGTTTTCCCAATAAATTAACTAAATTGTTAATCTTTTTTTATACTTCACAATGACTGGCACCGACAATATCTTAAATATTGTCGTCAATATTATTCATACCGATATGATATGAATGTAGAATACACAATAGAATATTGGAATAATTGTAACGTTGTAACGTGGCAAACCTCCACGGTGCGTAACTGGCCGCTTACAATAAAAACTAAATTTTAAATTTAAATCGATCGTTTGGCTTTTGTTTTTTTCACTCCGCTGTACAATTTGCAACGCCCAAGGCGCAATTTAATTACTTCAATTATATAATTGAATTTTAACTTTGTTCTTCGTGATACTTTAGTGTTGTTAACCATATAAAAAGGGCTGCCACTTACGCAGGTATTGTTTGTACATACTATCTTATTGTTTAACTGTATATAATAATATAATGTGAAACCTAATCCAAGTCTCGTTTAGTTATAACTGGCCTAGACAGTATACCGAGGCTTGGATGGGTCACTTGATTCTTTGGGCAAGGAATGTTCCAGCCCTCCGGTCACCCGACGCTTCTATTAATTTCGCCGCTACAGCTTTGTAAATAATAAAAGCGCCAGATCCCCCAGCGTTTCGACCCCAAACGGCTCAAACATATAGCCATTACCAATGGCTATATGTTCTCAGCGGCATCGGCAGCAGCGCCGGCCCTGCCTGCCGTAGATGGGAGATGGGATGGAGCAAGTGTGTCGACACACGTCGCATCCCACACTAACGGCCGCCCCATCTTCCACGGGATGAGCGTCATGCCATCGGGCCTCTTACCGTCATCGCACGCCTGACCCGCCGGCTCGAGGACGGCCGGTACACCAGCACTGACAAGAGCCCGACGAATGATGTCATTTAGGCCGGCGTGGCGCGAAAAGCGTCCCGAGCTCCGCCTGCACGATAACCCATGGTGGCCAAGGTGGTCAACTTGCGTGCCACAATGGCAGCGATGAGGAACAACACAGGTCGCTCCCAAACGTAAAGAGGTCGCCAAACGAAACGTGGTATTGTCTAGGAAGGTGCCCGTGTTTACACACGGGAGCGCGTGAAGCCAAGCGCCAGCTTCCCATCTCGCAGCGGCAAGTAGACGGGCGCGCTCTGCGATACTGGTTGACGTATTATACAGGTTATCCCGTACCAGACTACAGAGCGGCTCGTCCCACTGCCTCTGCGAACTAGGAACGCTGCACGCTGGGGAAGGCGGCACTCGGGCAAGCTTGGCTCCATGTTGTCTTGGCCTCGGTCAAATATGGCAGATCAATATGTAAGCCTAGATCGGTAATCTAAGTTTTTCACGGCTACGACGAATCTAAGTTCATGAATACATCTAAATGCAAACGCTATTAATTCTTTGGAAGATGACCAAAGATTTATGATCAATTTCCATGAATACTTGCGGTTAGGATGAAGTAAGTCGTCTAGTTTGATTTATGTAATTTGATTTATGAGATATTTACCGCGTGAACTATGCTTTGAGATTCTGATCACAGTGTGGCTTCAACACAAGAGTTGAAGTCTCGCTCTCCAGTTATGAACCTTGAGTCAAATTAATAAATATGGTACTTGTTTAAACATTTTATATTTATTGAAAAAAAAAGTATAAAAAAATAAAATAAGGCTTTTTACAGTCATGTTTTATTCTGGTAGTCCTTCAATCATAAAACCCACCTGGTAAAGAGTCCTCCGCTGCAAAAAACTCAGCAATCAATTTATCTTTTGACCAAACAAATTAATGAAAAATAATACACAAACAGCAGACAAAACTAAGCAGACTAATGGACGTTCCCAATACGCAAACCATCCTTTCCTACTAACAGTTTATTGGCATATTTTGTAAAGAATATTACTGTTGCTTTATTACTGTTATGAGTGTTACAATATTACTGTGTCAAAAATATTAGTCTTGGTAGGTTTCAAAATTAGGATTGGCCATTAATGGTGCAAATATTTACTTCGAAACGGTTCGATAGATACTTCGACTGTCATCGTTAATCGTAAAATATACATAGTAAGCGAATTACATTGCTGCTTTTAGATAGGATATCAAGTAACACGTAATGGTTCGAGGAAGCAATGTAAATCAATAATGATCTCGACTAATGCCAATACCCTTACTGAAAGTAATCATACTATGCATAATTAGTTAAACATAATCTAAATACTATCCGTTATAGTGTGATTCCACCTAGAAATCTCCAAAAATGATAAGGGTAGTAAAATAATGTTATCCTAAGTTAAGAGCGCCCAGCCGAGATATTCTTAACATAAAATATTATTGAAAAGACGCGTATTATTTTATTCCGACTAAAGAATACCTAAAATATTCTAACAATCGCGTTCACACCAACCACCTACCGGTCCCGAACATGCGGCAAACGCATTAAAGACGCGTACTTATAAAATCGTTCTCAGTGAAATCACACGATGCATTTTTTGTTGTAACACCATATTATTATGAGCTGTTAATACATGGGTCAATCCTACTCGTAGCCGGCTCAATTTATTTCGTATATTTGACGTCGAGTCACGTTTTTTTTTCATGACTTTAAGAAGTACCATCGTTAAGTAGTAGCTTGCTGTTGCGTTTTGTACAGTGAGTGAGGGATCCTAAAACCCACAAGTGGGACATTTAAAGATAGGCAATTGATCAGCAATTCGCTTGGGTGCGCTGGTTTCCATGGATGCGGAAGAATACTTTCCTCCAGGTAACCCTCAAGCTAGTTTACCTCTTTTTTAATTCTTTTTTTTATTGATTATTTGTATTACCAATTTTTTTCGTCTGTATCTGTTTTTTTCCAATAAATGAAATAAATAAATAAAAAACCGGTCATGAGCGTAAGGTCGAACCATGTTCAGTGTAAGGTTCCGTGGCCATTATTACAACCAACCGAAACGATTTATTTATTTATTTCATTTATTCATTTTTAGTCATGTTCATTACAGTTTACAGATGTTAAGTATATGGTGGTCGTTGGTACATGCACAGAGGATAATAATATTATGTACATGAAACCCTGCAAGGGTATTAACGATTTTCGCGACACACGAATATATCAAAACTATAAGGGTAGAGAACCTAACAAAGAAAACTAAGGAGTTTAATTACGAAACCTAAAAAATAACATGAGGATATCACTGACAAACGTGTCGTCTATCGTTACATCGTGTCGGGTATCCTAGTCTTGTTGGCGTTTCGGCGTGCGGCATTGCGAGGCTCAAGTGACATCTACCTCGCTTTGCAAACAATCTT
Source organism: Ditula angustiorana (assembly GCA_963691745.1). Taxonomy (NCBI): domain Eukaryota; kingdom Metazoa; phylum Arthropoda; class Insecta; order Lepidoptera; family Tortricidae; genus Ditula; species Ditula angustiorana. Next base: position 9,608,210 of record OY829482.1, on the reverse strand, counting down.
GTCATAGCAGATTTTGCAAGAGCATAATATAAATAGTGAGACGTGTGGTTAGTGTGGACGCTAAAGAAGATATTCAATGCATTGAACATTTATTGCACGGTCTGTGAGATCGTCACGCGTCACCTCCACCGCAATTTTTTTATCCAGTTGCTAGGATTTTCTGAGAGAAAAATAAAATGTCGTTTTAAATGAAAATGCATAGAGATGAATAATAATTCTGAGAGTTATTGCCCGGCAAGATAACAATATGAGAGTAGGGAATAAAGTATTATTTCTAAATTGAATAAATTCCAGACGTTAATTTGTGCAGGCATCTTTATCTTATTTATTTTTTATTTACATAAAGTCGCTATACGTTCCTGTCTGTCCTTATATCTTCGGCCGCTTACCTCTAAACCACGTAATGGATTTTGATACAGCTTTCACTGTAATTTATAGTGCAAAGCCAAGGCGGGTCGATAGTAATAAATAAAGTATAGTCACATTTTTGTAACAAAAACGAGAAAAAGGCTTAACTTTTGGTAAATTATGTCAACATTCTAATTCCAGCATAATTATGTAATTGCGACAGTAAATTTTTTTGCCAAAAAAATTCTAAGCCACCACTTCATCTGAATAATTGTGCTGCCTTTTTTCTGGTTAAAAAATAAACGACAGGCCTTGTTAATTAGATTATGTCAATTACTTAAACAGATTATTTGTAGGATTAAAAAAATGTATCTACACGTCTAGTTATCTAAGATTTAATTAAAGCCTTTTATAATTAAACATAAGTAAATGTTAAAATACACAACAAACAAATACTTTCTAAAAAGTATAATTATTCTATCGCGAAGCAAACCTTTGGTTCTAATTTTACATTTTCAGAACTGGAACATCAATTTAGAGCTTTTCCAAGAAACTGTGTCTGGTGGGAGCTCTGCACGCGGCGCCCTCGCGTGATGGAGTGTTGAAACTCTAATTAATCCAGTGGATGCGGTCCCTCCGTTTTGTTTGACTTCTTAATTAGGTTCCATACTTGTTGTTAGGCTAGACGTCAATAGGCAGAACGATGTAAACAAGGTAACATTTGCTTTGGTAGACGTTTCTTCAGGAACTACTTTTTAAAGCCATAGATTTGAAGTAAATACTTGTCATTCGGAATTAGAATTTAATGTCCTATTTGAAACAGTGCATTATCAAGATAATTACCATACATACCATTAATACCTTGACGGAGCCTGCTGCTGATCTTTAAATTGCTAGTTTATATTGATTTTTTTTGTAGAATTATGTTCTTTTATTGAATAAAGCTTTTTTATTAAAATCAGGAACTAACATTTCCTTTTATGTAACCGTACTTTTCACAAACATTTTTAACACCAATCTTTTTGTTTTTGTATTATCACGTATTAAATAGGGTGGTAGGACCTTGTGCAAGGTCCGTCCGGATCGCTACCACCATCTTGCTCGCTAATCCTGCCGCTAAGCAACAGTGCTTGCACTGTTGTGTTCCGGCGTGGAGAGCCAGACAGCCGTTGTAATTACTGGCACAAGAGGTGTTCCATCTTAGCCCTCTGGGTCGGCAACGCATCTGCACTCTCTTTGTTGTTGCAGGTGTCTATAGGCGGTGGTGATCACTTACCATCAGGTGACCCACTTGCTTGTTTGCCGTCCTATGTTGTATAAAAAAAAATACATTCGTGTAAATAATAGCAAAGTATTGGAACTGTTTAACCGCAAAATGTTCTGAGATATTTTGTAGTGCTAAGTTTGGCTATTCGTGACATACCTACTTATTATATGGATATCTTTATAAAATATATCTATAAAGGATACTATCATAGGACGTTACAATATCTCATAGGACGTTACGATATCTATTAAAATATCCTATGTCATAAGTAAATGTCCTAATAGTATTCAGGTTTATTCCAAAATCCAATGAAATTAATATTATTTTTTAAATGAAAACTTCTAGACAGATGTGTTTAAACTGCAATGTGATTAACTTTATTAATTTTTCCCCAGAGGTAAGCGGATTCGTGTTGGGGTGAAGTTGTAAATGGATTGCGAAATTCTACGAACGGAAAGTCCGCAAGCCAATTTCATTATTTTCATTCCACGTTTGCGATCCACTTTTGAAACATTACTAGAATTTCCTTTTGTTTTCCAAGAGATCAAATTAATGAAAGTCGGAAACTATTGCTGTTGTGAAAATTGGTTAAGTATTAAGGCCAAGTTTTATGAATTATCTACAAGATGTCCCGACAGCTAACAATTTACAATTTCATATATTATAACGAGCATCCAAATGTCAAAACACAACATGTTATTTTAACGTTAGTAAAACAGGCCAAGTGCGAGGTGAACTGTCATAAGATCGGGGTTCTGTAGAATACTGGTTTACAGCCTTATGGTACTAAGATACGTAAAGTTAATTTACAAAATGCTGTATTATACAGTGAGACAGATGGACAGCAATAAATAAATAATAATAAGGGTTCATTTTGCTTATTGCTATTTCGCTACGGAACCTTAAAAAGATGTCATTTTCGATAGAATTATAAATTTTTCTGTGTCAGATGTCCCAGCGTACAAAATACTTTAAAGTCTATAGCGGAAATTAAAAACTCACGACTACAATAAATGAAAATACTTAATTAATAATTTTAAATTATTTATTTATTTATTTATTATTATTTATTATGTAATCGACGGCAAACAATAATCAACTGTAATACTAACTTTACCTCTATTCCATAAATTTCAATCGTCCATAGCTCAAAATCAGTAAACGAAATGTATACCAATTTTTTGTCGTAGCACAGAATAGATAACGGTACTACGTACAGAAATGTTACTGCTATTAAAACCCGTGTGACGTTATCACTTATATACCTAAACTTACCTTCTCAGGTTCCCTTTGCTGGTTCGAATCCTGCCATTACCTTAATTTTTCTTTGTGTTGTCATCCATTATATAGCATTTTACATTTAAATTGAATGTAAAAAAAAAATCAAATAGAAAAATCGAAATTTTTTTTTTTAATTAATAATTTCGATTACAATAATTTACCTTCTCACTCTATCGCATAAAACGTTCTCTTTCTTTCAAAACTAGGGCTGTCGGTGGTGAGTAAGTATTGGGTACCAATCATCATCGTGTAAATAATCAAATATGAATGGTTCCTCTATCACTTTTTTTCTAAATAGTACAGTTGATTATGGCTTTTTTTTTATTTAACATTAATTAGCAGTAACTATTATTTCGATGTGTTTTTTATTTGAAAGCTGGCATTTCTAGTTAAATTGTAAGTTGCTTGACTACGGTCCAGCCATTTTAAAGATGTTTACAGGCATCGGAGGTAAATAACTGACTTAATTAAAAAGTACGCGCAACGTTGCAAGATCTTGCTTACCACCCGTAACTCAATAATTGCTGTCTAAGCGCCAGTTAAGGGTTTAAATTTGTTAACTCATTATAGGCCCCTCTGGCACCATTATAAGCGAACAGCTTTTCTGTCATTTCCAGAATATTGTTACTTAGCGGTCGGTAAGCAACGCCTAACGACCCGCCAGATTCTAACGAGCGCCATATTTTATTTTTACCTGCTCCAAGGAAGTCGTTAATACATTTTACACAATGCTAATGTAGAAGACGTATCAGGCTTTATTTATGATGCCATTATTTTATTTTAAACATAATTTCTTATTCGTATGCAAAGCATTGTGTTGAACATAGACGATATTCACACATTGCATAAACAAAGAAGAGTCGTATTGAAACCACGACCGTGGCAATATGGTTGAAACGTCAAGGCGGGACCAACTTTGAAGTATCATCAAGATCGGACTCCTCTGTAAAAAGTTACGAGTATAGCCATACATAAATAAAAATAGAAAATATCTGGGGGCACGGCAGTGCCCCCGCCAAGTCGAGCAAAAAAAAGCGGCACGGCCGTACCATCCTTTTCTCGAAGCAGTTGTAACAAACCCCCCCCTAAGCTCTCTTTCTCTGACCTAACAAGACCTAATTTGACCTAGACCTAATTTTAGACCTATTAAGACCTAGGCTCTACTGCTATTATAACTATGAAGCTCTAGGTGAATTCTACTCCTAAGCTACCATAGAATTACAAGTATATAACTGGCTAGCGGCTTCTCTGATGGTAAGTAAATATCGAATACCTAGTCTGAATCTCACATTCCTATGTAATGTACGCTCCAATCTATACGCTTATTCATCCCTAGCACAATACTGACTGAATTAATATACGTACGAATGATTTGGCCAAATGATCGTCTAGTTACCCTGCGTTGTGTCCTACGGTAGTAATCCAAGTTCTTTGAAATGTATGTAAGATCGGTTCACTCGCTATTCCCTAAACTTAACCTACCTTAACCTATCATACATGCTATCAAAATACTAATAAATACCATGTCCTAATTGTCCTATTATTTAAAACTGAATCCTATTTTGTTGGATGCTGCTTCTAAAGAATGGCTACGCCGATTCTGATGAAGTTTATAGCAAAATAATTAAATAGTAATAATGACTGTTATGTACTCGCATAAATAGAGAGGTTCGACCATTGTTCTGCTTCCTATTTAATATAAACTTAGGCCGAATAACTAGCTACGATTAGTATGCATACGGGGATAACTATGCATATCGTAATTATGTATGTTTGTCTACATGCTATGAAAATAAAGACATTTCGTAACTCATTCAAAGCCTTGTGGCTTTTAAACCTAAGTTATAAGTATACCAAAGTAAGAAACCTCCCAACTGACCTCCTACTCCACGCTCTAGCGGATATTGGACTCATGTTAATTACGATGGTAAGTAATAAGTAATGCCTCATTGGAACACTAATAATAATTAGATAAGCGATCTGTTTCGTAAGAAATAACTGTAGGTACAGTGGAGATGCCAACTGGCTGTCGTACGAATACTACATAGTTATGTGAGAATTACTGAGTTGGATAATCATCCCTGGATAAACCGGAGTTCAATAGAACTCCGGGAGGTTCTCCTTCCACCCCTAAACCTCTGCCTTCGCCTCCTAAATACACTTCTCCGTAAAGAAATGTATTGTTAGAACTACGTTAAGCGCTAACCACGGCGCATCACAAAGAAAAGTTACGAGATTCTTATCACAACTCGTTAAAATAATAATATACATTATAAGTCAGCAGACACAGTAAAATTAGTAGTTTAATACATTTAGAGTGATTTCTCTCATAAAGCTTGACCCAGTCGTAACTAGATTTAACAAACTTTAAATAATCTACATAAAGGAGCATAAGGCTATGCCAACAAGGCAATGCTTTAATGAACAAATTACATAAGTTATCCAGCGCAGGCAAACGTAAAAGCACGATACTTTCAGAGTGATTTCTCTCATAAATATTGACCCAAGTCGTAACTAGGCTTCTTTTTCAGTCAGTGACTCGAAGAATGGACATATCCAAGCGAATTGAATGGACAGTGGCCCGTGCTACTTGTAGCACAACAGTATGACTGCGAGTACTTGTACTCGTAAATAATATTAACTTCATGAACTAAATCAATCCTTAGATCGATAGTGTTTGTAGCCTTGGCTAGAAAACTTCACTTGAAGCAGTTTTAATAAAGACATAGTTAATTTGCCATAGCAATATGCTTGAGAGTACTTGTACTCATAAATCAGCGTTTTCATTGCTGTTAAATAATAATAGCTTTATGAACAAATCAATCCTTAGACCGATAATAATGATAATAGCCTCAGCTAGAAAAATACTCTTAAAGTAATCTTAATGAAGACATGATTAAGTAGTTAAAACAATATAGTGACAAGTGGTAAATAGGTGGTAAATAACCTGGAAATAATTTTAATGAAGACCTGTGGTTATATAGTCAAAACAATGGTTATAAGTCGAGAAATAAGGTAAATAAATCTTAAAGTAAACGTAGATAGAAATCAACCTTAGCTAAGCCTGTAAGAAGTATATCTAAATAATAAACTTTATACCAGAAACGTACTATATCCTACAAAACAGTGTATCTACCTATACCTATTCTAAAGCCCTATTCTCTGTTTTGCAAACTAGGAGATTTTCTCCACATTTAGTGTTAAACGTGTAATGTGTAATGTAGTTTTCCGAGGTGCAATGGAAAACTCCTAGCTATACTAACTAAACGAAAGAAGGTGGCTGTGGCGTAACCATGTGTCTAATAAGCCATGTGTGCGTTGCTCTTACTCCATGTCGAGACTATGGATTAGCGCAAGAGCAGAATACCTAAGGGGTGTAATATATATATATAACCAATAAGACCGACTGCAATAAACCACATACGCAGATTTACGGGTGCCTAAGCATCGGTCCGTCCACTGGGTCCGCCCGTACCTTGTATATGTGTTTTAGGGAGCCGGGGCCTGGGCATGGCGAGGGTAATACCCCAATATAACGCCACGAAAAGGGTCCAGCCAGTACCCAATTTTAACCCGCCTACACAGACTCTAAAACCAGGAGCTTCGTTAACACCGCATGGTATCAACTCCTAGCCGGCACTTCGCCGCACAAGCTAAGTTCCGTGGATAGCTCGAAAACACCTCAATCCTTAACAAGTGCTTCTATTAACGCGATCCTAACCCCATTATTAAATAAAATAAATTAAACCCATAACACAAAATGAAATGCAAAACTTACGCGAGCCCAGTTACGTAATAGAACCAAACCTCACTGAAAGAACACTTACAATAAAATAATAGAAATATAACGCAATCCTACCCCATTATTAAATTAAATAAATTAAACTCACAACACGAAATGAAATGCAAAAACTTACGCGAGCCCAGTTACGGGATAGATAGTTACAACTAAAACTCACTGAATTTAATGAACGCATACAATAAAATAATAGAAATTTAACCCTTAACAAGTACTCTAAACCTTCGTACCCATCCCCAATACAATACACAATGAATTATACAAACAGCATAAAATAAAACGTTAAACTTACACAAATCCCCAAGAAATGACTGACGTAGAAAATAAACTTTAGTAAAGGAACACGTAAAGTATAACTACAAATTAACAGAGATTCGACGTATGAAAATAATTAAATACACTTGTTGAAGATCGAGCAGAGCTCTGATGACCGAAGAGTGAAGAATGGAAATGGAACCACGATGCTTGCAGCGCTTCCCTTTTATACCTTATTTCACGGACATTGCGGACTTTACGGATTTCACGGAAATCGCGGAAAGCTCGGAAATCGCGGATTTTACGGATTCCACGGAAATCGCGGAAATTACGGAAAACACGGACTTTACGGATTTCACGGACATTGCGGACCAAGGTGTTTACTACCTTGCGTAATTTAACTTTATTGCCTTAGAATTAAGGTTGAATTTCTAATGTAGCCTGGCGCCACATAGTCCCTTTTAGAATGCATTTCAATCCCACAGGTACAGCTGCTTACTACCCTCTTTAGCTCCTAACATCTTAGGTTTAAGGTTGAATTCATAACTGCCTGCTTGCATATAAGCTCTTTTAGAATGTATTGCCTGATATGTTCACTCCGCTTGCCACCGTCATTTTATTTAACTTAGAGATCCTTAAGACTGTACTTTTAATGGTAAAGAAACCCTTTATTCTACAACATATTTCTAAAAGGTTCCGCCTACGTATTTGTACATAATTATATTTTTTCCTTAAATAAATATAGCCCTATCTGAACCTACCTAGACGATTTATAAATAAATAAACAAATCCTATGAGTTTGTGAATTAAACGGCCAAGCAGAGGCTGGACCGTTACAATCGCCCCCGATATTCTTCGCAGGTAATAACCCTTATTCCGGAGAAGAATATCTAAAACAAATGAAAAATTCACAAACGCTATCATCGAATAATTTATTAATATTTTTACCCCTGAGTGTAAGATGTGCATGTGGTGTGTACCAACAAGAGAAGATATCTCAGATTTCTCGAAATGTTTTCCATGAATGACCATGATCGCGCTTGTCAATCTGTTTTGGTAGAGAACTGGGTTGTGAGTCCAGTCAGCCATAGGGGCAACGCATTGACTCTTCCATCCCCAGTCTTAGCCTTGGCCCTCAACTGAGCGCAAAGAACCGCCAATACATCTCGTTCCCAAACAGGGATGACAGTGCAGTGTAAAGGTTGAGGAACACAATACAAAGGGTCAAAGGTCCATCGCCCCGTGAAGAGCGGAAAAATCGAACGACCATAACCACCCATGTACTAATACTTCTATCTCAAGACATCAACCCAAATTGTAATGTATGTGCAAGAGCAGAGATGGAAATCGAAATCGAATTAATATTTTGTTTTGTATGAAAAATTAAATAAACCTTGATACAAAATTTATACTTTAAGCCTTTACGTAGTCCGAACTTATTATTAGTAATAAGTTGGCACACATGATTTCAAATTCCAGTTCTGTCTCTAGTGTAGAGATGTCCATAATTCATAGCCGCGTGTGTAGTTATGTGTTTACTATCTACAGCTTACACGCTGATGTCCACTGGACTTAACCTAACACAATCCAGATAGCAAACCCATTTGTGTGAGTGCTGTTTCAGGGGATAAACATTAACAAACCGTCCAACTCATCTGCATAGCTACTGAAATGCTTGAGCCCTTCATACCAATTCCTAACTCGTTAAGTTAATTACCCATCACCTGTTAATGCCCTTTTTCCATTAGAAAATATCATCAGTATTCATACATCATACTTATTTCGTACCTCCTCAATCACGCATTCACGCGACTCAGCATTTCACCAGCTCACCAAGATGAGTAAGACACTTCGACTTAAGTTTTTTTTTTTTTGTTAACACTAAGTTCAAACTAATACTTTACAGAAGTAAAAGCCTAATTTTGAAAAATCTACCCCATCAGACTTGCTTATAGAACACACATATTGCTTAAACACTAATATGACTGTCAGTTTAAGACGATGTTCAACCGTTCTTTGTTTTCCTAATTTTTACCTTTTTTTTGTACTCTAGAATAAGAGTATAATTATTAGAAAACAAGTGAAATATAAATAACTTAAACTAATAAAAATTACAAAAACTTATTTAAAAATGATTTCTAATTCTCTTAACCTAAATTTGCAAAAAAAAACCTTAGATATATTTATTCCTCGCCCCCACTCTTTTAACCCCTTACTGCACTTCTCATCACGAAGATCTACACTCTTAATTAATCATTTCCTTAATCGAATTTTACTAACGTTACTTAAAGCTAGCCACAATTTTCATAAAGTATATAAAACAGCATTAACGTCTCCACTACCAAGGTACCTTTTGTTCCTATTGAGCACTATTCAACTTCACTAATTAGCGCAAATAAAATGAAAATGAAAAATGAAAAAAATATTTGCAAGTAGGCCATATAGGTCTTTTACATGTCTGAATCTACTTAACGGATGAAAATTAACGGATGTAACTCTTATACATTGCTACTTCAATTCTTAGATGCAATATAAAACTTCACATACACACAAGTACTCCATTCTCTAATATATCTATAGATATACCTATAGGCAATTCTTTTCACTTTTATAATTTACAACAGATACTATCTATTTATACTACCATGTTCCGTTCACTACAACGACAGCAGTCGCTTAATAATGTCACTGACTATCCAATCCATGAAACCAGTCGTGAGCATACCTTAATTATTTATAATGCCTGTTAACACTTAATTAGTACCTAGTAACGCCATCTATTATCAACTAATTGAACTGTTCGAGTTCCCAAATAAATCGTTTAGAAGGCGCTCGTAACGCTAGTAAAAATGTGGTTTGGTACATACTACTATTTACATTTTGAATAAACCGATTAACTTTCCCTTTTATTTTCAGTCTTTCTGAATCCATCAAAACCACGGGTTTTCCGTCCCACAAGCTCATAACATAATATAATTGCATGGTGATGCGAAACCGTCGGTGCGCGAGTCAAACTCTCTTTGACCGGTGTTCAAAGTACCTACTTATCTAAGTCTTATTAAAGTTATCTTAAACTAGCTTTTGTTATCGAGTCCTCACGAGTAGGTATCTATTTTTACTTCCTATTAACAATAACTTTACTTCTTGATGGTGCATCAAGATTAACCATGCAACAGATCTCGAACAAGATCTTCAGAAATACAACTGTTTAAACTGTATGAAAACTTGAACAGTACACAGTTTCGGAAGCCTACAGACAGATAGCCGGATAGATATATATATATATTTATATACTTACAGACAGATAGACAGGCAGACGGATAGACAGACAATTAGACTGACAGACAGACAACAAAAAATCTAAAGATTACTATTACAGCTTCTACCGCTTTCATAAAGTTCATTTTTCGTTAATATTTGCTATGTATACACCTACCAGGTACAACCTTTATTAATGTAAAGATTAACAGACTTCTATAGACACATACAGACAAGCCCGTCTCCCAGAGGAGCAAACAGACCACGGACTGGAGTCTACTACAATCCTGACATACTACCTTCGCTAGCCTTTAAATAAAATTTGCTTAATTTATCCTGATTTATCTAAAAGTAATTTTATCTATTCAACTTAAATTATCTTAATTTATCTTAATTTTATCATAATTAAAATAATCATTTAACTTAATTTACCTCACACGTTTCTATTATATTAGTAGTTTTCTACCCAATCGCTCTAAGGTATCCTAAAAGAGCGCCCCCTGCCAGAAAAGCTCGCCCCCACTCATCTATTTCGTTCTACAAGTCTATCTTCGTTATGTTTTACAAACAGTAAAAAGCCCTACACAAATCTACACTAATCTATACTTTCCACACTAACATAACAAAAAACCAATTCCTATTCTTTGTTTGTTTGCTTTTATGCATAGGCAATCCCCAATACCACCGAACAGATTTCAAAACTTCACAGAAGACTGACAAACAAGCTGCTACTTCTACACGAACGAAGTCGCGTGCGTCTAGTCTAGTAGTCATAAATAACTTGTCCCTAACAATAAATCTACTCATAGACACTAGAACTTATCCTATAGTTTTAAAGTTAACCTATAATAAGTTTTAAAACACAACTTATCTTTAAATGCAATGATAATACAAAGAAAAATTAAGGTAATGGCAGGACTCGAACCCGCAACCAACTACAAACACTGCTGCTACTACACAACTACTGCTACAATTCATCTTATTCCTAATTTGTCAATGTCTGTACGAAATTCCATCTTATTCTTATAAAAATAGGGTCGTTTATTTCAGCTAATCTATGACATTAGTTTGTCAACCACGTACTGTATCTATTTAGTACAAAACCAAATGCCGCTAAAAATAACTTCGTTTCTTAAGTAACTGCATACAAATTAAACTCTTATTACCTTAAGGTTAAGAATCGATACCGGGTGTACAGAAAGAGTGCAGGTCGACTAACAATTTCTTCGATTCTCTTTAGCTATGGTCTACCGTTGGAAAGTACCCTCAAGAAAATATATAACGTACCTCTCACTCAATCGTTAAGCTAAGTAAGTCGTTGATTAAAATAGAATAAAATTGTAAAATACAAAGTTGGACCTTGATATTTATTGTTGTTGTATTAGTTAGAAACTTAACTGTTGTCCATTGACGAAACCATCTACTCTTTCCGCTTAGCGTAAAACTAAAAGTTGACCCGGGAAAACTGAGAACTAAAACTAGCCTACCCGTCTAGTTATCTATAAACAGACGAGTATTTTCGACAGTTAATGGCTACATACCAGGAGAAACTCAAGAAACAGAAAACCTACAGGTAACTAATTTTTATAACCATTAGTTATTTCACATACATATTTATACTGTGACCTTCCCTCCCTATTCACATTAATTAGTACTTGATAATCGTACTTCTTTGCCTAGGTTATTATGTAATAAATAAAACGAATGGACCCGAATGAAAATTAAAATGGAAATTATTCTGCAAGTTAGTAAATTAAAAAAGTTATTTAACCTGACTTTATTTTGACCTATTAATTAATTGACATACTTAAATAATTTGAAACCTACTATAACTTTAAATTAAAACATCTTGTTTCTATTGTAGATTGAATTAAAATTAAGACTCAATATTGTACACTTTTTTTTTTTTAGGTTATTTAGTCTAATTTAAGATAAATAAATTTTAAAAACCTTTCAGAATAAAACTTTCTAAACAACAGCGAAATCCATTGCGGAGCTCAAAAAGAGCAACTAAAGATACGATAAAGACAGACACGCGGACAGCGAATCTGCCACATAAATCTATACTAAGTATTGTAAGGAAAGAAGATTATTTTAGGGTAAGTTACTAATTACAGACAGAAACACACACATACACACTCACCTACTTATTTTTTTTTTTTTATGACTATTCCTACCACCAGATAGCAAAGTGATGCATTCCCTATCTTGACCCGTACGAAACATGGCAGCAAATCACCGCTTTATAGGAGTGGTACTACTCTGGCCGAGACGACCCATATAACATAAGCATTGGCATTTCCTTCATAAGCCCTATCGCTGACGGTACGATTATGGTCACATACCTAACCTCAAATCAAAGGGACTACTGGAAGTGGGTCTAAATTCAGTTTGCGTGATTTGCAACAAACATACGCACATACAAGTGGAGTCAACAAAGCTTGTAAATGACCTAACTAACCCTAATAATTTCCTCAAAATCGAAGAGGTAAGATACCTAGAAAAATACCTTCAAGTGATAAGCTCAACTTTGTGCTACTGTTTTTATACACAAATATTTTCCTATCATATACTTTATTTATTTACCTACAAGTCTACTTTGTTCAGATGCTAGACTATCTCGTAAGACTTTCTTAACCATCCAGTGCTACGCTACATAACCATATTAATACTATTTCCATTTATTTCAAAATAACTTAAAGAGAAGTACGAGTAGCATCGAAATTTCATTCATCACTCACTTAGAAACAGATAATTTACCTAGTCTATTCCTAAAACAAAATTACCTAGTACCTATTTTTTTTTATAAAAAAAAGAGTAAACTAGCAAGCGGGTAGCCTGATGGCAAGTGATTACCGCCGCCCATAGACACCCGCAACACCAAAGAGACCGCAGACGCGCTACCGACCCAGACGGCTAAGGTGGAATACCTCTAACTAAACTACCTTCAAACTTATTTCTTATAGTTTTAAACTACCGCACTTTACGCACGTATTCCTAATTAATGTTTTTCGTTTTTCTCTTTCTAGGTCGATCCTGCCTGAACTGCCTAAGATTAGGCAGTTTTTTTATAAAAACTGCCTTATTTAACTGCCTTATTTAAGTTATACATTAAAATTCCCACCTTCATTTGTATTTTTCTTTCAATAGTATCTACTAATATTGTCCTAAATGATAAAGCTGTCACGAGTTAAGTTACTAAAATAAACATTTAATAAATACAGAAAATAAAACAAAAGCGAGTGAACCAATCTTACAACATTCTCCATTCCACGAACAACAAATTGTGTGACTGTAGGCAGTCACACCTTAAATAAAATAGATCTACTTAATACTTGTAAACGTGAACTACTAAGAAATCGATACGTAAGTATAAAAGTAATTATGTAAAATAGAAAACCCTAAATACACTTCAGATCCTGGTCATTTCGGCACCCAATTGTAACAAACCCCCCCCTAAGCTCTCTTTCTCTGACCTAACAAGACCTAATTTGACCTAGACCTAATTTTAGACCTATTAAGACCTAGGCTCTACTGCTATTATAACTATGAAGCTCTAGGTGAATTCTACTCCTAAGCTACCATAGAATTACAAGTATATAACTGGCTAGCGGCTTCTCTGATGGTAAGTAAATATCGAATACCTAGTCTGAATCTCACATTCCTATGTAATGTACGCTCCAATCTATACGCTTATTCATCCCTAGCACAATACTGACTGAATTAATATACGTACGAATGATTTGGCCAAATGATCGTCTAGTTACCCTGCGTTGTGTCCTACGGTAGTAATCCAAGTTCTTTGAAATGTATGTAAGATCGGTTCACTCGCTATTCCCTAAACTTAACCTACCTTAACCTATCATACATGCTATCAAAATACTAATAAATACCATGTCCTAATTGTCCTATTATTTAAAACTGAATCCTATTTTGTTGGATGCTGCTTCTAAAGAATGGCTACGCCGATTCTGATGAAGTTTATAGCAAAATAATTAAATAGTAATAATGACTGTTATGTACTCGCATAAATAGAGAGGTTCGACCATTGTTCTGCTTCCTATTTAATATAAACTTAGGCCGAATAACTAGCTACGATTAGTATGCATACGGGGATAACTATGCATATCGTAATTATGTATGTTTGTCTACATGCTATGAAAATAAAGACATTTCGTAACTCATTCAAAGCCTTGTGGCTTTTAAACCTAAGTTATAAGTATACCAAAGTAAGAAACCTCCCAACTGACCTCCTACTCCACGCTCTAGCGGATATTGGACTCATGTTAATTACGATGGTAAGTAATAAGTAATGCCTCATTGGAACACTAATAATAATTAGATAAGCGATCTGTTTCGTAAGAAATAACTGTAGGTACAGTGGAGATGCCAACTGGCTGTCGTACGAATACTACATAGTTATGTGAGAATTACTGAGTTGGATAATCATCCCTGGATAAACCGGAGTTCAATAGAACTCCGGGAGGTTCTCCTTCCACCCCTAAACCTCTGCCTTCGCCTCCTAAATACACTTCTCCGTAAAGAAATGTATTGTTAGAACTACGTTAAGCGCTAACCACGGCGCATCACAAAGAAAAGTTACGAGATTCTTATCACAACTCGTTAAAATAATAATATACATTATAAGTCAGCAGACACAGTAAAATTAGTAGTTTAATACATTTAGAGTGATTTCTCTCATAAAGCTTGACCCAGTCGTAACTAGATTTAACAAACTTTAAATAATCTACATAAAGGAGCATAAGGCTATGCCAACAAGGCAATGCTTTAATGAACAAATTACATAAGTTATCCAGCGCAGGCAAACGTAAAAGCACGATACTTTCAGAGTGATTTCTCTCATAAATATTGACCCAAGTCGTAACTAGGCTTCTTTTTCAGTCAGTGACTCGAAGAATGGACATATCCAAGCGAATTGAATGGACAGTGGCCCGTGCTACTTGTAGCACAACAGTATGACTGCGAGTACTTGTACTCGTAAATAATATTAACTTCATGAACTAAATCAATCCTTAGATCGATAGTGTTTGTAGCCTTGGCTAGAAAACTTCACTTGAAGCAGTTTTAATAAAGACATAGTTAATTTGCCATAGCAATATGCTTGAGAGTACTTGTACTCATAAATCAGCGTTTTCATTGCTGTTAAATAATAATAGCTTTATGAACAAATCAATCCTTAGACCGATAATAATGATAATAGCCTCAGCTAGAAAAATACTCTTAAAGTAATCTTAATGAAGACATGATTAAGTAGTTAAAACAATATAGTGACAAGTGGTAAATAGGTGGTAAATAACCTGGAAATAATTTTAATGAAGACCTGTGGTTATATAGTCAAAACAATGGTTATAAGTCGAGAAATAAGGTAAATAAATCTTAAAGTAAACGTAGATAGAAATCAACCTTAGCTAAGCCTGTAAGAAGTATATCTAAATAATAAACTTTATACCAGAAACGTACTATATCCTACAAAACAGTGTATCTACCTATACCTATTCTAAAGCCCTATTCTCTGTTTTGCAAACTAGGAGATTTTCTCCACATTTAGTGTTAAACGTGTAATGTGTAATGTAGTTTTCCGAGGTGCAATGGAAAACTCCTAGCTATACTAACTAAACGAAAGAAGGTGGCTGTGGCGTAACCATGTGTCTAATAAGCCATGTGTGCGTTGCTCTTATTCCATGTCGAGACTATGGATTAGCGCAAGAGCAGAATACCTAAGGGGTGTAATATATATATATAACCAATAAGACCGACTGCAATAAACCACATACGCAGATTTACGGGTGCCTAAGCATCGGTCCGTCCACTGGGTCCGCCCGTACCTTGTATATGTGTTTTAGGGAGCCGGGGCCTGGGCATGGCGAGGGTAATACCCCAATATAACGCCACGAAAAGGGTCCAGCCAGTACCCAATTTTAACCCGCCTACACAGACTCTAAAACCAGGAGCTTCGTTAACACCGCATGGTATCAACTCCTAGCCGGCACTTCGCCGCACAAGCTAAGTTCCGTGGATAGCTCGAAAACACCTCAATCCTTAACAAGTGCTTCTATTAACGCGATCCTAACCCCATTATTAAATAAAATAAATTAAACCCATAACACAAAATGAAATGCAAAACTTACGCGAGCCCAGTTACGTAATAGAACCAAACCTCACTGAAAGAACACTTACAATAAAATAATAGAAATATAACGCAATCCTACCCCATTATTAAATTAAATAAATTAAACTCACAACACGAAATGAAATGCAAAAACTTACGCGAGCCCAGTTACGGGATAGATAGTTACAACTAAAACTCACTGAATTTAATGAACGCATACAATAAAATAATAGAAATTTAACCCTTAACAAGTACTCTAAACCTTCGTACCCATCCCCAATACAATACACAATGAATTATACAAACAGCATAAAATAAAACGTTAAACTTACACAAATCCCCAAGAAATGACTGACGTAGAAAATAAACTTTAGTAAAGGAACACGTAAAGTATAACTACAAATTAACAGAGATTCGACGTATGAAAATAATTAAATACACTTGTTGAAGATCGAGCAGAGCTCTGATGACCGAAGAGTGAAGAATGGAAATGGAACCACGATGCTTGCAGCGCTTCCCTTTTATACCTTATTTCACGGACATTGCGGACTTTACGGATTTCACGGAAATCGCGGAAAGCTCGGAAATCGCGGATTTTACGGATTCCACGGAAATCGCGGAAATTACGGAAAACACGGACTTTACGGATTTCACGGACATTGCGGACCAAGGTGTTTACTACCTTGCGTAATTTAACTTTATTGCCTTAGAATTAAGGTTGAATTTCTAATGTAGCCTGGCGCCACATAGTCCCTTTTAGAATGCATTTCAATCCCACAGGTACAGCTGCTTACTACCCTCTTTAGCTCCTAACATCTTAGGTTTAAGGTTGAATTCATAACTGCCTGCTTGCATATAAGCTCTTTTAGAATGTATTGCCTGATATGTTCACTCCGCTTGCCACCGTCATTTTATTTAACTTAGAGATCCTTAAGACTGTACTTTTAATGGTAAAGAAACCCTTTATTCTACAACATATTTCTAAAAGGTTCCGCCTACGTATTTGTACATAATTATATTTTTTCCTTAAATAAATATAGCCCTATCTGAACCTACCTAGACCATTTATAAATAAATAAACAAATCCTATGAGTTTGTGAATTAAACGGCCAAGCAGAGGCTGGACCGTTACACAGTTCAGGCCATTTTTGACCTCCTGTAACTTGTTGAGTTACATTGTTTGAGTTACATTGTGTTTTATCGCATGAAAACACAATGTTTGAGTTACATTGTGTTTTCATGCGATGGCCAAGTCAATCTATTTTATTGAAACATAAAAGATTTTTTATATTAATGTGGTCACTACAAGATGTTGTTAGATTAGCTAATTACGTAATAACTTAAGACAGAAGGTCCCTTAATTAGGGACTGAATAAGCCAACCGACTTGGTATAACATGGATCTCACAACTTTTTACGGTAGAGAACTGAGTTGCGAGACTTGGTTTTTTTTACAAGTTTTGTTTTTGATGGCTACAGATTGACATGAGAAACTCCACCGTTTTTTGGTCGCTTAAAAACCACCAAGATTGCCTCACGAAGCAAGCCTTATGAGCCCCATTTATTTATTGTCCCGGGGACATTTGAACGATGGCTGGTATACGTCAAACTGAACGGATTCGGGATTTTTACGAATTGCTAACACTTTATTATATTGAAATCCAATGCCGGCAGTCGCTTTAATAAAGTTTCTTTTGAAAACCACCTTCATTTTAATTCTCAGCTCAAGAACAAGAAACAATTCACTAAAAATTGCGATTCCCTAATTATAGGTTAAAGTATATACACAGACTTTATAATACTATACTAGTTAAAGTGAGTTTTATGGATTTGTTTTCACGCGACACTTCAAACTGTTTCTAATTTAATATTAACCTGCTTCTAATTCCAAAGTTACAAATGAGCAATAATTTAAATAAACTTGATTAAGTCGATAACATTATTGACATTGCTAGCCCAAATTTTATCTGACGGATCTATATACAAGCTAGCCTTATCGTATTAAACGAACAGGATTAAAGCAGCTCAGAACCAACTTAGAACCCATAAAATTAATTAATTTTACTTGTTAGTTCGTCGTCCTTATTATACACAACTACTAGTTTAGAACAATTTTTCGCCTGCAAAATCGCTCGCGATTTAAGTTCGTTTAGTGTTTGTCTTTTGTCGGGTAAGGATAACAATATTAATTAGTAGTGCAAAGTTTGAAAACGCATCAAATAGATGAGTAAACAGAAAAACAGATTGGCTTTACATTTATAATATTAGTTTATAATCATAAAAATCCGACCCATGACCTGTACCATTTAAAAACGGATACTTTTAATTTAATTTCGTTTATAATCATTGGTATTTATGTTCGCGTACCTCTAACAACAGTATATGCTTTAATATTTCTTAAAGTATTAATTGCAATGCATATTATTGTTTAAAAGCCTACAAGATGAAAAGTGTGACTAAAAAACCATTCAAACGAACTTTTAAAAACCCTCTAGGAAACCTTTTCTTAATTAACGTCATCATACCATACTGTTAAGTAAGTAATGATTTAAAAAAAACATAAATGCCCGGCATAACATGTCGTCCGATCGATAGGATAGGCAGTCGGACCACGTTGCCAGGCCCCTATTTCATAAACGCGACATGCGAAAGGTGACAATGACAATTCCCCGTACATTACTGTGTCGACAATTACTGTAATATGGTTGCACAGAGGGTTTTCAAAACTCTGGCCACACTTTAAACGTTCTGATTCTCGCCAACTTACCCTTCTATCTGACATCAGAACTGGAAAGCATTTGTGTCCGAAATTGGAAGCGGAATTACGAACTGTACACGGCTTCACGACTATAGCGAACTCGGTAGTTTCTGAAATGTCCATTACCCTCGAATGACAAGTTGTGTTATATCAAAGCTAAATCAAGTTACAACTTCCAGTACCCACGGACGTTTTGACGGCGTTGACGGTAATGGTCTAATTGGGTTGTACGCGAGAGGCGTTAACGCAAGACAACGTGTGTCATGTGTACGTACATATTTGTGATTTGTTTCGTGTAAGTGTATTTAGCAAAGGGTGATATTTAGACGTATTAAAAAAAACAGAAATAAATAAACTAAAATCAACTGTGTTCGTCACGCAACCTAAGTAGGATACTTTCTTTGATATAGGCACAAAGTACATATTACTAGTAATACAGGTAATGTTGCTGAAACTATGGTAAACGGAAGGTATTTGTTTTATTAGTTTTGATACCAATTTTGTTTAAAATTTGTCGGGTAACTACTTATCTACTTAGCTCATAAATTCGTATAGAAAAAGTTGACCACTAGTCAATAGTCACCTAAGTAAAAAAAAATCTTGGGACATTTTACACTAATTAACCTAGTCACAGACTAAGCAAAACTTACCTAATGGTAAGTGATCATCACCGCCTAGAGACACCCGGAACACCAAAGAGATTGCAGACGCGTTGCCAACCCAGAGGGGTTAGATGGAACACCTCATGTGCCAGTAATTGCACCGGCTGTCTTGCTCTCCACGCCGGAACACAACAGTGCAAGCACTGCTGCTTAGCGGCAGGATTAGCGAGCAAGATGGTGGTAGCGATCCGGACGGACCTTGCACAAGGTCCTACCACCCGCAAAATGTAGAATGTTGTAGAATGTGTTGTAGAATAGTTACTAGAAAACGGATATACATACTAAATATAGATAAATATATACGGTGAAATACATATAACATACAAACATTTTTTTTTTCTGTTTGATTATTAAATATCCTTGAAGAATAGAGTACGATCCTTTCTATCGGCATCTTATCAAAAGTTAGAGCGTCAATAAATCCGCTGAAACTAATCTCCAAAGTATCTATCGATTCATCCTATAAATAGCGGCTCGAATCCGGTGTTCAATTGAAGCCTCTTTTAACACAGGTCATTTATATCAATTGCTGAGTATCCTTATCGAGCGGCCCGATATTTTCTACAGCCTAGTTTTTCTACCAAACCTCACTAGACAAAAAGGTTCTCTAAATGTGCTTCCTCAGCTTGAGCACTATAATTAATTACCCACAACTACTTAAGCTTTTTACATTATAATTCAATGCGGCAAACTCCAAAGTACAATAAAACAGGGTTTGGTCAATCCCGTGGGGACAAAGTTAAGTTGTTCCAAGTTGGCTTGCGGGCAAGTTGGAGGTTACCCGTCGACTGGAACGCATTGTCATTTCGTAATATATTTGAGTGCACTATGACTGTCTCTTGAGCGGTAACAGTTAATTAAGGGTTGAATCAGTTAAAAAAAAACATAGTATTACATTAAAATTACATAACGCCACCAACGTAGTAACAATTTAAAAGAAGAGTCTACGTTTGTAAAAGAGCTTTGAAATCTGGAACACAAGAAGAATCCATTATTTCCTTCTTTCCATTCTAAACCAGACCTCGCATTTCTTTAATGCCATGCCCGAACTCACTTATTTCCACATCTTCGTGAAGATCACGCGTCACCGGGATATTCTGGAAAATATTACGTCAAATATTTTGCTGTACCCGCTCCCGATAATGACGAGTTTCCGTGTGGAAGCTGTACGACGCACGACTGAAAAATGTCTCATTTTTATACTAAACGATGCCGATTTGTGCCCGACTTGAACCTTTTACAGCACGTCTTAAGATTGATTTTAAAACCGTGTAGCTGGCAACTGAAGCAGCAGTATGTAGCGAGTTAAACGTTTTAGCGGCATGTTGTTTGAAATAAGATTTAGGCGTTTAATTTTCACGATTTTTAATACTGAAAAAAATAAGTAACATGCTTAGATCTCAATGGGTAAAGTCCATAGTAAAAATCAAGTCAATAAGTTATAATGACCAATGCTAAGGAATTTATACCTATTATTATGATGTTTTAATTGCTTAAATATTACCATGCATAAAATCAAAATATTTACCTATTAATAGGAACTATGTACGTAGATATACTTCTTTTTTTACCAAAAACAATAGTTGAAACTTGATTAAGTCTATTAAAAATAATTGATATTGCGTCAGCTGGTGAATAACTTTTTTGGGTTTGACGTCCAAATTGTTGCTTGTTGTACTTTTTTACTTGTTTTGGTTTTACCCTATGATTTAGTGGTAAATTAGTCAACATAAAAAGAACAGCTTTTGCTTAAACTAATGATACTTCACACGTTTTGTAAATGGCATTATTGCTCTTAAGGGGTAAGCCGGTTTAAATGTGGCTTTTTTATGACATGATCATTGTCATATTGTTTGGTAGTTTTTGTAATCCAAATTTACTTCCGATTTAACAACAAATGGCGCCATCTCTCGTTAGCTAATGGGCATTCATAAATGACCAACTTGAATGAGATAACTTGATTAAGTGTTCTCATAGATGACACCGCGGGTAGTTATACCCTAAAAAAATCAATAATGTAATGACCGTTAAAACGAAACACATTGAAAAATTCACAGGGTATGGTAATTGGTAATGTGGCGAAACTGGCAAACGCAAGGCACGGAATGCTGATGTTGCAGATTCGAGCCCTGCCATTACCCTAATTTTTCTTTGTGTTGCAGGTATCATTTAAATTTATATTGTTTGGTAGCACATAAGTTAACGATTATCGAGATAAAACCTCTTAAAGTTTGTTACGTTACCTCAGTTTTCCTTAGATACGTTATCTTTACATTGTGTGAAACCAAGTCGCTATCCGTTTTTATCTGTCCTCATTGCATCTACGGCAACGAATTTCGATCTTAACTGACAATTAGAGATTTCATTACAGAAGATTTTTATCGAGTGAAGCCGGGCGTGTCGTTAGTTATTATTACACTAGTTTCAAGTTCAATTATGTTTCTGCTTGCCAGTTCAAAGTTCTTAAAAACGACTGCGAAACATAAGCCTGCCAGTCGGATGCCAGAAGATTTTCGCCCCATAATACTTAGTGAACGATCTTGTCAGTATGATGAAAACTCGGCAAGGGCGGAACGTTCGAAGTCCTAACCAAGACAAATGATTGCTTGGTCGAAAAACCGTTCATACGTGACAATTGGATTCTTAAGTCACGATAGTGCTTTTGTTTATTTTTGAAGTGACAAATTTGTCTTTGAATGCAAAATAAACAAGTACCGCGTACGGACAAAAATGTTATACCATCGCTTTTTGCAAATGCTTTTGCTTCCATTGATTCAAACTTCATATTCTACTACGAGTATGTCCAAATTTACTTCATACATATAATAAATGATGTTAATTTCAAACTTTCAAAATAGTTTTGTGTTATTAAAACAATAACAAAGGAAACATTTTCCTGCCGCTTTTTAATAAACTAGAGCTCCCATTAAATCCTTTATCTTAACGTGCGTGCTGCATTTTCCATCAAACAACATACATCAGACATAGTCAACTATTAAATATCACAACATTACATTAGTCCAACTAAACCATGTTTTTCTTGAATAAGAAGTTGCGTATCATCATCAGGATAAGATGTAGACCATATAGATACACAATTTTTTTTGAACTAAGATAATTATTCATGTGAACTGAGAAGATGCCGAAACCAAAACGCGTAAGCGAAAAAGATAATGCTATAAAACAGCGAAAGATACACAAATATCATGAACGCAATAATTACCAACGGCTTCCTCAGTATTTCGAAGGGTACAAACCCCTAAACGTTTGTTAAGTTAAACATTTCTACCCTTTTATCTAAACTTACATTACTCGTCGGCCGGTCATAAAATTGGATTAGGCCACTTGTAAGCCCTAACAATGCTCACTTTATTACGTTTTCTTCCTTGATTTTACAAACAAACCAGAGTAAAGGCAGGAAACGGTAGTCAACTAATTTATTATGACACAGTCGTGTGGTATTGATAGCCAATTGGGTGGTCGCGAAACAGCAACATCTTCGAAAAATGACTTCTCACTTTGTCACTCGCTCACAAACATTGCTTTAAAACGTAGATAGTACTTAGAAAAAAAAAGAGATTTCTGATTCGGTTTTCTAAAAGTTTCCCGCCTCATAACTTCGTCAGTATTATGACAAACCAATTTGGAAAATCTTTTTTAGGTTTCCGCAGTCAACAAGGAAGTTTAGCCATGCCCGTCCGTCCGCCTGCCCGCAGTTTATCTCAGAGACGCTTACAACTAGAAAGCTATAATTTGGTATAAATATTCATAATAATATTAGTCATGCCGATAAAGTGGTAAAATTAAACCAGGATTTATTTTTCTCGTTTATCCCATGTTATGGGGAGTCGATAGATAAGTCTTTCAAAAATATTGCGGGTTTGCGAAAACAACATTTTCGATTAAAGGATACGTTTGTGAAATATTAAGATTTAAAGTGCTTTTTTTTCACTCGTGTGTCTTCCCTGACTGCTAAATAGCTGCTAAATAATTGCGGGTGTCTATGGGCGGCGGTGATGGCTTACCATCACATGACCCGTCTGCTCGTTTTCCCCTCTACTATAAAAAGATAGTTGTTTTTGGATATGTTAAAAATTCACTGTACCTAGTAGTATATATAATATGAAATAAAAAAAAAACTGCCACAACTTAGTAGGCCCTACTCTGCGCGTGCCCTGACGCACACTTGGCTGGTTTTGGTTTTATCCTTTAACTATTGAAAGATACTCATATTAACTTGATTTACAGTCAGCCAAACTAGTTTCTGGGCCAGTTTAGACCATTTTCACAATAAATGAAATTACTTCCTTTAATTTCATTGCAACAGAGTTCTACAGCTGGCTAGAAATCAGTTTACGGGTATTTCTGTTTAAAGTGAAGCGATAAGCTACTAAAATGACGATAAAAATAGTAAATAAAAATCATTTCGATAAAAATTAACACGTAGTTTATTAATTAATATATTTGCATGTAGACCACCAAGCATTAAATAGTTAAAATGTATCACAAGTTCTTAATGCTAACTAGTTCTTTGAATCAATATTTTTAATACAGTATTTTCAGTTTTCATAAACAGTCTTCTTATTCATAGACAGGTGCTTCACCGTCGATGAGTTCTTCGTACGGTACAGAGAGGAAAAACTTCTCAATTGTTCTTACAGCTAATTCTACTGCATAGTCCACTATCGGTTTCCCAAATTCTTGAGCCACTTGTCTCCAATTCTCATTCAAGAACGTCAAAACTGTGTCACCTGAAAATAAGAAGGTAAATAAGCATTCGTTTTGTACAACAAATGAGAGATATTCACAATACAAATACAACAACTTAACGCTGGTATTTTGCGAGAGGCGGAATGCCTTGGTTCAACCAGCTTTTTCGTATTGCGACCAGCAACCTGCTAAATTGACATTCTACGACTATACTGCAATTTTCTAATTTTACTACAATTATAACCAAATGTATTTTGTTAATATTGACTATGACCGACTATTTGATAATGCTTTAAGTAATCACCTATGAAAATAATTATCATTAAAAAATTAAACAATGAAAATATTATAAATTAAGATTCTGTTTAAGTTACAATTGTATTTGCATGCATTTTCAATGTTTTACGCAAATAAATATTATGATTATGATTATGATTATAGTTCTTTGTATTATTATTACCAACCTAATTATTTTCTAATTAATATACTTACTTAGTTCTTTATTGTCTTTGAAGAGGTTGGTCAATTGCATAGTAACTTTATCGCCATAGTCAAAGGTGTACTTATAATCCTTAACGCCATAATGTCGTACGCCTTTGTCATCAATGACATATTTAGTATTTAAATTTGTCTTCATCTTAAGATTAGCTGAAAAGTTTAAACAAAGAAAATTAACCCACTGATGGTAAGCGAATAGGCCTATAGCTTTAGAAGAAAAAATATGCAGACTTAAAATTTTCATCACTGAGAAGATCTCGTACTTTCTTATTGATACCATCATAGTTTAATGATCTAATTTATGTGGCATTATGAAACAATACTTGTTTTTAAAAGAGACGAGACTGAGATGGTAATTATATTATAACATTTTATTAATGAAATCCGAGTGCTAATTTGGAAGATTTGAGAACAGAAACGGATATACGTGATTAATTATCATTAAAACATCATAATATTTATGGACTTTGCCGTGTAGAAACCTTGACCATCAAATCATTTATATTTAAATGCGCCAGCAGCACTAAGCGCCTATTAAAGCGAACGTAGATAACGAAAACATTTTTGTTTATGAAATTTAATTCTCAGAGTTCTTACTTTGCATTTTCCCAAAATAAACTAGAATATTAAACGAGCGCGCGTCATATGAATTTTCTTACTTAATTTTATTTTGGCGTCCCCTTCTCCGTTAATGGGGAACAGGAGAATTCTCCCCACCGCATCGTAGCCTCCTTTCAGGGTGATGTTGCAGTGGAACTCCATGTTAAAGCGGTGTTTTTTCAAGTTGGACCTGACAATAAAAGGAATTGTATATTATGTCATCAAAACATGCCTTTCTACGGCCACGTATTGGTAACAGTTGATGATAGTTTGGAATAGCTGATCATAGAAAATAACTGTGAAGTCCCTACACCAGTTGGGTGAACCGATCAAGGCAAGGACATTTTGTCTTGCTCTTATTGATTCCAATTAAGTATATACGGTGAATATGGGGCCTAATTATCTTTGGTATTATAACCAATATTAAGAGGTCAATCTTTCTCTAAATTGTACCTTATCTCTGGTAATTAAGTTAAGCGCTTATTCGTTAATATTATATTTTTTTACTACTTCATTCGAAAGGTTACACACAAAAATCTAGCAACAATCTTAGTTAATATGACATGAAAACTAGCAGCTGACTTTAAATCCGTGACCTCACGTACAGGTAAAGTGAAGGAAGTAAATGACATTTGCATAATTGAGAACAAATTTTCTAAAGCACCTCTACTCAGTGTCATTTCGACGTACGTAATAATTTTGCGTGTAAAACCTAAAAATATAACTAAATTAAACTAAATATTCTAAGCAGTCACTAACACAAATTATTTATTTTAATTCACTGTACTTTTTTACACTAAATAAAATGCAAAATATCGTAATGTTTTTTTTCTCGATTGCTACCTTTCTTGAAGGTGTCATGATACTCTGAGGACTCTGCAAGATTATGCGGGTGAGATTAAATTTTATTTGTGATTAGTGATTATACTGACACTAACAATTAAAATATATAATGTTCATTGTTTTGCATGAGCGTATATATGTCACACAAACGCAGCTAACATGCAAGAGCACGGCACTGGTTTCGCGGAGTAGCAAGGTAATTTGTTCCAGTTTGTTTAATGTTCATTGCGTCAAAAGCTTTTATCGAAACTGTTATATGGACTCTTTAGAAATACGCAGGAGCGAAAATTTATTCGTTGAGATGCTGAGATTGATAATTAAACTTTAAAGAAATTATCCAGTCGAAAATAATTACAGAAATTATACTACAAGCATATTAAATGTGCCATATAAATAAAATAAACAAATAGATTTTCTATTGTAACTGGGAACTAGTAGTATCTAGTATCAACACAGAGTATAATTATTACCTTAAATAGCACTGTGAAGTAGTTAATGAAGCAAAACTTATAAAAAAACCTCAGAATTAAATGCTGTCATACCTTACAATTAGTATGACAAAGAAATTGATTGAAGAAAATATACATATTGGACACATTGATTATGATGTAGGAAGAAATGAATATTTATGCAGTGTTTAATGTATAATAATTAAGTGATTCATGCCTGTCAATCGTGATTATCGAATCAAGGTAAACCGATCATAATAGACAAGAAATGACTCGTAAATATGGTAGAACAAGGCCCGGTTTCATAAAAGTACGTAAAATTAAATGTCAAAACTTTTTGTAATTTAGTACAATTTTTGGCTTTATTAACTGAAGTTTATCTAACAAACCTATACAAAACCCCAGTCTAAATATTAAACATAAAAGTATATAAAAGTTGTTATAAAATAACGTCCTACGTCATGAAATATTTAAAAATGACCTACACTAACATGAATAATTACTTACTAAAAGATTTAAGTACCTATCTGCAAATTCTGTTGTTTTTCTAGCTTATATTTTTTGTGGTTTTTAAAAAATTACGATTGTACACGAATAAATATTACTTGGATGAAAAATAATTAGCAATAACGCCAATTTTACTCATACTCGTAAAATATAAAATCAACATTCAATTTGTACTTCTTTTATCGACCCCCTTAATACTTACGAAACATTGTCCATTATACATTTCCGGAATCCGGTCACTTTTCCATTGTAAAATGAAATTTTTAGTCCAGGCAGGGGCATCTGGAGTTTTTCAATCACAAAGGGATCCAAAGGTGGCACCCCCAATTCTGGTAAACCTTTCACGAATTCTGGGATAGCATCTTGTGTTGATTTTTTCAAACAAGCTGCGTCGTCCTCTTTGCATGGGTGAATAAAATCCGCTGAAATAATAATTCAGTCAGATACAAAACTAGAAAAAAAAAACTCTAGCTTAGTAGCAAAAGGGCGTCCATCTTTTTTTGGTGTCAAATAGTTTTAGGACTTTTGCCATATTAATAACTGATCGCTATCCCAAATTAATGAGTCGTTTAATTAATTTAGTTATATTATTGTCTATATAAATATAAAATCATATTAGCTTATTGGCGTTAGGTTTATTTATATTTCTATATATAATTGCAAGACATGTATAAATTATGTACGTCATAATTATATCAATGGATATTGAGATTAAAAAAATAATAATATAGAAATAAACATTGATAACAACAATATAACACAGAGAAAGCAATTGGCTTTCAGTTGTCATTAAAAAAATCTTCTTTTCTCATATCTGCCGATTAACTCAATGCAATATGTGGATATTAAAAAACAACGCATTACATGTAGGTATAGGTATGGCATCCGCTGGGAATCAAACTCGGTACTTTGTGATCACGAGCCCATTCCGTTGCCACTAGATTTACTCTCAACTTATGCTACGGTTACAGTTTGTTTTTTTAATTTAAACTTTAGTTTTAATAGCCCATAAAGGTGTCTTACTTCTCAAATCGGATCAAATCATTTATATCTACCCATTCATACTCATCTCTTATGTTTTGCATTATAAATATCTTATACAAACTTACACTCAACACAAAATCTACGTACCTCTCGTTCAATAAAAGCTTCTAAACCTCTTTTAACTAAAGTTGATTTAATCACCATTTAAGAATAAGGGTGCTAAACCTTAAAAATCTCTTTTAACTCAACTTTATTTTTGCCCTTTTACTTTAATGAACGTATGAATTAATTATGCATGTACCAATTAATGTATCAACAAGAGAAGTAGTCTTTAACACCAAAAACAAAAACTGTACTTACGTGTCAATCTAGCATAACTATTTTGGACGAGGAATACCGAACAAATTAAGAGACCGCTGAAACAGTTTGCAGTGCCCATAGCGTTTTTTTATGTTTTCAATTTTCTTTTCCCGTTCACCCGCGCCGGTGCAATATTATTAGACCGTGCTGCTTTTAAACCTAACGAGTGACTAACGATTTTTATACACTAGCAGCCTTTTTTAATGAAACGTCTCGAGTCCATATCCGATGACGACTTTTGTTTTATGCTATTTGT
Source organism: Ditula angustiorana (assembly GCA_963691745.1). NCBI lineage: Eukaryota > Metazoa > Arthropoda > Insecta > Lepidoptera > Tortricidae > Ditula > Ditula angustiorana. Next base: position 9,579,246 of record OY829482.1, on the reverse strand, counting down.
AAAGCTGAGTACAAATAAGCGACCCAAACGTGTTCGTGCCAAAATAACTTCAGCCTTTCGACCACTAAATTTTTATGACCGCCTAGAGGATACGTCATTGTTTAAAATTATTTATTGCGTTCATTTATTATTATTTCATAAAAAAAGAGATATTACTTAAGTCAAATTGAATGAGATTACTAGAGTTGTCTTCAGAACGTAAACAGTCAGTTTGTCAGGCCATAAACAGTGTACCTAAGAAAACACAAAGTAACTATTTTTTGGAAATTCCGTTCAAATTCATTAAAAAAGTCAAGGATAAAAACGAAAAACGAAACGTTGCAAGCTTGGTTTTGTAGTCGCCCTCCTAATTTAAGTCCTTTTACAATGAATTGTTTTAAACTTTCGCGATTTTCACACATATTTATAACCGTCGAGATATATCTTCGGATAAATCGTCGGACATTGTGAGCATTGTGTGTCGGTGTAGTGATATGCCGTTGGAAAATAAACAAGACAAAGTGCGGGTAGTTCGTAAAACTCGCGCGGCTAAACAGAAGTAATACCCTCCACTTCAGTCTACTCGTGACCACGGCCATTGAAACATGGCCGAAACGTCGAGGTAAATCAACAATATATTTTTATCGCGTTAAAAGTCTTTTTACAATGAATAGAAAATGAGAATATATAAGTACATCATACTAATCCAGGAAAAAATATGGAAATAGTTCCAATGTTATTATATAAAAGTTAATCGTCTTATGCCAATTATTTTTTAAATCTTCATCGTCTCTATCTTTAGCTTCATTCTTATTATTATTATCTTTGTATTTTATAAAACAAAATCTCTATTAGTTCCCGTCTGTTCTCATATCTTCGGCTGCTTACTCCTTCTAAACCATACATTCGATTCTGATACGGTTTTCACTGTCATTCAGAAATTTTATTATGAAAGGTATGGAAGGTTTTCAATTTAATTGCACCTGTGCGAAGCCAAGGCGAATCGCTAGGAAAAAATAAAATACAATTAATAAGTGGTCCCCATGAGAACAGCTGTTTATTTGTCTTGAAAAAATATTTATGTCACATACCTAATCCTATTTAAAGATTATCTGACGTAGCTCTCATACGTGTGCTTTACATGATTTGCATAACTTGTTTTCGATTTGTAGTTTTCCAGTATAAGTTTAGGTTTTTGGGTTTGTTCTTAACCCATATATTGACGAATGAAAAACAACAGAATCAACTTTGGTAGTATGCATATTGAGAAAGGATTATCTTTCCTTGAATTCAGTTTGGTTGACTATACATACCCCCAAATTGTTTTGCATGCACTTTTGATTCTAAATTATTACTAAGTTAGTTTTATTCTTCCAATAATATGGAATGTAACATTTCGACCAATTCCTTACATAACCAAGTTTTCTTTGATAGTGAAGCCAACAGAGCTTTGATTATTAAAATTACGTTGCTCCTTGAAGAAATTCATTTACTTATGACCTAATTGCTCAAAAATAACATGAAAATTTTTAGTAGTATCTTCATTTAGATCTCTGAACTTATAGCAAACAACCCAACCGATAAGGTATACTCAAAGAAGACAAATTCCTGCCTAAAGGCTCTATAATATTAAGTAAGTTCGGTTATGACCGTACCATAAAAACGTGGGTAAAACATAAAACTTGATTTTACCAACAGAGTAAATACAGCATGTGGCTATTAAGTAATCATAAAGACGAAATAAAAGAATATACCAAACCATTGGCAGGCTTACTATGATGTTCGCAGTAGAATACTAAACTACTAAGAAAGCACACAAGCAGAATCTACACATAGTTGAAAAGAATTTAATGAATAGGGTTTGGAAATTTTGGAATGAATACGCTTGATACTCGTTCAAAGTTGGGCCAATCACGAAAAACTTAAAACAGATCAGGCTGAGATTGTATGGCCATGGGATTTGATGACACAAAAGTAACACCGTAAAAAAGGCAACAACAACAATTCAAACAAACCCAGACGAAGCACTATACTATGGGCAACGAGTTGGCCCATTTTTGAGAGGGAGATGACACATAACCTGACTTCACATATAGCCCAGATTATAATACCTTGATGCCAACTAGCGAGCGCACTCAACCCCTATTTTACTGGAAAATTACCAGGACAAAGAGAACCAATAACTACTATTACTTAAATATTAAAATTTCTAAAACAGTCTTTCTTATTCGACGACACTGGCTGCTCCGTCCATGAGCTCATCGTACGGTACAGCAAGGAAGAACTTTTCTATGGTTCTTACAGCCAGTTCTACTGCATAGTCCACTATTGGTGTACCAAATTCTTCGACAACTTGTCTCCAATTCTCGTTCAAGAATTTCAAAATTGTATCACCTGATGAAAAAATGTAAATACAATGTCAATTTTGTCAAACATAGCATAGATTTATAAAGAAAAAAACATTGTCTTTGATGTTATTAGTTGGCTATCCAGCCAGGCAAAAGTACGATTCTCACCGACCGGACCAGGCCGGGGCGCGACCTAGCGCATGTTACTAAATGCCAAGGGAAGATCTAGAGCGTCTGCGCAGTAGAAACGTCTCATATTTTAATGGAATTTACGTATTTAGCTTACGACCCATAGGCTCCGCGGAACGCGGATGGCTGCGCTCGGCTGTCGACGCGTCTGTTGCCATCGCGCCGTGTCGTCAAGTTGTGTATCACTCTGGTTGCAGGCAACCGGGTGGGCTCTAGTAGTTTCTAGCATTTGGACGGACGCTGTCCGCTACCGCCAGGTGCTCGAGCATCCGCTACGATGCGGCGGCAGCCAACTCGAATCGGCTCAATCGATGAGAATCGCACATTAGAGCATTTACGCAGCGCGTCTGATTCGAATCCAAGAAAATATGATTCTAGAAAACTTTTCATGACTTCGAACTTATCTGATGAACAAAAGTTTTTCTTATAAAAAAGGCAGACAAACTAGCATGCGGGTCATCTCATGGACAGTAATTGCTGCAGACTCTGGAAACCAGTAACTTCATTAGAACCGCTGATCCATTTTCGACCTTTAGTTAGATCAACGCTCTGGCATAGGTACTAAATCGAACGAAACGTAAAAGTAAGCTACAACTTCACGCCGTAGACCCCAGCTAAGTCAGCTGTTTCGTATTGCAACTGCCAAGTGGCTCTACTTCGATGATTATTCATACTGATACGAGTATTTACACATTTTCCAATTAATTCACTCACTTAATTCTTTATTCCCCTTGAAGATGTTGGTGAAATGCATGGTAACTTTATCGCCATAATCAAAAGTGTACTTATAACCCTTCGCGGCAAAATGTCTCATGCCTTTGTCGTCAACGACAAATTTGGTATCAAAATTCACGTTCATTTTGAGGTTAGCTGAAAAAAAACCCACATTCAGTAAGTTTTCCTATATGAATTCTAAAGTAAATTTTGTGTAGAAAAGCGCTGATTTTTTTTAGTGTTACGGTGTTCTCGTTCTTTCGCACAGACCACATCATTATTCTAATACTTAGATCTTGACAAAAGAAACTGAAATACCGTGACATTCTTTTTCCTCAAAGATTGAAAAAAAGTGACTACCGAACTATTGGTTACATCTTACTTAACTCTTGATTTATAAATAACTCATCAAATGTTTATCAGTAGCAAATAGTTTTTGCTAATTTAAACGAACTTTGATTACCATTAACTAAAATCACGAGTAACCAAACTAGTTCGGTTGTCTCTTTTTTTCAGTGAAATTAATAAGATATTTCATTTTTTTTTACTATGAGCCTCTTTGCTGATAATACTTTATCACAGCATGTAATTGCATTTGCATTGCAATTAACAAACATAGCCTTATACGGAGGCAGTCATGAACAGTGAAGCAATAAAGGAAGCGGCAGTATACTTTCGTCCCAGAGATGAGGTGCTAGAGGAGCCTGCTTCGCATCGCCTGGTCAGAATGGGATGCCAATGATTCCATTCTGAAGGAGTTTAAAATCAGTAACACGGCCAGGTAAATTATACTTGTTAAAAAAGATTAGCATATCAGGTGCATTTTAGTCGTGATCAATGATTATAGTAAAAATAGGGTTAAAAAGATTTCGTAATGATTTACTAAGTGCTACTGCTATCCTCAAAGAGTTGTTATCAAGCAGAGCACCAATCAGTGAAGCCGACAAGGCATCTGGCCGTGGTTCAGGTTGGGCGACACCCCTAAGACGAGCGTCATCACCGCCCAAAGGCCAAAGATGATCCCCTTAGCCCACCTTCCTCCCTCTCCGGGGAGGACTGGATATTTGGTCACTTACTTAGTTTTATTTTGGCGTCCCCTTCTCCGTTGATGGGAAACAGGAGAATTCTTCCAACTGCATCGTAGGTTCCTTTGAGGGTGATGTTACAGTGGAACTCCATGTCAAAACGACGATTTTTGAAGCTAGATCTGTTAGATATAAATTCCACGCCTTTACTTAAATATAATCGTATGCTAAATTGACACCCATAATCAAAGCATGTCGGTATAAATTACTCAGTCCACTTTCTTACATTTTTAACATTAAACTACCGTGAGACTCGGACATATTAATAAAACGGACCACTCACGTATTTTTACGTCGAGAAATGCCCGACATGTTTCGGACCAGTCCGTGGTCCTTAATCATGAGCCCCCGCGGCCACGTGAGTGATCCGTTTTATTAATATTTTTTAATTTTGTTTGATATTCTGTCACGTTTACAGTCCAAACAAAAATTAAATACGAAATAATTGGATTCCAGTGACAAAGTTGGCTGAGCTCATTTCTGGTGCGCGTTACATTAAAAAAAATTATATTGTCAAAACTTTATTACTTCGGTTAGGAAGTATTCTTTGGATATTTCACTTAATGTTTTTGTCTTCTAAACTTTGTATGAAGTTTAATCCAAGTCGTTCAGCTGTTTAACAGTTCCCATACAAAGTTTCATGCTCCTTTTCAGTACTTTAGGTTAGGGGTTGATTTTGGAGAAAAGTTGCCTGTATCTGACTCTAGGTGTAAAACTATCTGTGTATCAATTTTCAGCCAAATCGGAACAGCCATTTAAGCGTGAAAGCTCTACAAACAGACTAACTTCCGCATTTATTTATTTAGTTATGTATGGATTTGGATATTACTTAGTTTAGATATTACAAAGTTTTGATTTGGAATAACGTCAGTAATCTATAGGTTATTATAAAGTATACTAACTGTAAGAAAACATTTGACATGGATCTTGTGTCAATGTTTCAAAGTCAAAGGTTTCTCACTTTATCTATAGTTATGTACAACTTAACTTATTAAAATGTATATATTCGATAAACAAGTATTTTACCCTCGAAATCTAGCTAAAACCACCGTAGATAATTTTGACATTGAAAATCTACAGGTTTTAAATCCGTGACCTCACGTTCGGCAATCTAAGCAGGAAGTGTCATTTCCAGTCATTTCCGTAATTGTGGGATGACTTTTCTAAATGACTTCACTAATTAAACAGAACAATGATTTTGCTTAAAAATCTAAATTACTTAACATAAATCTCCATAAATATAAAGCTATTCACGAAAGTCTCACTTCAAATTAAAAAGCCAGAAAGTCGCACGGACGGTTAACAAATTTATGTTTATTTTATTGACTGATGATTTTTTTAGCTTAATAATGTGACAAAGACCAGAAATATGCAATAATGTTCATTTTATCAAAAATAATTGGATGACCGAGCCCTGTTTAGAACAGATTGAAAATACACGAAGATCTGTTATTTTCCCAGAAATAAGACCAAACAAGATCGAATTTACTCTTTTGTAAATTATACTATAATATTATTAAAAAAAATGAGATTTTTTACACTCAAACTATGTGAGTAATCCGTTTGTAATAATAAATTATTTGCGATTTATATATTTTTTTCAATTGTTGTGTAATAATGCGATATAAATTATATACTTCAGAGATAAAGCAGAAACCAAAATTTTAATGTTATGTCTTAATCGCGCATTTATAACCTATGAGACTGATTATGACGATTTTTAGCTGACGAATACTAAATGAATGTTTACAATACTTTTATCCCTTTAAAATTTGTAGTTTCTCGCGGGATGATAAATAATGATGAACAATACTATGCCGATGAAGTTTCGGGCAAAGCTAATGGAGTAAATAAAGTATTACAATTGTTCTAGAAATTTTGATTCAATAATTCTACACGTATATTACTTACGTCACATTGTCCATTATACATTTCCGGAATCCGGTCACTTTGCCATTGTAGAACGAAAGTTTTATTCCAGGCAGGGGCATCTGTATTTTTTCAATCACAAAGGGATCCAAAGGTGGCACCCCCAATTCTGGTAAACCTTTTACGAATTCTGGGATCGCATCTTGCGTTGATTTTTTCAAACAAGCTGCGTCATCCTCTTTGCATGGGTGAATAAAGTCCGCTAAAATAATTGTTTGGTTAAATATATAGCGAAAAGTATAAACAGTAAAAATTAAGTTTAGCCTAGGTACATAAGGATAGTCTTTTGGGTGTCAAATAATTTAAATGTATGATCGCTCTTGCAGATCGAGGACTCGCTAAATTTATTTAGTACCTAATAATAATATCTACATAAAAAGCCTATTTGTTTTTCGGGTTTTGATTATTAATTGTAATTTTATATTTTCCTAAGTTTACAGAATTAAACAAATTTAAACGTCTCATGTATTATGATTACATTAAATTTAAAAAGACATTAAACTTTTATTGTATCAGTGTCAACTTTTTATACTACTCAAAATAAAAAAGGACCCATTCGACTTTCTCAGTAAAACAAAAATAAAAAAATGCGTATTATGCCAAAGCATATTTATGTAGTAGGATTATTTACACATAAAATTAACGAATTAAAACCACGTTCATAATGGGCATTGTTCGAAACACACACTTATTTTCACGTTTTAATTTTACAGAGAAAACAAGAGTGGGCCCTAGTTTGTATTGAGTAGTTTACAATGTTTTGCAAATGAAAAAAAAAATCGAAATATGATATAATATGATTACTTAATTATTCCAAAGCAAAATTAAACGTTAAATACAAATACCGATGAGAACATGAGCTAATCCTATAATTATGTAAAATTCAGGCCCTGATCTAGAACGTGGTTCTTATTTCACGGTTCATAACGTTATATCATCTCAAAAATTTTTGGGGCGGAATATTTGAGCCCTAGGCTTTCTGCGGTGAGATGAGAATATCAGATCACTAGATCTAAATATAGAGACTTAAATCTAAAAGTAGGAAGGTACTCAATACTTTGTCAATTTAAGGGTTCCGGAACCAAATGGATAAAACGGACCCCTTATAGTTCCGCCAAGACGTTCGTCAGTCTTTTTGGCATTTTACTCACAGACGATAAATGCCAGGAAGCTAAAATTTTGCGTGGAAATCGACGAGATTTCCGGATACATGCTATTTTGAGTTTAACAAGCGAAGAAATAATTTTGTATTTCGTAGCGTTTTTGAGAAATGCTTAGAAATATAAACTTTCTTTATTTTTCGGTAAAATAAGTAAATATAAATTATATTTTAATAATAAACGTTAACTTTGATTTCGGTGCAATGGTTACGAAACTAAACCGGAACTATAGCAAAACATGCTCTTTTCCAGTTTTGTTACAGATTTTATTTCGCTTCACTTATTATATTTATCTTGTTTCAAATCTTGTCGATTTTCAAGGACTAAAAAACCATTAAAACATGATCAGTACAACCTCACTCAAAATGAAATTTTGAATAAAACTTATTTTGAGCTTGCTTTTGCTACCTATTTTATTAATATACTTTTACACAAAACACAAAATGGAACTATATCGCAAAGAAAAAAAACTACGCACGTGCCAATTTAGAAGAACAATTTTGAATGAGAAATACGGAGCAAATTATGAAACCGCTAAAGAAGCTTGAACTGCTCATTGTGACTTTTGTATTTCCCTTTTCCGTACAACACACCCGCCTGTGTATGATGTTATTAGAACGTGTAGCGTTTAAACATTATGAGTGACTAACGATTTTTATACACAGCAGCCATTTTAAAAAAAATATCTGACCTTATGTCCGGTGCCGACTATTGTTTCAGTAAAGGTATGTACAAGTATGAAGAAATAGAGAGGAGATCCGCAGATGAACGAAAGTAACCGACGTAGCCCAGCGGATTAGCAAGTTGAAGTGGCAGTGGGCAGGGCACATTGCACTGAGAACTGATGGCCGAAGGGGTCGAAAAGTTCTCGAATGGCGGCCGCGTATTGGCAGCGCAGCGGACGATCAGCAACAAGATGGTCCGATGACCTCATACAGGTGACAAGAAGGCCCTGGTTGCATGCTGCTTCCAACCGGTCACGTTGGAAATCCACGGAGGAGGCCTATGTTCAACAGTGGACTTCTTGTGGCTGAGATGATGATGATGATGATGTACAAATAAGATATTTTATTTCGTCTGTAAAAGGAACATACATAAAAAATAGAACTAGCAAGTTGATTCTGTTGTAAGGAAGAGAAAGAGAGAGAGAGAGAGTTTCTTTTAAATGTCGAGGGCAATCAAGTTTGTGTCGAAGTAGTTTGTGTAAAATTTTGAGTTTAGTATTATGGATATCAGTTTTTCGATAGTTTTCGATGGCAGGCCACGCTTTATGGTCACATGACAGGCAGTCGTCTTTGCACCCTGTCTTACTTTATTAGGCAAAACAGCATGCATACTGAATATAAATATTAAGAGTTCCTTAGTATTACATCTGAGTTTTAAGATAATGAGTTACAAATAGTTAAAATATTAAAACCCTAAACCAGTTACCTAGTAGAAAAGTAATATTTTTGACTAGTCAAAAATATTTTTTGACTTATTCCTATCTTTTAAATTCAATGACGCACTCAGACGTGTGTTAATAGCTTTACACGATTTGCATAACTCGAATCCGATTTGTAGATTTTCTGACAGGCAAGGTAAGGTAAGATTATTTTTTTATATAATATACTGTTCATTCCAGAAACGCCAAATACATTAAGAAGTCACTTAAAGATCGTATGAAGTAATTCCTAATCGTTTTATCGCAAGTCACAAAATTTGATTAAAATTGTATTTCGGATAAAATACTAACATTTACTCTGATTTTATGTCAGGTAAGAATAGTAAAGCAATATTTCAATTTTAATTGTAGGTATGGCCTTTACGCTTCGCCTTTTTAAAACTTAATAAATTTTGTTTGTCCTGGTAAAACCCCAGTAAGTGTTGACAAGATCAAAGGTGGGAACACACTTAAGTATACTTGTGACTTTAATATGACCGGCCCAGGGTTGCAATTTTTGAATCTCACCAGGTGACTAAAGCTCACCAAAATGGCAGCATTCCTATGAAAAACGACAATTTTGGCGAGCTTCAGTCACCCGGTTTAGGTTTTATTTGTCCCTCCCTGTGTCTCGGTTAAACTAGTTTCATAAGATAGGGACGCACATAGAGATAAACTCAGATAAACTTAACGTGGCCGGTCATGTTAGGGCCACTGGTATACGAAACGGGACACGTGTTTAGCTTATCCCTCTCTACTTCGTATCCAACAGAAATGCAACAAATGGCAAGGTATAAAGGACAGTGTGACGGCAAAGACTTAGAAAAGGTAAGTTAATAATTCATGATTTGGTTGATAAATCGTTATGAAAATATGAATATGACAACAAATTTATAGCTTATTTTTTGGAGTAAAACCGTAATGATATTGAACTCAAGAACAAAATCCACTGGGAACAAAAAGTTACAGTTAATGGACTGCTAAAAGATTCTATGCCCTGTGATTTAACCAACAGGTATTATTTATATTTCGGAGATTAAACATTTACACGTATAAAATATTAATATAAAATTAATTATTTTGTTTTACTTATTTCACAAAAACAAATATCATTATTATTTAAAACGACATAATTGTATTTTTTTACGATGGAAGCTGTTTAGATAACGTATCATTTCACAAGTTTTTATTTCGCAAAAAGGTATTTGCGCTCAACCCGTTACATATTTTAGATGGATTACATACTAAAGGCTCATTAGATAGGTAACATTTGAACTGCTTCCACACTTTTAACCTTTTAACCGTCATTGTCTGGCATATAACCCTTTGAACGCTTTCATATTTAAATGATCACTCACACGCCAAGCACTGTTAATTGATGTAACGTTTAAAGAAATAAAAACAATTCATAATAGATTTTATTCATGATCAAAGTACACCTTCACTCCGACCTTTTTAGTGGTTGTTGGCGTGGTGGGCACGACGACACACGACCACTTTATAGGTTCTTGGCGTTCAAAGGGTTAAGATACAAAACATCCAGCTTATTTCGCCGCAGCCTTATAATTAAGACAACTGTCATATAGTTTTTGTATAGGTGACGATGTGGACATGTCCGATGACAATTTTTTCGGCGGTTAAAGGGTTAATATCGAAATGTTTTTGTTTGAGATTAAAATTGAGACTATTATAAACTACCAATAAACAAAAAATCTGGCCAAGAATAACATTTCGTTAATGGTATTTTTCCTAGTCTGATGATGTTGGATCAAAAAAACTTGTAAAAGCATGTTCTATATTTGGACGTTGCGTACTTAATAAAAAACTGGACAGACGTGTCCTATTAGTTATCTATCATTAAAATGTTGTATATAAAATGGCATAGAGATCTCAGAAGTATATATTATTAATAGGAAGAAAGTATAATATTCACTGACAGAGAAACTAATTTGTGTAATATTACCCGACTGCCTGATCTGATCTCTGAAGATCGTAGGATCCCATGGATGGCAAAGATCGCTTCTGATCAGGGGACCCGTATGATTCTCGCTATTCCATTGAGAAAAAAAAAGTCTGCCTTGTATGTATCTATGTCGCATTCCTTGTTCTCTCGAAAAGACCGAATGGACTGATTTTGTTGTGATGTAGTCGGATTCGTGTAATTGGCTTGAAAGGCAGAGCCTAAAAGAATTGAAAAATATAACAAATGACGGATTTTAAACCCCATATTGTCTGACCAAAACCAAATAGTAAAGGTCGACTCTATCGAGTGCTATATCATTATTAAAGCATTTAAGAGACAGTTTCAAAATAGTACTTTGCGGTAGATGTAAGAAAGTTAGCAATAGACGGACGAGTGAATTAGAGGATCGAGCCGAAGGTGAGGCACTCTGAGATATGAGCCTATATATTGCACTTCTCCTTTTATTAGGGCTATACAGTAGGCACCTTAAAATATCTAATATTCATACTTACTTGTTTTAAGTAGTAAACAATATTCTAACCTAAAATTTAAGTTTTTGTGGTCAAAACATTGTTGTTTAAATAAAACATTCAAAAACAACAATTCGTCAATCATCTCCTTTATTTATTTTATAACTAAGAATTGCTACACTTAAGTGGCAATGGGCGGGGCAAATTGCTCGCAAAAGTTCTGCCATTGCCACATCGGCGGCCTTCTGCGGCAGAACGGATAGCCGATGTGGCAAAGAGTTGTCGAGTGGCGACCGCGTACGAGAGGACGCAGCATGGGCAGACCCGCCACAAGGTGGACAGACGACCTGGAGTGCGAATTTTGAATCTCACCGGGTGACTACAGCTTGAAAGAAACAAAATGGCTCATTCTGATTGATCATTTTAGTATCAGGAATCAACAAGCGTATTTAGATTAGTCGAGGACATTATAGTAAGAGTACACAAACAATCCAGCAATGTGCGTATAGTGGGATTGTTTCACTTAACTGTACAGCAATTAGCAGTTTTGCAGTGATTAATTAAACATCTTATTTAAAACGAAAAACAATGTGTTGATGATTTATTTTTCTAGAAAGGTGTCAATCAAACATTCAAAAATTACCTTTTGTAATTACAATTATTTTTAAGTTTATTTTTATGTTAAACATTTGCGTTAGCAGCAGGTTAGATCACACAGCCAACGCATGATTCAACATCAGCCTTGTAATTGTTCAAAGACTAACTTCAATATAACTATTTATTTAGACTTTATTTTAATAGACTGTTGGGTCTAAGTTTGTGCAGTCACCAAAGTGGCAAATAGTCTTTTCAAACCGTAGCATCTTAAGAGGAAACACAAGGGCTGTTTTTCCATACAAACGTCGTCCCCTGTTTCCTCTCTGGATAATGCCAGTAGAGCAATTTTTTTTTCCAAAAAATCGTGGGCCACTGTTATACATGTCCCTATGTTTTCCTTTTTTTCATAAATTAATTATTAAAAGAGATATGAACATTCAAAAACCTAAAAAATTGGCCAGATTTTCGGCTGCATTCATACATTCAGAAAACAAATTTTACTAGATTATATAAAAAAAGAAAAACATAGGAACACTGCCAAAGCCTTTCTTTAATTTTTAATGAAAAAAGTAGTTAAATCGGATAAGCTTTGGAGAAGGAATCAGGGGTCTACGAATCGTTGATTTTGTGTACTTTAAATAGGTATTTTCAGTCCAAGCTGCAGCTCTCTCTATTGCACTCTGCGGGGGGAGGCTTGATAGATGGAGGCAGCAATAGATTTTACAAATACCTATTTTTCAATTCTCTAGGCCTTGGTGTTTCCTCTTAATAGAATATTGAATTATGTTGCCATGTCAAAAGCTCTTTTGATTTGATCTCTTGGTTAAGAGCCACATTGGTATACAAAAACTTTGTAAGGCCACTAAGATCATCGGGATCACCATTGTATGTAATATTACCATTATCACCCTGGGTAAAGAGGGCAGAAGCGTATACAGCATCATACGTTGGGGAGGGGGGAGGGGGTTGTTATGCTGACAAAGATTACCTTAATATATAGTACCCTACAAATGGTGCTTGTGCTTTATTTCCAACTAGTGATCTGCCCCGGCTTCGCATAGGTACAATCGGGACGTAATGTACCTACATAAAAACTTTCCATAAAAAAATCTCTATGAGACAGTAAAAACCGTATCAAAATCAGCTGCGTGGTTTAAAAGTACCAGGGAGTAGGACAGACGAGCAACGGATAGTGACATTAGTGACTTTACTTTCTACTATGTTATAATAATAATAATAATAATAATAAATACGCAGGGCACCTTGTGGCGAGCTGTTGGGGAGTAGCGACCCCACGTACCCGAGTGCTCCCGGGGAAGCCCCCTGTCCCTGACCTCTCCCTTGCCCCGCGGCCGGGAGAAGTGAAGCCTGACGAGGGACAGGTCCCCACCTCTGGCTTGCCTCAGCCGGCCGGCCAGAGTGGAGTCGCGAGAGCTGTATGCTTGAGGGTAGATGTGGAAACATAAGTGGCGAGTTGGCGATAAGTTTAAAGTCCAGTGACACCTCTCTACCCTTAGCCTTCCGCACCGGTGTTGCCTCTGAGCCATTTTATATGTCGCTTTTAAAGGGGGCCCATCTAGCGAAGGGCGAGTCACCGTCTGCCAAGATCACTTTTATTTGAGACATTTTTATTTGGCAGACGTCCGGATGTCTCACGCAATAGCCCAGTCATTAGTCCATCGTTTTCCCCCTGTAGTCTTGTACGGTTTAGGTCCTATCTTTCCACAATAGTCTTTACGCCTGGCGGGGGCTGCCTCTGCTCGTGTCCCTATGATGCGGGCAGGGACAGCATCCGCCCGGTGTACCCATCACATTTCAATAAATTGTCTAAAGGGCCTCTACGTGTTGGCTTCGGCTCCGCGCACGCCTCCCAAAGGTCCGGGGCACTATTGTCCCGTGAATGGGAAAGACATACATAATAATAATAAAGAAGTCAAGACCCCTCCCCCTCCGAAGCAAAACATTTCACTTGCCCTGTTTACGCGTATGACAGGGGTGGGGGTGATCGTCTAAGTGCAATAGCGACGACTGTGCAAGCTGGACCTGACATTCCCTAATTGACAACTAAAGAGCATTAATATCAATGGCCTGTTCATAAATTATCTTGAGACGAGTAGCGCCATCTATTGAAATTTGTTGATAGCTGGTATGCTATGCTTTGAATCATTAATTATTATTACGACTATCAATCAAGTCATCAAGACTTCATTAAATTACAGGACGAATTTGTATACACATTGATTTTTCTACATATAATATGTGATCAATATTTTTATTAAGTATCTGGTTTTCTCTTAGCATGCTGTTTCAATACTTCTTCATCTATGGCACCATTAATTATACTTATTTTTTTTATTTAGTAGTAAAACAATTCTAACAACCTTCCAATGGTGTCATACAATTCCTTTATAAAATGTCTGTTTAAAATATATATTGTTGATGGTTTGCCTATGGGTTGGCTACAGGATCTATAACTTGTAACTTATTCTAACACATTACCTGTATATGTTTATATTTTATGTAAAATTGTATCTTGTAGCCTTATAATATAGAGCCCAGCTGAAATTGAGTTCCAAACTTTTTTACCAGTAGGTACAGTGTTGCCATCAGTGCACCTAGCAAGAATCTTCTCGATACGCGATAACTCACTACGTAACTCAGTGCCTCTCTTTCTAACTAGCACAGTAGGAGAGAGACGGGCTGAGTCACGTAGCGAGTTAACGCATATCGAGAAGATTTGTGCTTGATGTACTGATATATGTATACCGTAGCGGCCAAGTTGCTCCAAAATAATTGAATTCTCACACTCACGCCATTTGCAATAGGGTCGTGATTATATATTTTACAACTTATGACGGCTGTACATATTCGTAGTATCAAAGTTTTATACCAAGCAATGGACTATCGTTTAGTTTTTTACATTAAATCCATTAAATAAATCGGCAATTAAGTAATTACTCATCCACGTAAAACGTGACCTTGCATTGTCAATGTTTTTTTTTAATTTAGTTTTTTAATTCCAACTGTTTCTGCTGACTGACAAACAATACACAAGATATAAATGCCAAAGTCAAAGTTCGAATGTGCACGTCACGATTGTTGAGAGATGTGAAAAGTGAAATTATGAAATTAATAAATGTTTTTTCAATATGTTTCAACGTAGGCATGAAAAAAAATTAGAAAAATCACTTCAATAGAAAATATTTTTTATTCACTACTTGTACCAGTAAATGTTCAGAATGTTATTAAATATTATTACAATTACTTAGTTTATAAATAACTTAAATGAATAACTTTCTACAGCATAAAGGTAGAGTTTGAGTTCAGGATAATAACTATTTCACATACTGATCAACTGTTACATTTTATTTATAGTTATTAAAGCTGAGGACACGTACTTAGTAAGAGAAAATAGAAGAACAAAGTTCAAGATTAAGAAATATAGTCTGTTTAAAGGCTAGATAGAGATAAAGTAAGCAGTACAATTATGTACGAGTATTTGACCAATGACGTACGTTTGTTTCGGAGCATCTTACCACCCCACAATTATCTTCACAAGATGTTTTTTCTATTAGAGAATAATTAAATAATATTATCTTGAAACATTCGAGGATGGATACAAGCAAATAAATTCGTAGAATCCACATATCCGAGCATATAATATCGAGATTGGATGAATCCTTAAACATTGTTAGGATTTTGTACCGATCAGTAAATATTCCACGTTTAAGATAATAAAAGCAATTGCGGATGATTTAAAGGAACAAAGTGATAACCGCTTTAAAAAAATGCTATGAAATAAAATATTCCAAAGCTGTCCTGAAAACTACGATAATGAAACCATGCTCATTGGAACGTTCGATTGTGCAAGCGTTTAAAATCTCTTTATAATTTACGCTCTTGTTGTTCGAAAAAAATAACTATTATTTTGCCCCTTCCTTTTATTTTTTTTATGAAGATAGTAGAAACAAAACATATAGGTATTCACTTGAATATAAACGAACTTAGGCCGAAAATGTAGAGACTTAAATACGTTGCTCAAATGTGGCTAAAGGCCAAACATACATATGAATTTTGATATTTTTGAGCTAGTTTTGAGCGAACGAATATGTAAAACAAAATTGTTATTTAAATCGAAGCAACAGCGATTTCCTACCCAAATGTTTACAACTGGCAAGAATCACAATATTTAATTATGAAATGATTTGATAAAATCTAGTTTCGATACTATTTAGACCATTAAACAATTACACTTATGTCTAGGGCTAGGACTTTTGGTGGCATACCATGGTTCTAGAATTCATGGAGGAGCTATTTGTTAATAATATTTATCGTAGCCTAAGTCAACGTATGTATATTTGTAATATAAACGTCTTAGATTCTTTTACTTTGAAAAAGATTTTGAGTAAATAACGTCTGCATGAATTTTATAACCACGGCATGTTACCAAAATGTATTTATTACCCTATATGTATAATAAGGATTATTTATATTAAATTTCTAGTTTATACTAGTGAATTTATCTAGTTAAAACACGTTGTCATCAAAGGTTTTAACTCAACACAAAATTGATGGTGGGAACTGAATTAGCATAATTTTTAAAACAACTATAGAACACGATTTACAACAATTAAGTTTTGACAATCATTTAACTAGCATGCAAGAAAAAAACATAAAGTCAGTTTGTTTAGTGCTAAAAGTTGATTTTTTTGTGTTCGTAAATATTTTTAGCCTGAAGATCTAGTGTTAATTATAAAAAAAGTACAGGACAACTAATTTAAATCAACGATTTTATGAAGATGACATGTATCAAAAGATCAAAATAGTAAGTTATCGAGTACTTTTGCTGAAAATAACCTAAATACTAGGACCGACGATGAAATAAAAAAAATGTTTTTTTTACCCGTTTAGCTAATAAGAACAAGGTTTTAAAATGAAGTGAAGAGAGATTTTTTTGTATCAGTAATAGTTCCAACTGTTTCTATACTAGTTCAAGCGACAGTTGTTCAAGTAAAAACAAGGAAATACGTATTGTAATAGAGATGCTCTATGTTTGAGGTTTCCTTTCAATATTTAGGAATGGGTACGTATAATAATTCATCGTAGGGCACTGCTTCAAAGAACTTCCTTGCCGTAGTAACAGTCACATTCATAGCAAAGTCCACAACAGGCTTCCCGAACTCCTCGGTGACCGTTCTCCAGTTTTCATTTAGGAATTGAAGTACTGTGTTACCTGGAAAATTAAACATACACTGTAATTAACAGATACACAAAACATATTTAAAAAGTAAGAGCCTTATTATACAAAGTAGGTAAATTTTGTCTTAATGCTGTTGGTTCTCCTGCATATTATAATAAATAATAAATAAATAAATAATATTATACATTAAGTGCATGTAAAATTTACATTTACAGTCACAAAAAACGGTATTGAACTTATTTGTAGTTGTTTTTATTTAACGTATCCAGTACAGGGATATTTGCAGGCATCAATATAAACCTTTTAGGTTTAGAGATTCTTTCTAATATATGAAATACACAATTAAGAAAAAAATAGGAAAGCTTGGGGAGCCAGAACCGTTAGCTCGTAGCAGATTAACTTTTGTTGCTTATCGCTGAGAACTTTGCTTTTGAACAAGACACGTCAAATAGATTTACATTGCGGATCAAGCCAATAAAGAAATAAAGGGTGACACAGAACCTCAAACGAAGGGGTCCCGAGAGATGGCCTAAGGAACAGTGGCAGACCAAAAATGATTGAATTTGAATTGCTTAATGATTCCATTTACATCATTTTTCATGCAATATTTTCAAATGTTTTGGAGTAGAGAAAGACAAGTTAAAAAGTTTCTTATAAATGTTAGAACGTTTTCGGAAATTTTAGAATTTGAAAGTTTTGTAAGGTACTTAAGGTAATATAAAATATACTTACTCAGTTCAGGATTTCCTTTGAATAGGTTAGTGATGTTGTAGAAAATTCTATCGCCATAGTCGAAATTGTATCTGTAGCTCTTGATGCCAAAGTGGTCGCGGCCCTCAGCATCCTTGAAGTATTTAGTCTTGATGTCCATCTTGATAACGGAGTTCACTAGAATTAATTAAAAAGATGATACGGACAATTCAATGAAGAGTAAAGATTTTAAACTATACTCGATATATTTTAAAAATAAAATTTCTTGAAAGTTTTTAACCCGCTTACTACCAACTATAGTTGAAAAATAAGGAAATATTGTCTATTTCTTGAAATAGCGAATATAAAAACGCTACAACGTAAGCTCCGCGAACACGCTCCATACAAAAGTAGTACTTTTGCTAGTACCTACTTAAATGTTAGCTGGAAGAGATCCCTTAAGGGGAGAAGTTCGCCTTTGTACGTCACTGTATTTCTATTTGTCATTTACGTTTTTTTCTACAATGTACGATTTACATAAATACATACTCTCTCGTCGTACTTATATGAACTTCTTATTGAAAATAAACAAATTGATTGATTGATTGATTGATTGATTGATTGATACTATCACCATTGCTTTTCAGCATTGTAAAGACTGGAGTACCCGAATACCTCTTACAAAAGTTAATTTGGCGAAAAAGCCGATCCAGCACACATGGAGTCAGACAGGTCAGCAACGAACTATCAGCTCCTTATCATCGCACCGCCGCATTTAAAGGTAGTTTCAAATATACTGCCACCAAGTGTTGGAATAATTTACCACCACCACTAAAAAAACTAAACAATATTTGCAGTTTCAAGCGTCAAATGTTTAGTAATTTGCTTAAAGTACAGCAAGCATTACCCTTAGGTGGAAAAGTTACTGCGTGTTATCTAAAATACCTACAAACTACCTTTACTCAGTTCTACATTTCTTAGTTTTATTAATGAATTCAACGTGTGCTTCGCAGTTATGACAGTGTTTCATTTGCATTCACAGTTTTATGCTATATATTTGTTTATTACGTAGTCTCTGAACATAATATTCATTACTATTACTACACAGTTCATTATACACAGTATATACTGATTCCGGTCCAGCACGTTTAATCCAAAAATCGGAAGGGTCTGACTGAAAATCAGCGCTGTAGTGCATTAACCTACTAAAGCATAATGCTGAGTCAAGCCCCTTTGTGACATCACCACTATAATAATAAAATGTCACTTTTAGTTTTACAAAATTTTTGTCTCTGTATTATTTTGATGTCAAATAAAACTGTGTCTATGTCTATGTCTATACTAAATGTATAGAGCGTGAAACTAAATCGCGTTTATTATAAAAATAGAAACATTTATGTCATTACTCCCATACTAAAATGTTATTTATTTTCTATTAGGGTGCTAATAAGTATAATTTGAAAAAAACCGCTATAGACCCTTAATCTATGTCTAGAAAGTCATTTAATATATTATTATTATTATTATAAGCTCACGCCTGTTTTCTTTTGGGGTAGGCACAGACCACAAAACGCCATTTGCTCCGATCCTGGCATACTTCCCTCGCTTTCTCCACACACAATCCTCTCTTCATACATGCTCGGCGGTTACGGCGGTGGTGAGGTAATTTAGCAATAAGCTAAATTATTAGACTTTTTAAACAGGTGTGATTTTTTATATTACCGATTTTAATCTTGGCGTCTCCTTCTCCGTTGATTGGAAATAGCAATAATCTGCCGACCGCAGTGTATTTGCCTTTGATGGTCAGGTTGCATCGCGCTTGAATCATGAATATGTTCTTCTCCAGATAAGCCCTGAAAATGATTTATAAAAAATATATGCATTAAAACGTCGTATAAGCATGAGATACTGGTATGAATTAAGCGGCGATGCGTGCCTAAGGGCTTAAGACAGCTAAGGTGTATTGGGGTAAAGTCGAAAATGGGGGATTTTCAAAAATCGCGATTTTCTATAAAACAGAGTCATTTTAAACTCTGGGTGCATTTACGAACATACTCTCCATTCACCCAAAGACGTATCGAAATTACCTCAATGCACCTTACCTATCTCTAAGGGTTGTAGTTTTAGACCGGAATCAAGGTCCAGTTACTATGTTAACCTAAAGGAACGCAAAAACAAAGTGTATTCCACTTAATAGAGACATTAAAAAAAGTGCTGATGGACAAATTCTTAAGTTTATTATATGTAGCTGTTTTTTTTTATGAAATAGGAAGGCAAACAAGCAATTGGGTCACCTGATGGTAAGTGATCACCGCCGCCTATATAGACACCCGCAACACCAAGAAGATTGCAGATGCGTTGCCAACCCAGAGGGCTAAGATGGCATACCTCTTGTGCCAGTAATTGCACCGGCTGTCTTGCTCTCCACGCCGGAACACAATAGTGCAAGCACTGTTGCTTAGCGGCAGGATTAGCGAGCAAGATGGTGATAGCGATCCGGACGGACCTTGCACAAGGCCCTACCACCCGCAAAAAAGTTTATGTTAAATTAATATTACTTGTTAGCTCTTAAGCTAGATTGTAATATTAATAAGGTCACAGTATTGTAATGATACTGCACTATTATTTCTTTTGTAATTTTAAAAAGTTAACCGAGTTAAGTTTCAAAAGTATAACCCACCTTTCTGGTGGCAGTTGGATAAAAATAACGGTCCATTCCGATCGATTTCGTTATACTCTCCTGTTTTAACGGCTTACTTTGTACGGACTCAAAAAAACCAAAGTTGCTTTTTGACTTTGGAAAATCATATTATGAAAGGCGCTTTTGCGTTGACGAAGAATAATGTACGAATATAAGATCTGGAGTGCGATTTTTGAATCCCACCGGGTGACTAAAGCTCGCCAAAATAGCCGTTTTTCATAGAAATGCGGCTATTGCGGTAAACTTTAGTCACCTGGTGAGATTCAAAAATTGCATTTGAAACTCACCGGGGAACTAAAGCTCACCAAAATAGCCGTTTTTCATAGAGATTCGGCCATTTTGGTGAGCACTAGTCACCTGGTGAAATTCAAAAATTGCACCCCAGATTTCTGTCAGTATCATGAAATAAGCCGTGAGGGGAAATTGCGATTCTCTTGCTACAGGAGAAATAAGAGATTGTGTGAGTAAGCTGTAACTGTGTTTTTTTTTAATGCATAGTTGCAAATAGAAACAAGATAAAATGATTGAATGACATTGGCTTCAAAGTTATGCAATGCAGTTTTTATTGTAGATTTATGAGTTGTCAAAGTATGTCAAATGTTTTATGATTATTTATTATTCTTTTGTGACGCGTATTTATGCGCACGCACCTACACCATATTCCCTTTAAACTGTTCATTCATGCAATATCGTAAAGTTTCTGTCCATTATTATCTACAACGCCGCAGTTAAAAACGCATCAAGAATGGTGGATAATATCTTGCAAGGTCACGCTGTACGTTGAACCTTCAAGTTTACATTCCCACTGGCGCTAAAATAACAAAAGGTTTCTTCGAAGTTTGCGTAACTACTGTGAGAATAATGCACTATAATTGCTAAGTGGCAATTTTGTCTATGGTACCACCGACAGCTTGCCCAGAAAGCCTGAACCCGTCACTGGCTGAGATTCTATGTATTTTAAGCTCACAGAAATTTTGGCTCAGTTTCGATGTTGTTATTTAGTCCTTAAATATTGCAACACAAATTTTATAATTATAAAATTTACCTTGGAAACTTAGACGAGTAAAAGTCTCGTCCAATGAAAACGTTAGGATGCGTTGCGTTAGTTTAATGTTTGTTTATTACAATAAAACAATAGGGTCAAGGTCACTCTGTGATGACATTTAAATCTAGTCGCTGTCTTGGTTTGTGTTTAACAAAATGTTTCCACAATTCTCTTCTCAAATAATAAGGATGGTTGACACAAATCGATGAAGAATGGATGTTATAGTTATAAAGCATGCACAAACGCGTTTGTAAAAATAGTATATTTTTGAGTTTTTGAATTTAGTGCAGTGTTGAATCAATCCATCCAATCCATTTAGCTGTTATTGTTGATTTTACAGTATTTTAATGTATGATGTGTCTTTTTTGAAACTGGTTCCATCGGTCATATTTATCAGTGTGAGAACAGTGTGACTCTACCACTATAAAAACATCCGCTTCCATTAAACTCAGCCTGGCTATTACTCGAGTGCTAACTTTGTAGTCTGCTCGTCAATATACCAAAAAGCTTTGTGTAAAGATGTGTAACAGATGAATAAATATTTCTTAGGATTGTAATGAAATCTTGCATCGATTCTACAATACTTACTCAACATTTAGCACTTGACATTTCCGCAGACCCGTCGCTTTTCCATCCAAGAAGGTGACTTTCACTCCTGGAAGCTGGATGGGCAGCTCATCAATAACGAAGGGGTCTAAAGGTGGTACTCCGAGATGAGGTAGGCCTTTTGAGAATTCTGGGATGGAATCTTGGGTGGCCTTTATGAGGCAAGCTGGCTCTGTGTTGTTGCACGGGGTTACGAAATCCGCTGAAAAAATAATAGTAACATCTTTATAATAATTTCTACCAAACTCATCGACGCTTTAATCGGGTTATTTTTTGTTTCGATCCTACTTCTCGAGTTTTTCTAATTTATGCACATTACTGAAGTACTGTACTAACCAACGCTCTTACGACGAGGGAAAATATCGCACAGAAATACGCACATTCATGTAAAAGAATTTGTAACCATGATCCTGTCGAGCCAGTTTCCCGGTAAGAGGAGTTACGGAGGTCAGATGGCAATCACTCTAATTCACCTGGCCTGCCAAATATTAAGAAACGGAAAATAGCGCTAGAAGAGCAAGAATGAAGATGTATATGTAATAAACCTTTGGATTCTCCTATTGTAAACTAGAAATACAACAGTATGACTGATAATTGACTATATTTGAGACCAGTATGACTGGTAGATTGCCAGAAATGAATGTCTTGTGATGTTGTTTGCTTTTATGGATTTATCGCCTACGAAGAATACGTGAATTAACCTATGCAATTAAGTCTAGTCTTCGTCATCATTTGAGATGTACTTTGTGATTTGAGTAAAAAAATGCTGGAACTTTACGATCGTACCTTTGAGTAAATTTCCAGTATTTTGCACTGTTTAACGTGTGTTTGTATTTAGTGCAGCTACTAACTCATGTAGTTTGTCTTGTAGTTTTAAACCGAATTCAAGTTCCATTTCCATACTATACTAGTATGAAACTTGAACTGCGACCCTTAAACTGCTACTCCGCTGACTTAGTGACTCATGCATGTGATGCAGCGTGCACTATTCTGAATGATTTCTTTATGTAGTGTTCTGTATGTAGGTCTTTCTCCACTTTATCTTTCCAGCGATATTTGGGCCCCAAAGAAGCGTTGCCATCTACCATCCTCTCGAAATGTCAAAGCCTGGTAAATCATCCAGGACTTAATTTCTCCGATAATATTACGCTTAAACACTAGATCTTCCAGCTTTCTTGTCTTCCGGATTAAGCAAGCAACTAAACTAACTTCTTGCCTGACCTAGAGAAGACCTTAACAGTAAAGTCCGTGGCTTACAATTAAGCAATCGACGGAAACAACAGTAAATACCTGACTCGTTACATTGCCATACACAATCACAACTTGCGGATGGGGCCTAGCTTAACTATATTTAGATCTAATGAGTGACTCTAAGTTTAGGTTAGGTCCCCAATTGCTTGCCGCAACAAGGTAATTTTAATTACCTTTAGATCTGTTATTAACTAGTTGCGTTGGTTACTTTACCCTTTACGTGTTGATGAATAACTGATAGGTATGTTGTAAAATGATTGCTGTTATTACTCACATTGTATAGTCAGGCAATCTAGGAATTTGTCACTTTTGTATCTTAGCACATTGCAATAGGGTGCAAAAGTTACAAACCTGTTAGTTTCCTTGACTGTATATGTATATTAACTAAACGTCATAAATGTGCATTAAACCAAGCTTTGTTTTTAACCTGTTTCGTTGTTTTTTTCACTCTTAGACGTCGCGCCGAGTTAATTGATTAATAGCAAGGGCATTAAAATAACGTACATTTATTAAGTCATTTTTTTTTGTAAGGCTAATTTACAGGTCAACATAAAATAAAATATCTCAAGTCAAGGAAATAATATCTGATTTTTAACTATATGAAATTAAAGTTCAGAATCATCGTAACAAGTGAAAGAATTTTCATATCTTTCGAACTTAAGGCTTTGATGCAAACTATACCACAATTTAGTATTTAAATATAATTTCAGTTTATAATTTTATTCTATTAAACTCAATATTTGCTCACTGTTGAGTTTTTGTTTGTACATTAACATATACTTGATATTATTAAAAAAAACCAGTTGCATTAATTTCCGCTAAAAACTACTGGAAATATTTAATATCCATAGTTACAATACGATAGCAAACAAGTTGATTGGTGGCAAAGATGAAGGGCGATGTGTAATTTACGTGCGTCTGACATCCAGTTCCGGCGAGTTTTAAATCATTATATTCATAATGTTTTATTAAGAATACAATATAATATGTAAAAAACCAAGCGATGGCAAAGTTAATCTTTATTTAAATATAAATTTAACTTTAAATGAAAGTAAGTAAATATGCCTAAATAAATTCATGTTCTGAGGGATCTGTTTTTCGGGGAGGTCAAGTTCAAGTTTGTAAAATACCTGTCTGTCTGTTAGTATACTATTTAGAATCTTAACTGAGGTATGAAAAAATATTTAAATATATAAAGCTTTATATTAAGTGTAGAGGTATATAAATGACTTTTTTTGGTAGCAGTTGGTGAGATACATAATATATGTATGTTTAAAGCCACAAAAAGTGAACCCACAT
This sequence comes from Ditula angustiorana, assembly GCA_963691745.1. Classification (NCBI taxonomy): domain Eukaryota; kingdom Metazoa; phylum Arthropoda; class Insecta; order Lepidoptera; family Tortricidae; genus Ditula; species Ditula angustiorana. Next base: position 9,554,597 of record OY829482.1, on the reverse strand, counting down.
CTTATAACTTTTCAAATATGGGATGAGAAATTAATAAAAAGGAAAACCAAAGTAGTAAACCAATATAAACAAATTAAACAATCATTGTTTAGAACGAGATGTTTATAAAAATTTATAAGATACTCATTCGGAATTTTCAGATACTTAAAAAGATATAATTGCACCTTCTAAACTGAGCTTACGAAATTATATGGAAAATCAGTATAAATCCTTACTTAATGAAGTTAAATCTACAATATTAGTATGTGTGTAAAATGGAACAAAGACCTTATAGCGGGTTATTATTTTCATTATGTCAATGTGAGCTGTAAGGTTAAAAAAAATGTGAAGATTCACAGGTACTAAAGTGCGATGCAGTTGTGCGCTGTACATTTACGTATTCCATGTAAATTTATTTTTTTATGTATATATTTATATTTATATGTATGTTTATACCTTTTTATTTATTTATTATTATCTATGTAAACTCTTATGTACGCTTATTGTGAGTGTGTTTGATTCTTTTTTTTTTTATTTGCACTGCCCGTTGTACTCTGACTATTTCTCACCGTATCTCTTTCCAAAGGTTGTCTGGAAGACATCGCTGCTTAGCGATAAGACCGCCTGTTGAATCCCATGTAAAATTTCCCTGTGTGTGTTCTTTTATTTTGTTTACTTGTGTGAATCAATAAAGAGTATGTGTTGTTGTTGTTGTTGTAAAGTGGGCTCACTTGGGCTGACTTGTCATCCTAAACAAGTACAATGGCGTTGTGTTTGTTTTCTTTTTACCTGACTATACATTCATAATGTTTTCTAGACAGTGCTGGTGATCTAGAGGTTAGGGGAGTGGACTCGTGATAGTGAGGTACCGAATTCGATCCTCAGAGATCACCGTGTACTAATGAGTATTTCTAACTTATGTACATAACTTAAGTACTATAGGAACCAACGCTCTTCTAGTGACGGAAAATCATCATTCTGTCGGTCTAGTTTCCTTGTGACAGAGGTGACGGAGGTCAGATGGCAGTCACTCTAGTGTAATAACCTGACCTGCCAATCTGAACCTGATGATGATGATGATGATTCCTGCATCTTGTATATTTTAAGTTTCACGGTTGAATCCGTAAAATAAATTTTATTGTCTGCATTCTACGTTCAGTGAGAGAAACCGGCGACGCATGCGACCAAGCGGCAAGCCTTGACCCCATGTTGAAATCACCTCAGAACTGCACGTTTGTAGCTAGAATCACGGTTTCGACGAATTTGTGTATATTTTGTGATGCAAGGATTTAAAGATATTTATTCACGTTATTTTATTCTTATCTTCAATCGGTTTCATATTTAGCGACAGGTCAACTGTCAGGTAACCTAGTGGTTAGCGTGCTACAAAGCTAGATGTTTTGGATTTGATTCCCGTGAGAAGCAAATATCTATATGATACAATGCTTGCACATGTGGGATGTGGATGTTATCGACATGTAACATGTAAAACGTAATGTATTAAGTATATTTTTATCTATATTATAAGTATGTATATCCGTTCCCGGAATTTTCACATCCAAATATTCAATGATCCATTACTATCACAACTATAATATTGAGTGTCGTCTAAAGGGCCCCACAGATTAACAGTTTACCGCCTGCGGCCTGCCGTTCAAAATCTACGAAGCACACCAATTAAAAGATTCATACCTGCTAGCAATATTCCTATGCCCGACTTTAAAACTGTCACCCTTCACACTAAAAAGGTTTTACATCAGTCCGAGATCAACAGTTTTTGTCCCAGATCGTACGCTTGTGCACCACGCACATAAATATCCTAGACGGTCGTCAGACGGCTTGCCGACAATCCGCAAGTGTGTGGCTGATTAAACCGTACGGCGGCGGAACAGATCTGCATCGCAGCGCGCTTCACACTTGCAGTTCAAAGAAATCGTCCTTTTGAATTTAACGAGAAATTAGACCCCAATTCTCGGTTTATGTGAGATTCAACTCACGTGAAAGATGCGCCAAAAAATGAAAGATTTCCAAGGAATTTGACAGTTGTGTTCATGCGATATGAACTCCTCATAAACGGAGAATCGCTCCACTGATAGTCTGTGGTCCTGTGGTCTAATACGATTAACTGACACGTTTTGTATACAATCTGATTTGGTGCTTCTGACCGTTTGATTTTGATTTTCCAGTAGGTATAAACATTTTGCTCTTCATAAGTTAATAACCAATGAAATCATATTAGTCGTTATAGTTTTCCTTGTAACTCCGTTATATAAACTTTAATTTAAGAAATTTTTGGAACCTGTAGTTTCGGCTGTAAAGCTTTACATTTAAAGCTTAATAAAACACCAATCAGTTTTCTAAATTCTCGTATCGCTTAAATATTGTTTTTTGAAGAGCTATTTAACGGTAACGTAAGTATATCGTAAGAAAATCCCATTGCTTTACGTATCTTACAGGTACCTTAAAGAAAAGTTGTGAAAATAAAATATTAACTGTGTTTTAAAAGCTACTTGCAAAGACTTACCCATGCAGGATGCAAGTAACATTAAAAAAGTTAGGAAAACAAACAGAACATTGTGCATGCCACGCAGCTATGTAGCTAAGATACAGCTATAAGCCTACTTTTGAGTACATTGTGTTGAACGAGATTCTATTCACAAATGCGTTCTGTCGTGTTCAGATATTTTTGAACACCTTGCGCGCTCCGATACATTTCATGGTGACATGAATAATTAATGGATTCAGGCGTTACTTTGCGGAGGTCCATATCAGAAAACAGGAACTAATTACCCTGCTACTCTGCGAATTACATAGCTAGCTTCTTTTGTTTCGCGGAGTAGCGAGGTAATTTGTTCCAGTTTACTGTACATATAACCGTCAAATAGATCGCCGCCCCTGCAGAATAAAGCCGCAAATGCAAAGAGTTATTACGGGAAAAATAAAAAAATCACAACTTTTTATTATAACCAGTACGACCTTAGTTTTTATGTCATTTAAAAACTATTTTTTGTCCCACTTATTTAAGTAACTGTTTTGGATTAAGTTGCCATCATTTTAAAATGATTGACCAAAACTATTTTACAAAACTATTTGTGTTTTTCATTGGTAACATTACTTAATGGCTTTATTCGCCTCATTGGCGCCTTATTTTAGTTTGGTAATGTTGTGTAACTTTTACGTTTTTTGTATTTTTCGCAGGTAACATACTTCGTAAATACTAGATAAAAAAATCGGGGAAAAAATGAGGCGGTGTATTTTGCCATGTCTATAGGCGGTGGTGATCACTTACCATCAGGTGACCCACTTGCTTGTTTGCCTTCCTAATTCATAAAAAAAAGATGTCGAAAATGAATGAAAAATAAAAGCACTTTGCGGCTTTATTCTGCGAGGCCGGCGAGATCTCCTAATATGGAAATAAGATGCTAGCATTCCATTGTCGGTTACACTATGTTGTATCCTTGTATACAAACAAAAGTTACGTTGACCTTACTTAAAAATGGAACCTTCAATTTGTTTTAACGACAGCCACAACTAATCCTAATTCTTAGTATCTAGAAGAATAGCTCGACCTTCTTTTTATTGCAACTGCTAATTATAATAAATAAATAATTAATAGATTCAGGCGTTACCTTGCGGAGGTCCATATCAACAAACTGGAACAAATTACCTTGCTATTCCGCGAAAGCAGTGCCGGGCTCGTGCATATTTTGCACGAGCCCGGCACTGGTCTGTGTGATATATGTTGTTTCGTGTGGGAGCGGAGGAGGGTGGGTTTTTGCATGAACATATATGTGTCGCACAGACGCAGCTATTTTGCACGAGCCCGGCACTGGTTTCGCGGAGTAGCAAGGTAATTTGTTCCAGTTTGTTAATAATAATTAAATTGTTTTTTGGAGGACAAAGTATTAGTAGTACAAATTATTTATGACAATGACCTGAATGACAAGAGTTGTAAAATATTCATCAAAATAATTAGTCACTATTAACCAATAAGTTGTCGAAAAATTCTCAGTCGAAATTTAAGACACATGACAAGCGTGTAACATTTTTTTTATAGTCGATTAATTGAACGCGGAATTCAACTAGATAGCCTAGTGTTTAAGCTTTGCTGACTACGAAGCTAGAGATTGTAGTGGGTTTGACTCCCACAACGGACTAATATTTGTATGAAGAATAACGTGTGTACCTGAGTCATAATTGTTATGTGCATTTGATACGTATTTATTATAAATATAGTACAAGCTTTGCTTAGTTTGAGACCTCAATCAGAAATCATGTCCCAATTTCATAAACGCGGCAGGCAACAGGTGACAGTGACAATTCGCCGTACATTACCGTGTCGACTAGTAATGCTACAGATTTACAGACTTAGTGGGTAAGCAATGTATGCCGAATTGTCACTATCGCCTTTATGAAATTGGGCCCAGTTGGTATAGAGGAAACACGGTTAACATAAAGAATTTTTATATTGACAGGTTTTAAAAGTGGATGCATAATATAGGTAGACACAGTTTGTCGTTGTCACCTGACATAAAGTTAGTTTAGTTAAAAAGGAGCAACTGGAAAAATCTGTGACAATTTATGTCACATGACACGACTTTGAATTAACTGGTATTGTTTTGCCTAAAAATCCGTGACGATGTGTGAATAGACCTAACCAAATCGACTACCGGTGTTTTTCTACTTACGTATTCCAAAGATAACTCTCAAAATCATGACTGGTGCAGTAAAACAATCCAAAGAAAATCCTACGCAGTTTATAAATCATGTTTTTGGTTGCCATTAGAGGGAAATCTTGCTTTTCACCTAATCCTAGGCTAGGTGCCAAAACTTGAAGTTTGGCATCTAGTGCACCTAACAAAAATCTTCTTGATACGCGCTAACTCGCTCCGTAACGCAGTCCGTCTCTTTCTAACTAGCCCAGTAGGAGAGAGACGCACTGAGTTACGTAGCGAGTTAACGTGTATCGAGAAGGTTCATGCTAGGTACACTGATAGTAAGTAGTTAGTTCATTTAAAACGATGTCTATAGATTAAATACTTAAACCAATTATTTACGTCTTTTAATTAAGTTTTAATTAAATATAATAAAGTCATTATTGGATGATAGATGACAAGGAAGCCAAGAAGACGTACTCATTAAGATAATCATAGTAATTTACAATAGTATCTTTCATAAGATTCATAAATGCAACAATAAAACATTATCTTCTGCTAAACTAGTAAACAAGTTTTTTTTCCTCCATAACAAAGGGCAAAATTTTAGACGTTTAGGTAACTCAGGTAAAATTCATGTCTCCATAGCAGAATACTGTAATTTTTTTTAATCAATTATTCTGCCGCATTTTCTTTACCCAAAAGCCAGTTTCGGCTTAAAGAAATCCTATGCCTGCCTTTTGCTGGTCAAAAAATAATTTCTGCTGACCCTTCGAATACTCGTTTGTATGTATATAAAATCTTCATTGTACATAATCAATTGTACACAGAAAAACAAAAATAATTGTTCAAGGACACACTTATCCCGTAAAGGGAACTCTTCCAGCTAGCCTTTGAGCAAACCTATACTAACCTTTGAGAAATGATTTAAACGTATTAACGATGGAATAGACAATCTTTATATACTCGTAGTATAAAGCAAAATCGCTGTCCATTCTCGTCTGTTCTCATATTTTGGTCGCTTACTCCTTTCAAACCAAGCAACGGATGTTGACATGGTTTCCGCTGTCATTTAGAAATTTTCTACGAAAGGTTTTTATGAACATTAGATTCTAATTGTACCGCGTGAAGCCGAGGCGAGTAGCTTAGTATTAAAGTATTAATATAAAATATTTACTTCTTAAACTATCAGCGGCAGTAAAATCTTTTAGTGTACGTCTAAACCGTTTAAAAGTGTCTCCGGGGTACTGAGATATGAAGATAGAATGTGCAGTGAGCCCGGCAAGTTATAAATAAAGATAAGGGTGTTCGCAATCAATCCCCCGATAACGCTGATGAGGGCCAGCATTAAGAGAGAACAGTTTTATCCTCCTCTTTTCACAGCTTCCTTACTTCTTTTAATCCTTGTTCGGACTGTATTAGTAATTAAACCTAATGGCGAGTACATTGCGGGACATGAATAGCTATAAACATTTATAACTGCTAGTGGGACATCCATGTATATCCACTTAATTTGCTCGGCTATAGTTGGGTCTGTGTTATAAAATAAAAAATAAAATAAATATTTGGGACAATTAACACCAATTGACCGAGTTCCAAAGTAAGCAACTACAGCTGCTTGTGTTATGGATACTAGACAACGGATATACGGATATAGATAAATATATACTTAAATACACATAACATCCATGACTCGAGTATTAACATTCATATTCATCATATTAATGTTTGCCTCTATCGGAATTCGAACCCGAGACCTCTAGTTTCGTAGTCAGGGCCACTAACCACTAGGCTATCTGGTCGTCGTGTGTTTTGAGTCTTGAAAGTAAACCACGATTTAACAACCTGCAAGGTTTGGCATCAATTCTAGTTAACGACAGCTACAAATAATAATGTTAACATTGTGTAATATTGAAACGGTTCATATCATGAATAAATCATTATTTACTTAACGTAGAAAAATATCATAATTTAACTACTAATATTTTAATAGGGTCTGTGACTGTGTGATTTTAATAGGATGTGTGATGAAATGGATGTTGTAAATGTCAAAAACAAGGCCGATATTTATCAAAGGTTAACTAAGTATGTGTCAAAGTGCAAGAGGAAAGTATTTTTATATCTTTGTACGAATTTTACTGTTCATCCTCCTAAAATTTAATAGGGGATATTTTCACCCATGCTAGCATCGTTTTATTTTGGCTTTCTATGGGTACCTATTATTCTTTTTTCGCAAATCTCTCCCTGTTGACATTGAAACGAAAATATAAATAAAATGTATGCTTAAATTTTTTATTTATGGTTGTTTATAAGGTAAATAACCAATATAAATGGTCGTAATGGTAATATAATAGCTTTCACCCGTCGTTTGCAATTTTCTGTCTGAAGCCGTTTATGTCTATTGCAACCGGTTAAACGATATTCGCACCATTGATGCAATGTTGCAATAGGCACTCATTTGTCATTCCTTGTTTCATAATCAGAATCCTGATAAGGTACAAATTGATTGATCAATAACTCACCTACATAACATTAGTCAATATAGGTATCGAACATATCTTATGAATACCTCGGGGATACCACGTAAAAGTAGAAAAGACTAAACTTAAATTATTGATTTAAGGTATATAAATTTATTTAATAAATAAATACGAATTGAAACACATACATGTTTATAATCATGACAAAGTTTCCTTAATTTATCTAACCTAACCATATTTATCCTATTCCTTTTTTATGTCTTTTAAAATCATGAATTTTCACGTGTAACATTACTTAAGAAACAATTTATTATGAAAAAATGATTTTAGTGCATATAATTATTAGTTATATATTGTGCTAAAGTATCTGAAGCCCGATAACGAACAAAAATACCTGTTTAACGAATGGTTCCCTGCAGTTCCTGATTTATTGCCTTCCCTGAAAACGGAGTCTTCCTATTCAGGCCAGAGGATTGTAATTAAAAACAAACAAACTCACGCGCCAATTTAGCAGAGCAATCGCCGACGAAGGACGCCGCTACCGCAAGAAAAGTGAAAACCAAAACATACTTCTTACACATTGCGAATACGCACACACTTTCCGGTTAGGTTTTATTAAAAAAAAGGAAATAAATAATAAAAACAATGCGGCGTCCGATTCGAGGACCACAGACGCACTGAATGGTGACCCTCGTGGCTACGCGCGGTTATTTCTTATGTAAATTGAAACGAGTTCTTTCTCATTTTTGGTTGCACAAATTCGGTTAGCTCTTTGCCAATGTAGAGCCTGCTTTTCACGCAACACTGGCCGCTAATCCGTTTTATAAATTTTGTTCGCAGTTCGTATCGCGTGAAGATAGCCGTTTTTACGATCAACTCGTGAAAATGAGATAAATAATAGCCTGGTTTTACGAATTTGAACAGTCGTAAAACATTTTAATGCATTCTTCTTCCATCCCCTGGCTAAAACAAGTACGACAGTGACTTTACTATGGTTTAAACAGCGTGTAAAAAATTTTATGGTAATCATTTTTCTAGACCAGTGTATTGTAATACAAAAACAAAACATTAACGTATATTTCAGATTACCCAATTATTCACTGTAAAAATTGTCTGCCATGATTACTGCAGTTTGGTGGTAGAGCCATACCGTAGCCAGTTGCTGATTGCAGTAAGAACGGGCCAACCCTACCTAGGTAGTACTATACTCACACATTATAGCGATGTGAAGTAGTAGCATGCTACTGCATTTCGTAAGTGAGAGATCCGCGGACTCACTTACTTGTTAGCCTCCTTTAAAAAAAAACAAAGAAATCGCGTAAACTAAGTATAGAAATTCTATTTAAATGTAATCCTGTTTTATTTGCTTTTAAGTGTATAATTATACCGTGTATTAAGATGGTAATAGGTGTTCAACTAGCACGTATTCCCGTGAGATTGAATGCGATTAGCAAAATTAACTTTAAAATGAATCTGCAAATTAATTTAGCGATATTGCTTTATGAAATAGTTTTTTAGTACTACCCTATTTTTCATCTTTCTTCGTCTACTGCTTCTGAACAAAAATTGGCTAGTGATCTTCATTCTTCTTGATACACCTTTTCTTTGAATCATTGGATGCTCGCAAGTTCTCCGACATCTTCTGACATTTTAAAAATGAGTGCTGAAAAGTTTGTACTTCTATTGTCTTACCTGTCCATCATAACTCATTCCTACACATGATACTTTTGATTTCAAACTTCGTCTAACTGGCATCATGGGGCGGCCACGCTATACAAAATATGCTAATTACTACTACATGAGCAAGGTGACGATTGTATACTTATCTATATATGCGTGTCAAACTAATAGTTATCAGTTTTCCGTCAATCTAGAGAGCGGGGCCTGAGGGGGTGGGGGTGGGTAGCAGTAATCAGTGCGGGGCGGTGAGTGACCAATCTGTACGCAATACTAATAATTATAAATTTCGTGCTGGAAACCTTTTAGTCTATTTCTTCGTGTATGTTAATTTGTAGGTGTAATACGGTTATTAATAACCTTCCTTTTAACGAAGGTGGGTGAAGTATACTTGCCAGCATGCGATTCAAAAATCGGTCAAGCAAACGCGTTCCTGATTGGCGAAGCGTGACCGATTCTATGCATGCACGCATATTCATTGGTTGGTCGGTCAGATCGGCCGCATAGTGCGTGTCTGTACTGTACCATGCTAATAAATAATGACTGTTTGTAAAAATATGACAGGTGTGTGATTAGTGAAATATTATGTAAAAAATTGTTATTTTTTTTATTACTTACCTACAATTGTTTGTAATTTACGAATTTACGAAAATAGTTTCTCATACAGATGTTTTTACTACTCAATAAATATAATAGAAGTTTGTTGTAAAAAAATGTGTGTGAGAAAATGACTACCTCTATAATGTATAGTCGACCAAGAAATTGCTTGTCCACTTTTCGACCGTATTACAAAGGGATAAGGTTCAAAAGTGGTAAAGCAATTATTTGGTCGAGTAAACTTAATATTTTAAAATGTATATATGTAAAACTGTATGGCCTAGCGGTACGTTACAAAATAAAATACCATAATAAATCTGGACTAAATAGATATTCATCATTTAAATACTGACGTAAAAAGTCATCTTTGCACATAGCGAATGTAAAAAAAATTTGGTTCATCAAATGCTAATAATATAGCACGAGATGCAAACTCATCACGAAATATGGTGTTACGATTATTTATTTTGCTGTTCAGAATCAAGACACGACCTTGACCGATTGCGAATGAAAGTTTCGTCGCGTGATGACGCGGCTCGTATGATCGTGCGCCCGCGCCGGTAGGGTTGCCAATCATACTATACAATCATCGCGCGCATCTAATGGGTATTGCTACAGCTACCGGATGGAAGTCGTTAGATGAAGAAAAACATTTGACGACGTCGATGACCGTCATACTGGAATAAATTACCTTGCTAATCCGCGAAACCAGTGCCGGACACGTGCAAAACAGTTACGTCTGTGCGATATATATTTTTTGCATAGAAAATATCTATCACACAGGCGCAGCTGTTTTACATGTGCACGGCACTGGTTTCGCGGATTAGCAAGGTATAGTTTCAGTTTTTTGATATGGACCTCCGCAAAGTAACGCTTGAATCAATTAATTGTCTTTAATCGAGTTTACCACGGACCATGTTAAATAAAAAAAATAAAATGGATGATCTTATGAAAACTACTGCCATAATTTTTCTACAAAGGCATATCAAATCATTTAAAATTATAAAAAGAGGGACACGCGAGCGTGGTAGCGTTTGTGCCGCATATCGCCAGTCGAAGGCAAGTACGTGGTACTTGGCACGTGGTATGTGGTTGGTGCGTAGGCGCAGGCGACGGCAATGGGATGAGCATTGAGCTGTCTAACTGGTTTACATGCTGCCGTGACTCTCTTCGTCTGATATCTAATATGTTATATTATACATGTATGTGATAGTAAAAAGAGTGCTGGCAGCGTAAATTTTTTTCGTTTTTGACATCTATTGAAGCGAAAACAAGTAAAAAAAAATCTACCCTGGAAATATTTTGTATCTCGTGAATTGATAAGGGTTGAATGTACCATGATGTTATAAAGAGGCAGTTAATTGTTTATGCCAAAAAATTCTTTAAGCCTAAAAAGAGCTTTAACTACGATCAAATAGTTCTTCAGACACGTATAAACTACACTAGATGCGAAATATTTGTAGAAAAATTGCATATTTAACTCATTCAATTTTAATAATCATGAAAACAAGAGAATGCGATGTTGTAAACTCATCTTAAAAAGATAATTATATTGGTCGCTACCTACTTCCTACCTACCTGACTTCCCATGTCAAGGGGATGGTATTAAAATGGTGTCATTTTAAAAACTTACACCGTTATAAAGATATCCAGGATATTTTATGATCAATTAATCTGTACTTAAAGAACGCATGAAGAAATAGCTGGGAATCTATTTCTTCATGCGTTCTTTAAGTACAGATTAATTATACGTATAATTGAAATAAAACAATTTCCCAGATCGCCACCACAACCTTGTTTGCTCATCTAGCCGCTAAGCAGCAGTGCTTGCGGTACTGTTCCGGTGTGGACAGCAATACAGCCGAAGAAATTACTGGAACTAGAGATATTCTATTTTAGCCCTTTGAGTTGGCAACGCATCTTCAATCTCCTTGGTGTTGCGGGTGTCAACGGGTGATGGTGTTCACTTATTATCAGATCACCCAGGTGCTCGTTTTGGTTCCAACTTTTAAAAATAAAACTGTTTATATTGCGTGTTTTGCAACTAATCTAATTCCTGACGTAATGACCCCTTTGCATATTTTGCGTTGACGGGACGACTCGGACAAATATTTCAAAGTGTACAGGAGATGAAAACATGAGAATTTATTAGATTACGATGTTACGTGCACCTTCTCCAGTGCGGGAATTTTATGCATTTTACGGGATAAAAATATGTTATGTTTAACCCAGGACATAATTTATCTGTCTCCTTCATGTAAATACGTCCATCTGTTAATGCGTGATTAAGGAACAAACATCCAAATATTGGTAGAAGTAGGATAAGATAGGATAATAATTACAATTATTTGACAACCCTATTTGTCCCATTAGTGAATCATCGTACTTACTGTACCGGTCATACCGCGCGGTCTATAGATCGTACTCGTACAGTCAGCCTCAGAAGTAGCTTAAGACTTAAGAACCTTGTCATAGTAACTTATGAAATGAAACTTGGTCGAATTTTTCACGTTACTGACAGCGACGAGGTACTAAAATGTTAACCTACTTCTGAGGCTGACCGTACCAATAGTCTTAAGCACAACTTCATAAATTGATATATTTTTGTGTTAAGTGCCGATGGTATTTTAAGCTTTGATTATTTTGGATTCGATCAATTCGCGCATAAATTGTCCAAAGGTATTGTTCTTTTTAGTTCATTAGCTTTGCTACTAAATAAAAAACGCTGAAATCGTTTCACGAAAGCCTTAACTATGAGGCCACACACCGACTGGCTTTTAACATATAAAACCCCTGTAGATACAATTTCACAAATGTCTGTTTGAACACAAAACTACTTACTTACTAGTTTCTGAACTATTTCACTTCATGAAAATACTTATAAACTTGAAAGAAATAATACTTCTTTAGTCAACTTCCAGTTGCATAGAGTTGCAGTCAAGCGCGAATAAACTTACAATGAATTTGTAATTGTTTCACATTTTAAAATGAATTTGAGTTTTTAGTGTGTTTATTACACTGGCCGAAGGCCCGGGTTTAATTTACCCTGCATCTCTGTAAAACTAGTGTCATAAGAAAGATACATACAGATGAACTCCCCTCTTGCTGGCTAATGCACTGTTGTGTTCCAGCATGGAGAGCAAGGAACATGTACCCCCCTGGAAATCTCGCAGAACATGTATGAACTCGCCTAATTACTAATCAACTTTGATTAAGGCGTAAACGGGGCCCTATGCTCCTAACTTTTAAATAAACCGCGCAGTAGACGCTGGCATAATGCACCGTACAATTGCCAAAAAAACCGTGCGCGACGATGGCGGACGAAGATTACCGAACCTAGCATCTGACTTGCCCCCCCCCCCCCTAGGCCAGAAGCTGGGTATGCCCATGTACACAAGGGGTATTCCATCTTAGCCCTCTGGGTTGGCAAAGTGTCTGCAATATCCTTGGTGCTGCGGGTGTTTATGGGCGTATAACATCGAGTGTGAAGGTATATATTTGCAAATTAAGTAACAAAGAGACAAAAAAATTCAAATGCCTGGGACAAAGTTGTGATTAATTAAATAATAAATATTGAGAAATAATTATAATATAATTTATAGTGTTTAGGTAAAAATCTGCTTACATATTCATGACCTTGCTATACATATGAAGTCTACGATTCCTTAGCCGTTAGGTACTACAAACAACAAACACAATGTTTATAAAGCCTTATTCAAAGTTTAGCTGTTTTTAGGGCTCGGTCTGTCTGACTGTCTGTCTGTCTGTCTGTCTGTCTCTTGTCTGTTTGTCAAGGCACTTTTTGTCAGGAAAGCAAAGAGGTCTCAGAGGGAAATTAATATCAAATTTCAAACTGAAGTCTGCAATCCCGTGGAGCTGTGAAAAAAATCAAAGTTTTAGGTCAACAAAATCAAGAGATATGACCATTTGTGCCGAATATTTAGAAGCACATAAAGGAAGGAAAAACCAATAGGGTAGGTACTTTCAGCTGACCAAGAATCTTAAAATTTGGGAAGAAGCCATGTTTTATAACATAAGTAGAGGGAAAAGTCCGAAAACCGTAAATTTGTAGCCATGTAACTCCATATTTTGAATAAACACCCTTAAACACTGGACATTGTTGGTGTTACAACAATAAGTTTCCTACTCATAATACCGAAAAACCGTTGTAATTCATGCTAAAACCATTGCATTACAATCCGATTAGTCTCTTTTCACAACCGTCCGGAATAAACAAAGTGAGGCATGAACGCTTAAATTTATGGATATGGGCGGAAATGTCGCGTTTGTCCTGTCTGTACTATTTACGTTCAAAAAATAATGGAAAAATACGTTTATTTTTATTGACACTACAGTTTTGGTAACACGCTTTGTTTTACATTACGTCAGATAAAATAATTCATTATGATAAATCGTAGGATATAGGTAAGTCATGAATAAAATACACATTTTTTAAGCTAGTATGAAATAAAACGTCAGAAATATTTTAATAATTACTTCTACTTATAGCGTCTCTCTAACTGATAAAGGTTGGCAGTTGCCTTGTTTAGCCAAAAGACAAAAAAAAATGTGGCTGTTTTCTTGTTGCTGATTTACTTTCAGAAGTGGCATAGCCAGTACTTCTTCCTACGACCAATCCTTCTCTCGCCCGCCATCATAGCATGGATGGGATGCGTACTTACATCCCTAAGCACGTGGGCGAGATAAGCGACTTCTATCTTGTCGTGTCGGCGTTGGGGAAACGCCACTGAACTGGGCCTGAGCGGAACACTTCACAAGACGGAAACTAGCAGATGGTCAAAAGCGATAACGGAGTGTTGGCCAAGATAAGGTCGAACGAATGTCAATGGACACACTGACGGGTAGGATCCCTTTACGATTTTGCAGTTGGTTGGAAAACTATAGACGATACTGGCACAGGATCGGGCAAAGTGGCGATGTCATGAAGAAGCCCTTACAGTGTGCATCATGTGCAATGCACACTAAAGAAAATGAATATTTGTATGTATGTAGTTTTTGTTAGTTGCACGATAGCAGGCAATTAAACGTAAAAGTTAAGCCATAGCTTCCCTTTAAATACGGAACTGCTATATTAATAAGGTCCTAAATGTCAACAGTGTGTAAGGGCCAACGTTTAACCCCGGAATTCCAAGCTGATTGTAGGTTAAAGTTCAAATGAGTTTAAAAAATGTGAAGCTGTTAACTACTCGTAAGATTTCTTAAAAATACATCTTTGTAATTAAGAAAAAGTTTTTTTTACCAAAGTTCATGATTAAATTGCAATCATGAAAGATAGCATTTGAGTAAAAATAGATTTATCATATTATTATCTCCCCAACAATTATTGTTTTTTTTAACCCTAAAATACTGCAACGCTTATTATTTTATTATTGACTTCAGCAATTCCATTCCCTTTAAATTAGATTTTATTGGGTACAGTCGGTATCAAACATGCGATGTTGGTGTTGCGGATATCTATAGGCGATGGTGATCACTTACCATCAGGTGACCCACTTGCTTGTTTGCCTTCCTATTAAAAAAAACATATCGGAGCGAGCAAGGTGGTCAAAATGGTCTAAACACGTCAGAACGCATTTTACAATAAAGTCGATTTCTGATGATAATATTTGATTGTATTACATTAGCATTTTATCCCCAAAATAATTTTAACTGTATAGTTTTTAGTGATCGGAGTCATTGGAAGGAAAACGAGTAGCTGCTATCTCTTAACCTGATGCAATCACTAAAACAAGCGAATCAACAATGGTCGAAAAGCAAACCAATTCATTATAGATCGAAGCAAACTTTGGAGACTGAGAGTGATTTTATGTAGGTACGTATAAAGACCACCAGCAACCAGCAAAAACATTACCTTTTCTTCTGGCGGCAGTCACGTAAAGAGGTCACCCCGAGTGATAATCATACTATAGTAACCTGGTGTCTTAGGGTCATGGCAGTTTTGTGAGTGCACTGATCTTTAAAACACCCATTTAATAATGAAATGATTTAAAACTACCAAACCACGTAGAATAAGTTGCGAGCTGTGAAACTTTTGATCACCTTCTTTATGATATTTAACGCTGTTCTGCACCATTAAGATAAAAGTCACGGTCAAAACTCGTCCTGAATTGACGGTAAGACAGCAAACGAACTGAAGTTACACATCTTTGATTAAAGTCATGGTTATCTTGCGTAATCTATCTATAAATCTTACTTAATACCTAGACTTAGTTGTTTTATGGGCTAGTTATCCCGTCTTTCAAGGTTTACACTTTACATTCTGCTGTGCAATCGACATCACCAAAAAGGTTTACACGGCATTGGGAACCTATTTATCTAATGCATCAGTGGACGCTCTAGTTACCACGTCTCCGCAATTAATCGTTCACGGGCTGTAAGTTGTAAGATATGGGATTTAGCTCATTTCCGATGTTTCCCAACATAGGCCTACGTATAGAGTATCATTTGTTTACATGTGAACGTGTTTGTAAAGTTCTATGTTACTTAAAGGCTGCCTGGGTGAAAAATAAGAGCTGCCAAAAGCCAAGGGCCTTGAAATTTGCTGTAATAGAAATACTACTACAACCTGAATACTAATGTACTAAGTATTTTAAAAAGTAACTGGTAACTACTTCAAAATCTGTTACGTAATGATATCGCAATACTAAAATTGTATTGGAATTTGATGGTATTTTGAAGGTGCACGATAACAAAGCCTCGATACTCTCGATGGGAATAACTCGAGAAGTAACCTCTAAATGAGATTTAGTAAACGATTTTTTCAGAATACGAATAAGTATATTATGAATGCATTATGTTATTCTATTATAACGACTTACCCAATACAAAAACTAAATAAACCTAATAAATACGCGTCAAACTTAAGTGTTATTAAAGTGCAGACTCTTTTTTAATAAATGGTACAAAACTCTAGACACGCAAAGCCGACTCGCACATTAACAGTTTTATTAACACATATACATAAAATTTAAGGTTGCATGAATAATGATTGATTAGTTATCATATTTATGCATCTATCTTTTATTATTTTGCAAAAGCCATTGATTAATTCACGGACTCACGGATCACAAGGAATGGCCTTCCGCGGTGATTTGTACGGAAACCGCTGTCGCCGACGCATTTCGCTCGCACGCTACACGTCGCTTACAGCGACGGCGAAACCATACAAACATATATGAGCATTTTCAGCTTCACCGATCACGGCGAAAGGCTAACTTAAGAGGACTGTGTACCCAGCTTGAAAAGCGCTCTCCTTACAAACGGCAATAACATTTTCCAATCACTAAACCTTAACCTATAGCCGTAGTTTTTGGTATGTGGTCATTATGCCTTAGAACTAGGTTGTTATGCCTTGATTTTTATTTATTCTTCATAGGTTAGACAATATTAGCATTTTGGAAGTTTGATGCAAAACAAAAAAGCGTCATTATTTTTATTAAAACTAAAAAAATATTAAAAAAAACAGAACATGTAAACCTAGTTCTAAGGCATATAACAACATAGAAAAGGCTTTGCCTATAAGTGAAGGTTAAGAGCGAGGAAAACGTTATCGCCGTTAGTATGGTTAGCGCTTTTTTTAGGCTGGGTACACACTCCTCTTAACCTCCATACATTAACTCAAGTAAATTCAAGGGAAAGGATATATCTTAACACTTTTAACCTCATTGCTAAAGAATAAAGTTATATGTTTAATTATATTTTTGCCCAAGACCAGTCACCATCCTGTACCTATCGAAAAATAACCAAGCGTACCTAAATAATTTTGGCTCCTATGTTTATTATCATTACGTTATCGGTCTAATCTGTTACCCAGAAAATTACTCAGGTTTAGGTACATATCGGGACAGATTTAGGGTAACATTTTAAGATACTTTTAAACATCATGTTCCATGTTGGTTGTGAGCTTTGATGGATTATTTAAGCGCCTACTATTATATTTTTAGCAAAATTCTTTATCGAAATCAATGCGGCTTTGTTTACTTTTTGGACCTTTTTTCCAATAAAATAGTATTTCTCTACAGTAGCTCCCTATCTATGTTATTAGGTAACATTTCAACAAATTTCTAAGACCAATGGCATGCATTAACTAAAAAAAATCGTTAAGTACTATGTACCTTACTCGCAAGGAGGGCTAACGATCATGCGGGTCACCTGAAGAGAACAAATCACCGCAGTCCATGGAGACCAGCGACCCCAAGATAAGCGCTGATCCCTAGCCGCCCTTTAGGACCTCCCCGGGGCACCAGATCTCTCACGCACCGTACTAAACGCAGTACCCCAACCAACCCGACCCATTCATACTGCAACTATCAACTGGCTCTACAAACTCTTTCACATTTTTATTTTCTTCGATCGAGGCATGTCATCCCTTTCGCAGAGGCTAATTGGTTAGAAAGGCATATAATCTTATGTTTTTTGTCATGACAACAATTTCACTTTTATGTTACATGGCATTAAACACCTCATCATCAGTCCCATGAATACCATTCTAGTAAACGGCGGGTCCCCAATATTCCCTATAGATCCGTGATAAGAAACCATATCAACAACAATAACAATAATGAGTTATCTCACTATGCGGTTGATATCTTTTGTATAAAGAGAGCTCTTTGAACAATTTACACAAATTAAACCAATCTCTTTAAGAACTAAAGCTGCCTGTACTGTGGGTAACAAAGGATAATTATAATATTATAAGCTCACGCCTGTTTCCCTTTGGGGTAGGCAGAGACCACAGAACGCCATTTGCCCCGGTCCTGGCATACTTTCCTCGCTTCCTCCACACACATTCCTCTTTTCATACATGCTCGGCGGTTCCGGGTACTCCTGATTTGACCAGTCTTCAGGACATCACAAATTTGGTCGACAAAAGTAAGGATAAAGGATATGGATGGATAAACACGTGATCACTTCCTGTCAAAATTACCCACGCGCTCGTTGCCTCCCTGTGAGAACGTTCCTCCCGAGAACGAACATTCGTATCCTCTAACTTGGTCAAGTCAAGTCACAGTCAAGGTCACTAACCAAAAGGCTACCCGGCCATCAAAATAATGCGTAGATATATAAAAAGTTTTCTGGAATAATGATGATGTTAAGAATAAAATCGCTAATTTCGTTTGCAAACTGGTCACTCGTCTTAAAACCGGTTGTACAATCCAACCGGAATGGTTTCAAATGAAAACAAAGTCTAAGCTGTAAATTTGGTGCTATCAAAGTGGGTTCTCTTTTAAATTTAATACTTGCGTCTGCGTTTGTTTTTTTGTCTATACTATAGATAAAAAACATCCTTCAATGTTGTAAGATCATGAAAAAACCTTGGCAAAAGCTTGTCATTTCAGACCTTCAACTAACCTTCCAAAAATACACACGTAGGTGCTATAATATTCTAATGCGCATTTAGCATGTCAAGGTTTTAATACGTGTCCACTGAATCCTAAAAATTTTCCAGTCTTCTACATAAAAAGCCTGTACCAAAGCTTGCTAACTATACAAAACTTTGACATCGGTTCGATAAGTTTTAAGCAAAATGTTTGCTATAAAACAAGGAGTTTTATTATTGTGTTCAATTTTCGTGATCTGTGAATCTTCATTTAGTAAGTATATTCACTAATAAAGGATCCCATAATTCTATCTTTTTTTAAACTAAGTTTTGTCCACGACTTCGTACGCGTGGAATTTGGAAGTAGGTACATATAAATTACTTTCTTGTCAATTATAACTTTAATAACTAGGCTTATAGGTGAAATATCAAGATAAAATATGCACTAAATTTTAAGTTAGCTCTTTGGTAATACAACTATTATGACTAATTAAACTATTTCACATTACACAAATTTTTGCACAAAACTGCTCCAAAGCGATAAAGTGTTTAGAATAGCGACTTTAATATTCCAATCATGTTCCTCCTAAAAACTTTTACAGTTTCGTCATGGCCGTCAGTCTGTCTGTCTGACTGTACAGTATGCTACAGTGCTTTTTCACAAAAACTGTCAAAGTTACAATACTGAGATATTTTACATACAGTCATGTTTACAACCAAAACTTTAAAAATTTTAAAAACAATTTGAAACATGAGATTGTTTTTTTATCATGCATATTGAAAGAGTAAAGGCTGGACATCTCTTTAAGAAACATTATTTCTTCGTTATTATCAGGTTTAAGGAATTGAGAACCTTTTCATAATTATTCAGCTCATGTGCCATTTTCGACAGACCCCAGTCATAATCACAAAATCTTTTTCTTATCAAGTTTATTCAGTGAAAGCAAAACAACGCAACGTTAAAATGAAAACTATCACGACTCATATGGCATTGTTGATTCTTCAGTTATGGGTGACTAAAATGGTACCTGCTAAAAACATCAAAGATAGCATAGCAATAGTACAAATAATGTTTAAGTAAAAACTGAAAAAGCTTGAGGACACCCTTCATTGAGTTGGGCTGATATGCGCGAGCTCAATTTTTTTATGAAGCGTACGTTTTTTATTTCAGTCAGTTCTCTGACCAAATGCGCGATCAGAGATGGAGTATGCCAAAGAGACCTCTACCAAAGAGTGCTGCAGGATATTGGCAAAAGTGGGATCAAAGAACTGGGGATTCCACCAATTGACCCGATCGAATTGAAAAACGTGTCAATATCTTTTATGGACTTAGTTGAAATTACTATGGTAGACGGGATTGCCACTGGTGTGAAGAATTGTATTTTCAACGGCTTCAAGTCAGTATTTTATTAGTTCAATAGATTTACTTGTTAATAATGCTAAGTAAGTATAACATTTTAGGGTTCAGTTTATCGTATCTGAATAACCCTTTTAATGGTTAATGACTAGATATTTTAACGTCTTCAACAAAAATAAATCAAACAACAAATTCAAAAATTTCAATTTAAATTGTGTTTATAAGGTAATACTCGTAATGACAATCCGATAAAGGGTTAAAAAGTTCTTCAAAAATGTGGTATGTTTGCTATGTTAAATACTTTTTTAAAGGGATATATTTTGTAAGTACCTACCTATTTTTACTGAATTACGTGAGTAGGTTCCATTATGTTACCACTGTCAGTACAACACTTAATTGATTACACATCGGTAAAAGGAAATGCCTTTATTTTGCTAGCGTTCCAGATATACACTGATTTAATTTTATCACTTATGTCATTTACTTCCATGCAAAATGTATTGAAAGGCATGTGAGTCCTTCAGTGATATAGCTACGTTACCAGTTCGAACCTTGTTTTTCGCATTGCCTCCAGAGAAACCTCGTCTGCTTCTTAAAGAAAACGTGTACTAAAATTCTGCTTCCATAAACATCATAACTTATGTCCAAACATTTTTTGAGTCTACAGAATTTCGAGATGAATTTACGATACGATAAAAAAAACTGACAGTCACGATGTAACTAACAATCTAAACAAAAGCATATTATTATTATGGTTTGTTCTCACTCCTCTGTGTTCACGGCATATAGTTGTTTTGTTGTGATTTTATGCCCTATTTTTTCCGACTACTGAACAAAGGCTGTCCGAGGTTTGTAGTGGTATGTAAGCATTTGTTTTTCAGAACCGAGATTGAAAATGAGCACGCAATGATGGACATTACGTGTGACATAGCTATCAAGGGACATTATAAAGCTTTCTCGGACAGTCCTCTCTTCAAGTCCTTGTTTGGTCGAGACTCGGTCCACGGAGATGGAAATGTCAAAGTCAAATTAGGTAAGCCCTCAAACTGTCACTCTTCTGCTTGAGATCTTAACGGAATATTTTGGCGAATATGTTAGGGTACTAATACGTTGTTTTGGACTTTAAAATGCCATAGGTCGGTGCCATACTCTTCATAATAAATTACGAGCTAGTGCCTTGTGAAACCAGTTTCAATAAATTTTAATACCCACAATCTTGTACGAGTTGAGAATTAATTGTCAACGAGGTCTACTGATCGCAATTTATAATGAAAGTCTACATAATACCATACTATAATAGTACATTAGATACACATGATCTCATACTAAATAAGAGCTCGTTCCTAAAGTAGGCTATTGATTTGGGCACTACCCGGGCGGGGTTGGCTATTTCTTGTTCCATAGTGGCCATTAGACACAAGGGACTTTCCACAAATTTTCTGCAGTCATAAAGCGGTATCTATTAATGTTCAAAAAAATTGCTAATTTCCATTAATCATTAGCACGATGATAATAATACACCAAATGTACATGGTTTGTAAGCCTGACAACTTCAAAACCTATTAATTATTGACAAAAAATATGAAGGACACTGAGAGTATGTGGAGTCCAAAGTTTTTGTCTCTTTTGCGAGATGTATAATTATAGCGACTTTACATTCGTGTTAAGGCTCGAATTACGTATCATTAAATCGTTTTTTTTTTCAGATAAACTAAACATTAAATTTGATTATGACTTCTACATTGAAAGAGACGAAGATGGAGAAATCTATTTCAAATGCAAACACAACCAAACACAGTATTCGTATGAAATATATGGAAGATCTTTGTTTTACATCGATAAATTGTTCGTTGGAGGAGAAGATATGAGTGAGTTTTATCTTTTGTTATATTCATTTTCTTGTAATAGGACATTTATTTATTTAATATACATAGTTTGTGGATTTCGTGACAAAATTGACGATTCTCCGATGTAACTAAAAGGACTGACAGTCATAAATTTGTAATCATGACGTAACAAACGCACACAATTATTTTCTGTCCCACGAAAACCATTTTTCAAACACACTAAACGTAATTTAACTATGGAATTATTTAAAATTAGCTTACTTTTAAATAATTCAAATACTAATTTAAATAAAATCGAAAAATATTGTTCCGAAAACATAGTTATATTTATTTCTGTTACTTTTGAAAAATGTCTTGTCTATTTTAGTAGTATGTTCTTATTAACTCCCCTTCATAAGCTTTAATGGCTGAGTGAAACCGAGCGTATGCAGCTCTGGACGCTAGCTGGAGCCGTGTTGTATACACAACGTGTACGCAACCGGTGTGGCCCGACCTTTAAGGTAAGGTAAGACGAACGTTTTATCAATTGCTGCTTTTTTTCAGGCAAGTTCATAACCAACTTCCTCAACGCCAACGGCAAGTACGTCCTTAAGACTTTTGGCGGGCCGTTCATGGATAAGGCAATGGAGTTCTTTTACATTTTCACCCATAGATTCTTCGATGTCGTTCCCGCAAAATATTACATTTTGGACGACCTTACCCCGTACTTAAGGGATTGAAACTGATGTTACGAGGGCAGGACCAAGAAGTTCTTTCTTATATTAGGAGCGTCTTGTAGTTGGCAAGAAACTTTTGTACCTACTTTTTTAATGTTAAGTTAAGGAAAACAAAAAAAACGTTTTTAGTCCTAAGGACGTTAAATGGTAGCCAAGTATGATTTGTTAAGTTGATTTGTATGCACAGTCAACCAAATTAATGTCTGGGCTGCTGTAGCACTTTTCAGACTCAAAATGTATCATTATGACTGTTCACAAAAAATGATTTGTGATACTTTTTAATTAATAAAGCTGAAATTTGCGGGATATTAAAATATTAAAAGTAATGAAATTTTATTTTATTTCTTTATCCTAACTCCTCAATATGTCCACGGGGGGGAGAGGACCTAAATGTCGATAACAAATCGGGGTTCTCTTGGGTCTCTGGTTTCTATGAGCGGCAGTGATCACTTCACATCATTTGAGACGCATGCTTATTTCCCTTCTGTTGCATATGTGTGCGTGGCTGCGCCTAACGCTTCGTTGTCTCTTTAATAAACGTCAGTGCGCAAACCGTGGTTTCACTCGCTCCCTATCAGGCCTTTATTTGCCTTAAGGCTGTAAATTATTCATTTCCATACTTTCCATACAAGGGAAGATGTGCGAAGTTTTCATACATTTGAACACCGCTCGACTGCGCTTGGAGTGTGAAATGTATGAAAGCGTCGCACAGCTCCGCTCCGCTCCGCCGCAGTGGAAAGGCGGCCTTATCACTTCCCTTTTCCATTAAAAATAGAGCTGGTTTCGAGATATTTTATGTCTTAAATGCGTTTAATTCAGCTACCAAACAAAAAAAAAACGATTTGCATCGTTTTAAGATTGAGGGGGGGATCCATGGGGGTGGTTTTCTAAGCAGCACAGCGACCAGGAGCCTATACCACATATCATATCTGATCTGCTGCAGATATTGAGTCAGTTTTCATTTTGCAAAAAAGGGCAGTTAGAGCAATTTATAATATGGATACTCGTGAGTCATTAAGAGAATTTTTCAAGGAAATAGACATCTTAACCCTACCGTCGCTATATATTTTTGAAATAATCATGTATGTTAGGAAGAAATATGCAATTTCCCTACCAACGTCGATAAGCCAAAGGCTACTAGAAATACAGGAAAGCTTAAAGTTCCAACTTACAGACTGGCTAAAACCAATAAGTCGTTCATGGGAAATTGTGTAAGATTTTACAACAAAATTCCAAAAAACATAACTGAACTAAATGATACAAAATTTAAATCTATTGTCAAGGAGACATTAATTTCTCGGGCGTATTATAAAATCAATGACTATATCTTGGACAAGGATGTTTGGAAATGATCCCGATCTGTATTGGCGATCCCTGGCTCCAAAGATTGTACGTACACCTGCTGTGTTAAATTGTTAAATTGTAAAAATTTTGAATATTTGAGATGTAAAATAACATTGTAATTTTGATTTATTTAAAAAATTACACCTCGTTGAGTTTCTTGCCGGTATCTTCTCATCAGAGGTTTTTCCGAACCGGTGGTAAATTTTTTGACATTCATAAGTGCTACCTGTAAGCTTAATCTGAATAAAATATTTTGACTTTGACTTTGACTTTGACATACAAGTGCTACAATTTAACATATTGGTCATATTTTTGTATGAAAAACGAGCGTATTACGAGCAAACGTGTGATAAGTCGGGGCACGTTCTAGGGATTTGATATCGATAAATATGATGTCGATGTTTATAAATCCTAATATCATACTGGATATTTTTTATTTTTTATTACCGCCAAACATGGAAAAATTATTAATTGCGTACTTACTATGACAACCATTTCAAAGTAAAAAAAATAATCCTATACTTTTTCTCCTTTGTTTATCGTTTATGTTTAAACAAACAACGAATGAAATTTTTTTGTTGAATAACATCTTGATATTGACTGTACTATCGACATTATTTTGCTACATGTCTATAATAATTGTGCCCTGAGTTAGCACACGTTTGCGTACGAGTATGCAGCACGGCTCCAGCTCGCCTCGTAGAGCTGTGTTACGTGCACGCAACGCAAGCGATGTGCCATCTTATCATATAATTCCATAGATTATAACTGGCATGTGCACGCGCGTGACTCCGGGGCAGTGTTGCAACCCGTGTGGACCTGCTTTGAAGAATAACAGGGCTGAAGCTAGAAGGTCACGGACAGACACAGGCCGACAAACAATTTTGATGCACAGTTAACGAAAATAAATGCAAATGCCGGTAGGCATTCGCCACCATTCAACCACAACATAAATAAGAAAACTATAACAAAAAAAAAACGTAAACCGAAAAACTGCTCAACAAGCTATCTACCGAACATTTTTTTTATGAAAGAGGAAAGGAAACGAGCAAGTGTTTTAGTTTTCTTTATTGGCATGCTTGCATTCTTATTTGACGATCAGAATTATTAATTCGTATAAATTGACATCGCTGTAATTTATAATGTAATTTAATATTATGAAATAAATAAATCTAAACACTATATAATATAAATAAAACGGATCACTCACGTATTTTTACGTCGAGAAATGCCCGGCAACCACCGTAGTCCGAGGATCACGGACTGGTCCGAAACATGTCGGGCATTTCTCGACGTAAAAATACGTGAGTGATCCGTTTTGTTAATATGTCCGAGTCTCACGGTAGTTTTATGCTAAACACAATATCAACACAGTGTATAAGAGTTCAAATATATCTACACAGGCTCTAGACAACCAGATTTATGTAAGTACTTTGTTTTGAGCTTTACGTCTGCAAAATATACAATGTAGAGATATACAGGGTATCCCTAAAACTAATGCCAAAACTTTGAGGGCTGATAGAGCAATATAACTTAATCAGATTATGATGCTTCTCTGCTCTGATTGTAAATAAAAATGTAAATAAATCTAAAATTCGGTTTAATTTTTTTTTGCCACCTTAGCATCATAGCTTGTAAAAAATTATTAACATTCTATAGCACAGGTTTTTCGTAATAGAATGCAAAATTTAGATTTTCAGACTTCTAAAATTTGCTGATACAGCACTCAAAAGACTGGCCCAGGGTATCAGGAATCACCAGGTTTATAAAAATGACATTATCTCGAAATCTATGAGATTTTCATAAGATCAGATTTGCATAACCTGATTGCTTATGAGCTATTCTATCAGCCCTCAAAATTTTGGCGTTGGTTTTAGGGACACCCTGTATACAACTGCTTATAAAGTAGAGCCGAATAGTTTGGTACTACATCTAATTGATTACACCGACAAAGTTTCAACCAGTTTACTTTGCAGTACCACCGCAGCAATTAGATAATTAATAGATAAGGAAGTCGCAATTTAATTACACGAGAATCTGTGATCAAGCAAGCATTCGAGGAAATAGGGAACTTGCGCAGATTTTATAGAGTTAATATTTTTTGGAATACTTATCGCATACGCGGAATATTGTATCACAGGGCTTATACTGCGAAACGCAGTCAGAAAAAAATCTGCATTAAAAATATCACACCACCCGTAAAAATATAGAACGGACTGCGATGAGACGTTACTATATAAACACAAAATCTATGGAGCGTTTTAATTCGACCTGCTCAAAGCCGTAATATCTTACGGCAGTAAAATTTTTTGATCACAGATTTTTAAGTTTTTGTAACGTTGAATCAGGTTACAAAAACTAAACATACTAATTGGTTTTAATTTGTCGTTATTTCCACTATTTTTCCTATTCTTCACTGTTAACGTTGTACAACGTATACACTATCTCATTAATGCACATTGAGCTAAATACATTTCCTACGCATGTCCCCCATTAGCTTGAATCCGCGTTTACTTTATGAACTGTCATCCCGGTTTAGGCGAGTTTGTAAGCGTTGCAGTAACAATGTGCGAGTGATTTACGATGTGTCCTACATTACATCATAACACGGTTTAGGAGCATTTTTATCAGTCTACAGGAGAAGAGAGTTACGATCTTCACCGATGTCTATGAATTTTGTATGCTCAATTTCTTCGTGCATTATAAATGGTTTTGTGTCTAAAATTATAGCTTATAATTTATTCAAACAACAGAGCTCTGCGCGGTTTTTTTATTAATATTATGAATATCTTAGGAAGTCATCCAATGAGATTTAGTGGTCGAGTGATTAGGGGGTGGAGTCATAATTGAGATGTGCCGACTTCCATCCCCGTTAGTTGCAGTGATTCCTACCATTTTTTTTCTATGTACATTTAACCAACGCTCTTACGGCGAGGAAAACCATCATGAGGAAACCTCATGTGTGTGTTGTCAATGAATGTGTAACCATGATCCTGTCGGGCTGGTATTCTTGTCAAAGGATTTATGGAGGTCATATTGCAGTCGCTTCGATTTAATAATATCATTAATAACCTGAGCAGTCAAATCAG
This sequence comes from Ditula angustiorana, assembly GCA_963691745.1. Taxonomy (NCBI): domain Eukaryota; kingdom Metazoa; phylum Arthropoda; class Insecta; order Lepidoptera; family Tortricidae; genus Ditula; species Ditula angustiorana. The sequence goes on along the minus strand of OY829482.1, from coordinate 9,527,516 downwards.
GGATCATGTTTAAAGCGGACACTGAATAAAAAAATGGGAAACACGCCAAGAAGATGACTTGTTATTCTAAATAACAAATATTTATTCTAGGAGCATGACGATAATTAAATAATCCATCTGTAATTTTTGTTTTCGTGTATTTTACCGGATTATATCTTAAACACAGATTTACGAACATACCAGGTAAATGCCTCAATAATTATTAAGAGTTTTAACAAATAACAGCAAAATAAGTCAGGCCGTCGGGTATGAAGCACAGATGTGAAATTTAGGAACTTACATTTAAAAACAAATTAACTAAATAATGTAAGCAATGAACAATTTATTGTCAACCTGCACTCTGCATATACCTTAAAAAGAACCTTAACTGTCTTTTTTCTTCTTATTTTTGCACCACATCCTTGTGGTTGAAATAGTAGCGACAGCTTGTCTAAATGAGGGTTGCAAAGCATTCTTAAACTAAGCATGTACTAAGATAATAATGATGTCATCATCATCATCATCATCGTAAAGGGTTCTGAAGATAAATTTACTAATATGTACGTCTTCAGTTTGTTAAATGGGACAATCAACTACTTTACCGCAAAAACATGTTTACAAAAAAAAGGTTTAACTCATATAGGATAGCATGGATAAACGTGCGTCGCAAATTAAATTAGAGATAAATTTCTACTAATAAAATTTTTAATTTGTTTTTTAAACGTCGCAGGCAAAATAAAATCAGCCCAAATACCCTGTCCATATTTAATTTCTTTAAGTGGTATCTCATTTTAATTCACAAAAAATATCTGGACACAGTACTTATTAAAATATGGGTTAACAAATGTAAATAAAAGTTTCAAATAATGTGAATTTTCAAAATTTTACATGATCAGCACTTGAAGACATTTTATATAATATTAAGAATCAAGTTTCGTCTAAAAATAACAGCGCAGTACTTTACTTTATTGTATTTTTTTAACAAGAATTATAAACGTTCTGTACATATTTATGTTATGTTATATTTATTGTTGAATGCAATTACCTCGACGTTTATTACGACAACTTGACATTAATTAAAATTCCACATGATTTCCTATCGGGTATAATTTTTCACTCGCGACGCTTTTCATATGCATCCTTGTCATATGGACACTGCCATGCTTAGCTTACATTTAGATTTTTTTTGTAAACATTTTGTAAAGTATAAAAATGTAGACAAATGTTACAACGGAAAATCATAAAAACTTGACATTGAGAAATGAATTCTACAGAATGATTAATTATTATTTCACATCTTGTAACTCTTCTAACTACGGGCTTTAAAACGTATAATTTTGTTTTTGTGAGCAAAATCATAGCCTTGTGTCATTGTTAGGTACGACCAGTATAACCTATTCTTTATTACATTATTAAATTACTGTAACAATATCTCATTCAACATAATACTAGACATGAGAAATTACGATTAAATAAAAAAGTAATTTACGTCAAAAGATGCGTCAAACGAACATTTTACAATCGCGTTCTGTAGAAAATGTAGTTTTAACACTATGTCATAAAGTTACAAAGTCACATAATCACATAGTGTTTGACGAGCATGCATTATGACATCCTGTATTATCTTAAACATGAAGCATAGCCATACACGCACGTTATAAGTTGCGGGTTATATTAGAAAGGATTATTTTATACACGAGCCAACCGCTCAGTGAATATTACACTGGAGAACGGGTCGTAAAAATGATTAGTTTAAATGGTTTCGCTAACGTGCGCGCTTATGTTAACATTTGTGCGAGGGTGTGCGTCGCTAATGAAAGCCCTGCAACCTGTAATTTTTCAGCATTAGTTTATAAAACAGAGTAACAGGCGACTGAAACTATAGTCTGTGACCAAGTGTCAGTGTTTCACAAGATGTCTGCGCTTCTGTGCCTGCTGTGTTTGTTTGCGTCTGCCACCGGCTTGGGGTTGCGTAAGTGTTAATTAAATTAAAACGTGCACATTCGTTTCATTTATCTCCTCTTTTATTACGTGCAGGATGAGTTTTAGCGTTAATAAACAATGATGGTGAGCAGTGTGAGTCGTTAAGATGACGCGTGAAGTTTAACTTGATGTTATTACACGCTCTTGCAAAGAAAATACTCTATGAGGCGAGCAGATCGGATTTCCAAATAAGTCAGTATCTTAGAGGGGGTTAATTGATTATGTGAATAAGCGCCGGATTAAAAACTTGTGAAGCAAACGAACAGGCATGGCGGATATGTTAAAGATGTTTGTCAAGAACGTGTCTGTATATTAACATTAGTATTAACTTGTAAGACATAGTTTATAACTAAAACCCTCAATGAATCGATCAAATCAAAACGTTTTGGTTATAAAATTAACTTATATTTTTATAAAAACCTAATCACACGTCCAAATTCCCTGTTTTTTCTGAGTATAAAACAATAATCAAAATTGGTTAGGCCTTTCTATTTAACGGCTTTGTATACCCTAAATTACTGCTAGCAGTTTCAAATCATTACCAATAAAAGTAAAAGTTTTAGAAAATGAACATTTCACTTATTGACTCCAATTTCAATATGACTAATGAAATGTGTACGCAGTCAAGCGTTTTTACCATAACGAAGAAAACAAGTACCTCGTTAAAAGACAGAAGCGACGAGCACGGTGTCATTGAAAGTAAAAATTGCAAATTCTTATAATTTAAGTGTGTACTTGCAAAGACTTCTCCATTCAAAATAATCTTAACACCCAAAACGAAATTCTTTCAAGAAGTGATGTTTTTCCTACTGCTTGTTTGTTATTATTTTGTATACTGTGATAGAAGAACTTTTGATTGAAAGTAGTTATTAAGGCCAGCCTGCACACACATCGTTAGGACAACTGTGACAACCCAGACTCCCCTGATACACTAACAGACTAACAGTGTGAAATGGTGTGAAATGCATCATGTCCACAGTGCAGCAGTGTTTACTCTGGCTTCAACACAAAAAGTAATGATATTTTGTCCAGCACAGCAATGATATTTTGTACAACAAATAATGATATAGTAATGTCACAGAACATTTAAAAGCATTTCAGTAGTATGTTAACTTATACTACGTTATGGATGGCTTTGGGTGATTATTTATTTAATACGAGTACTTGATTGAAGATGATATGTATACCCTGATAAGTAAGAGGTTTAAAATAATTCATTATTAAACACCGTTTCCCATTTTCATATCAAAATTATCTAATTTCCGTTCCCATCTCACTTAAAACGACCGAACTTAATCATATTTCAAAACACTTCGTACATTTCAGCGGACTACATCGCCTCTTGCTCAAGAAACGACCCCAATTTGAATGAATGCGCACTAAAGTCGGCAAGGGAGTCTCTCCATCAATTCTCCATGGGCGACCCGAGCCGGGGCCTGGAGCCATTGGACCCCCTCTTCGTGCCCGTAATGACGGTCTACCTACCCAATGAAAATGGCCTCAAACTCACCTTCAAGGACAATTCTTTTAGCGGCCTGTCGACGCTGCGGCTAGACGATTTAAAGTAAGTATTACAATACAGCTGCTTTTGATATTTTTTTCAGATTCTGTTTTTATTATTCAAAATTACAGTATGGGTTCAATCAAAGGCCCTAGGATGCTATATTTTGTCTCAAACTTAAAGCATATTATATCTCTTCTTAATCTGTTAGCGTGTGCGAAAAGGATATATGTCTTATGTCTGCGATATGTAACATTATTGTTATCGATAGTTCGGCTTCTTTACTTAATGATTACTTACTAATGTTTAAATTAGACATTAGTTTAAATTAGTCCTATTTCAATGATGATTTTTTTATAAAGTTATTGAAGTCACTTGCTAATTTTAAATAACTCTGACAAGAAATGTTCATTCTTAGGCGTTTATTGAAGCAACTACAGTAAACGAAAAAACATAGCAGCATGTCTATGTTAATAATGATCCTCAATTGAGTACAATTTTTATTATATTTATGCCTGACATAATACGTATGTGTCTGTCAAAGAGCTGCAAGGTGTAAAAAAAAACTATTTATACTAGTACAAACCAGGCCGGACTTTACAATGTTCTTAATTCTTCCGTGTTTTTATTAATTCTGGGAGCATAATTGACTAAAAAACTTATTTTGAAGGACGTCTTCCATGAACTAAGTAACAAAAATCATAATGAAATTTTGTATGAATATTTAATGCGAATTGTAACTTACAACGCACAGTTAATATACTACGCAACGCAACCTAGCAACGCATACAACTTGCCTCATTAATAGGTGGGGACTTCTAATTTACGGAATTAGTATGTCCTGAACAACGTGACAGTTAATAGTAATAGCGCGTTACGGAAGGTTTGCTTCGCTTGGGTTCGAACAGCTACAGTCTAAACCGAAATTCGACATCAAGAAATTTAAACAAAGCGAAATATGAGCACCCAATTTTAATTTATCGCTTCTGGTTTTTCGTCTAACTTGCGTCATCAGAAACGTACAGACAATGCCTTAACTCAAGTACTGACTTCGCCTTACTAGCTGTATAGAAAAGTGGATACTTATGTTAGTGAACTCATCGTACGTATAAAAGTGTTAAATTGAACTGATTGGACCACAGTGCGTTTAATTTAAGAATTACTTACGGATAAATTAGGCACGCTGTAAGTAATGCATTTTTTCACACTCTCTCCGGTAAGATGACAAAGCCATCTGAGGTTATCATTTCATTCGAAAAAAAAACATACGGTCAGTATTAAATTAATGATACTGAATATTTTAATCAGCGTTAAGAGAGAGGTGTTAATACTTTCCGGTCATTAACGACAGCGAGGCTTAATCTTAGGATAAAACTCTGACAAGAAAGATACAGTGAATATGGCGATGATAATACTATATTTTAGAACTAGACATATTTACATCCCAAGTAAAGTTAAATATCAAAATTATAAAAGATATATTTTTTAAATTGTTATCTTGTAATTAAATTTTTCAATTAAATAAATTTACTTTTTTATATTCAATTTGTAAAGGCATTAAACTGCTCTATTCATTTATTAATCGACCCTGTGTTTGTACAATCCAGTACAAAACAAATTCAACATTAAACGATTCGAAACATGTTGAGCGATAACTCGACTTTCAACGTAAGTTAAACAATTTTAAAGGTTTTTCACATTATACATGTTTAAAAGACGAATCAACTGACTAAAAGGTAAATAGTAGAGTGCACCTTACAAACATGGAAGGAAGTAATTCCATTAACGTTTTGCAGGCCCCGCTATGATTACCATAACGGGTAAAGACTGCAAAATCACTGCAATCGGACATTTTTATTTGTAGAAGCCCTTCAAGCAAAACTTCAGTCACATTTTAATACTCTCTAAACTTTATACTTATTGTCTAATTTCATTCTTTGGGTCAATATAAACTAAATGCTACTCCGAATACTTAAAGTTTCATATTTTACTGGAATTAAACTTTGAATTCAACGAGTGGATTAAGCGTGATACGCATACAAACGAACAAACAAACCGATAAAAATAAAAAATATCAAAAAAAGGTTTTTACGTTCTGTTTTCTGTTTCTGGTTCTTTTTTTGTATATATAGTTAATGTACAGACTCAGAAAACTTATGACTTATAGAATAGAAGATAAATAGATAAAGACTAGATATATGGAATAGATGTATAAAAAATTATAATCAATATCTTTTAACTTATGTATGATTATTCGCCATACGTTGGCCATCAGAGTTGTGTCATTTTAAAACAAAAGTACTTAAATAATTTCAATAACTGCCATATATTTAACATCGCTAATACCTGAGCTTCTATCGCTACCATAATAATGAACTATGTGCCTAACGACGTCACGACTCACGGACAATTAGCTCTGGCTCTTTTAATTACGAATATTATGAAAACGCCTTAACGTAAAGGTCGTTTAAATAATTAAGCACAAAGCCTTGATTCATTCAACGTTGGCCTAAAGGGTTAATGGAATGAAAAACGACTCTAAACGACGATACGTTTCTAAGGCCATCTACAATGAACATTGGGAGGTACGATATAATTCTCTCTAATTAAGTAGGTAAATTAAATGGTATTTGAGAAAAATAATATCGTAATTACCTACCAATACTCTAGTGGTTCATGACCCTGGCTATGGAAGAGGTTGAGGGTTGTATGATAAATATTTTGCAGCTGTGTCGTGGTTGTAATATGTAACTGCACAGATTTCATAATACTATTTTTAACTTAGTATGAGTTCTAGGCCAATTCGTGTAAATTGGCCCAAGATTTTTTATTATTTATTTAAAATCACAATAATTAACGACTTAAGTAAAATACTCAGGTAATGCTTATGTCACTTCTATGCAAGTAATATTTTTAACCTTTTAGTACCCTGTCTTAAGGTTTACAACCTCGGTGACTGATGATCATTAACCTTAAGATAGTGAATATTTTTTTGAGCTAATTAGGGAACGTTCAAGTATTACGTAACGCAATTTTTGAAGATTTTTGACCCCCCCTCCCCCCCTTGTAACGCACCGTAACGTTTTTCTGTACCCCCCTCCCCCTCTCTAAACGTTACGTAACACTAAATGACAAAAAAAACATTAATGACAAAAACAACATTAAATGACGTACAATGCAATCTAGGGATTCCCCGTGAAATATAAACGAAAAGTTTTGCCAATTTGCGAGAACAAATTTAAAAAAATTACGACCAGACTAATACAATCGAGGGATTTCCCGTAACGTTAATGAAAAGAGTTGCCAGTTTGGGAGTTTTAATTCCCTATTTTTTTAGAAACAATGTTACGTAACGTGTTGTAAGAAAGACCCCCTTCCGCCCCTGTAACGCATCGTAACGTTTTACGAGACCCCCTCCCCCCCCCCTTGCGCTACATAATAATTGAACGCTCCCTTATAGGATTTTAAAAGAAAATTCCATCCATGGTAGTGACATAAGAATTATCAAATCACACAAACATCCCCTTGCAGGGATCAAAACAGCAACTCAGTCAGTTAAGACGATAAATCACTATGTCATTTACAATCTTTGTTACAGATTTGATCTTAATAAAAAATTGATCTCGGCAGACGCTTTAGTGAACTTAGATGTCCAGGGCACGTATGACCTTAGTGGAAAGTTACTGGTCATACCGATAAAGTCATCGGGAGATTCTACTATCAAACTGAGTGAGTTATTATTTATTTATAAGGACCTTCAAAATTAAGTACCAGTAAAGTTAGTTACATGCAAGTTTTAAGGGTTAGTATCTTATCAGTTATGGAGAGACACTGCATTCACTAAAATGCAATATCAAGATATGATAATAAATATTACGGGGATGTAGTTTTTATAATTTTAAATAGTTTATTTTAGGTGTTAGGCTTTAAGTGCCTGTATTTGTTTGTTTATTATATTTACATTAAATTTGTCAAATACGTGATTTTTTATTCTTATTAGCAATAATTTAATTTTGTTCCAGAAAATACCAATCTTCACATTCGTTTTTGGTACGAACACGTGACATGTGACGACGGTGAAATTCACTGGAAAATCGTGAAACATGATATCAAGTACGAGGTCGAGAAAGCAAGTTTTCGTCTCGAGAACTTGTTGAATGACAAAGTCATTGGTAAGAAACACAAAATTCTATTAAGATAAAGAAAGCAGTATTTTTTATACGTTTATATACATATAGTATCGTGCAAATTATATGTATAAAACATTTACTCCGATGTATCGGACGTAGTGCAACAGCCAATAAGTCGAAGAATAATATCGTATATTTTAACATAGGAAGGCAAACAAGCAAATAGGTCACCTGATGATAAGTGATCACCACCGCCCATAGACACCCGCAACATCAAGGGTATTGCAGAGGGCTAAGATGGAATATCTCTTGAGCCAGTAATTTCACCGGCTGTCTTACCGCCTGTGTTTTACTTGATATAGTCCTATTTTTTATACCTATTATAAAATTAAAAGCTATTACATAATCTTGTTTGTACTCGTTTGGCACAAACCTTTACAGCAAAATGTTTGGTGACTTTAGACTGAATTTCAAATAATGAAAATGAAGTTTTGTAAAAATCGGCAATCGCTAAATGAATCATATTAATGGAACACAAATAACTTTGCGGCTTGGATGTGAGAAATTGGCAAAAAAACGGTTTTTGTAAAAAAAGGCCCGGAGATTTATGATTCATAGTCGCTACGGGAACATTTGAAAACCGATAACAGTAAAATTGGTAAATTTATGAACAAAGTGGGCGTACGGATGGACAAATAGGCATGTTTGTTACATGTGAGTTTAGGTAATTGGCTATAAATATTGAGCAACGGTACTTAACGGTACAGAACAAAACGTTCACTGACTATTTTGTAAACAATACATTACTTAGCCCAAAACGGACTTTAGTTGCTATTTTTACAAAACTTAATGAAATAATATTCATATGTTAAGTATTCGTGACTCTTCTACAGGAAACTAATTTCAAAACTAAGCTTAGTTCTTTGCGTTTGAACCGCTATTAATTATCGTTTTTACTGATCAAATTCACATTCTGTAAATATTTTAAGTCTATAGCAAACACTTTCTCTATAGTTCCTATTCGCGCGTAACGAGGTTATCCTGCGTAGGTTTTTGCCGATGGTGTTTTATTATCTAAGTCGTCGTCTTAACAATTCACAATACTTTACAGGAGACCAAGTAAACAGATTTCTGAATGAAATGTGGCGGGAGATAGTAGCTGACGTGGGTCCGACCATCTCGCAGTCCCTGAGCGCAGCAGTTGTCGACAACCTGGCCAAACTTCTTGAACAAGTCTCCTACGATAACCTAATGCCGGAATAAGATTCAAATAGCACCTTCTGTGGGTCGTCCCTTCATTTTTGCTACGGAAATGTATAACCTTTATCATTTAATTTTACGCAGAATCTATTTTTAGGATTTCGATATCATTAAAAAAGGTGACTGAAAAGACCAAACCTACAATTTTTTTGAATTCTGAAGCTTAGGATTTCAACAAAATTTTCCGTATTCAACTGCGTCAATAGGTAAATGTATTTTTTATTTGTCAAACTTTCCCAATCAGTCATCAGATTTTGATTCAAAGAAAACTTTTAAGTGGATCGGGAGTAAAGATTAAGGAAGTATTTTTCCTCATATGAGCCAAGAGATTTTAAATTATTCCCGCGCACGGAGGTTGTACCGATTCGGAAAGAAATTGTTTGCAACAACTTTTTTTGCTTCTTGTGGATTTCCGCAAATAAATTGAGTAAATTATATGTCTTCTCAGTGCGGTACACGTTACGGTGGTTGCCACGCATGATATCTGTACATACCTAAGTAAAATATAGGCTTGTGATTTAGGGTAAGAATTTATATCATTAGTCATGTCATGATTTACAAGCAATACGACAGAATATTTGCTTTATTGAATATCACTGTAACAATTTTGCAGAATTACTGGTAGCTCATATATAAGAGTACTTATGCAAAATTAAAACAGCTTGACTTTATTTCCTTGTACAGTGTCAAATGTTTGTACGTTTAATTAAATTTAATGTATTTTTTATCTTGAATACAGCAATTTGAAAAAAGCTAAATACAGTCGCACCATTTGAAACATGACCTTCTGTAAAACTTATCCATGTTAAAAAAAATTGTTGTCTGCCAAGATAGTTAGTATTATATTAGGTTCTACTAAGTGCTATGGTGTGGAGGTTCTAAATTGGTAGAAAAAATTTAAATTAAGGACTACTGCGAAATAACACTCAGCTCTGAAATGCAGATTGAACTTTTTAAATTTAAAATAGGAAGAACGCAAGCCAAAACGGAAGATACAAGATGGCAGGCGAAATGTAATTTAGCTGAGATAAAGGTGGAACAATGTGCCCGGCTGGAGATGCGATTACGAGGCATGGGGACATAATGTTGTTTGCGTCCCTTGGGACGGAATCTTGGCAATTAACGTTTAAAAATCGTGCACTCGTACGTTCCAAAGATTAAGGTTTGGTTTGGTAAAGCCAGCGGGTTTACATTTGAAAACAACTTAATTAGTGCTACAATACAATACAATATGCTTTATTGAATACCACATTACAATTTCACAGGATTACAGATAAAGCTTAATATAGGTATCCAAAAGGCGGTCTTATCGCTTGAACAGAGACAGAGTGCCTCAGAGATATTTAGTTTTTTTTTTGTAGCCTATGGCAGTCCGCTACTAAATACATGTATATTTATAGCTTACAAAAAATGGCTTGGTACCATGGATTGGTTTCGCGGAAAATAACATATTTTTTTGTGTTTTTTATTTATTTATGTAAACTTCTATTAATTAAGGTCTAAAGTGTTTCATTCTATTGAGCATTATGATAATATCCAGAAAGAAGTAATATTTCTATGAAATAAAGATTGATCACACTTTTCATGTTTCTTTTTCCTAATTCTACCCTAAGTATTTGCATGCATGTAGGCTTCCAATGCAATAAACTGGAACAAATTACCTTGCTACTCCGCGAAACCGCGGTTTCGCGGAGTAGCAAGGTAATTTGTTCCAGTTTGTTGATATGGACCTCCGCAAAGTAACGCCTGAATCTATTAATTATTCCAATGCAATTTTTACTATGCTGGGTAAGTAATTCAATAATAATAAATAATACATGTCTCCTAAAACACCCATGTAAAAAAATTATCGCTTAAATAAATTAAATAAGATTCATACAGTAAGTGTCTGTATGAGCCTTTACAGAAAATATATCAAAGTATAAATATGACAAAAAAATATAAAATATACTTTAAAAAAATTACGACATTGTAAAGTTTGTATCAAATATAATTTATACCAATTAATCTGGTACGAAATTAAGCTACCAAAACTGTTTGAGCTATAGGTACTAGACAACGGACGGATATACATGCATATATTATTATAGAAAATTAAATACTTAAATACGCACATAAATTATTTACAGGGTGGAAATTTCGAATGCCACTTGGATGGCAACTACCTTAAATACTGAAAATACACATTCTGTGTAAAGGAGACTTTCCTTTATTTTTGAAAACAATAAATTCTGCATTTATGGATTTATAGAAAAATCGCTTGTATTAGTCGGGACTCGAACCGGTCAAATGCGACAAAAAATAACATGCCGTATTTTACGATGCAGATCGAAAGGGTTACTGATAAGGTTCATTTTTCTCTAAATGACCAACACAATCAAAACAACGGAAGGCCATGAAAAGTAACAATTATCTTTAATTTTGTCTTCACCCGTCACGTGAAATGTACCGCAACTACTTTAATTATTGGAAATAGCAAATTCTACGCAGTTGAGACTTACTTTTATTTTAGAGACAATATTAAAAAAAAACATAAATGCTGTATTTATTATTCTCTAATAAACCTTTTAGTCTAAGCATCACTGAAAGGTTTCGAAATACGTTAGTTAATTTAATGTACTGAATTTAAGTTTCTATTTCATATTTTTAAATGTGTTCATCTCATGTTCTTTACACGCAACAATTCCATCGCACTTTACAGTTAAAAGCTTCTAGTTTCTCGAGTTTGCTGAAAGCCGGTAAAGCCAGTATGAATTGAGCCTTCTGTGAACGCACAATAGGCTGAAAAGGCAACATTAAGACCAGATTTTAGTCTTAAGAAAGGAAATGACTTGAGTTAGGATAATGCCTTTAGGTAGTTCATTCAACGTCATAATAAATTTCTTTTGAACTGTTCATTGTCTGACAGCAGATGCGCTTTAAATTCTTGAGCGATGCAAATTTATTAAAAATGTTTTAGTTCTAGAAACAAAGGTAATGATTTATTTTGTTGGAGCTTCATTTTAACATCTATGTACGCGTAAAAGGTATTTCGAGTGAATTGAATTCAAATCCAAAATTGAAATTAATGTGCCTGGTTTTATTTAATTATATTTTTTAAACAATGGCAAAATTAACGAATTGAAAGCTTTTATTTTATTTTTTATGAATTAGGAAGGCAAACAAGCAAGTGGGTCCCCTGATGGTATGTGATCACCACCGCCTATAGACACCCGCAACAGCAGCCTATTTTGGTTTCAAACAAATTTTCAGCACGGCAATTCTCTCGTCCCTTTAAGAATCCGTATTTTTTTTTACATATCTCAAAAACGAGATAAGTCTCTGTGACGCTAGAATTGAGAGCCAGCCTAACTAAAAACTCGAAACCATAAAAATGGATTTTCAATATTATAATACCTAACTAAAACGTGTCTGTCTCCGCTTAATGACTGATATCAAAATGTAATTCAACCATTTGTCGCATAAACGTATCCCTCAAGTCTAAAAAATCTTCTTCCCAAGTGCTACGATTCCGGATTCTCGAATATTTTTGGGTACAAAAGGACGTAGAACGTTCCAAAGGACGGCGTTAAGATATTCTCTGCACATCTATCGTGTCTAATTGGGATTATTGTAGGTCACCAACGCCGAATTTAAGGGCCATCTAAAATTTGTTACCCTTCGGTTAAGGATTCCTTTAGTTATATTCACGCAGTGATCTGGAACTGTCTTGTTTGTATTTGTGAGTCGGTGATTTATTGAGGCTGTTTGGAGTACGAAACTGTGGTTATATGAATATCGTTACGTTTATTATTTAATTTGGTATTATAATTCTGATCTTGCCGTTTTTAGTGGTTATCGCAAGCTGCGCAATTCTGTGACCCTACAGTATTTAAAGCTTTGTTGGCGTTTTGCAATAGACAAAACTTACATTATAGTGTAGTTTTCTGTAACGATTCCGAAATTATTAAAGTTGTGTGATAAGACGATAAACTGCAGGTATTAAATAAAGTTACCGTATTTCTAAAATTTACCATAAAGGTGAAAAGATAAGGATATTGTAATAAAATGGGAGCTTTGATTTATTTCTCAATTAAACATAAATACGAGTATTTTGCAAAAGGTTAAAATAAAACTACACTAAGTACCTTTTAAAAAGTAAAATTGTATGCTTAGTTTTAAGTACAATTATGAAAATAAAACTAATTATAAGCGGTTTATATCTCGTAAAATATTGCAACAAATCTAAACCCACGCGCCACTATTTTAATTGTCTACAGGCTTTTTAAAATACAGGTATTATATCCTACGCAACGTCAAGAAGTAAATATTAATGCTTGTTTAGTTAAAACCTAAGCCCAATCGAATTTATGATATCAAAGATGCCATTTGGGTACTAAACAGGAAATTAAGAGGCGGCGTTCAATTTCCTTTACAATAAAGCCTGTCAATATTGAATAAGTAATTGACATGAACACGACGATCCGGAAGCTTAAATTCAATTCTTATTTTGGTAACAAGGAATGAGCCAATTATATCTGTAAACTGTCGCAGATTCAAAGTAAGCTTTACGAGTATAAGCCGTTTGGGACCAACAGCGAAGTTCCATTCGAGAAAAAAAGCTGGCAAGAGGAACTACAACCGATATGTTTTTTTTATACAACATAGGAAGGAAAACGTGCAAGTGGGTCACCTAATGGTAAATGATCACTACCGCCCATAGACACCCGCAACGCCAAGGAGATTGCAGATGCTTTGCCAACCCAGAGGGCTAAGATGGAATACCTCTTGTGCCAGTACTTGCACCGGCTATCTTGCTCTCCACGCTGGAACACAACAGTGCAAGCACTGCTGCTTAGCGGCAGGATTAGCGAGCAAGATGGTGGTAGCGATCCGAACGGACCTTGCACAAGGTCCTACAACCCGAGAAACCAGATGGTTTTGTCAAACTTTCTCAAGGTTTCGCTAGTTTTTCTACTCAATTTTGTGCTATCACCGATGATTTCCAATGGGTATGAAGATTTTAGTCCACCTATAATATAAGAGCCGATGAAGCCTTTATAGTTTTTTTTTTAATTTATCGTTGTACCTGGTTACGGGAACACGTCTCTATCAAAAATAGCACATTGCGAGCTCTATATTTCCTAAAGGTTAGCTCAAGTCTTAAAAGTGCAAATGGCATACGAGTAATGTTTTTTAAAGCTATCTAAAGATACCAAATTCGATGCTGCGGGTTAATTGAAAAGTAAATCTTTTTAGATGTACGGGAGAAAAAAAACATAATTATTATTTTCTAAAAAAACCGTGATTGTTCCAAAAATGTCGCCGACTGATGTCGGTAAAAAAGTGGATTTCGCGCTGTACTCGTAAGACTTGATAATTTGATAATGTTATCAAAACGTCGATGTACCGAAAATTTCGATTACCGGTTACCGTCTAAGTTAACTACCGATTTACGAAATTACCGGTTGACGAAAGGTCTTTGAGGCTCCTAATATCATTAAGACATGACATCATATCATGTCTCAAATTTTTCCATCAAAAACATACCTGAAGACGAAAAAAACTGCCAAAATAAGGCATAGACGTTAAGGCAGACAGTGAGCAGAGTCATCTATTTTCAGCTCTCCATACTGGCTAATTACAGCTCCGCCTTAGACATATGTTCATCCAGGATACCTCCGAACTGGCGGAAGATACACTTTAAAGCTAAAAGGCGATAGTAGCTTCCTGTAACTGCTTGCAACGCACTCAGCTTTTATAACGACACTTTTATTAAAAGTATGTTCAGTATTACTAGCGTTTTACTTTCTTTAAAAAAATATAAACAGATATCTACAGACACAAACATAAACAAGGCAAAATAAATCAGTAAAATCTTGTCTACAACCTAGAATTGCAGTTTCTTGCCCCTAACAGAAAAAAATGCTTGCAAGTTATTTTTTTAAACGAGCAAGTGGGTTACCTGGTGGTAAGTGATCATCACCGCCCATAGACACCCGCAATGCAAAGGAGATTGCAGATGCGTTACCAACCTAAAGGCCTAAGATGGAATATTTCTTGTGCCAGTAATTTCACTGTCTGACTTGCTCTCCACGCTGGAACACAACAGTGCAAGCACTGCTGCTTAGTGCCTGAATTAGCTAGCAAGATGTTGTTAGTGATCCGGACGAGCCTTGTACAAGGTCTTACCTAAAGTTGTTGTTTTATTTAAGTAACTTTTGAGACGTTTGCGGTCTTTTTTCTGTTCTAATTTGTTTCCTTTGATACAATTGTGAGCATTTTGCTGTAGTAACTTTGTAATGTAATGTACTGAATAATGATGTACCTACTAGTATTAAGGAAAGATTTATTGGTTTAATGTATTTACTGTTGGTTTTTTAACTTTTATATAAATGATGTTGGTTATCTATAGGGAATCAATAAAAATGCTCTTTATTCTTATTAAACAGTTTTAAAGATTTACCGTTTTTGTCTCATCGTGTTAAGTCTATTAGCTTTGTGCTTAGCACTAGAAACTCACTCTGCGTTACAAATCAACGTTATCATTTAATTTGCTATTCAGAGCAATGAGCTATGCTTATACATTTCATTTAAAGTTTTTTTCTTGTACTAACTCTAAGTCACTAACATGTATAGTCGACCAAGTAATTCCTTGACCACTTTTGAACCTTACTCCTTTGTAATACGGTCGAAAAGTGGTCAAACAATTTCTTGGTCGACTATACTATCGGAGGTAGGCGATCGTTTGTCTTAATTTTGGAAACTACTGCGCGGAAAAGAGACAATACCCATGCTTACACTACATCAACGCTTTTTAAGCCAAGATATTCTACGTCTGCCAGGTGGTCGGCGGCTCAGTATCGGACGCCTGCCAGATTTAGAAACGACGTAATAAAACACAATTACTAAAAAGCTCAGTGCGTCAGATTAAAATTCCCCCGACCCTTGCGTTAAGACTAGACGCAAACCGCCCGCAGGCACAAAAACAATTTACTGTTTCTAAGCCCTGTTTTATAGCGACAGGACTAAAGGACACGCCTCTAGTACTTTTAGAAGTCTATTTCAATCACAAAGTTGCACCTGAGGGTAGCAAAGAAAGAGCTCATAGCTTCCATTGTAGCGATTCAAATAGTCCAAGACAAGAAAATCCATTAGTCTGTAAAAGGTTTCCCATCAGGCAGGGTTATCTAATTATGGGTTCAGTTGCATATACTACGTTTTCTGGTTATTTGAGTAGAAGGTAGCATTATTATAGTAAATAGTTAGTTTTTGAACGCATAAAAAGTTATTTTAAAATTAAACCAAAACATCTCATTTATCGTATCTTCCCTCCGGCCTTCGCCATTCGAGTATCACAATAAAAATAAATTGTTTTAAACTTTTGCGACTTTCATACATATTTATAACATTATCGGGACTTTAGCGCGATAAAAATATATACTCGTTGGTCTACTCGTGACCAATTGAAACATGGCAGAAACGTCGAGGTAAATCAACAATATATTTTTATCGCGCTAAAGTCCCGACAATAAAAATAGCTACTGATAAAACAAATTACCGAGATTCATAAGTATTTTTGGCCAATATGTTCTTTATACAATTATTCTGTACTAAACAACGATCTTAGATGACATCATAAGATTATCTAGATGACGAAGAATTAAAATAGCATGCTTAAGGAAAATCGTTAATTAAGAAATTGCCTGTTTCTGTGCAAAAATCACTAAGTATTAATCCCGTTATTTCATGGAATCATTAATTGGACTATCTATAACAGGATCCTTAAGCTACAAGGCAGAAAACGGATTGAAAACAAATGTTAAAAGACAGCGAATGAAATTCCAATTTGTGAGGAATTAATTGTTACTAGCAAGTTGCGCCCGCAAGTCACCCAAACAAATTGAGGAAGAAATATGCCATTTTATATTCTAGAATAATAATTTACGTAATTGTGAATAAGCATTTTGCATTCTGTCTTAGACTTATGCAAGTGCAGGTCACCTTTACATGCATTTTTTCTTACCGCCATACAACAATGATTCAACCCAAAATCACGAGTATTTGAATACTCTTAAAATATCACAACATAAACACAAAGCACCTGAAATATTACTAAGCAAGCTCGCAAAGAACAAGATTTAATATTCAATCTTGTTCTTGCGAAAATATCGGAAAATTTCACCTTGCACCAGCGAAATTCTATTTAGCTTATTTGTCCTCCGCTATCAAATAGGGAATACGATTTTCGACGTGGACCCGAGCTTAAATCCGACATATGCATTTTAACTGCAAGCCAGGGATTAGAGCGGAGGGAGGCTAGGATAAAAATCCTGCACATGAGGCAGAAACGATTTTATAACAGCGAAAGGCGGTTGCTACCTATTATGGGTTTCCCAATGCACAATTTTAATTAAAGTTCATTTTGACACCGCAGGGTGTTTAATGTGAAAATGTTGATGTTCTTCCATCCATTTAGACTCTAATGTTTAACGTTTAATTAATGATAAGTTCATTTAAACTGATCTGAACGGATGTGACCGTGTTGGATCAAGGTGTGAAACAAAATCCAATGACATTGTAAAAGGGCTATGTAATGTTGTTCATGAATAAAATAAAAGGACTTTTACTAATTGAGTAAAGTATTAAATCTGAAGCCTTCAAAAAGATTACTATAGTATTCATTTGTTTCTTTACGAAATACATTTATTACCTGAAAGTAATACTTACTGTTACTCGCGCATCCTCCACTAGGTACAATCAGCAACAGAAGTACGTGAGCAATTCATAAGTAAATAAGCAAAACTAAACAAGTTTTAACTCTCTTTATTTTTATGGGCATTAGAGTTGAGGCCACTCTCACTGTGGCATGTCACGTTTGTTCCGGAGAGTTTCGTTCTAATTTTCAAATTATTGTTTTGTTTTGTATGGACTTGTAGTTGTGTTCACCTTCACTCTTGTTGCTTTATCTATACAACAAAATCATGTGTACCTTTATAGTCGACCAAAAATTGTTTAACCTATGTCTTGTATTATAATGAGATAAGGTTCAAAAGTGGTCACGCAACTTGGTCTACTACATCTTTTTGAACTTGTCAACTGTGTAGTTTCTGTTAAGGTCGATTTTTCAATGCTCAGATAAGCTGATATTCAACGGATAACAACTAATTTTATGTAAGATATTTGTAGTGAAATCTTAATCAACGACTGAAAAATTTGCCCAGTCCAGCAGAATCAATAAAAATTAAAACAAGTTTTTACTTTAGTAAAATTAAATAACATTTTTATTTTTCTCGCTTTTATTTTATAAGTTATGAAGGAAGAGGAGCACTAGAATTAGTATTTGCATTTAACAGTCCAGAAAAGATTTATAAAGAAAACTGTCGTACATTGAATCAGGAATTAAATATAATTATATACCTATACCTAATTACGTAAAGCAGAAAAGTGCAGTATCTTTTCACCCTACGATTTAATACAAAAAATACAAATGCCATAATATTTTCATAAACTAGCTTCCTTGCTAACAGCCATTCGCAAGTTAAAAAAATAAGGTTAACAAATCAATAAGTCATAACAGATTTGATTTGCATCTCAATATAAATCAGAAACTTTACTTGCGGAGACGGTTCGACGGGTTCACTCAAGTTAAGACTTAAAGTAGAAGAATATCGACAAGAAAATAAGCCCTATTAATCTCGGATGTAAAAAGGGTAGGAATAAAAATGATCGTTTTACAACCCAGACTAAGCATCGTCTTACCGCTAAACTTTATCTGCCCTCTGTAGAAGCAACTATAAGATGTTTGAATGTCTGAAGATACCCATGTAATCGAGAGACGCCACAAGTAAATAGATGCTCTTAGCCGGCGTATTGGCAATTAGGTGTGAGCGTCTCTAGTAATGAAGATTGAAGCTGCCCTGAAACGCTTGCGCTTGTAAAATATGAGCTACGGAGGTTGCACGCGGCGGGGAATTAAGGCGAGGCATGGTTACTTGAACTGAATATATTTTTGGTGATGAACTTGTCAAAAGTTCCTTCGTGGTATTCTTTTGCCCTAATATCGGGTAGTCTTTTGTTTTTGAAAAGGAAAAAAAAATAATAAAATTAAAATAAAAGCTTTTATTTAAACCCTCTAAAAAGAAGAAAATATTTTATTCCTTAAAAATTTTGACTATCAACTTATAACCTCATTATATACAATTTATAAGATCGTAAAAGCTTGTCGCGAGGTTTGATTACCTATCAGTATTTAATTAAATAGAAATTGACAATAAAGTTAGCATATCAATTTACATACTTATTTAAATTGGTTTTAGTTTATGTATTTACAAATCGCGCGACAAGCTTTTATGATCCTATAAATTGTATATAATGAGGTTATAAGTTGATAGTCAAAATTTTTAAGGAATAATAATAATAAGTTTAAAGTCCAGTGACACCTCTCTACCCTTAGCCTTCCGCACCGATGTTGCCTCTGAGCCATTTTATATGTCGCTTTTAAAGAGGGCCCATCTAACGGAGGGCGAGTCACCGTCTGCCAAGATCACTTTTATTTGAGACATTTTTATTTGGCAGATGTCCGGATGTCTCACGCAATAGCCCAGTCATTAGTCCATCGTTTTCCCCCTATAGTCTTGTACGGTTTAGGTCCCATCTTTCCACAATAGTCTATACGCCTGGCGCGGGCTGACTCTGCTCGTGTCCCTATGATGCGGGCAGGGACAGCATCCGCCCGTTGTACTCATCACATTTCATTAAATTGTCTAAAGGGCCTCTACGTGTTGGCTTCGGCTCCGCGCACGGCTCCCAAAGGTCCAGGGCACTATTGTCCCGTGAATGGGAAAGACATACGTAATAATAATAATTTGGGACAAACAGGAACTGATAGCGACTTTACTTTATACTATGTAAAGGTAAGGAATCATAATATTATAATACACTTACCTACATTTACGTGTTCTAATTGCTTGAACAGCAGGATATTTTCTACTTTTGTTTTCATTTTGTGCCTTTTTCGTGCAACCTGCATTGAATTCAAAAGTAATTCGTTTACTTATGACTGTTTCAATTTGGAATTATCTCCTAAGATTATTTCATGTGAAATTTCATTCATTTCAATTAAATGAATCCTTACAATACTTATACTTACGATCCGAATGATTACATTCATGAAAACGAAAGATCGAATCCGATTAAGCTTTTCAAGTGATATAAATATAAAAAAAGAAAACAATACGGTAATTTTAGTTCTATTAAAACAAATTAAATGTGCTGACTCTATCGGTGCCAATACAACGCTGGAAGAATATCAGTAAGAGAAACATTATAAGAAGGCCCAGTTTTATTTTTTAATCTGTATTAAGGATATATGGCATTCCGATACTTAAAAAGGTTATGTTGTCTATGAATCTTTGTTGTTCTTGGCTATCTTTTACCTTCACCCAAATTTATGTTTCTTATTATAATTTATACATATAATTAGAAACATAAAAATGCTTCTACTAAAAGTAATCCAAGAACTCACCCAAATGATATTCTGTACCTGCGCAATAGACTAATTTTAGTAGCGCGAGAAATTTCGATCTACCAATGATAAAGTAGAATTTTACGCGCGCTAAACTCTTGCGCTTTTATTGGTCTATCGATTTCGCAGCAACATGGCAGCAGACCGTGCGCCACAGTGTACGAATTGTGTAAGCGGGACAAAGCTAAGAATGCATAGCAAGCAATACTCTGCCAGTTGCGCTTGCAAATAAAGTACATTATGGATTATTCACACGTTCGGCTACTGTCGGAAACCGGTCTGCGGTTCTGTAATACTGCCGATGCACGATATATTTTTGGTAAAACTGTAAAACGTTTGTTTCGGCTCTAGGGTTGACAATAAAAAAACAGATCTCAGGAGGTTGGTGAGTACTTGGATTACTGTTAGTGGAAGGGGATGAGTCGAAGCCCTTCTAGTGATCGGTACTCCGTTGTATTGCATCTCTTTCGTTCTCACGCAAAAATATTAAGAATTAGTTTGATTGATGAAATATTAACGCGCACAGTATGCAACCCGAGCCTACTACAACTTTAACCACTGGGGCATCCTTGTCCTCCAAAGGAGGGACATGATCATTAATTAAGAAGACTGCAGATGTTCCGAAGAAACTTGCAATTAGTCGTGAGAGAGAGAGGGACAGCGTTGAAGGAAATATAACCTCCTTTATTACTATTGGTTTCGAGCAATATAGGTAGGGACCGGCTGTAACCGGGTATTCTCCTTTTAATACTTTTTACGCCCGTTACCGTAAATCTCCTAAAGGATTTCATAAATTTTGCCTAAGAGCCATACTTTCGGCGTTTGAATACATGGCTACTAGAATAATCATAGTTTTATTTTCATTTTACTCGTATTATAATAATTGGCTGTGACTATGGCCCTGACATGACCGGCCAAGTTTAGTTTAGATTATACGTGCGTCCCTTTCTTATGACACCAGTTAACAAGGAGTTTCAAGTGGGTTAATGAGTATAAGTATGAACAAGGAATATAATATCGATAATGGATAATAAATTGTTCAGTTTTTTAACACCTAAAAAACTTTACTACCACGATAAAAAGGCACAATTTGGATAAACTTTAGAATTGGATTTTTAAAACCTCGGCCCGGTGTCTGCCTAGCGTCTAGCAAAACACTATTTATCCAATGAAAAACTCGACTTTACTATCATTTTCCCCGATTCTATTACTGAGACGCATCATACATTTAATTATCAAACTTAATATCCTTATGACAAATTTTCGATGCATAACATGAATATTACAAAAACAAAGACAATACTTTTCAGTCAACACAATCAACGCGCACATGATAATAATTTAACGTTTAATTAATTTATTCCTACGAATATTATTAAATTAACGTCTAGTTGACTGTGTGGCTATTCTATTAATTAATCATGAGAGGAGCTCAGAATAATCTACGTTTTCGCGGCTATTCTAGCATAATAATTGTCGGAGTATCCATTTCTAGAACACCCTATTAAAACCTTTCTAGGTTCAAATATATTTGTTAAGCATAGTTTACGCAATTGCCTTTTAATTGCATCAAAAGCGAGTTCATTTAAAAATATTGAAAGTCACACCACGCACGCGAATCTTAAGCCACTGGCTTATAAATCTTTAATATAATTTGGCCGTGTTAGACAAATCGTGATGGACCAGCGACCTAGTGAATTGGTTGAGGAAGGCACAAGGCTGGAGAGTATGCATTGGAATAAATCTACACTCAGAATTGGGTGGAAAATGGTTGAAAAATAAAAAGAGTCTATTCGGGCAAAATTGGCAATAATTGTTAAAGAAGAAAGAGAAATGCTTATTTTTGCATTTGTTGCTATATTGTTGGTGTTGTTAGAAATTAATGTAATAACTGTAATCTCAAATGTGGGGTTTGATGGGTTGTGGGTGTGCTCGTGATTGATTTGGTGTTTAGTGCAAGTAGCAAATTTATGAACTGGCACTTGCACTTATTACAGTGAAACTTAGCCGTAAGGGCTACAAACTGATTTGAAATATTTAGAGCACTTTTTCGATATATAGCGTGAGAAATCGGTTGTTTATATTAATACCCTAAAAAGTATTAGAGCTTGTTACAATTCTTATATCCTTTATCCGCTCCAATAGCTGATGGCGGCTAGCTTTGACTCATGATCACGGAAAAAAGAAACGGGGGAAATGGTTTAAAGCATTATTTGTACCAGTACCGGTGTCGCCACACGCACACACTTGTGGTTATCGTCTTATACTACACTACTAAAATAACATAATCTTGATTGGTTAAAATTGTCAAACGATATAAGACAAATAGTACACAAGTTTTCGTAAGTAAAACATACCTTATCAGTAACATGTAAGGTTTACTTTTTATTAACATCAAACTGATTATATGACATTTTAATATGTAAACGTCAAATGAAAATTTGGCTTCGTAGTTCCGCTACTCAACACTAGATGTCACTTAAAACAACTTCACTTCAATAGTAGGAGAGCCGGCCGCAGAATTTTGTGCCTACGTGATACCGCGACGAAATGCACAATGGTTTCTCATTAAAAAAGATGCTAAGTCTGAATGTAATAATCTGCCAATTCTGGACTTGCAAAAGTTCTAAAGTGCCACTTTCGGTGCAAAAACTGGGGCATATTTTACCCAAGTGACTACCCTGAAATGACTGTCACATTATCAGAAAAGAAATTCAGTGTCAGAAATTTACTAGTAGATACAAAAAAGTAAAATCGATTGTTGATTTCTAAGCGGATACCGCGGTATCAAGTAGGTAAGAAATTTTGCGGCCTGCTTTCGTACTAAAAATTCAAAGTGACACATGGTTTTGGTTCGTTTTGACAGACCGAGTAGACGGGTTGTAGCTATGCTAGCTATCTATCGATATCGATGTCTTTCATCGCACACAAAATATTGTACCAGACATCGGTGTTGTTCATTTTGAATTATTAATTATATTATATTCTATGACATTATAGACAGACATGGTAAGATGTTTCGACTTCAAACCCGCCTGCCGCTGCCTTCACATGAAACAACATGAAGTCTATTCAGCCTTACTTGTATTACGTTATGTCTACCATGACCTAAAGTTACGAATTTAGGCCATAATTAAAAAAAGTAAGCGATAAATAAAATGCAATTTTTAGTTAAATGGTTGTTACCCACCACTATTCACACTTCACACGTTTATACTTCTAGAAAGTAAAACACGACACGTGTAAAGGTGTGTATACTTTGTAGTAAAACTTATTTTATATACACACATATCATAAGTGCTCTATAATGCGTTCAGAAACCGTAGGCAATGACCAGCATTATTACAACCAATTTTATTATGAGAAATTTCTTGTCTGTGGTAGTAGGTAAATCTGAAGTTTAATTGGCATTGCATACCGATTTCTGTAACGATATGAGTTTAAATTTGGAACAGCTGTCAAAATTCAAGTGGGTCTCTATTTTAGTATCCATAGATATTAAAACAGTTATTGATACGAAACGTCAATCCAGTGTTTTTTTTAATATAAACGCACGATATTTGATCTCGAGTGACATGAAAATAGGGACTTCATTCGTTTGTCTAAGATTTAAAAAAAAAAAACGTAAAAGATAAAGTAATTTAGCTACACACATATCATAAGTGCTCAATAACGCGTTCAAAAACCTTAGGAAATGACCAGCATTATTACAACCAATGTTATTATAAGAATTTTCTTGTCTGTGGTAGTAGGTAAATCTGTTCTTTATTGGTCATCACATTACCGATATCTCGTGACGTTATGAATTTTAATTTGGAACAGCTGTCAAAATTCAAGTTGGTCTCTATTCTAGTATCCACAGATATTAAAACAGTTATCGATACGAAAAGTATCATTTTACGTATTGGGTTTTAGTAAAACGCGTATTGTTTCATTTTAATTTTTTATTCATTGTCCCTGAAATAAAACGTATTTATTAAAAAACTGGCGTTTTTCTCAAAATAAATTAATGTACAGACACGGACTTGTTACAGATATATTATTATGTATATAAATGAATAGATGATTACATAATAAAGATTACTTAATTTCTTTCATCGATACATGTATCGATAAAAACAGTGTCCCCACCCAACACTGTTGTACTAACTGTAGCGCAGAACTTTCTAGAGAGAAATAGTAATTGCAATCAATCAATAATAAACTTTATTGTAATAAAGTACGGTTCAATTTTAACAAAATGTTCTGTAAAATTATTAGTACAATGAAAATAACTAAGATTTTTTATGGAATATCATTAAAATCGTACTTACCGGTGGTACGAAACACCCCCATTTTGAAGATTTTTACTCCTGCTATGGTTCTTGCACTCTAAAACTGAACAATACGGCATGGCTAGGGAAAAATAAGGTATTTGTCGAGACTAACACCTCTGCGGGATGACAGAACACGACTGGAAGCGGTTTAGCGGAGGTTACGTACAACAGTACGTAATGTTGGCACGCGCGTTACGCGTACATTGCATTTCCCCCGTTTCTTTTTTCCATGCTCATGATAATGTTTGCAATGTTTCGGCAAATATTATAACGTGAAACAGCTCCTTTCGGGTCTGTTCCTGGGATATACCTCTAGTTTGTTATTCGATAGTTTGCTCCATCTATAAGAACTACTAAGAATTGAAATTTGTTTTGGCAATTCTACTTAACCACATGCTGAAGTCAAAGACACATGTCTAAAATAACCTGACGATGAAATAGCAAAGTTATTTGTTAGTAATTCCTGATTAAATAGAAATAAACAAAGCTATCTGCGTCGGATTAATACACAATTTTGTAAACTGCTGCGCGGAAAAGAGACAATACCCATGCTTACCCACTACATCCACAGTTTTGAGCCAAGATATTCTACGTCTGCCAGGTGGTCGGCGGCTCGGTATCGGATTGCCTACCAGATTTAGAAACTACGTCATAAAACACATATAAGTCCATGTTTGTTCCTTGGTGACGTTCTAGACTCCCATTTATCAATTTCGATAATTGCTGTATACATTTCTTGAAATCATGGTAATATTTTATTCGTAACTTTTCTTTTTATTTTAATCAATAGTTTATCAATTTTGAGCCTTTAAAGTTGCTCATAACACCTATTATTCTGATCCAAACATTCTCGACAATCCTTGTTCAATATCCAAATTCAGTTGATTTTTACTTTTTTCTGCATCAGGGAGTGATGTCATACAGCAAAACAAAAATATCTGCAAGTTTTATTTTATCGTTTTGTCGACTTGAACAAACAAGTTGTTGATAAAATATTACCACGCCACGTCCACGAGTCTAGGCGGGCTGTGGGAAACCGACAAACAAAGCATCTTTTCCAGAACAAAGTCACGACCTGCGCGTCTGTACGTATATACTTATACTTGTGACAAGCCAACAACCATTATGAATTTAAGTGACATCAACTTTAGGTTTAGAGTCAAATGTTG
Organism: Ditula angustiorana; assembly: GCA_963691745.1. NCBI lineage: Eukaryota > Metazoa > Arthropoda > Insecta > Lepidoptera > Tortricidae > Ditula > Ditula angustiorana. The sequence continues at coordinate 9,501,672 of OY829482.1, read as the reverse complement.
CATGTTTTGAACGGCAATTATATGACAATGTAGAAACATGTGTTTATTTACTAGGTACTGGTTAAAATGTTAGCACGTTCTGTATTGTTATGTTTAGATAGAAAATTACAACATCAACTCTAGGCTCCACTAATTCACGTTTCACTGATGAGCACAAACCTCTTCTAGCAATGAAAGACAGTGGTGAAACTTTATTAAAATCTCATATAGGTAGCACGTAAATTTACAAATTCAATAAACAACAAGAAAATATTAACTATCTTCTAGCACTGCATGTTTCGAACCATGCTGAAAAAAGGCGTCGATTGCCATCTCTAAAGAGAAAAAAAAATGGTCTAACTCGTGTACTAACTCGTGTGTATAATTATATGTGCTGGAAACGCACCTTCAGAATTGTAGCGACTCAATTCTGACTCTCACATTTCCCAAAATTAAGTATTAAATCAGGTGATATTTTGGGACGTGTGTTGTTCGGAGATGAGTCGCTTTAATTCTAAAGGTACGATTAATGTAATGTAACATAATTGCATCATATCATGCAAAAAATCTTAGTTTTTGGCTATTTATTAAACCTCTATTAAATGATAACATCATTCATGATGGTTCCGCGAGTTTCATCGCTCAGTGAGTACTTAACAATTGATGGAAATGGACGAAAAAATACATAAAATCTCTTTAGTTATAGCTTACTTCTTAGTCTTATTGATAAGCTCACTAAGTTCAAAGAGGGTTAATAATTTAATTTAAATTTAATATTTGCATTGTATTTAATAAGTGCCTGAATTAAACTTCGTAGTTTTTTCCAGACCCATTATATATCGACTGAACATCCAAAAGTGACGTATTGTAATCCAAAATACCTAAAAAATGTCTCATTATCCGCTACTCGATACGGGAGGCGTGACCCGATATATTATTTAAACCTGCATGGAGAAGTACTAATAGACCTTGATAATAATATCACTGTAAGTTTTGCTATTCTTCTTATCTTAATCTGCCTTGAAAAAAATGAAAGTAATTGTGTTACCCATTACCATTAAGATAAATGCGCCGCATTGTCAGCAATGTTACTAAAAGTAACAGGTTGATTTTGGATTTTCTCATTTCTGCTGAAGTGGTTTCTTACCAAATTTTTGGCTTTGTGTTGCATTCTAAGTTGATTTCAATGTCATTCTTTAATATTTAAGAATTAAGGTAATTACCCTTTTTTTGCGAAAATTATGAGAGCATATCATATCCAGCAAAGATGCTTTTGTTTTACGAATAGTTATGGTGTATTTGAGAGAAACCATCTAAGGCAACGGTCCTAGACTTTGACAGTGAAAAGTAAAAACAATGTGCTACGCGTGTAAGCACTGAGATGGTTACCTCACATACAAGAATATTCACTTAGTAAAATATAAGTTACAATTGATTAAAGTGACATTTCGTGATTAAACTACCTATAGAAAACTATTTCAGGTGAATATGTATGCATATCAGTTCCCAGGAAATGGTCCTAGTTTCATGGAGATACACAAAAAATGGTGCAATTTGGTTTACAAAGACGAAATTTTTGGAGCAATTCTGAGAAAATTCCTTCCAGAGTCCTGCCCGACTCCTAAGGTAATTATTCAATTAAGCATTTTAAATAAAGAATGACTTACTTCTTCACTGCTTAAATACATTCATCAACAACACAGTCAGAAATACAGCCAACAGTGCATGTGTATATGAAATACAAACACAACTAGTAGAGAAAGTATTCAAAAATGTTTAAAAACTTTAAAAGTAGGATGTCTGCTATAACTTAAGTTTGAGAATGGTGAACGCCTTATTTTTTCTTCTTCGTAAAATGCAGTTTAGTTGAACAAAAATAACTGTCATGATTGTTTTATTCGCTGTTAAAAAATGCCTTAAGGTAATAAGTCAGCCTTTTTTACACGTAGGTATATGGTTTTCGTGCAAAGAGATTTAATAAATAAATATAAAGTGTAGTAATATATTAGATGTACTTATCTTATCTATATCATGACATCTTTTAATTTTCTTTTTGTTTTTATATGGAGTTACCAAGTATTTTCAAATTATGTTTTAGGGCGTTTATGACCTTACAAACATGACCAGCGCGCATATCGACGTCCCTTTCATTGAGAGTCTTCCGTTCACCAAGGCTCGGCTGTTCCTGAACGCTACGCTTCACACTGAAAGATTATCTGAAGGATACATTGATTTGGAAGTCAAGTTTATAAGAGCAAAAGGGTGAAATAATCAGGTTGAGATTGTGTTGTTTATTCAAATTCAAATTCAAATATATTTATTAAATCAGATATACCGAAATAAAAGTCCCATTCATTGTTATTTATTTCAATCTTCTCTTCTTGATGCTTTGACCGCTTTGCAATTAATTGGGGTATGTAAAATGCTTAAGACCTCGAGACTTAAAAAGGATACACCATAGTTAACTAAAGTAACTTTGACTAACCTGAGTAAATTGGATATAACATTTTTATCCAACTTCCTGCCACCCAAAGACAAGGATAAATTATCCTTCAAAGGTTCTTTCTATAACTAGTATTAAAGGGAGAGGTACACTGAGCGACTATTAAAACAATAGGCGTTAAAAACTACCTTAAAATCCAAAGTTTCCCCGGTTGTACAGGACTAAAATGCCAATAATGTACCTTTTTTATGACACATTTAAGAAGAGCACTTTTTTCTCCATCATCATCATCATCATTATAATATTAATAGATTGCTCTTCCGCTTCCACCCGAAACAACATATATCACACAGACTCAACTACACATCACCATCACTAAACACTAAACAACTCGATCGACGCGCGTTTCGCCTCTATACGAGGCATCATCGGGATCTAACAGTACGACCGTTCGCTACTTGAACGAATGGCATACTATCAATAGATTGCTCAATTGGCCTTTCTCAAGCAGTACCACTGAGCGTGATCTTTGGCTCGTCTCATCGAAGTGTTTACAGCTACACTTTTTATATGTAGCTAGAAGACGTCCTGACACTGCTTTTACCGAGCTGTAGTCTCCACTTAAGATCATAACTATGCTAAGTCCAGCGGTTATCGGGTCTGCGGCATATATGAGCAGCCACTACCATTTCAGCCTGTTAATTCTAAACAAAAGCTAGCTAATGTTAATGGAGCGATTATAATAGAGTCCAGTCTTACATAATTTGGAGTAATAAAAGCAAATAGGAGGCTTATAGATTATGCTTTGAGCATGGTAACGTAAATCCTTTGCTTTTATACCTGCTGTTTATTGTTGAAAATAATACCAGCCGGTTCATGCATTGAATAAATATTAGAAGTTAAAAAAAGGTTACAGGTAGGTCAGGTGTTTAACATTGCTTAAAATTTTGTTTATGTAAAAAATACGTAAATAACGCGGGTTACGGCTGAGCAAAACCGTTTTATCCTACCAATTGAACGACCTGAATGCATAATTGTGAGTTCATTTTATTATAAAAATAGTCTCTTTTGTATATCGGTGATTGTTTTGTTTATTGTAAGAAAACAAAAAATATATTGCGCAGATAATAGTGATAAATCTAAATAGCTTAGCCAGTAGTCTTTAATCTAAAACGCAGATACAACAGACTTATGAAATTATTAATATAAATTTAAGTTTCATTGTAATTCTTCTTTGACGCACTAATACTCGTACAGGCCAGTAGATCATTAACGAATTTCTATTAAAAACCTTACTACTAGTGCTGCTAGCTTTCGTAAACTACTAAATGTAAGTTCTCGAAAAGATTACCGCTAGTTCTCGCTAACAGTCGGATTCGGGAGACATCCATTACTGCACACGACAAATGACCGAACCACATTCGCTCACTAATGGATAGCGAGACTTTCTACAGTACACAGAAAATGCAGTACTTGAAATACACACAGTACAGCCAGAAAGTAGCGGGACACTGCGATTAAAGTGTTCTTTTATGACAAAGACGAATAAATATTTATGCTTTCGGGACGTTTCGTTTTGTAACGTTGCAACCATGATTTCTTCAGATGTTATTTTATTAAGATGTTATGGTTTTTCAGAAGTTATGTAACCATTTTGGTCTTCTACGCCACCGTCGTTAGTAATTTACTTTAGTAGTGTACTGACTGCAATGATAACGCATGGCTTAAACCGCTAAAGATAGAAACATGAAAATTGGAACAAGTGTGAATGAACACATGCGTTCCATAAGGGGTCTAGAAGTGCACTAAGTATTTATGGAAATCCCACCATTGAGAGATTAGAATAGGGATGAAAGTTAGCATCTTCTAGCTTAAGCTGGTTCTGTAGCTCGAGCACGAAAATTGGAAGGTCACGTCTCAGGTTATTATTATTGTTTTCATTTTATTTTAAGTTTTAAATTTTTATTCTGTTATAACTTTAAAATCCTATGTACATAACAATATGCTTAAACTAAAACTGAGTTTATTTTTCTAAATAAAATCCTTTTAGGTATTATTAATGATGCGAATCGTAAACAAACACAGAGTTTTTGGAACGTATTCGCAAATGAAGTTGACTCGACGACGTAATTAATATCGTATTACAACCATCACTCAAAAAACATTTACTCGTAATGTTCGCTTCATAATAGAACACGGTCTGTACGCCTCATGTGACCCTCATCAATTAGTGATGCTTGACAAAACATGAATGTAATGATTTTCGAAAGGGTTTTAATGAAAGGTTAATAATCCTTTACAAAACATTATCTCCGAATGAAGGATGTGAAAAGAATGAATTTCTGTTCAGCAAAATTTAACGACAATGCATGTGTTGTCACTCAAATCTACCAACACCTTTTGTTATCCCGCTTGCACAGGCAAATTGAAACAGAAAGGTTTGTATTTTTTTATTCATGAGTGTCCACATACGAGTATCGCAATATTTTGATAGATGTGAGCGTTTGACAAATGACGCTGCTGTACTTGAAATAGAAAAGAAAGACCTTTAAGGGTTCCCTAGTTTAAAGACGAAACCCTAAATAGCAAAAGTTACTGGATTAGCCGAATATTACCAATGGTTTAATTCATCACTTTGCTACACCATTGACCACTTTTTCAGTAAGAACTTTTTAGTACAGAAATTATACCAAAAAAAGCTATAATAAAAATAAACTTAAGCAAAATAACTGACATCCATAAACTTAATAAGTTTATAGTATTTTATGCAACTGTTGCATAATGAGGGGCCTTAAAACACGAGTGTGGTTTTATAAAACTAGCGTCAGCGAGTTTCATAATAGGATCACACGAGTGTTTTAAGACCTAATTATGTACAGTTGCATACATTACTTTATCTACACACATATCATAAGTACTCTATGATGGGTTCAAAAGCCATAGAGCAATGACCTGCATTGCTACTAGCTACTAGTGCTGGGTACCTATTAAATATCTATAGACTGTACACATTAAAATAATGTAATAAAAATTTAATTTGAACAAATATAGAAACAAATTAGAACAATTCTCATAATAATATTGGTTTTTATAATGCTGGTCATTGCCTACGGTTTCTGAACGAATTATAGAGCATTTATAATATATGTGTAGATAAAGTAACTTTCATTACTGGACCTGCATTTTAAAGATAAAAAGTTTTATAACATCAGGAATTCGTATTTGATATTTAATTGGCCATCCAATGATATCAGAATGACATTATGGCTTTTTACACGAAGCTAAAGAATTTTACAGCAGCATTTACTAAGATAACCCCTCGGATTTCTTTTGATATCTATGCTACTCGTATATTTTACTATTCTACAAGAAAGCACTTCATGGCTTACTCTTTATGCAAACTCTTGACACAAAAAGTCGCTAAGTGAGTGTAATAAAGTACCAAGAATGATAACAAGCAAAAACTTGTATTCTATGCGCTCTAGCCGCGTTTCACTTTAAACAAAAAAGTTTTAATTAGGAGTCAGCCAGTGCCTCATTTACATCCACTCACGGTTAACAGGATAAATTTCCTAGTTATTTTTTCACGCGTTCCTTACCGTGACACAGTTTTGCGCAATCGCTATGGAAATGTTTGCATTCTCATCCATTACTTAACTACCTATCTAGTCTTTATTATCTACAGTGGTCTAATAAAGAAGTTACCTTTGTTTTTTTGTTTGTTTCTTTGTATGTAGGGGGTGATCTATGGAAATAATGAACCACTAATGTATTGAAATAATGAATTCACTAATAAACAGCTACACTAGACCTGACGGTCATAGGCTACATCCCAAGTGAAGGAAGTCGCGGGCGTCCGCTGGGTCTTTAAACATTTGTTTGTGATTAATATGTAGGTTACAATTTAAAGCTACAAAGGGTTACTATGAGTGGATTTTTTAAGCATTATTACCTATTTTAACACGTAGGTATAAAAAGAAATAGATTTGTAAAATAATAATGTATGTACAGAATTCTGATAACAATGGTCATTTTGACTTAACACACAGTTTACAATGTCACGAAAAAATTAATTTGTGTTTTCAGAAAATCACGTTTCAGATCATTAGTTTATCACCGACATCATGCAATTTTTTTTAATGTAACTTTGCGGAAAAACCCGATGATGATGTATTTATGTATTATATTATTATTAGCATTAAAAGTTCAGCAGTTAAGTACATAGGGTAATAGTTCGTTAGATAGTAAGTTACTTTTAATTTTTAGTTCAGTCATTTTAAATTGTAAGTTAAACGTTCTATGAAAAAATTTAATGAACTGGAATTCCGCAACAGCTGCGGACTCAACTTCAACTCTCATAATAATACATGGATCTAGTAATGATGTAAATAAATCCATGAACAGAATTCAATTTTAAAAATTACTAACTCATCTCAAATTCGACATTGACTTTTGACGATAGCTTAGTGGCTATAGCGACCCTGACTACGAACCAAGAGGTTACAGATTTGATTCCCACCCAGGGCAAACATTTGTATGATGAATATGAATGATTGTACCTACCTTCGTTGTGGATATTATTACAATATATGTTGTTAAGTATGTATTTACTCGTACCTATAAAAGTTCCAAGTCGAACAAGTACAGCAGTCCACCCTTTTTTCGAAGCATCTCAGATAAATTCTGACGAGCCTGTATCTTTGTACGGCAAAAGTACACAACACTGAAAATTATGTTGGAAGGATATTATACTATTATGGTTTAAAAAAATCCTGCCTAACAACACTTCCTTAATGAGAAAGGGAGAAAACGAGCGCGCGGATCAGATGATGAGAAGTGATTACTAACTACGAGTATCGGAACCAGCAACCCTAACTGCTGATCCGTTGAACCTTACGAAACGCAATGGCTAGCTACTTTACGCTGGTATTCTGACTCAGGTACTCGCAATAAGACTTACTATTAGGAGGCGAGTACTCTACGCAATCACAATTTCAGCATCAAAGCCAAAAATCCTTCCTCAGAACAATAACATTGTGCCTATAAGTTACAGAACATCTTAATGGAAACACCCTCTGTAACTCAATAAGAGATGGACTTGCCACTTCCGTCAATATCAATTTTGTCAATGCAATTAAGACTTATCTGTGCTGGACTTTCATTAATTATATTTCGCTTTGTATCGCCTTCTTGGCCCGTCCTTTCATCACTAAAAGCCTTGCTGAAATTGTAGCAATTTCCTGCGTACGACGATTGCGTACAAAGTTACCAGTTATCATAGGTACTGCAGATTTAAAAACGAAGCAGTACAAACCATCAAGACCTTTTCATAATAAATGTCATTATGAAATTAATGAATTTCCATAACAAATACCGTAATGTCATTATGATGACTCATTATGTCAGGGTTCTGACTGGTCAGAATTCTAATTGGTCGATGGTACTCTCTTCTCGCTGAAAACAATTTTGTAGAATGTGTCACCGGGTCTCTTCACCGCTTTTAATTTGATCTTAAGGCGTTTCTTGGGGCGCTATAGATCGGATCGTTTACTTGTAACAGAACATCGAATATTACTTGTTTTTGCAGTGCTTTTGTATATTCCTATTTATTTTGTGAGCTTTGTATCATTCGCATTTCATTAAGGACTACGGACTGGTCTGAAACATGTCGGGCAGTTACTCGACTTCAAATACGTGAGTGATCCGTTTCTATTAATATGTCGGATTCTCACGGTAGTTTTATGTTAAAAATTTCTAACATCCGTTAAAATACTCATTACAAGTTAATGCTTAAGTCTATTAGCCTCCTAACTCCGCCTTCCGCCGATTGTACGCAAGTATCTCAGTTTATATAGAAAACACGCGTGCGGTCCCACACACTGACGACCATCTGTGCATGGGAGAAATGTCCGTCCGCAACGCCTAAGCTATGTTTTGCCGGAGTTTAAAAAAAGTAAAATAGATAATACATGTAATAAATAGGTTAAAAAACATAAGCTTTATTATTTGTAGAAGGAAGTAATGATTTAAGAGATGACAATTTTAGTGTTGCGCTCCATTCATCTTTACGATAGTGTCATTCACTAGTGCGCGCTTTGTTGTGAGTATGGAGTGCGATAGAACGTTTTCTCGAGGCTTGTCCACTGTCCTTTTACTACTTGTGATATTTCAAAAACGAATGTTCGAAAAAATACTGCAACTATTTTTTTCTTCTTTTAACGACTTCTTTCTATTTTGGAAATAAAAAATCATAAGAATACCGTACCGCAACATTTATCCGATAAACGCTCTACCGGCATTGCAGCTTCTACGAGACCTCGTTATAAATCGTGGGTAGTTGTAATAAAACTATTCTTCTCGGTTAATAAAGCCATCGGACAATAGTTGAATAGTCGGCGGACGGTAATTGAAGTACGGAATCGACCCCCCGAACGCTGATGGTGGGGTTTTTGCGCTCTCCTGCATTTTTATTTCCGCTTTTTGCGCGGCTCCTCTTTTCCCTAATCTCAAATATTTATGCAAGAATTTAACGCCTCTTAAAACAATTGTTGCTTAGGGGCCATTTTCATTAGCAACGACAGAGAAGATCCTCAAATTGAAGTCGTTAAAATCTGTTACTCAGACGTAATGGATTACAGATTCTGTAGTCCGGAATCAATAAATAGCTACTTAAATTAAGTTAATAATTATACAGCGTGCAACATAATGACAAGCAAATGTTGTTTTAACTGCACGTAATTACACGTATATTTATATTATTATGCTTACGTTTTAGCGGCTTCTTTTATCGTAGGCAATCTATCGGACACAATTATTTTAACTGACTTATTTCCAGGTTGGCTGAAAATCTGACATAAGACGAAAAAAAAGGATTAAAAGCTGTTTATTTTTTGACAAAGTCCTAATAAAATGCATTTTCACGTCTCATTTCATGCCATCATGGGTACCAGATATTCGCTTGAACAACAAAACACTCTAGTCTAAACTTCCTCAGGCGCCCGTATGTGTTTTTCACCATTAACACCTGTCTGGTTAAAAGCTTTGCTTTACACACTACATATGAAATGATACCTATGTCGAAAAACAATCCTTAAATAACTAAACATTCGACTTTGACTATACATGAATCTCAGCATTATAACATGGTACACTACTATTTTAACAATCCTTAAATACAATTTTGACAGTTAGTACTATCCATGAATCTAAGCTCAACATTATAAAATGATACATTTATATTTTAAATGGATAGCTAAAGCTAACTGCAGCGTTATATTTTGAAGGGAATTTTATTTCTCATTTACGGTTCACCAAGTTTCAATAGCTTAAACTAGAAGTTCTAATGCACGCTTACTGCATTTTTTCTTTCCGTCATAAAATGTTATTCTATTTCCATTTTGAAACATCTGCGTATGTCGAATAGAATAATCTTTTATTTTCCTCTCTACATTCTACCAGTAAAATTTTTAAACGCATTCATTTTGGATTGTTCTACTTCGAGCATGTTTTATGAATGAAGCTTTATTTAATATTTTAAAACTGTTATAAAACTGACCAGTTTGAAGTTTTAAACTGCAAAAGACACTCCAATATAGAGATAATATTTTGATTCAATTATAGTGTTTAATAGCGAATCCTTCCGTTTGCACTGAAAGCGTAATTACTTCATAGGCTAAAGCCTCAAGTGCCTTTGAGATTCGGACGTGCACTCAAGGAACATCAAGGCAATGATGACCATAATCATTGGTAGGATACTACAGAGCAATTGGACATTCAAGCAAGTTCAAGAGATGTCCGCACTCCAGATAAATTAAGGTCAGCCTGACCGCTCCTGACCAAAATTTTAAACTCCTCACACATTTGCAATATCTTAAACTTTACATTGGTTTTTAAAGAATCCGGTGCTGGTTGTGCAATAAAAAAAATCTTTGTCATAATACGGTATTCTAATGACTTTTTTATTTCCAAAATTGATAGAGTTGGTTAACAGAAGAAAAACTGTGTTTTTAGTTTTCTTTTGCGATCATTATTTTTCGAAATATCACGAGTAATAAAATGACAACGGGCGTGCGTCGCGAAAACGCTCTATCGCGCTACATACAGGACCAGTGACGTCACTATAGTGATTTTGTATGGAGTCAACACTAAATCGTGTTTATTTTAATACTGTAAGCTTTTAACAATTACCCACATACTAAAATTTTTTCATTTTTTATTTGGATTCGAATGACATATTTCGAAACAAAATTAATAGTATTTTATGCAACTGCTATCTAATGAGAGGCCTTAAAACACGAGTGTGGTTTTATGAAACGAGCGTCAGCGAGTTTCATAATAGGATCACACGAGTGTTTTAAGGCCTAATTATATACAGTTGCATACATTACTTTATCTACATACATATCATAACTGCAGAAAACCGTAACAGCAAAAAACCAACAAACGAGTGTCAAACAAGTATGGCGGCAATTCGATCTATCCGTCAAGACGAACGTTTTTTTAAATCATAGACAAAAGAATGAAGTCCCTATTTTTATGTCACTCGAGATCAAATGTCGTGCGTTTAAATTAAAAAATCATACTGAGTTGACGTTTCGTATCGATAACTGTTTTAATATCTATGGATACTAGAATAGAGACCAACTTGAATTTTGACAGCTGTTCCAAATTTAAATTCATAACGTCACGAGATATCGGAAATGTGATCACCAATAAACACAGACTACTAAGAGATACTACCCAATAAAGAACAGATTACCTACTACCACAGACAAGAAAATTGTTATAATAACATTGGTTGTAATAATGCTGGTCATTTTCTATGGTTTTTGAACGCGTTATTAAGCATTTATGATATGTGTGTAGATAAAAGAACTTTTTCTCTTCGTCATCTTTGTAACTTTGTATCACTGTAACTTCTAAAATATCAGTTTTTTTTCCTACTTCTTTGGACATAAATATGTTTTTAGTGGTCGTCTACAACAGTTTTGCACTTTTATGCCATTATATTTTTGAGTGGAATACCGTATTAGTGTTATTCTACAAGAGAGAAAGAAGTAAGTAAATTAAAGAATGTTTCGTTATGCGTCATATTATTATTGTGACTAATATAAAAACAGTCAAATTGAGAACCTCCTCCTTTTTTTGAAGTCACTTAAAACTGATAATTTTTTGATTAGTAAAGAAACTAAATTAATTTGCACGATTTCATTAAGCAGGGAATACTTAGTTAGATTTAAAAACTAAAATCTAACTAAGACAACTATATATATTGATATATTTTAGTTATATTTTTAGTATTAATGTTTAGTTTATATTTAGTTTTTATGTAGTTTGATTGTTTTAGTCTATTTTATATTTAATTCGTTAGTATGTTATGTATAAACAATTAATAAAGGAATATTTTTTTCATAAACAAATTAGACAAATATACCAACGCAGTAGGAAAGTAAATTACGTAGTACAGTCAGCCTCAGAAGTAGCTTAAAACTTAAGAACCTTGTCGTAGTAACGAATGAAATTACAGTTGCTTGAATTTGTCACATCACTGAAAGCGACAAGGTACTAAAATTTTCATCTACTTCTGAGGTTAACCGTACCGTATGATCCTATGGAATAACAAGAGGAGGATGACAAAAACGGGTTCGAGTAATCTAACTGATAGGGCCAAGCCTGCTTAACATAACACTGTCAGTTTATTTTAACACAGTGTTAGTTTTTGGTACGTGAAATGAAAAATATTTTAGTACACAACATTTTGTTTACACGTCTGACTGGAAATGTTGAACTTTTTGCAAACAATTTAGTTCACCATTGCTAGGTGCATTTTGTGTAACAAATAAAGTTTTGCAAGTTATGTACACTTACGTATTTCTTTTAATAAAGGTTATTATTGGAATAAATTACTTTTTTTCTTGCTACTTCGTGAACTCAGCATATTTGTTACACTTAATAAGAGTTTGCGAGCTGATTGTCATACCATCATACCTAATCCAACTGGTTCTAATATAAAAACAATTGATAAATTGATGAAGCTATTTTTATTAAGTAGACAATCAATGGTGTTCTTATCGGACACTTATAGCGGAAACCGTAAACAAACACAAAAGAGACTTAACAAATTTCAAACAATTAATCAATTATTGTCGTAATAAATCGCTCAACAAATTATTACACCGAACAATCCATCACTTGGGGTGACAGTTTTTAAATACGTACCCAACGATGACTTTGTTCGGATAACGCGATGTTACATTTTCGTGTCAGTATTTATATTTAATAACGGTGGAGTACGTTTTTGTTAAAGTATTAAATTTCACAGCGAGCTATCAATCTTGCCGGTACATTATTAACATTTTTTACAGCTTTAAAACTTATTTTTTTACATTTCATCGTGTGAAATTACAAAGTGGAGTCTCTAGACTTTAACACACATAGCACTGTGTTGGCAGAACAACAGGTAATAACTCTTCCTTCTGACGATAGTCGGGTAAAAATTACCTCATTCAAAAAAACACTGTTAGAGATGTAACACTGTTAAAGGGAGTTTACAGAGCGGGGCTCCTATTTCTCGCTCTAAGAAACAAAAACCAACTAACAAAACCACCCTGACTTAACAATTTTTTAAGGTTTCGCGACTTAAAAACATTGAAATAAAGCAAAATATTTGTGAGTCTTATTTAATAACAAAATGCGTAAAAAATAAGTAATTACTGAACAGAAGTCTATAAGAAATATCACTAAAATTATCGCTTTCTGTCACCTGTACATAGTTGTCGTCTAAATAATACAAATCGAAGATGTAAATAGAAGTGGTGTTTAACAAATAGTTGCTTTATAATGTTTTATTTAAACAATTAACAATATCTTGATGGCAAAAACTTAAATTATAGTTTTTTTGTAACCGAAATTTCTTTCGATGTTTATTTTTAAATGTTAACATTCAAATTATTAAATTAAAATGCTATGCAATGACAACACAAATAAAAATTAGGGTAATGGCAGGACTCGAACCTGCAACATCAGTTCTGGCATTACCCCAAATATTTCTTTGTGTTGTCATTGCATAGCATTTTAAATTTTAGGTTAGAATGTTGTTTACTACTAAAGACAAGTAGTAGGGAAGAATATGGTTTACATCGATAGTCAATTTTACATTAAAAGGATCTAGAACAATTACATTTAGTAGGTACCTTATTAAAAATACCATCTATCACTTATCTTTCCTAAGAACAAGACGTAGGTATGTTAACTTCAGTGTACCGGTATTAATCCAGTAAAAGGCCTTGTTCTGTCATATACAATAAAAAAAAACTCTTTTTGTGTTTTTCCTGGAAAAAAATAATTAAATAAGAATTATTAAATGTTGCGTAATAATGACAACAGATTTTGACGTCACGACGGCTTCCAAGTTTTAATAGAGCCTTTCAATTTATTTCAGAGATATCGGCTTAAGCCAGTTTTAATTACTATCCGACGAGGTAAGCCGATTGATACCGCTCGCTTACCGCCGCCATTTTGTCGTTTGACTCCATTTTGCGGCATCGCTTCTGTGAACGATTGAAAACATGGCTGACCAAACACGAATGACTAATTTTGTCAATTGAACATTAGTGACATTCCTGGTTTTTACCGACTACCGCCTGAATGAAGGGTTAAAACTCAACTTCGGTTAGGTATATTTTAGGTTAGAATTTTGTTTTCATGATAAGTGTGGATAAATAGACTTTAGCCTACTGCACTGTACCTGCGGTAAAGTTTAGCCAAACACTTACAAACCTTGTCGTAGTAACGTATGCTCGAATTTGTCACATTACTGACGGCGACAACGTGCCAAAATGTTCAGCTACTTCTGAGGTTAACCGTACCTGGGGGCCTAGCACGCTAGCTTTTATCGATGACATAAAGCATTTATCCTGTTCTAACCAGTATGCGTCTGCGAGAAGGACCAAAGCGTTTATGTGCGCGATAAACGCTAGCGTGCTACTATAGCTGAGAAGACAAAAATGGTTTATCGTGCAACTTAAAACTTTTTCATAAGCGGAGGCGCTCGTGACATGTGTTATTGAGCTACGCGCGTAGTCACTGTTATCATTGAACTGATGTAATTCAGCTACCCGCGCTGAGTTCTATGAGATTATGATAATTTCTCCTTTATCTTAGAGTTTTTAATTTCCTCTCTGCCTTTAAATATAAATCATTTATTCTATCCTAAAATCACAACACTCAGTAAAGTGAATAACGGAGGTTCATAGAGTGCGGCAAAAAGCCGGGACGCCCCGACGTTGACCGATGATGTGGACATTACTGAGACGGCCATTAGACCAGTGAAATACTGTAGTTGTGCAATATTAATGGTACGAAACAAGTGGTTAGTGATTGGAGGAAATATGAAAAAAATATGGATCGGTAACTCCCTAATTGTTTTATTTATTCAGACACCATCGGCTGAATAGACGTGTTATCTAATAATACTCTCTGTAAATTGGATAAGAATAAGTGATAAAACATAAGAAACCTATTCTTATGTCCAGGAATTTATCAAGGAACAGTATGAAGAACCGAACTTGAATCATAGTCGTCAGCCATGTTTAGGATCGGTTCATATGACAGAAAGAAACTCCTGAACGTATCAAATGATCCCATATTGATAAGTTACTTGTGATACTACAATAATTATCAGGAGTAGTCAGGCACACGAACGGATTAACGAAACCCAGACAGTTCGGAGCTTGATTCCATTCGCCGTGCTAAGAGCGGTTTCGCACTACGTCCGATCCGAATCCGTTCCGAACCCGTGAAAACATGGGTCTAGAAAACTCGGACCGAATTCGGATATTGCTTACGCACTATTCAGATCCAAATCCGTTAAAATATGGGTTATTTTCAATTAAAGTACAAATATCGTAGGAAAACATAACGCAAATAACAACGTGCGCATGCGCTCGCTGCCACACTGAACTAATACACTGAATACCTGCCGCTTCACATCACCCAGCCGCATATCCCGCCCGCCCCGCTGCTCTCTGCTCGTACGCAGCTCGGCTTAAACTCGGACGCAGTGCCCGAGCGTTCGTTCAAATAATACTATGGTTACTTCGGTCCGGCAAAAATCTTCTCCGGAATGGAGATTCTAGAGTGACGGAAAGAAATCGGATGACGGATATCGGATCTAATGCGTAAATTACCATAGAAATAGTTCTACGGCTACTACGGACTATATTTTCACGGATTCGAATCGGACGTAGTGCGAAACCGCTCTAACTCAGAACCTGTTATAACTTAAAAAATACTCAATACTTAATCTCACTCCACCAATAACTCGCTATATAGTGTCTTCTAATGTCAATCTGACGTTAACGATCTATCCGTATTTTTTCACAGACCACTCCCAAGCGGCGTTTGACAGCTGTCACGGCTTGACCTTTCGTAAACGCAACGGTTTGGTAAAAAAGAAATGGTAAAACAAAAGAAAACGATATTTGTACGATGGCACCTAAATTATTAATTGAAAATAGCCCAAAACTTAAAGGTAAAAACACTCTCAAGATAAACATGAGTTAACATGGTTCCCAGAGGGTTGGCATAGTTACCACGTTGTATAGCCACACTGAGCCATAAATTAGGTGATACTTTACGTCGCAATATAGTTATACTATTCATATACACTAGGGTGTTTCACTTTACTATGGGTAAAAAAAATGTTATATTCTACCCGGCTTTGCTCGCTATGGATAAGTATGTCGTTGAATGAGTAATCAATTTTTGTATGTTGTGCAACCTTTAAACACTGATTGATTTTATAAATTTTTGGGCAATATACCTTATACGTCAGAGAAAATATGAATTCATGCAAAGTGAAACGAAAATCGAAAGTTGAAAAAATGAAACACCCTAATATACACCAAAGCTGTAACATCTTAGTTTTATTGTATGTAAATCTGATAGAATTATTTTATCATTGAACGGATCTTGCAAAACGTGATAAGATTTATATGACAATCTATAAACTATCTCAAGTTAAATAAGAAACTGTACCTCCAATAAAAAGCAAAATAAAAAGGCAATTAAAAGTAAATAAGAACTTGCACAGTTACACAATCTTGGCAACGGCAAACCCATGCAATATCTTTTTTATCGAATTGAAGTTAAAGTTATGAAAAGTTAGACCAGAAAAAAAGCATCGCGACCTCATTAAAACCTTGTTAATAACTATTGATTACACGATGAAACCGACTCGGTGCTCCGCGAGACTTGCCAATATTGGCGTGCAATTTCCTATCTTTCGTGTCATGACAAATTAAGAAGTGGCCGGCATCAGAAGAGTTCTATGAGTAAGTGAGATAGGGCGATGCCTCGAGGTCGAGTTCAAAGAGAACGAACTGGAACAAATTACCTTGCTTCCCCGCGAAACTAGTGTCGTGCACGTGCAAGATAGCTGCGTCTGTGAGCTATAAATTTTTTTACATGCAAAACCCGCCTCCGCTTCCACACGAAACAACATATATCCCACAGATTCAACTATACACCACAACCACTAAACACTAAAACAACATGGTGTACGCGTGTTTAGCCTCTTTACGAGGCATCATCCGGGTCAAATAGTACGAGCGTTCGCTACTTGAACGAATGACGTATGTCAAGCAAGCAAGCGTCTAACAAATGCAAGGTAATTTGTTCCAGTTTGTTGATATGGACCTCCGCAAAGTAACGCCTAAATCTATTAATTATTTTAAGTTTAGAAAATAACAGTGTAAAAAGGCCTCGCCGAGTATGACGAATCTACTATCCTTCTACATTTCCTTTGATTCAGGTGGATCGCTTCGTATGAAACTGAAATTTCAAAATTTCGAAATTCTTAATTTATTGTGACTAAATGGTGTGACATTTCATCAATTCAAGTAGCTTCCGATGCTATTTCAAAAATCGAACGAAACTCTCCGGTAACCATGACATGCAGCAGTGTGCGTGACCTCGCCCGCCGTTGCGTTACTAAAATCTTCAGCTGCTTAGGTTATGTATCGTTCAGTTGGTAACGAAACTCTTTTCGTTTCAGTTAATATTTACAAGTGTCATGTTTCAAGCAGACATCGCAGAGTCTCGGTATTCTAATAATGTATGTCGCACAACATATCATATAAACATATATTTGTATATTACCAACGTTTACATACAAGGTTGATGCGGTGTTCGCCAGTCGTCACTTAGTCAGTTTTCCGTTCGCAAACTCGACTCGCTGCTGCTAAAGCAGTGAATACAGTAGGCTACATTGATAAATACGAACTAGGTCATGACGTTCGCTAATGGAATTTGGAATAAATTAGTGCGATGACGTCCTTAGCCGAACTGATTCCTGTTTTGATGGGTTCCGGTTTGACTAGATTCTGTACGGCGTAGATCCAGCAAAATGTTACTAATGTATACTTAAACTTTATTTTACTTTAGTTTATATACTTATAACAAAAAGGAAGATGAGCAAAACGTGTAAAGATGCGATTCTGAGCATCGCGGCAGACGACAGATGGCAGCAGCGGCGGCCGACCAATGATATTATAATGCATGGATGTACAGTTTCATACTTAATGACAGCAGAAAGACGGCACAACATTAAAATACAGATTGACGCCAATGTTACAAATTCAAATTATTAGTTTACCATTCATAGTCATTGAATTTACAACTTTACGTCCAACTGCATAACATAATAATTTATTGAGTTTCGTTGCAAATAGGTTTTTTACGAAATAATATTATTGACAGCAGCGCCGTCGGTCCGACGATTTATCGATTTAGTCTTCTTTTTAGCCTCCTTTGATACGCCATTTTTTATACACTGACTGGAAGTCATGTACTTTGTGATATTACTTATAGGTCAGTGGCCGAGACTGCAAACGGATTGACGTCTGCTGTTCCGGCCAAACTACAAACCCGGTCCACGACCACCACCGCAACTGCTGTGCAGCAGGTTGGCACTTGTGGGCGACGGTTGCACTCGTGGCCGAAACCTGTAAACTCTGATGTTTTACTTACATTCAAGCAAAAAATTTAAAAGAAATTTTGTTTTGCAAAATAAAATTGAGTCACTTCATTAGTGAACTCTTAACATTTCAATTGACAACCTATTTTATCCAACCACTACACGTCAAGTACCCTTAAACTCTTCTGTCCACAGAGCAGACAGTCACCAAATGCCCAAGTAAATCCATTCTGACACGGAAATCCTGCTGCTATTTGCCTCCATTGTACGACCCAGCTATAAATAGGCTGTAAGGGCGTGTTTGCACTATCCAAGTGAATCAAAGAGGTACAGCGACGTTGACGGATAGTGTTTGCGGACACACAAGAGGGTGCTCTAGCGGTATCGTGTAAACAAGGTGTTATTTATTTGCTAAGTTTCTCTGCCGGCTTTCTTCATAGCCCTATGAGAGTGTTTGTTGAATATTTTCTGTAAGAAAGTTCTTTGAGAATAATAATTCCCACAGTCAGATGTACTTTTGCAATGAATAAGTTGTCTGTAAGTGGAGGAGAAAAGTTCTAGATTGTGCTTACTTAGTTTGTTGTTTCTTCTCGTTTGATATGTAATGAGATCACGTGTTCGCCTTAAGAATAAACTATTATACAGCGTAATTGAGAACATAGCCAAGATAACACGAAGTTTTTCAAGACAGTGCTCTTTAATGGTTTAACTGAGTAAACTATTAAGAATGGACAAAACATAAATGCCCATGTTGGCCCTGACCTCTGTTTTATTTCGTCTTGGTAGCGAACAGAATACTACTAAGAACATTTATCTCCAAAAGTATAAAAACATAGTAGGTATATTCTTTACACGAAATAGCCACCTTTTATTGATTTTTACCCAGCGAAGTTTTTATTTTTAATTCAACATAGATTAACAAATTTTAATATATTTTAGGGTCCCGAAAAAGGACTCTATCCCCAAAACAGTCCCCAAAAAGGAATCTTTTTGTTTTGACTACATCCGTCTGTCTGCCTATCTGTCTGTTACAGAGTCTTACTACTTTAATGCTATCCATTTACCCTTTTATTTGTTAGGTTGGGTATTTTTGTACATCAAATTCAGAATAATTCTGAAGTGGATATTATGCGGAATATGAGTTAGTAAAACTACTTAAAATCAACAGTAACAAGTGTTATTTGTTTGCAATATAAAAGTCATAATACATCACACACAACATTTTATAAGACAAGCAAACACGAATCCTCTAACAGAATTTGCTCAGCCTTTGTAAAGGTTTAGACCTTTACAAAACGAGGAAATCTAATACATTGTTTACACAACTGACGCAGTTTTGTGAAAGGTTCCAACAAATTCGCACTTTGAAAGACATTTGAATACTCGATCCCATCCTCGAGAGAGCTAAATAAAGGATGCTAAGGGAACAGGGGAACGGTCAAGGAATGAAAATTGTGAAAGTAAGCGATTTTGTTTTTAACGGAACGCGAAGGGCCATAAAAGGTTGTTGCTGAAGACCGATAAATGCTTTTTTGGTTCAAAAATCAAAAGATCTTATTAACATTTCGTTGAGTAACGACAAGATGCTCTTAAGAGTCTAGACTCCAGACTCGTTAAGTAACTACTGGTATGACGGCGCTATTTTTAGTATTAACAATAGTGTCGTCATTTTGTCGTATACCTTATTCGTCGTATCACATACCGCTCATCGTATAAATACAAGAGACCTCAAATTTATCAACTGCAAAAATAAAAGAGTTTCGAGAGAGAGAGAGATCGCTTTTAAGCGATAAGACCGCCAATTGTTTACTTTGTAAATTGTTTTGTAATTAATGTTTTTTATCTATTTTCCGTGTGGTTTTCAATAAAGAGTATTTGTCTTGTCTTGTCTCTTCGACAGAGTTATGATAGCCTTATCGTTAGTACTAACGATAGTCCTCATACCATACTTATATGATGAGCGACATCAATTATGTAAAGTAAACTTCTGTAATGTTTATTTATAAATTAAGTACTATTTATTATACTTACCAGTCATCTGCAGCCTCGCTTCCAGTGTTGGAGCAATGACGTGTTTTTTTGCTTTTTGATGGAAGTAGGTATCCGAGCCAGTCTCCACGCGGACGCCGTGCCAAGTGCAATTCTCGTATAACATCTTGAACAGAACGAGGCAGCTGCACTATAAATAACATAAACTTCAGCTATAAAGCAATAAAGTGCAACATTTTAAAGGTTCAATAAAGGTAAAAGTGATAAAGCAATACTGGGGACCGCGGTAGCTTGGAAATTGCCTCAATAATCTATATTGAAAGCCAATAACTTTGTAACTGGCGTCGAGACGCCAACTTTCAAAGCTGTAATGTGGTAAGAATTCAAATGCGTGTAAACACATAATAATTCTTCACCGCAGACTGTAGAAGTTCGCCGATTTAACGTGTCAACGCCGCCTTAGATAACAACTTAGAAATAGGCTTCAATTTATATGCATGTTCCAACAAAACCACTCGGATCGCACGGTGTCATCCATTTAAATTTTCATTGAATGCTATAGCGAAGCTGCTCTTATGGCTGTGTTTTGAGGCAAGCGCGTAAAATTTTGGGAAGACACTAATGAGGCATTGTGTCAAATTTGATCTTGTCTCTACCGAAATTTCAAGTGAAGAGTTGACACCGCGTCGTGTATCCAACCGAAGAGCATGAGTGTGAGTGACGCGACCGCAGCGACCTGACGACGCGTTGCGGAAACTAATTTTGAAATCACAATATTGCCTCTTTGCTGCGCGGTTGCACCTATGTATGAAAATGTAATTAAAACTAGCTAATGTAATTTGTGTTAGGAATAATTATTGATATGTTTTAAGGTAATATTTTTATCTGTTTTTCTAGATCCCCTTGTTGCCATCTTATTGCAACACCTGCTCTTACCTGTTTGTTCCCCGCACCACTCTCGGCCTGAAGGTGCCCATCACGATCGCCGAGCGACAACGTTGAACTTCGATAGACAGTCTCTGCACCAGAAAACAGTTCTCTGAATAATTGTTTCTTTTCATGTTGTTTTCTGATGATCAATAGAAAGTAATTGTATTGTAACTGTACCGGTGCTCGACACGCGTAGGGCATTTTTACCAATAATTTACATCATTGTCTTTCGTTTTTTCTTTTGTATGTTTCTGTATTTTGTCAATTACTGGGTTACTGTCAATGACTAGGACCGTTACTTTACACGACATGGATACACAAACATTCGCGTTATAATATTCAGAGAAACTCCTTACTCTCTGTTCTTTTCACTCAAACGACTAAGCCAACTTAACAAACTCCAATTAATAACCGAAAGCTATCCGAAACTTGGATTTCAGCGAATACCAAATATCAGCAAGGTGCGTAACTTACTAAGGTAATAGAATAAACTGTAAAACAAATAAATGGAAACATAGTAGTTTTATTGATACATAGTCAGCTAAGCTCCAAAAAACATGACTGAACATAATGATACAAAATTCAAATCTATTGTCAAGAAGCCAGTCATTAATTTCTCGGGCGTATTATAAAATCAAGGACAGGGATGTTTGGAAATGATCCAGACTAGTATAGGCAATCCCTGGCTCCAAATATTGTACACATACTGTGTTAAATTGTTAAATTTTGAAATATTTAAGATGTAAAAATGACATTGTAATTTTGATTTATTTATTAAATTACACCTCTTTGAATTTCCTGCCGGTATCTTATCATCAGAGGTTTTTCCGAACCGGTGGTAAATTTTATGACATTCATAAGTGCTTCCTGTAAGCCTAATCTGAATAAAGATATTTTGTATCTTATTGTATAAGAATTCAGTACACAACAAGGCTATAAATACGTAAGCTAGTATCGCCAGTATGGACGCCGAATTTACGTAAGCATCGCTGCGGCGGCTATTCTAGCAAACATGACACGCGTCAGTAATCGCGAAGCGGATACTATCGAACTATAGCGGGACGAGCGGTTGGAGTCCCGCCACAACATCAACTTTACATCCTTTGTGGCGCGTGCGGGTACCGACCGACCATCTGTCAGCCTTCATGAGGCGGAGCACCCAGCACGATGCTTCTCGGCACACGTTAACTCGCTACATAACACAGTGAGTCTTTTTCTAACTAGCCCACTAGGAGAGAGATAGACTGAGTTACGCAGCGAGTTAACGCGTATCGAGAAGGTTCGTGCTAGGTGCACAGGAATTCTGGTTGTAGGGAGTCGCTTTAGTCGTTTTCGCGAACGAATGTTCGAAACTAGGTCACACATCGTCGAAGTAACTTGCTAATTTTATTGTTTTGTTTTGTAATGTATTTTATCTGTGTCAGCCTGTAAGGTATTTATTTAAGGGCCTTTTTTAGCCTGTAATAAATGATTTTATACTATTATTATACTGTACTATACGCCGTGAACTAAAAAGTAGGTATAGATGCAGCTTAAAGTACATTTTGTTCTGTTCAATAGATTATAGCAATTAAGACTAGCATGATCATTTAATGTCCATTTACATTGTACTTTAAATTTAACAAATCAACTGTTTTTAATCAACGGTTTTAAATCCATCCTACCTAATAGATATTAAAAACAGTTGATCCGTTATTTTTACCAGATTTTAACACTATTTCTATAAATTAACACCATTCGCACCTAAATAAAGGTAAACACACTGTGCTTTAATTTGGCTGAGAATAAAACTTGCTGGCGAATCGCCGGGGGGATACATCTCAGGATTCGTGAGCACGGAGCACTCCTCCCCTGCAGACTGTTTTATTCACTAGTTCACTGCATTTCAACGTTTCGTTCCCGCTGAGTTTATAACGGTTTGATTCAATCAATTCTAGCAATGTTTAGTAAATATATTGCGAGCTCTAATCCGTTTGCAGGTATTTATTGGATTCAACTTCTCCGATGTTTTTGAAGTTGTTTTAATTTAATTTACCGATAACTGTAAGTTTATATGTAGGTATAGTGTTGATAAACAAGCAGCAGTGTTGCCAGATACAACACCTTTTTAACAATGGATCCTTAGCCTAACGTGGTTCCATTTTTATTGAATCTGCTCTAACGATCCGTACGAATACTGTCGTTAAGAATATTTAGAATAGCTAGAATTTTTACCGAAACACCGCAACGTAAACAATCAAAATTTGTTTTTAAAAATTACAACTGATTGTTGATAATTGCTTTTTTTTTAATTATTTCTTCCATTGGAAATCAAAGCACAAACCGTTATCAGCAATTTAATAACTAAACTGTCATTTCACTGATTATAAAAATGTTTTCGGAATAGATATAGCAAATTAAAATTAAAGGGATGCAGTTTCTAAATTTCTATAATGAGGAATATTGAATATTTTTTTTTAAACCAGTTAAAAAATCTTTTAAATTAAAAACACATATAGGTAGACCTAACAAGTGAGAATGTTAAGTTGATAAAAAATAGGCTTCGTAGCAACGTAATTATGATCTTACATAATCGTACTTAAAACTTTTGATTTTTAATCTCGGCATTTTAAAGTATAATAAATAATAACCCTGCCTTCCCTACGTATCTTTGACTTGATATTGACAGCGCCTGCAGCGTTTTATAGTTCGTCGCGAGATGAGGTAGAAACTTTGCTCCGTTCCATATTAAAAATTAAACTTTTATAAAGAGTCATGTGGCGTTTGATATCTTTATGAAATGAAATCCTTTTGGTATACAGGACAAAGTTACCTTAACGTCAGGGTTAATAAAAGATTTAGGGAAGTGCATATTGAAGTTATTAAACGTTGGTAACTTGAAGAGGGTCTATTATACAGGATCACCAAATGCATTTTCTTTAAAAATTTACAAATGGCTTAATTAGTTTCATGGATTAAAAATTCCTTGGAGCCATCTGACCTTCGTTATCAATGTAACAAGTTAACCAGACGAAATCGAAACCAAAAGTGCCATAGCCATATGGCATCATAGAGAGAACTAGATGTTAAAAACAGAGATTACTTTTATGTGCCAAACTCACTCTTTACACGCATTTGTCCCGATAGTAAATCAAATTATTATTTTAAATTTTGCTGTTATTATTTAGATGTATCTTAATTAGCAGTTCTCTTTTGGATCTTATTTCCTTTGAAGGTGAAGTATTTTGATGTGAGAACTTAGCTCTTTTTTCCCCCACTACGGCAAAGTCAAAAGGAAGGATTATGGGTTTCCGTAATCAAATTAGGACTAGGAAGGAACCCTCATACTTTTGCTGACTCCGTTTGTCTGTCTGTCTGTTTGTACGCCGCAGTCACCTTTTCCCGAAAACTATATACCTACTTAACCGACTTTTGACAAGATAATCTTGCAAAATCTTAAACAAGGTTAAGTAAAAGTTTTGGGCGGTTGTAGTAATGGCTACACAGCCCTGCACTGCGTGTGGCCTGGCATGTTTTATCCCGGTTTTATAACTTTTTGGAAGGATAAACGTAATATGCCATTTAAATCTCATTATTGCTTTCAAAATTGCGATAAAACTGTTTTCACATAAGTGCTTTTCAATTCTTATTTAATTCACTTCATGAAAACCATATTTATCGCGCAATCAAGTCGTGTAGTTGGTTAATTTTCCGCCCCGGCGGCCCTGTCAATTCGGAGACCGCACGCCAAATGGGCGAGGACACCTAATTACAAGCAAATTTATTAATAGCCGCAAATTCGCTCTTTTATCTGCCATTATTCCCTTTGGAGAGTTAATAAAGCCATTTCATCCACAAAATAATTGTGACAATTGGTAACGTGATATTTGCCAGAACCTATTTCATCACTCTGACAGGTGACATGTGAGAGAGACAATTCGGCGTACATGGAAAAATCGAAGAGTATTTGTGTTGTTGGGTTTAAATAGCGCGTATGGGCGTAATGTACAGTAGGGGAAATATATTCACGCACCACCTTAGAACCCTATCGCAATAACGTGACGCGTTAAACGCCAAGCTATGTCATGCGTATGTCTCTTCGACTAGGTTAACGAAGGTACGTGTTTCAATTTCCTTGACTGTACATCTGACATTTGTGTTAGTTTGGTGAAATAGAGGCTCGATACTCGCCATAACTAAACATAATAAAATTATGTTTAGTTTCTGTCATTCGATAGATAAAGAAAAGAAATATTTTATAAAAACCATTAAATATTTATAACTTATAAAAACTGTCACATTTAGAATGTTCATACTTAGGCTTAATAATCCTCACTTTAATAGTATCTTTACATCTGATCTAAAAGCCAAACTTGTATGTAAAGCCAACTATAGCCTTTACTTACCTGTTGAAGTTGATTTGAAACTCACTTAAAAATAAATTTATTTTCATGCGTTCATTTTGGATGCAAACAATAAATCCAATTATAAAGTCAGCTGCAATCAAATATCGCTCATTGCATTATTACAGCGATGAAACTGTTGCACACAGCAAAACTTTGTTCACGATTTTTCACACACATCTGCGAATTTTAAACGCTCTTAAGGCTCATAAACTCATCAACAATCACCCCCACTACGATCCGCCCATAGAATTTTTGTATTTTGTGGATTTTGTCAAGAGATATTTTTGTATACAATGAAAGTGGATAACTGTAGGTACCTATTCACTGCATAAAATGCTTTTTAGGGCTGCCAGATGATAATTTGAAAAAGGCTGCTTTCCTAAAAAAAACCGGGTGAGGTCCAACCAGCTCTGATATCACGCAAGGGCGGATCCAGCCTTCGAGCCAGGGGGGGTCGCGCAGTCGAAGTTAATAAATAAATTAAAAAAAAATCTCGGGAGAATTTACACCAATTGCCCTAGTTCCAAGCTAAGCAAACCTTGTGTTATGGGTACTAGACAACGGATAAACATACTTATATACATATAGATAAATACATACTTAAATACAAATAACGTCCATGACTCAGGTATAAACATTCGTGTTCGTCACACAAATATTTGCCCATACCAGGATTTGAACCCGGGACCTCTTGCACAGGAAGCAGACACATGTGCCACTGTGCCATACAGGTCGTTATCAATGAGATTATAAAGATTACCAGTCGTCGACCTGGATCCAGCCCAGGGCATGGACCCGCATGACTCCCCCTCCCCCTGGATCCGCGTTTGATATCACGGCGTCTCAGCGGTTGCTGTAATAGGTTAAGATTTATAGGTAAAATATGCACACTACCAACTACGCGCAAACATAACAGTATATCTTTTATTTTTAAAGTTTTATACCAAATAAGTAAAAAAAGGAACCAGTATGATGCGATTATGTACGTCCATATGTCTGTCACAGCGCTATATGTCAGCAACTACGATTTGATTTTTTTATAATTTAAATGTAAATTGTGTTTATTCCACCTTGTTGCAAAAATATGTTTGCATAAATATTTGTGGTTTCTTTGCAAGCGGAGTCGTAACGGTGAAAACTTCAAAGTAAGACTTACTAAGCTCAAGTGTGGTTTCATATGAAAAGGCTTCATTTCTACACATTCTAAACCTTCTTAGAAGTTGCTTAGTCTTCAAATGATTGTAAAAAAAGACATTTAAAAAATATTTCTTCCTGTTTAATCCATTTTTAACCCTCCATATCCCGTCCATCCATCATAATGGTTCGCTCTTTACTTTCTATGAATAAGTACTGTTTGTCATTAATTGTAGATCTTTTGCCGGATACTAGCCTTCCTTCCTTGATTTGCAAACAAAAGCGTATCGCTACCGTTCAAACAAATTTATTACCCTACCCAGTGATGAAACAAACAAACCGGGAAAAACTATCAACTGCCAATCAACACTGGTTAATTAAAATAAACTCGTTGCGGCGCACAGCGCAATGACCGCGCCGTTCATTTCACTATATTTAATTGTATTATTTTTACCCACAAAACGATAGAGTCTATTTCAGGAAGCGTTTGTCAACTTTACTTGGAAAATCTTTTCTGAAATGACACATTGGAAACTAATATGAGAAAATTCGTCATAAACAGGCGTTTAAATGGGCATTCAGTCTCTCTCTTAAATATACAAATTATTAACATTCATGCTATACTAATATTTTCCCGTAGCTTCACTCGCGTGAACAGGATTGTTTTTTTGTTTTTGGGATCTGAAAGATTTCGTCGTGTCACCTCTTGCCTATGGGCATTAAGCAAATAAATATGAAAGTAAGATTGCATGCAGGTAAGCCAGCAAATATGAAAACATGCAAGCAAGCATGCAAGCGGGTATGCAACGAAACATGCATTGAAGCAATTACAGAATAACTAAGTCGATACCCCTAGGTGATGCAAGCAAGCAAATAGGTAAGCCTGCTTGCAAGCAAACAATTGCGTTTATTTACAGGATAGCGTTTTGCTATGTTATAATATTCAGGACAATCTATGCGTTATTGAAAAAGAAACATTTAAACACATTTTCAAATTTATATTAATTAACAGTATGATTGATATTTGATCTACCTTCAGTTACAGCTTAGAAGCAACAAACTATTCTTTTGGTGAACCTGTAATTAATTCACGCACTTAATCTAGAAACTTAATATAGTGACAGAAGTTATAGTTGCTTGTGCATATTCAAATTCTGAGGAAGCCTGTTTAATACGCGCTGCACCTAATGCATAAGAGAGTTAATTCGAATTCGTCTTAACACGTTCACGCGCCACTCTAACGTTTCATCTACAAAGCACTTTAAACCCAACACTCGTTCCAAATAGATCGAAACTCTCTTAGTGCAAACATCATATGGTTTCCTGCCCGCCAGCTGCTGTCATTGTCAATGAACATGAGCACACAGTGGAGATATGAACAAACAAATGAACACTAACTTTGTTCAATCTACTGTGACAATCCCAAGGCGACGGTCGGCGATTCAGACACATCTAATAGAGCATAACGTTATAATACCATCTTGCTCACACTGCTGTAATCAAAGAGAGAAGGGTGTACATATTCGAACAATCTTCTTAAAGACAAAGTGTTGAACTCAAGTAAGGATCTCCCAGACTTTGTAGAACCCTCCCTAAGCTAGTTAAGCGGCATGTCGCAGAATTAATCTCAATTATTAAAGAGGGTTTTATGCAACTTTCACTTAGTCGTTTTATCTCCCATTTATCGTAGTTAAATAGTTGAAGTCAAGATTCACTTTACGTTGAGAATATTCATTATTTTTGTCGGTATATTAATAACACATCTCTCGCTATACTTATAAGTAGGTTAAAATGAATATGTCGAGAGAGCACTATAGCTTAAGTTAGTATTATTTGATTAGTGAACGTGATGTTTTCTGACTCAGTCTATATGTACGTGGGCCAATAGATATAATATTTTCGTATCAACCACATACTGTGCTGGAGTTTCTTATTTGGTCTTAATCCTAACCTGATATACTTATTTGTTTTCTATGTATGCCTATGGACAAGCCCTGCGGATAAGATATTTTCTTCGTGTTTTTATTTATTTTAAAATTAAAATAGAGCGGCTGAAAAAAGTATTTTCTGGTATTTGGCCCTAACATCACCAACCCAGGTCTAACTTACCTTCCCTGCGTCTCTTAAACTAGTGTCACAAGAAAGTGACGTCCATAGAGACAAAATCAGATAAACTAAACTTGGCCGGCCATATTAGGGCCACTAGACAACCCTCTTATAATTCAAATAGCGAACGGTAGTACTATTTGATCCGGATGATGCCTCGTACAGAGGCGAAACGCACGTAGATCGTGTAATTTTAGTGTCTACTAGTGGTGGTGTATAGTTGAGTCTGTGTGATATATGTTGGTTCATATGGAAGCGGAGGAGGGTGGGTTTTTGCATGAAAAAAATACACATACGCAGCTATCTTGCACGCGCAAGGCACTGTTTCGCAGAGTAGCAAGATAATTTGTTCCAGTTTGTTCCTCTTATAATTAGCACACTGCATTTTTCATGTTTCAAGCAAAAAGAAAACACTCTGCTAATATCGACGAATCGAATAACACCCTCCAAACACTGCAAAAGACTTTATCAGTTCAGTAAATGGAGCCAGGGTTGTCGCTCGAGGCCTGTGACAAATACCGGCGAATCAATCAAACCTGTCACTTGGGATAATTGGCAGTTGAGTTCGATTTACCACGCGATTTCGCGTCGAAACAACGAGGTATCCGGCCCTCGGCAATTAATAACAGGAAAACATTTAGCTTTTTTCTTTTCTTTGTTTATTTTCAGTCGTCATCGTAATGTTTCAAAAAAAAGAGGTAAATTCAGCGACAGATTTTATGCCTGTTTAATTTTGTTTTTGAAATTTTGGAGCAATTTTGGAATGATTTTACAAAAATATACATTACTATACATATAACAAATACAAACCTGTTTTCACGGCTTAAATTTGGTTGGGGATAACGATTTAACGAAAAAACACTATTTTATTTATAATATTTCAATCGATTTTTATGTGATTTTATGTTAGAGTTGCTCTTTTCTATAGCCCGACCAGAGTTTTTATTACCCTGCGTTTAGGGCGCTACTTTTGAGTTTTATATTTATATGGCAAAAATACTTGTTTAAAAACCCCAAATTCCCGGATAGCCTAGTGGTTAGTGACCCTGACTACAAAGCTTGAGCTCCCAGGTTCGATTCTCGGGCAGGCCAAATGTTTGTATGATGAATACGAATGTTTGTACCTGAGTCGTGGATGTTTATCTCTATAAGTATTTATATCCGTTGTCTAGGACCCATAACACAAGCAGCTTGAGTTGCTAATTTTGGTACTAGGTCAATTGGTGTTACCTCTCTCAAGATATTTATTATTTATTCAATATTTGTAGTTGTAAATTTTCATTATTATTTTTTAATGTACTTATATAAAATTTTGTACGTATATACGTGTAAAGGTAAGTATACAATTTAAGTGTATTTTAATTATTACATTTGTATGTACAGACAGTCTCGGAAGAGCTTAAAACTTAACAACCCTGTAGTAACGAATGAAATGAGAGTTCCTCGAATATAATGTAATGGCAAAGAGGCAATTTAAATCAGACACAATCATTGTCGACTAATGCTGAATGGAAAACTTTAAGTAATCGTTCTGTACTAAAAACTATGCAACCTAGCGAGGTTTTATAAAAGTGTGGTTAAAATTTATTAACACCTGAAAAAAACCACCGCGATTCTGCACTTGTGTGTTAATTGCAATCGTAAACTGTTCTCATTTGACTACATTTAAAAGTGAATTCATGCTAATTATACTTCCCATTAGCTTTTTGCAGCGTAAAAAGGATGCCACGCGTCGTTTGGTTTTATTGTGTCACTGCCACTGCAAAACAATGTTTGTAGCGTAAAGCATATTATGCAATTCACATGAAAACGTCATTAATAAATAAATCGTAACAATACCTGCCCTTCTACAAAATACTAAGTATTACATACTATATAAAGGGGATTGTCATTTTGAGAGAGAAAATCTCATACCAACCAACCAACCCCCACCCGTACGAACTTTTGATATAGGTACACTAATAAATTAAACATAATAAAAGAATTCAATTTTGATAATTCAGTAATTAAGTTACATGATGCGGAATAAGTAGGACCCCGAGTTCAAACCAATACGTCTGCAATGAAGTTAATGGTTCTATGGGAAGTCTATAGCACAAAACCAGGGTCCGAAGCTCAGATTCCATGTGCAATAGAGCTACGCTTTGCATTTTATACAATCTCACGATAGAGACTGATCTCGATCGCATCGGGAATTAGGATCCGGTATAGATGTATCTCACGAGCGCGCGTGGCCTTTAGTTGTAAGTCGTAGTTAGGTAAATATGTTGAGTTAGTGCGCGTGTGTGTTGTACTACCTCGCACACACACACGCTCAGATACTACGCACTCCTGAGTTGCAGGATTGTGAAGTTGGACTTCTAGTAAGTATCCGACTATAGGGCAACATTAAATTCCGTCTAAATTAGTATAAACGTTAACTTTGAAATAGATTTTTTTTTTTGTCATTTTAGTAAGTGGCGCACAGAGGTTTTGAAATATTCTCTACCGTGGTCTAATTATATTTATAACATTTGTTAAAAATATTAATTCCATTCCAAACAGGCCTTTAAGGCAGGACCAAGTCTTAGCAAACTGGCTGAGTTACATTTAAACCATTATGAAACGATAAACTCTGCTTTTGTTGTCACTCATCAGGCTTTCCATCCATTCGTGAACGTTTTGCTTCTCGATACGTACGATGCATAAAGTTTCAAAGTAGATTACCGGATTGAAATGACGCAAAGTAGGCTCAAAGCCCGCCCGAATATAATATTAGATTTGATATTCAATAGGAGTTTCAGAAAGGCTCAGCCTTCGGCGGGGAAGGTGGATATTATTTTAAAAGTAAATAATAGCCGGGAAATACGATATAGAGGCGAAATAGCCCCAATAAATTTACAATTGGGTTATTGGAAGCCTTGATAATGGCTCCATATATTGAAGATATCGCGATACCTAGTTACACTAAACTTAGGTCTCTTGTTTTCTTGTAAATAGAAAATATCAGAAACAAGGACATGATTTTACTGTAGTTTTGTTAACGTTTAACAGACACGTACTTAGCTTATTGTATCTACGGAATATAATAAATAGCGCAAAGCAAAGCGTTTTGCATTATATTTCAATTATTTAATACAATATTTGAATAAAAATGCTGTTACGCATAAATGTTCAGTTGATTGTAACGATCTATTTGCAAATAATGATAATGATAATGTTTTTGCAGATAAATTAAAATCGTTTTCCTTTGTAAAATGTTTACTAAATGCTACCACGAAAATTGTGTCATTTATTGCATAAAGTAAATTTTAACAGCATTTTTTTACATTGTAAACTGGCTGTTAAAACTTGCGTATTATTTAAATCCCCAGAATAGCCGTCTAAAGTAAAAAGTCAGTATGAAATCCTGCAATTTGAAAACAGGAAGCCTGTGTGACTTCGTAATCCTTTCGCATCGAGCATAGAATGAAGCATAACCTCAAATTCAAAGCAGCGTTCCCATTCCGCGTGGCGCAACCACTTGACACTCATTACCGCGAGTTTCAGTTTTGGTGTAAGCCACACAAACACACATGGTCTCAACCCTTCGTCCTAAGACATAGCATAAAACATTCGCCTATTAATTATTGTTTGAGCAACATAGTATTGAGTTGAGTATTCATCCCCTAATCGTAACATATCAAAATTCCATTTTTAAAGATAATATAGCTTCCATCCCAAAAAAAGTACAGTCAAGGACACATATTATAAGTGTCCATTGAAGTCGAAACTGTCATTTTTCGAAAGAGATGCATATAAAAAGTTAACAAATAAATAGTATAGCATAGAAAGAGTTTTAAAATTGAAAGCGATATTTTAATAGCTGATCTTTTCTTTAAATGGCAAAACTATGTGCTAAAAAGAGACGACTACATACTGTAAACCTCCTCTTCAATTGACACCCTGTACGCACATGAATAGACAAAATTGTTAGCTTTAGTGTACATTAAGGTATTATGTAACTTACCGTACGTTTCTACTTTTAATTTGCAGGTTTTACTACCTCGGCGTACACTAAAGGTAACTATTTTGAAAGTTTTGGGTGTGTTCGCTTCACATGTTTACTGAGGCTATATCCCTGCTTTAGTTTTTCATCCAAGGTTTGTACACTCGGCCTTTTTTAGTAATTCAATCAATATTTGAGATAGAAGATTAAATCAAACTCATACAAAATCATAAATATGTACCCAGCCTTACACTTGTTTGATATCCATGAATTTCAAACGTGTTCAGTCAGCCGAGTGACTGTATATCAAACTGCATACTAATTTTAAAAATATGCTCATAAGGAATGCCGAAGAAGAAAATGTACTAAAATGAAAAGCAATGTTTTTTCCTTAAACAAATTAGAATCATGTTGCGATATAATTTTGGAAATCAAAAAAATTCTAATATTAACATAAAAAATAATGATCCGAAGTTTTTTAAAAATGAAAATTTTAATAAAGGTTTAAAATATGTTAAATAAAGGAAAGCAAATGTGTATATGCTTAAAATGGAATAGTGAAAATTAGGCTGAATCTAATTTATGAAATGGAATAATGTATTGGAAAGTATGATTTATTTTTGCTGTTCTACCATTATAAATCGAACATTCAAATGCTGTGTTAAATCTACCAAATGTGTAGCTTCGATGTTAAAATTATAACGCCCTATAATGTGCGCACAGACAAAACCACACAATATAATAATTCGAAAGAATTCTATATTTATAGCATAGTGTTATTGATTTTATAGCTTTTACGACCAGTTTATTAATTTAAAGTTAATAATGTTTTAAAGGAGAATGGGCAAATTAAAGTCTAATATTAAGTACAATTTATTATTATTGACCAGTTGCTGTTTGGAATTTCGTCTGCTTTGAATTCGTTTGGGATTTGGAATATCCGACTACCACAAGTGCCAAATCTGTCCAGCCGCTTTGCGAGATTTAATGTCAAACATCGATACATTCTCACTTATTTTGCACATTTATAATTTTAAATAATCTAATACATAGATATTATTACAGAGGGTAGGATAAGATAGAAAGTATAATACAAGATTTAACACAAAAAACTTTACTTAAACATAAAACAAACCCGAGGCCATTCTGCTCTGAGTAGATCTAAGCATGCGTTCTAGAAACCTTAGTACGCTCACTTTTGTCGTGGACATAGGTCATTTAAGTATCCCTTTCTAACTAGTTAGCGTTTGCGAAAGAGACTACGCTTTATGTCCGCGATAAAAGCTAGTGTGCTACCAGTCCTTTTCGATACGCCGTAACTCACTACGTAACTTAGCGCGTCTCTCTCTTAGTGAACTAATTAGAAAAAGATACAATAAGTAACGTAACTAGTAAGTTACGGCGTATTAAAAAGGTTGATCTACGTGCACGCAGCTGTATTAACCAAAGTGATTAGAACAGCTTTGAAAGATTCAACTAAACCTTGCATACGTCCATGCTTTAATCGAAGTTACTTCAATTAAGAACGGCTTTTGACTACGAGAACCCTCTGTTAATACGGAAACTATGCTCTGTGTGCTCAGCGAACTACAACAGTGGGGCGAGGGCACAAATGAACGCTTGCTCTCTCATTTCACACGCTTCCAAACTAAAAACTGCAAGTTCAAATTATACCCGGAGTGTAAATTTAATTTTCAACGCTTCGTTGTATAATGCTGCAAGCAAAATATGGACTGTTCTTGATGGCTACGAATGAAGTAGCAATAATTTGGAGATTCGCACAATATTATGTCTTTACGAGTCATAATAGCGTTACAAATAGACACACTAGCGTATTTCTTATAATTAATCTGGATGTAACAAAATATTAAAATGCTTAAACATGTACAAAGATAAATTACCAGGAACACTTCATGTTCTAAACAAAACCGCCAATGACTTGATGGTAAATGGAAACCCAAATGTTAGAAGCGGAACATCGTCGCTTAAACTAAGATTATTATTACGGGTAATTGACTCTGATGTGATAATTTTGTATTCAAAGGAGACACGCAGTTTAACTCATAAGCCGCAAATATACAATCTATTATGTATTGTGTTCATTAGCGGTGCTTGTGGATGTCGGCTTTAAACTTTAGGGACAAATAAAGTTAAGCTAAGAGGAGGTAAAACCTTACTAATAATTATAAACCCGGAAGTTTATCTTTTTGCCTGTTCTTCCTCCTATTGCTTTAAAAATAAAATTAATGTAGATTAACGGTACTTAAATAATTTCCCTCCCGAAACAACGTCATGAATTGTTTACATCCCAACATAATCTACAGACACTGTTAGGAAAAATAATAAGAGAATTAGGTGCCTATACATCATTACTTAGTGTACCTAATGTAAATAAAAGCTTATGCGAAACCCTGTTTGTAATAAAAGTGAAATAATTGCTACATAACTTGTGATAAGTGTGCCTTGATAGTGGTCAGTCGTGAGGCATCTAAGAGCGTTTTTCAAAAAAAAACCATATCGTTTAGAAAACTTACGGAATTCACTGAAAAAAAATGTCTTATTTTTTGTTCCATTACGTCGTTTTTATATGGAAGCAACTGCATACCGTGGCGTACTGGAAAATATTTTTAAATATTCGTATGTTATAAATATTTATTCAAAGCAAAAAGTGGATTTTTTTCCGGTGAATCCCGGTAATCTAACCGATTCCGAGTATGAAAAAGCAAATAATACTCTTTCTGATAAAAAATGGTACGTATGGGTTTTAAAAACACTCCTAAACTTTGCAAGGTCCTTTTAATAGAATCGGGCAGGTGTAGTTTTCTGGAGAAAGTCAAAACGCCGTAGTATGTAATTATTGGTTTAGACCAGGGAGTGACAAGAAGCATGTGCTTCCAGGAACATGCCTGATAAAGTATGTAGCTGGACTAATGCCGCGTTCCTATTTAAACAACGGAGCGTGTTACCTTCCAGCCGTTAAATGATGACAGATTTAACATAGATAATGTGTCAAAATTTTACAGCTAGTAGATATATGAAAGCGACATAAATCTACAAGTAGGACGACGGTGGAGTGCTCAAGGTTCGCTCACTGAATCTACCGCTTGTATGTTGACAATTATATAGTAAAAACCTTGTTGTCAGTAATAAATTAAAAATATAATATAGTATTCATTTATTTATTCAAACGAACTTGGTACCTCGCGATTACGAGTCCGCCCTAGTTGGCACTAGACCACCAACGCTCTATTTACTCAATTTTTTTTGACAATTTTAATACACTCTAGCAGTGAGTAAAAACCGCAAAAAAGGTTTATCTGTCGCTGTAGATTAAACTCGTAATAATACATAACGAATTTACGGACAGTAAATAAATAAAAGAGTCAACATCACAGGTCAACATTCACGCCTGTTTTCCATTGTGTAAAAATATATTTCCCTTACGTACTCATGCGGTTAAAATAAAAAATATCCTGAAGTAAATATGCCAAGCATGTTAGTAGGTACAAATGTCAAAACAATGAACTTTTTGTGGAACCATTAGGATCCTTTTGCGATATATTTTATGATTAGCTTTTACGTAAGTACGTTATAAAAAATACCCTTGTCATAAACACACGCAATGCTTGCTTTATTGACTCGTGCTATTATGGACTGAAGGTATTGAAACCATATTATAAAGAGAGCACAATATTGATATTGCAATAAATCATCGTTAGGTCAAGTTTATTTGAAATGAATTGCGTACTTGAGTATCTATCTATGGAACCCCTATTTACTTATTTAACCATTAGGTATGCGGATGGTAGGACCTGCAAGGCGAATCCGGATTGCTACCACCATCTTGTTCGCTAATCCTGCCGCTAAGCAGGAGTGCTTGCACTGTTGTGTTCCGGTGTGGAGAGCAAGACAGCCGGTGTAATTACTGATACAAGAAATATTCCATCTTAACCCTCTGGGTTGGCAACGCATCTGCAATCCCTTTAGTGTTGCGGGTGTCTATGGGCGATTGTGATTATTACCATCAGGCGACCCACTCGCTCGTCCACCTTCGTATGTACTCATAGTGTAAAAAAAGGTATCATAGAGGGACAAAATGAAAGTGTACTTATCAGCCTGTAGTAATTGCATGAAATTAGGAATACATGTCATATAAAAACGAAAGATCAGTTTTTTATATACTGAGTTTTCCCTGCCACTCCACCATACATATAATTCCACGTTCTTTTGTTTACCAAATACCACCACATATTTTATATGTACAGTCAAGGAAATTGATACACGTACCACCGTAGAACCTAGTCGAAGAGAAATACGCATGACGTTTGTATGACATAGCCTGGCGTTTAACTCGTCGCGTCATTGCGATAGGGTTCTAAGGTGGTACGTGAATATATTTCCCCTACTGTATACAAATAGGAATCGTGTGTAAAGAATAAATCTGGTTATAATATTTGTGAAAAAATAAATACCTAGAAGTAACAGGAATCAGGTATGTAAATAAAAAATAAAATAAGCATTCCAAAGAATTTGATTTTATGTTTTGTTGAACTGTACGGCATTGATACTGTTAATCGCACCAAGTCGATAATCTACATAAAATTAGGACATTGTCTTACAAAGTTAATGCAAATGTGCTGTGGGTCGAATTTTTAAAAGCCATTTTCAAAAACAGAAACATTTAAGTTTTTGACAGCTGTTTTTACCAGGGTACTCCATTAAATCAGCACAAGTTCCCCATTCTGCGTTGGCGTGCTAGGTTTAAGAGATAGACAGACAGGGAGCATGATGCGACATCACGTATCTAGACTACTTGAAATAGATTGACATCAGTATTAAAATAAGATTTTAAAAAAATCCGTTTAAAAAGTCCTTTGCTGTGCCGTGCCGCGAAGTGCCGTTGGTAAGTGCCGAGCTTACTGTGGCATTATACGTTGAATGCACCGCTGATAGGATTTAAGTGCGAGTCTTCAAAATAAGCGCAAATTTCAAAGTCAAAGTCAAAAGTTTTTTTTTAAGTTTAGCGGTTGAATTACTTGGAACACACCACATAATAACAGGTCCCAAACAATTGAACCTGACTAAGTTTGTTATACTTAATGGTGAGCCCGGTGCAAAGAAAAAATTGTAACCTATAAACCCTTGTTACTATCTCATTCAATATTCACTGCTAAACAGGTTACACGCAGATTAAAAATAACAATTTACTGGAAACTCCGTACAAAGATAACGTTCGCCAAGTTACCAAGATGCAAAATGGCGGGCGGCCAAGGCAATAACATTTTCAACCCACATAACAACACTTGGCATCAAAAGCTTGACTACTATTCGCTAGATAACCGATTGTTATAGAACAAACTATTTTGTTATAAGTGATAATATGTTCTCAATTGTTTTGTTTACTCTATGTTGTCCTCATCTACTAACAAACATACCGGGTGTTTTTATATCCTTGCTTGGGTTTGTATATATGCTAACTCTCAGGCATTATTATTATGAAAGTAGCGTCGGTGCTGTAAACTGCTGTTGCCTTATATTTTTTATTATTTTGTGCCTTTCTCCGCTACATTGTGAACAAAAGGTAATATAACAGCACGAGTTGCTCTAGCTTAGTGTAAAGATGATTTCCTAGCTTTAAGCACATGCACGCGTTGCAGACTGCGTTTCCTTCAAATTATAAACAATCGTTATGCTAGACGTAAACGAGCTGTATGGTAATGTTGGGCATGTTATTATTCGATACATAAAACTTTGAGAATTACTTTAAATTTTCCCTATGGTCTTTCATTCATTATTTCAGGTTTGAGAATATGAGAATAAACAAACTTACTCTCGAAATAAATGAAAACATACAGATCTGATGAGGAAATCCGTTTCAAAATCAAGCAATTATCTTACTGAGACAAGATACCATATAATGTTCAATTAAAGTCCGTCATGGCACAAGGAAAAAGACATTCAGAAACTTTGATCTTATCATGGACAAATAAAACACGGGGACTGACAAACGCCATGGAAATCGTAGCTTAGATCAGCACGCCTAACCCCAGATGTATTGAAGTTGCGATGACGATAACATATTAACAAACCGGATTTATTTAATTTTGTTTAAATCTGTCCATTATTTTTATTTTGAAATCGTCTTTTTAATTTTATTTTTTGATGTAGAACATTTGTCATTAAAGTCGTCATCATTGCGTGCGTCCATCATTTAATTTAATCCGTTATCTTTCTACAATTGTTTATTTAATTGAGTTTTTGGCACACAAAAAAAAACATTTAAATAAAAAAGTTTCTGAATTCTTACATCATTAAAGTCCCTTTTTGATGCCTTTAGAGAAGAATAATTGCGGAACTCCCATCATTAAGCTTACTTTTGATAATCACTTGTGACACTGTTGAACTACTAAATCTACACTAGTTAAAGCATCACTGTGCCTCCATGCTTATAAATCATAACATCATCTTACTGCTTACTTTAAATACGATCATAATTGCTACCTACCTAATTATCATTAGCCTCATTAATGACATGCTCGCTCTACATGCTAGCTCAGCCTAACGTTAAGAAATCAAAATCATAATGCTATACATTCTTAATTGTACTTTTCCTAGTTTTCTACTTCCTATGGGTTTATTACAAAAAAAAACGAATTTTATTTTATTTATTTATAAATTATTAAATTAAGCGTAACCTTATTTCAGTACGAGTAAATTTATTTGCTAGACAACATCCTAAAGTTCTCTTCGAAAAAGTCGTACCAACGAGACACAGCTAAACTAGATAACATTAAAAAGCAAGGAATCTAGTCAACAACAAAAAGAAGATAAAACAACGGTACCGTCATTGACCGTGAGCAATAATTGATGAGAAGATACGGAAACTTAGGATAAAATGAGAGACAATGAAGACAACAATTGGTAAAAAAAGCGCTACGGGTGTCAAGCACTAGTACAGTTTCCTTAATTGAAAAACGTGAGATTGGAGTGTTTTACGGGACGTTAAAAAATTACCAGCTTTTCAATGATTACATAAACGAACCGCGGCATAATGTACGAAATCTGTCGCATCTGTTACGTTTTACTGGCTGTGAATTGACAGTTCTGTAAAGTAATCGTTTATCCTTAATGATTTTTAATTAAATCTGTCGAAAAAACCGACTTCATGGTGGTACTGTGTTTATTTAGCCTCTGAGGCAAAATTAATGTGGTTGTTGATGATAAAACTCAGTCAAAAATCTTTCTACGTATATTTATACTAAATACCTTTCATAAATTTTCATCTTTAATTGCTAATTGTGAGATATAAAACTTACTAAGTTATTTTAACAGAGACTAATGAGAAATATTAACCTTTTTCAATTGTAAGGCTAAGCTAAATAAATGACAATCATCATTTCTTTTAGCTAATGATATTTGAGTTGAGTTCGTTATTTTGAGTGTGACAAATTAAATCACATTAATATTTATTTTTTACGTTCTTTTTATGATTTCTTTTGTACCTTTTATCTCATGCAAGAGTTTTTACTGGTACCTTTAGCGTTAGATAATGTCATGAACGGAATGATAAATGCGCTAGCTTTAATTTACAAAATGACGTAATGTTATTTGTTTAATAATATGTCAAATAAGGTTAGGTATAAAACCAGAGTTACTAAATTTAATCTTTTCTGTAAAGTCTGAGCTTAAAATATAACTCAATTATTCAAGTTGTAAATATGTCGCCACGTTTATAGTGAAAATTGGAATTTCCGCTCATTTTAGCCGCAGGCAGGTTGCTAGCGTTGTGTCCTTTTCATCACACCATTAAGTTAGTAATGGGCGATAAAATTAATGCAACTTTTTTAATAACTTTGATCAATAGCTTAATTTTGGGAGTAAGTCTTTTAATGGAATTGTGACCGCTGTTTCATGCACTCCAATTAAAATTTTAGCAATGTGAACCTGCAGTCATATTTCAAAACAAAACTGATTTACATTGAGTTCATAATATCTTGTACTGCCTGTACTACTACTGTATCTTTGTGTGCTGAGAAGCTGTGAAAGCTAATGGCCAACACCAATTTGACAGTGTAATCGCTGATTGGTATTTCTCTAAGCACAACAGCGACGATCTCGACGTTGAGCTCGTCGATGTAGCACTTAGAGAATAACACGGCGGATTGGCCGACTATCATACCTTCGACCTACCATACGGACCTTCCGTGTCTTTCATAAAAATCTGTTAGCAAAACTGTCACAAACAGAGTCATACTCGTATGAAAATATATTTTGTCACATTCATAGAAAAAGCGGAGGGGTTAAAGGCCTCGGGGGATTATGTCCAATAAGTAGGCGGATCACGTCTCAGACATTCAGTGTGGCCGGTTCATCCCTCACATAATACATTACGTCGTTATATCTCAACACATAAACAATGGCGATGAATACTGCCGGGACTGTCAGGGTTTTTTGACAGGTAAATCTTAGGAGCTCCATCTTTTCCTTTGGTTTAGGTGGATTTATTTGAGCATTAAATGATTAAATACGTATTTCTCTCTTCTTTTCCGGTATAGCTATTTACTGTAACCGTTGTAATGCTCACTTTAGACTTCTTTTTTTTTACATTTTAATACAAACTTACAGTTAGCAATCTTGTATAAATACGAGCACATAATCCAAGACAAGACAATTTCATTTATATGTTATGTACCTACATCATTAAATACCATCAGTCAGCAAGTCAGCATCATTTTTAGGTAAATTTTTTTTTAGGAATTTATTGTTTTTGCGACTTGTGGGCATTAAAATTAACTGAAATAACGAATGTGTAAAAAGTTATCGTTTCATTTCTTCCTAATCACTTCACAATTAAAATAACATTTAACTATCTCCTTTCAGGTTTTATTTGCTTAATATTGATCCTCTGATACAAACACAATACGCACACTTTTTATAAAACCCCGCACAGATTTATCTCCCAGTACCATAAATCATAATTTCCTATTCTTACTAAATATAACCGTATAAAGAACATAAAAATCGAGGTAAAGTGTGACAAATTATTATGTCCGCGACACAAAAAGCCAGGAGGGCAATTACGATGGTGAATTTGTCAAAATTAAGGACTTGTGCGAATAAATGGATCATTTTTAACCTACTTCATAATAGACCTTTGAATTTGCCATTGTGTTTCGGGATAAAAGGTGGCTTGGATAATGGGATTAATATGTTTTAATCCAATTGCTAACTTCTTTGTGTCGCGCTTCAGAATTTATAACGGGGATGGAGATGACGCCTAATTTGATAAATTACTGTACCCATATTAGAAACGGGATCTAAAAGCAGTCTCAGGTAACGGAAAGTCGTTAATTTGTAAACTATACACAACAATACAAACTCCGACACTGTGTCAGTCGGTAAAATTTACTTGAGACTGATACGACCACTGTATCAGGTGAGCGGACTTATTAAAATACATAAAGTTGGATTCGATAGAAATTAGCTATTTTGGAAACAAATACAGCACTTGATCCGTAACCTTTAATTTTCAATATATATATATATATTTTTATACAACAAAGGAAGGCAAACAAGCAAGTGGGTCACCTGATGGTAAGTGATCACCACCGCCTATAGACACCTGCAACAACAAAGAGAGTGCAGATGCGTTGCCAACCCAGAGGGCTAAGATGGAATACCTCTTGTGCCAGTAATTACGACGGCTGTCTTGCTCTCCACGCCGGAACACAACAGTGCATCACTGCTGCTTAGCGGCAGGATT
Source organism: Ditula angustiorana (assembly GCA_963691745.1). Taxonomy (NCBI): domain Eukaryota; kingdom Metazoa; phylum Arthropoda; class Insecta; order Lepidoptera; family Tortricidae; genus Ditula; species Ditula angustiorana. The sequence goes on along the minus strand of OY829482.1, from coordinate 9,459,000 downwards.
AGCGAGCAAGATGGTGGTAGCGATCCGGACGGACCTTGCACAAGGTCCTACCACCCGCATATGTATAGTATAAAGTAAAGTCGTTATCCGTTCCTGTCTGACCTAAATTCCTAAATCCTTATATTGTAAGGCCGCCTTCTCCTTTTAAATCATGCGACAGATTTTGATACAGTTTTTAGTATCGTTAAGAGATTTTTTACTTAAGGTTTTTATGCATATTAAATCCTGAATGTACCTGTGCCATGCCGGGGCGGGTAACTAGTAGTAGCGTACAAATCGGTAACGGGACCATACTCATTGTTCAAAAGTACGTGATTACAGAGTGATAATGGTAAATTGGTTTGTTTACAACATTGGCCATTTCTATTAATCCTGACTTTATGTACGTACATCTTAGAAAAATCCACATTAGTTACAGTCTACCAATTTTCAGAGTCAGCAAATTTGAAATCTTAATGGAAATGGGGAAACTTTTAGGAAATTCTCCATTACTTATTAAGCTCGTAAGGGAAAATGCTGAGTTAGTTTTGGCAAGTATTAAAAATTATTATCGCTATCGCTCGTAAAGTTTATTTCAAAATTGCTTTCGGCCATATAAATTTTGTGTTCACGTTTATTTTTGCTTATTTATTTAATACTAGTTTAATATTAATTACACAACACAACGCACGGATGTACGAATGGTTTTTCATTAAGTAAATACCTTTAGTACTTACCGTAGTTAAGTACTCCGAAGACTGATAATAAATTTTTAGCTAATTTGTTTTAAAATTTGGGAACTCAGTGAAGATGTGTATTCATCTAACAAGCACTACACTAGAAAGCAAGTATGTATGTATACTTTGTACATTATGTAAGTATTGTGGGTACATTAACGTGTGAGAGCTGGCCCTGCCCCTGTCAACCGCTAATCTATTAAACCACTAACTCCGGAAACTTGAAAATTGAGGAGCATATGTCCTCTATGATCTACGGGTAAGTGCTTATAGGAGCACACCAAGCAAAACCGCTCTTCTTATTATACGAGATAAAGTGAGCAATGCTTTGAAGCAGTCCACAGTGAAAACTAGTTCCGAAATATTAAGATGGACGTCGGGAACAATGATTTCTTTTAAAAGTTTATCGTGTTATAGGTTACTGTGGGTCAAGTATGAGTACAAGAGTTATTCCCACAGTAACAAACCATGTTTTTTTTACACAACATAAGTAACATACACAACACTAAATGTAACACCATGTGGCAAATGTGGCTAACACCATGTCCTTAAGTTGTTTTCCTTCTACTCCTTTAACTTCTGAGTATTTATTTATATCTAAGTAAGTTTATGTATTTTAAGTATTAAGTATTTGGGTATTCTATTTATTATTAGTTTGTAATGTGTTTATAGTATTGTATTATTGTATGGTAATTCTCCACTGTTTTTGATAAACTCTTGGTCTTTGTCTGTCCCTGCTATCCTTCTGTCTTTCCCTCCTTTCATGCACTCAAAGGTTAACTGGAAGAGATCCCTTAAAGGGATAAGTTCGGCTTTGTACATCACTTTAACTCTTTTTATCATTTATGTCTTTTTGTACAATAAAGAATTTACATACATACATTTACATACATTCTATAGTGTTAAATACGCCATTTTTTTTCATGTGTCTAATGTTGACCGCGCCACTAAGATTAATCCAAAGACACATTATTTATCAAAATCGCCTCATTATTAACCATTTACGAGGGAAGTAAAAACGAGACATAGATACATTACATACATGGCTAACACATAACCCTTCTTTTTAGATTAGCCATAGTCGGGAAAATAGTACTTTTGCTAAGTAAAAAAAAACTGGAATGCAAAATAAAAAGTTTAACAAAACTTAACTTGCTTACACATTTAAAAAATGTACTCTTATTGTGACGGAGATTTGAGTAGGTAGGTACCCTGCGTTTGCGTCCATTTCAATGGGATCATTTAAAAATAAGATATTAAACTTGAAGAGTTTAAAACTTCGAACGTGTAAATGCTAAAAATACGTATGTTCTTAACTTTTGTCACAGATTATGTACAAGTGACTCCCTTTTGAAAACCAAAGAGACATACTTAATTAGAAAATGTAGCTTTTGGCCCAGTCAAGCACATTAAAAATTTTAATGAGAAAATTATTTTTTTGTAAGTTATGCTTGTGTGGCCGGCGTTTTTTTATATGTCCGATTATACCATAGCTTCGGAAAATGGAAGATTTTGCTGCGAAAAAGCCAAGAGAAACTCAGCATTTTACCATTTTTCATTAAAGATTAGGTAGTTCACTACAATATAAAAGAAACCGCCTGGAAACAATACATATTCCCATTTAGAATCTTCTGGCGTACGTTTCCTCCAACGCCTAACAAAATGCTTTGTCTGGCATTTTCATAAAAGATTGACCCTTTGATTCTGAGCCCGCATTTGTCACGTAGGGACACTTGAGATAAATAACGCACATATACGCATTATGTACTTGTGATTTCGTAAAAATTTTTGGAAAATAGATAAGTAAGAATATTTTTACAGTATATTTTTAAACCAACATTTATGTAGGCGGGATCAGATAGTCCTTTTCTTCATACTTTTATTAGTACGAGTATGGAACTATAGACCGGACACTTGTAACAGAAGGAAATGTTCCCTTGGTTACGAGTTTCGAAAAAAAGGCGTTAAAACATGAATGACTGCTAACTAACTATAAAAATAGCTACTAATAGGTCTGTAAAAAAATTTAGAACAAAACTTCTGACTTGTAATGTCAGCATCCTGGCATTACATTATAACAAGCAAGGGAATCCCAAAGATTCTTTATGTGTTATAATGATAGACTCAATTACAACAAACTCTTGGTCTAAAAGTTGGTGAAAAAAAACTCGGTCATTTAGCATAATTTAAACCTACAGCCTCTGGATTCCGTGATTTCTACTTACCAATTGCGCTACACGTAACTCCGCCGGACATATCTAGGTACATTTAAAAATAGAAATAATTTCGCTTATATTTCGCTGTATTTTATAGTTTATTCTTCTATTTGGCCAGAAACTTTTTAACAAGCCGCTAAGTCTGGGCTATAACGTTGCATGCATCAATAAATGAAGACATAAGATGATATAACTTCCTACTTTTATGACCGTCTTGTGTATTGTCTTGCCAATGAGTGGGTAGGTGTAATATCGATGCGGTATCTCGTGGATGACACTTGAGCAGTTAATGGCCCATTCTGAGCCAGAACTTGGTATTATACCTACGTTAGTGGACTGCTAAGTGCGAATTATTCATAATCAAAATAATATTGCTTTTTTGTTTTGAGTCACACAAATATATGAGATTATAACGATGATAACGGGAAAACGACGAATGTTTTGGAAAATCCTTTTTTTTGTTAATCGATTTAATATGATTTTAAGTGATTTTATTATTTTAGTTGAATACCTTTTTTATTACCACTTTATGTAGGGCGTAGGGAAGATATTTACCTAATTCGTGGATCCTATTTAGGGTATACATTACAATTGCAATATGCAATTTTATTGTATTACACCTGCTTACCGTTTTATTCTGTTTTAACGCGAGAATCACATGATTAATAAGGTTTTCAGTGTGTTTTTTTCCATGAAGCGGATAAACATTAAAGAATCTTCGCGAATCACAAAGCAAATCGAGTAAAGTGTTTAAAAATAAAGCGCGCGTTAGGCTGTTCAGCTACTTCTTAATCTCCAAAGACAACGCAGGAGGCACAAAATGGAAATCACATATAAGGCTGAGAACTCATTAAGGGATTCTATATGAACAGTCCAAGTGATATCCAAACGGCGCCCTAACCACTTTTACGCATTATGCGTCACACATGTGCGAATGTAAAAGGTAAGTTACGTTACATTGCGGAGCTAGTATGCTTTCCATCCTGACAGCGATGGGTGCACTAGTCAATGTATTTTGACTGAATAAACTCAACTTAACTAACTAAACTTCCTGTGTAACTATAGTAGCACACTGTTGTTCAACGCAGAATTTGAAACGCTGATTTGTTAGAAAGGGATATATGCTTAATCTTCTCAACAAAAGCTAGCGTGGTAAGGACCACGCTAGCTTATACGTATATTCTCTTCTCGTCTTTATTCTTTACATGGTATGAAACAAAGTCGCTCTCTGTCTGTCCGCTTCCTGTCTGTCCTCAAATCTTCGACCGCTTACTTCTAAACCACGCAACGGTTTTTGATACAGTTTTCACAGTCATTTAGAGATTTTTTTACGGAAGGTTTTTATGTAAATTACATCTTAATTGTACCCATGCAAAACCGCGGGCGGGTTGCTAGTTAGTTGTAAAAGGGAGATTCGGGTTGTGCGCCACCTAAGAGTAGGTGACATTTGAATGGTGATAAGTACTGGTTTATAGTCTGTATTTATCCTTCGATTGCCCATTACGGCTGCGGTCCCCCTTATCCGATTAAATCGGGGTTCTGTTAGTGTTTATATTCAAAAGAAAGGAAAAGTCGGGCTAAGTGAGACAAAGCCGTTAAAGAGAATATTTACATACCTATTGAAATTAAACAATTTGAATTTTTATATCGCGTGCACTGTAACTAACATAATTCCCGTTGTAATTGTTTTTATTGTATGTCTCCAAGTCATGAAAACATAAGAAATTATAATATTTGCGTACTTTTACCAATAAAATCAACAGAGTAATCTACTAACAGGTATAATTATTTGTTGGGTCTTAGAACTGTCTTATACTGATATGACTATTTTTAGTAAACGGTGACTACCGCTGGTCGGTTTACCTTAAACTTTGGCATAATAGTTAATGAAATTATTCATAAATATCTCCTTGGTGTAGCTGGTGTCTATAGGCGGTGGTGATCACTTACCACCAGGTGACCTACTTGCTTGTTTCCCTTCCTATTTTATGAAAAAAGAAACCTCATGTCGAAAATAATTGTAGATTTGCAATTGTAGATTTTACATTCACAATGGCCTTTGCGACATTGCCTGCCCATATATACGACTCCTTGACGCGATAATATACATATTATTATGTATGTCAATTGTTTGCATATTTAAAAATCCTTGGATGCAGTTTCACTTAAAAATTAATAGCATGATACCTTAGGACAAATTTACCGCGGCGTATTTCGTACAGTAGTTTCGGACTTCCCCTTACTGACCCATTATGATTGCTCTACCTACCTGTGTAATTTAAGCGATTTCTTTTTCGTCTATTCTAACTTATCAGTGTAAGTTACGGCTTAATTTAGATTGAAAACTTGACGACTTACAGTTGTAAAGAAAGTGATGATAGCCTCAGGATAAATCTCGGGTCCTAAGATCCCAAACATCAACACATTTACGGTCGCTAGTGCGCTTAGGGCTGTAAAACCCCCTGGACTATCCATAAAATTTGTCGTAAACTGAATATGTCATAGATATCCTAGTTTAGTTTTGCCGCTGCATTTTTATGTTCCAAACAGACTTGGTGTTGATCTCGGGTTTTATTATACTCTTGGCTGATGTTCTTATTTGGATAGACTCATGTGTTGTTATCTCTTATGTTGTCAAACTTTACGCCTCGGCCAGTATTGAGCATTGAATAGGCACCATTTGGGCACCTTTATACATTTCCTAAGAATCATGCACTGAAACTTGAATGCCGAAACTGTGATTGAATTCTGTTATCTGTTATATTTACACAACAGAATTCAATCACAGTTTTGGCATCCTGTCTTGCTCGCTCTCCGGATTTGTCTGTAATGTGAAGATTAATATGTTCTTAATGTAGATCACTTTACCTGGAATCATTTTGTATTTTTATGTTTTACAAAACAATATATTTCATAATGATTAATATTTTTACATTCTTATTATTTTGGTCAAGGCTTTACAGCTTTAGTAGCAGTTAGAAGTAGGTATATCTAAGTAGGTATTTTTCTTTCGATCCAAAGTCCCAAACACGAGAAAAAATTGATCTACTCATTATTATCGTGGTTGATAAACTTAAAATGGCGTGACCAGTACGAGCATTTGCCGTTTGTACTTCCAAAGTGCAGAAAACGAATTAACTTAGCATTTTTATATAAGTAGTAGAGCCACGATTATACATATACCCAGTTGCTGGTTGCTAATGCTTCGACCGGAAACGTACCACATTCTCATGAAATACTGGCGTAAAGTAATCGTTTGTAGTTCATACTATAAGTGATGAGATCCGAATGCCCATAGCTGGGCAGACCTATATCAGTGGCCCTAACATGACTGGCCAAGTTTAGTTTATCTCTATCTACATCCTTTTCTTATGACACTAGTTAGACAGAGACACAGGGAGGGGTTAAACTAAACTTGACCAGTCATGTTAGGGCCGCTGGCAACAGTTCAGCTACCTAGATCTGCTGGTTTCCAAGGGTACAGGTGATTATATCACAACAGATGACCCACATCCTCTCCCTATCTTATCCGAAAGAAAAATGATTTAGCAAAAACATCTTCAATGTAATATTTAAATGGTTCATTGTGTAATCAACCGAAATGCATCGGTAATAGAATACTTTTAACCACCGTTAAAACAATTTTAACCTACTCCGAAAATTACGATAGTTCAGCAGGTACAGCCGTAGTCTTTGAGCAGTATTAAAGGCGCCAAGCAAATGAATGAGCTTAGTGTGATCCAATAACATTGCTGCTTATAAGGCTGAGCACGGCTGAGTTTCAATCAGAACTGCGCAATGAAAATGAGCAAGGCAAAAATTTACCAATAACATCGTTTCAATCCCGCATTGCTCTGCGAGTTCATTGGTTTATTTTTTCCGTACCTCCCATGGTGCTCCGACTTCCTATGGGAAACACTCTTTTAGTCTAGCCTTGCATTCCTATAAAAAATTTAAAGTCTAATATTTCTTTGTTATTATTCAGTATCGTATGGAAGAGATCGCTCTTAAGCGATAAGACCTATTATCTGCCTTATTGACTTCATTTTTAGCTTTTTCCTCTATTTTTAAAAGGTGCACAACAGAGAACACTCTTGCTGTTGTTCTTTATAGTAGAACTTCTCTTTTGAGAACAGGTTAGCTGCTTAGCATGCTGGATTTAGGCTTAAACTATTTTTTTATAAATCTATATCTACACCAATGAATTCTACGAATGATGTAAAAGCGTTTGCCTAGGACTTAACGTTTTTCCGTTATTTTACTTGGAAACTTTGAATGTTGGTATTTTCTGTGAAACGCTGTCGAATTTATGCCCATAAAATGCTTAATACCGTCAACTTCCGATGTGTCAATCCATTATTTATTTATTTTGCAAATTTTGTGATTTGCCATTAATTTATACAATCGTAAAAGTAATTGAATAATTCAAAACGTAAAATTTGTTAATAAACAAAAATTGCATCTAAAGGTAACTGACTTTGTTGTGGGAGTGTGTTTAAATAATAAAGACATTATTTTTAATACAAACAGTTTATTTCTCGTCTTCACCAGTAACATTTAGGTAGACATAAATAATTTGTTCACGATTATTCATAATATATAAGAGAAAAGTATAATTGTGCGATTCTGAATATTTAAATACCGTCAAACAGTCTTATTGTATATGTACAAGCTTAATGGAGAAAGTCAACTTAGGTAAGTTTGAATTAATTTTAAAATTATATAAATATTTTCTATTCAATAGACTTAGTAAATAAACAAGGTCAGCTAAGATTTAAATTTACAATCACAAGTTATTTCATTGAATAAATTATAAAAACTGAAAATTTCCTACCATCGAACAACTATTACAAAAAGTAAAAAATATAAAATGTTCTATACATGAAATCTTATTCAATACTGATACTCCCATATAATATGTACATCGTTCCTCAATACATCAATTTACAGAATCCAGACCTGAATCTAATGGTCCACGAATCTTAAACTATAACAATTCTACCTATGCATCATGCATCAGACTACTACGTATTATCTTTTATTCAACACATTGCTTTTTGGCTTAATTATGCCTCTGGTATTTTGTCTCTCAGAGGTCAACTGCAAATGAACAACATTCACTGCTTTATCAAAAGTTACCCTCGGAAGTCATCGCGTTAACGTCACTTCAGTATCACTGGAGCTTCGCGAGCTCTCTTTTATAACATCAAGCTCTCTATTCGAGAGCGATGATGTACGGGAAAACTTATTAGTAGCACTATATTCACTCTTTTCATCGGACATCTCGCGGGAGCTATTGTAGTCTCTATTATCATCCGAATCATTATCGGTAATGTCATTGACTTCAACTTCTAACATGTTTTCATCTTTTATACCGAATGTATTAAAGCTTTTATCATGACTCACACTTCTTATTCTATCAAGATTCTGTTCCAAAGTTTGCATGTCTTCGTCGACGTCGGGTGAATCGTCAAATTTCCACTTGATATTAGAATTGAAGTGGTCTATACCAGGGTATACTCCTATACTATTGCTTCTGTGCCCGAAAACCGGACATGGTCGAAATTCTCACAACTCTGGATGCCTGCCGTTGCAAGTTTTGTTAAAGTTGCCTTCATCTAAACTCAAGTTAGAGCGTGATCTACCACACTCAAGGCCAGGGGTTTGTCTAAAGAGGCACATGTCAGAGTTTTTCAGTCTACACTGTCGTGAGCAAGATTCAATTTGAAATGCTGACCTATCAAACTGCCTGTAATCTGTGGATCCACAAACATCAAAATATCTTGGATCGTGCTTGCAAACATTACTAGGACAACCTTTAAAGGATCCAGAACATCGAAGAGGATCTCGGTGACATGCTTTTTGGATAGCGTGAAGCGATGTAGATGAAACTGTGCGTTCTAATATTTCGCCCCAATATTTTTCGCCAATGCCTTCGAACTCCCCTTTTGAGTGCCGGCCATCAGACGTGATCGGAGAGCTGCAGCATCCCGTCGGCTTTTCATAACTGGCAAAAGACTTGGGTCTTCGGCAGCAGAACTGTGAAAAAATATAAGATTAAAATTTTACATACATACATACATACATAAAATCACGCCTGTTTCCCAGAGGGGTAGGCAGAGACCACGGATTTCCATTTGCTACGATCCTGACATACAACTTTCGCTTCACTGACTTTCATGACATTCTTCATGCATGCTCGTCGGTTTAGGGTACTCCTGACCTGGCCTTTCTCCAGAATGTCTCCGATTTGGTCGGAGTACGTTCGCCGAGGTCTCCCTTTCCCATTTTTCCATCCACTCTCCCTTCATACAGCCTTTTTGTTAATCTTCTTTCATCCATCCTCTCAACATACCTTTCTCAATTTTTGTTACTATATCTTCTTTCACTCCGCATTTCTCTCTTATCACCTCATTCTTCACTCTATCTCTCAGACTCACACCACACATACTTCTCAACGCACTCATTCCTCAAAAAAAAAATCATCAAAATTCAATTCATTCAAAATTTTACGTTAAATGTTATTGGAATTAAAACAAAAGTCTTTTGTCATTTCAAACATTATAGCAGCATAAACACTTACATAGTACTGGAGCAGCTCATGGCTTATACGTCGGAAGTGACTATTTAAAAGCCAATAAAGAAACGGGTTCCAGAAGCTATTGCTGAGAGCCAACCATGTTACGATGAAATCTAACGTCGGTGGCACCTGTTGACAATATCAATAAGTAAGTATGTATAGTCGACCAAGTAATTGCTTGACTGCTTTTAAACTTTATCCTTTTGTACGGGCGATAAGTGGTCAAGCAATTTCTTGGTCAACCTATGTATGTAGTAAATAATTAACTTTATTTAATGTAAATTCTTTATTGTACAAAAACATAAATGACAAAGGCAGATTCAGTGATATACAAAGGAAAACTTATTCCTTTACGGGATATTTTCCAGTTATTTTGTGAGTTAATAAATAAAATTGATTTCTTAAGAGTCTTTACAGTTAAATTAAAATTGGAATCGGAATGCTGGGTTACTTACTACGAGTACCAATAAAGAGTTAAATTAAGGAATGTATTTTATTACTGGTGTTATTGTAACTAACATCAGTTTTGCAGTTTTGTGTAAGCAGACTGTAATTTAGTGTAAACTTTAGTTTCTCTTTCTGATAAAAGATGTCACTCTCCCAAAAAAGATTAATCTGTTAGTTACACCCCATTTAAACTAAGGTATATGAAAGTTAGTTTTGAAGGAAGTTACATATTATTACAAGTATACATTACCTTACAACCTGTACAAGCCGCTACAACTTCTTGTATTGTAGCCGGTGTGACCATAACAATGAACCCCAAAGACATAGCTGCCATAGTTCGAGACGTACTCACGCTGTGGAGCCTAACTGGAGCTTGAATCTGAAAAGTAAACCTCATTAAAAATACTTTCCAATAAGCTTCGCAGATAATGAATATGTTATTTTAAATAATGATACGGTTTGACTTAGACGTAATGATTAATAAGGAAAAGATTTGTTTTATGTAATAAGGGGAAAACGAGAAAGACGCATCCCCTTGTTTCACCGTCAAACGTTTTATCGAATGTATCATTTCGTAAATTTTTCATTTCATCGACATCGTTTTCTGCTGAAGAAGAACAGTTTTTAGAATTCCTCATACATGCATCGTGTAGGTTCAGTTAAGGTAGCGTTTTAACCAGAAACCTTTTGATGAAATGAAATTCGGTGAAATGATCATATGGTGAGATGATGATAAATGATAAATAATGATGATAATTCGCTTATCGATAGGTATTGCAAGGGTAAACCCGAGAAAGAAGATGCCAGCAATCACCGCTGCGCAGAGACATCGGCAATTTCAAAAGAGTCGTAAACGCGTTTCTTTCGTTTAAGAAAGAAACAAGCTCATTTTTTGGACGTTCCTAATTTAGCAGTCGTAATCTGGACACGGATTGCAAATAAAGAGGCAAAATTAGTAGAAGTAAGTAACGAGATTTTTCTGAAATGCTTGTATTTTCCGACTTGCAAAAATGGCGTTTGGATCACGTACAGGTGTACGCTAAGTAAATTTTTTTAAGTGACTGCTCATTTTTCTAAAATTAACCACCATTCGTAACAAAATTGGGCACTTCGAAGCAGAAAGGCGAGGAGGAAATGGAACAATAGAAAATCTTATTCCGTTTATTGATGCAATTTGCCTCATGAAAGAATATTTATTAGTGCCCAAGAATTCGTATTTCTTTTTTATCATAAATTCAATCTCACGAGATGACTTAGAAGAATTGCGACGTAGGTACCTACTTAATGAATTTTGTCGCAGGGTTGAATTATTAAACATTCGTGGTAATACACCACGAGCGATGCTCTTTTGACTTTTACTTGGTGCTTTCAAATAATTATTTTACAGTTTAATAGTTACATTTTTTAAAAACACACCTAATACAATTAAAAGACAGCCAAGTAAATAAAACCCGTGATGAGATTACATCGCTATGATGTATTTATTACGTGTCAGATGGAAAAATAAATGGCATTTCAGTAATAATAGGTGTAAGGCCAGCAGACGAAATGAAATGGAAAAGGTCTTTCTCCGAGATGTCTTTATTATTATTTATGACCGGACGAGGTGCGTCAGTAATATAAAGCCGTAATGAAGCCATGTAATATCCGTAAATGTACGCCATAATATGTACATCTTGGTTTTAAAACAAATTAAATCACAATCTATATTTACAGTCAAAATGTAAAAGGTTCATTACAATAAAATTTAAAACACAAAATGTATTGTAACAATATGACTCTAACAGCTAATGAACTGCTGATTACGAGTATTACGACTCGTTATCAAGTAAAATATAGAATTGGGTTGGTTAATATTAAAAGGGATTTTACGTAACCTATTTTTTATTTGGTTTCAACCGGAGCATAAACATTATGTTGTATGCAAGCAGTTTTGCAGGAGAATGGTAAAACTAACACTATATTTCGCTCAGTTAAAAAACCTTTTCTGACCAGTCCTTGAAAATTGTGGTAGCCTATCCTAATGTATTGACCAACTGCCTCCCAAAGCAAAAACTGTCGTCGAACCCAGGCCCTACGCAGAGTTTTTTTTTTAAGATATGTGCGAAGCGTTATATATAAGAAATATTCTGCGAATATGAAGTATTCAATTCGCACTGTTAATAAGGGTAAAGAATTCAATGATGATCTGTCCCAGGGTAAATAGACCTTACCACGGTCACAACATCATGGTTATCCAGGGTATTCTTCGTGCAAGGTGGTGGAGCTCCGTTCGGCCTCACGGGATCCGGGACGCATTTACTACGGTTCTTACTGACGTGGAACCCTGATCCATAGCAGTACATAAGCGCCATTGTCGTTGGGAAATAGTAAGCGCAACAAGACAGGATTCTGAGGACAAAGGAAATGGTGTGAATGAATGTCCACATTATGCAGAAATGTGATTTTAGAAACAAACGTCAGAAAGTTACACTTAATTCAGTATGACCGGCCAAGTTTAGTTTATCTGAGTTTATCTTTTTGTGCGTCTTTTTCTTTTGACGCTTGTTTGATAGAGATGCAAAGAGCTATAAATTAAATCTGGCTCGGTCATTCAGTTATGTCAACTGCTATACTACATTTTATGTTTTTTTCTGAAACTATGTATTTCGTGTTCTGCAAAGTGACAATTATACTTTCTGTTATTATGACAACCATCACATGCGCATACTCAATTTCTACCCTTAAAACTATTCTAAGCTGTGTGCTTCCCTCTGGGTAATTAATAAAGCGTGTGTTGTGAAAATGTCACCGGTTAAATCTCTTTCGGAAATACCTTTGCACAAAGTTTAAATTGAAATACAATATTGCGCGTATTCCAATGAATCTATTAGGTACATTTTAAATTGTTTTGTTCAACTTTAATAATTACTTAAGTCACGAAAACAAGTAATTATGAAAAGTAAAATTTAACCAATTCCAGGTGAAATGTATGGTATTATCCAGCAAACAAAAAATAGGTTTAACAAACTGGAACAAATTACCTTGACTACTCCGCGAAACCAGTGCTGTGCACCGTGTGCACGTGAAAACAAGGTGCGTCTGTGCGACATATAAGTACATATTTTCATGCAAAAACTAACCCTTCTCCGCTTTTACTTGAAACAACGTTCGTCACACAGATTCAACTGTGAACCACTACTACTATACACTTGAACTACATAAGGAGTATCAAGGTAATTACTTCCAGTTTGTTATATGGACCTCTACTCAGTAACGAATGAATACGTTAATTATTTTAAGAAATCTGTTACCTGAACGCTACTCTACTGTGAAAAACATCGCAAGCCATCAGACCCGTTGAATTAAAGTAGTACCCCGATCGAGGAAGCACCATGCTCGCAAACAGCGATACAGAGAGTATCCACGTTATACTAATGACCAGCACGCAACCCTGGAAAAAGAAAAATATTTAGTTTGAAGCAAAGTTGGTATAGGTAGGTAGATTAAGTATCTTATTTTTTAGGGGAGAAGGTTTTTGTACAGGAATAGAATATTAGTAAATAGGCCATAATGGTCTATTTTTGGCATAGGTTATTAGATATTGGTTTCCCTGATCACATACTTTTTGGTATGTAGGTACATTATCGGCTCCCAAGTATTATATACCTAAGTTACAACCTTCTACAAAATATATTAAGATTCTTGAGAGTCTCATATCTACGGGTGATAAAATGTCAGCCATATAAACACACTCCTGTTTATAATAGATACTTATTTACTGCATTAGTGTGTTTGTTTAATTTTGTTTTTGAGCAAATTTGAAAGTAACTATCATCATATCAGCCAAAAGATGCCTTGCTTAATTGTGGGAAAAGCCTAAAAAGTTTAAAAACTTTATATTAACCTTAATATGAAATCTCTTTAAGCACATTTTTTTAAATACATACAATACCAAGTGTGCTAATAAAAAAACTATATAACAAACACTAACGTTACGCCTCGTAATGGCCCACTTTTTTAAAACATTTATGTTGTAAAGTTTATTATTATTTCGCTTCTTTGACTAGAGTTGGAATATTATGTTACCTTTGAAATTTTCCATTTTGTTTGCGAATTTCTTTGAAAAGTTAATATCTAACTCTGCTAAGTCTGAAAGTTAGACGTATACAAAATGTTCTTACAAAGAAAAGTTCCTAAAACCTAAGTCGGATTTGAATCCCGGTGTGGGTTTGTATTCTGAAACTTTCAGGCAGAATTCAGGCAAAAAGGAAAATGTGTTTATTAGCAAAAGCCCTCTTGAAAAACTTCGCTATTGCTAGAAAATATCTGGAACTATTCTTATGTTCATAGTTTACACTAGTATTAGTAATAGAGATTGTAACTTTTTTAACGTCATATTAAAAGTACCAAAGGAAAAAGAAACGTACATTAGAAGTCAGTAGATTATTAATAAGTAACTACTTTTGAAAGTAATAAACAAAAAACAAATAAAAAAGGAAGTATCCTTTAGCCAGTCGGTGTAATAATTTTGTTAAAAATCAAAAAGTCATAAGGAAAGACTAAGAAGAAAAAGTCTTTTTTAACACAATGATAAAGATTTATTAGGTACCTATCTCAGTTTTTATCAAAAACCTGCGAAATAATTAAAACTGATACTTATAGAGTTGACTTAGTTTAGATTCTTCAGCATAAGCAAGAATCAGTCTTACACAAACAATATTTGTTAAACAAAACAAGCTTACCTTTTTACTAGAATGCTTGTGATAAGTATTTGGATGTAAAAGGAAAAGATATCGATCAATAGCCATACAGACTAATATAACAGCACTCTGTTGACTTACTGCTCCTCGCAACAAAGCCTGCAAATAAAACAAAGGTAATTATTATCCAAAAATATAAAACTTACACTAACAGAGGGCATACCTAAGTAATTCGGACAAGTGCGATTTTTACTCCAAATGATCCATTTCCGTTTTTTTTACTTGTACTACGTTGCTTCTTGCCAAACTTCATGATTTTTGTTTAACGGGAGGCACCCTATAGGTTTTTTTGACAGGCAGACAAACAAACGTACAACGAAGTGATTAAATAAGGGGTCCGTTTACCAATTGAGGTACAGAATAGTAAAAAGTGGGGTTAGGACGAGTTAAATGTCACTAATGTCAATCAATTATGGTTATTTGCATAATATGTATGAAAGGATAGTGTAAAGCTAGGCCTAAAATCTCTAAAATGCTAGCATTAAAAATAGGCAACAGTGCCAAAGATCGAAAAGAAAAAGTCTTTGCTAAAATTCTTGCTTTTTAAAACCAAAAATACGAATTAAGGATGCTTTTTTATTTACCACGAAAGATTACGATTTAATTAAAAATATCTAAAGCATCTTAACAATAAAACGGAATTGCGAGTCAGTGGGTCGACGGGAAGGCATAAGTTGCAAAGCTGAAGTTCTAGCGAGTTTGTGCTCGGTCACTGTAAACCGTTACACGATAGCGCATTAAGCCGCAACCGCCAGAAGTTTTAGCAATTTTATTGTTTGCGGATCAACGCCTCGACTGCTCCCTTATAATTACTCTTCACAAACTTCAATGCTTTCGCATCTTCAAAAGCCATAAAGATAATAGCCAAAATTTGTTTTAGTTTTCAAATTTCATCATCACCATTTTAGTGCCGAATGCTGTTATTGATCCTTTGGAAACATGACTGGTCCTTCTTAATTCAAGTGCTCGCAACCAGAGTTTCTTTTTAAATTTTAAGCAGAAAACCTAATAAAAAGAGTCACGGTACTGAATACTGCTGTTAGTATCCGATTACCGTTTAACTTCGCCTCTTCATTTGAGAACTTTTTTTCCTTTCCAAAGTAGCAACTTTACTCATTTTCTCTTCGTCTCTTGTTTAAATAAAGTTTCAGCAGGGACTGCGTAGCTCCACCTAGCTTTAACTGGATTAAACAAGTCTCAAAATTTGATGGAATATTAATTTTCTATTTTCACGCTTTCTCCTTTTTGATAACGTTTCTCGTTTCTATTTACCTGATATTTATTTCTGAACGAATAAACTAAATCAATCAACGAAGGCATGAAAATATTATGCTAGAATTATTTTTCAAATTGAAGATTTACCTGTATCTGACAGAATATTTCGCCGTAGGGCCAACACTTGTAAAGTGCTGGGAGTAGGGCCACGGGGGCTATCAAGATTCCAGTGAATAAGTCGTTAAGAGCCAGGGATGTCAACAAATATCTTGGCTGGAAAAAATGTGCGATAATAAGCCTTCTTACATTAATTTTAAGATTTAGATTTGATTCTTCAATAGTAATTACCTGATTTTCAATGTACTTGATGTACCTCCTATTGCTGAGGACGCAGATAAGGACTAGATTTGCGAACACAATGCCCATAGACAGTGCGAATATGAAAAATGCTTTGATGATGTCGACTGGAGCGGGAAAGGTGGTTGGCCAGCCTTTTCCGTTGAACCAACAGGAACTGTTGATAAGAGATGGCGCTACGAGCAATGCGCCTTTGGTCGAGTCGAACATAGTCGGCGCCTGCACACAGCAGCGCACGGTTCTCTTGAATAAGGCATTTAGATCACATACGCAGCACTAGTACCGATAGTTTCATAAAAGGCTTTTTCTGCTTTTTTTAAAATGAAACTGTGTATTATTTGCCCATTGTATTGTTTTCTTTTAGAGATATAAATTCTGTTTAACTTCTTTCTTTTGCCATCGCTTGTTTACTCCTTCTATGAGCTGCCTTTTTGTGCCTGAAACAAAAATAACAAAATTTCATCAAGGTATTGTTCGTCCCTATCTCATTCGTTATAAATGGGAAGTCAATTTAAAATTAAGCATTGTTATCTTGGCGTGGAATCGTAAAACATTCCCGTCACGTTGTTAAAGAAAAGGGAAACTTGAAAAAATAAGCTGAAGTCCAGGACACTGAATCAATTTCACTGTCTCCCTTGCCAGGATCAGCGTAATAAATTGTCTCGTCCGTTGTGAACCTGAATTAAATATTTCACATTTTTTCCGGAAACTGAAGCCTTACTGTTTTATTAAGAAGGCTTAGTAAGCCAATTTGAGCAAACCAAAAGAGAATACAGTTCTGTGATTGATTATGTAATATGAAATTATGAAGCTTACGTAAAGTACTGTTTTATGTTTCACTTCAAAATAAAGTTTTTTATGCTTAATCATGATTAAAGCCAAAGCTACGGCACAAAATGCGTTTCCAATTTATTTAGAACGACAGAGATCGAGGCAAACACCGAATGCCGACCAATTTACGAGTAAGTGTTTGACTAATACTACAAAGTCTTTGAAAGGATTTAAGAATTCTTTTTCAGGTCAGCAATCTAGATTTCAATTAGGATCTCATATAAAAAAACCGATGAAGTGGGAATCAAACTCACGTAGAGAGGATTCCGTATTAAAGACACACCTACTAAAAATTGGATATAGAGTGCACCATACATAACAAATAAATAGTTAAGTATTTTTCCACAGATTCTGAAATGGATGAAGCACTAAAAAATCCATGTTTTTCAGATTTAATCCGTAATGTGTGTTAAAATATTTGTATTCAAGCCAAATTTTCAAGATGTAGTTTATTGGCAAGTACCCTATAGGTTTTGATGAGCGTGTACTGTAGTCAAAATACGTGACATAAATCGGTCTATTCAGATCGAAGATTTAGAACTCCGAATTTTGTAATGAAAAGGCATGGGGCGTAATTCTTGTTAATGCGAAAACGCGGATAAAATAAGGCATGATAGGATTAAGCTGAGATCAGGGGATTAACTTTTAAGAATATAAAATACAAAAATAACTGTTTTTTACAAAAAGAGATAGCCTTTTAATAACTTAATCCCACTTAAGGGTTTTCCAATTAGATAATATGATGAACAAAGGCAAAGAAAATTTCAATTAGAGAAGATAAAAAAAATTGCAATAATAGACATCATCACGAGTACTGTTCTAATAATATAATGATATTTCTTAAGAAACTCAAATCGTAAATGAAAAAGTAAAGTTTTACCATGCGAATCCCGGGCAGGGTAGTAAATAATATTTTTGGTAATAGAATAAATTTCAAATTGTTATATTACCAAAATTTTAAGGACTTCGGCACCTTTGATATGCGTCGCCACACATATATTATATGATACACTACGATAGTTATATAATTATCTATCGATGATATCTGCCCTTGGGATAGCGTAATTGTCAGTGACTCTGACTACAAAGAGGTTCCGGTACGAAAACCGTAAGGGGCAATAAATATTCACTGAATGTTTGCACTTGCGTCGTGGATGTTTTTATGAATTTCACTATGAATATATACAATACAATACACTATGCTTTATTGAATACCACATTACAATTTCACAAAAATATATATCGCTCGCTTAGTATTAAAGTGACCCATTTCTGAATAATACACGTCCCGAAATGTCACCTTAATTAAAAGACATAGGGTTTAATTTTGGGAAATATCAAATTCAGAATTGAGTCACTTTAATACTAAGCGTGCGATATTATAATATACTCTATCTAGTACTCATATCGATACTTTAAACTTCAATTGGCGTAAAGCACAAGCGATTATATGTGATTATACTACAAGCTTTTTTTAGTCGGGGACTCGGTGGATTGGTGTTAATTATCCAAGATTTTTATTTATTTATCCCTTTCTATCATAGACAATTTCTATCAATTCCATCGGTAATGGTCAGTCAATGTTCTCTTTGACTGCATATAAGTGTTACATCCTTGAGACCCTTTGACTTCGTGTAGGTGCAAAACGCAAGTGTTACATCCTTGAAAAGTTCTAGAGATTTTCTTAGTTGCAACTTCAGTGAGATTGGTGGTGAACTCACTGTCAATTTCCGGAGGGAAATCGAATTTCGTGGGAACGGGAAAAATGATCTTATATTGTACTTTACTTGGTGTTAACCGTGAACGCCATTTCATGTTATTATTGGTCAAGTGTTTTATAAGATATCGTTATTAAGCCGCTCTTAGACGTGATTCATTTAAAAACTGCTCATAATTTTAAAGGGCCTTACTTAGGCGATTGTGTTTTTCATTTTATAAACTCAACGGTATTATTTTACTACTAGTGACGTTAATCAGCCACCTAGGGACTAATGATGGTACTCAGTTGTTAAACCAGTCATATTTGCCTATCAACCAACAGTTCAATTTAGAACTTTTTCTGAAATCTGTCAAAATTTGTAATTGAATAGCAATGATATCATAATACATGGATGTACAGTGTCATACTAAACAGAAAAACGGACCGACATAAGAATAAATGTTGACGCCAATGTTACTAATGCAAATTATTAGTTTACCATTTATAGTCATTGGATTTACAACTTTACGTCTAAAGGCATAAAATTATAATTTAGTAGGTTTCGTTGCAAATAGGTTTTTAAAAAAATAATAGTATTGACAGCAGCTCCGTCGGTTCGACAGACTGTCAGCGCGGGCGATTGTCGATTTGTTGTGCTTTTGATGCGGCCATATTTTTAACGCTGACTAGAAGGTCAGTATTTAATAAAACGTACGTCACACTGTAGCCAGTTGCTGATTGCAATACAAATGGGCCAGCTTGTAGTAATAGTAACACACTCTTACAGAATGCCGGTACGAAGTTGTACCGGTACCGTTTCGTACGGTGAGTGAAAAATTTAGATATCACATATGATAGTGGGAGGACCTCAAGACCGGCAAAGGATTTGCAAGCATCAGAGGTTTTTCCGAACCGGTGGTAATTTTTTTGACATTCATAAGTGCTACCTGTAAGCCTAATCTGAATAAAACATTTTGACTTTGACTTTGACTTTGAATTACTTATATCTTGGAGTCACTGCTTCCCATGGGTGGCGGTGATAACTTCCCATCCAGAAACCCGCATGCTTATTTACTTCCCAGTACCATAAAAAGCCATGGTTTGAATATGGGAATGGACATTTACTGATGATATGTAAAATTTTAATTATTTGGTGTAATTGATCTTAACAGCATGTTGTCCAAATTACTGTAAGCTTCAAATATAATTGAACTAGCGACCCGCCCCGCCTTCGTACGAATACAGTTAGAATTTATTACATTAAAAAATCAGTAAAAAAAAGTCTAAATGACAGTAAAAATCGTGTCAAAATCTTTTGCGTGGATTAAAAGAAGTAAGCTGCCGAAGACATGAGGGCAGGGTAGACTAGACCGGATAGCGAATTTGTTTCATACTTACATGTTAAGATTAAAAGGATAAAGATAAAGAAAATAAATAAATATGAACGACCTAGGTGCAGGGCATCGATTGCTTCGACGTCAACTTCACAGTAGAAGTAACTGCACTAAATAAAATAATAACTTCACAGTACTACAAGCACCAATATTCCGCTATTCTATTTCTTGTTTACTAAGAAGCCCTAAAAATCATAATAAAACGTACTATTTGCCCGCAATTTATTACGCAAAGAATTTATTATTCGTGACTCCCCTGTGAATTGTATTCTTTTCCGGGATGAATAGTAGCTATAGTAAACAAGTAACTTTCGTTTTTTTCGGTAAATAAAACTATAAGTATACTACGATACACCGAATGATGAGTTCCTTTTTTACATGAATTTACCTAAACTATGCATTTACTTAAAAGTACAAGAAATTTCTCTTAAATAAGCTTTTCTAAGCTCTCTTTTTTGCAGTTTTTAGGCTCTCAGCCATTAGAAAGGCCAGCCTGAGATCTTAAAATGGCACTAGGACGGAAAGACCTTTCGGCGCCGGACCTTTGAAGATCGGACAAAAGGCATCTCAGCGTTTGAAACGACATATTCAGCTTTTTTATTAATTTTAAGCCTACATTCTGCTACAAGTGAAGCTACGATCTTGCAAAGACGTGAGTCAACTAAGGAAAATAGCCATAAAAAGGTTAGAGGAAAATTAAAAATATCCAATTCGTATTGAAAACATATTTCTCACAACAACCAATTACGAGTACCTATTTTATATTATGTACATGCATAACACTTATTTTATAAACACTTTATTATTGTACATTCAAAACAATAATAATTGAATATACAAAACCAGTTAAGACAAAAGCAAGCTTACTCTTTAAGTGGTATCTTTTAGGTAATCAACGTGAACATTTGAGTGAACATTTTGTAGAAAGTAAACAATCTAACAACCATTGTACAAACATTGTAGAATTCTGTTCAACAACTTTGTTGCACCTACAAATAAATAATATTGTAGGTTACATTTAGCGAAAGTTATTCTATATTTGTAGAACAGCATTTCTTTCATAACATTTACGACTCTAACAGAAATTGGTCGCTTAATAAAATCATTGCGTTGGCGACACTGTGTCTGCAAGAAAATTTTAGTCTAAAGAACAAAAGCTGATATAAAATGCTCATAGTATGAGAGTTAGTAGTTGAGTTGTCCATTCCATAGATATAGGTCCATCATAACTCCATTTATATCACTTTAACATGCCGTGTACACAGGTAATTACTGTGAGAGATTAAGAATCCGTATTTCACACCAGATCTATGTTAGTCATATCGCAAGCTAAATCATTGCATAATACAGATAGATAAAAATAAATTAATAATTATTGTGTTTATGCCACGGTAAAAAAACAGCCTAGCGGTACAGCGAAAAGCGTATTTTTTACTAACCAGCATGACACAGCAACCTTATATGACATTCTTTGTTCCAATGTCAAGAAGACCCCTAATGAAAAACGGTCGCAAGACAAAGAGCACTTCAGACCCAAAACGGGAAAACGTCACGTTTCCTAACCTAATATTTCATATGATGAACTTATAAGTATTGTAACTTCATTTTATCACAACGTTGTACTCTACGAGTACGATTGCTCTCAAGAGCACTAAAATCTCATAAAAGCCGTAGTAGCTCTCCCGAGTGATATATATTTGTTGAGATTTTTTTATGTGACTTCACCCGTCTCAGTTCAGTAATCTCGAGCAATAAAGCTACACATCGCTTTCACAAAAAATCGTTTGAGGTTTCCCTTTTATATCGCTTTGACTTTTCAGCTGGCTTTGAATAATGAAAAGGTTGTAATAATGATCAGCAAAAAGACAATGAAATATTCATAATTCCTTTATCAATTGAGTGAGCCGCTATTTAAAACAATCAGTTGAGCTGGAGCACAAAAGCGATACAACATTACTGACAAAACAATTCAAGTAAGGTCTTAATTTTATTTTTAGCCATAACGCAACAACGCAAAATAGTCCAAAATAGACCTTTTATTAAGTATTTTTTTAAAACGTAATAGTTCAAAAATCATAAGATAGCAAAAACAACGCGCTACGAACAAAAGCGTTGACGATTCAAGAACCAAAATCGCTAACAAACTGAACTCAACGACACCGCTCAAGAAACAAAAGTAAAATATTTTCGCTGAGTTCAATTGTTTGCTTTCTCACAATCGTAAACCGTATTTCACCCGCAAGAGTTCCATCAATGATACCCAAACACGATCCTAAAATTTCCCTAAATAAATCAAGTCGGAAACCGTTCAAACATTATTGCATTTTTTTTTATTTCTCGCTGTAAAGACTAATGTGAGAAGTATTAGTAACTTTCAGCGTGACTTTGAGAAAAGGTTTTTTTGTGGTTTATTTTCGGATACTGTTAACAAAAACGTATTCCATCAAAGTAATATTATCTTTTCGTACGGTGCTATGCTACGGTTCTGTGTATTTTTTCGCTTCAGTTGCCCACAATAAATCAAATCAATAACACAAAAAACGCTAACTACCATTTCCTCCCAAAGTTAAAAAAGCCCACGCTACAAATCTCGTAAAGTTGCTGCCTCGGAACTACCCCCTACGAACACGAAAATGTAAAAAAAATAGGTCAAGATAATTATGATGTTCTTGAATGCGTGGATTGGGCGGGCCGGAGCCTTATTCTGGCACGAGTCGAACCGCCCACTGCGAAAGTTATAGCGGGGTAACTCACGATCCATTTAACCATTTCCTACACAATAGAGAAATTATCCTTTGGAATAACAATTCGATTATTGCTTTGGGGATTTTAGACACGTTTGCTTAATTGCAGTATATTTTTACACGATTTGGTCCAATTTACAATTGTCGATTGGCAACATTTGAGTAAGTCATTTTTAGCACTTTTTACATCTTTGCTCGCTATGAGTTCTTTTTCTCGTTTTTCAGATAAACGTGAAGTCATATTTACTTTTTACAACTACTATCAGTAGTTACGTATAGTCATGAAAAAGTGCTATTACAAAATAACTTGAGAAACAAACCGTCAAAGATTCAGTTTTCAGTTATAATGATAATGTAGAGATTTAGGTATACGCTATTACATTTAACTATTTCAATGTTACCTGGGAGAACTCAAATACTTAAATTTAGGACATAATAAAATTGTCATATGGTTTTAAATTCAGCTAAAGAGACTTACGATGTTGAACAAGGCTTACAGTCTTTAATTATGATTCAGTTTAATTACCTAAATTTCCCCAAAAAGAAAATATTAGTATTTATTTTAGTTTGGATACGAAATGCCTTTTTTGTTAATTTTCATGTGCACAAATCTCTGATGGTTACTCATGCGATCATTTTTCTAATATTAAAGAAAATTAGCTACCAATGGGGGACGAAAAAATGTCAATCACGGGGTGGGATGTCAGCAAGTCACGAGAAAAGATGTATTTCTGATAATAACAAGGGGAAAAAATCGTTTGATCAAATATTGGCTGATTGCTATTTTTGTCGCTACACTTTATTCGTATAAAAAGGATAAATAATTGATGATAAAGAATACAAGCAATTACTTCTTGTACGTATAAATTTACTTATTTTTATAAGAGGAAAGCATCTACTATAAATATTTTATTTATCTTTACCAAAACATCTGATAATATTTACATGTTTTAACAACGAGTTTTTTAACTTTTTGCATTCATTTAAAACCCCCTAAGACCTCTCTAATTAATGAAAAACTCTCAGCGGTACATAAAATAATTCCCAGAGCTTTTAACGGATCGAGATTCAATTCAACTATGACTGTGTTTTGCTTTTGACTTAATTTTCTTAAATAGGTCACGGGTATGCTCTACTTGGCTAACATACAAACTGTGACACCATCAGAAACTGCCGCTAGCCTTCTCTCAGACTTGTAGCCCTTGTGAGTAAATAGTATAATATTAACTTGACAGAAGGTAGGTACCCTGTAGTGGAACATCAGACCCCGAAGGCTAACGTAGTACAAACTTGTTATTAGCAATTAGTTGCTTTGGACATTTAAGTTGTCGAGGAAAGTAGTTACATAATAATCTTATTTAGGGTTAATTTAACCTGATAGTGTTTCCGGGCTAGTGATCTTGGGCGCATACTTGCTGATATGAATGCCCGTTTGCATTATAGCATGCTTCTTGGATATCCAATTGCATAGTTACATGCATACAGGCTTGTATGTTTACTAGCATGCTCGATCACATGCTTTCTTGCATGTCCACTCAGATGCTTGCTTGCAGGTCCGCTCAGATGCACGCCTGCTTGCATGTTTTTGTACGACAGTTCACAAGAATACGTCGCATTCGTATTCGTAAGCTCTCCCTTTGTAAAGATGTGTTTTGTTTTGGTATTATATTTACTGCTGATTAATATTTTGCCTGCGACCGCAAACATTAGAGAAGAAATGTTTTGCAAATGACATCCTCAATTCAACCAGATTTCGGGGCAGAGCCAAAAGAAAACTTAGATTCGACAGTCGCGTTTGAATCAAAACTTTGTTATCAACTTTTAGAAGAATTATAGTAACAGGAAACATGGATGGGAAACAAATTAAGCAATTTTTTTATTTAATACATAACTAATGAGCAATTCATTTTCAAAATTAATAAACAGATTCATATATTTATCCTAATCATGATACTAATAGTTTTAATAAATATGTAGTTTATTTTGGGGCTTTAGGCATTAACTGTTTGTATTGTTTTTGTTCATATTTATATTTTGTTGAATAAATAATGAAATTATAGTACAAAAGCCTCAATTTACTTAGAATTTGCCGAATCGCTATGTATTTTCATTTAACATTTGATGAACTTCATTGATACTATGTGGATTCCATCATCAAATCGTGATTTTGAAGAAAATGGGATTTAAAAGAAGTTGACCAAAAAATTGTTACCACCCTCTCCGAACACACAACAAAAACAAAAATAATAATTACATTGATTTGAGAACCTCATCCCTCAATTTTTTAAGTCGAATGATTTGTATACTTTATTATCTCCCGCCAGATAGAGTTATTCCACAAAAAATAAGTTTTTGGAAGCTGTAATCGGAGTAGCCCAACTGCTATTTTGTTTTTAACTTTAAAATTTTGCAACTTTCATCCAGCAAATTCCACCCCGTTTTAAACGACTTAGAAGATGAATTCCCAGAAATCTATTTAGTGAATGCCTTTTAAAAAAGGAACGTTTGTGCCAAATTTATTCCTTATGAGTATTTCTTAGAGTAAACTGGTATTCTGCGTTTATACATACAGAGTTTATTTGAATCCTTAAAACAAGTTTTAAGCTCGTTTAGAATAGATAACGATACCCAATAACGAAACTAGAAAACATGTATTCAGATAATAGGATAATAAAAGGTTAAGTTAGAGAGTTAGCGCCAGCACTGCCAACATGGTCATCTTATTTTCGGTTTCCACACACGGCAGAATTAACGACACTTGTTTACTTAAGTTACTTCGAAAATAACATTTAATCAATATGATCCACTGTTCACCATTACTTACAGCACAGAATAAATAATAGTACTAACGTACAGAAACTTCTCTTTTTCGACCATCATCATCATCATCATCTCAGCCACAAGAAGTCCACTGTTGGACATAGGCCTCCTCCATGGATTTCCAAAGTGGCCGGTTGGAAGCAGAATGCAACCAGCGCCTTCCTGCCACCTGTACGAGGTCATCGGACCATCTTGTGGCTGGTCGTCCTACGCTGCGCTTGCCAATACGCGGCCGCCATTCGAGAACTTTCCGACCCCATCGGCCATCAGTTCTCCGTGCTATGTGCCCTGCCCACTGCCACTTCAACTTGCTAATCCGCTGGGCTATGTCGGTTACTTTCGTTCGTCTGCGGATCTCCTCATTTCTGATTCGATCACGCAGAGAAACTCCAAGCATAGCCCTCTCCATAGCTCGTTGCGTGACTTTGAGCTTTCTTATAAGGCCCATAGTAAGCGGCCACGTTTCAGTGCCATAAGTCATCACTGGTAACACACATTGATCATACACTCTCGATTTCAGACACTGAGGTATATTGGACAAGAAGACATTGCGCAGTTTCCCGAACGCTGCCCAGCCGAGTTGGATTCGACGATTGACCTCTTTCTCAAAGTTGGACCTGCCTAGTTGGACTGTTTGTCCTAGGTAGACGTATTCGTCAACAACTTTGAGAGTTGAGTTTCCTACTGCTATTGGGGTGGGCACTACATGGACATTCGACATGACTTTCGTTTTGTCCATGTTCATCTTAAGGCCCACCCGTTGGGAAACCCGATTGAGGTCTTCGAGCATCGTGCTAAGGTCTTCCATCGATTCTGCCATGACTACTATATCGTCGGCAAATCGAAGGTGAGTGATGTACTCGCCGTTGATATTGATGCCGAATCCTTTTTCGACCACCATTAAACGAATTCCAACTTTATGATCAGGCACAAAAAGTTCGTATTCTTCTTCTTCTTCGTCGCTACACTCTTGGCAGAGTGGTCGTGGCCGTCGTATCTTGAGTGGCGAGCTTTACGACCCGGCGCCATTCTTCTCTCACGGCTGCGCGTCTAGTGTTCTCGTGCATGGGCTGGTTTGTGGCGGATTTGATCAGGTCGGTCCACCTCATGGGGGACCGACCGCGTGGTCTGGTGCCCTCAACCCTGCCCTGAACCACCAGCCGCTCGATGGAAAACTCTCCGCGTCTCGCTATATGCCCGAAGAAAGAGAGGATTCTGGACTTAACCACGGAAGACAGGCGCTGTTTAATGTTTAGCTCCTGAAGAATAGAGTTATTGGAGCGAAACTCCGTCCAGGATATTCGGAGCATTTTTCTCCAGCACCACATTTCAAGCGCATCGATCTTTCGCCTCTCACTCTCTCTTAGTGTCCAAGTCTCCGCGGCATATAGGAAAACAGGAAAAACCAAGGATCTGACTAGTCGAGTCTTTGTTGCCTTTGTGATGTTTCGGTTTCGCCAGACTTTTTTAAGCTTATCCATAGCTGATCTCGTGATTGCCATTCGTCTTTTTATTTCGTCCACGCAACCCCCATTGTTGGATATTAGGGAACCAAGGTATACGTATGATTGTACGACGTTGCAGTTTGCGATGCAAGTGACCTCCGGCGAATTGTTATGGGCTCGGTCGACAATCATCATTTTGGTCTTGCTGCGGTTGACTCTTAACCCAAAGTGAAGACTTACTTCTTCCATTCTTCCCAAGAGCTGCTCCATATGGCCCATACTAGAGGCGAACAATGTAGTATCGTCCGCGTACCGTAAGTTAGAAATCGTGGCTCCACCAATAGCAACACCATCGCTCCAGTTCTCAAGGGTGATTCTCATAATAATTTCTGTATATATATTGAAAAGAAGCGGTGAGATAATACAACCCTGACGAACGCCGGCGCTGGGATGAAAATGGCTGGATAAGACATTGTCCGCTCTGACTGACGCAGTTCCGCTCTCATATAGGCGTCTAAGGAGATGTACCAGATGTTTAGGGGTTCCCATTTCCAGTAAGGTTCTCCAGAGAGTTGGCCACTTCACTGAATCGAAAGCTTTGGAGAAATCAACGAAGCATATGTAGACCGGCTTGCCGAACTCTCTTGCCTTCTCAACGATTTGACGTACTATTAAAATTTGTTCTCTGGTGCCTTTCCCTTTTACGAAACCAGCCTGTTCCGGGGCAATTTCTCTCGAAAGGTAAGACTTTAACCTCTCGTTGAGGATATGCAGCAGAATTTTACTAGCATGAGATATTAGTGCTATGAGGCGATAGTTGTTGCATACCTTCGTGGAACCCTTTTTATGCAGCGGAACAAAGACAGTATGCGCCCAGTCATGCGGCCACATTCCCGATTGCCATATCTTATTGCAGATCGTTTGGAACATTTCAACACCATATTCTCCGGCAGCTTTAATGGTCTCAATCGGAATAGCATCCCCTCCAACAGCTTTGTGACTTTTTAGGTGGTTTATTGCCGCTCTGACCTCATCTTTAATGATATCTGGCTCTGTTTCATCATCACCTGGTTGAGTTTCGTGGAAACACTGCGATCGCGGATCGAGAAAAAGTGACTGGCAGTATTCCTTCCAAGTCTCAGAAATCAACGCGATCTCAGTCACTGTTTCTCCATGTGAGTCATTTATTGCCCAGGTCTTAGACGTTAAGCTGCTTGTAAGAGAGCGGATTTTCTGGTAGAGATCTCTTGCCTCATGCCTGTCTGCGTGAATTTCCACTTCTGTGCATATTCCACGCAAGTGTTTATTAAGATCACGTCTACATGCAGCTTGGACTTGAGATGACTTCGTATTAAGGTCTTGGATGCTTGCTCCTGCCACCTTCATGGCACGCCTTTCCTCTATCAACTGCATAGTAGTATCGGTAAACCAATGCTTCTTTTTGCGTGGTTGTTCTGGTGGAGACGACTTCACGACCGCAGTTCTAATGAGTTCCTTAGCTTGCTGCCACAATTGATCTGGAGTACTATTGGCCTCTTTACATGTTTCAGTCCACTGACACCAATTGTCCTCAAAAGTTCTCAAAAACTTTGACTGGTCTTTGACCTCAAACCGCTGCCGCTTCTCATTAATCCTGGCTGCTCTTAATTTAAGCTTAAGCTTGGATATCAATAGTTGGTGGTCTGACCCACAATCAGCTCCAGGCAACGTGTGACTATTTCTTATACTAGTTCGCCATCTAGATCTTATCAAAATGTAGTCTATTTGGTTTCGATGTTTACCGTCTGGTGATACCCAAGTATAAAGTCTGCGAGGGTGATTTTGGAAGAGGCTGTTAGATATCACCATGCCATTGTCAGCTGTAAATTGAAGAAGTCGTTCACCCCTCTCGTTTCGCTGGCCAAGACCATATTTGCCGGAGCATTGACTAATGATATGAGCATCCGACCCTATCTTAGCATTAAAATCACCTACTACCATTAAAATCTCTCTATTTGGAATTTTAGCAATTGTTGTCTGCAGCTGTAGATAGAAAGCTTCTATGTCAGTGTCACTTGCCGCGCTGGTTGGAGCGTAGACCTGGATGATATTGAGGTTTATTGGTGATGCTTTAAATTTGATGCTAATAACGCGATCGCTAACAGGTTCGTAGCCCAAAACACAATTCCTCTGATGCTTTGGAATAACTAGGGCAACTCCATTTCTGCTGCTGTCCTCGGAGCCTGAGAAAAAGATGGCATGGTTGTCTGTAGTAAAGTGGCCACTCCCTCTCCAGTGCGTTTCGCTCAAGCCACAGATGTCAATTTCGCAACGACTTATCTCAGCTTCCAAAATGTCCAATTTGCCAGGTTGCAGAAGCCCACGAACATTCCAGGTGCCAATTTTGTGTGTCTTCCGAGCTTTTATGTAGTCTCCAGTAACATTATTTCCACGCGATGCCTGGTCTTCCACATGCGCGTGGCCGGTAGTCCATTTCCCACCTTCTGCCCCGGACGCAGTACGGCGCCGGTTGCTAAGCGGTTCGCATGGCTCTCTTTCTTTACTCAATTGTACTTTCATGACGGCTTTCATGGGAAGATAGTGCAGTGGTTTCCCCTTGCCTTCTGCACCATACTTTTTAGGGAAGATTTAAGTCCCAAGGCCGATGAAGCCTCTTCTGGTCAGTTGCCCGAACCAGGTTTGTGGTTATCCCGCCACTTGCTCGGGAAGTTCGTATTACTTCATATAAATTCGCCAGGCGGCATGCGTCAAAAGTATACTATCTCATGCGACACAGAGTGAGAACCTACTGCGATTAACCTATGCCATGGGTGGTGCGGCGAGCGCACCTAC
Organism: Ditula angustiorana; assembly: GCA_963691745.1. Classification (NCBI taxonomy): domain Eukaryota; kingdom Metazoa; phylum Arthropoda; class Insecta; order Lepidoptera; family Tortricidae; genus Ditula; species Ditula angustiorana. The sequence goes on along the minus strand of OY829482.1, from coordinate 9,428,962 downwards.
AGTGCGGAGTGGAACCCCCCTGCTTACAGTCTAAACTGTCTACTGCGCATACTAAGTATTTTACATAAGACTTGTTTTGGACTAACTCAGTTTTAGCTGAAAAGATTGAAAATGCAGCATTCTCCTGCCGCATGTGTACAGTAAGCCTCAGAAATAGCTAAACACTTAAGAATCTTTTCATAGTAACATATGAAATGAGTGTTGCTCGAATATGTCACATTACTGACAGTGGCAAGATACTAAAATTAAAATAATTAATGGATTCAGGCGTAACTTTGCGGAGGTCCATATCAACAATCTGGAACAAATTACCTTGCTACTCCGCGAAACCAGTGCCGAGCTCGTGCAAAATAGCTGCGTCTGTGCGACATATATATGTTCATGCAAAAACCCACCCTCCTTCGCTTCCACACGAAACAACATATATCACACAGACTCAACTACACACCACCACCAGCTACTACGCAGACGCAGCTATTTCCACGAGCCCGGCACTGGTTTCGCGGAGCGGCAAGGTAATTTGTTCCAGTTTTTTGATACTAAAATTAACCTACTGCTGAGGCTGACCGTGCCAACATCACATTATGTTTTGCTTCTTTTACTTTGGTAAAATAGTAATACAATATTTAATCATTTAAGCCGTGTTTTATTTGCCGTGAAGATTCCGAGGTTTCATTGGACGTGATTAGGAGCCATGATAAATTAGTGTTAGGAGAGTAGACTATCTTTATATTTTTTCACTCTAACTTATTCCATTAATTTACAATTTCTTAGTTACCTATATTTCATTATAAAGAAAGAGCAAATAAGATTTAAAACCTGTCGAAAAATACCCAGGAGAGTAGACTCATTCTTTCTTAGAATTCATTACAATCTACAGAGAGCTATAGAGTATTTTTATCTATAGAAAGCTACAAGTATAATTTTAAACGAATGGCAAGCCTAGTAGTTCAATTCCCGCAAAAAGCAAATGTTTGTATGATGAGAATATAAATGTGAACAACCTCAATAGTTTCGTAGTATGAACTGCAGCTAAAAGTCAATAGACAACGGTTACACATGGGTAAGATGTTAACAATATGTATTTAATTATACAATTTCTAACGCTCAAATAAAAATACCAATCCGTTTACCTAAATACTGGAGCAAGTTTCTAGAATTTCAATCACCACATCTTCGGTAACATTATTGCGAAATACTGCAAACAAACATCCGTACAGGAAAAAGGCCCAACTTTCCTGGAGCCTTTAAATCACATCGTAACATCTCCCTTTGTGTTTTTATGACTGGTATCCGGGAAGCAGCTGATACAATAGTAACGATATATTCGGCCTATCGAATTTGAATCGCGGAGAAATTTGCAGAAACCCATGACCGTCTTCTCATATTTTTAAGGGAAGGTAATATTTTATGGACAAATGAAAATCAAAGAAACATAAAAGAGTTTTTATGAGTCAGGGGAAAGCGTTTGCAGCTTCCTCTCACTATGACAGTAAAACGTATAAAATACTTCCAATAACTATGCTGAAAACTCCGCGCCTTTACCTGAGGAAAAGATTTCTATTATTCTATCATACCTATGCAAATTCGATGATAAAGCTTCGGATGGACGACATGAAATCAGCAGGTTCCAAATTGAATTATTTAAGGTACCTACATACATTTTGTATAACTTTTCGTTAAAATATTCTAGAACTTTGGCTTTTTAACCGACTTAAGAAAGTAAAAGTTTCTATATTCCTCATGTCTGTACCTATGTATCTTTTATAATGTATGTTCGATAATATTTCCGTCAATTGTAAACCGATTTCAAGTATTCCTTTTAAATTCATTGGTTACACTCAATTTTGATCCTGTTTAAATTTAGAGAGAAAAATCCAACTCAGGGTGAAAATGTTAATCTAAGTAAATAAGAAAAATATGGTTGTTATCATCGCCATCGCCACATGCCACGGGCCATACACGCATTAATTCAAAATGGCAACGGTCGCAAATGAATAACCTTTACAGGTGGGTTTTAACTAAACTTGCGCTAATTTAACCTAAAAAATATTTTAATGAGTTCTCTTGATTGGGTGATAAGTAATATGGATTTTTAATGACTCACTTGACGCTCTGTTGAAACTACCTAACAAGGTTCTTAATTGCAAGTCAAAAAGTTGGTGTACCATTTTTAATTACAATTAACCGTTTAAATAAAAAAGTAATTTTAATGGTATCTATTATTAATCAAAATGGACATCTATATTTTTTCCGTTTACTTTTTATTACAAAATTCCTACTCATTCATTTAGAGACACGTAGTCAATTTGTCAGTCGAAAGTTAAAGGATAACAGCTCTGCTCAACACATACAATTGACTTGAGAGCAATTTTCAATATAAGCATAGGCTATGCACAATTTGTGTAGAAATTGGAATTGGAACGAGTGTTGGGACGCTATCAGGAGACAGAGAAGCGTCTTCAACACCTGATGGAAAATCAATGACAACATTTGCATAATAATGTCGACACACAGTATTACGTTGGCATATAACGCGGAACTTGAAGGGTGAAGCTTGTTGTTCTTGGATCGTTGACGACAAACATTGAGACGATCTCACATATACCATACCTCAAAGTGTGCGAATGCTACTTTTGTTATTGAGCGTACTTTTTGAGTGCCTTATAAATGTAAGTGGAGAATTAAATTGAGTTTCTCACGTCCCTTTAACTTTGAAAGGAAAATTGGTTATTTTATAAAGGTTTCATAGGTCACCTATAAAATTCACTTTTAAATTTGAATGTTGCATCATAAAAATATGATGCAAAATATCACGCCTAGAGGGCCAGTTATACATTTTAATTGAGCCAGAGGATCATCAAAACAGATTTTATAGATTTTATTTCCTTAACTTCTAAGTTGTGTCGCAGTTAGCAAGAAACTGTGTAAGTAAGTGTCCGAAAGCAGTGACCGTTTCCGCGGCGTTATAGCGTCGTTTGTCAGCGATGGCTACAAAAGAACAGTGCACGGAGATGGCTGACTAATGGGGTGCTACGTACAGTTCAGTCGCTTTTGCGCGAACGATAATACACTGAAGCTATGCAATCCTGGTACATTTGAATCGCAAAACGCAAATATCTTTGCAGCAAATAATGTTGTTACAATAGTTAAGCAAAATACTTGGTTCTGACTTGGTTCGTCTTATTTTACTTAGCAATTAACTTTGTCGCAGTATCTTTTGGTAAACCAATCTTAAGCACATTTAAATTATCAGTTTACAGAATATTGTTTTACGAAGTTTAATTAATACAATTAGTCGTTAAGCAAACGTTTTACTTGAGGAAAGGCAATAATTTATTGCCAAAAAATGTTTGTTCAAATTAAAATATTGAATTCTTATCTACAGAACTCGGAAAGCTTATCGCAAGACAATTTCATTGCGGAAATAGAACAAGATTTAATATAGACTTTTAAACATGAAATATGTAATAGAGTCTTAGTAATAGAGAAATTTGAAAAAATTTGGCTGCACTATGTTTTGTCCTGAGCAAATCTAAACAAGATCGGTAACAATAAATAAGTCGATCAACTATTTTTTTCAGATAGTTACGAGTTAGGTTAAACTATAATTATAATCAAATGCTGATGGCAGTTTTTTTTCTTTAATTTATTGCATGATAAAGCCAATTAGAAAAAAATACATAACTGCTCCGCGAATTTTTTTAAATCCAACACTTGACACAAACAAAACAAGATTTTGTTTAAATTGTACTTTAAAAAAAATGGACCTATGGTGGTCCAAAATAAAACTCTTTTTAGTTATACAATTTTAAGTGAAAATTAAATATCTAATATTCTCAGTATAAAAAACCTTCAATTCAATAGTAACACAATAAATCTCAACCTTACCACAGTAAAACGCATCAAGGTAATGGACTAAAATGGAGACCACTTGGGCAAATGGCACTAAGCACACCTTTGGATAGTTTTCTTTGATGCGTCAGGGAGAGGGTAAAGAGACCTAAATGCCAGTCCATTCATTTACGAGATACTTTTGTAAATCGCTATTTAACGAATCATTGGAAAAAGACCCAGTTTGGAAATTCAGTAAAAGACATAATAGTGGTTTATAGTATCAAGTGTGCCTCTTGACAAAATATTATAGGAGGCCTATGTTAAAAGACTGAAGTTATTTATTTATCGTATGGCTTAAAACAAATTACACTGGTCAACTTACAATAGTAGCTTAAATTTACACGTCCTTAAATGTCCTGCCGCTTCGCTCGTAAGGGTTTTGAAGTCTTCTGGCTTTCCCTTATACTTCGTAAGAGGGCCCTACAGGACGATATGGCGCACTGTTTGTTTCGGGTATCCACATTCGCAGAGTTCTTCTTCGCCCCAACCCCATTTCTTCTGAAGGTGGGCGCAGTGGCCAACCCCCGTCCTCAGACGGTTAAACAGGCACCAGACACGGCGGGACACTTCGGATCCGGGTGGATGGGCATTAAAGTTAAGGACATCATGTCCAGTAGTAGAGATGTATGTGTTGTAAATTTATAGGTGTTTAAATGGCCAAAAATATAGGTACACGTTCAGTAATTCACGCGCACTAAGTCGCGGGCAACATCTAGTCTTTTAATATCGTAATGAACAATGCTTTATAAGTCATCATTGTGTTCCCCATTAATCGCCTGTCACAGGCTCACGCCCGCTACGCAAAGTTTTTCATAATCCCGAATATTCAGCAAAGTTTGCGGAAAACAGGACAAATAAATAAAACCGTCCGGAAACTTCACGTCTTCTTTTGAAATCGCGTACGTATTTTTGTATTCAATGGTTGTCATTCGGAATAATAGAGAATGTACAGCGTGTTTCGCTTTCATGGATAGGGATGTGGTGATGATGTTTGGAATAAAGACATTAAAATAATAGAACTTGTTTTTTTATGAATGAGGATGACTTTGGATTGAATAGTCAGAAAGGAAACCATGCTCTAAGACGAAAGAGACTGCTCACCACCAAACGACTAATAAATAATCACTAGAAGTGACTAATAAATTAATGTTTAGCGTTTTCTTGACTACAAAAAGACAAGTTTTGATAAAAATATCTTTAAATACAGAGTATTTCTGAATATAGTAACCGAATATTTTGTAGGATTTTGTTTGAGAATGAGAATGAGAATAAATTTATTGTATAACTGTGTACATCATAGTTCTTAATATTAAAATAATTTCAACAGTTACCCGTTCCAGGCGTACAATAGAATGTTTTCTTAAGATTAAACAAACACAAGCTAAGTGGTTTCATAGAACTCCTTCAAGTCATAAAATGCTTTGTCCAAAATCCATATTTTTAGACTCCATTAAATGTGTTACCTTCTAATACTTTAATATCAGCAGGGAGGTTGTTAAAAAGACGAATAGTTGTTACAAAACTTTTTATCGACATTATATAGTTAGTTCAACTATGAATGTAATAGATCAAATTACATGTCCACCTCAGTGAGAAACAAAGACAATCAGTTAATGAAAAAATTACCTATTTTTAGTAATAATTTTAAGTTGCAAAAATATGTTAGTCTCTATAAATAGTTAAGAATTATTAGAAGTATATAGAGATGATTTTATTCACGCACATTTATTATCATATAATAGTTTCATTTCGGGGAAATGAAAGGTTTCTCGAGGATACGGAAAAACTTATTCCACCAGAAGCTTACAAGCAAATAAATAAGGATAATACATGATATCATGTTTGAGCGCGTTATTTTCTCGCTTTGTAAAATATGCTGAGAATATTTTGAAAATGTGGTGTTCAATAAAATAGAATATGGGTAGAACGCCTAAATAGCACACTAAGCGCTATATACGCTGTATATTCACTGTATAGAAGGCATCGCCTTTAAACAGCTATTATACAGCTTTTATAGCGCTTGCGTGGTTTTTGGGCGCTGATTTTCAATTTTTTCTTAGATTTAAGTGTGGTCTGTTTAATTTATATTATATTTTTGTTTAATGCCTTAGAAATTTTATTAAACTGAGGGCGTGGTGTATTCAACTACCTTTTTCATTTCTTCTGTAATATTTTGCGTAGGTTCTCTTCTATTCTAACATCCCAGTTTGTGTTCATAATTTTTTTGCGCAGACAGTATTTTTATTCAGCAGTTTATCATTATTCGTCGTACGTAAGACATTTGAAGTGGTGATGACAACATTCAATTATAGTCCAGAGCAAAGAAACCGGATACATTCTTGTGTTGTTTTTCTTTGAAGAAAGTTATGTGCAACACTATTTTACAAACGACAAACTTCTCAAGCTTAACTCAAACTGTTACGGTACGGACGTCCTAACTGAATTGGAGAAACAATATTTCGAATCATTTAATGATACAAACATAAAGTTAAAGAACTTGTTAAAGACGAGGAAAGTGAAGGAATAAAATTGTTTTCCTTTATTATTTATTCAAACAAAGATTTAAGAGTTGAACAAGTGGTAGTCAACGTAATTGAACTTAATTAAACAACGTTTATGACCGGAAGATAAAAGTTTAGGGTCAACTAAAGTCAGCGTAATGTTATAACATGTAGCTTCTCGAGGGTTTTCCTCATTTAAAATTTGTACAGCTATTCATTGGAATGTAGAATTTGTAGCTAAATAATTTAGTAAAGTCAACCGCTCTGAGTTCTGGGTCCCTGTGAGACCTATTAACATTAAATTTTTTACTAACTTTTCATAATAAATGTGATAATAATACAGCGATTACTCATTAAGACTAGGTTAAAGATGTCTAGAATTCGTTTGGTTGAATATAGCAGCGCTTTAATAATCATTTTACACGCGAATATGTATAAACAGATATCACGTAAATGTTTTGGTACAGCTGTCATCACTGTCTTCATCTCTACCCACAACGTTCGCTTTAGATTATGATATTATAATACGTTGTGTTTCCAGAGGCATGTACGATTGACACGAAGCTGACGTTCAATGTACAATAGAGTTCGAGTCAGCTCGCCCCAATTGTTACTTCATTGGAAATGACACTGTCAGACGCACGGGGTGTCAATGTGACGTTCGATCGTGATGAAACGTTTCATTGGCAGATATTCGGATGTGGAAATGGGGAGAACATAAATTACGTTTTGATTTTATTGACTTCTTGAGACATTGCGATTAGTTGTGTTATACCGGTTCGTTATTTATTCTGTTCTAGTTCAGTGAAAGCAATGTTTTGCTACGTTATTGGATTATGATTTGTTTGATTTATCAGAAACTTCTTTTCATGACTTTGATATACAGTAATAACCATACAATTTGTGTTTGATATTTTTATGTTCGTACCTTAATCTAAATGCGAGGCCACTTTTCCAATGCCAGCTAGTAAACCATGTTTATTCGTCTAACTTTCGCGAATAGAAACCATGCTAAAGTATTTTGCTTCAACAAAACTTCATGATACATCTTTGAACCTAAAAAGAATCGCCCTTTCGCAATATTAAGATAATTTTCTCATTCACATGCGGCTGTTAGAAGTAATGCCAATCCCTGGATAATGTCGTGTGAAACGTGCGTTCTGCTGTCTGGCCGAGTGTAGACCCACAGTAAATGAAAGCGTATATGCGGCTATATTACTAGCAGATAATGTCATATTGAACACAATAACGGCGTTATGATCATGACAATTGTAGAACGTGTTAGTATTCAATAGGCGTGAACACTTCAATTGTATTTGAGGCTTCAACTTATAAATAAATGGATGATATTGGCGTCTATTATTTTTGAAAATTTGTAGTCGAGTCATGGCTGTTAATTATATTTATATCCCTTGTCTAATACCTATATTACAAGCATCTGTAGTATATTTGCTTCATTTGGGAATTGTTGCAATTTGTGTTTGTTTGCAGAAGCAAACTTATTTTTGTTCCATTAAAAATCAAAAAGCTTAAGCAAATGTATGCTTAGGCTTTTCATTTTAGTTAAAGCATTGTTCAAAGCAGACCAACAAAAACTTATAATTAGCTGAAACCGGAATATGCATCTATTAAGTTGTTGCATAATAAAAGGTTATTTTAGGTTTTCACAATCCAGGCCGAGTAACCTATTGAAGTTCAAAGTCATACTTAAGCCAATAGCTAATTTTAATCCCGTATACTAACAATAGATGAGGGAGACACTAAGCCCCATTACTTAAGATTGTTCTAGTAACGGAGCGAAGCTTTATAACCAAAATCGCCTTACTAAGCCCCCCTCAATTCCAAGTCACACATGATCGAACAAGATTACACGAAACTGCCTACAATAAGGAGATTGAGTAATGCGTATTCCTTGTTAGTACTGACCTATAACTTAATACAATAAATCGTCTCCCCTATCCCAAGTACTTAATACAAGGGTTCTAATTGCAAATTCACAGCGGCTTGTGTTGGTCCCTGAAATCACAAGGGTTTCATTAGATGGGACACGTTATAGTTGCGCTTGTTTCACATTAGCCTCTTGGCTGAGTCAAGACACTGCAAATATTGTGGTGTCGGGAACTATAGGAACTATGCGTGGTGTGTCAGTAGTTTTTCCTTAGTTTCGCTCAGCTATTTTCATTATCTACTATATTTTTGTCTTCATACATAAAGTGAAATAAAGACAGTAAACTTATTAAGTTATTATAATGTGTAAAAGCTCGTCTTTTACTTTTTTCTGGGGATATTCTAAAGTCATCTCATTATCATCATCCAACCTATTTTCATTCCACGACCATAAATAGCCCTACTTGAAATAAGAGGCTGTAAAGGCCAGATTGAAAACTTCACACATATAGTTAAATTGCTTTGTAGATGTGTCTAACGTTCCTCCGTTTTCATCACGGTTGTACATAGTAAGTAGTGTAGGCAAGCCCAAATTTTAGCAGTTAGTTAGAATTAGCAGTTAGTTACATTCTATAGTTTATTAATCACATTACATTATGGTTTATTGGAATGATACATTAATTAATAGATTCAGGCGTTACTTTGCGGAGGTCCATATCAACAAACTGGAACAAATTACCTTGCTACTCCGCGAAACCAGTGCCGGGCTCGTGCAAAATAGCTGCGTCTGTGCGACACATATATAAATATCTGCCATTAGCGGACTAAAAGGAGAACCCATAGCCAACCCATCACCTTGTAAACCTTGTCACCTTTTTGCATGAACATATATGGGTCGCACAGACGCAGCTATTTTGCACGAGCTCGGCACTGGTTTCGCGGAGTAGCAAGGTAATTTGTTCCAGTTTGTTGAATGATACATTGATTATAATAAATGTGACTCCTGCATTTATGAACCAAACCAAAACATTCTGTTTTAAACGACTTGCCATGTTCGCATACGATACGTACGAGTCCGATATAACGGTTGCACATAAGCATCACGTAGTCGAAGCCTTCATCCCCGGCAGTCGTACTTAATTCAAAGAAATCGAATATTCATCATCTATGCGAACCGAAATCAACCGAGATTAATAATTCAAGCCTTATCACTGAGATGTCTAAATATTCAGAACACTATGTACTGGCAAAATGAATATCAATATTGGATGAATACAAATACCAGAGTTTCGTATTCGTATATTGACGTCAAAATACTAGTATGATAATAAGATTTGTACGCATAGACTCGGAGGTAAAACTTCTGGTACGAATAGACCTATACAGATATACCTGATTGAGTTTCTACATATCCCAAATAATACGAATCTGGGTGCCTCAGCGCCTGAATACCAAATAATATCTACAAAATATGATATAAACACTATAACCATTTCTCGAAATGTATTCCGATGCTTCACAAGTGGGTTGGGGCGCTTCGAAACGGTTATAGGCTACTTTCGTCTAGGTCGTGCGGAGTTTTGTGGATAAATCGAGCAAAATGTAGCGGTTTAATGTAAGAACTGATGATGGGAATAAGTAACCGTAGTTTTGGGTATCTACAGTAGACGTTGTACAAACGCTAACACAGTTAACTGACCACTCGTGCCCCTTATTCTTATAGGGATAACGTTCACGTATGGCAGTTAAGTGTGTTTGCGATTGTACTCTATTGATACTTCCAAACATATTTCATGGCATAACCTAACCAAGTAATGATTTTTATTTAGATCAGACCTTGCTACTATACTATAAATACGAAAGTAATAATGTTTGGATGTTACTTCCTTAATCACAAATTAACGTCTAGACGGATTTCGATTAAATTTGGCAGACAAATAGGTCATGTCTTGGATTAAAACATAGGATAATTTACCTTAAATGGCACAGAGAATAATATCGCGCGGACGGAGCCACGGGTAAAAGCTTGTCTGCAATAAAGTAATCAATGGCGTTGTGTACTCCTAAAAAACCAGGATCATTTTCGTGCCTACTTGATTGGCGTAATATGATTTTCTTGAAACTTTCATTTCAAGTTAAATAAGATTTGTTTTTCGTGAAGAAAAGTAATCTGCTCTCAAAAGAATGAATAAGAAGAAATAAGGTCTATGTCTGTCATTTTACGCATGCCGCGTATGTATTTTTATCTCCTTCACGTTTTATGATGTCTTTTAAATTGCATTATGCTTGATAGCACTTGACGTTGCTTTCAGGTGAGTACTCTTTCATTTGACTTTTATTTCTTTTCTATATTACACGAAGATCTGACAAGCGTGTCTTATTTAGCAGGGCGTTATGGATTTTGCTTGGCTTTAACAAAACGTACTTGATCTAAAATTAGCCAAGGAGCAGCCATCTAAACTAAAAATATGGTACAAACAATGACAACACAAAAAATATCCTACTCATCCAGACTACTACAGGACTCGAACCTGCAATTTCGACATTCAGTGCCTTGTTCTTACCAATCGAGACACAGGTGGCCCTACCAGATACTCACCTATGATGACAAACTATAAATCTTAACCGGTATTTAGATCCGTAACAACAGTAAAATATCTTACAAAATACGAAGATAAACGTGCACTAGAATAGTAATGGTTGAAAGGATTGGAATCATAAATTTAATATTTCTAGAGACCGGTCAACATTCTCAGCGATTTCGTCTAAATGCAGGGAATATTCCATTAGATTCCGTTATTTTGAATTCCATAACAGAGCCAGCAATTTCCCGGCCCGCCTGCCAACCTTTTTACTGCTGACTTTTGAAACAAGACGAATTAAATCCACAAAAATTCAAAATGGACCTTTTGATATCTGCTTAGAGAAAACATACTGACTAGTAAATTCACGAAAAGAAAGCCAAATGGATTTAAAAAGTTGACCAGTTAACCGTAGTGTTAACCTGAACTTAAGTAACTAAGTCTAATCTCTCAGTTTTATTACGAAATATATGTCATTTGATTTGACAGAAATCGGTTTGGTGACAGCCACGAAAATCTGAGAAATAAAGCGGAGTCAAATTAGAAGATGGCGTCAAACCACAAAACAAAAGACGAATTTTTAGTGATGGTTGATTATATTTTGTAAATTATAAAAAACTTATAGATTGGATTTTTTTGGTTATTTGAAAAGCACTTTTTTCTTTGTTTATATTAATAGGACGAAGTTAATAGAAACTCCTGCATTTCTCCTTCAAAATCAGACTTGTCATGGCTCCTGTTTTCTCATAAAATGTCTTATTAAGTGGGAAGGAGAGATACTCTGGGAAATCTGAGTATAGTACAATAATTGAGGTCCCACCTGTATGAACAACATTACTCCACAACTAATTGCTGAAGGAATCTTTCAGAAAATAAAACAATGTCTGGGTATATAGTTTTTGAAAAGTTAACCGCTTTCGAAATTACCTTGAAAAACAAAAAAAAACCTATTATGCGTAATATGTTGTGTATTATTTATAAATAAGCATTTTTTTCTTTCTTTCGTTCTATTGAAATTTTGATTGAGAAAGTGAAACCCAATGAGATCAGTTAATTAAAAACATGGATGTCGGTTTAGGCTATTTTGACTTCAACCATAAAATAATCGGGTGGATTTACTAGCGTTTCAACCGCCATCATCACCTACTTGCGGACTAGAGAGTACTGACGAATTATGTTCAACTCTCAACGATAGAACCTGTGCCCGGAACAAGAACTGTTTTTAATAAACTAGTCATTATTTTCGTCATTCCTATGGTCAGTATTACCTATAATATTATTATCCTCTGTGGTATTACACAGATGGTGATAACGCCCTCTTACGGTTTTAGACAGTCAACCTCTACGACGGACAAAATCCCATCAAATTTGAACAAAACTACTGTGGGAAGATACTTAGTGAATATAATATTTGACGTTGAAACTGAAACTTGAACATTAAAGCATACTACCATTGTTTGTATTCTGATTTCTGCACAATTAAATAGAAAATGTAAAGCGACGAGAACAAAAAACATGGTTGTATTGATTGCGCGATGAAACTGGACTTAGTGTTATTTCAGTTTAACAATCTACAGAGAGGAAAAAATACAGAACATTCCGTTCGAATAAAATTTAATTTTACATTAGAGTGCCTTTGAATCCTTCTCGATACTCTCTCTCTGCAGCTTGTGATTGTTTGTTTTAGTTTCTTCTCCATCTTGTACTTTGTTATTTCGGGTCATTAATTTGTCAAGTATTCGTATAATTATTTATGAAACTTCTTTTCTTTCTATTAGAATGAACTTAACAGAATTATGTGTGAGATAGTTTTAAAGTGCAATGTATCCACAAACTCTTTGAATCATTGTATTATGTATCGACTAAAAAATGTCATTCAATCTTTACGTGTCAACCAGAATTGTCGTAATAATAATATACTGATTTCAACATCGATATAACAAACATAAAGATTCGTAGAAAAAAAACATCGTACTCGAATTATTTATTTCTTTACAATTATTCTTATCGTCTTTGAAATATTGCAAAGGCCAAAAAATGAGCGGTTTTCAAGTGTGCCAAGAATATCGATTTCAAATAAATTTCATTCATAATGACAACACAAAGAAAATTAGGGTAATGGCAGGATTCGAACCTGCAACATCAGCATTGCGTGCCTTACCGTACCAAAACGTGCCTAACCATATCAAAATTCATTGCTTGGCTTAGATGGAGTACGTGAAGGACGAGTGAAGATACGATAAGGACACACAGGAAAGAATACAAGAAGAAAAGATAAACATTTTGCTTTCCGTTGGGGGTTAACATAGATAAATACAATTATCTTTGAATGCCGCTAAACACTGATGTAATTTGCCACAGGAACTTATTTGACGATTAATTCCCCCACCCTCTTCCACCATAGGAGGACAAGACATACGGAAATACGGCATCCGTAGCTCTGTAGGTACAAATTTTCCTGCTACGTTCATTATGCGAACAGCGGAGGAACGAAACACATTACCAGAGGTCTTTGTTTAGGGAAAGCAATAATTTGTTTTAGCTAAAAGTGTGCTAACCCAGAGAACACAGGTAGCACCACCCTGGTATAGGTAAATCACCTAAGTGGAGTGTGAATCCAGCCTCAAAAAGCGCTCTTTAGACAAACAGCGATAACGTTTTCCACCATCTAAACCTTAACTTATAGCAATGTTTTTTTGTATGTTGTCGTTGTGCCTTGAACTAGGTTTGTATGTTTTTTTAAATAATAAAATTATTCAGTTCAATTACATTATTAGTCGAGTCCGAAACAGATTTGTTGGTTGTAATTCTGGTTTCAGTGGGAACCGAATTTGTAGCTTATTAGGGTTAGTTTAAAATGGGTATAAATTAAAAACAATATCAAAATCAAATACCGCTTAATTAAGTCGTAATTAAAAAAGTTACCCTTCTTTCTCGGGACAGTCGGGTAAAAAGATGTAAATACTAAGGTGTCATTATTTTTTACACGAGATGTGCCACCCAACAACTCCATCGTCAGCTAGCTAACCGAAGGTCACTAAGGCGCCACGAAGTCACGAAGCTAGCCTTTATAATCCCGAACGTGTTCTCAACTTTGGTTCGGTTTTAAACCAAAACCAAATCTGCCGCCCAGCCCTATTTAATGATATCGAAACTTAGATCGGTTACTAAATTGATTACTTATTTCATATTTATTTATAAAAAGTTTGTACGTGCCGCTTGTAGAACCTATACAATCGAAGGTTTTCAATGCTCCTATCAACAAAGTTGCCGATAAATGTACATACAGTGAAGTTGTGTTGAAGTAATTTATTATCCCAATGTAATCTCAATAACACAAAATATTGCGTGCTAAAAGCAACTTTAGCAAAAAGTTGATAACAATAAGAGTTCTACTTAATTCGATTGGTCCCCTGACTTAATCGAGGAAGTATGGAAGTGGGCACTCTCTCGCTCCATTTAGCAAAGGATAGAAACTACTAATGGCTCGTATTTGGTCGAGGCGAATCACGCAGTCCTCGCCCGTTTTGCCCCTTAAGTGGTGTACATATTTTACGTTTGTCCTGGAAAGGATTTGGGTAAAAGTGCTTACCTGGCAATGCGTTACAATGGCAGTAACGCGGATAAAATGTTAATGTCGTAAAACTAAATAATGCTGAGAAACTTTCCGGGATAAGCATAACAATAACTATTAAGTGGTACACATTATTATTCTGTTTGCAGACATGGACATTATACCTCTGAGTATTTCGTAGTGTACTTATTGTTAAAGGTACTTTGTACCCCGTCCCGTCTGAGTCCCGTCAAACGTAATAAATATGTGTGAAAATCGCGAAAGTTTAAAACAATTGAGAGGTACTATTTTTGAAGACTAATAGTGGGGTCATATTTATTTCTACAACATGACTGGAAACTCCGCGTGTTCCTTTTAAGGGAATACAGTTGGGTTCATTTGCATTAAAAATGCCATGTTACTACATATCACTTTTCATGCAAATGAGCTCAGCCCCCCTATACCACAAAAATTATGAGTGCTACGTTTTGACATAATTGTAAAGTTTTTTCATACAAAAAGGTGACAAATATGAAAAATTGTAGCACTTGTAAGTTTTATGATACAAGCCCCTGTTCTAACATTATTAGTTTCTGAAACATTTATTAATTAAATTCCATTTATGTTTTGTTATTATAGCGTGGCGTTATTATAGTATTTTTAGGGAAAAGGGAGGTATCTGAGCAAATGCCTGTGATGATTAATCATTTCAAAGTATTTTCAGCAAAAAAAATTACTTTTTCAAAGTTTCTGTGAACTTACTCAATACTCAATACTTTATTGCTTTTCCACAATGTATGTTACAGATGTTATCTTAAGCTATGTGTTCATCGTGGACCCTGTCGGGCACAGCAACTTTCGACAAGAGGGCAACTTCTTACAAAATTATTGCACGTGGCTATAATATTAATAATTTATACATTTCTAAATTGTACAAACTATTACTAAATTCAAGGGTTACTTGTAACGTTTTTAACAGTTTTAATGTTTGTGTGTGTGTGTGTGTGTTTTGTACACACATAAAGTTTAGAAATCACCTTTTATCCATATTGCAAATTAATTTGAAACAATAACGCCACTAAGCTTGATAGGATCAAGTCATTTAAATTGGAATTTTTTGGTGCCTTAGTTATATATTGTTAGGCCGTAATATTGTATTAAATTAAATAAATGAATTAAATAAACTGACAAAATGACACGAAATAAGCATGAAACGTTTCAAAAAATCTTTTAAAACAACCGTTGTTTTTTGGGATTAAAATTTTAAGGTATTTTATCATTACGATTATGAATGAAGAGTGCCTGGATTATAATAATAACCTTGTCAACTCCGCTGAATATACACGAAAACGGGGGCATTATGAAAATGAAATTAACAGGGGAATGAATAATTTTACCTTTCAACGGTGTGCAAACCGAGAGAATTAGGTATGTTCATTAGTAGAGTATGTAGGGCTAAGTAAACTGTGAGGCTTAATTAAAAGCAGGTAAATCCATATATGGGCCGCGTAAGCGCTTTTGTGGCTAGTTGGGCGAAACGGCACATTAAAGAACCTTCGGATATCATTCCGTACCAGTTTGCTGTCGCCCATGTTTTTACCCGCATCGTATGTACAACTATTTCTCTTATCACTTGGGAACGGGATGTCAACACGCGTGTCCTTTTTCCGGCACAACCTATCCATGTAATGAATTTGGAAACGATCGGTTGGAAGGTTAATGAGTAAATAGGGCATAAACTGCCAGAAAGCCTCAGTTTCCCATTAAACAATATTAGGGGCCTCTGATCAATACTATAAAAAAATGCCATAATATAATAAAAAAATATAAACACTTTTACAAAATTGTACATGTATGTCTCGAAATATTTTCTTAGTAGTGTTACGTTACTTCTTTTAATAGTATTACAAAAAAGTCTCATTTGGTACTCAAATTACCTACCACTACGTTATCTTACCAGTCCCTATAACCTCTCAAAAATAATTTCCATAACGTTACCAAACAATAGGTTTTTAATCCAAAATATTTCGAAAAGTAATCATTCTTGTATTCGTATGTTTTTTTGAATTAGAAAATAATACGCTTTTTTGAAGAAAATCCGAATAAGTTAAATGTTACGCGTAAAAAGTACAAGGGATGTTTTTATAGGCCTCCAAAAGTACATTATGTATTTTGATTTAACAGATATCTTTGATAATGACTCTGTTTGTATTCATGGAATAAACAGACACGACATCACAGATATGTTAGATATATTAGCAGAAACTTATCAGAGAGTGGTGAAACAGGCCCTAAATCTTACATTCTTAACGGGAAGCTCTACTGGGAAGTTGAAGCGATGTTAGGGCATGCTCATGGGAAAGAATGGGGCTAGCTGGCTATTATACAGCTAGTATGGTCTTTGGACTGCTTTGTGAATATATTCGTCTTCCTGGTATACTTCTCCATTTGGCTTTAAAATTTAATCAGTGTAAATGAACTTAAAATTATATTCTGTACTAACTTGCAACAACTCGTTAAACGTGCTTAAGACGCAATATTGTCAGTTCTTGTATAAATCTGATGTTATTTAGCCTTTTTGATGTTTGTCAGCCCTAGTTTCGGTTCAAATCAATGACACTCTGCTTAGAAAGCTGTAGTTGTAAGTAGGTAACCCTTCGATTACACTGTAAATAAATAAATAGCAAAAATCATATCGAAACGAGGTCAAATATCATGCTGATTGATTCCACCGGTTCCAAGCCTCCCTAACGCTGCCAGCATCCAATATTAGCACAAAGGGTTGCCCGTCGTTACGCCAAAAAACCTATTGTATGACATGATCAAACCTACAAATATATGGTGTTGCCATGGGAATAAGAAATTTATTATTTCTATTCACTAACCTTTAGTATATGCCAAGATTAAGATGAAGCAATTGTAACCTAAAGCTAGCTTTGTCATGTAACGTTATTATAATATCCTGTTAGCTGCTAATAGTCGACAAGATTGTCGCTTCCCCACACAAACCAATATTGCACAAAATACTTTTAATAACATTTAATCTTTTTTTTAATTGTGTATACGATTCTTTTTATACAGTGCTCAGAAACTACCTCTGTAAGAGTATACATCGGAACAAAAAGAAATTTTCTGTCACCTAATATGTATAATAAAAATATAGTTGGCTTATACATACAACTGTATATTGGCTTTACATAGAAAACATTTAAGAAAAATACAAGGAGGAATCTTTATAAAAGCGTTACAATTCAAAACAATTGTTTTTAGAATTTGTGTCTCTTTGTCTTTCTTTATGTTTGTACGCGCATCACGCAAAAATTCCCACACAAAATTGAATGCAATTTTCACAGTTATATTGCTCAAGGTCTTACCTAAAACGTGGTGTACGTTTTATCTTGATACGGCGCCTAGACGTCGAGTTAGATACATACTTCCAAATTCCACACGTACGAAGTTGCTGGCAAAAGCTTGTTTATAATATGTCAATATAGAACGAGAAGGAAAGCCCCTTTTGCCTTGTTCACAAAAGTAGGGTCATATGGAAAACGATAGTGGTATAGGAAAGCAGTGGTAGGTGTTAAAATACGGCTAATAAGTAACAAATGCCACTTTTTTGTTTTTAATTCGTAACTTATTATTTAAACTCACACTTGTTTCCCTGTGGGGTAATTATTTTTCGTGATACAATTGTTTGGGAAACTTTGTAAGAGAAACCAACCACCATAGTACCAGTATTTAACTATGTAAATCGAAGTGTGTTGCCAAACGTCGACTAATGACGCAGAATACGTTAGTTATCATCGTTAGTGATAATCACCGCACCTGTTTGTCTCAGTCCCAATTACGGGACAATTACTGACGTACGCCTGCAAGTTAACTGAACCGAATTTGTTAATAAAGAAACTCTCATAATTACAATGCACGCGCGAGTTTAATGCGGAGTTTAGGAATTATTGTTCGACCGAAACTAATTTTTACAACTAAAAACAAAAACTAAACCGAATTTCGGTTTTTGTTCCAGATTCTATCGAAACTGAAACGTAGTGTATATTATTTAAGGTTTTTTTTTATGAATAGGAAGGTAAGCAAGCAAGTGATCACCACCGCCCATAGACACCAAGGTGATTGGAGATGCGTTGCCAACCCAGAGGGCTAAGGTGGACCTGGAATACCTCTTGTGCCAGTAATTGCACCGGCTGACTGGCTCTTCGCGCCGGAACATAACAGTGCAAGCACTGCTGCTTAGCGACAGGATTAGCAAGCAAGATAGTGGTAGCCATCTGCACGGACCTTGCACAAAATCCTACCACCCGCTTCCGCGAATTTTAGCTCAAACATCTAAAATGAACGCACAACGCAGCGCAAAACAAACAAACAAGTGACGGCACGACAGTAGACAGTTCACGAAGTGAAGCCGACAGTTCCGCTGAAACTTTCTGCGTCCACTCCACTACGCCAATTTCTTACTTCGGATAATTTGACTATGATCCCAGATTTGGCAGGTCAGGTGCGACATTGGTGGACATTGGAGCGACTGCCATCTGACCTCCGTAACCCCTGGGACAGGGAAGCCAGACCGATAGTATCATGGTTACACCTTCATTTACATCAATGTGCGGGATTCCTCACGATGTTATCCCTCACTGTAAGAGCGTTGGTTACTGCAGTGCTTGAAGTACATAAGTTAGAAAACTCATTGGTACGAGGCGACCACTGGGGATCGAACTCGGTTGTTTTGAAAAGAGAACAAAATAAAAGATAAACTGATGAGTCTCTTGCGGCACTTCTTCTCGGCAGATTCTTCCATTTTCCGAAGCGCTAGTAGATTCAGACATGTACAAGAGCCTATATGGCCTACTTGCGAAATAAAATTTTCATTTTCATTCATTTTTATTTTCGCTACCTCACGACCACCGATCCACACCCTAGCCACTAGGCCACCGACGTTCTGTGTACACAATGATTGTCTAAAAAAATAGAATCTTTTGTTCTTATCGGTGTTGGGCTACGCGGGAAGTCTGAGCTTTTTCTTTCTTCAAATAATGCAAAACTATTTCTCGCAATTGGCTTTGATTTCCTTTGTGCAAAAGAGTAACTTTACGAGGAAAAAAAATAAATCGTTCCCCGGGCCGACAATCGAACAGAGGCACTTGGGAATATGCCAACAGAGAGCATACATGGAAACGGATTTTGATAAATTATGTGAAATAATACGATAGTTATATAGAAGTAACTCAGCCAACTATTTTACAAGATTTGTCTACAATTCTTACACAATTAAAATATCGCGAATGATTGGCATGACGAACAAACGAAGAAAAACTTACCCCTTTCGAACTCTACCGAACAGTGTTACAACTGCAGAAAGTAAAGCGGTCGTATGCTTGGAGCCTTAACCGAGTTTCAGTAGTGTTCCTGTGAACGTATGTTCTTCAAGTTAAACCCGTCACTCCAACGTTAATACTTTATTAAGAGATTTACAGTTATTACAGCTAGGTCGAATATCTCTGACGTTGTATATTGGAATGCGATTAAAATCTACTTTTTAAGTTATTTTATAGATGACGTGACTAATGATGTATGTAGGGCGCAAAGTTAGTAAAAGAACTGCACGGTGTTCCACCGTACACTTGGTATACTGCTTACTAACATCTCTTTTAATACAACTGTGCGTTAATTCAGCTTTAATACAACGGAGAGAGAAAACATCATAAAAAATTCGGCACTTTTATGTATATGAATGTGTAACCAATAGCGTATCGGCCTGGTTGCCTTGACACAATGACACGCAGGTCCGACAGCAGTAACTAAATGTAACTTGCCACAAATCTTACAAGTCCTACAATTTGATATAATACGGTATTCGAATGACTTTATTTGTCGATGTTTGCATTGCCATAATTGATAGAATTGATTAAAAGGAGAAAATCTGTGTTTTTATTTTTTTTCTACGATCATCATTTTTCGAAATATCACGAGTAATAAAATTAAAACGGGCGTGCTTCGCGAAAACGCTCTATCGCGCTGCATACAGTACCAGTGACGTCACAAGCGTGATTTATATGGAGCCAACACTAAATAGCGTTTATGTAAATTGTAAGCTTTAAACTAATTACTCACGTACTAAAATTGGTTAAATTCATTATCTGGATCCGAAAGAGCATATTTCGAAATAAAAAAGTAACTTATGTTCTTCGTCATCTTTGTACCTTTGTTTCGCTATAACTTCCAAAATATCGGGTTTTTACGTACTACTTTGGACATAAATATATTTTTAGTGGTCGTCTCTAACAATTTTGCACTTTTATGCCATTTGATTATTGAGTGGAATACTAACTTGTAAAGTTTCCCAAAAAAAAATGTGACAAGTATGTTAAATCGTAACACTTGTACATTTTCTTGTATTGGGGCTAGCCTGCCAAATCTGGGATCATGGTTCAAAGCGTACTCGAGTTAAGAAACGTGATAACTTGTTTTAAACGCGATAGAAATATATTGATAATTTATCTCGACGTTTCGGCAATGTTTCAACGGCCGTAGTCTAGAGTAGTTTTTTTATCAATATATTTTTATCGCGCTTAAGTCCCGATTACGTTATAAATAACGGGATAACTGCCAGGTGAGTGACACACTCCAAACCATTTTTTCCTTCAAACCGAACTGCTGACAGCTACACATTTTCCATTGCTGCAAGCAGTGTTCGTTCCGTTAGCCAAGTAAGCGTAATATTAAGCTGACTCCACACTACACCCACACTAACAGTAATGCAATGCGAATCCACGCATCCGTACAGAAGCCCGACATCTTATTATTATTTATAATTTTTCATCATTTTAAATGTCGTTTTATATGTTAATATTGCTAAAATATTTTTACTAAGGCTGCGAAAATAATGATAAACACAGGCCAATAAAAATAACTTTCTATACGTAGTATAAAACAAACTCGGTATCCGGCTCGGCCTATCCTCATGTATTCGGCCGCTTACTTCCTCTAAACGCACCCTTAGAATTAAAGCGACTCAATTCTGAATATGATATTTCCCAAAATTAAACCCTATGTCTTTTAATTAAGGTGATATTTTGGGACGTGTATTATTCAGAAATGGGTCACTTTAATTCTAAGCGTGCGTAAACCACGCAACAGATTTTGATACGGTTTTCACTGTCATTTAGATAATATTTTAAGAAAGGTTTTAATGTACATTACAATCTAATTGTACTCGTGCGAAGCTAAGGCGGGTCGTTAGTAAGTTATATAAGATATTCATAAGTTATAATTATAACTTAAATAAGTTATTTTCTATTTCTACACAAGTCTTAATTATAATCTTCGGTGACAGATTACTAAAATCAATGTCCATTATCGTGCCCTTTTTCAAACCTGCGCTATTGTTCCTAAACAAGTACTGTGGCAGAATCTCACTGGCTTTGCTTGCTAAGGCAATCGCATGAGATTACCTCGCCACAGGGATTTGCTCGACGAACTAACCGCCTAGCAAATATTTCGATAACGCTTCTAAGTGGGCATAAAAGGATTCCGAAAGGAGTCTTTTCTTTTATTAAACAAAACAGACAAATTAGGAATCCCAAAACTTGTCATCTTTTGATTGTGACAAGTTTTAAATGGAGTAAACTGTCCAAAGGAAATTTATATAAAAAATAATTTTCATTGTAACTTTTGTTGGAGTCAAACGTACGAGTATAGTTAATAAAACTCGATAATGATTAACACGCGTATGATTGAAATCTCCAACGCAACATAAAAACGTTTCTTTAGTGACGAATTTTACTGGGTAAAATAGGATACATTTGAATAGAGTCACTTTCGTGATTAACACAACCCTTGTAACACATTTGAGTTTGCGTTTGGGCTATTTAAAAACTTTCGTATCATCTAAACGCAGCCTTCGAGGATACACTATAGTCTAACCCCCTTATTCATAAACGCTTCGTAAACGTTTGTTAGTTAACATTTTTTATGTCTTTATCTGTCATTGTGACGTTTGCCTTCAAATGACAGGGACAAAACATTTGTTAGCTTAAAAATATTGTTAAGTTTTTATGAATAAGGGGTTTTTTTTTATACAACATTGGACGGAAAACAAGCAAGTGGGTCACCTGATGGAAAGTGATCACCACCGCCTATAGACACCTGCAACAACAAAGAGAGTGCAGATGCGTTGCCGACCCAGAGGGCTAAGATGGAATACCTCTTGTGCCAGTAATTACACCGGCTGTCTTGCTCTCCACGCCGGAACACAACAGTGCAAGCACTGTTGCTTAGCGGCAGGATTAGCGAGCAAGATGGTGGTAGCGATCCGGACGGACCTTGCACAAGGTCCTACCACCCGCAATATGAGTTCAAAAAGCTTAAAAAAACCACTTTCAAATTAAATAAATAAATATCTCGGGACAATTGACACCAATATTGACCTAGTCTCAAACTAAGCAAAGCTTGTACTATGAGTACTAGACAACGAATACATATACTGATACATTTAGTTAAATGCATATTTTAATACATATACATATAACATCCAAGACTCAATTACAAACATTCACATTTATCATACAAACGTTTGCCCCTCTGGGAATCAAACCCGCAACCTTTAGCTTCATAGTCAGGGTCACTAACCACTAGGCTATCCGGTATCCGAGGTTCGGTATACTGAAAAACCCTGTTTCCAAAATTGTACTTAGTGCAACCTACGCAATGCGAAAAGTCTGAAAAGTTAGTTGTATCACATAATATCTTTTTAATAAATATAACAAATTTATATAATAATCTCTAAGCGTAAACTTTTTAGAGCACAGATATCACTGTAACCGCACAAAACAATAGTTTTAGGAGAATTTATTTGGAGTTAAAAATCATGACTTTACTAAAAATATCACTTTAAATACTTAAATATTTACGGTAGCTTGTGTTTCGTTTGTATCTTCCCCCTCGAACATCTTATCAATCATTGAATAATATTTTTTATTTGCCATAAAGTTACATATTGAATTTATATCAACCATTACCGCATTCATTATCAATTCACAAGGAGTGCCGTATGAAAATGTATCGGTGGACATCAATTCATATTTTATAACGTGTATCAGAATATTACCTACGTGCAATTTATACTATTTTTTAACTGTTTCAGAAATAAGGATGATTAACTAGTTATTTGTGACCTGCTGACATACTCAGCCTAAGCCGCTTATGATAGAAACATTAAGTTTGGTACATATTGTGTTCCTCGGGGAATATCTATGTAGGTGTACTAAAAAGAGAAACATGTACTTTTAGTAGTAAAGTCAGTATAACCCAAAATTTACGTGGACGAAGTTTCGGACAAAAGCTAGTTATATAAATAATAAGGAAAGCTATCATAAAATCTTTATTAAATAAGTGTTAAATTAACGTTAGGAATTACGTTTAAACCAAACCAAATTCGATGTAAAACCAAACGAATATCTCTGAAATTACGTTTTCTGTAGGTATTTCTAACTCGTTTGATCTTTTACATCAATTGTAGGTAGTTATATTATTAAGGGTTCTTAAAACCCAGAAACGTTACTCATTTTTTGAGGGAACAATGAAAATTCCACTGGAAATAAGTCGCAGGCAAAAGCGTTGAACTTTATGCATTGTGTAGATTAACATCCTTATTTCTGGAAAAAAGCGAGAAAAATATCATCCCCATTTAACATCCACAAGTTAATACGGACGCTCCAAAAACACTCGGCCATAAAGTCACGAGAAAAATAAAATACTTATAAAGAGCGCGTCATCGGAAATCTTAACAAAGAAAGAGGATAAACCTAACGATACCTACGCAGTTACGAGATATTTGAGTTGCAATAAAAGAAGAGAAAATGGAGTTAACGTTTGAAGTTAACGAACGTAGGACGGCGCTAGTCAGTGGTTAGTCATCTAATAGTTGCTGTCCGGGTTGTAGTGTACTTAGAAACAGTGAGGATGCCTCTAACCTTGAGAAACTGGTGCATGCTAAAACTTGGAAACTTCTCAAACTAAGAAACTTGGTACCACTGAACGTGGGTACTAGGGAAGATATTATAAGCACGTGACGCTGTATACTATACTGGAATGCTTTATAATAACAGTTTCGTATTAAATGCTGTATTATGATTATACTTAAATTTGTAAAAATGTTGTGTTGTAGATAATCATAAAATATTTTTGTCGAAGCAAGAAATAATAAATATACGTACTTATTAGAATATGTAGTTACAAAGTTGCAACAATAATGGAAAAAAGGATTCTTTTTCTGTATCAAAGTATTTTTTAATACAATCCAGATAAAAAATGAAGAAAAATCTGTTAAATCATTATTCCAAGAATAATGATTTAACAGCTTTAAACATATCTGTTACAGAAGTGACGCCACTATTGCGTGATGCGATAAATCATTTTCCCGAGGCTTTTCCGTACTCATTTTAAAAAATTGTGGTTATTAAATCCCCGCCGTCTTTTTTATTATTTTTTTAATTTTGAGGGTGAAATAAAAATCATAGGAGTATATTGCATGAAACATGTTTGCAACAACGACGCAATGGGTGATAGCGAAGCAAGCTGTTTCAGAATTAAAGAATTATTTAAAGCTATTTATTGAATATGAAACCTATTCCAATTAGTGTTACGCAATTGATTTCCTGACGAATACGTTCTTCGTGAAACTGCTAAAGATTAGGTGCCGTAATAAAAAAATATTTTAAATGTTCGTCTTGTTTGGTTCAGTTTGTTTTTCCATACTTTGTTGATGTTGAAAGAAACTAAAATAATCAAAGTAGATAAAACCAATCGAAATTTAGGAAGAATCTCAAACATGTTAGAATTATTATTATATTTACAAATCTCCTCAACCGGACAAAAAGCGACTTTTCCCAAATATTCTGTGGATCCTTTCCTCGCTTATTCAATGACATTATTGGATTTTCTGGCGGCACGGCCAACGGTAAAGTTACCGGATTTAATGGTACGTAATACCTAATATCATTTCGATGAAAATTGTTGTGAAATAGCGCCCCCACTGTGCAGAGGTTGACTATGTGCGAGCGAGCGAAGCGTGTTTACGCATCCTCAGCTGTGATTTGTTGCGGGCCTTTTATTGTCTTTCTTCTTTTTAGGGTTCCGCAAAGCTACGTGGTAAGTTTCATAATACCGTTTTGTTTGTCCTTTACGCGTAGGCAAGTCCGTTATAAGTTTATCTCTGTTATTAAGTTCATGTTGTGTTGGCAAAGCTTAAATAGTTTTTTACTGGAGAAACTTTTTTATTTGCTTTATTACAAGTTGCGTGTAATTTTTTTAAATATACAAAATAGGAAGGCGAACAAGCAAGTGGATCACCTGATGGTAAGTGATCACCGCCACCCATAGAAATCCGCAACACCAAGGAGATTGCAGATGCGTTGCTAACACAGAGGGAGGAAGATGGAATACCTATTAGCCAATAATTTCATCAGCTGCCTTCCTCTCCACGCCGGAACACAATAGTGCAAGCACTGCTGCTTAGGGGCTGGATTAGCAAACAAGATACAAAAAAGGATTTAATAAATAAAAACATTTTTAATCTAATAAGGTAGTATTTAATGTAAGGTAGTACTTTAGTATTTTTGGAATTGCATTATGCATCTGATCACTGGGAGTATGTGGAAATTTACTTGCAACATAAACAAACCAACAACTTACCTATAACTGTTTGTAATAATCTAGCTAACATTCCTCAATTACGGACCTAACTTCTGTTATGATATTGAGATTACGCCATAAGTTTCGAAAACTCCAAGTTCCATTTGTAGCCTAATGTTTATTTTATTATGGATTGCTATTGAGTGATTCTGCTTATATTTAGTTTGCGTATTATGTTTGTTCAAACCGATTGTTCCATATATTACTAAAGGCTTTTTGCACTTTTGTTTAACATATTCTTGGAAGGAAAATGTTACTGGCCGAAAATAAAGAGCAAAGAGCTTGGAAACTGGCAAGAAAAACAAATAAATACTTTTCTTTATGGATTGTTATTTTACGCGGGCATCTGATTGTACTAGAGCATAGAAGAATAAATGCTCTTGAAATATGATGCTAAAGAAGAATACTTTATATTTCATGGACAGCGTTTTGTACAGACAGCCTCAGAAGAAGCTTAACACTTAAGATCCTTGTCGTAGTAACGTATGAAATGAGAGTTGCTCGAATTCGTCACTTCCTGACAGCGACAAGGTACTAAAATTTTCAGCTACTTCTGGGGTTGACCGTTCCAACGTTTACTTCGATCAAGAACTTCACAGCATGCAGCGTTTAGCATCTATTCTTAATTTCTTCGGACAAGTCTCCAAAAGGAATTGTGAGTTCTTCGAGTGCTTTCTCATCCAAGACAAGGTTGACTATGGTAATCAGCGATAAAAGTTATTGACCACTAATTTAATTCTTAAGGATTGAAGCAACATCTCTTGTCAGTTTGCAATTAACCTCGAAATAACACTAAATATCAAGTAAGTTTCTATTAAGAGATATGAAGAAACATTTATTTAGCCTATTCGGTACGGAGGATAATTGAAATCAAATTCGAATAAAACAAAACCGTGATAAAAACCGGCCAAGTGCGAGTCGGACTCGGGCAGTGAAGGGTTCTGTAGTTGCCTGATTACTCGTAAACTTGTAAAGCCTACTGAGCCGTGATAGTTTTCCTTTTAATTTCATGCCCACAATATTTTTTTAAGACCTATCCGACGACACTCCTCACCACGGAGTAGAAGAGAAAAAAATAACATCCTCACTTTACGTGTAGAGGAGGTACCCTAAAACAAATTGATTTCATGATTTTATTCTGCCACTTTGTCGGCGAGACTAATAATATCCAGGCCAAATTACAGCATTCTATTACTTAGGGTGAGCTAAGCTGCGGACAGAAGACGGACGGACGGACGGAAATGGCGAAACTATTAGGGTTCTTGGTCGAGGCTACGGAACCCTAAAAAGTCTTGGATCCTAATGATTTGACCTGCATCTTCTCAAACTAAAGGGCGTGGGTACGCACCCGGACTTGCACCTCAAAGGTTTTTTTCTAATTTAGTGCGATATTCAATTTACTATTACGACTTGCTCGTTTGCCTATGCTGTATAAAAAAAAACCAACGAAAACATCGTAAGGAAACCTGTACACATTTGATAACCAATTTTAGAATGGGTGTGCAGTTACCAATCTACACTCCAAGCTTATTATTATAGGAAACCTCTCCCAAAGAATGGAACGTATACACCTACCCCCGTCGAATATTAAACCCGAAACTTTAAGCACGTTAAAAAATTATATTCTGCAAACTGTCCGATTATAGGGCGCTTTCTTGCTACCTAATACTTTATTACAATTTTCAGTTCCCAACTTTCAAGACCAGCGGACAGAAATTAAAACATTAAATTCAAAATTGCAGGCGCATTCGCACTTGGCGTATTTTTATCTCATCTTAATCCATTCCGTGCTGGGGGCGCAAAACTCGCAATTACATCGCTTTTTACAGAAATTTCCGCGATGCTGAGCTTTAATTGAGAAATGTGTTTATTGTTCCAACCTCCCGGGCCGATGTTCTGCTAGTTGTGCTACCCTGTTTAAGTATGTTTAATTATTTTAACAGTTGACAGTTAACCATTATAAGAAAAACGTTAGCGTAAGCGTAAGCGCCTTACAGAAAAAAAAAAGTTACACGTTAAAGTTTAAACTGACAAATTATTATTAGGCTCTCTATGCTACAGGACCTTAAACTGATAATTAATGATCATTTCATAATTAATTTAGTTAAAATCAGTTGATATATTTCCAAGATGGCAAGAATGTTTCTTGCATCAAATGCTTGAAAATCTAACAAGGCAGATAATAATATGCTATTAGGACACTGTGTTCCTACTATGCGTGGAACTTACATAAAAGCCCATGATAAGCCCCATAATAAAGCCCCCGATATCAAACAAAAGTTCCCAATGCTTAGCAGTGCAATTAATTAGTGGCCATTTTAACCCCCAAAGGTATGTGTGTGATCATATCTCTGAATCTGTGAAATGATTTGATTGTAGTTTTTAATAATATTTAAAATCAGGTTTAATTGGGGTGGTTTTAAGCCCTGTTTGGTGGCAAACAGGATAGCGGTTTTCGAAATGTTAATTTTTTTTAATATATCAGGATTTATTAAATGCATAAATGATTCATCAGTGTTGAAAATTTTAATTGTACATGCGGTACAAGGCATCAACAAAACTGAACGTTTATTCCAAGGGTTCTCATCCAGCAAGTAAACTCATATGAGAAGACAACCCTCCATTACGCAAAGCTTATGAAATGAATATTTTGATTTCGGACATATGTACACTCAACCAATTTCATTCATAGGCTACTGTACAACCTTTTCAAAATGAATGTCATAATGACTTCTAAGTAAATGTCATAATATCCCAGCGATGACACATTGTGAGAACGTTCTACAGTGGCTTTTGAATCAAATTGGTTGACTGTACAAAAATCAAAAATTAAAGACTTACGTGAAATAAACTTAAATGATAATGACAACACAGGGAAAAATTAGGGTAATGGCAGGACTCGAACCTGCAACATCGGCATTACGTGCCTTACGTTTGCCAGTTTCGCCTCATTACCAACTACCATACCCTGCGAATTTTTCAATGTGTTCCGTTTTTACGGTCATTACATTATAGATTTTTTAGGGTATAACTTCCCGCGGTGTCATCTATGAGAAACTTAATCAAGTTATCTCATTCAACTTGGTCATTTATGAATGCCCGTTAGCTTACGTGAAATCATTAAGTAATTGGATGTAGTGTACCATACGTAGGAATTGAAATAAATTCTGTCAATAGATGCCATGTATAAATGTATGTGTGTAAAGTCTTTTGTAAAAGAAACATAAATGGCAAAAATACAAAGGCGATATACAAAGGCGAATCTATCCCTTAAAGAGATCTCTACCCTTAAAGGAATAATATAATATCTCTTTTTCCTTCTTTAAGTAATCTGTCGTTATTTCTACTACACATAAACCCACAACATATATAGAGCATCGCGTGTTGTTTTGTCCCAATATCATATTTAGAATAATTTGTAACGAAATAAAATTAGTTATTTACTTTAAAATTTTTGTAATCGAAATTTACTTCTGATTTTTTTTAAACATTCAAATAAATTTAAATAATAATGACAACACAAAGAAAAATTAATGGCAGGACACGAACCTGCAACATCAGCATTCCGTGCCTTGCGTTTTGTCAGTTTCGCCACATTTCCAACTAATTACTTATTTATTTATTTGAATATTTACTTCTAATTCTCTGAACTTTAATGTAAGTCTGTGCCAAATGATGTGTAAAAGTGTTACGTTTTCATAATTATATATTGGTTTATATCGGTACTAAAAAATAGTTGTTTTAGCTTCGAAAGTAAACCACAAAAATCAACTATAATAAAAACCGTCTAGGTACCTACAAAAGCCATAGCTCTTATCTGGCCCATAAAATTTAAATATAAAAGATACCTAATTTCAAAATTTACCTAATAAATTGGCCGAGTTTAGACTAGATTAAAGGTCCTAAAAAGGAAATTGAGTGATCGCGCCTCAGTGTGGTGCCAGCCTAATCAAAGAAAATCTATTTCCATCTCTCAAAGGGTTGGTTTGTAATTAAGTCTCTGTAGCACCTCAGGTCTCGAGGGCAGTCCTCCCCTGATACAGAATAAACAAATTTATTTTCTTAAGAAAAGAAAATATTCCAGAAATTAGAATACGTTTACATTTCTATGAAGCGTAATGTGTAATTTATTCAAACTTATCTAAGTACGCGGAGCCAGTAAACTAAACTGAAATGTGTAAGCATTCATTTAACCTAATGATATAACTTTTGACTAAATGTTAATTAATTCTGCTGCTTTTAAACTAAAAATGGTTCAATGAAAGTGAATCGGGAGTCCCTTTCAAGGGTAGCGCTACAATGCGTAATATTACGGCAATGAATAAAGGGGTAATTTTAGCGGTAAATTAAAAGCTTACCTTACAAAACTGCTTCATTGTAATAGGAGTGAGAAAAAAAATCTGAAAATGGAGTTTGTTAACATTACGTTGACAAATTATTCCGGGCCCCAGGGAAAATATTCGAGATGGAAGTTCCCCGGGACAACTTTTATTTCGTTATCTCCTAAACGAAACGGGGACTGCCTTTTTTTCTAAATCCTCCGCCACGCCTTATTATCTTTTTAATCACGACAATCATTAAACGAGAATTTATGTGAGAATCTGGCGGTAGGTAAGGGTGACGTATAAATGAAAACCGTGTTGTGTAACATAACTTCACTCACCCACACATCGGCTAACAATGTCAACAATTTTTTCAACTGTCGGTCCCACTCAGCGGAAAACACAAAAAAATAACTATGTACATTAATTGAAAGTTTTTAAATACAGTCCACAATTTAAACTGGACGTCATCACTATGAAATTTGGAGTATACGGCTTAGAAGTAATTTCGCTTGTGGCGAAGACTTGCGCAGGTACTGTACGCATACGTCCTGCCGCCGCCGTGACTGAATGAGCACTGAAACGCAGCTGAACTGAAATATTTGGCGCTCCCCACGGACGACCGTTCGCGGGTGAGATAAAGTTCGCTATTCCTCGTGCTAAGCTGATTACGGACCTTGTCTAAGATATCTACGTCTACAATGTACCAGTTAACCGCTTATTGGCAGTTCGAACCGCCAGTAGCCTTTTGTGTTGTTAAGCTTTTGTTTCTAATATAACTTGGACGCCTCACATTTGGACTTATTATGCAAGAGAACAGATTTGATGTTTATTTGTAGCAGTATCCCTCTAACAGAGTCAAAACCTACTAGCTATCATTGTAAATAACAGTGGCCCGTTTCACTAAGCTACAAGTTACAATTTTACAAGTCTAAACCGGCAACATTGGTCAATAATGACCAATGGCAATGGGTATAATGACCAATGTTGCCGGTTTAGACTTGTAAAATTGTAACTTTTAGCTTTGTGAAACGGGCCACTGGTGTTTATATTTGTAGAACTTCGGGCTAGCACTCTTCTGAATGAAACTTTAAATAAACCGTGATCCTCCAATTGGCGAGGCATTGCGGAATTCAAGTTTACCTCGTCTCTCACCCAGTTTCTGGTTTCAGCATCCAACATTGTACGCTTCAATTCACCTCTCGAAGACACTAATAAAAACGTGGTTTGCTTTGTTCAATAGCTGAATCCCGACAAGCTACTGCAATTTTCTAAGACACAAGATTCAAATTAAAAAATATGTGACCATATTATTTATAACGTTATCGGGAACGCGATAACAATATATTGATAATTTACCTCGACGTTTCGGCCATGTATCAACGGCCGTGGTCACGAGTAGACTGAAGTGGAGGGTGTTATTTCTGTGTTATAAATATGTGTGAAAAATCGCGAAAGTTTAAAACAATATTTGACCATATTATAGTCGTTATGAATAACGAATTAAAAATGTACTAATATTACGAAAGCGAAAGTATGTAAGGATTTTTGGATATTTGGTGATTTGGTCCTCGATCATGCCTTAATGGCAAACAAAACTTTGTTAAGCTCAACAAAAGCAATTAAATTATTAATAATTACGATTAAATCTCTTTACGCAAATGGCATAGACTGACCAGTGATTCCTTTGAGTTCCACTTCCATCTCTTTTCCATCATATCCAAAATAATATCTCCC
This sequence comes from Ditula angustiorana, assembly GCA_963691745.1. Taxonomy (NCBI): domain Eukaryota; kingdom Metazoa; phylum Arthropoda; class Insecta; order Lepidoptera; family Tortricidae; genus Ditula; species Ditula angustiorana. Next base: position 9,396,780 of record OY829482.1, on the reverse strand, counting down.
TAAAGGGAAAATCCGTGGTGTAAACGGTCAAACTCTTAATAAACCGCCAAAAGTGGCTTAGTGCTCCTTTTCAGGCACACTAAGAAACTCTAGCAAATAAAAGAAACCTCGTGAACGTCATCCGCCAAGGGCGTCGTCACATTGTATGGCCCTCCTGAAAACAATACATCTATTGAAATTGCTCTCTTTGTTTTAAAGGTCGAGGTCAATGATAAAGTCCCTGAAGCCAGTGCTGTACGAGTATCTAGACTTTACATATCTTATGACAATTTTAACATAAAAAATCAAAGAGCAAACTTATAATTTTTAAGTAAAAAAAAACAACTCGTCTAATTATACTGCGTAAAAATTAGGAGATCAAAGCATTAATGCCGGAGGCTTGTAATTAAAAAAATAACGGCTCAGACCATCCCCAACCTTCAATCCATTTTAAACATAGACAATTGGTTGAAACGAAGGTTGTCTAGGGGTTAACTTAAGTAGGCGATAGAATATCAAACAAGGTGGGAAAACTGCAGTTCATTTTCTATAGAAAGAATATTATCAATAAATGTTGCAATCGTAGTCATCAGTGGTTCTACCATGACCTGCAAAGTTTAGCTTATCTGAGATTATCTCTATGTGCCTCACTATCTTATGACACTAGTATGACAGAGACGAGGGATAAATTCTGTGGTGTCAAGGAAAAAGGAGATAAGTACATAAACTTGAAATTTTCACTAGGGGCAATTTAAGAAAACAACTGATGTGTTTTATTAGAATATTGTAATTTACTTAATGTTCAACTTTATTAGTGGCATTTTTAGTATTTATTTGAACAATCGTTAGTAACAAGAGGCTATTACTAAAAAAATAAAATAGAAAAGAATTTTGACTCATCTCCTTTTTCCTTGACACCACAGAATTACAACTGGCCGGTCATGTTATAATGATAAAATGAGTTGCATGAAGCTTTATTGAGCAACCCCCTTATTTACAAACTCTGAGTAAACCTGCATCACTAATCGCATCTAATATTTTTATCTGTAATTTTGACGTTGGCTTTCTAATAAAAAAAAACATACAATTATGTTAGTTAAAAAACATCAGTAAACTTTTATGAATAAATCTTGTGGAAGATTTTTTGTTTAGTCCTTTAACTTAATTAAAGTCTCATATGATTTTCTGTTAGAGTATTATGACGCTGACTTAGGGTTGCTAATTTACATAAAACAGTTATAATTTAAACGTTTGGGGCAGCGATTATGATTAAAATTCATTATGCAATATGATGGTAGCATAACGTCAGATTCCTATGTTAAGAATGATTTATATGGTCATAGGGTAAGACGTTGCAGGGTCATGTCCAAGTCATAAGTGACACCAAACTACATTTCTAATAGAACTTTATTTTGTTTCCTTTGATCCCCTGTTAAATTTCTCGGTGTATTTTTTTGTTTTGTTTAATTGTGTGAATCAATAATAGTACATTACACCCCGAGGGTGGTAAAATAAAGAATGTCTCAGATAGCAGGAATTTGTCGCACGAGCCAAAGGCGAGAGCGATAAACATACGACCTGAGGCTTTCTTTATCACCGCCACCATCTTTATCTTTATTCGAAACGTCAGGACTTACTGGTAAACAGGTGGACACGTGTAATAAAAACCCTTAAAGTCACACGTTATTTCATTTCACAGTTCCATGCACCCAGTGCATAACACCCATGCATACGTAAAACTATTCATTACGTAATATCTATTTTTTATAAAATAGTACTGCAATTCATCATCTACATTATCATCCAGCCTTCTTTTACAGAAAGATTTGGGCTTTAGTTTCCATTCGGACCCAATATAATACAGATTGACAACTTCACATGACTAAACTACTTTTCAAATGTATTTGAGTATCCTCGCGATGTTTTCCTTCGCCGAAAACCTCGGCTTTTTTATATAAATGCAAAAAACACTCTTAAAAATATAATTCATAGCATTGTTAAACCACAATTTGGTTTGTCTTGGTGCCAAATTCTCGCTATAGTTTTTCTTTTACAACTGCTACTATTGACTACCTTTATTAGGTTATTTACTAAAAAGCAGCAATAAAGCTCGTGGTAGACTTAAAAAAATCCCCTAATATGTTCTGAAAACCTCGGAGGCGCTAGTCCGAATTGATAAGTTGTGTGTACCACAAAACTTACAAGGTGCTACAGTTTAACGTATCTGTCACTGTTTGTACGAAAAACGTTACAATTGCGGGTGGTAGGACCTTGTGCAAGGCCCGTCCGGATCGCTACCACCATCTTGCTTGCTAATCCTGCCGCTAAGCAGTAGTGCTTACACTGTTGTGTTCCGGCGTGGAGAGCAAGACAGCCGGTACAATTACTGGCACAAGAGGTATTCCATCTTAGCCCTCTGGGTTGGCAACGCGTCTGAAATCTTCTTGGTGTTGCGGGTGTCTATAGGCGGTGATGATCACTTACCATATGGTGACCCACTTGCTTGTTTGCCTTCCTATTTCATAATAAAAAAAAAGACAATTTGTAGCATTTGTAATTTTCGTGGTACAGGGGGCAGGATAACTCCCTGGTTGAGGCGGTAAAGCATTACGCTACCACGGCTTGGTTTAAACTCGAAAAAGGACATAGACAAAATAATGGGTCAAAAGTGTGTCGGAATCGTGCATCATTGGTTCCGTACCATGGGTAACTTAATTATTACAACGTGCACAAAGTTTTGTAAATTACAAAATTACATAATTATTATAATTGTGTCGTGTACAAGGAATCCTTACAATTACTTTTATACAAACGAAGTCGCGGACAATTCGTGGGCAACATGTAATACTTGTAATAAACATAATGAACAAAAATAATAATTTACTGAAAATAAACAAATATCTCGTTTCTGTACGATATACTTAGTTTATTGAGAAATAAAATACTGACCCAAAAGTAATAATAAAATCAGTGACTATCCATGTTCATTTGTTCTTTCATAATTAATGTCCATGTAACAGAAATATTTTCCTCCCCATAAAATATTATCGGCAGCTTCATTTATTCCAGGAATATCATTTTCCAAATTCTACTAAGCCGTGAAATTAATGTTCTGCCAAAAATATGGACAGGTCCATTTTGAAGTCCAACTTTTGCCATTACTCATTGCAACGCAGTAATTCAGGTTATGAGTGGCTCAATGAAAAGTTGGGGTTTGCGATTTGTTTTCCTCTTACTTGGTGGGGTAAGTCTTTATTGATTTGTGTTTGAAGCAATTTAAAAAGGGAATGTTGACACCTGTAATTTTTTTATACCACGTGGGTGGAAAACTGGCTTAAGGGTCGCCTGGTGGCAAGCAATTACCGCCGCCTATAAGCGCTTACAACTCCACGAAAATACCATTAACAATAAATAATACAGTTTAAACATTACAGTTTGCTTCATTAATAGGATTTAAGAAGACATTGTCTATTTTTTAATGAACTTTGCAAATACTTAAATAGAGTTGAGTTGCCTAAAGTACTTACTTAAAACTGTAGCAATTTGAAGACAATTTTTTTTCGATTATTTTGGTTCAGCTGTTTAGAACCTATGATACCCCAAACAGGCAGACAGGCTAACACAGATACAGCTTATATTAACTTTTTGGCGAGAACTAAAAACATAGCATGAACCGAAGTCGCTATCCGCCTGTCGATTCTCATATATTATCTTCGGTCGGCTGGCTACTCCTTCTAAACCACGCATCGGACTTGAATACCGTTTGGACTGTCATTTAGATATTTTTTAAGGAAGGTTTTATGTACTACAATTGTACCTGTGCGAAGCCAGAGCGGGAGGCTAGTTTAAATTAAATATTATATATAATATTTATTTTAAACTAGCCTCAAAAGGTATACCTTTGCCACACGCGAGCGTATTGGCGTGTGATTGGCCGATTCTCTGTTCAAATAATTGCAAAATTACACCTTTGTTTTTTCACGCAATTTTAATAATGAGGGCCATTACTATTTTAAACATTTAAATTTTATTATTCTGTTTACCTTTTTGAAGAATTTCAGTGTGAATTTGTTATGTTTTGGCATTCCAAATTTAATGTAATTTTGAATAAGTAATAAATGAATCTAATCTTATCTAATCAACACTAACAAATTTTATTCTTTCTCTCTACATTTTTAAACAAAAACTAAAAAAGTGTATTTTTTATGGTTTTCACAGTATACTATTAATATTTTTTCCTTGTTTGTCGTTAGTAAATATTGCCGTCTAGATGAAAATAATATCCACTATGATGTCCTACCTCTTTGTACTAGTAGACAAGTAGAGAATCTCCAATGGTTAGATAGTACATGAACATCGACATCATGTTTATCGATATCAAATTCCTAAAACGTGCCTCGAGTTATCACACGTTTGCTAATAAGTAACCTGTACGTTCAAATCAAAATCCATAAGCTCGTCTAGATTGTAAATTAATCTACGTTATATACACTAAGGCTATATCTAAAAAAACAATATCGACGCTTATTACAGAATAATTTGCAAATATTAAACTTCCTCCACGCCATACTTGCCTAAATCGATTTTCCGGTAATTTGTCACTTTAGGATAACATTGCTCTGAAATTGAGTCAATTCCCCGAAGGATTTGTAAATGAAAATCAGTCTATTCGTAGGCTCTGCTGCACCCGGCATCCGAATCGTGTCTCTACCCTTTGCGTGTGGTAAGTTTAGAAATCACGTACTTAATTTAATTACGCTAATTAAGACGAAACGTGGACAATAACAGCCCTAAGAATGAATACATTCATGTTATGCATTTATTTGGCACCCTAAATTTTGACACTAGAAATGTTTTTCCAGACTGCTTAGGCAGGGTTTATTAAAAGTCTAAAGTAATCATTTCTTTTATTTATAAAGAAACGTCTTTTACAGCTGTATTTAAACGCATAATTTCCAATATAAAAAGTTTTTCACATTTAAAATCGTTTAAAAGATAAGGCGCTACAATTGCAATCACTTTAATCAATAAAGTCTGTTGTATTAAAATCAATTAATCAAAATCAGGCTAAACCGATATAAATCAACAATCTGCAATTGTAAAATCAAAGCTTTAGTCAGTCTCTTGAATTCATTTTCATATTGATCTTTTCAAATAAGTACAAACAAAAGAAAGGCGAATTCAAAAGACCAACAGCATGAACTTTTAACTTATTAAGCTCTACCGAATTCATAATCAGCGCTTTTTGTTGTTAAAAGTTATGCGGATTGGGGATTTAAAACTTGACGCATTTTCTTTAATTATTTAAATCTTAATAGGCGTGTTTCGAATATTTCGTTTTAGATAAAAATGATAGGGAAGTATCTTTAGGTATTTCTCAAAGCCATTTTTCATGCATAACTTAATGTTCCATTTATATATAAAAAGCTTTTACCCGCAGCTTCGCTCCCGTGATATTTATCCAGAACATGTTCTATCCGACTGCCAAAATTTTATTTAAATGCATTCAGCCATAGTAAAAGTGTGACAATATTGAGAAGGATTTGCCCATCGAATACCAACAAACGAAGTATCGAATGTTGCACTTCACTAAACTTTTAATTCATCCCTTTTATTGAATAGGGAGGCAAACGAGAGTGCTGATCACCTGATGGGAAGTGATCAAAGCTGCCTATGGGAACCTGCCATACCAATAGAATAGCTGATCCGTTACCTGCACTTAGCCGCCCTAACATAACCGGTCCAGGTTTATTATACCCCCCTGCGTCTCGGTCAAACGAGTGTTATAAGAAAGGAACACACATAGAGATAAACTAAACTTGTCCAGTCATGTTAGGGTCACTGGAAGCCCTTAGCCAGTTCAAGCCGGTATTCTATAGGAGTGTGATACTTCCCCCGTCGAGCCGACCCATTAGTACTGCGACCAGCCACTGGCTACAGTGTGGCTGTGCCAGAACGAGAAGCCGTGGCCCGTTTTCTATAAGAGTGTGATACTTCCCCCCTGGAGCCGGCCCATTTGTACTGCGACCAGCAACTGGCTACAGTGTGGCTGTACAAGTACGAGAAGCCGTGACCCCTTTTTTATAAGAGTGTGATACTTCCCCCGTCGAGCCGGCCCATTAGTACTGCGACCAGCCACTGGCTACAGTGTGGCTGTACAAGTACGAGAAGCCGTGACCCGTTTTCTATAAGAGTGTGATACTTCCCCCGTAGAGCCTGCCCATTTGTACTGCGACCAGCCACTGGCTACAATGTGGCTGTACCAGAACGAGAAGCCGTGACCCGTTTTGTGGGAAAACTGTACCGTTCTCTCTATGTATGTAATCGATGTTTTAAACTTTTTTTAGATTTAAAATTTACGGACCTTATGTTTGGCGTCAATTTACGTTATTCACCATTTTTTATTCATCATCATTATCCTAAAACTTATATTCCTTGATTGGAGTGAGAAGAAACTTTGTAGTTGTATTCGCTTTCTTAACAAGTTAACGGAAGTGTTTAATTGGTTCACGCCTCTTGGCGGAAACCAAAGAAAATCAAAGATTCCTTGCTTTACTTTAAAAGCGAGAAATCTTGGCTTTTATTTAATATTTGCTTAAAACAACAAAATGGTCACGTAATTTATAAAAGTTGTGATATAAAATTGGTATCTTTGAGTTTATTTTTATTTACGTCAAAGTACCGCATCAGTTTTAACATTTCCAAAGACTACATTGGTTTATCATACGGCCAACGCTCGCACCGACGCCGAAAATTCATTTGTTTCGCTTTCTATCATAATATTATTTCGCAAAGAAGTGCTTGCTTATAAATGCATAAAAGATATACCTATGTTTCCACAGTTAAAAATATAGCTGAAGAATGAGATGACTTTGTAGATTGTAGTATTCATATAATATTATTATATAGTATTATGTTTAATACTATACTAATTACTTTAATTACAACGACCTTTGGCAAGATGCACATATCAACATCATAGAAAACAATCTGTTATCCCACGCAATTAGCTTAACAGACATGGAATTATAGTCAATCGGATGTATTATATAGTATAATATAGTACTACATCAACATTTAGTTAACTAGCGTCCGGATTCAATAGATATGACTCGTTATCTAAGCCTAATTACCGACAGCTGCCTTTAGTGGACACAGTAGAAAAATATCAGTAACTATTAAATTCATCTCGTTCCCGCGTGAATAAAGTCCCGTTTAAACATACTGATGTGAATTCTTTGTTTTTGGTGCCAGTCACATACTTTGACTTTGACTTTGTAGAAAAAACAAATATCAAACAGTGGCTGTAATTTACAAAGGAGGACTTATCCGTTTAAAAGATATTTAATCTCGTGGCGATGATTGAATTAATCAATTGCACATGACACAAACAATAAATAATACTTAAACATGCATTTGCACATGTTTGTTTTCTCGTAAAAAATACGCCAAAAGTCTAAAAACCATTATGATGCACACAAACGCAGTCGGGTAAAAAGAGGGATGAAAGAGTAAGAATAATTTTTCAACTTGTATCTACTTTTAAATTGAAGCCAAACTATTATGAATCGAAAAGTACAAGCATGGTATAATATCCTCTAACATCATGGCATAAAGAGTCCTTTTAGGAGTATAAAATACTTGACGCATTGTCACCAAACGTCAACGTTAAGCCCCAATTCAAAGAAATCCTTGATTCGAGGCTGTGACACATTTTTTTTTCAGTATATGCTTCATTAACATGGTTGTGGATCAGCAAATGGCTGAAAACATTCTATCATTTTTCAGCAGTTCACAAATCTGGTCAGTCTCGCTAAATAGTTACAATGGAATGATAAATTATAATAATACTGCTCCACTTTGACTGTGGCCCCTACTGGCCTTATTAATCAACGTCCGTCACACGGTTGGATAAAGGGTCTCTGCGCCTTAACCGGCCTTCCATGAGAGAAGCCTTAAACTTATACAATAAAGTAAAAGCTAAATAAAATTTTTAGGCGCTTTGTGTCGTGCTGTACTTACATTATCATTAAGGAGTTTGTATAAAAGTATTTGTCAGATTTTTTCTCGGCACTTATTTACACTAATAATCTACACTATCTATACTTATACAAAAAAAGAGGTAAACTTTGTTTGTATCTAGGGGGTAACCTCTGGAACTACTGAAACGATTTAAAAAAAAAACTTTCAGCGACAGAAAGCTACACTATCCCTGACGGACATGGGCTACTGATTCCACGCGTACGAAATCGCTGGCGTCCGCTAGTAATATAATAAAGAGATTTTTTTTGTTTGTTTTTATGTAGGGGGTAATCTCTGAAACTACTGAGCCGATTCCAAAATTCTTTTACTAATAAATAGCTACACTATTCCTGACACAGGCTACTAATTCCACGCGATGGAAATTGCGGGCGTCTGCTAGAAATTAATAATAGTAAGATCAAGCTTAATGTGATATACGGACAGACAGACAAACGGACAGGATGAAATCATACGGGTTCCGTTGTTGTCCGTCCGCTACGAAATGCCAAAGTAGCTCAAGTGATTGCAACTAGCTTTGTCGCTATGCAAGTCCCTTTCTAACTATACTGTTACACAGCAGATAAGTACACGTAGTGACAAACGAGAAATGATAGGTCGAACCAGATTTTGTATCTCACTCTTAGGCGTTGCACATTAAGTTTACGTTTCGCTTCTATGTCACTTAAACGGCATGGAATAGGAGTTTCGATTGTTATATGTTTTCCAGGCGAGTTTGAATGGCATAGCGATGCGCGAGCATTCATCGGAATAAAATACGAGGCTAACAATGCATAAAATTCTCACCCATTTTAAAGTAAAATTTTAAAAATAAAAACGAAGCTTTCCTCGCCAAATTCATTTTGCAGCCATGATCCATTTTTAAAATATTCATGGAGCAGACCAATGAATGTGTCAGGGGTTAAATTTGTTTTACAATATTATATTAAAATTGATTTTGAAAGACATTTAACCAAGTCACAGCTCCGAATAATATTTCATACAGAGTGGTCACGCACCGCCCCGCACCAAATTTAGATGTCGCAGCCCCCGCAGATTCCAAAACAATGACTTTTAGAATTCCGCACACGCTTAAAGAAAAGTAACCTTACTCATTAAGTCGTAACTGAAAGCTAAAATCTGTGCACCTAGCAAAAATGTTCTCAACTCGCTGTACCTAACCCAGTGCGTCTCTCTCTCTCATACTGGGTTGGTTACAAAGAGCCGCACAGTGCACCTAGCACAAACCTTCTCGACGAGGTTTAACTCGCTACGTAACCCAGTGCGTGCGTCTCCTGGTGGGCTCGTTAGAAAGAGACGCACAGTGCACCTAGTACGAACCTTCTCGACCAGCGTTAACGCGCTACATAACTTAGTTCGTCTCTCTCTTACTGAGCTAGTCAGAAAGTGCCGCACAGTGCACCTGGTACGAACCTTCTCGACCAGCGTTAACGCGCTACATAACTTAGTTCGTCTCTCTCTTACTGAGCTAGTCAGAAAGTGCCGCACAGTGCACCTGGTACGAAACTTCTCGACCAGCGTTAACTCGCTACATAACTTAGTTCGTCTCTCTCTTACTGGGCTAGTCAGAAAGAGCCGCACAGTGCACCTAGCACGAACCTTCTCGACCAGCTTTAATGCGCTACATAACTCAGTTCGTCTTTCTCCTACTGGGCTAGTCAGAAAGAGCCGCACAGTGCACCTAGCACGAACCTTCTCGACCAGCTTTAACGCGCTACATAACTCAGTTCATCTCTCTCTTACTGGGCTAAACAGAAAGGGCCGCACAGTGCACCTAGCACGAACCTTCTCGACCAGCTTTAACGCGCTACATAACTCAGTTCATCTCTCTCTTACTGGGCTAGTCAGAAAGAGCCGCACAGTGCACCTAGCACGAACCTTCTCGACCAGCGTAAACTCGCTACGTAACTCATTGCGTCCCTCTCCAGGTAGGCTCGTTAGAAAGAGCCACACAGTGCACCTAGCACGAACCTTCTCGACCAGCTTTACCTTGCTACGTAACTCAGAGCATCGCTCACCTACTGGGCTAGTTAGACCGAGACGCGTGAGTTACGTAGCGAGTTAACACGTGTCGAGAAGGTTCGTGCTAAGTGCACTGGTAGTTTTTCAGGTCAAGAGTAAAGAAGCATGCGTTAGGTTAAACACATATTTCATGAACTCGTAATACGACATTACAATTTTACAATAAATTTAATACTCTTCCCTCACTTAACATCTTCTTAAGTAACACCAAAGCCCCTAAAGTAATGAAATATACAAAACAGTTACGTCCCGATGTCCCCATTCATTTGCATTTCTATGAGGAAATTATGCAAACGAATCAATAGAAGTCCCAAGAAATTATGACATGAATTTTCACGCTTCACGATTTCCCATCGAACATTTCTCGTTTGCTCGAACAACATCCAAAAATTTTCAACGAGATCCCGTAAATGTAATAAAAGGGATTTTGATATTCAAAGACGTTTGCACTCTTCGTTTTAGAGGAAGCATTATTAATTACACGATTTGTAAGTACATATTTAAACTTTTAACCTTAAGGCCAAAATCAAAAACTATCTATACTACTATCTTTTGCTGGACTTGCTTACTTTCATGTATATCATGTACTTCAGGTTTTTATTTTAAAAACTTTTATTTGACCTACGATGTAGATTGAATACCTTATAAAGCTGGTACTTTGAAATTTCGTACTTTAATATGAGGGAGAAGTGTCTTTTTTACGCCGTCTAATATTTAATGTTTTGATTTTTTTGGTCGACAATGTTTAGTATATGTATAATTGCAGATGGTATACAATGCACGTATAATACACGTGAAATTTTTTAGTGAAAGCATTTTTTACATTCACGTTTCATGTCCCAAAGCCGTTTGGATCCATTATCGTCTCGCATTAAATTGTTTGGTCGAACTTATTTGACCTAATATCATTTGGTGTAAATATTAATTATTAAATGAGCATGAAACAAATGCCCCAAAATTATAACAAAAAAAATTCGACGACCCATAAGGCAGAAACGGTTAACAATGCAGTCATCATCAACCCCTTATTCTCGTCATATTATTAGAATAAAATTTATATCGTTTTTTATTTAAAAAGGTGGCAAACACGCTTCGTTTTTTTAAGGGAATGAAAGGAGTTAAAGCTCAAAGAGATCTGTAAATTATTTCTATAGTATTAAGGGTTCTAGGTCAACTTTATGTAGTCAGTCTTTATCTATTTCTTTCTTTATATTTTAAAGAGAAAACACAACTAGTAAATAAATATCACGAAGTGATTATAATGATCACAGTAAGTACTTAAAAGCTTATTTAAACATTTGCAATATCGGCTATCGGCACTTTTTCTAAGAAATGTTTGATATTTTTGAAGAGTTGCTTGGATACTGCATCGATGACGGGTTTTCCGAACTCCTCAGACACTTGCTTCCAGTTTTGGTTCAAGAATGTTAACATCGTGTCACCTGAAATAATTGATTTACATGTATTTTTTATACAACATAGGAAGGCAAACGATCAAATGGGTCACCTGATGGTAGATGATCACCACCACCCATAGACACCCGCAACACCAAAGAGATTGCAGATGCGTTGCCAACCCAGAGGGCTAAGATGGAATACCTCTTGTGCCAGTAATTGCACCGGCTGTCTTGCTCTCCACACCGGAACACAACTATACAATTATTAGCTGCCAAGACAAACACCCTAGCGGTGCTTCTGGGTTCCAACTTTAAGTAATTAATAGTTATAATTTATTGTAAGTTTTTATATACATTGATAATTTTAGTTACTTAAATTAAAAAAAACAAAATGTTTACTGCCTGAAACACAGGATCTCCTAGTTCTCAGGATCTCCTAGTTCAGGCAAACGTGTTACATAGATTGTAAGTAAGTTTCTGTATTAATTAAGTTTTCATGTAATTTAAAGTTTTTATGAATAAATTATGTTATTATTATTATTCTTGTATATTTATTTAAAATCTTAAGTCAAGTTTTTACAATATTTCTATAAAAAGTAATAAAACAATATCAATACAAAATATACAAACATTATAAAAACCTAACCTAGAGTGCCGCCGGCAGCGGGGCAGGGCTCAAGCTACCAGTGGTTAGGGCTATTATTATTACTATTACTACTTTTATTTGTGGAGGATTTTTTTTTAATTTTGCTTTAACTTGTTTGAAATAAAGTTGTAACTCACTCAGTTCCTTATTGCCGTTGAATAAGTTTGTCAAGCCGAATTGCGCATTGTCTTTGACATCAAATTGAACGGTATATTTCTTGAAAATCACGTGCTCATTTCCTTCTGCGTCCTTTTCCATTTCATAGTGTACAACAAAGTGGACTTGCACATTTTCTGCAAAAAAACATCGTTTTTGAACGCACAATCTTACAAACTATTTGCGTAAAACCAAATATCACTATATTAGGGACTGGGCCCTATTTCACAAACGCGACCGGCGACAGGTGACAATTCGCGGTACATTACTGTGTCGACAAGTAACACTACAGACTTAAAATCATAGTGGGCAAGCAATGTATATCGAATTATTACTGTCACCTGTCGCATATCACGTTTATGAAATTAGGCCCTGCAGTGATTATGTGAAGACAGTGATTTCACACAAAGTTCACAAGAGCTTATCAAAACATAGCGATCTAATTATTAGGATAAATCTGACTTTAAAACTATTTCGCAATAAACCCATATAAAGGTTTAATGTGCATTGTAATTCACATACAACTATGTAAGCTGCTTCTAAACGGCAATTTAAATTCTAAAGGCCCTGTCACATCATATCACATCATCTTCCTAGCGCTTATTCCCGTTTCTTATTTGACATACGCTGTCAGCCGAATATTTTTGACTTTCAAGCGCTCGACATTCCCCAGCCGCGAGCCAAACAAATACGCGAGCGTACTTTTTAGCCGGCATTGATTGGCGCGCGGCTGGCGAGTCAAAAAACACCTTATTCAGAATCCCAGAATTTGGCAAATCAGGCTGTGACTTGGATAGTGTTTCCTAAATTACTTACTCAACTTCAGCTTCATTTGGCCATCCCCAGTAATGGGCAAAATGAGGATCCTACCACCAGCAGTGTAGTGTCCCTTTACGGTGCCGTCGAGGTGGAAATCCACTTCTAGCGTCTTCTTTTTGAGACTCCATCTATAAAAGTTAAAGGTTCGTTCACAGAAAAAGTTTAAAAAGGGATCGTTCCTATCTTTGCATGAAAGTGATTCTCTAAGTCCAACAGCGACGAGTTCGACGCTCGGGCAGCAATCTGTCTTGCTCTAGCGCGCTGGCTCGATTGAGCGAGACAGGGCGATGTCTTGACGTCGAGTCCAACGCTATTGAGCTTAAAGAATAACAGTGCAGGATTTAGGTACTTAGGCGTAGGTGCAGTTTTTTGAGTAAGTAACATAGGGAAAATATTACTAGTTAACAAACGCGAGGTTGCGGCTCTCGCTCCGGGTCGTTACCTGGTTCAGCAAATCTCGCTGGCCATACAGCGGGGCAACGCGGCAAGCGTGATGGTCGCGCTTGAGCCAGGTGCGATGCGGAGTGGGGTTTTTTAAGTTAGTTTAGTGCCTACATTAGTTTTAATTGTGTTTGTGTTATGTTGTTGTCTATATATACTTATAACTTTATTTAATGTTAGTTTTTAAGTTTGATTGTTTATAATTTAATTTGATAATGTGTTTTTTAAAATGAATAAATATTTTGATATGGTTAACAAACGCAATCAGTCACAGTAATAATGCAGTATTTACTTACTTCACGTTATCTATAACCGATGTCTTCAAACCCTTCAGTTTGCCGTCTTTAAGCGTGAACTGAAGACCGGACAGGTCGAAGGCGAAGTCATCCAATGACATTACATCCATTACGTCGACCCCATAATCTGGCATTCCTGCCACGAAGGTAGGAATAGCCTTTTGGAAAGCCTCGGTCATGCATGATGAATCCTCTAGGTTGCATTTGTCGACGGGCAGAACTAAACAAAGATAACAATTAAATATAATTAACATAATTTTACTAATATACATTAACATTTGAATGCTTGATTTGATACTGGTAAAGTGTGTGAAACAGTGAAAGTCAAACTCAAATATTTTTTTTAAGATTAGGCTTATTTGAATTTGAATGTCATAAAATTTACCACTGGTTCGGAAAAACCTCTGATGAGAAGATACCGGCAAGAAACTCAACGAGGTTTAATTTTTTTAATAAATCAAAATTACAATGTTATTTTACTGTTTTCTATTGTGACCATTGGTATTTGATTTGATATTTAAATGCTAGTTACATAAATTAATAAAGCCGTAGTATACGTTTTTTAAATTCAAGGGTAGTGAAAAGTGTATAACATTTTTAGAAATAAACATACAGGTGCAAAAAAACGTATGAAGAAACTTAATTTTTGCTAGTGCAGGAACTTATCTCACTGATAAAAATTAAATACTTATTAATTATTTAATTCATTAGGTATTATCGAATTTAGGTTTAAATAGATACCTTCACTTTATGCGTTTTATGCGTTTTTAATGTTGTTTCATCAAGTAAATAATATCGATGCTAAAGAGTTTTATCCGTAATTATTTAAATAACTGCCAATATGTTAATTGGTCAAAAACCTGTTATTTCCAGAATCACCGCTAATAAATAGGTATATCTAGAAATTGCTATTAAATTAAAGGACATTAACAATTTCTTATCCGGTTTTTATTTCAAGTTATTTCCGCAACAATTACATAGCGATTATTTTAACTATATCCATATTAAGTATCATACTTTGTTGGTGAGTTAAATGTCAAGATGAGCTCAAGGAAAACACCTAGTTATTAACTGCATCACTACGCTACACTAGAGCATCGTTTTCCTCAATAAGAACTGGTACGATTAAAGAAAACAGGATCTCCATGATAACACGCTTTTATGCTAATTCAGGACATCAACCATTCATCCTGGAATGTTTCGTCCAATCTTTATGTGGTAAATACGAGGTATAGTTGCAGGCAAACATCTTGAGCCTACTTAAGAGGAAACACAAGGGCCGTTTTTCCATACAAACGTCGTCCCCTGTTTCCTCTCTGGATAATGCCAGTAGAGCAATATTTTTTTTCCAAAAAATCGATGGCCACTATTATGCATGTCCCTATGTTTTCCTTTTTTTAATAAATTAATTATTAAAAGAGATATGGACATTCAAAAACCTAAAAAATTGGCCAGATTTTCGGCTGCGTTCATACATTCAGAAAACAAATTTTACTAGATTATATAAAAAAAGAAAAACATAGGAACACTGCCAAAGCCTTTCTTTAATTTTTAATGAAAAAAGTAGTTAAATCGGATAAGTTTTGGAGAAGGAATCAGGGGTCTACGAATCGTTGATTTTGTGTACTTTTAATAGGTATTTTCAGTCCAAGCTGCGGCTGTCTCTATTGCACTCTGCGGGGGGAGGCTTGATAGATGGAGGCAGCAATAGATTTTACAAATACCTATTTTTCAATTCTCTAGACCTTGGTGTTTCCTCTTAAGTCGAGTAGAGGGGGTATGTTTGCGCATACAAATTTGTTTTAGAAACGGCTACTGCGCAGTCAAGGTCAGTTCTCATGATGTTTGCCGGGAACTATACCTAAAGTTTATGACTTGATAATGATACTTATATTTCGGATTCGTTCCTCCTTAGTGGTTATTTACTCTTTGCGAAGTATTAAATGCTAGATCATACATTTGCTACTTGCACTCAAATTTTCTTTTGCAAACAGCAAATGTATGAACTTCGTACTTGCACTAATGGAAGTGTAAATTATGTCGAATTTGTCCGAAATTTGCAATGTCAGTTTACAATTAAACAAAAAAAACAAATTAATAAAACGGATCACTCACGTATTTTTGCGTCGGGAAATGCCCGAAACATGTCGGGCATTTCCCGACGCAAAAATACGTGAGTGATCCGTTTTATTAATATGTCTGAGTCTCACGGTAGTTTTATGTTAAAAAAAAACAAATAGCAAATGTGTTTACTGTTTGGTTGGCTTGTCAATTTTAGGTCATACACAGACTTGGATTTCCTCAACAATATCTTGCCTGTACATACAATGTCTGCTGAATTAGTTTTTTTTATTAAACATCTCTTTTCTTTATTTTATTTAACCTGTCTGGAAGAAATCCTTTCATGACAATAAAACCCTTAATCCTTGTGAACAATATGAAAACTTTATTTATTTATTTAACACGAGCATTTATTTTATTTCTTTTCAATCCATTTAATATCAGATGGTCTGCGAAATTTCATCTAATTCCGTACAGCCGTAAATGTATAATTGAGAAACAAACAGCCAAACATCTTTCATTACTTTCGCAGTTATATCATAAGTGGAATATATTTGGATACCAACAAAATACACGGCTTAACGCATTCTGCTTACATTCTTTTTCGAACTTTCGGCAGGTCCCGCATGCATGTGTGCGTTCAAATAATCTTACTTGGTGAGAGTGCCAAAAACGCATAAACTAACGCTTACAAAATAATGCCTAATGAAATGACCTGCATACAAACACGCTGATTGAATCCAAAACTTCAGACAGGCAATTTTGAGTTACTTAAATTTCAGAAACATCACCAACTCTATGGTAATAACATAATACAATAACTTCAAGAGTAATTATTTAATCTAAGCGTTCCTATAACAAATATGAAAGTTATTCGGTCTTTGTTAAAAAACTAATTTGTACATTATCAGAGTTTTATCTTCCTTTTCTAAACTTATTATTTCATTAACCAGAACCTAGTTGGGGCGTAAATATTCGACAAGGCTACAAGGCTGCTTGTTATCCGTATAACATAATAATAATTCTCACATGTCAACCTAATACTAATAAAGATTTTGGTCGTAAATAAATCATAAAAGTCGATTTCGCTAGGGGCTAGCTCGAACATTATTAAAGACGTATGTACGCTTGTGGTTAGCAATAAGAATTAAAACCTACGAATAACAATAACTTATTGTTATTTGTAGATTAAAACGGACATTTCTTGTCTTTGCCTGTGCCCAAAAATGTAGGACCTTTCAGCCTCATTGTTTAGTTAACCTATGAACAATGAATGTCGTCAGCGTTAAACTCGTACTCTTGGAAACTCAGAACTTATAGAATGAAAAAACTTAAGTTACTTATTGAAGAACATGATTACTTATTAGGATATCTGCCGTAGAAAGTGCTATTAAATACCTAGTGAAGTTTAAACCATAGCATTAACAGATGAATTAAAGCTATTTGTGTAGCCAGCGCTCTCCATGCAAACGGCGATAGCGTTTTCCATCCTCTAAACATGATGTTGCCATATTTTTGAATGTTATTGTTATGCCTTAGAACTACGTAAATTTTTTTTTATATTTCTTATAGTTTTGAAAATATGACGTTTTTTGTATGAAGCTACTAAACTGCAAGTATTTAAAAAACGATGAAAATTATTTTAAAAAATCAAAGCATACAAACCTAATTCTAAGGCATAATAACGGCATACCGAAAAATCATGGCTATTGATTTAGGTTTAGAGGGTGGGAAATGTTATCACCGTTCGTATGGAGAGCGCTTTTTGAGGCTGGCTACACAATCCTCTTAATGTTTTGTCACATTCTCTACCGTTCACGGTCATGGTCAATCGTTGGCCCAGGCAGAAGCAAGGCAGACACTTCCGAGAAATCCGAAACGGTGACAAACTTTTGTCACCGTTTCGGGTAATATAATAAATATCGGTTTATATTGATAATTGAATAGTAGATTTTTAAATTCATTTTTTCTTACTGTTTGGAGTCATTATTTTGTTCTGTATTGTTTTGATTTATTGCGATTTTATTTTTTGATTAGCTTTGACATTTTCAATTTTTGTGCGTTTGAATTTTTACCGTCACTTTTTTAACTTAGTGAAATTTTCTATGAGAGTTTCTACATATTTTTATTTTAAAATTTTGTTTACTGATTGGCGCGCGGTAGGCGAGTGTCGAGCGTTTAAAAGTCAAAAATCAACCCACTGGGCTAGTATGGATCTCGTATTAAAAATTACTAAGACTGACTAGAGATAAAACATATCCATAGGCACTTTGAATTGTGTAAGAAACCAGAAACCTTCTTGTAAATTTAGACTTCTAGGAAGCAAGAGGTGGCGTCTTTGTGTATTCATATAGCCGACCAAATAATTGTGTTACTGCTTACTACTCGTAGGTCTACTACTAATGGTTAGAAAACATTTAACTATTTAACTTGACATGAATCAAGCAAAAAAGGATCTTATCAATGCCACAAAGACTTTGACGTATCTTTGTTTTTTACGCTTACCTATACATGGGGGTAAAAGTTCAAAAGTGGTAATGAATCTTAAACAGAGTGTGTTGTGTTCTTCTAATTGTTGTCATTGAAATGCTACGTCGCTGTAAATTTTAACAATAACTGTAGTTCTAATTTTTACCATTATAAACAAAAATTTAGTAATTTTAACCATTTTAAACTTCAATGTGGAAAACGTCAACTACACTATGTAATTTCATTGTAATACGTCATGTCAACATTAATGATGATCGTGTCTGCTCATAAACATACTTTTTTTCAATTTTGTAATCGAAATTTGTTTAAATTTTTATTTTTAAAATGAAACATAAAAATTATTAAATTAAATGCTATGTAATAAAAACACAAAGAAAAATCTAGTGTAATGGCAGGACTCGAATCTGTAACCCTAGCATTCCGTGCCGTGCGTTTACCAGATTCGCCCATTACCAACTACTATACTTTGCGAGTTTTTCAATGCGCTTCGTTTTTACGGTCATGACGTTACGTTTTAAAGTATTACTCTCGGTGTCATCTATGACTAACTTTTCAAATTATCTCATTGAACTGGGTAACTTTGCAGTGACCGCTAGCAGGGTATAGTATTAAATAATGTGGCGCAGCTGGCAAAAGCACGGCACGTAATGCTGAGGTTGCAGGTTCGAGTCCTGATATTACCCTAGATTTTTCTTTGTGTTGTCAGTACATAGCATTTATACTTTTTTTTGATAAACAAATTTATGGTAACATATTCCGGTCTAAAAACAAACAACAGGTGAAAACCCACACAGAGTTTATCCGTCACTGTTCGTAATTTTTTATTTTCCTGTTTAACTAAATTCACAGGTTGAGTTTAATGAAATAGATTCACTTTGTATATTTAGGTATTCGCTTCTTATCTTATAAATCGAGGTTGGCACAGTTGTCGGATTAGCTTAAAGTCTGGTACAGTCGGCAAGTTTTTCAAAACCATCTGAACACGACTCTATTGTCAAATGCGTTCGGTCGCGTTTAGATATTTTTGAACACCTTGCTCGCTCTGGTATATTTGATGGCGATTGTACATACCATGCGTAGTTCTAATATCATTGCAGTATTCAAGTACAGTCAGATAAAAGTAGTGAATGAATGAATGAATGAATAAATATTTATTTGCCAAAATTTTGGGCATATATATATAAGATGATCATAATATTACAAGGATTCCAGGCAAAATCTGCTTACATTAAGCATGTAAACATAAAAAATATAATATAATGCCCTAGCCTTTTACTTAAGATCACACAAAATCAAAATACATAAATACGTATTTAAAATAAAATGTTAAAGATAAGCAGTCATTGGACTTATAATTTCCTGTCCTTTTATCTAAGAAAGAAGTTTGAATCGTAAAATATCTTTAATACATATTAACACAAGTCATAATTTTTTCATAACTTTTACGTATAGGTGTATCAAAATTGCAATTATGCCTAGTTATCAATAACATTTTAATAATTATAGTGTGCCTACTTAGTAAGCTTATGAACTATTTCACTCAATTTAAATCATAAAGATAACATTATTTTTTTTTATACCTGTACGTTTATTAAACTAAAGCCGAAGAAAAATTAAATGAAAATGTTTTTTACTGAAACGCGAAGGAATACATTACCCCCACAATGAACAAACTGCACAACCAACAGAACGATACCGTGTTTAATTATCACATTCATTTTTAACGAGAAATAAAACCTGCACTATGTCGTCTTTGGTAGCGCTCAAAACAAGATCTGTCTAAGGGTTTACCTGGCGAGCTTTAATATAGTCGAACATACAATGACAAGGCAGCCGCTGTAATACGCGCACTTCGCACTCAACCTATTACATACTAATCATTTTACTAGAATTATTAGCGACACGCTACAGTAATATGCAAGCAATTTTTCTTTTTTCTAACTGCCCGCCTGGTTTGGTTTTTTTTTCTAATGGCTGGGCATAAAATAAGGCTATGAATATAGTCTGGTAGAATACGTCGTAATGAAATTTTTATTTGTAGAGGCCTCCCGTGACAACAAGGCCGGGCAATACTTTGTCCAAAGAATCAGCATTGCCATCCAACGTGGCAATGCTGCCAGCCTTCTGGGCACCCTCCCTATTGGCGGCGATTAGGGACAAGTTTTTTTTCCTTAATTTAGAATTTGATCAAATAAACTTAACCACTTAAGAAAAAAATGTATACTCCTAGCAAAATTTCAATTATATCGACAGAATAATGTTTCTGCTGGTCAACAAACCTCACGAACCATAGAAAAAAATACAGAGACAAAAGAGCCATGTAACAATATGACATTATGAATTATTTCATAATGTCATAATTTCGAGATTAGAATGAATAAACCCTGCAATTTTATAGTTCTCACTTATTTATCTATTGTTTCCTTTTCAGCAGTATATCTTAAATAAATATAGATTTTAAATTCCGAAAAGCACACATTGTGTCCGTTTACCACTTTGGTTCGTTCTCTCTAGTACTGGGTTTTGTTGTAAATATATGTTTTTAGACTTGTTACGTATTTTCCACGTAAAATTCGATACGGTATTGTTCTGATGCTTCAAAGCATAGACGGTATTAAATAGGTTTGTAGGGCTACAATTATTATTTTATTATTTTGGAATTACAGGTTGGGGAGGGATGCACCGTGAAAACTAGACTTATCAACTAAACTGATATAACTATTATTATAAACATAGACATAGACCTTGGATGTTTATTAGTAACCACTTCCATGGCCATGAAAGCATGGCCGTAAGTCTGTTTACCAATCAAAGATGGAAAAGGAAAATATTCATCAACTTTTTGCTGGAATATATTTCGCGCAAAAAGTTATGTTGATAAATTTTACAAGCCGTGGGTGTACAAAAACTGACAGATATTTTAACTTGATGAGATGATTTTTCCACTTACACATCTTGATTATTCTGAAATGATATAATAAAAATGCAGTTACGTGTATGGCCGGCCTAAATCGAAGTTCGTGCGTGTTTCGTCGTAGTCATCAAGGCTAGCTTTAGGAACACAACAAAAATTTGTTTTTTTATACTCGCATTGACCTATTAGTGTTGACCTATTAGCAAGGTTCCAAAAACTGAACAAAAAATAACAGACAATCACACAATTTTGGCTACCAATGTAACTAACATTGAATTACGTCTGTAATTGTTCCGGTGTAACCATTTAGTTTTTTTTTTTTTTTTATATTGTAATAATAACGTGAGTTTTCTTTAACACCGATATAAGCTCTCGCTCATTTATAACTTTGCCGAACGAGGTGCTCTGTCATGTTTAGGGGTTTGTAGCTATTATTTTTAAAATACGATTAAGATAAAATACAAAATTACACACAAAAATGTGGTAAATAAAGTTATTATCCCAGCTAGGCCTTTTTATTTGTAGCCAATCCCAAACACTTGTAACTTTTTTTTACAAACTTTAACAAAAAAAGAAAGGTGCAAACCTACAAACTACATTTTGTTCGTATTGACACAAGGTTTTAAAAGAAATACAAACAGGTTATGGGACTTAAAAACGTCTTCGCTTTTTGTATGATTTTTTTGGCTATCAATCCTTGAAAAATATCTTGTTTTGAGTGTCCATAAGAAGTGTGCAGCCACAACTAGTACACAACTAGTTTTTGCCCGGGGATTTGCTCGCAAGGTTTTTTTTGTTAGTGTTTGGAATAAAAGAAGCATACATAATAAAAACTTAGTCATGACACATGAACACATGATGCTCCGTCATAAAAAAAAACATTAAAAAAAAACTTGGACATGACACATGAACATGAGGCTCCGTCATAAAAAAAAAAACATTTTAAAAAATAATGTTTTTTTTTTTTATGACATAGGAAGGAAAACAAGCAAATGGGTCACCTGATGGTAAGTGATCACCACCGCCTATAGACATCCGCAACACCAAAGAGATGCAGATGCGTTGCCAACCCAGAGGGCTAAGATGGAATACCTCTTGTGCCAGTAATTACACCGGCTGTCTTGCTCTCCACGCCGGAACACAACAAGTGCAAGCACTGCTGCTTAGCGGCAGGATTAGCGAGCAAGATGGTGGTAGCGATCCGGACGGACCTTGCACAAGGTCCTACCACCCGCAAATGTAATTCCGTGGTTCAGTTTTTTCTTTCATGTGTTATTTTGGTAAATACCTAATATAATATTTTAATATTATATTGGGTAATTTGGTAATACAAATGGGTTTTTGTAGTTTTACGGAACTCGCTGACTCTCCCAACGTCATAAAACCACTCACACTTGGCTGGTTTTTTTTTTAATTCATGATACCAGGAGTTCGCCGAAAAAACAAACTGCGTGTATTTATTTTTCTGCGTTTGCTTTTTTTTATAATTAGGTACTAAACGATTAGAAAAATTACCGAAGGCAACCAACACAAAAACATTCCCTGCAAAAAAGTTAGTAATTTACGTACTGTCAGGGTTCTATTAAATTTAAAGTCAAAATCAAGACACTTTTTTTTAGTTTTCTACATACTTTATATTGTGTTTTTATGTCACTTTATTGACACATTTGTGTCATTCGGTTGATAGTTTTAAAAATATGTTTTTAAAAATTAAAACGGATAAAGATTAGTGCAATTTTAACTACTTAGAAGATAACTTATCCTGCGAATGATACGAACATCAACACGGCTCTAATCGCTTAATTGCTGTAGTTTATTTAATTACCAAGCAAAGAACATAATAATAGAGTGCATATTGTATAGAAATGTCATAATTGTCATCGTCATCATCTTCAACCTATGTCCCATTACTGGCGCAAAGCACAAAAATAAAATTATAATCAAGAAAAATACCTGATGTTCAACTCGGATAAAATTTTACCATATCAATTACAAAACCTATACTTACTGAAATTCTGTAACAAATATCAATTTAAAATATTTTTTGTAGTTTTCCTTAAAACATTAACCAAATCGTTAACTGGTTAATCGTTGTCGTTCATTTGAAGATGAACGGTTTTTTTTACGAACTACGGTTTGAGATTGATGTAACAGCCATCTGTTGTTGAATTGATACGGAAGTTATCATAATGAGCGACACACACACACATGCATAATTTACATTACAGCTTACCGGCTATTTTCACAACACTTATTTTTGTACACTTTATTTAATTTTACTCATTTTGCACTATTTTCTACTCACTACACTACACTTGCACACTCACTATAACTTGTTTAGTTATTTTTGCTCAGATTGCTTGGTAATTTCTAACAAAACTATCCCGCCAGCCTAAATGACGATACCCATATTTTCACCCAAAATGTCCTAGTTTTCCATTCTTGATTATTATGGAAATGTTACTACTTTCGAGAAACTTCTTTAAGAATAATCATGAACAGTTCATGAAGAATTTACAGTGTTCAACAGTGTTTACGAAATTGAAGCACCGCCGCTATCCTTGGCCTTGTAGACGGGCTCTTAATCCGCAGGGCTACCGGTTGTGGACAGTTCCTGCGAAATGTTGAATGCAAAGATGCATCAAATGTCAGTTTCTTCCATACAAATTTCAAGACTTATTTATTTAATATCTACACAATATTGATCACAATGGTTGTGAGTTCCATTCCTGTGTAGAGCAAACATTTGTATCATAAATATACCTATTTGAACGATTTTACTGAAATCGTATAATTATATGTATTATTTATCAATACATACAAAATTGTGTTGTCGATGCCAAGCAGATAATAGTTGTTCAATTTAGGACTAGAACAATTGCAAAAAAATATCATCATCAGCATCTCAGCCACAAGGAGTCCACTGCTGAACATAGGCCTCCTCCATGGATTTCCAAATTGACCGGTTGGAAGCGGCATGCAGCCAGCGCCTTCCTGCCACCATTGGCCATCAGTTCTCCGTGCTAAGTGCCCTGCCCACTGCCACTTCAACTTGCTAATCCGTTGGGCTACGTCGGTTACTTTCGTTCGTCTGCGGATCTACTTCTTTTGTAATTCGATCATGCAGAAAAACTTCGAGCATAGCCCTCTCATAGCACGTTGCGTGACTTTGAGCTTTCTTATATGGCCCATAAAAAAATATGAAAATACATAATAATTGTTTTTGTAAATTAAATACTTACTAATATTATAAGTTACGGTGAGAATGGAACCCCAAATTTTTCCTGGTTTGACATATTTTTATCGGCCACTTAGATGGTTGTTTGTCGGATGTTTTTTTTTTACTTTTCCTGTTTTTTATTTCGCATTTATCTCGGCGCATTAGTAGATATAAAACCTGAATCTCTAAACGGATTTGATGTTTTTAAATCACAGTTTTCTTGGAGTGACTTTTAAATCTATGTAAATAATAGTTTCCAATGCTTCTGTTGCTTTACTTTTTCTTTAGTATAAAAACAAACCAGTTCCGTTCACGGTCAAGGTTTCAATAATTAGGTTAACGTGTTGTGCAAATTAAAATTAACAGGGAGCTATATTTTTGTCTAGATGACATTAAAATTAAGTAACGTATCTACCCGAACGCAGAATTATGGGTTATGTTTTTCGAGAGTAGACTCGCATATTATGTACTTTTGTATTTTTCTTTGACTCGCTCTGTTGTCGAAACAGCTTCATGGATTTTAACATGACATGTGGTATCTCGTCGTCATTCCTCTTGGTTGTGGAAGTGACTTGAATGAAATAAAGTTTTAATTAAGCGTTTGTAAACAAAAAAAATTAATAAACATAAAAACCCGAAAGAACTACAGGCCCTGTGATCCAAAAAAAGTTTGAGCAATGTACTTAGATAGAAACATCTTTAAGACGTTTAAAGGTGTTGCTGGCGGAAACCAACCAAAATTACCAAACATATTCGATTATAGGGCCGGTTTTTCTATTTTCAGTTATTAATTTTTACGCAGTCTGGGTTTAACGCTACCACATTCACGCAAACTACAAAAATATTTCGATTCACGTAACTATATTAATTTTTTGTGGGACTATTATCGTCATACGTCGTTTATAACTAAAATTAAACGGTTTGAAATAAATAGTATGTAGTAACCATACAAAAAATATAAAATGCCCGCTAAGCCCAATTTCATAAACGCGACTGGTGACCGGTGACAGTGACAATTCGCCGTACATTACTATGTTGACAAGTAACGATACAGACTTATAGACTTAACATCATAGTGGGCAAGCAATGTATAACGAATTGTCACTGTCACCTGTCGCGTTTACGAAATTGGGCCCAGGTCAGGTGCGCTTGGGGCATCGTTTCCAGGACGAAGACGAAAATCAAATAAAATTAATTTATTTGCATAAGCAACAGAGCCCCAAAAATAATAATACATAAGAATATACATTCCCATTTGAAAACTTATACATATAGGTATAATGAAAAACAATACAAAATAAAAATAATACGCAACCATAGAATTATAAATACATAGTTTTGTGTACTATTTTTAATTGCTTACTAAATATTATCCAACCCGGGGACGAAACCCTTCTTGCTCTGTACGTGATTGACGTAACTTGGCCAATTATTACAATTTGCTGAAAAAAATTAGAGAGGCGCGAGGGAAACGTTTTTACTCGATCGCGAATACAATGTTAACAATTTATCAAAGAGCCTTAACAATCCGACACTGTAGAGCCTTTATTCGATCTTCGAATTTAATTATAAGCGATTTTGCTCTCAGTTTTTTGTAGGAGACAGGAAAACATTAAAATAAAAAATACTCGGTAACCGAGCGTTAGGGCCACTGACCTATAAACAATGGACTTCTACACACTGTTTAAAAAATGGCCTCAAAAGTCGAATAAAAAGTACAATAAATCGACAATCGCTCGCGCTGTCAGTCTGTCGGACCGCCGGCGCTGCTGTCAATTTTGTAAAAAAAACCTATTTGCAACGAAACTTAATGAATTATACTTTATGCGGTTAGACGTAAAATTGTAAATCCAATGACTATAAATGGTTAACTAATAATTTGGATTTGTAACATTGGCGTCAACTTGTATTCTCATGTCGGGCCATTTTTCTGCTGTCATTTAGTATGACATTGTACATCCATGCATTATAATATCATTGTTTACAATGTTATGTAAGTTCATACATACGATCAGCGGGAAACCAATGATGTGCAGTTTCTTCTTACACGTGTCTTCATTCCTAGCATCAATATAAATTTTGTTGAAATCTTCGGTTTACTTTGTATGTTTTCTTCTTGTTTATTTTAGTATATCCAGTATTTTGTTCACTGGCGATATAATAAAGTTAGAGAAGCCATAGCACACTATACTCTGTTTTTAGGTTTCCGTACCTCAAAAGGAAAAACGGAACCCTTATAGCATCACTTTGTTGTCCATCTGTCTGTCTGTCTGTCTGACTGTCAAGACCATTTTTTTCAAGAACGCGTGGAGGTATTGAGTTGAAATTAATATCAAATACTCAGGCCTGCAGTTTCTTAGAGCCGTGAAAAAATCAAACTTCTAAGTCAACGCAATCAAAAGATACGGCCGTTTATGCCACATGTTTCATATATTCGCAAGACACTCAAAAACCTACGGGGTATTTCCCGTTGACCTAGAACTATGAAATCTGGCAAGAAGCAAGGTCTCACAGCACAAATAAAAGAATAAATCCGAAAACCGTAAATATGTAGTTAATAAACATTAAAAAAAATTGTCTCGCAAATGTGATACTAAATGTTCTTGATGACGGAACCATCGAGTCCGACTCGCACTTGACCGGTTTTTAAGTATACTTCAATTTACCGCCCATAGAAAATAATCCGATCCGCCACGCTCATTTGTTTCTTACATAAATTTAATTTGTACTTAAAATGTTTTTAAGGGACGCGAAACTCGCGGACGAAGCATATACATCCCTTTCTAACTTAAAAAGTTGCACTGAAGGATGACTTTTACTTAGTCAGTCACCTTAGTGCCACAGAAAGACGTGTCAATAATTTCTAAATCTGTGTGATCCATAAGAAACTAAGGGTGGTAGTAACAGATCATACTCAAGTTCCAGTTTGATACTGGTTCAGTAACAAAATGGAACTTGAGTACGATCTTATTGTGGAAGCTTATTTTTCTATAGCGATAAAACGCGCGGGCGCACGTAGCGGGTGCGCGGAGCGGATGCACGCCTATAATATTAAAGCGTCCGCTAACTCGCGCGGGTGCGGGCTTATACTATTATTTTGTCCGATAGGCGGGCACCCACTCCTTGCACCCGCGCGACGCGGACTCTAAAGGTTCAAATTCTCTCATCAGCCTCTTTAAGCAAATAACTGTTCCAGTGGGCATCATATTTATGCTACTAAGTTATGTTATATTTGCTTTCAAGGGTGGAGACCTTTGCATGACCGCCCAAGTTTAATAAATCCCATTAACGTTACAAGTGTCATGAGAAAAAGACGCACTTAGAAATAAATGGAACTTGAGCGGTCTTATTAGAGCTACTGAATAATATACTTAGGAAAGGCTTTAAAATAATGTTAGATCATGTTTTATTAAAATTTATTAAAAACCAACGCATTTTCTTTCTGCAATTACGAGTAAGTGTATGCGATACATTTACAATTCTGTAATCGCTCCTTGAAACAATGGTGCAATAAGGTAACTGTACCAATTCTTGACACGCGTATGACCGCGTTGTTAGCTTTTTCCGAGTCTTCTTATCAATTACTGGGACCGGTACCTTAATTATAGTTTTTTATTACACCTTAGCGTAAAACTAATTGTAAGTTGTTATGTAAATCAGTCAATGTGTAGGGAGATTACAGACCACAGATTTATTAATTTAAACCAAAATTCCTGGAAGCCCTAACATCCCGTCTCACCCTTTTTAAACCTTATTATACTTATAATTTGCTTAAATCTCAATGTGCTATAATGTAACTGTTTAAGTTATATTGATCAACGAATTTAGTTTTTTTAAGGCGGCAACGTTTCTCGGGCGGGTTAAGACGACTTTTACACTTCTTAAGTTTCATTGAAAGTGGTAAGAAATTGTTCAATACCCAAAATTATTGTTTGTTTTTTGTGCCTACATACGACTCGTTCGTCGTTTTTGCTTTTAAAAAACATAAGGTAAGAATTACTTGCTATTCAAGTTTTGTAGGAAAGTATGTTTACTGTACAATCACGTGTTTTCTATTTATCGAACAATAATACAGCGTAGACATTTGATAACTTAATTCGTAATTTTGCTCTAACTTAACTGGTGCCCTTGGATATATTTTATTGCGATTAATTTAGTTGTTTTAATCTCTTGTAAAATACACACGGTCAACTATTCCATTAATTAGGCATTATGACAGTCTATTTGTTATCAAATCGACAATTAATCACATTCTAACGTTGTAAACACGTCTACGCTACGTATTATATTCATAAGTCATCATCATCATCTCTGCCACAAGAAGTCCACTGTTGAACATAGGCCTCCTCCATGGATTTCCAAAGTGACCGGTTGGAAGCGGCATGCAGCCAGCGCCTTCCTGCCATCTGTATGAGGTCATCGGACCATCTTGTGGCTGGTCGTCCTACGCTGCGCTTGCCAATACGCGACCGCCATTCCAGAACTTTTCGACCCCATCGGCCATCAGTTCTCCATGCTATGTGCCCTGCCCACTGCCAGTTCAACTTGCTAATCCGCTGGGCTACGTCGGTTACTTTCGTTCGTCTGCGGATCTCCTCATTTCTGATTCGATCACGCAGGGAAACTCCAAGCATAGCCCTCTCTATATTCATAAGTAAAAGTCTTAAAAATACTTTTCGACATAAATACCTAACTGATTTACAAATATATTTTCAACTTGAAAGTAATCGTCCTCGAACGTCCTGCGCAAGCCAAGCTGACCGTGACCGCTCGAACTTTAGTGAACCGACTTACAACACGACAAACCAGCCACTACCAGAACACACATATGACAAAAGTCGACCAGCGAGTCTTAGGCCATACAAATGTTTATAAACAGCTTTATCTATCTATCAACGACCCGATCAATAACGCAATAGTGCGACGCTAGTACAATAATATCTTTTCCATTTGCGCTTACAGTCTCAGTTTTCATTTATTGTTTTTGTATAAAAATTACAAGATATTTACACAGATTTTGACAATTTTGACAACTAATGAGGTCTAAACCTTACTAGAAACATAATACACGTATGTCATTATATTTAACAAAAGAACTTGAATTCCTGATTGCTTTGTCAATTGGTGGCAGATTCATCGCCAAATTCAATGGTGCTACACTTAAAAGATTTAATAATTGTCAATATGTGCTAATAATGGAACCAATAACATCTTCATTATCCCTAATGTTAATTACTGTAGTGCCTTAGTGAGCCGGCATCAAGCACTATATGAAAGGTTTACTTAATTAGTAATGACTTAGGTATACCCAACTACTTACAACTACTTACAATAATTCACGTCATTAAGCTCACCGTAGGTCTTCCCACTAGAGTACATGATTGTAACCTCTTGCTCAGACTAGAGCAATAAGAGCGAAAGAAACAAAAATGCCAAAACCCTTATGCGAAAGCTACATCACTGATTCAATATTAAATGTTCGCCTGGTACTCTAACTTTTATAACAAGTTTTTGTTTTGCTGTGTCTGGGCAAGACAAATCGAGAGCCCAAGCTTGATGAGGTTGCATTGTTTTATTACAGATTCCTTAAGTCCTCCTTCCGGCTTCATCACCAAACCAGCTCAACAATGCTATCACAATTACACACAACAACAATTATACGACAATGTCAAATAACATTGTCATCAGACTTATAAAATATCAGCTCAAATAAATACCAGGAAGTTGGTCAAAGTTGACTTACGATTTGATGACAGACATTGCAGATAACTGAACAGGTAAACTTAAAAAAATACTTCTCATACCTATTGAGCCAGGGATCCCACTTTACTAAATGCTAAGTAATAAAACGATTCGACTCTACTTGTTATTATTATCACTACCTAAGTAATTTTTGGTATTAAAACTTAAACTTCCACTATCTCGTCTAGTGGTTTGGATTGCAAATACTTTTTGATCGCGTGAAATATTTTCTTGTTTGGCTTCACCAGCAGTGCTCCTCCAAATTCTTGGGACAAGATCTTCCAATTGTCGTTCATGAATTTTAACATAGCGTCACCTGAAAATGTTTAATTTGTTGTTATAGTTAATAATTACAACAAGAGGTTATCACCATCTCTGGCATACATACAGATCACTTTTGAACATAATAATCCTCTCAAAATGAGATGTACGGATCAAACACTAGAGGTTAAAGTGTAAAATTAATTCCGAAGTAATTGATCGCGTAACCTATTCAATTATACCCAGATTTTATTATTATTTTAATCCTGTTGTTTTTTTGCTAAATTAGAAAATTTTGGCAAAAATGTGTTACTATGGCCCTTGAGATATTTAACTTTTAACACTATTTTGGAGCTGAATTTAAACGTATTATTTGTTTAATTCTGTAGATATTTTTCTACTCCTACATGTTAATGAAAATGTTTGGGTATTTATTAAATTGGTGGGCGTGACATCACCGCATAGGTTTAAGGTTTATTAGTTTTAGCTTAGTTTTTAAGTTCAGGGCCCCGCTGAAAATCAGCGCTGCTGCTTGCAGCACCTTATGCTGAGTGGGGTCCCTTTTCAGCATAAATTATATAATATTTCGCCTATAGTCTATTTCTGTTTTCTGTTTTTTTTGCTGAATAAATATTTTCTTTCTTTCTTTCTTTCTTTAAATCACCTCCATAATGGTAACTTCCATACATAAAACTAT
The DNA here is from genome assembly GCA_963691745.1 of Ditula angustiorana. Taxonomy (NCBI): domain Eukaryota; kingdom Metazoa; phylum Arthropoda; class Insecta; order Lepidoptera; family Tortricidae; genus Ditula; species Ditula angustiorana. The sequence goes on along the minus strand of OY829482.1, from coordinate 9,365,599 downwards.
AGTATATCTGAACTGAACTTACTTAAAACTTTGTTTCCATTAAATAGGTTAGTCAGTAGATAGTGCCCGTTGTCTCTCACGTCGAAATTAGCCCTAAACTCTTTCAGGTCCAAAGTATCCTTTCCCTCCTTATTCTTAACAATGGTGAACGGCATCGTCAACTCAAGCTGATAGTTTGCTGAAAACAAAACAATGTGTAACGCCTCGATTTGGCATACAAAGTCCTAAACTATCTACAAGCACAAGTTTATAAAAACTACGTTGAGAAACAAAACACCATTTGGAACTCTAATTTGATAAACCACTCTATCCAATCTGATTAAACACCAATTACGAATAAAATAAACCTAAAATTAGATACTATTCTAACTAGATACGATTCTACTAGGATCCAAATTTCCATCATCAGATCACGCCAAATTCTGTCACTGTATCTTTCTCATTGCGTTTTCGGAAAATCGTTTAACGCAATATTTGCTTTAGCAACTATCTTAACGTCCTAGTCTTACTCAGGTCTACGGCGACATCTCCGTCGCCGCTGATTGGTAGGATGAGCAGTCTCCCTGATGCTTTGTACTGGCCTTTCAGTGACACGTCGGTGTGAAACACCACCAGCAACTGCTTCTTGGCCATGTCTATCCTGAAATTGTCCAAGATCGTATTGTTAAAGCAAATAATCCAATCGAAATTTGCCAATAAACATTTAAAGGTATTTTTTGGACAGATAAATACACGATAAGTCCGTTCGTAAATACTGATCTTATCATGTAAACAAATTTCTAACCTAAAATTTCAGTTTTTGCCATCAAAAGATTATGTATTGTTCAAATAAAACACTCAGACGACAAGATTTATAAATTGTTGCTTTTGAGTGTTTTCGATTTGTTTTATTTAGACAATAAACGATGTTTAGGTGACAAAAAGTTACATTTTAGTCTCTGGAGATTCTATTGCTTCAAACCTGTTAACATAACGAGTACGGCTAAATATTAATCATTTATCTTTAATGTAAATTATAAACTTGGATTTTTGTACTGGTTATATTTTTATATCGGAATCGTTGTGTTTTTGTCTATTCGAATAATAGTTAAATCAGCACGAAAAATATTAATTTGATTGCTGCAAATTTTGAATGTGTTAATAAATTTGTAGATTTAAGTATTTATCAACTGTTAAATTGCGCCTGGAAGCATCTTGCGTTCTGAAATAGCTCTATACTTAACATCGAATTACTCTCATGGGCGATCTCACACTAAGTACGCGTTTGATTGATTTTAGTGTTAACGCTTTGCGACACGTAACCGTCAAAGTACGACGTTCGCCTAACTAAAATGTAACTAATTAAATCATTTTTACATTCTAATTTCGATTAATAATTAGTTAATTTTAAAGTCAACCTGCGGTCTTAGGATGGCTAAAACTAGGACAACTTAATCTTTAGTGCGACTCTATCTTACAAGCGTCGAAAGGAATACACCGAGAGATATTTAAAAGTTGGTGATATTAATTTCTAATGTTTTCGCAATAACGAAAAATATTCTTTATTGTACACCACATAAAAAATACAAAGAAAACAAACAACAACACCAACTTGCAGACATTGAAAAAAAATTACAAGCCGGTTAATATCGCGTTGTATCAGTCATGTTAGGGTTTCTGTAAATTTTATGATTATATAAAACAGTAACCATAATAATAAGTAGTCGAAAAATGTAACTGCAGAATGATAATCAAGTTCACAAACAGCCTCATTAAACCAAAATTTTTACAAAAAAGCTGCACATTGCACAGGTTTTTAACGTTCTGTTTTATTTGTTATGTTGGTTTTATTGCATTTAAATACTCATTAGTACATTATTGATAAACACGACGGTAGTGTGACGCAAGCTCCGAGTCGGATAGTTGCTCTTGAGCTTGCTCAACCCAGAATCACTGTCAAGAGTGGCTTGCGAAAACTCACGCAATAAGCTAAAATAATATTGGATCCTGGCTCTAGGGAAGGAGCCTATCGTCCATACCCAGCCTTGCCGGCGGCTATTACACGCCGTGACTCACGGCATTACCCCGCGCATTAACTCGCTCTTGGATGGCATTTCTTAAAAGAAAACTAAAACGGTACGCGTACAACGGGACTAGTCTGGACTTCGAGGTAATTTTCAGTAAGATAAAGTCACGATCGAAATATGTTAAATATACATAACTATCAAATTCCGTTGACAGCTATTGTTGTAAGACATATCTCAATTGTGAGATCAGTCTTGCTGGAATCGAGAATTGCGGTCCGCAACTCGACACTGACGAAGTTACGACGGTAACGCCAAAGCACCAAAAGAAGAATTGGGGCCAAGTCCTTAATTTTTGCTTTCATCGAGGTTTATCTCACATTCTAGATACGTTTGAAAGGGATTAGACCGTTATTTCTCACACATCTCGAACGTGACTTCATCTGTATTAATTACTCCACTGGTTTAATTTGGGTACTAATTTGATGAACAATGCTTTCAGGTCTTAATTATTTTTCATTTGTCCAATAAGCATAATGTATGTGATGACCAAAAATTTACAAATTTTTAGGTATAAATGGGCAATATGACAGTCAAAGAGACACATAACTGAACATTGAGTACAATACTGAAATAATGCGTCATTTTTCGAAAGGTTATACACGATTAAATTAATATGTCCCTTTCGAATATAGACATAACTCTCAGTTCCGTCTTTAATGGTCAGTTAAGGTTGTCTTATACTATTATTTGTGTAATGCGAAATTTATAACAAACTCAAGATGAATATGAAAGACTAGGCTAGATCAAAACACCTATCACAACGTAGTAAAACTTTAATTTAATTCCGCCCTGAGCTTCGAAATACTCGTATGCTTGAGTCGAGGCGGTGGACGTTCTCTCTTTTTAGGGCCTTTTTTTACCACCTGGTAGAAAGTGTATAATCGCTACCACCCATGCGAACCAAGATAGCCGCTTAACTCCTCTGGGGCTTCGTACCCCCTCATTCGGCCCATTTTCTCTGCAACTAGCAGCGGGCTACAGTGTTATTCTACCGCCATAAATTTTAAAACTATCCCTAATACTTACCTAATTTTGTCTATGACGGCGTTCCTTAGGCCTGTAATGTCAGTGTTGGTCATGTTCAACTTGAGCCCAGCCAGGTCCAGTTTGATGCTCTCCACATGCATGACATCCAAGGGCTCGGTGCCCAGTTCGGGCATGCCATCGGCAAAGACCGTCGTCATAGCTTGAGCTGCAGCCTTGAGACAGTCCGAATCTGAAGGCTTGCATTTTTGAGGTGGTGCTGAAACATTTGAAGAGCGTTTTACAGACTGGCTGTAAGGAGGTCTTGGTGTAGCTGTACATTGTTGTGTTCGCTTAGAATTGTTCTGATTTTGTCATAAGTACCTAGTAATAAACCGCACTCATCTATAAAAAAATCAGTCTATGGTTGGGTTTTACAAATCGTTTATAGGTCTGATATTAATTTATTAAAAGGGTATAAAAAGGATAACCTAAAAAACCATTGAAATAAAGGAGACAGCTATTACAAGGTCGATTCACAAGAAATTGCACCGAAAATGTATGAAACTGTCATTAATTTCATAGACATTCGGTGCCAGCTCTTATGAATCGACCTATAGCCATTACGCATAGAGCAGGCCAAAACGTCAATTAGTGAACATAACGTTTTACCCGCTCGAAAAAAAAGCATTGGTGGTCGACGAAATATTAGCTCAATGAGTGACAGTTTAAACCAATTTTTTTATTCGGTATAGAAGAAGGCAGTCCCGGCTTTGACCATATTTCAACAGAAGTCCTCTTATGACCAAACATTAGTTTTATGTATGTATTTAGCGTGTATTTAATGTAATATATCAGTATGACTTGATTATATATTAATAAATTTAAAAAATCAAATAACCCAACTGCGTAAAAAGTAAATCAAAACTGAAAAGACTAAAACAAGACCAGTAGTCTGAATTTCTGTTAAGTAACGTTGAATACCTACACCATTGCAATTTATATCCCATTACTGGGAAGATTTGAGCCGGTCTACGTTTTTAATTGGTAAGCCGAATGAGCCTGGAAATAAATCAAAATTTGATTTATCTCATATAAAAATTCGGTTTCAATGTTCAATGAAAGCAACAATCTTTGTTTTACACAAAATAACAACTATGAGTAATTCAATCTACCAAATATAAACTCCATTGGTCTACAATATTAAGTAGGTAGCTAGCTAAGTTATTAAGAAGAACTAACTGTTTTTTTGCAAGTGATAATTCAAGATAGTTATAAATGTAAGTTCTTTTTCGCCTGAAACACAGGAACAACATAGTTCAGGCGTAAGTGTTTCTTCCATTTTTGTATGTTTAGACTATAGATGTTACATAATAAAAATAGTTTTTGAATAAAAAATTGTTTATTTTTAATTAAAATAGCATATCTGTTCATTAATTCTTTGTTGAAATCAATTCTTGCTTGTAATTTTGTTAGTTTCAGTCAGGTTTCAGCAGTAGCCTTACCACACGCACGTTGGAAAAAATATTGATCGGTGCTAACTACTAGATAGTTTTGGTAAGTTTTAAAAGTAAGGGAGGTGAAATTGGGATTTTATTAAGAAAGATTTCATTATTATATTGTTAGAATAGTATTCAAAGTTGTTTTAAAAATATATGTTGGTAAAAAAAAACTAACACGTTTTTGATTCGGAAGTCGTTTGGATCATGTATTTTACGATCTCAGAACTGCTCATGATTCGGAAACTTTATCAAAATGGATATCAACTGCCGTAATGTATTTGTGCTATATCTACCTTTGATAGTTATCTACTTGTACAGAAACGTGTGTGCGAATATTTTTAGCGACAGTGAAGGGACTTAAATAGTGCGACCGTTCGCTACTTGAACGAATGGCATACTGACAAATTTAAATATTTTTGAAAATTTATTTTTATATTTTTGAAAACTGTTTAAAATGTAAAGGACCCATCCTGGCGCAACCCATCATGCCGTCAAGTCATCTAACTTTTCGCATGATATGCAGCTACAAAAAGTACCACTTTTTTAACAAAATAATGTATTAAAAAAAATTGCATGTTCAGTTATTAATGAGACAACTTATGTGTTTACTTTGTCATGTTTGCTGTTACTCTGCCTTCCTGCAGTTGAATTTTGTTTTTCGATTGTTTACATTTTAATTATTTATATCCACTTAATAAGGTATATATGTATGAATGTGGTATGGTGGCATTTTATAAGTATTGTCATTAATTAATGAACAATGTTGGCATGACTCATATTATGAAGTTGTATTAGGAGAGTTTGTTTGTTCACAGAATTTACAAAATGTGCTTCAAAATGACATATTTAATTCTTAATGACCACGATAATTTTAAATCCACATTGCGACTAAAACTAAAAGAAATATAGTTTTTTTACAAAGAGTTTCGGGCATCGAATAGAAAAATAGTAGGTAACTAAGTTTTAAGTGCCAGGTACAAAATTTACCTATCTTAAAATGTCATGGTAAGTATTTAAATTAATGTCCTACACTACTCAAAACAAAATGGGCCTATTTGGCTTTTCTCTGTAAAATTAAAACGTGAAAATAAGTATCTGTTTTTGACAATGCACTTTTTGAAAGTAGGGTTTTATTTCGTTAATTTGATGTGTAAACCATAAATAAACCCCTACTACATAAATATGCTTTGGCAAATACATAGTTTTATATTTTTGTTTAACTGAGAAAAGTCGAGTCGACCCTATTTTATTTTGACAAATATATTAATGTAATTTAAAAAATAACAAATAAAACTTTACTTACATGCAGACAGCAAAGCAGTCACTTGCATCAACACCACAAGGGAGTAAAATAAAATACCCATTTTTTTTAATATGTCAGTATACGCCAGGCTCAAAGCTTGACCACAGTTCAATGCAGAGTGCCGATTGCAGCTGATATATATAAACTCGTACAGGCATTGCGTGATGTCAAGGTAACTTAATAAACATCGATATAAGGCAAGCTGTTCATCGACGAGCATTTTTGCTCTTTGCATGTTTATACTTAATTCTTTATGATACATAGTATAGGAATGGTTACAAAATTGCATTAGGTCATCTTTTAACCAATAACAGTGGTATTGAACTACACTTTAGCCAGTTGCTGGTTGTATGAAGAGACTGGATCGACTAGGGTAGTACCACTTAATACCGGAGTGAAGCGGTAGCTTCCTATTGCGTTTCGTACAGTGAGTTCTGAGATTCGGAGGCCCTGGGAAAAGTAAACCTAAAAATTTTAAGCTAAAATAAGCCTTTAGTCTGGAAACGAATCAGCGATTGTTTGTTGGTCCCCATTGATGACGCTGATCACAGTAACAGCCAGGTGGACATGTTCGTTGGCCTTCTCTTTCCAAAAAATTCACTGAGTAATCCATAAGTTCACAGTAGACATGTACTTTTAAAGCTTCATCGATTTAGTCTCAATTGTCTCCAAATAAAATGCTTGTAACATACAAACAGACTGACGGGCATACAGACAAGACAACATTATACTAAAGTTTCCGTCTTTTGCCATTTCCCTACAGAACATTAATATGAATGCACAACGGTATAAAAAAAAACATTGAAATAGACGTAGGAAATGTCTGATCACACTACTTAATTGAGGAAAACGAAACGACAAACTTCGCGTCAACAAAAATGCCCTTGGCCTTGAAAAACGCGTATCAGAATTTAACGTGCAACATTGCCCGTGCCATGAATAATAATACTCAGGAGGTATCTTACTCTGCAGCCCTAAACACCGGTAGCTGAGGCGCCCTAGGTTAGGCTTTATAAGGCTATAAGTTTTGTATTGGCATAAGCATTATTATTTTTTCTTGTTGTTTTGATAAATTATTGTGTACCCGATTGTTTTTGCTTCATTAAAAAAAAATCTGCTTATATTGACATTTTCATCTTTTGTGAGTTTGTATCTATATCTTGTATTTTGGTGTATTATGTTTTTTATTTCTGACATTTAGACATTTTCTAGACTTATTTCTAGATATTTTTGTTTTTTATTATTTTATTTACCTTTTTGACGATCTTATTGTGAATTTGTTATGTTTGACATTCTAAATTTAATGTAATTACCAATAAGAAATAAATGATCCACCTATCTATTTTTTAAATAAATATTGTAAAATATCTAAGATTTAAATAAATATACAGAGTAATCATTTAAATCATGACAAAAAAAATAATAGCGAACCCTGTCCGTACTTGCAGCCATACTTGTTTCGTTGTGTTGTCTGGAAGTATGTTGGATAATGAATGTCTGGTTTTATGGCACTAAGTTTTTTGTCAATATAACAGTGTGATAGTTATCATAGGCAAGCTTGCTTGTTCTATTTTAAGACAAATCCATTTACATAGTAAAGTTAAAATTAATGTAAATATTTTAAGTTTATGTTATCCAATGATTATTTATGGAGTTTGTACGGCAATAGTAAATTCAGTTCGAGTTCAGAGTTTGATTTTATTTTAAAAATATAAAGTTAGAGACCCACTAAAATTTAAATAATTGAACCTTTTTTTAAATCCGACTATATTTTATTGGATAAAATCTTTACTTTAACATGTTGGCTGTACAAATCAAATTAAATTAAAGGTCGAGGTTCCAAATCGAATGCAAAATCCAGTTCTATACTATGTTTTCGAGTGTACTACGACCCTAAGTAGAATATGTTTAATTCACAACACAACTTTTAACTAAAACAAATTATGTTTAATCTTCTTCATCTTTCATTACATGCGGGTGGTAAGACTTTGTTCGAGGTCCGTCCGGATCACTACCACCATCTTGCTCGCTTAAACTGCCGCTAAACAGCAGCGCTTGCACTCTTGTGTTTCGGCGTGGACAGCAAGACAGCCGGTGCCATTACTGGCACGAGTTAATTAAATTTTAGCTCTCTGGGTTGGCAACGCATCTGTAATCTTTTTGGTGTTGCGGGTGGCTATGGGCGGTGGTGATCAGGTGACCCACTGCTTGTTTGCCTTCCTATTTAACATTTTAAAAACATACCTACCTATAAAACAAACTCGTTGTCCATTTCTGCCCTCATATCTTCGGCAGCTTTTTTCGTCTAAACCGCGCAGCAGTTTTTTTTTATTTAATCTTAATGTACAAAAAAAATACATTCAAATGTACAAAACGCGGACTTAATGCCTTAAGACATTCTCTACCAGTCAACCGTCGGTCAGTATTCTGATACGGTTTTAATTGTAACTTAAAGGTTTTTTACACAAGTTTTTTTATGTACGTACAATATATTCTAATTAAAGTTTCGTTAAATAAATTGCACCCTTGCGAAGCAGGGTAGGGTCGCTAGTAAATTATATAAGCCAAAGAAGATATCTAAAGGCATTAACAACCGGCCAAGTGCGAGTCGGACTCGCGCACCGAAGGTTCCGTGCCAACTTACCAGAACCAAGTACTATTATCTATTCTGTGCCAGAACATAAATTGAATCCCTTAAGATATTAGGACTGCCTTTTCTAAATTTAAATGTATTATTTTTGCGCAATTACATACGAGAAAAAAATATTTTTGGATGGGTTGTAAGTACAAATTTACGGTTTTCGGATTTATTCGTTTATTTATGATGTGAAACCTTGCTTCTTGCCAATTTTCATAGTTCAAGATCAAGGTGATAGGTTTTCAAGTTCCACGCGAATGTATGAAACATGTGACATAAACGGCCGTATCTTTTGATTGCGTTGACGTAGAAGTTTGATTTTTTCACGGCTTCAAGAAACTACAGATTTGAGTATTTGGTATTAATATCAACTCGATACCTCGATACCTACGCGTTCTTGAGAAAAAGAGTCTTGGCAGACAGACAGACAGACGGACAACGAAGTGATCCTATAAGTGTTCCTTTTTCCTTTTGAGGTACGTAACCCTAAAAAAACCCAGAGAAGCGTTGGGTGACCAAAAGACTGATTCATATCCTAGCTCAATAAGTAAATCAGCATTTTCATACAGCGTGGCGATTTTGTCAGCCATCTGGGTACAATACGATACTAGAAATCTCAAATGTCGTAAGGAACATGTTCCTTAATGTCCCTTACAACATTTGAGATTTCTAGTATCGAATACTGCCCGGCAGAGACTTAGAACAACTTTGTATTTATTTGTTTAAGTCTTATTTTAGTGTTCAATTTTTATTTCAGTTGTTCATATTTTCTACGTTTGATTTAGTGTTCATTGTATCGATACAAGTTCGTTAAACGTAACTAAAAACAATATCTAAAAAATATAACCCTCCTTTCAGGCGACAGTTGGGTAAAAATACTGAAATCACACTAATAAAATAAATCAAGAGTAGGTACATTGTGTAGCCAATTTAAGACGTCAAGATAGCTACGAATTTAAGATTAAGTCCTTATGTGAAACAATAACTAATCAATAATACAGTGCTCTAAACTACGTCAAAGTAAGAGCCATTTTCAAATTTCAGTAATTTGTTATATTTTATCTACAAATATGTCATAAATGCTCTATAATGCGTTCAGAAACCGTAGGCAATGGCCAGCATTATGACAACCAATATTATTATGAGATTTTTTCTAATTTGCTTCTATATTCGTTCAAATTCATTTTTTATTACATTATTTGAATGTGTACAGTCTAAAGATATTTAATAGGTACCTAGCACTAGTAGCTAGTAGCAATGCCGGTCATTGCCCTATGGTTTCTGAACCCATCATAGAGTACCTATGATATGTGTGTAGATAAAGTAATGTATGTAACTGTACATAATTAGGTCTTAAAACACTCGTGTGATCCTATTATGAAACTCGCTGACGCTCGTTTCATAAAACCACACTTGTGTTTTGAGACCCCTCATTATGCAACAGTTGCATAAAATACTATTCTACACGTAAATAACGTACCTACTATCGATTACGTAATAGCTGGAGGAAAATATTATCAGCAGCCAAATAAGGTTTTTAACATGTCGGATCTACTGAGATTTTTATATATGCAGTAGCTGTTAGCTTTTTAAGTTGTTTGAGTTTGAATTTGGTCGCTAATTAACGTGCGCAAAACCGGACCTTTTCATATTGAACGTTTAAAAAGGAATGAATATCTTATCGAGGTCAGGACTTTTTCACTTTGTCACCCTAGTCAAAGGACTTTCTTCGATAAAACCGTTGAAATAATAAGTTGAAGAAATCATTTTAACACGAGCATTTTTGTTAATAGTACTTTATTATTACGTCGTCTTCACACAAACATACCAAATAAAATGACCGCTGGTAGTGCGTCAGAAATAGCTCCCAACATTTCAAGGACAAAGAAAAAACAAATAAAATAACGAATCAATTGAAATAAAAACTTCTAAAACACCACCCGTTTTTTGGCTTTGCCGTAGTCGGGTAAAAAGGATATTCGATTAGCATTAATCAAATAAATATTAATATTATATTATGACGGACTGTCATACCACGTTATTATTAAAGTACTAGCTTTTGCCCGCGACTTCGTCCGCGTAGACTTGTTTAATTGAATCAAGCAAACGTGCACCCAACATGCAATCTGCAATATTGCCTGGACAAATTAATGAGAATTAGTTGCTTTGTTGCTCATGACGTCACGGCGGCGTATAAATCACTTATCGCTATCTCGTGGGAACTATGAAGGTTATAAACAAAATGTATGCGAAATTTCATCCAAATCCATTCAGTTGTTTTGGCGTGATTGAGTAACAAACATCCAAACATCCAAATATACTTACAAACTTTCAAATTTATAATATTAGTAGGATTCATTGGGCTATATGAAAAAATTACACCATAACACGTGAGAAACTTATTCTAAGCCTTTTTTTTAATTTTAAAAGAATCTTCGTAGCGCTGAAATTAAAATGTCATACCTAAAGCTGGCCAAGGTCAATTAAAATACATTCAAATGACGGTCTAGAGACTAATCTTTACTTTTCAATGAGCTAACTAGAGAGTGATTATCTAAGTGCAACAGCGACGAGGTCGACGCAGCGCCCTAAGCTGTCTTACTCTAGCGCTGGCTCGAGTGAGCGAGACAGGACGGTGCCTCGACGTCGAGTCCGACGCTGATAGACTTAGAGAATAACAGTGCTGTAAACTACGTCAATGCGCTTATTTACTTCTCCGCTGCTAACTTCGAACATTACCAATCTTCTTTTACGCACTTCACATGTAAACATTCCTTTAAGTCTTTGTACGCCAGATCGTTGTAAATAAACTGCTCAAAGTTCGCCCGTTTGCAGAGCTGCGCTCGACTTTGCCATCGGCTTTCAAGTTAAAGTTAGTAACTCAGTTCTACTCTCCTCGATTTGCAGTTTAAAATGCGGATTCATCCTTTCAGCGCAGTCTGTGGTATATGATGCATCTATAATAGCTTGAATCCATTTCGTTTTATATTAAACTGTAACATGCTGTCCAAATGGCACTTGGTTTTCATTAATCTAGATCAGAGATAAAAAAACTTTTCAGAATTTACCTAAATCGTTTTAGCTTCTTTATATCCTATTTTTGGCCATGAGACTTTATCACTTTTAACTGTTACCTTCTTTGTCCGATAGTGCACTAGCTCTTACCTTGATGTAGGTATCTAAATTTCTCTATAATAAATACTTAAGTATAAGATAAGCACGAATAGCCGGGTCTAGATGTATAAAATATTACTACTCATTAAGATAGGTACTATATTCATTCAATGTATAAAAAAAATACAATAAGCTTATTAATCATGTGTAAATAACAAGATGGATTTAGATTTAGCAGACCGATAGATCATCTCCAGAATTATAATACCTACCTATACTTTTTGGCCCAAGAAAATGCGTCGACCTTGAAAGATAGATAAAACAAATTGTACGGCAGCTATATTGATGCCTTAAAATAATGCCAGTAGGTAGTTGTAATTTTTCGGGAAAAAAAACTCAGTAATTTTGTATCCTACCAAAATGATACATGACGTAAGAACAGCTTAAAGTATGTTCTACTGCCGTCCTACTGTTGGCGATGAATATTAAAATTCGCAGTTTAAAATATAATTTCATCTCAGATACCTTACTAACATCAACTAATAACTAATATTATAATCGCATATAAACAACGGATTTGCAATAAGTTTAGCAGAAAGGCCATGTCTTGGATTAAATCATGGGTTTTTTTTTATAGGAAGTTTCTCACGATTTCATTATTTTGCGCGACTGTAATATTAGTTAATAGCGGGATTAACAAGCTATATCTTTTTATAGTTCGTACGGCGCTCTCATTGGCAAACGTTTGCCATCAAAGTTGTATTTAAAAAAACGCAACCTAGAAACTGCTACTTTACATCGATATCGGACGCAAGCGTAGGCTTTTGCCTATCCCTACTGCGTTAAATATACATATCTAGATGTCAGTAGATATAAATGAGATATAATTAAGAAGAGTACGTAACGTTCAAAATGTATCTATGAATTATTTAAATCAAGTACATAAAATTTACATTGCCACGAAGTCTGAATTAGTTTCTTGTTAGTTGCGTAACTTTTAAGTGACTTTTCCTAGTCATATTTTACTTTCAGGCTCTCTCCAGAAGTTTACAGTTCTAATCTAACTAAAGAAAATAGTATCTGAGACAGAGCGGCTTGTCATAAGGGGCTCCTTTTTGACGTGGAGAGAAAACTTTATGTCTACTCCGAGCCTGGGGTGGCTTATAGGTTATATGGAACTCTACCCCACGTTTCGAATGTGCCTGCTTATACATACCTATTTTTAGTGAACAAATAAATGAAAAAGGTTCATATTATTGTTAGTGTTGGTAAAGTCGTGAAGTTTTTAACTTAATTTCCGTTCTTTTGGCAAATACTTGACGACCTCTAAAGTTCAATATACAGGTACAGTGCTACAGTACGTGAGAAGATGAAAAACACATGTAATATGCGTCATCGATTTTGCAAAAATGACAAATTATTAGTTTCATTTTTGCATCGTAGTAAATTTAAAAATTAGAAAATTATGATAAAATGGTATCATCACATCAGACAAGTCATGTTGTGGACTAACCAGTACCTAATAGTAAACAAATGCCAAAAGTTGTCAAAAGATCACAAATCTTGCTCGCTAATCCTGCCATTAAGCAGCACTGCTTGCACTGTTATGTTCCGGTGTGGAGAGCAAGACAGCCGGTGCAATTACTGGCACAAGAGGTATTCCATCTTAACCCCCTGGGTTGGCAACGCTCTGCTATTTCCTTGGTGTTGCGGATGTCTATAGACGGTGGTGATCACTACTATTAGGTGACCCACTTGCTTGTTTACTTTCCTTTTTTATAAAAAAAAACTTGAGATAGAATATTATCCTAAGCAGTATGCACAAGCACCAGCAAAATGGAAAACAAAGAAAGAACATTTGTAATACAAATTTATACTGACGGCTCGTTCTTACTATAAGGTTACAGAATGAAGTGTTATTTTTATAAACTGGACTCAGTACTGAAATTTGGTCTAACATTTGATCTTACGGCCTTTTCCAAAACCGGCCCTTAATCGGCCATTTAAAACCGGTAGTGCTTGAATGACGTTACGCAAATACAATACAATGATGGTTTGCGTTCAAATCATACGCGGCCAAATAGAGACGTCTCCATCTTAGCTGTTCTGGTGACATACCCAATGGTCTTTCAATTTAGCCGCCTATCGTGTGTCAAGGTCTACTACGGTTACTAAATGCATCCGAAAGAATGTTTACGTTTTTATTGCAATACGTCGGTAATGTAGAAATATTCTACACGTGCATATCGAGGTAGCCGTCTTGTATGGTGTGTTTCGTTTTGTTAGATGGCAATACAATGTCTCGGGATGAGCCAAGATCGGCGTCAGAATTTATTAAGGCATCCATTTCGACAGGTCACGTTTAAGTCAGCAGCACCTATGTAAATATATCTAAAAATATCTACACAAGCTCTCACTCTCTATAATTCATTGACATTAGAGGCTACTTTGGCCAAAGGCTAAACCTCGCTATCCAGCGGGAAAAGCAGCCAGCGTTCTATCCGACCTAGGGTATTTTCCGCATGGTGCAAGCGACAACGCAGACGGCGCGGCGTGCTTCTTTTTAGCTATTTTTAGTGTTTTGTACATAAATGTATATAAATTGTATTTAAATTTAGGTTTGTTTTTAATTTTGCTATGTACATTTTAGCTGGAAATATTTTGATCATTTGTAAATAAACATTAATAAAAATAACAGGGTACAATTAAGTAAGCATTACAAGCCACTATTTAAAACTCTTTAGGATTTATGTAATGGAAGTGACGGGTTATTTATAGCGCTTTAGTTCGCGTACTTGTAAGTAAAGTTTTGCACCCTATTGCAAAGTCATAACTGTCAAAGCTTTAGATTGCTCGACTACAATAACCTAGGTTGGAAACTACTACTAACTAGGTTGGGAACTTTCGTGCTACGTTCTAGATATTATTTTTCTACATTTGTTTGGGTTAGTGGAAGTGGTCAACGCGCTCCAATTAATTCCCTTTCCCTCTCTATGAAACGATGTTCAGTATCACGGGAATTATATAAAGGCTGGTTCTCGCTCCACAACACACGGCGAAGTGTATGCCGGACAATTGCAAACATAGAATTCTTCTTATCTTTTCAACCCGGGAAAGTCCAGCCCGACGCTGAACATTTCTAAGTACATAAGTCTCCTCAGACATCAAAATTATAAATTTTATATGTACCTAATTGTTTTTACGTAGCAGTAAGTGGTAGTTTGCGGGTGGTAGGACATTCTGCAAAGCCTGTCCAGATTGCTACCACCATCTAGCTTGTTAATCTAGCTGCCAAGCAGCAATGCTTGCACTGTTGTGCTCCGGCGTAGAGAGCAAGATAGCTGGTAAAATTACTGTCACAAGAGATATGTAAGTATGCCATCTTTGTCATCTGGGTTGGCAACACATCTGCTGTCTCTTTGGTGTTGCGTGTCTAAGAGCAGTGGTGATCAATTACCATCAGATGACCCACTTGCTGGTTTTCTTTTCTATTTTATAATAAAATAAAAAGTAGCCACCTTTTGCCGCCCGAAGGCTGCATGAGCCGAGCCGCGAGGTAATGCCACAAGTAAGCACCTGGGCATGCTGCCCTAAACGGATGAATGGTATAGTTTTTTCATTAGATTTTTATAGTACCGATGTATACGTTTTATGCTCAATAAATAATTAGCCTTCTTATAAGGCCATTGAGAAATAGGTATGATTATTTTTGAAATTGCTATTGACATTAAATTAAATAATTTTTAACCTCCGTCTAAATAGGGGTGTAATTTAATAATTTGATTGAAGCTTCTATGGTACTTGTGTTTCTATGGCCTCAGTACCTTCGGATCCGATGAACAAAATTGAACGCGGCTTTTTCATTTGATAGATGGTTCTTAGTCGTGTTGCTAGCAAATACATTAGCGGTTTTTGAGATATTTAGATGCTTATTAAAATCATCCGAAAGAGGATCGCTTCGTTTGAGGCGGGGATTGAAAGAAAAACTCACAGCACCAAGTTCATTTTGTTCTTGTGATGTCATTTTTACATGCCTTTGCTCTGCTTAACACTCAGGCACCTTTACTCTTATCTATGATTGAGTTAAAGGGACTTGTGCACAGCAGCATTTTACGGCAACGTGTGGCAAAACTTTTGTAACTACTTCTTTATAGTACCTATATAAAATTGAGTAAGATAGCTGCAAAATTGCGCCCACACATTGGTAAAATTGCTGTAAGATGTTTTTAAAGCAAGGAAGACAAACAAGCATGCGGGTAATCTGAAAGCATGGCTATCGCCTGTCGCGTTATGAAATTGGTCCCTGGCAGATATCTGTTATACCGTCTCTGTTTGTGTCCATAGAATAAACAGAGACCAAAGATATCTGCGGGATATAAAACCAGGAACTTATCAGAGAGTGGTGAAACCGACTCTAAATCTCTTCAACGAGAAATGCCCAAATGAAAATGTGCCTGACATAGAACCTACATAAACCTATATACCCGAGATATCTGCAACTATATTTATATCAATTTAAAACCTGCTGAGCTGAGAGCTGATAAGCATCTCAAAGCACAAAAAAACGAACTGGAAGGCAGTTGGTCAGTTAATAAGTACCTACCGCAAATTATCCGTGAAATACGTAAGAGCGAGATACAGTATCTGGTTTTCGCACGTCTTCTATATTAACTTCTTATAGACCGAGTGTCGAATAGAGGTCGTGATCATGACGCGACGATTAATGTTTGTCAGTATATTATTATGAGTCACAGGCACTGGACGACATATTTATAAACCGATATTTAAAACTTGATTAGCGGAAAATTTAAGCAATATTAGTAAACACCGTTAAATTTGCATTTCTACGGAACTGTTTATTTTTGTATCAAGGTAGACGAGGACCTTTGAAGATCATTCTGGTTTATCCTCAAATATTCTCAAAATGTCTATTAGTAATATCAGCATAGTGTTAAATATCCCGCCCCATAGAGGTGCTACTGCAAATGAAGACCTACTATAATAGCACCCTGAAGGTCTACCGCAGACATAATGCATCAGTCCCTCTCACACACGCTAGCTGATTAGAAAGGGACATGAGTTTTATATCAGCGATAAAAGCTAGCGTGCTAGGACCTCTTTTTTGAATAGACGAATTTTGAATTTCGAATTTTGAATCTCACCAGGTGACTAAAGCTCACCAAAATGGCCGAATCTCTATGAAAAACGGTCATTTTGGTGAGCGTTATTCACCCGGTGAGTTTCAAAAATCGCACTCCTGGTTGTCAAATTTCTTTTCGAGTACGAGTGGAGTATGTACTTGATTATATTATTTATGCAGTGTGTTATTATAACGATTTTTTAGCTATTTGGTGCGTTCGTTTTCTTCTACAAGTGCAGAAAAAGTTTCTCCCTCTAATAATACCATGTTGACAGATCTCCATCATGGAAAAGCTCGTATGTTAAGAAATTTGCGGTCCGCCAAGAGATGAGTCTTTTGGCGCAAATAGTGAATAGCGTAGTACAGTTACAGGCAAACAACTTGTAGAAACGGCTACTGCGCAGTCAAGGTCAGTCCCCAAGTCGTTTGCCGGGAACTGTAGCTGTATTTAAACGTCTATTACGATTCCAATATCAGAAAGATATTAATTGCCTTAAAAGTGCATCTCTATCGGACTGCGTTGTTTCATCATCTAAGCGCATCATCTGTGGCATTCGTGCTAACGCGCCAGTACAAGACAGGATGTATCCTTTCGTTGGCACCGTCTATGAGTAAGTAAGTACAGACTCGTATTATCTTCATGGTGTCCATTAGCAGCCACCAAGCAAGACAAATGGCGTCTAATCTCGCAGATGGAGGGAATGCCTTAAGGATAGCAGCATTAAGTCCGCCTTTCGTAGATTAAGTACAGAAAGATAAAATAAATAAATTACATGCCATTAAAGTAGTATCAGTGTTGTCCTTTATAATTTAAAGGTTACACTATACTTTAATGCACACCATGGTCAACACAAATGTCAGTGTGAATACATTTATAACATTTGAGAGTACAACTTATAGTGCAGGTTGAATTTAATTAGCATTTAAAGTAAAGAATGTTACTGCGCTTTATCTACTGTTTGTTCTTAATTCAAGATGGTACAGAATAGAGCCCTTGTGTAAAATAAGACATAATAAGGTACCTACTATGAACAAACTGAAACCGGGTGCCTGTACCAAAAAACTTACACACATTTGTACTAGAAACGGCTACTACGCAGTCATGGTCAGTGCTCTAGTTGTTTGCCGGGAACTGTATTCTCTAAGTGCACCAGCGACGGACTCGGCGCCGGGGCACTGCCTCAGCATCAAGTTCGTCGCTGTTGCGCTAAGATAATCACTCTCCAGTTGCCCTAAACTGACCAACCAAGTTTAGTTCATCTGAGTTTATTCTCTAAGGGCGTCCATTTCTTATGACACTACATGGTTAGACAGAGACGCAGGAAGTGATAAGTTGCTCTTAGGCCGGTCGTGTTAGGGCCGTGTTAATACGTGTGTCTTCAGGCTTAAACTGTGCTGCCTTCATAATGGTTCGTTCTCCAAAGTCGGCAACGCGCAAGTTTTTTACCATCAGACGAGCCGCATGCGTCACTAACGTTTTATAAAAATTCAAGCAAGTATTTTAGAGTGCTTACGCAAAGCGTCCGATCCAAATCCAAGAATCTACGGTCCGATTAAATTCGGATCAAAGCATAATATCTACTTAGGTATCTCTATCAGGCTACTCTTAGTCAAATGACAAGTCAGACTATGCAAACGTTTAATTATTTGATATTTCCATTACCTAGATTACACGATTGACGTAAATGGTGTTCCTAGAATTTGCATTAAATTATTTTTTGCCACAAATGAACTTTGAAACCTATTAGTGAATTCTTCATGTGTATCTATCAAATAGATCGTTATAATATTTATAGCAAATCCACAAGACGCGCTTCTGTACCACATAAAAAGTATTTTTAGTAAGAATAAGGCATAAAAAAGTAGATTAATTTTATTGATGCTTGGTAAAATAACAATAATATTAGGTATACCGCACTTATGATCGCATTTGTTTTTCATTCCATTATAAACTAAATGTTAAAAAGAATCTAAAGTACACTGCTGTACTTGAGAATGATCTACAAGCCTAAGTAAATACTTAGGCTTGTACAAATCTGGGATGTTATTTGCATCCACTTTTTGCGATATTATATTCTGCTAGAGCTTAGCTTGGTTAACTGATAAATTAGTAAATCTTTCAGGGCTAATCATTCATTCGGCAACGTGGAAGTGATACAGAAACGGAGCCAAAACCAGATATTGCATCTCACTCTTACTGGCCAGCTTGTGATCCTAAACCTAACCTAACGCCGTTTATGTTCGAAGGAAGACTAGACTTGTACTATTGCTTATTCTGTCACTATGCCCATAATTCGTAATCTCCAGATCTTTCTAAGTTTTATAGCAATCATTTTTCTGTCAATTCCGAGTAATCAGGAAAAAACACACAGACGGTATCTAATAAAGGTCATGTTGTACCTTTTCCGTCATAAAGTGATTAAAAGAGTTTTGCTTTGTACATTCTCATTTAATAATAGTTGGACTCTTTTTATCTTACGGGGAATCTGCTTTATAATTATAATATTGACTGAATAAATAAACGAATGTAAAGTAATGTCGGTAAGCTAAGCGAAGCCTATTTTTAACATGTTTTTATTGCCTCAAAATGCACAATAATTTATACGACCTTATAGACGACCGGATAGGCAGTGGTTAGTGACCCCGACTACGAAGTTGGAGGTTCCGGGTTCGACTCCCGTGGGGGGCAAATATTCGTGTGATAAATATGTTTGTTCCTAAGTCGTAGATGTTATAATATATGTATGTATGTATTTATCTATATGTAAATAAGCATGTGTATCCGTCGTCTAGTCCCCGTAGTACCTTTTTTGCTTGTATAGTTTGGGATAAGGTCAATTGGTGTAAATTGTCCCAAGATGTTTATTTCTTTATTTACTCGTGAATAATGTAGTTGCAGTATTCTAAATTATACGTTTACGGTTATAAGAAAACCATTTGGGGCAAAAATGTGTTTAACATGATTGTAAACAAACGCAAGGAATACTGAAAAAATGAACCATCTAAGAAACCTCATTAACCGTGACATTAAAAAACAACTTTCACGCCGTCATCAAAATCAAACGAAAAGACGTGCAAGTTATTCAGTATATACACAAGTAGCGTTCCGAACAAGTTGTACTCTGACATTATCAAACCAGTTACTACATCAAGTAATTTACTATACCAGTAAGCTCCAAAAAGAACTATTAATTTTGTAACACCATAAAAAACCAGTGCAAAGTGATCTCATGTTTTTAAATTCACCAGTTTTTGTGGCAAACCCAAATTGTGGCAAATTAATCATCTCGAACGCGATTTAGATTCGACAGGACAATTAATTCCTCTTACGCAATAAGGGCGAAAAACAGAAGCAAAAAAATTTTTGTTAGTTCAACTTTGAGGATATATAGAACGTCACATGGCACGTCACATTTTGTTTATTGTACTCTGTTAGTTTGCCGACATAAAAGAGGAGAGCATTAATATTTTTAAGCATTGTGTA
The DNA here is from genome assembly GCA_963691745.1 of Ditula angustiorana. Lineage (NCBI taxonomy): Eukaryota > Metazoa > Arthropoda > Insecta > Lepidoptera > Tortricidae > Ditula > Ditula angustiorana. The sequence continues at coordinate 9,345,389 of OY829482.1, read as the reverse complement.
AGAACTTCCAGCGACGATAACACGTTCCACGATGAAGCTAGAATTAATTGTTGTTTGTGCAATAAATATAATTGGCTCAAGAGCATCGAATTTACGTAAGTGGAAGCTTATTTTAAAAATCTTTTTACTAAAATGTTTCGAATTCTCGGTTCAAAAACTGTTTCCACTGTTTTCACACGACATCCCGTGAACCGAAAGTGTGATACGCTATTCCCTTGGCAACATTTTCAATAGGTTCTTGGTCCTTTTATCTTAAAAGGTTAGGAAAAGTTTGTACCATCTTCCACAGGCTCCCAGTGTCATTTCCTTTATATAACGCGAGTTAACTTCTGGAGGGCTAGCTTCCTTGGGGGCTATTATCTGCCTCCAATTTAGGTATCACTTTGATGGCCAGAAACAATGAGGGCTCCCTTGTAGAGTACTTCCTTGTAGCGAGGAAATAAATTAATCCAGTGACCCCTGTCGACCCTTATTGAAGCATCAGTGGAAGACTTGTGGTCCCAAGTACTTAAGTAGTTGACCACTAATCTTAGACCATGTACTTACGCAAATTAAAAACCAAAAATAGGCACATTTTTGTAAAAAGAACCATACAATAATGTCATGCGAGCTTTTACCCGCGGCTATTCATTATTAACAAACATCCAAACATCTAAATATCCAAATATCCAAACATTACTACTTTCGCATTTATAAAATAATTAAGAGTAAGATTGTAGCATTTTTAATAGTAGTAGTATAGGGCCCAGGTGTTGGTTTTAATGACTCTGAGTCTGACCCTGATTACGAGTGTTACTATAGGTTACGGCTTCGAACCCCGCTAGAGGCAGACGTTTTGTACGAAATTAGAATATTTTAGGACGTTATGTTATTATTACGCAATGCATATAGTATTGACCCAAAAAAAAATTGTTTTATTTCATAGTAGATAAAATGGTGGCATTGCGGGGCCGGGGATCTACTAATATAAAAATGTATGTCCGATAATACAAAGAGCGTAAGACCTTATATGCTCGTTTGCTTCCATTTTACATAAAAAAATATCTCAGGGCCGGTAAAATGTAAATATCCTCAGTTAATACGTGTAGGTTCCGGTAGGTTAAACTCCAAAATTATACTCTTCATGATCGTGTTTTGTTTTCCAGCTCCATACATCCAGCCATGCTCGAGAAGTTTACCAGTTGATCAACTAACAGAATGCGTGACAAAGCAAGCAAGAAATATCCAGGCGGAGTTTTCGAAAGGAATACCTCAGTTTGATTTAGAGCCGCTAGATCCATTGGCGCTTGAAGAAATCTCTGCAAAAGCAGGAACTTTCAACATAAAAAGCAAGAATTTAATTCTAAAAGGCCTGAAGAATATGGAAGTAAAGGAAGTCAGGTATGTGCTAGCACTTAAAATCAAAATAGCGTTAATCAGTTTAGGCTCGTGTGTAACATTTATGAACGTCATTAAACCTTCGCCAGCTGACGAGGGCCGGCAATATAGTATTACTTATCTATTAATAAAATCAAACGGACGGTTTGAGTCGCGAAGTGGAATATGGGAGGTCGCGTCAGTAAAAAAAAAATTGAACATATATTTCGAACACGAAAAGGGCGTTTAGTTTTTCCAGAAATGCTAAATATTCGTATTTTATGACGATTGGGTCGCGAGGGGTTTGGCATTGACATTTGCTAGTAATGTGGTCGTGTCACTAAAGTAGTTGAGAAACTATTTAGGCTAGAAAAGTTCTTAGTCTATTTCGCCCCTGCTTTGATTACTCTATTCCATAGATAATCTATAGGTATACAGTCAAGGAAATTGAAACACGTACCACCGTAGAACCTAATCGAAGAGACATACGCATAACGTAGTCAATAACTATTTCAATGTTACTAACAAATCTGGACCAATTAGTAGTCTGCAAATAAAATAATTTGAATTTTGAATTTGAATTTTATAACATTTGTATGACATAGCGTGGCGTTCAACGCGTCGCGTCATTGCGATAGGGTTCTAAGGTAGTACGTGAATATATATCCCCTACTGTACGTACCTTACCATAGTGAATTAAATATGTCCCTATTTTGATTTACAAATATAACGATGGTCGTATAAACTTGTTTTTGTTTTTAAGTCGATAAACCAGTAAAGCAATTGTCAAAAAATGTGATCATGCGATGAAAAAAAAAGTGATTAACGATGTGAATTTTTGTTAACATTTACCTTATACTATAAGGAAAAAGTCCTACCTACCTATACTTCTTTACATAGCTCAATATATAACAAAGTCGGTATCCGTCCCTCTCTGTCCTCGCATGTTCGGCCCCTTACTCCTTCTAAACCACGCAACGAAATTTAAGATGGTTTTCACTGTCATTTAGAGATTTTATTACGGAAGGTTTGTGTGCACATTATATATACAGTATATCCTAAACGCAAGCTAAGGCCGACCGAGGCAGGTCGTTAATACTATATTTACGTCAATCGAATGTTATTTATTGTTCCAATTATAATGATCACAAGGGCTTTAATAACACGTTACAGAAATTAAATAGGTAGTTTAGTAATTTTTCTATGATAAATTACTCGATAGACCGAACAAAAAAAACAATCTAGTGTAGGCATGGTCCACGAGGGAGGAGGGGGGTAGTCACTTGGGTTATGATCGTCCCCTCCCCCCTCCCCCAATCATCCGTTTGGGCCATACCTAAGTACTACTAAGATATTTCACCAACTTGATATTTTAAAAAAAATTCGTAACACGGGCGTTTGTAATGATATATTAAACTCATCGCCTGCCCGTGGGATGACAAAAATATTGAATAGAAACGTTTCGTCGTAAAAAATATTATTAACTTGCATTATCCGCGGCTTCGCTCGCGTAGTTATGTACTGCCAGAAACGTCCAATGTTAATGCAATGCGACGTAACTGAGGCAAAGCAACCCCCATACTTATAAAGAAATCACTATTAGCGGGTGGTAGGACCTTGTACAAGGTCCGTCCGGATCGCTACCACCATCTTGCTCACTAATCCTGCCGCTAAGCAGCAGTCCTTGCACTGTTATGTTCCGGCGTGGAGAGCAAGACAGCCGGTGTAATTACTGGCACAAGAGGTATTCCATCCTAGCCCTCTGGGTTGGCAACTCATTTTAAAATCTTCTTGGTGTTGCGGGTGTCTATAGGCGGTGGTAATCACTTACCATCAGGTGACCAATTGCTTGTTTGCCTTCCTATTTCATTAAAAAAAAACTATTCCGCGAGATTTATGCATTATTTCTGAATAGAGTAACCACAGAGTAACGTTGATCTGTTACTCCGTTGCCACGTGAACGACCGACAAACCAGTTAACACACTTTCGCATTTATAATAATCTAAACACAATATATTATAAAGAATATTTGGCTATAAATAGACCAAGCATGATTGTGTGAATATAGTTCCACGAACAACATTTTACGTAATAAAATGTTATTGATGGTTTTTGGATTGAACATTGTGTCATAGAGGCAGATTGTCATAGGGTTTCATGATACTCTATCTACACTGAAAATTTAATATTGAACCCTTATTACTAGAAAATGGCTTCACCGAATCCGATAGGGTATGTACCAATCGATAAAAGGTTATAGATAACTTTATTAAAAAAAGGAATATTTCATTTCACGGGACAAATGGGCGTCGTCGCGGGCGAAAAGCTTCTGATTAAATAACAATCAAAAAGTTTTGAGGCAAGCATTTTGATTCAAAGTTTTTTGTGACAGTTGGGTGTTAAAAAACACGCATGTTAGGTAAGAAAAGGAGTCCTTGCAAGCATGATGTGTAATCGTTTGACAGGCCAGTAATATTCCAAAGGCCGTACAACGCAATTTACTTTGCACGAATTTCGGCCAGCTATCGAAGGTGAACCGGCGGCCGCTTACAAGTTATTTCCATGCATAAAATATGAAATAAAAGTCTAAAAACAGAGCAAACGTTCATTGAACTTATAATATATTAAAGCAACAGTCATAAAAGTAATTAAAATTAAATGCAGACTGTTTAACAGACTTTGTCTTCGCAACCAATGTGGTTAGAGCGTAATTTTTGATCCAATTAGTATTGAGTTTACTTTACAGTTAAACAAAAGGCGTACTGAGATCTCTATTATCAATGTAGTGTAGTATTTAAGTAAATAACTTTAAAACATATACTATATTTACTCCCTTAGTAAACGTTTTAGTTAACTGAAATATCGACCAGCGGGCCTAACATTATAGACCAGGTGTTAAACTAACCCCGAGAGATAAAATTTTAAACCCCGCCATATCTTAACTCAAACGCTAACATGACTGACCACACAGATAAAATTAACACCAGGGTTAAGACGGTGTTAAAAAAGATAAAACTGTGTTACTACAGTAATGAAAATATTGTTTAATAATTCAGTTCATTCGTTCATTTTCGCAATGTGACAGAAACAACCATGCATAGATTTCCTTAAACATACATAGCTAGCTTTAAAAACAGTCCTGGACGATTTGCATCTGTAGTTTCCGAACGAAAATCAACTAAATTTGACACTTGACAGTTGAAAATTTTGAAATTGACAGCGATCAGACATGAAGACCTGTTACAATTTTAGTAAACAAAAGGAAAGCAAAAGCCTGAAATAAACCGAAGTTGCCGAAATGCCGCCGAAAGAAAAACAGGTGTAAGTATTATATAATTCTGTAAATATATTTTCTATTTATTTTACCTGCTCCAGAATTTATGGCGAATAACAGGTAGTTTGGTAAAATGACAAACTGGAACCATGGTTGCAGGACTCAAATGGTAACTAAAATCATCCGAAGATCGTCGACAACCTTCATCAATAAATGTGTGCTTGACTGTATGCAGTTAACTTGATAACATTGAGTAGATAATTGATTATTAAAATTATTGTTTCAGGCGTTGCACAATGGTGCAAAAACTCATTGGTACATACATGGCTAACGCTGAGGTACGAACTCGGTACCTCACGAACTCACGATAACGGGTCTACCTCTATGCACTAAGCCTCCCAATGCTCTATGTATCCCTAATAATAAACATATTTTTCTTATTCCTTCTCCAGGCAGAGGTTATCAAAAACATAAATGGGAAATGAGGGCTTCAATATTATGATATACTATACCTTGGTTGTTGACTTCAATGTTGTTGATTTTATGTAGTATGTCTCCATGTATGAGACCTCTTTAACCCTCTTTATTCTGTGCTCATATCAAATAATAAGATAGAATAAAGTAAACAAGTAAATGAAACAATTATTTATTAGTATAGCACATTTAGCTTGAGCCACTCTTAAAATCAAAGCATTAACAGTTCTAGAGCATATTCTAAATCACCTGTAAATCAAAATAGTAACCAATTTGTTTCATTTTCAGATATGCACCAAGGCGCCGGCGTACCTCGAATTATTAGTACCTCACACCTACGACAAATAATAAAACTTATTATCATAGCCTAATACACAACCACTTCGCTGTATTGTACTTTTTAATAAACATATTTTATGGCTATGCAGTTGTATATTATTTTAAATAAATCAACCTTTGCAAGCCCAAACTGCAATTTTCTGTATCATGAATTGAAACTGAAACACTCTTTACAAACTCAAACCTTATAAAAGTTATAAACGTGGGTGGCAATTATTATTAATTATTACAGTGTGCTTATTTCAGTACCAATGAGCAGACTTGGCTGGGGTAGTACTATAGGGACGTGAGGTACCTAGGGCTTCAAAATAACAAGCTAGCGCATAAGTTTAAGAACTTTATAATTTATTCTAGTTTATATTCCAATTCATACATTGCATGTCAATCTAAAAATCAAAATAAGTCCCTTTTCTTCTTCTACTACAAACTGCCACTCTTGTTGCCGTGGTCAGCTCTGGAAGAGGCTGTAAGGAAACCTAAAGGTCCTTACAGTACCTTGCTTAGACAGAATACCGACATGAAGTAGTATACATTTCGTTTCGTGCGATTAATGATGATCCGAAGGCCCAGCGACAGGGTGGGCGGCTAAACGTTGACAACGGATTAGCGACTGCAGGGTTGGTGGTTACCATTAGCGGGAGTGATCACTTCCCATAAGGTGACTGGCATGCGTCTGTCTTTTCCATAAAATAAACAAATCACTGTAGTATCGTTTTTATCATTTATTTATTTGCTATTATCACGGGGTCACACACGGCTCAATAGAGTAAGTAAAGAAGTGTGCTCGTCACATTCCACAAAAACATTGGTCAATTATTATACGTAATACAACAGTTTGGTAACTATCCCACTGAATTAATAACCTTTTGTGATGATAAAATCTAATATTACAAAGTAAAGACACTGTTTAAATAAAATAAAATATCTTATACCCACCTTCGACGACCCAGATAAAGTAACCCGTTTTATCTCGATTAACTGTCAAAATGACGCTAGGTTTATCGCCGAATGTGGCCGGTCATGTTAGGCAAAAGGATAAACTAACCCTAACACCTGTCAAAAGAGTGTTTAACACCGTGACACGTGCGGTCATGTTAGCCACCGGGGATAAGGCTAGTTTATCCACGATGGGAGTGTTAAAAACAGATAAAGTGGCTGTCATGTTAGGGCCGCAGATAAGAAATAATTTTTAAACACTTTAGCAAATGGTGTTATTTATTACTTTATTAGTTACCTAGCCTTTTCTCTTCGCTATTTTGGTTTTTTTATGCATTTATTAGTTTACGAAAACGAATTCTAAATATGAGTAGCAACAGCCATGGCTGATAGCCAAATTGTTTAGCCTACCGTCTCTCAAGCAGAGGATCGTGGGTTCTAACTCGAGGGTCCAAACTTCTGCATTTTTCGAAAATTATTTGCAAAATTACAAATTTCTACCAACTGGACCTGCGTGAAAGAGAAACGATCTTTAGTAATCTTGATCTTTATAGGTATTTACGTAATTTAGAAGTATTATAACTTGAAATAGGTAGGTACGTTTAAGAGTTTTCTTTCTATTTTTACCAAGCAATGACCTCATTCCTTAATATTTTCTAGATGGAACCTGGATAAGAATACGGGATTGATGAAATTGTTCGGGAACATGACGTTCCAGGGTGACTATGAAACCGACGGCAGACTGCTGCTCATCCCCTTCCAGGGCGACGGAAAAATCACTGTCAAAGCAAGTAAGTTTTATTTTATATAACGACAGTTTTAATTGTTCATTCAATATATTATACACTGACTTTCTCATTATGTGGTACGTCAAGACGGTAATTTATAACAAGCAGCGTCCAGAATCTTCGTGGCACTATTAAATAGGTAAAGGGATTTCACGTTTGTCAACTTCTGATTGCGTACTATTCTTACCATACTTCCTTCATAACTTACCTATTTAACGTATAAGTTTCTGATGACGAAGCATTTTTTCTCAAATTTTATTAAGGGGTAACTAAAGTGCACTTGTATGACTATGCCAGCCGTACTGCTGAAAAACATACAAATTTACAGGAAGTCTTTCAAAAACAATTGCTTAAATGTTATTAGTAATGTTTTTAAAAAATAATGACAAATACATTGATGACCAGTATCTACATGACACTATAAGTTGTTAACTATAGGTATATGAGTTTTAATAATATCGATACATCGGTAGTCAATAAATGTCAATTCCCATTATTCTAAAATGCCACAAAAATTCCGAATCTTGATTATTTATTACATACTCGCAGTTAGGTACTATTGTTATATAACGGTATTACCTAACTGCTGCACATTAACTAATACTTTTTTACAAATTCAAAGGTGATTAGTTTTCAATTTCCAAGGAACATCATTTTTATTACAAAGTTTATTAAGTATTTTCTATTCCAAACAAGCTACAACAAGAAACACGGTTCTATCGTACCTACTCTTGCAAAGTCAATATTATTTTCCTGTTTACGAGTATAATTCAGTCTAGTTTACTTTGTAAACTAGCAATTGTCTTCAACTTTCAAACTAATACCGTCGAAAAACTAAGAAACTATTCCGGTCTTGCTATTTTAAGTATGACATTTTAGTTTATTTACAAATTTAGTTTAGCGCCTAATAAGGCGGTCAATGCCCTTCTCTGTTATGTAACCATAAGACCCGTTCCTAATAACTAAATTTGACACTTTCTTTGAACCTACACCAACCAGATTAGTGTAGTTTCAATTTCTAGTGTGATAGAAACGCCCTATTTCAAGAAGCTAACAGGTGCGATGTGACAACGACCATTGGGCAGGCATGGCATATTGCCTTAGCTATATTTAATATTAGATAGTGGATACACAATGTAGTAGACTCCAGTACTGTGTGTTGTAGTTGTCACCATAATTATGTTAGTTAGGTTAAATAAGATATTACCGGGTGAGTATAATAGATTTTAGCGGGTGGTGGTGGATGCGACGTAACTGAGGCAAAGCAACCCCCATACTTATAAAGAAATCACTATTAGCGGGTGGTAGGACCTTGTGCCAGGTCCTTCCGGATGGCTACCACCATCTTGCTCGCTAATCCAGCCGCTAAGCAGCAGTGCTTGCAGTGTTGTGTTCCGGCGTGGAGAGCAAGACAGCCGGTGTAATTACTGGCGCAAGAGGTATTCCATCTTAGCCCTCTGGGTTGGCAACGCATCTGCAATCTTCTTGGTGTTGCGGGTGTCTATAGGCGGTGGTGATCACTTACCATCAGGTGACCCACTTGCTTGTTTGCCTTACTATTTCATAGGAAAAAAAAAGAGCTTGTTAGATACAAAACGAGCTTTAGGTGCTTTGCGATGTGGAGCCAGTAGACTAGGTCGAATAATAATTATAACTGCGGCCCTAACACAAACGGATACAAGGACTGGTTATCCCTCGATACCTATAACTGTATGTAATTAGTGTCAGAATACTAGTACTAAATTAGAGAATGCAAAACCGGTTTTGCTTTGTATGAAATAACCGGTTAATACCGGTTTTTTCTTAGAGATAATAACCGGGATTGCATTCCCTAGACCAGATAGACCAGGTAATGTGACTCTGGCTACGAAACATCGAGTACATACCTAATAGACCGGTAATACCGGCCATCAAATTCCGAAACTGATTAGTGTTTTGTCACTAATGAACATCAACCGTCACTCGAAGTGAAAATTCGGTGCCTGTTAAGTTAGTCTGCTTAGATTTTGTTAGGAAATTTACCGTTCGACTCATACTAGCGACCTTTAATTCTGTAAGTGACCGCTAGAGACGCTGTGCAATTCTCCATAAAAATAGTTTACGCCGTCGCTAGCGAGCACTGTCACTGTCAACTCATGGGAAGGGTACCTACTGTGTCAATCTCCGTATATTCTGAAATAATATTCAATATACTATTCTATGAAAATGGCGTACTGCTCTATTCGTTGGTGTGGGATGAACAAAATAAAGTAGCACTATAACATAATTAATGTTCCGTAAAGAGACAAGTACTCACTTATTGCTCTAAAATTTTATAACCGTACACTGACATGTTGACCATGATCTGCATAAAGGTTTTTAACCTTTCAATTATTAAGGGCAAGTACCTTAATGCATACAAAGGCGACGGATTTTGTATTTACGAGGTTGTTTGTTCTAAGGCTGGGAGTTAGTTCTTGTAGAAACTCAAAGTATATTATTTAAGTATAGTCGACCAAGTATTTGCTTGACCACTTTTGAACCTTATCCCTTTGTAATACGGTCGAAAAGTGGTCAAGCAATTTCTTGGTCGACTATACAAGGATGCAAGCCAAATGGATTTACTATAGTCATATAAGCAGCTAGTCCCAGTATTTTAAGTTGAATCCCGTCGCGCAATGTTGAACTTAGTAATAATTATCTAAAATTTTCATAATTGGTCGCTGTAAGGGAAATCAATCGTCGAGATTTCCCTATGGTCTATATTTGCTGTAATCACAAAACTGACACAATATAAAATTAAAATTATCGACCAATCGACAAATATAGTCATAACATGACCGCTCTCGTTTAATTTATTTAATTTTGCGTCTCTTCTTTATGGCACTATTATAGAACCATCTATGGGCCGCATGAGAAATGTCCATTGATCGTTCACGAGTATCTACACTAATCTACACTAATATAACAAACAGCTAAACTTTGTTTGTTTGTTTGTATGTAGGGGTAATCTCTGGAACTACCGAACCGATTCCAAAAATTCTTTCACTAATAGAAATCTACAATATCTCTGATGGACATAGGCTACTAATTCACGCGAACGAAGTCGCGGGCGCCCGCTAGTAACTTAATATAAGTATAATATTAATTATGCGAAACGAGCATTATGCGAAACATTATATTAGGACAAACGATACTTGTGCGATCCAATATTGACCCGTCACATAGTTTTCGTATCATTTTAACCAACGAACAGGACAACACGTTGACATGATGGACAATACGATATTTCAATGACTTTTTTATTTCCAAAATTGATAGAATTGGTAAAAAAAAGAAAAACTGTGTATAATAAAATTACAACGGGCATGCATCGCGATTGTCGCGAAAACGCTCTATCGCGCTGCATACATCACGCGTGGCGTCACGCGTGATGTGTATGGAGCCAACACTAATTCGCCTTTGATTTTAATACTGTCAGCTTGTAACTAATTAGTCTCATGGTAAAATTTCTACATTTTATCTGAATTCCAATGAGCATATTTCAAAACAAAAAACTATTTTCTTTGTCATTTTTGTAGTTTTGTATCGCTGTAATTTCTAAAATATCGTTTTTTCTGTTTCTTTGGACATAAGTTTATGTTTATAGGTCGTCTACAACAACTTTGCACTTTTATGCTATTCGATTTGTGAGTGGAATACCGTATTCTCCAACAATTCGCTATCACTAACAGGCAATTATTGTATCAATTAACTGAAACCTACTTTGTGGTTATTATCTCGCTAACTCTAATTGCCAATGGCACGGTTATGTTTATGTTTTTATTTGGTATGTTAATAGCATTAATTGTCAATTTACACTCGGATCTTTGCACGACAAAGTTTGCTTTTACCCAGAGAGGGATGATTACGCAAATATCTTCATAATAATCAGAGGGGACCGTATTTAATAACGGAAAATTACAGACGCTACGTTGATATTAATTACAAGTGTAATCTAGCAAATCAGTTAATTACAGAACAGTGGTATAATAAGTATGACAGTTATTATTTAGCTATGTCTTGTTTTGTATTCCAAAACGAGTGTTATACGATATTTAAAGGTGAAAAAAGAACGAATTTATAAACCTTATGAAATCTCATAATTTAAGTGTAGGTAAAATACTAGAATATTTTGTACACCTATGGTAGAGTTTGGCAGAAAACGCGTGGTACTAGAGCTGCAAAATTATATATACAAAAACCTAAACTTGAAAACACAACAAATGTCATAATGACACGCCAAGCAAGCATTACGACTTTTATAAAACGACTTCCTAAAAAAAGATTCTATAATATAATGGTTTACGCTGAAGCAAACAATCGCTATAAAAGCTGTACCTTTAGTATTACTTACAATGTTTATTTGTGTTACCAAATAAACATGGTTTAAAAAAAGAATAAAAATATAACTTTTTAATTTTACAAAAATTAAGAGGGTAACCCCAACGCTCCACCGGAGCATAGGTATCTCTCTCAACAAACAGTACCCTTACCATGAGTACAGTGCACCTAGCCGTAACCATAGTCGCTAGCGACAGCGTAAAACGATTCGTATAGGAAATTGCACAGCGCCTCTAGCGCTCACTTAGATAACTAAAGATCGCTAGTATGAGTCCAACGGTAAATTACCTATCGAAATCTGAACGACAGTGTCTAACGTTTTGTAGCTGTTGCCGTAGAATATTGGTACCATGAGTCACAAATTTGACACATGTCATCGAAAAATACCGTATCGACTATGGTTAACTCTTTCACTGACAAATGGGAGCGTATTTAACCGCTATCGACTGTAGTAACGTAATACGAATTTCCGATAGAAACTCATGGTAATGGTACAGGTCTAGTTTCGGTACTGCTTTATTTGTTTACTGTGCATATAGCGCATAGTAAGCAAATGGGGCAATTTTAAAGGTTTGACTGTACCTGCAGCTCAATAGTGAGAGGAAGGCCCTATTGAGTCAAGGAAAAGTCAAACGTATTGTGCAGCAAATAGTGACTTTAATAGAAGCCTTTTCCTGCCTTAACTGCTTAATGTTAAATATTAAAGCCTATATTTATAAGTTTTTCAAGGTTTTGAGAGGTTCAATCATGTCACACAGTGTATTTCACAGAACCTCTTGTCTTCTTTGTAAATGCCATTTGTAATCAAAGTTAGAGTTTTTTCTTTCACCAAAGTTTCTGATTTGATTAAAAAATTAAATTGCGGGCCTATGTAAATCGCGGTAAGAAACCGACATTTGCTGAGTTGGAACGAACTTATTAGCGATTTATTAGACCAATCACGTAACAGAGAAATATCCAATGTTCTCTATTACCTAGGTAAAAAAATTGTTTGCTTTTAAATTAAAACCGAGACTTGGAATTAAGACCGGTTCACGGAATGCTCAAGTGATAAATAAACACCTAGCCGATTAAGCATGGGCTTCCTATACGTTAGTATAAAAAATAATTATGACTCTACGCCGTTAAGATGAAAACAGGAGCGTAAAATTAAAATTAAAAATATTATTTACGTAGGCAACAAAGGGCCAGGGCCAAAATAAATAATACCTACTTTAAAATTAAACAACAATACGCTCAGCCGTAGAATCAAAATGAGCAAAATGTGAGCTATGAAATTAGTAATAGGTACTTTAATCATCTACAAAAAACATAAAATAAAATAACATAAGATCAATTAAATTCAAAAACCTAATTAATATTAACTATCGACCACACAAAAAGGTATATGAATTATGAAATTATTTGAGTTTTTTTATTTCTACCAAGAGCATTTTTTCTTTCAGTCGATACAGACATCCTGATCAAGTACAAGGTCAGGAAGGTCCGTGACTCAAACGGGGTGGAGCACATCGAGACTTACGACCTGAAGCAGGGTCAAACGTACGGCAAGGTGTGGTTCCACCTGACCAACTTACTCGGCGGCGCATCTTTAGGTATGTAATTGGGGATAACTTTCATTCATTGTCCCAAATCAGGCAATTACATATTTATTTATTTTATTTTTAATCCTTAAAAAGGAAAAAGGAACCCTTATTTGCTGTCACAGTTAGGGCCAGGCCACATCGGTCGCGTACACGTCGCGTATGCGACACGGCTCTCACTAACTTCGTAAAGCTCCTTTACGCGTGCGTGACGCGCCATTAGTGTTTATGAACTTTCATATCCATGAATGAAACTTCAGCCAAATTAATTTCGTGCACATGTTCCTTATTACCACCATCATTAGAGTGTCACTTTTAAATAGGGTTGCCAACCGTACTATATTATATAGTATTGTACTATATTTCGGCTCTCCGTACTGTATACTGTTGAACTAATATATAGTGCGCAAACGTACTATATTTTGAGCACTTGTCACGTTATCAAAATAGAATAGATAAATAGATAACAAACGTACACCATTGCCTTTTTTTCATCTTTCTAAAAAATACTTTATTTTTTGAAGCTTACTATTTATTTTTTTAGCTTATTCTCAAAAATACTATATTCAACCGAAAAAATGTTGGCAACCCTACTTTTGAATGAATCCGAATATAGATGTTGGGAATGCTAAGTAGACTTACTATCTGCAGAGTGCACATCATAGATAAAAGGGATAAGTACTGTTTTGTCTGTTATTTTATGTGTTTAGTACAATAAAGAGTCACACATACATACATACATAGGCGCAGCTCGCGGCTGACAACATTATTTCGTTGGAAAACACCAATCATCATCATCACTATCTATAATTTTACTCGAATCACTTTGACTGCTGGTCCTTCCTTAAAAAATCGTATTTATGTTAACCGAACCGCAAATAATCTTGCCTTCCATCACGCGTTGTTCACGGAATTACACAAGTTCACAAAACATGCGTTAATTGTTCAAGTTCTCAGAATTATACTCGTAAATGCAAATGCGAAGACATAGTCATATTTATCTTTATGGTATTAGCTACTGCAAGGCTGGCATTCTTAAGACTTTATCCTGTTGCACAATTAATTACTTTATCTGCGTGTCGGTCTGTTAATGTCACAGTAATACCTAAAACAATGGACCAATTTTGACTCAATGTAAGGTACTTATTGCTACTGTAAGACAGCTAGATTTTGAGATATTTCTCTTTTTTTGCCGTTGGTGTTAAAAGCCGTGTTAGCCTTATGGCTTAATCGTCCTACCGTCACTTAACAAAAGAGTCGTAGATTCAAATCCCAGCTCTATAACTTCTTATAAGTTTAGCTTCTGGATTCTGTTAGACGTAAGACAGAAATGTCACATAAAGTCCCTCACGAAGTCACGAAGGTTCGAGCTAGATTCATTATTTTTAGAGTATTAACATAAACTTTTTGTTTGTAGGTGACACAATTAACCAGGTCATGAACGACAATTGGCGAGACCTGATAGCGGAGCTCGGCCCCCCTTACACCAAGGCTGTTGCTAACAAAGTTCATATAATAATCAACAAATTGTACAAAAATGTTCCTTACGACGAACTCTTCGCACCTTAAATAAATAGAGTACCTGCTGACTAGCGTAGCGTATACCTACTAAATACCTAGGTAAGTAAGTACAAATACAATTATTTCAAGAAGAGTGTTTGATTTTAGTCGACGAAGATAATTTTGATTAGAATTACCTATTGAAACTATCACATGATGGCTCGAGGCGGCAATGTACTGACTTTTTTATACTAAAGCATTTCCTATGATAGCCCAAGTAACTTAATGAAATAATTGTATACTGTACCTACTGCCGTACCCAAGACAGCGATACTAACTTTTTTCTTTAGTGACACTGTTGCCTAGACACGATTTGGGTGTCACTTAAATATTTCTAAGTAAGTATGGCTGTTAGATCCTTAAGTTTATGTGATAATTAATGCTAGATTAAATTATTATTACTTTATGACTTGTTTTTCATTGAGTAACTACCTTACTTAAGTACCCATAGCATGCATAGTTTCAATGTTAATAGTCAATTGTTTAGTAGATTTTCCATTGTTGGTACGTAAAGTGCCTACATTTTGTAATTAAGAGTATGATATGGACAAGTTTTTAAGATGTTATGGGATCATTTTAGTCACTCGGACACTGAGTCATTTTCGTCTGCCTAATTAACTCATTATTAATTAACCTTGAAGAAACAGGATTGAATTGGCGTTCAAAGTTTGAATCTACCATTTAACCGGTTCTCGTGAGAAGCAGCACTCACAGTAGAAGTATTGTTGAGAGGTCTATAGTTATCCTCCGCACGCGAACGTGTTAAGAGGAGTGTGAACCCAGCCCGAAAAGCGCTCCCATACAAATGGCGATAACGTTTTCAACCCTCTAAACCTTAACCTGTAGCAATGATTTTTTTGGTATGTTGTCATTATGTCTTGGAACTAGGTTTGTATGTTTTGATTTTTTTAATATACTTCATAGATTTGACGATATTTGCATTTTAGCAGTTTCATACAAAACAAAAAAGCGTCAATGTTTTGAAACTATTAAGAATATTTAAAAAAACAAAGCATACAAACCTAATTCTGGAGCATAATGACAACATACAAAAAAAGCATGGCTATAGGTTGAGGTTAAGAGGGTGGAAAACGTAATCGCCGTTTGTATGGAGAGCGCTGGGTTCACACTTAGGGTTGCCATCCCTACTATATAATTTAGTATCCTACTATTTTAGGAGACCAAATACTATATTTCTAAAAAATTTATACAGTAGGCGGAACTACTATATTTTGCGTAAAGAGGAACGCAGTCTTAACTCATGCCTGCTCTGTGTGTGCATAACGTGGATCGCGCGCGAAAAAAAAAACATTCATCTGTCATGTCATTTATAAGTAAATAATAATACATTGGCCCAAGCCTAGTGGCCGCCACACGCAAAAAAATGTACATATTTTAACCACATACTTTTTTCTCTTTTTGTTTTGCCATCTACTTACTATATTTTTAAAGGTAATAGCTTCCAAAACACTATATTTGATAGAAAAAAAAGTTGGTAACCCTATTCAGACTCCTCTTAAAGTCACCCATGTAATTCAAATACCAGTCACTTACTGTAAACGACCCGTGTGTCAAGTAAGTATACCAGACGTGGCTTACTTTGCGGAGCTACAAGAATGCCGTCGCACCACTGCACTGGGGCCGGCGCAACGCAATTAAGTTGCCGCGTCTGCGAATGAATATGTACGAGTTATACGATAGACAAGAGGCATACAGTAGGACGTTTCTTATACCTAAACGCCGTTTTTGTTCGAAGTAAAACTTCTGTATCGTCGACCAATTTACGTAATTGCTTGACCAAATCTAAACCTTATCTCTTTGTAATGCGGTCGAAAAGTGGTCAAGCAATTTCTTGGAAATGAAATGAAATCGTTTATTCACTGAACATATAGTATAAACAAGGTGGTAAAATTGGTCGACTATACTTCTACTACCATTTTATACTGTGGTATAATGAAGTTATAACGAGTTATCGCTCGTTTTCATCCACACAGATGCTCCCGACGTGCATTCAAATTTGCACCTTGTCGAAACTGAAGTAAAATAATTAAACTGCATAGCAGAACCTATTCGCCGCAGCAGCAATTCAAACCACTTGCACCTACCCGAGTGTAATGAAAAGTTTCATCGTGTAGAAAATTAAATTTCTCTCTACAGGGCATTAGGCAGGGCTCGGACCAATCTCAGCATAATCGGGATTTCATTTCAGTTGCGACTTGTGACTTCTGTCTTGTCTGATCTCGTTTCTATGCAAATCGGTACAAAACGCTCGAAACGACTGAATAATTAAATCGATCGCTGAGATCCGATCTGAATACAGTATGGTTTTCAGGTGCGCTTTGTCCTGTATATCGGTATTTTAAGGAATATCTTTTGTCATTTAGAGGTAAACCAACCAACGTAAAAGTTCTAAATTAGAACTTCTAAAGGAATTGCTAATTCAGGAGGCACGGCAGTGCCCCGCCAAGTTGATTTACATAGGTGGGTTGTTCTACAAACGAAGGACGAAAATGAGTCTGAATCCGGCCCGACATTTTTTTTCCCATTCTGGTTGCAAAACATAGTCTATCATAAAGAATACAACACCTTTCAGCCTATGTTAAGTGGAACAGTCAAAATATTTAAAAATTTCAGATTTATGGCCATTTCAAGAAAATCAAGTAACAGGAAACTGAGAATATAACTAGAAAACTGAGGATTAAGTCGAAAATCAACAGAAATTAACGTTTATTTCTGAATATTTTTACAAATAAATAACAATTATTGCATTAAAGTCACTGGAGCCAGTTATTTCCTGTCGTATCTTCGCTATAGAGAATACCACAAATAACGCACTTATAGTCACTGGATTCGTGCTTATTTTTCTTTGTTATTTTTAATTTATTTTCTTTATCTCTATGTTTCTTTTGATTTCGGTTGTCTATTTTATTTTACCTCCTTTTTAACTTTTTTTTAATATTTTCTTTTTTTTTGCACGTTAACAATATCTTAAAATTTTCTTTTTTGAGTTATAGCTTTCCTCTGACCTTTTATCTGTTGTAATTGTTCAGTAATTTGATGATTCTGGAGATTTCTCAATATCCTGGGTCTTAATTTGACAGGATCCTGAGACCAGGTTCCTGAGAATTTTTGAATTATATTTAAAAAAAGTCATCGATTTATAACATTTAACCAAAGTTAAGCAGAACTAAGCCTTCGTGTAAGCAACTTACATATAAAAATGATAAAATTACCATATTATTATGTTTATTTCGTAAGTAAATATCTTACCAGAATTCTGTGAACTTGACTGATTACGACGCGATTGCCTCCGTTAACTGTGCCGGGCCGGCTAAACAACACGCTAGGTGCAAAGAGATAGGTGGTATTCTTTGTCTTTTTCGTATGCACAACCAACTCATCCGAACGACAACGTCGCTCGGCCAATAGAATATTGAATATTCGCTTATTTTACATTGAACAGGATCCTGACATAAAGCTGATGGGACAAATTCTAGAACAGGATTTTATAATATTTTTGGTGCAATAAAATAATAATATGTCTCCCAGGTAAGAAAAAAAAAAGTCCTTTTTTTATTCTTGTTTCATTTATGGCCTCAATGTCGTAGTAAATAAATCACAGTACACTTTCAATCCTATTTTGCTTGTGGGACACTCCAGGATCCTGAAAATTTTACGTTTTGAATTGAAATTTCGTCAAGAAAATAATTTTTAATCTCCATCATTTTTAGTGACCAGCTAGGCATAGGTATGTTGTACAGTATGTTATACAAATAAATTAGTTTGTATCAAATTTTTTTATGATATTTTAGCTGGGCCGCCGAAAATTCCTTAGTTTGTAGAACTACCCAGGTACAGATGTGCTGGCGGCAACTCTTCAGAACTTCGACATATTCAATGTACGAAATGAAAAATTCTCGCCTTATGAAAACTTGCTGCAACTTCTAGTCAAAGGTTGCTAACATAAATGGCATAACGCTAACTTATCCCCTAGCACAGAATAAATTACGTACAGAAACTTCTCTTTTTACGACCGCGATTAAACGAATTCCAACTTTATTCACACGCTTAGAAAGTTCGTATTGCTTCATACACCACACGCCAGGCGGCGTGAGTCAAAAGGAAGCCGCCGCCAGCGATTTGCCTATGCCATAGGCAAGGCGATCGAGCGTACAGTGTGGAGTGGAACCCCCCTGCCCTTACTATGGCTCTTTCTGACTAGCTAGTGTCATGAAAAGATAGCATTGAGAGCTAAGTTGGTATCATTCGGTTCGAGTCACGGTGACCCTAACATGACCGTCCAAGTTCACTTTATCCCTCTGTGCATCATTTTCTTAAGACACTAATTAGACAGGAACTCAAGGAGGGATAAATTAAGCCTGGGGCTTATGTTAGATCTACAATGCGATTTGGTGTTATTTTGAAACCCTCCTAAAAATTCTCTTCTAACTCAAAATGCGTTTAAACATTGAGGTTTTGTGCTGTAACTACAACCATGAACAGTAATGTCAGGAAAGTATTTTATCAAACAAACTACTAGCGAATAGCCTTGATTTCAATGTGTTTTGGCCCGCACAGTTTAAATTACGAAACTCGTTTCCACACCACGCGGAGTTTGCAATTTTGGCTTAATGAAGCTTTAAACTGCTACTGCAACCGCGTTGCAACTTTTATACTGCAAGATGCATAGAGTCATGGGGTCCAAACTCATGCAGGCTAGTACAAAACGTAATTAGTACTAAACAAAGAACATAGAACATCATAGGTTACGGCTAGGCGAAGGAGTAATTACCCACGTGTTATAATATCCCAACCAGCAAATCAGTTCTTACAAGTATCCTCAAGACTACTTTTTGACACTGCACTGTAAAACGGTGACTTTTCACTGAAGGAGCCACTTTAATAAGCAGTCTTAAGAGGAGTGTGAACCCAGCGCTCTCCATACAAACGGCGATAACGTTTTCCACCCTCTAAACCTTAACCTATATCCACGATTTGTTTGTATTTTGTCATTATGCCCTAGACCTATTGTAGGTTTGTATGTTTTGCAAGGCACGGAATGTTGATGTTGCAGGTTCAAGTCCTGCCATTACCCTAATTTTTCTTTGTTGTCATTACATAGCATTTTAATTTAATAATTTGAATGTTAAAACATTTAAAAATAAAAATCGAAAAACATTTCGGTTACAAAAATTTGTATGTTTTGGTTTATTTTTTAATATTCTTAATATTTTCAAATATATTGACGGTTTTTTGTTTTTTATGAAACTCCTAAAATGCAAATATTGTCAAATCTATTTAGAATATTAAAAAAATCAAAACATAGAAACCTACTTC
Organism: Ditula angustiorana; assembly: GCA_963691745.1. Lineage (NCBI taxonomy): Eukaryota > Metazoa > Arthropoda > Insecta > Lepidoptera > Tortricidae > Ditula > Ditula angustiorana. The sequence continues at coordinate 9,325,379 of OY829482.1, read as the reverse complement.
CAAGGCATAATAACAACATGCCAAAAAATCATTGCCATAGCTCAAGACGGTGGAAAACGTTATCGCCGTGTGTATGGGGAGCGGTGTTTCGGTCTGGGTTCACACTCCTCTTAAAGCTATTTTAATAATTAAATATATCAGTTTATTCGTTTACAGTTTGGCCTATATCACGTAAAAGTTTGAGGGGTGCATGTTAATTCAATTAAATAAAAAATAAAATTATTTCATAGTAAATAATAAATAATATAATACAATAATTATATTCAATTTTAATAGCACTTCTTAAATTCAGTTCAAAGTCAAAGTCAAAATATTTTATTCAGATTAGGCTTACAGGTAGCACTTATGAATGTCAAAAAATTTACCACCGGTTCGGAAAAACTCTGATGAGAAGATACCGGCAAGAAACTCAACGAGGTGTAATTTTTTAAATAAATCAAAATTACAATGTTATTTTACATCTCAAATATTCAAAATGTTTACAATTTAACACAGCAGGTGTACAATCTTTGGAGCCAGGGATCGCCAATACAGATCGGGATCATTTCCAAACATCCTTGTCCAAGATATAGTCATTGATTTTATAATATTTGGTATTATAGTTGGTGTCTTCAGTTGTCTATCTATATGACAAGAAATCGCTTAATAAGGGGTTGTATTGATTTTATGACTATTTTTAAAGTACTAAATTACAGTTAACCAATTTTTATTCATAGACCATTGTAGAACGTCGTCGCAATGTGTCAACGCTGGAATATTTTGTCATTTATTGAAAAGTCATCATGACGCTTATTGTGAAAAGGTTCTACAATAGCCTATGAATCAAATTGGTTGACTGCACCTTCTTTTCAAATATTATAAGGTAGGTAGGTATTATTGGGGAATGAGCGGAAAACCCCTAGTCCAAAGTAATAAATCAAAGGCATTGTTGTATCAAATAATGACAGGGACCCTTTGCTATAGTTCCTTAACTATAGCTATGGTTACCTAGTTAGTGTGCTCTTCAGGTTAACTTTAAAATCAATAAGACTTAGATTGAAATTCATAATTTCCAACGGGAAGGCATTCGTATTGTAATATCCGGTCTAGCAGATTAATCGAAGGAATTCCAAGTTGTGCTTATGGTTATCTTCGGGGAAATCGTTTTCATTTTCCGGAGATTAAAGTGGTATGCATTTATGCGTCGATTTGTTTTTAAAAACCGGCCAAGTGTGAGTCGGACTCGCGCATTGTAGGGCTCCGTAGTTGTCTGTTTACCCAAAAACTTGTAAAGCCTACTTAACCGTGATGGATTTGCCTTTTTATTATGTTATAATATATGATACTGCTGGCAGGCATACACTTGACTCTAACGAAAATTAGCGCTTTAAGGTTTAATATTTCAGACACGGATCCCTTAATCGAAAAATGTTTTTAGCAAACCCATTGTTTTTTAAAGACCTAGTACCTAATAAGAATATCTTAGCTAAGCTGCGGACGGACAGCTTAGCTCAGAGATTATCGTATTCTTACCCTTGTTAGGGGTTTTAGGGCTTAAAAAACCTTAAAAAGGGAAAGAATAAGAGTATATGGACATGAGTTCCAAAACCGAAAAAGACAAACTTTCAGGACGCTACCTTATTTAGGAAATTTGTGTCTTAAAGTTTTCATTCTCATTGCACGAATCAAAGCGTACTGGTTTTCAGATATCTGTGTTTTTTGGGTAGGTATTTAATTTAATGCTCATCTAAGGTCAGAAGGTCAAAACATATGTGCTTAAAATTTTCTCTAATACATAGAAAAACAATCTGAAGTGAAACCTACCATTTTCTTTTCTTGTTGGTTCACCTATTGAACAGCATTGTTAATTTAAAACAGTTGTTCATCTTTATTGAGATACCTATGTCTAAGCTATTTTTTTATTTCAGCTTGTACATATTCTAGAAACTGATATTTTATAACAATTTTTGTGTTTAATTTATTATCAGACTACAAAAGGCTCGGGCAAAATGATTTATTTTTCTTCTAATTTTATTATATTTGGGTAGACTTATTTATCCCCATTTGACCAGTTGAGATTTGATCTACTTTACAGTCAGGTTTATAAATATCTATAGTTTTTGAACCCACATCAATGTACAGTAGACTAAACGGTTGCTGGACACCCCGAAATTAGGTCCCACGTCGCCGAAGTAACGTGCTAATTTTAATTGTATTTTAGTCTATATATTTTTATGTATGTTAGTTTGTAAGGTATTTATCTATGGGCCCTTGTTGCCTGAAAATAAATGATTTTTATTTTGAATTAAACAGATCTATCCACTTTCTCACTTTGTGACGTGGAAATAAGATACACAAATGCAGATCAACAATGACAATCTTTTTGCAGTCGACTGTAGTAAAGTGAAAAAGTGTACGTTTATGCCTTTGACTGTATACCTTGATCCGTCGCGTTTTTTCGTCCCATCGTCCCTCTCTACATAAGTCTGCGTTGTTAGTTGGACACGTAAACTTTAAAGCAACTATGTAATTGTACCAAGTTCTTTGAAGGACGCATCTAAGTGTAGTTCACCCCAACTTGCCGTAAATTTGTGTTACAGCACATTTAGGCTTTGTAAGTAAACCTTATGACCTTACACAGAAGATGTATATCTAAGCCGACAAACTAGTTTTAGTTCAGAGTTCCTCATTTGTTAAAAGTTCTACCCATAAAGTCTTTTTACAAGACAATACTTTCGATCTGAAAACGAATCTTGAACTTGAAAAAACCTTGCCAGTCGGAGCGCTCGAGGTCACAGCCTTAAGATTGTACGCACTCCTACCAATTCAATGGCAGCTTACCACCTACTATGTAACCGCGTCGTCGGGGATTGGAACGGGTTGCCTGATACTGTAGTTACTGCTCCTTCGTTAAATGCTTTTAAAAATAGACTTGACTCCTGGCTGTTGTCGCAAAAAACGCAAACTGTAACCGTTTTGTGAAGTGTCTGACATTTTGTGTGTGAACTTTAAATATTTAAACATGACTTTGAAATAACTTGTGGAACTTTGAGATAGGCACATCAGCAATGATGCTGCTCGCCTATAATATAATAATAATAATAATGATTTCAGTGCTATATGCTGATAAATGGAGGTTTCTAAGGCACTGTTGGGGTCGAATTTCGAAATTCGAAATTTCGAAAATCCGATAACTGGTGTTTATAACATTTTAAAGCGTTTCGGTTTAAACACAAAACATCAATCAAGGCAGTATTCGGGTATGTAAATCATTCTATCAAAATGCAAACCCGGGGCGGGCCACTAGTAATATAGGTACTATATTTTTGCAACCGAAACTTTCGATTTTTATTTTTTAATGTTGTAACATTCAAATTATTAAATTTAAATGCAATGACAAAGGAACAGTAATTTTCGCGAAACTGGCAAACGCAAATCACGGAATACTGATGTTGCAGGTAGAGTCCTGCCATTATCCTAATTTTTCTTTGTGTTGTCGTTGCATGACATTTAAATAGGTACTATACGACTGTCAAAATACTTAATTTTTGGGTATTTATACCTAATGCACCGATAAGTTGAGTAGGTTGGTTTTGTGTCTAAAGATAAATAAAAACACCAATCAAAACAAAATTTCTAAATCAATCGATTTATTGTAAACATATATTTTTTACTGTTTACCCTTCACAATATTGGTCAGTTTTACGAAGAAATCAATTCCAAAGCAACTGCTAACCTCAAAACACAAATTAAATCTAAGAGCGTATTAAACACGAAGAACGCAAATTCGAAATATCACATTAATACCATTGTTATTTAAATAATTTATTATACTACAGAAATCCAGCATCATACTATATACGTATATTACTTACCGTGGCCCTAATATGACCGGCCAAGTTTAGTTTAAATCTATGTGCGTCCCTTTCTGATGACACTATTTTGACAGTGACGCAGGAAGGGATAAATGAAACCAGGGCCCAGTTTCATAAACGCGACATGCGACAGGTGACAGTGACAATTCGCCGTACATTACTGTGTCGCCAAGTAACGCTCCAGACTTAACAGTATAGTGAGCAAGCAATGTATACCGAATTGTCACTGTCATCTGTCGCCTGTCGCGTTTATGAAATTGAGCCCAGGGCCGACCATATTCAGGCCACTGGATAAGATGTGACTAGCTAGACATTGTAAAGCTGTCACAATAAGAATTACCAGGCTTAATTAATACTCTTTCTTACCAGCAATTAGGTTAAAACAATTAACGGTTCAAATCTCGCTACAATATCTAATACCCTTCAAAATATAAAGAAGTACTGTTAACAGCAGATATCTATACAATCGAGGATGTGGCAAAACATTAGCCTCCCTTCTGGCGACTGTTGGGTAAAAAAATCTACAAATGGGCCAAAATACTTTTTGATGTGTATAAACACGGTAGTATATTTAAACGCATATTTTTACTTGTTCGGATATTCTTCAAAAACATATTATATCCAAATTCCGAATGGTATACGCAAACCCGAATGATGACTTTTATCGAAATATCAGCTCAGAATAAAAAAACGTATTGTTTGGTAACGCAGTGGACATTATTTTTGAGGGGTCATGGGGGCCAGCTCCCACGCAGTGGTAATTTGAGTACCAAATGAGACTCTTTTGTAATAAAAAACCCAGGATGGTGGGGCAATTCACAATAATCATTGATGTCTGGTTGAGAATTAACCTAACACTACTAGGAAAATATTTCGAGACATCTACAACTTTGTAAAAGTGATTCTACATTTTTATCTTTATTTTAGGCACTAAATAGTATTTTGGCCCATGTGCCTTTTTTGTCAAAAGAGTAAGAGCTCGACTAGATCTGGGCCCAATTTCATAAACGCGACAGGTGACAGGTGACAGTGACAATTCGCCGTATGTTCCGTTCGCTGTGTCGACAACTAACGCTACAGACTTACAGACTTAACAATCATAGTCACATCACTGTCACCTGTCGCCTGTCGTGCTTATGAAATTGAGCCCTGTCAGCCTTTTCGAGTGTTAACTACTTTTGCGGCCTTGACATGGTCGGCTATGTTCAGTTTATCCCTTCTAACGTCTTTGTCTAACTAGTGTTAGGCGAGACGGATGCACGTAGAGATAAATTAGATTTGGTCGGCCATGTTAGGGCCACTGGTTATAGGCACCAGCAGCCGCAGCACAACTTAACATATTGGTCACATATTTGTATGAAAAAATTTACAATTATGTCAAATGGTGGTGGATGGACCTGCTGCTCACTGTAGCTTACCTTAGACCTAGTAATTAGACTTTGTTATCAGGTACAAACGACGTTGAACCTAAAAGTGCTATAAAATCGTTTCAACCGTACTTGTCTTATGAGTTATGACGTTATCAAAATTCTATCCTAAAAATTTCACTTTTTGTCACCTAAACATCGTTGATCGTCTAAAGAAACAAATCGAGGCTGTAAATTGAAGAGGTGATACATAGTTTATCGCTTTAGAAGGTTTTGTTTAAACAACAAGCAATATCATGATAGCTAAAAATTTAAATTGTAGGTTTGAATGTTGTTTACTACTTATGACAAGTTAGAATAGATTTGGTTTATGGGAAAAATAGCTGGAAGGAAGCGAGTCCGAAAACACAAGCATTCTGGCTGCGAAACCTTAATAGAAGATTTTCTGACCGCCTCTACGTCTCTACTTACATAAACTTTAATTCCATAATACCTATAAAAATACTGAGAATTGAATTAACACTGGATAGAGAAGATATGCTGAACTAGAAAATACTCTCACAGTAATAATTTAGACATAGGTACAGTACTACCAGTTTCTTACAGCTATGGGCAAAAATATTTTGAGTTTGAGTGCCGTGATCCTAATAAACACGAGTGACAAATATACTGTCAGACACAAGAGCGACCGAGATTACCGAGAAAGAAAGAAATTAGTAGTAAGTACTGTAAGTACTGAATTGCCGTTAACTTTTGACCTTGGAAACCGTAACTTTGGCTTAGAAAATATTTCACATTTTTTTCTTCTTCCCAGTGGGCAAAACATATAACATAATTAATTACAAGTCAAATTTACACAAAATAATACAAAATTAAATGTCAGACAAAGACACTTAAATTAAATATAGATTAAAACACAACTAATTAAAGACAATACACAATTAATTCTAAAACGAAAACTAGAATTATTAACTGACAATATGCATGGATTTTGTTTATTACAAAATTCAAAAGAACTCGTAAAAGGCTAAAGTACCCTGTTTTGGGTTTTTTTCTAATGTCATTACTTTATGAAATATTACAAATAGAGAACTAACATTGAGCAAGATTCACGAAAACGCTCCAAAATATGCATACAAAGCGGGCCTGTACTTTGACGTCACCGTCTACGTTGTCACTGCTAAAAAGTATGGTTTCAAAACTAAGATCGCGTTTATTTTAAAACAGTCTAATTTTAACCCATTACTCTCGTGCAATTTTTTTTTTTATACTTTTTTATCTGGATTTTTTTGTAACTTTATACAACATCTTTTTTTATATACCTACTTCTCCGGACATAAATGTATTTTTAATGATGATGTACAACAATTTAACATGCTTAGTTTGTAATGCATATTCCCTATTTTAGGGTCAGTATAGATGAAGCATGTACGGGATACGTCGGGTTCCGAGGTTTTTCTACTTCCAGCACTCTGCTAAGGTTCCTACCTACTTAATATTTCACAAATCCAAATTTGTTAATTACAATTAGGTCCTAATTAAAGACTAGCTAAACACTATCAGACTTATAAGTAAAATGCACTCTTTCAGAGTTATTTCGTCACTATATAAAAAAACAATGATCGTTATTTACTATCTAATGTCGACACAAACACGGTATTATTCAATCAAGAAAAATATTAGATTAAAACAGTACCTATAGCTACTTAATGTTAACAATGTCAAATTCCCTACCGAGTTCATGTCACACAATTCAATAAAATTAGACGGGCCTTCTTACTAAGAATTCAAGTGTTTCGACAACTTTAAATTTACCCTTAACCAAATTAAGGGAATATGTCCCGGACATTGTGGTATTTAAAACAAAGCTTTGAGCTACACGTATGATGCAAAGTCGGTTGTATTAACGTGAAGTTGCTAGTAAATTAATGTTACATTAGTAACAAAAGTGAGTCTCCATTTGATTTTTTGGGCAAACTTCTAGTTCAATGAAGGGTTAAAACACTCATGACACTAATTTAGCTATAGCTAAAACACGAACACCACACTTGTCAATAAGAGCGAAAGTCACAAACAAACTAACTAATACTAAAACAATCACGATTCCTGTTCAACCAGCGCGGCTTGCGACAGCGAGATCTGTTGCGTTCTGAGGGGTTTCTTACATAACACTTTAACACAAGGAGCTAGCAAGTACACCAGCACCGCACCAGCGATGATAGACACGCCGCACAGGGCCCACTGTGCAGCCTTTATAGAGACCGCAGTCTCTGAGACAGGTCTCCTTAACTGGCAAGTGTCTACGAGAGACTTTGACGCGTTATAAGGACCTGTGATGCGGGCATTCGAACCGCAGTTTGACGTCTGCCAACCGATCCATCCAGCGGATCGATTGAATAATACCTGGAATTTATAATTAGAACTTAGGAAAGAGGCAGGCCTTTTGGCTGGTAGTTGTAGATAAATTGAGGTAGATGAGAATGTAAAAACATTTCATGTAAATTGGTCACCAAAATACTGTCTCCAAAGAAATTTTAATCTACACTTCTACACTAATATAATAAAGAGGTAAACTTTGTTTGTTTGTTTGTATGTAGGGGGTAATCTCTGGAACTACTGAACCGATTCCAAAAATTATTTCACTAATAGAGAGCTACAGTATCCCTGACGGACATAGGCTACTAATTTCACGCGAACGAAGTCGCGCGTGTCCGCTAGTATAGAATGAATATGAACAGCTAAGAGTTTAGAAATACATGCAGGGCATGCAATGGGATCACGCCAGTTTGGGAAGTTAAGTACCAACCTAAAATGGAAAGGAATTTATCAGCTAAAGCTACTTGCATGGATTACTCACCACTGAACTGACACGTGGGCCAAAGAAAAATTAAATTATGACTGTATAATTTGATTTTAACATAGCTACGTCACTGTTATTTATATTTCTTACCTCCAACCCTTCCATCGCAGTGTACCCAAGCACAGTCTCGGGCCCCGCCTCGAGGCCCAGCTTGTAGCAGAACTCCGAGATAGCTCCGACCTCCGTTGACGCAGTCACTACTCGCATGTAATTCTGGGACAGTAAATGATTTATCTTCATCTTTACATAGTATAACATAAAGTCGCTATTCGTTCCTGTCTGTACTCCATCCTAATAGTATAAGTTCGGCCGCCTTCTTCTTGTAAACCACACGCCAGGTCACCATTATGACAAACGCGAATTTGAAGTTCGAACACATGCACATAGGTCGCCATTGCACTATGACAGCTCGCGACACCTTTAAGCGTTCTTAGCGTTCAAAAGGTTAAGAAGTAAATAAATCGAAATCTAAATTAGAGATGCAACGGATATCCGGTTGCTATCCGGTATCCGGCCTATCCGGCCATTATTTTACTATTCGGCCGAATACCGGATAGTTGCGCACTATTTGGCCGGATACCGAATAGTGATTCTGTTTGGTATTTAACTTTGAAAAATGGTTAGTATACAAGAAAACAACAACAAATTATCAATATTCGTTTACCTTTAAGATACAATTTAATTAAACTTATCTATTCAGCAAAATAGGCGGGCGCACGTGTACTGCATACGAACGAAATAGTTCCGTACCTAATAAAACTCGTTTCTTGCCTAGAAAACGGTCCGCGCGAACCTACAATACGTAACAGGTGGAAACCTGCACGACGCGCCCGCCGCTAAACTAAAATGCTATCGTTTTGCCGGCCGAATATTCGGCGGCCGGATACCGGATATTCGGCCAGTGATCAGGCCGAATATCCGGTATCCGGCCAAACAGCTATCCGTTGCATCTCTAATCTAAATCATGTCAAAGCACCAAAATATTCTATCTGGCATTACCTGTGCTGGTATTTCCAAGGTGAAGTACTGGTCGTCAGCATCAGCATTGAGCAAGTCTATCGCGATCCAGGGCAGCGACCACACTTGTGGTTCAGGCCAACAGCCAGCCTGAAAACCGTTTCTACATACAACGGCAGCTGTAGCAGTTGCAAAATCATAAAAGGTGAAGGTTTTTATAATGTTTCAGTTGCAGCAAAAATACAAATTGTATTCGGCCAGCTCACCGCCATTTTAGCCGGCTACTCTGCATGCATGTCTACGTTTGGATAGAGACGTACACTTAAGTGAAGGTCGTCTCCAAATAAAGATAATCTTAAGGGAATTGAGAGCAAGTTCTCTGTATAAAAAATGTGTTACCCGCGAAAACGCGCCTCACTTCTCTTTTCTAGTGTAACCTCTCGTATGTTAAAATTAAAAAATCAAACTGAATTCCAGTCTCGCTTTTTTTGGTAAAGGCTAAATTATACTGATTAAAAAAAATAGAAAAAGAATACTAACAATTTAGTACTGATCAGAGTGATCAGTGCCCTACGCATACGAAGGGTTAAAGGAGTGAGGATTGAACTACCTATAGTGAGCGACCATTTATTATTATCCGAATGATGTGTGTAGTATATCAAAGAGCTGTTTTACATCAACTACTCCGTGACTTCCCTTTTTCTTGGGGTTGCAACGAGGCAGAAAGCGTGCTTTTTATGCCAACAATAGAATGAAAGTGGTTCCTGTGAAACCGTGCCATTGGCGGTAACTTCTTTATCAGTATTATTACATAGTATAAAAAGTCGCTACCCGTTCCTGTTTGTTCTCTTATCTTCGGTCGCCTACTCCTAACCCACGCAACGGATTTGGATACAGTTTTCACTGTCCTTTAGAGAATTTTTTACGGAAGGTGAGAATCCGGGACGAGTCGTTAGTACAGTCAAGAAATTTAATTTCCAACCCACCTAAGGTTTAATAGCATATAGCAAACTGTCACCATAAGAGCTATAGAGCAAGACATTAGTTTGACATATCGACCTTAATGCATTGCGAATGTCAGACGAAATTTCAACGAAATGGGTAGGGAATTAAATTCCTTGACTGTACCTAATGATATATAGATAAGTGTTGTAAACACTAAGCAAAGTAATAATAATCTAACCTCCCCATGATACCAAAATTCGTCAGAGATCAGTACATTTGTCATCCTTGCAGTGTTTCTTATCTCGTTGACTATCTGTAAAACAAACGAGTATAAAATTAAAACTAAATGGGCATGTCTGAGGAAAATTTCATCAGCGGTTAAAGGATTCATAGTATTATTGTAATCGAAATTATTTATTTCTAAATTTTTATCGATTTTTCTTTTTGTATTTTCTTTTTTACATTCAAATTAAATTTAAAATGCTATATAATGAATAACAACACAAAGCAGAATTACGGTAATGGCAGGATTCCAACCTGCAACATCAGCATTCCGTGCCTTGCGTATGCTACCGCTAATGCGGTAATGGGGCGGAAACTGGAATACGCAAGGCACGGAATGCTGATGTTGCAGGTTTCAGCGGTAATGTGGCGGAAACTGGAATACGCAAGGCACAGATTGGTGATGTTGCAGGTTCGAATCCTGCCAATACCCTAATTTTTCTTTGTGTTGTCATTCATTATATAGCATTTTAGATTCATAGTATGTTGCGATTTTAGGTATGGGCAAGAGTTGTGGTCACGCACACTGCAGCGAGTCACGTGTGTACAGGAGAGTTTTTTTCCAAATTCAAAATTATTGTTTTATTGTGCATGGACTGTGTGTTTGTGTGTGTTATCGTTAACGCTAACTTTCGTTGTTTTACCTATTCGGCTCTAGTCAAGGGAATGCACAGCCCCTGCTGAACTGATTGAGAAGGGGATTTAAATTACATATATATGATGGTGTGGGACGGAAGACAGAACACGGTGTTCCACTCACAAACCGAATGGCATAAAAGTGTAAAATTGTTATAGATAATCTTTAAAAATATATTTACGTCGAAAGAAGAAAGTAAAAAAGAAAACGATATTTTAGAACTGACGGCAATACAAAGTAACAAAAATAATAAAACAAGAAATCTTATTTTTTGTTTCTAAACAAGCTCATTCGAATCCATATAAAACACGTAGAAAAAAATATTAGGATAGTTAGTTAAAATCTGACAATATTCAAATAAACACGATCTGTCATTTGTCATCAAAAAAAAATGATCCTAGAATAAAACTAAAAGCACAGTTTTTCTTCTTGCAATGAATTCTTTAAATTCTTTCTTTGTAAAACATAAAATATATAAGAATAGTGTATTGGCGTATCATGCAACAATGATTTGAGATCTACAATATTTATCCTTAATGTATAATAAAATATGTGCAAGTTCACCTCTCTAAACACCAATTCAGGCAGCCTAATGTTAGTAGTTCCGCTATCCACAATGCTCTTTTCTTTGTTCAGCTTAAAACACATCTCATCATTGAAATCCCTGACGTACATGTCCATAGGGTTTTTGTCGGTCGCATTGGTGAGAGAAGCATTGAATGACACTTTTTCAGTAAGTGCTCTGACTGATATTACGCCAACTTCGTACCAACGTTTGCGTAAAACTGGCGTGCGGTACGTATGATTGCTGTTTTTGTTTGCATTCAGGTCATCTGTGAAGTGCAAATCAATTTAAGAAAACCTTTATAACTAGAAAGGAATTCCGACAATTAAAAAACCACCTTTATTTGAAGTTGATTAAAAAATCAGTTATTAATTATGGTAAAGTAAACAGTAAATATTGTGTAACTGAATTTTATTTTTTTAATTTAATTTAAAATAGAATATTCCAGCTAAGTTCTATCCAATTAAATGAGAGAACTTGAAAAAAATCTCATAGAGTATAGGTATTAAACCCAATGAGCCCATGACCTTAAAAACAAAATATATTTAAAAAATTGCAGTATTTAGTAAAGTAACCTGTAGCTTGATTGGTAAAAGCAAGGCATAGAATACCAAGGTTGCAGTTCAAATCTTGTAAAATAACCAAGATTTTTCTGTGTTAAAATTATGAGTTAAGACTTACCAATCATTTGAAAGCTGCCATAATGTGTGGCATTAGTGGTGCTTGTTACTCCGCAAAGCTTTAGTTGAAAAGACTTGGGTCTCGAGAGAGATCGGTCCACTGAGTCCATCCAGGACTCAACTACAACATTTTCGCCCCATGCTCCTACTGGTAAGTATGCTAGCCCAAGAAGACCCTACGAAAAAAAATCGTTTTATTCAATATGACATTAACATCTAGATCATTTAGCACTTTTCCAAAATAACCTTATTTTAATTAAAATTAAAATTAAGTTTGTATGTTTGGTTGTTTGGATGTTTGTTACTCAATCACGCAAAAACAACTGAATGGATTTGGATGAAATTTGGCACACATATAGTTGATAACCTGGATTAACATATAGGATACTTTTTATCCCGTAAAAATGCATAGTTCCCACGGGATAGCGATAAGTGAGTTATACGCCGCCGTGACGTCATGAGCAGCAAAGCCACTAATTTTCATTAATTTGTCCGGGAAATATTGCAGATTGCATGTTGGGTACATATTTGCTTGATTCAATTAAACAAGTCTACGCGGACGAAGTCGCGGGCAAAAGCTAGTTTTAAAATAAAATTATTTATTTGACCAAGTAATATTAGTCACATTTAGCCATTAGCAACTCATAATGACTAAGTACTAAGTATATGCATACACTCCTAACCTACTTAAAATAATAGTACCTACATGTGACTTAGATTTTGCTTTAAAAAGGTTGTTTGTTATGTCATACTCATTAATATAAAACAGTGGCTGGATTTCAAAAACTGTTTAGTTTTCTCCTAAACTCAGTCATTGTTAATGTTATTGTAACTAATCCTCCAAAAGAATATTTTTTAGGAAATTCATTACACTTACAATGCTTGAGGCAAATTTTTATTTAACTTGATCTTCATTCTCTATTTATTCAAAACAGAGTCAATCACTTTGGCTACCCAAAGGGTCCTTTAAAATAATTTTTTTATATAAAACCAACAAGCTACTTAGTTTTGCATGCGACAAACATACCTGCCACCCTGAGCCATTCATAAAGAATTTGTGGCTTTCAGTAATGAGTGCCAGATTTGACCTCACTTCTGGAACATTGGACAATGACGGGAACTGAACAAAATCTGATGCTAGCTGCCCGATCCACATGCCTTGTGAATATTTTGCTTGCACCTGCAACAAGTGAAGTTATGAATTAATGCTACTAAAGCTAAAACATTACCCTCCTTTCCGTCATGCAGTTGGGTAAAAAGGAACATACATACATACATACATATATAGGCTGATAATTACATTACCCTCTTTTGCGTCGCGTAGTCGGGTAAAAATAATATACAACCACGGTGTAATTCTTCTTTTTAGGACAATTTAGGGAATACTTCAATACCGAGTACATTCATTCATACACTTATGAATGAACATACTCAGTATACCTGTAAGCCTAATCTGAATAAAATATTTTGACTTTGACTTTGACTGATAAAAATTTCCTATAGTGATCAGACTCCTAAAGCCCAAAGTAGGTAGTAAGTAGTAGGACAAATATTATGGACTAACTCTGACACGGTTTCATATTTGTTGAACAAAATTTTGACATGAGCCTTATGAAGATCTTTACAAATCTTACAGAAATATTTAAAAAAATAAGAAGCTATAGCCATTTAACAATATAACAACCTACTGTGTCTGGGTCATCATTGGCAAAAGCCTTAAACATACTTACTATATCCTAGCATATGGACCAAAAAAGCTCACTGATGTTTGATTTATCGCAGTGTGGTACTGTCAGCCTCAGAAGTAGCTTAAAAGCTAAGAAGCTTGTCATAGTAACATATGAAATGAGAGTTGCTTAAATTTATTACATTACTGATAGTGACGAGGTACAAAGTTCCAAGTCATTGGAAAGTTCATGCTAAAGCATCCTTACTCAGGCCAACCTGACATTCTGAGCAGGTTACATTGTACATATCCAATGTATAAGTTTTTGGTGGCAGAACACATCCTGACCCCAATGTGTATGTGAAAGCCAAGATTTAAAAAAAAACAATGTGTTTGTTTCCTCTTTTTACTGGTGCAACTACCATAATACATTACTTTCTCACTTGCCCATACAGGATGTCTAGTCTATTGTTAGTCTGTGATATAATAAAACATACCTGTTTGTGACTGTCATAGATGGAGCTTGATTCATTAGCTTTAAAATATCTCTTTCCTCCTTGACGAGCATGTGAAGCTACAGCCAATGTAGTGCTGCCCGTATCAACTAGTAAGTTAAACTGAAAATTAAACAGATTTCATTACCCAGTTGTTTAAGTTAAACAAATTGTAAAATGTGATCTTCAAGCATGCACAATTTTTTTTTGCGTTCGAATAATATAGGTAGGATTTTTTTTTTATATTCTCAATAAATACAAATGATTATTGAATTTACTACCTTTTGTGGTGGGTGCCCCAAATTTACTTCAACTGAATATGCTTGGCCTGCATCTCCAAATAGATTGTACTCATCTCCAGTTGCTTGTCGTAACAAAGCAAACGCTACTAGGGTGCAATAGATGTCTTTGAACATTTTCATTTAAACCTTTTAGAACATATTTTATATTTTACATAGACTCATTCCTGCCTCATAATCATAAAACAAAGTAAATTATTATTTACAGCCTTTTCGGACAGCACTTCGACGTTTTATCAGTCTTCAATACTTTCCTTTCTTTATTTTCTAATATGAAATAATATGAATATTTTCTTAGAAACTACACTATAAACAAATCACAAATCCAAAAATCCATTTTTCATTATTGTTATTTTGGTTTGACAGTTGATTTTTTTTAAATTTATTCTTGGACAAAGGGTTACGCTGTGTTACAAACTTGTCAAAAGAAATCTCGAAAATGAAATATTTTTACTAGCAACACAAATTTTAAACGACACATTTAAATATGTATATAACAAATAAAAATAAGATCATTCAATAGCATTAAAACTATTTTTTACAATTCTTATTAGGACTTGTATAATTAAAACTTGTGAACGTGTAGTTTTAGTACATGGACAGTGTTGCCAGGTCCATTTTTGAAAAATCAGTAGATGTAACTAGAAAAAATCAGTAGATGTATGGGGAAATTTTTCAAAAAATCAGTAGTTGCATTTTTGATTAAAAAAAAAAACAGTTTGTATATATTAGGTACAAATACGCATAACTGAAATAGAGATGGTATTGCTTTCTCATCATAATCAAGTAATCATTTTGGCGTAGTGTGTTCAAACCAGTTTATTTCGCTGACTGCGGAGCAAGATTAACTATGTGTTCACCCCATTAAGTCCATTTTACGATGACAATTTTATAGTGCCAACCAAACTATGATAATTTTGTGTGTCATTTCACTCAGATTTTTATATTACATATCCTCTTTTAAAGATAAGCTAGCATTTGAAAAAATCAGTAGACTTTTAGTTAAAATCAGTAGATCAGTAGAATTATGGAAAAATCAGTAAATCCCCCGAAAAATCAGGAGATCTGGCAACACTGTACATGGATGTACTATGACCCGGATAGGAAATTATTAAGACGAAAAATGCGCATCGGTTTTCTCTTTTTTACATTAAGACAATGTTCTATAAAAACAGCGACGGGTAGACTTTTGTCATGTCATCTTTTGTACCAGTGTGGCCAGTTATCTATAGAAACTTGTGTTAATTATAATTACTTACGGACGCTAGTGTTGTTCCCGTCTTATCGACAGCCTATCGATATAGATATGTGAGTTTTGGCCGAAAGTTAAAAAAAAAGTGCAGTTATTAATTTACCGTGGCTAAATGATATTACTTTTTAAGAATCTAGTTTGTTTTATCCGCATATATTATTTATTTTAAGTTAAGTTATTATTGTATGTTTTTAAAATTATTTAAGATTAGATACTTGTATCAGATAAAAAAAGGCATTTTGCGACAATAATGGACTGTTTCTTGCTCGATTGTATTGATTTTGGAAGTTCGAGTCACCATTTCGAGCAATTGCTAATTTTAATATTGAAACAGTTTACGTTGAAACCGACTTTCACGCATTTATGGTAGAATTTTTACATTAATGATAAAACTATCTTGAGACTCGGACATATCCATAGAAACTCACTTACTCGACTTATATATGGTAGAAATATTCTAAATTAGCACCTTGAACTTCCAATGGGCTCCAGTGTGAGCACATTAACGCTGGCAAGACCCCAACGGATTGTCATTTAGGCAAGCATGACGAGACAAGCGGCCGGAGTTTTTCGGGCAAACTCGGGTGACTCAGCCGATACACATTAACACCACAATGACAGCGATGCGGGTCTGCTAAATTGGCGCCAAGCCGTAAACTAGCTAGCCAAACAGCCAATCGGTAACTGTCGTTATCTAAAATAATGCCGTAACTATTGACATGCATGGGCGTAAAACTGGGGAGAGGGGAGGGGGGATAAGAAAGTAATACCTAACCTGAAAACCTCTCTGCCTGCCCAAAGAGTATTGTTGTATAGAGGAAAAAATAATTATTAGACGTCATATATGGTCAGACAATATCCTTAGCTATGGCAATGTTGATATTTTTATGTCAGCTAGAAAAAAATCACAAAAATGTCGATGATATAAACTCAAATCAATAAATATCATCGTATTAGACGACATATATAAAACTTGTGTTTTGCAATTGTCGATAAGTTGTGGGTCATCACTAATTGCAAAATTTGAGTACACATAAACTGTCAACGATGGTAAAGTTATGACTTTGGTTTAAGATTTCAGTTACTAAAACGAGCCGAAATGAAACTTCACATTATGTACCACATTAATAATGACAAAAGCTTTACTCAGCATAGATTATTTTATTCTTTTACTACTGAAAACCTTAAAAACAGTAGTCGACTTACCGATGACAAAATATCCTTTGGTTATTTTCTTTCAAAACTCGCATTGCGTAGTTGCACCCAGTGGCCACACATGTCATGATCCATGTAGAAATGGTTTTTATAAAAATCTTCAGAAATTAAAGCGAAACTCGCAAAAAAAGCAGAAGTGAGTGTGTGTGTAACCAGCTGGTTACACAAGTGACTCGGAAGTTGACACGCTGCCGTTCAACACGGTGTCATTCTTATAAGTCTGTCCCTGTTTTTCACACGGTACGATGACATAACAAAGAATGCGAGACATATATTTATTTTTTTCGTCTTAATTACACGGTATCTTGTCATATTTTATCTGTGTTTTAGTCATAGAAATAAAAAAACCATAGAAGGATAATCAAAACGCAAGCTTGAGACTTATTTTTGTCTCGATATTTTTAAAACGTTCATTCAATAAGAAAAAAAATGATAGAGTAACGTTTCGCGTTCTTGCTTAATCGCTATGTACAAGGTTGTGCTGTCAAATTGGTCACCTTTGGTCACCATTATGATACCAAATCAAAAAGCTCCAAAAAGTCATCTCTGGTGTATTGAGTTACTGTTGTCTTTGTTT